>CM044306.1:50527987-51878487 GCA_024291935.2 Okapia johnstoni | reverse complement strand
TACACAGCTGACGGGTCTTGTCAGCAGCCATTGGTCCCTGGTGGGCCTAGGGGCCGGGATTTAGCAATGTCACGGCCCGGCCTCAGTCTCTGGCTGGGAACGGAAACTCTGCTTCTGGCCGCTGCAGGCCAAGGACTCCTGAGATCAATCCTAGCAACTGGAGAATCCTGGAGAAGTAGAAGACTTGATGAGAAGGTGGGAAGTTCAGCTTTGCAGCAAGATTTTGATGACTCGAGACGCTGGCTCCAGGGTTGATACTTTCTACTCTTCCCCAATGATGGGGAAGCCTTGCCTCTTGTTTTGGCTTCAGGTCACTGGAAACCATTTGTTTCTTTCTCCCTAGTCCTCTCACGTTTGGCTCTGAACTAGCAGGAGGCAGCTCTTTGCCCAGCTAAGGCTCTTATAACAGAATGCGTTATGGAGTCCTGAGTGTACCCTCCTAACAGACTCCCTGCCTGTGCCCACGGCAGGCTGCCCCATACCTCGCTGGCATGCCCACTCTGTTGTGTGGTCTTGGCGGCAGTGGCTGGACATCAAATTTCAGCTGCTGTTTCACAGCTTGGATTTTAAAGAGCCCAGAAGGAGAGATTGAAACCTGAATGTCCAGTGTGGCCTTCAGACGCTCTGTCTATCTATCACCCAGACAGTCTGTGTGGAGCCAACATGCTTTCTATATCTTGCCCTCTGCCGGCACGAACCACTCAACTGTACTCATCAACCAATCAGGGTGAGAAGCTTTATATTGTTGGGCCAGAAAAAATCAAAATCATTTATGTTCTAAAAACCTGCATTACAGGCAGTGAAATTTCCCTAAGGTAATGTGTCTTGTCTTGTAAAAAATGGTTGCCTGGAGGATTTGGGACATTTCCTGGTAAATATTTAATTCCATATTTTAGAGTCTGAGAATTAGATGTCGTTATTATGGACCAGACTGACTTGGTATTGTTTTTACCCGCCACAGGCCAAACTACATAGAAATCTATATCATGCCAAGAATCTTTCAGAGGTAAATTAGAGAGTAAACATTAAAAAGATAACCTAATTAGTAGAAAGATAACTGGAAAAAGAGCTGGAGATTTCAGTACTAGTTTGAACTTGATTCCCACCCAGCTGTGTGCACTGGTAAGACCCTTACTGGCTCACAAGTCTCCAGTGTAATGTACAAGGTGACGAAATTAAACTAAACACTTTCCTCTCCATTCTACACTTCATTCTGTGTATGTTTCCACATCCCTTGTAGGACAAGAAAGATAAGCTTCCATTCTTCTCCCTGCTCACCTCACCCACCTGATCTAAGGGATCAGCAGGTGGATGTTGGCCCATGTTATCGTCATGGCCTTCCCCCAGGAGCCCCACTTCCTCAATGAGGTGTTTATCGTCATGACCACCACTCGTTTTCTGGTTGCCCAGCATCTGAGCATCTCTCCTTGCTTTGAAGATGCAATTTTTCATGTCCATAGGGTCCTGGGAGCCTTGATCATCCTAGAACCTACCCCCCAGGGCGGAAGCTTCACATATCAGGCTCTTGCTCTGCTGACCTCCCTTGCAGTCTGGGTACAGACTTAGGTGCTGCCATCAGTGTTAACACTCAGTGATGCCGAGACCTCAGGGAACCCACGGCGGTGGTGGTGGCTGCAGCCTCACTGCATCCTGGGAATGGTGCTGGGAGCAGCTCCTAGGGCCCAGCTGGGTGGCATGGAGGCTGCAAGACACAAGGCCCACTGCCGGAAAGTAGCACCAGGGCTGTTCCCAGCAGACCCATTCATGGAGCGAACTGGGGGGACATTGCCCCTGGTGATCTGCCCGTAAGTCTGGTGTCCCAGTCTTCCCAGTGCTTTTTTGCAAGTTCATCTGCAAAATTTTAACATAGTCTCTCTATGCTTAACTCAGCCAGAGTCAGTTTCTTTGGCTCTTAATGAACTACTCTGACTTGCATAGTTGCAATTGGACCAAAAAAAAAAAATTGGGCTTTCCTTATTCTTCCCTTTCTGGAGACCAAAACTGGATTAAATTATATAATCATTCTGCTTAAATTCCTGCCTCTTCCACTAACCTTCAGTTCTGCAAGAGCAGTGTGTGTGCTCAAAGACACTTGGTCATGTCCGACTGTTTGCGACTCCATGGACTGGAGCCCGCCAGGCTTCTTGGTCCATGGGATTCTCTGGGCAAGAATACTGGAGTGGGTTACTGTTTCCTTCTCTAGGGGATCTTCCCATCCCAGGGATCGAAACTGCATCTCCTGCATCTCCTAAATTGGCAGGTGGATTCTTTACCACTAGCTCCACCACAGAGGTTATGGCTTATCTGTCTCTGTGGCCCTAGAACTTAATGCTCTACATTACACCGCACCGGAGTTCTTTCACAGGAATACGAGCAAAGTGTAAAGGTCGTTCAAAGGAGAGGTCTTGTGGGATTCAAGACAAGAGTTATCATTTAGGTTGGGCCCTAAAATAGGAGTAAGTATATGTTAAGTAAATGAGTTGGCAAAAACATTCTAGTAGAGAGAAAAACTGAGTGTAAAGGCCAGAATGGGACATGCAGCTTAGGGCAGTCCACTTCGTGCTTAGGGCTTCATCAAGCTGTTTCTTCCCCTACAAATTTGGCAGCAGAGTTTAATGCTATAAGGTCAGGAGAAGCCCAGAGGAAAGAGGACTTTTACGCATCAGAACAACTCCCAAGTTTGCAAATCTTAGCCTTAATTGTCTACATTAACATATCTAAAGGTAGAATGCTTCCCCAGAAGTTCAGTGGTAAAGAATCTGCCTGCAATGCAGAAAATGGCAGGAGACATGGGTTCCATTCGTGGGTCTGGAATATCCTCTGGAGGACGGCATGGTAACCCACTCCAGTACTCCTGCCTGGAGAACCCCATGGATAGAGGAGACTGGTGGGTTACAGTCTATAGGGTCGCAAGCATTCGGACACGACTGAAGTGACTAATCACCCAAAGGCAGAATTGGCACATAAAATGTGGGTGGATCTACCACAAATTGGCATCTGGTTTATAAAATCAGTCTTGCTAGCTTGGTTAATGGGAGACTGTCACAAAAAATTATTCTCAATTTTGATGATGATAAATTAAGATTTCTAAACAAGTAAGGCTCTGAAGCAGACTAAAGATAGAGAATCACTCGCTGAGGAAATGACATCTAGGTATTTGTAGCTGAGAGTTGACCAGTCAGGTATTTCATTATGCAGCATTTGGCCATCTGCAAAATATACCTTATTTTGAGCTTTTATATTTGGCATGGCTAGAAAGCAGGGTTTCTGGAAGGGGGTGATAGGGGTTGTGGGGTCAGAAGAAGAACATGGGGGCTGAGTATATTGATGGAAATCAGCCCTAAGTATGTTTGCATCATATGCTGAGCAAGAGAGATGCTTCCAGCCTATGGATTGCTGTGAAAGCAAATTAGAAAAATCATTTTCCTTCAACAAACACTATCTGAGCAGACTGAGCAGGCAATGCCCACGTCTGGCCCCAGATCACACACTGCGTAGCTCTAAGCTTAGCCCTGAGCTTAGCCCTGTATTTGGGTAGGGTGTCAGACATGTGCACAGGAGCAAAAGCCATTTTATGGAGGGGTCCCTTCAACTGAGAGCTAACCGAATCAAATTAGAGGAGGAACATTTCAGTCGGAAACTAGGGAGCAGTTTTTACTGGTGGCATTTTATTAGACAGTGGAATGATTTCCCTGGGTAGTAGTGGCTGGCCACTTGTTTCATTTAAAAAAGTTGGCTTAGATGATATACAGGAGGTGCTGGCAGAGGGATAGATGAGGTGACCTAAGAGGTTTTTTATTGCTCCAACTTCTGTCACCAAATGAAATCTGAACAGCTTTTTCACATCTTTCCCAGACTAATGCAAAGCAATTAGGAAGATTCCATCCATTATAAAATACCTCTCTTAATAGCAACACTAGAAATATGCCACTTGGGTCCCACTAAATCCCCAGTGAATAAGATGTGGACGATCAGGTGGGAATGAACTTGAAACTTGGAGGCAGGTGACATAGAAGAACAAAGGTGAGTGTAGAGAGTCCGCACCCAGGTCCCTCCCCTCTAGATCCTCAACAAGGCGGTGCAGAGGGCAGGGGGCGTGGAAACGGGAGGGAGAATAATGGCTTCTTCATTTTCTCGTTTGTCACTTTGCAGAATGAGGCTAGCATAGGTGCTGTTATATTTAAATAGCATATGCAGAAAACTCACAAAGGGGGACATGCAGAAGCAGGGTACCTTTTGCAAACAGGGTTTCCAGGGAAAGCTGACTTCCTCTCAAGGTTTGGAATTTATCGCATCCATTTAGTTTCTAATTATAAAGGTCCATAGAGGGGGAGGGTTAGTGGTTCTCTCTCGCTCTCTCCCTCTCTGGCTGGCTAACGGATAGAGCGTGCAGCTCTGAAGTAGGCTTATGTGAAATTGCTTTCCACACTGTCAGGGAGCTGGGGTGATCTCTTCACAGTGTGACCATACTCAAGCACTGGCTGGAAAGCTGTCATTTTAGAAAAGATGAAGGCGAAGGTCTCACTTTACATCAGAGAAGTGTGAGGAGGCTGAAGCCTTCATCCTCTCTTTAACAAGATGAAGGAAACACTCAGGAAAAATGTAAGGAACAGACGGGACTTCACAGTAAGAAAAACAACTGCCCTGCCCAACTCGTATGTATGGACTTAATTAGGGATGCCAGTCAGTTGTAGCAAAAGCAGAAAAATGACAAATCTTGGTTCAAATCTTGTTTCCACAATGTATTAACTGTGGGATTTGGGGAAATTACCCCAAATGGATTGAGTTTCCAATTCTTGTTGAGAACAGCAGGGATAATCATATCTGTCCTTCAAAGCTGTGGTCAGAGTTCAGTGCAATGGCAGATAGCATCTATAATGAATCTGATTCATCCTGTACAAGCTAGCAGTTGAGTTCAGTTCAGTCTCTCAGTCGTGTCCGACTCTTTGCGACCCCGTGGACTGCAGCACACCAGGCTTCCCTGTCCATCACCAACTCTTGAAGCTTACTCAAACTCACGTCCATCGAGTCGGTGATGCCATCCAACCATCTCATCCTCTGTAGACCCCTTCTCCTCCTGCCTTCAATCTTTCCCAGCATCAGGGTCTTTTCCAATGAGTCAGTTCTTCGCATCAGGGGGCCAAAGTATAGGAGTTTCAGCTTCAGCATCAGTCCTTCCAATGAATATTCAGGACTAATTTCCTTTAGGATGGACTGGTTGGCTCTCCTTGCTGTCCAAGGGACTCTCAAGAGTCTTCTCCAACACCTAGTTATTGTTAATTAATATGCTTCATTAGCTCAATTCCTAAAGAACAAACAACACTGATTAATTATAAAGTTCATCACAAGTTTAAATCCATGTTCTAATATTCTCATTTTGTAGTATTAATATTAATGCTCATTCTGTAGCAACTAATAAAACAATTCAAGTTACTACTGTTGTATGAAGTTCTTGTAATTAAATTGTTAGATTAATTTTTCTACCTTGTAGTTTTGTTGCTATTTACAATCATATGTCAGTTTCCTTTTATTCTTTTTTTGATTGTTTCAGCTGTAAGAGAACACTACTGATTTTTATAAGGAAATCTCGGTTTAGTCAATCTTTCTCTAATTAGTTCTAAGTATCAATCTACTGATTTTTTAATAATTATGTAATCTGCAAACAATAATGGTTTTGTCTTCTTTCTTCTAGACCTATACCTTTGTCTTTCTTGTATATTGGATAAGTCAGGACCTTTGATGTTATATAAACAAAGATTGTTAAAATTGGCATTATTCTTCTCAATCTCATAAGAAATGTGTCCAAAACTTTCTCTATTAAATGTTTTGTTTCTTTTTTTTTTTTTAAAGAATATTACTGTTACTTAAAATACCATAAAACTAAACATCAGTGAAAAAAGTCTAGAAAATGAAGAAAAGTGGCCCCTATTATTTGATCGTTTATACATAATATAAGTAAAAGCAGATCATACTGAATGTGTTTGTGAAGAAAAGGCTGCTTTGACTCTAATGGGCATTTTAATATGCAGATGTATTTCATTAGTTATGGTAAAAGTCATAAAATTATTATTAAGGAAAAGAAGGGGCGACAGAGGAGATGGGTGGATGGCATCATTGACTCAATGGACATGAATCTGAGCAAACTCCAGGAGACAGTGATAGACAGGGATGTCTGGCATGTTGTGGTCCATGGGGTTGCAGAGAGTCAGACACAACTTAGCAACTGAACAACAACATTATGAAGTAATATATAAAAGAGAAGTCCTCACCTCTTCCTTGACCTTTGGCGGCCCCTTGCTAACGCTGGGGTGACAGTCAGCCTTCATTCAGAAAGGGCCGAGAATTCCATGGTGGTTAGGGATTGGGTGGCATGCAACTTAAAACAATACAGTCATATCTACATAGATTTTTTTTAATAAATTTATTTATTTTAGTTGGGGGCTAATTACTTTACAATATTGTAGTGGTTTTTGTCATACATCGAAATGCATCAGCCCTGGGTTTACATGTGTTCCCCATCTTGAACCCCCTCCCACATCCCTCCCCATCCCATCCCTCTGGGTCATCCCATTGCCCCAGTCCTGAGCATTTGTCTCATGCATCGAACCTGGAATGGTGTTCTGTTTCACATATGATAATATACATGTTTCGATGCTATTCTCTCAGAACGTCCCACCCTCACCTTCTCCCTCAGAGTCCATAAGACTGTTCTGTGCATCTGTGTCGCTTATTTTGTCTTGCATATAGGGTTATCGTTACCATCTATCAATATTTAATGAGTATATATTTTACCATATTTACAGGACACCTGTTTTTAGACTTATGATACATATTACTAAGAAATTAATTTAAAAAGAAAAGCCTGTTTTTAGATTTAAAATAGGTACCCTCATCCCAGTGCCCATCGTGACAGAACTCACAAATGCTGAGGCTGAACTGAAGCTTGTGCCTTGGTTAGACTCGCCCCAAGCCTTCCCATCATAACTCACAGTTTCAGTAAGAATATGATGGTCCCTAACAATGGAAACCATTGTACCACATTAAGAAAAAATGAGAATACAGTGTATTTAAGAACATTGGAAGGTAGTATCTGAAACTAAATTATGTGATTTAAAATTGCTTCTTTCCATAAATCTGTTGAGATAGAATGCAAATTCGTGGTTGCTTGAGGCTGAGGGTGGGGTGGGGAGTGACTACAGTGGCCATGAGATTCTTGCAGTGATGGAAATGCTCTAAAACTGTGTCTTGGGATACTTTATAAATTGATCATTTCATACTTGAAATTAATGAATTTTACGGTATGCAAATTATACCTGAATAAAACTATTAAAATGTTCTATAGAATAAATAAAATAAAATTGCTTCTTCTCATATTTCCCCACTGCTCCTATTAGCAAGCGTTTTGTTAGAGAAAGCTAGAAAGACACAAGTTATATCTTAGCTCTGAGTTTCAAAATTTAGTTTTGATTGTCAGCACTAATAGCATTTAATTTATCTCCAAGTGATAGGATTTCATAGAATGTGTGCCTAACAGGTCCTTTTTCTCTTCTATATCCCACCCGCAGCCCAGAGAGGGGGAGCTAAGTTTTCATGGACTGGCTGTCCTAATCACATTTGCTCAGAAGAGTTGGATACAGAATTAGACTGAGTTCTAATTCCTGCTCCCTTTGCTCACTTCAGATTCCATCCTAGAAAGGGGGCAGTGTTGGGGGGGGCTATTCACAGACCCTCCCTCAGTGTGGGGATCCTAAAGCAGGAGAACCTATGTCTTGCTTCTATGGTGTCCTGCCCAGGCACTCAGTGTGTGCCCAGTCACTCAGTCGTATCTGACTCTTTATGACTCTTTGCAATGCCCAGACCCTGAGTAGAGCCCCCATCCAGCCTGGAACAGAGTATGGAACCTCACAGACACAGCCAGCATGGCATGAGGGAGAGCATCACGGACTTTTCAACATGTCCTAAGCCTTTATTCTTTGCCAGTGGAGGTAAGAGCCAATGGAAAGGCATTTCTAGTTGTGATATGGACTACACATGTCCCAAAGCTGAGACCATGATTGCTCAGTGGATGGAGAAGGGTATGCATGGGTCTAAAGACCAATGAGCAAAGACCAGCAGATGCCAGCCTCCGTTCAGAGGGCACCAGAGGAGGGCACAATCTGACCTGAACAGGACAGCCTTCCTCCAGTTGTTGTGTGAAACATAAGCCTACCAGGAGTGCTACCAGCCCAGGTTGAAGTCAAGAAGGAAGGAAAGGAAAAATAATCTGAATTTCCTGACAGATTGAGATGAGAAATTGGAAATGACAGAATTTTTCCTGCATTGGTAAGGTTTACTTTTCTGCGATACATTGAATTATGAGTCCAAAATGGTACTAAGGTAAATGGCAGAAAAATAAAGTCATATTTCTGTCTACCTGAGTCCATGATTTTAAAATGTCCACATCCACAAAAAATACCAGAAGAACTACTGGAGATGATTTGTACTGCAGGGATTATAGGAAAGAAAGAACTCTGAACTTATTCTACATTGGAGATGCTTTTTTGGATGAGAAAGTATTTGAGCTGGATCTTGGTTATGGGTAATATGTGAAGAGGAAGACATGACAGGAAGATTGCAAGAGTAAAGGGAGGAGTGGATAAAGCATCCTGGGATGAGTACAAAGGTGGTCCAATTGGAATAGAATGTTCATTGAGAAGTGTGGGGGTGGGTGGGGGAAGGGTGGTAAGGAGCAGGGGAAGGGGGTGGGGATGGGATGATTGGAAAAACAGTGAGCCAAGGTGATTACAGATTGAGTGCATGACTTAGTGTAGCTCTTGGGACGACATAGCCCAGGAGGGTTCTGATCAAGTCTCCCTGGAAGAGAAGGCTGATGAGACTTCTGAGTAGAAATACAGTAGGAAATCAAGAAAGACAACAGTGGCCTGTGGATAGGCTGCCTTTCAAAGGAAAATGTGGGTCCTTGTCTATGAGGAGGTAGACATGCAATCCTATGCAGATGCAGCTCTCCTGGGAGTGAGGCTGATGTGGCCGTGGTGGGTTCATGCAGAGGCAGGTCCCACGGGAAAGGCTATTTTGCTAAATGGCAACCCACTCCAGTATTCTTGCTTGGAAAACCCATGGACAGAGGACCCTGATAGGCTACAGTCCATGGGGTCGCAAAAAGTCAGATACGACTGAATGACTTCACTTTTACTCACTTTTGAAGAACCAGGATGCCTAGTTCACTCTGGTATCTTGAGTGTGGCTGAAAGGAAGAGTCGTCTATATCAGTGGGAGCTCTGGGAGCACTGGCTTGGGAGGGGGTGGAGATGCCTCCAGTCTCAAGGGGCACTTCTAAAAACCAACCCCAACAGTTGAGAAAGGAAGCCTCCAGAATGATCTTCCAAAACACCCAGGAGGTTTTGGGGATTTTCCCAAGAAAGGAGCACCTGGTGACCTCCACTTGCAATAGGAACATTTAAAGCGGATGTGACCTACTTTTACACCCTGCTTTCCAGCAAGTATGACACGTAGTCTATTTTCACATTGTCATTGAGCTTGTAAAGTGTCTATGGGCACAGCTTGTTTGCCATCCACGTAAGGGAGGAACTGTGCTTTCTGCTGGGAGACCAGAAAGCCCAGGAATCAAACCACTAGTATTTTCAAACCTTAAAATTCATGACTTTATGTGTTTACCACAAATTCAAATTTTATTTTGGTTTCTCCATAACCTAACTCTTCTTGTATTTCTCTTTGGGGCATTTGGACAAAGCCTGACTCGTGTGGTCCACTCCTCACCACTCTGCGGCCCAGGCTTTCAGAAGCCATCTGGATTTCACACATATCATATAGCTGCTCACACAACTGTCTGTGTACAGCTCAGAACATCTGCCCTAATTTTAACTATAAAATAAAACTTTCTGCACACAACATTTGTAGGTTTATTATTTGATCAAGAGGTTGTATGCATTTGCATAACATGTTATTAATATATTTTCATACATATATGATATATTGCTTGTTTTTTATTCTGATGATTCTCAGCATGCAGGTTAGCCATAGTCATCATGGATCCTCATTTCAGGAATAGCGTTTCTGGCCTACAAGTAAAATTTTAATATACAGTTATTAAATTTTATTTATCTATATCTCTATGTGCATGAGTGCTAAGTTGCTTCAGTTGTATCTGACTCTGTGGGACCATATGGACTGCAGCCTGCCAAGCTCTCTCTCTCTATACATACATACACACACACACACACACAACACATATACACATGCACACACACACACACACGCATACACACACACATAGATACATATACATACACACACATATACACACACAAAAAAAATATATATAAAACACACACAAAATACACACAAATAAAAAACACACAAAAAACATACACACACATATACATATAAAAACATAAATACATATAAAACACAACATAATATACATATACACACATACAAACATATATACATATACAAATACATACACACACACACATATACAAACACACAAATATATGTATAAAAAATCTTAACCCACCAAAACGAACAAGCAAAACCACTGGACCACCATGAAAACACTAAGGCGTATCAAAGCAATAAAAACAACATTAGTAAGACAGTCTTGGAATCAAAAAACAAAAATCTATAGCAAACTAAGTGAAGGTCCTCATAAAACAAACTTTCATCTACATTTTTGCTATACTTTCAGCTACCCTATTATCTATTTATATGTTTTATCTATGTTTCTATATCTCTATGGGCCTCCCTGATGGCTCAGCAGGTAAAGAGTCCACCTGCAATGTAGGAGACACAGGAGACTTGGGTTCAGTTCCTGGGTTTGGAAGATCCCCTGAAGGAGGAAATGGCAACCCACTCCAATATTCTTGCCTGGAGAATCCCGTGGACAGAGGAGCTTGGTGGGCTACAGTCCATGGGTTTTCTGAGTCGGACACGACTAAGTGACTAAGCATGCATGCTACATCTCTATAAGCATAATCTTTTAAAAAAATTCAGGTCATACATAACAAACAGATGTTTTTATTCATAAATGTATCATGATGAGCAGCCAATATAATAAACATTTTTCAGAAATGTGATTTGAATTGCTACCCTAGTATAATTTATTTAATCAATTCCCTATTGCTGATCATTTCTGATGTTTCCAATTTTTTCTTCTGAAATAGATTGTGGTGAACAACCTTCCTAGATATGCTTCAGCTTCCTCAAACAATCAGACTTCTTCACAGCTTACTTGTAAGTTAATTTTTCTTTCTAATACACGGTATGTGTGGGTGCAGCAGGATCCCAAAGCAAACAACTAGGGGCTTGATGAATTTCTTCAAGTACGGAATTGGACCACGGGATGAACTGCGGCCCACACACCTGATAGATTTGGTGAGCTCTTGGCCCCATACCTTGGTGAGTCTGTGAGCATATTAAATTGACCAGGATTATTTTTAGAAAGTGAGTTCTTCTGGCCTTAGATGCCAGTCAGATAAAGGGGTGATTTCTGATCCTCCTGGGGAATAACATCACTTGAGAGCTCTTGTCCTTAAGTCAGTTCTTTAGATACTTCAAATCTCTTTGTTCTGTGCTGGAATGACAGGGGCTTAGTGAGAGAAGTTCTATGACCTCCTTTAACAAGTATTTTTAAGGTATCTCCCTATGTGGAGGGCATTTTCAGATTTCCAGGTGTGGCCTAAGACCTTGACTTTCCTTATCTTCTCTGTGGGTAAGAAAGCTGAGGCTTCCCAAGGTTAAAGAATGTCCCTTGACATCAGACGGCTCGTAAATGGTGAAGCCGGTGAAGGATCCACGTTCGTCTAATTCAAGGTGTTTCCATTTCACACCGTGGATATTGTGGATGGGATCTTTCTTTGTTGAGTAGAGAAGGGGAGAGTCTGCGATGGGGCTGCTGTCCATGCATCTGGGGTGATAACGGCCTCCTCAGCCTATACTTGCTGATGTCAGACCATCTCCCCATCCCCCTATTGCCACAACTGAAAATAACTCCAGGTGTTGCCAGACATCCTGTGGGGTGAAAATGGCTCACGTTGGGAACCACTGGCTCAGTTCCTTTGCCTCATTTTGACCATTGTGCAGAATTTCATCTCATGAAAGAATTAGTTTTACCTAATAAGTTCAATTTGGTAGAAAAGTCATTTTCCCCAGCCTGAGTCTCAAATTGATCAGAGACCTCTCTCGTGATGTGTCTTGGGCAAGGAGGGAACAGCAGAAGGTGCGATTGTGTTTACTGACCTCCTCCCTCCCCACCTAGAAAGCAGGTTTTCCTGCTCAGTGTGGATAATTCCATTCCAGTCTCAGAGAAAGCAATTTTTTTTTATTCCATCAAGTAACACGTTGGTCAAAATAGGAATCTTTTTTATTAACATTCTGAATGTCTGATAATTTTATTCATTCCTGTCTTCGTCTCCAGATTGCTGCCTTTTCCTTTTTACAAGCTGCCTTGATGTTTTCCAATCATCGCGTACCTGGCACTAAGGGGAAAAAAGGCAGCTTGTGAAATGCCTATTCTTGCTTCCAAGTTAGTGTGGAGAAGGAGGGAAGTTTGCATGAGTTGAACAAGTCATTCCCTAAAATTAAATGGCAATTTCTTCTCCTCAGTTGTCCAGGGAGGAACCAGAAGTTGCCAATGATCTCTGTCCAAATTGGTCATTAAGGGGGTCTGATGGCAGAGTGAATATTACCACCAGAAACTGCAAATTTTATTGCTACGTGGGCCTGAAAGCCCGTGTTCTGCCTTCAAATGTAGCTGCAAAACAGCTGTGATAGATAATTGGTCATTTACCAGTGCTTAATGACTAATGCCCTACCCAATCTGAATTAGCAAGATTTATGACAGAATTGCTTTGTTCAGCTGAACTCTCTGCTGTTCTCCAAGAAACCACAAAGTGAGTGAGTGAGAGTCCTGTCCGAGCTCGCTGGTTGGGGATGGCATCTACCCCACACCCAGAGGGGCTGGCAGTGGACAGCCCACCAGCTTCCAGCCTGGGTTAAAACTGAGTCACATTGCTAAAGAACTGACTCAGTCAACGAATCTCAAGGGTCATCTTAGGCCTGGTCAACTTCGAAACTATAATCAAGGCAAAGGTGTCGACTCATCTATTCAGGCCAGACTCGAGCTTATCCATTTTCACCCAGTAGGATGACACAGAGAAGGATGCTGTGAATTGAGAGGCATGGCAATATAGTGGTGGCAGCTTCTGTGTTGAAGGCAGGCTGCCTGACTCTGCCCCTTAAGGAATCCTGAACAATGTACTTATCCTCTCTGTGTCTCACTTTCCTCTTCTATAAAATAATGCTTCATGGAAAGGTGGGCAGGATTGAACGACTCAAGTCATGTAAAGCTCTTAGAACATTTCCAAGCTCCTGGTATGCGTTTGATAAATGTTAGTGGTTATCATCAATACCAGCATTGTGATCAAGTTTGCTTTTATGTTTAAAACTGGTGATCTCCAATAATGTGTAGTCATCTTTTAAGCATATAGACCTGATGCCTTATTGACTCATGTGTTTATTTATTTGCTCACTGTTTTAATCACCCGTTGACATATTCGTTTTGTCTTCCTTCCTTATTTATCCATAAATATGGGTCCTCACTGAGTTAGGCTCTGTAGATACAGAGATAAGAAGGAGCCCCGCCTTCCTGCCTTTGTAGAGTTCGGAGATGCAGGTGGAAAAAACATTCATGGACAAGATCAGATGTGATGAGCTGTGTCAGGAGCTGAGATGTAGGCGTGTTTGGCACCATGGCAACATAGAGGGCCACAGGCCTTGTGGACCTCAACTCAACTCTTCCAGCACCAGAGGCTGGAGCGGTATCATCCCACTCTATAACAAATCCCTGATGGACTCTGCGTTGTCTCCACTTTACAGAGGAGGGAGAGAAGGTGTAAGTCTACATACTACCTGCTAGAGGTGAAGCTGTAGTCACATCCAGACCTGGGCTTCACTTTCCTTATGAGGTTGACGGGAAGAGGTAGAAACTCATCACAAACTTGTCCCAAATTAGAGACTTTTGTTCTTTTTGTTCCATAATCTCATGCATAATAAGCCAAGAATTCATGAATTTATCTCTTCAATAATATTTCAATGTGCAATGTTGAATATTGAAAATGGAGAACCGCCATCACCAGCCGTTTTTCCGCTTGTCTGCCTGAAGTTGACCACTGCTAACAGGACACATACATTTGGGTCTTTTCTCAGTTCAGTCGATCAGTTGTGTCTGACTGTTTGTGACCCCGTGGACTGCAGCACGCCAGGCATCCCGGTCCATCACCAACTCCCAGAGTCTACTCAAACTCATGCCATCCAACCATCTCATCCTCTGTGGTCCCCTTTTCTCCTGCCTTCAATCTTTCCCAGCATCAGGGTCTTTTCAAATGAGTCAGTTCTTTGCATCAGGTGGACAAAGGATTGGAGTTTCAGCTTCAGCATAAGTCCTTCCAATGAATATTCAGGACTGATTTCCTTTAGGATGGACTGGTTGGATCTCCTTGAAGTCCAAGGGACTCTCAGGAGTCTTCTCCAACACCACAGTTCAAAAGGATCAGTTCTTCAGTGCTCAGCTTTCTTTATAGGCATTTATAGGTCTTTCCTAAGACTTCCCCGGTGGCTAAGATGGTAAAGCGTCTGCTGACAGTGTGGGAGACCCGGGTTCGATCTCTGGGTTGGGAAGATCCTCTGGAGAAGGAAATGTCAACGCACTCCAGTACTCTTGCCTGGAAAATCCCATGGACGGAGGAGTGTGGTAGGTTACAGTTCATGGGATCACAAAGAATGGACACAACTGAGCGACTTCACTTTTTTCACTTATAGCTCTTTTCTAGGCATTTACAAAACATGCATAGACATGTCCACGTATACACATGTCCCCTGTATCATTGTAAATCAAACCACAGACTCTGGGGGCTTATGAGTTGATGAGCAAGGCGACATTTCTCCCTGTTTCTTTTACCAACTTAGCTTTTCCATGGGACCAAAAGTTATTTCTATATTTTACCTGCTTTGGCAAAGGTAACCTCAAGCAAAAGAGCAGGGAACCATCAGAACTCGATTGCTTGGCCACATGTAGCTGTCTGTGAGGTTAAATATTCACTATTACCTTACGTTTCATGTTCAATAGTCCTGAGCATACATCTCCTGGGAACAAAAGACACCCACTGTGCAAAAGTCTGCTCTAGCGGAATGAATAAAGAGCACAATTGTTTCCTCTTGATGCCACATACCCCCGAGCCAGGTGGCAAGCTCATGACAGGCAGCCTTTTCTCCTGGAATGCTCTGGTCTCCAGCCATAGGATGTGATCCACTGGGGACCTGCACCTGTCAGACTGGATGGCTGTCATTGATGAGACCATCGCTCCGGGCTGGCTGGAGCCATAAGTGCATCTCATGGAGGAACAGACAAGGGCTTCCCGAAACAGATGTTGCTGCTGGAAGAGAGGAAAGCTCACAGTCTGCCTAGTGCTGTTGGAGCCCAGCTGGGCACACAAGCCAGGCTCCAGCCACACTCATGCCCTGGGCTCCAGCCTTCTGCAGGTAGCCAGACATGCAAAGGCCAGCAGATGAAAAGCTGTCCTCTAGATGTCCCCTGCTGAGGGTGAGACAGCCTGTCCAGCAATGTCATGGTTGGCAGCTGCTGAAAACCTCCACCTACTGCTACTGGCTTAGGGCTTCTATAGGACAGGAAAGATGCTTCTTGCCATTCAGCGTCCTAAAGAGACAACATTAAACGGTAAGTTTGGCTTCACTCACAGTGATCCTAAGCTGACGACGTGATGTGCTTTCTTGGTAGCTCAGTAATGGCATCTTATGCTATCAGTAGAGCCATTCAGCTCAAACAGCTATCTGATCATATTATCCATTCATGGTTTCCCAGGTGGTTGGTGCCAGGATAGAATTCAACTCATTTTCATGGCTGTAGTTACAGGACTGAACATTGCACCCACTCTGGGGTCACATTTGTACATCAGGTGTGGCTTTTTGATTTTTTTCTAAGAGCCCTTACCCCGCTGGGCAGCAGAAAAACTTTTTTAAGGATTTGCCAGCTGTCAAGGCTGCAGTCTCTTCTAGTCTGAACATATAGTTTTTGTTGAAATATTGGCTTTTAACACCAATTCAACTCTTTGTGTCTTCAGAGGCTGCTTTCAGACATCGTGGTATCCTGTAAATGCCCAGATTTTTCAAGATGCCCTTCTAGCCCTTCTCCCCAAGATGGCATGTGGGTGAATGAGAGTACCTGCTGGTTCTCATGGGAGTCAGGAAGAAGAGGGTCTTGGGTCTGTGAGGCTGCCTGTGGGTCTCTGCTCTTCTGGGCTTCATGGCTTTTCTGGTTGGTTTTCTGGACTGGTGACTGCAGGCATTCATTGGTCTTTTAAGTAATTTGCTGGCACCTTCTACAGACATGGCCCCGCCTTCACTCTGCTCTAGAAGCTCCATGTAGTTCACCCCCTCCAGCTCTGATCAGAAGCTCCTTTGTCCTCCCAGTTCCCCAGCACCTGTGCATACCCTCCTCAGGCCCACTGAGCCTTCCGGATGCTACCTCCTTACGGCCACGGGGGCAGAAACCCCGCAGCAGGATCATCCCTCTGTCTCCCCGGCAGCTGCTCTGCACCGTCTCTTCTGATGGTCCTGGTGCACACTCCCTTCTGGGTCTGGAACCAGCCCCACCATGCTCTCGCTCTGACAGGTGGGCTCCAAGCCCAGGTGATTGTAAATATGTTCCACTTATTAGATACTTGTAAAGCCGATGCTGCTTCTCAGGATGCAGTCCTGCCTGGGCCGGTGGATTAAGAACTTGAAGTCTGACCTCACTGCCTCGCTTCCTTCCTTCTTCCCACAGACTCCTTGAGTCGATGGCTCAGAAATTGTCTAAATATCATGCCTTATTTCCTAATTTCGTGGGTGCCAGAGGAGAGGCTGACTCACAGAAAACATTTCAACAATAAGTTTCTGATGTGTCCTCATCATTCTCTTCTTGATAATTTTCTTAATAGAAATAAATAGTCACATCAACTTGAGAAGAAACAAAAATTTCAATCCGTTGACATTGGTTTCTTTAGTTTTCCCTGAAATGTTAAAACACTAATAGCTAACATTTAATTGATGTTTGTCAACATCCTAAGTATTTTATATTCAGGCACATGTGCTCAGTCATGTCCAACTCTCTGTGAACCCACAGACTATAGCCCACCGGGCTCCTCTGTCTGTGGGATTTTCCAGGCAAGAATACTGGAGTGGGTTACCATTTCCTCCTCCAGAGGATATTTCTGACCCTGTGATCAAACCTAAATCTCCTGTGTCTCCTGCATTGACAGGCAGATTCTTGAGCAGTGCACCACCTGGGAAATGTACCATTTAATCCTCCCAACCGTATGAGGTAGGTCCTCTTAATATCCATTTGCAGATGAGGAAAGCCAAAGTACAGGGAGGTTAAACAATTTCCCTGAGGTCACACAGCTAATAAGTGGTGAGATTATGCTTCAAACACGACCATCTGAATCAGAGACTGTGCTCCTCACAACCTTGCCATATTGTCTCTCCAGAGAAAATTCTAACATGCTGTTTTCAGGAGAGTGGCCATGGCTGCAGGTAACTTTGCTCTCTGTGGGATGAAAAATGAGCTAGTGTCTTTTCTCTCTCCGCCCTTTTAAGGGGAATAGCTAGACCATGTAGAACAGTCAGGAAACCCAGAGGCTCACCAAGGCAGCCCCTAGAAGAAGCTGAATAAACCAGACTCCACACATCATGCTTCAGAAAGCCTTGGGTGTCTAAACTCCGCTCCAGGGAAGACCATCTTTGTCTCTGGTCACTAGACCCTACCTGCTAACTGGAGGGATGCTCTGTAGTGGGACGAAGGCTCTGTCACTCAAGGTTGGACCAGTGGGGGTCAACTCTGAAGACTGCACACACAGCCCAAACAATGGTGGAACTGGGTCACCTGGGACGGTGAGGTGGGAATTCCGCATGGCCGGTGTTCACTCAGCATGGCCGGCTCGTGGCTCCCTGTGGGGGTACCATCCCACCCCAACTGCATACCTGTCCAAGTGAAATGTCTGAGTAGGAAGTGACCAGCATTCTGGACAGGCACAGGCGCTCGCGTGTACTCAGGAGTGCCTCTAAGTCTATAGTTCTCACGCACGTGGAGACGCTTGCCCTGATGATCCAGGAGAGAAGATGAAGGACCATGTTATCTGACCCTTCCTGTTCAGTCCACATGTCATATGGCCAGCTGGATGGTCTCTCAGCAGTGACTGCATTTATCCACATCACAACCCTCTAAGTGTCATCAAAGGCTTCCCTGTATTGGATAGAGAAACCATCTCAGAGACTTTAACATCATATCTGAGTAGCCGAGCTGGTGACTGTCAGAGCTGGGCTAAGCTTCTTGGTCCCACAGACCCCAAACCCTTGCTTCTGCCCCCTTACCACACTGATTTCTGAATAACCTTGAGTGATAACTCAGAGAATCACTGAGCATAAATAATGGTAAAGGATAGAGGGTTCACTTTTCTATTTTAATGAGCATCTGAGCTCCCCAAACCAGACCAATAAAGTTGAGATTGAGGGCAGGAGGAGAAGGGGGTGACAGAGGATGAGATGGTTGGATGACACCATCAACTCAATGGACATAAGTTTGAGGAAACTCTGGGAAATAGAGATGGACAGGGAAGCCTGGTGTGCTGCAGTCTGTGGGGTTGCAAAGAGTCAGCATGACTGAGAGACTGAACAAAAACAACAAAAGTTGAGAAATTCTCCCTTTTCTGTGGAGAAATAAAACTCGATATTCACTAGGCTTATTAATTCTCTACCTCTGCATTATAGAGACATATGACACAACAGAGAAAAAAACTGAAAAAGACAATAAGTGCTCACACCCTCCATGGCTGACTCAAAAATCTCTCCAAGTGCCCTGTATTTATAGCTGGAAAGAGGGGAGCGGGAGAAGCAGCTGCTTGCTGTTATTTCGAAGAACTTCAGGCTTCTGACCAAAATAGTCTCTGAACTTTTGAAACTCCCATTCTAATAGTCTTGAAGAGGGATGAACCAATATCCTAGAATTTGAGATGATATTTTTAGTCTTGAAATAATTTGTGTCCTTTCCTCTCTCTCCTCATCACTATTCCCTCCCGCTCTTGTTGAGCGGTGGTGTTTTACACAGTGGAGGGTCTCTTGTGGGACCAGTGTGGAGTGACATGTGGATTAGGGCTCCATTTAAGAAAAAAAGAAAGAGAAGACCTCAAAATATTGATAGGTTAAGGCAATGCTCTGTTGAGTCAAGAAATCATTTAAAATACATTTATCGAATTAAAAAAAATAAATAGGGAAGCTTGTTTTTAAGCTTAATAAAAGTGCTTATTAAAATAGATTTGCAGATGCTGTGGTCCATATGCATGTGGCATATCTCTCTTCCCTATATGAATATATTAAGCTCAAAATGTTATGTGCCATATGCACATATTCTTTCCTTTATTAGAGGCAGAACTAGTGATAAGATTAAGACGAATCGCATGAACTGAGTCCATTGATTATCGCCTTCACCCAGAAACATTGGCACCATAATTTATTCTTCTCCCTTCTTAACTCCCACGGGTAGCCCATCAGTAAGACCCGCTGGCTCTATTTCTAAACATTTTTAAATCTGCCCTCCTGTCTTTTCCTCCTCTGCCATCACTGAGTCCAGGTCACCTTTAGCTCCTGCCTGGATCTCTGAAGCAACCTATCTCTCCTTTTCCACTCCTGATCCCCTCCACCGCACTAGCCCCAAATCAGTAAACCTGAAGGCAGTCCATTCTAACCGGTTTTGCTCTCTGAGGATCAAAACTCCTAGCGTGGACAGTGACACTATAACTGTCCCTTGAGAACTCTCCCCTTCCACTGCCTCAGCCTCAAGTGGGGCTGTTGAGTGAGGAGCCCACATCTCCTCCTCTGGCTGAGAGTGGGGGCAAGTGATTTAGGCTAGACAATCAGACGCTGATGCTGGAGCTGGAATCCGGCCCAAGGGTTAGGGGGAGTTTGAGGCTGAGGATCCATTATTCCTGCTGCTTAGATGCCCAGAGGCCTTCATTCCCAACCTTTATAAGGGCCACTTGTTCAGAGATTTTATCATCTCAAATTTCTTCACTTAATTTACCCAGGATCGGTTTCCTTTGTTTGTAACCAAAAACTGTAACTGATCTAGGATCTTTGAGGATGTAGTGAGGTAACAGTATTCCTCTGTTCAAAACTTTAATGGTTTCCCAATGTAGAAGAAAATGCAAGAATGCAAGTATCATCACAGTAACGGATGATCTGGCCTTACCTGTGCCCCCAAAACAAGATTTGGTGATCAGATAGTTTTAATGTCTTACACTAAATTATATAACTATAAGTGATAGAGCAGAGATTGAAGTCTTTCTGACTCCAAGATTATATTAGTCAGGGTTCTCCAGAGAAAAAGCACCAATAGAATATATCTATACCTATATATCTACATGTATGTAGACCAAAATGTCTATCAACCTGCCATCTGTAAGTTGGAGAACTAGGAAAACTGGTGGTATTATTCGGTCTGAGTCCAACAGCCTGAGCACCAGGAGCATGGATGTAGGGCAGAAGATGGGTGTCCCAGCTTAAGTAGAGAGCAGATCTTCTCTTCCACTCTTCCTGTTCAGGCCCTCACTGGATTGGATAGTCCCTACAGCATTGGTGAAGGAGCTACTGATTCAGATGCCAGCGTCTTCTGGAAACACCCTCCCAGACACACCCAAAAATACTGTTTACTCATTGTCTGGACATCTCTTAGCCCGGCCAAGTTGACATATATAATCATGGGCTTCCCTGGTGGGCTCAGACGGTAAAGAGCCAGTCTGCCAATGCAAGAGCCCTGGGTTCAATCCCCAGGTTCGATCCCTGGGTTAGGAAGAACCTTACATAAAATTAACCACCACAAATAGTCTTTCCTCTTTTATCATTTTATAGGACATTTGGTCTCTTTTTGTCACTAACGTCTTCCCTAGGAGAGCACTGGAAACCACACTTGAATTTTGTGCACAGGGGGTCTTAATTTCAAAATCTCTGGAAGAGTCTATGTATCTTTCTTCTCTCAGACTCGATGGCTGTCAAATGGCCCTGAATTCCAAATTCCTTCAAAGTTTACCCTTGTATCAAATTGCTTGTTTGGTTTGAGTAACATTTTTGTAGATGCTGTGTAAATCTTTTTAATTATTTGAAAAATTATATTTGTGACTCAGCGATTATGGAGGAATTGGTTCAATGTGGCACCATTTGGGGATATGAACTAGGCATGGCAGAGATCTTGTCACACACCATCAAATATTTGTCCCTCAGAGTGAAAGAGCATTGTGAGGTGTTCCCACATGCATCTGTAGCTTCTCTTTCTTGGGTCCTTTATTTGCATAAAATTTAAAGACGACTTTACAGGCACCAAGTCTGGGAACAAAGTGGGCCATGTCTCCCTCGTTCTGTTTCTGCCAAATAATCTGTAAATTATAGCCCATTGGCGTTTTTTCATTAATTGCACATATTCTTTTTCATTTGGCTGCAAATTCCATCACTTTGGCCAAAAATGTGTACTTCTGCGACAGCACAAAGTAAGCACTTTGAAAGGACAAGCAGTTCAGAGAGAGTAGGTAATTATACCAAGGAAAGCAAATGCAAGAGGAAAATAAAGCCGCCAAGATTGAAGTGAGAGAAGATGATTCAGTACAATGAAGTCACCTTACTGCGTTTTAAAGAACCAGGTGAATGGGTGGATGAGAAGGACCAAGTGTCCCTGCTGGAGTCCCTCCTTCTTCTCGGTGTTCCCTGGTCAGTGCAGAGGGATTCTTCTTTTTCACCATCCTTTCTCTGGGACCAGGCACAACAGAAACAACTTTGCCTGAAAAATGGAGGGTTGGCTCCACCCCGGTGGCTCTGGGTCTTCTCTGAGCACCTTCTGTGTTTGAGAGACTCTACTCTGTGCTAGGCACACAAGGTTGGTTGGCTGTACTTCTCTCCATTAGCTGAGTACTAGCCACGACTGTGACCATCTTTTTTTTTTTTTTTTTCCGGAAGAGAAAACTGAGAGTTAGAAAAACTAGAATTCTCTGAGCATTCTGACAGAATCAGCTGCCAGCCTGGACAGTCTGACACCAGGGCTGGGAAGGCTTATTCCTTGAGTGCTGAATGCTTTTCTCTTCTTTCATTGAAAATCCCCAGAGACAGTGTTGGATGACTTGGGAAAAGGGCCCTGGCTCTTTCTTCCAAAGGAGGACTTTATGTTTCAAATTTTGTGCTTTTGGGGGTGGAGGTGGGAGGTAGGGGGTTGGATTTTGCTGCCTCTGTCTAAACTGGCTAAGTCTACATTGAAAAGGTGAAATTTTACTCTGAAATGTACATCTTAATTATAAAAATATAAATTTATAAAATTATAAAAATAGTAAATATCTCACGATTACTTCTTTTTATGATACTAAATGAGCTAACTGACAAAGGCTTCGTTACTGAGCAAAGTTTGAGTCTAGTTCCCATGAAGGATGGAATCACGCCTTGATCTGTGTCTCACCCCCTGAGCCTGGATGCTTTTGTAAACTCAATCTTATTGGGTAGAAACAAAATTTATAGTTGGTTAAAAGCCAACACAAATCCTCTAATCTGTAGTCCTAGTCCATTTAAGAGAGGATCTCTCTCTCTTTTTTTTTTTTCTCTATTTAAGCAAACTATTTGAGTTGCTGAGGATTAGTAGACTGGAAATGTTTTGTAGGACATTACTTCCCCATATTTAATCAGATAATTATATGTATTTTAATGTAAAGCTAACTTGTAATTTCTAAACACTTACACCCTGCTGGGTAAGGGCTTTGGGGACAGTGAAAGCAGTTTTCCTTGACATAGTACACTTTTCCCAGAGTGTACAGAGCTTGAACCACCATACCAAGAGAGGAGGGAAAAAAAACACTTTATGCTTTCATGTAACTTCTCACACCTTTTAGAAAGTTCAGAGTAGAGAAAGACCAACTATATCTATGCTTTTTAAACATGTTGGATCTTTCTGTTGTTGTTTAGTCGCCAAGTCATGTTCAGCTCTGCAATCTCATGGACTGTAGTTCACCAGTCTCCTCTGTCCATATTTCCCAGGCAAGCATACTGGAGTGGATTGCCATTTCCTTCTCCAGGTTGGATCTTTATCACTGACTAAAAGTGAAAACTTATTGAAAAAAAATGTGTGCACACAACATCCAAATGTTCCAGGGCTAAGAGACCTAATACAACGTGGAATATTCTCAGGGTAATTTCTAAGCCAGTGTTGATTTGCTTTTTATTGGTATTCACTTCTTTGACTATGCTGAGGGCTTTCTTTCCTTAAGATTTTCACGCATCATGTTGATGTGGGCTTGGATAGGAAAATAGAGTCACTGTAAATGTTCTGGGGATAAAGGGGCTTAAGGTAGACATTGGGGCTTGCCTTGACTACTAGGAGATCTCCGGGGGAGAAGAGAACTCCAGCTGGAAGATGAGAGCAGACGTTGAGACCTCAGCCTGAAACATCCAAGATGGTCACTCCCAGCAGTTCACTGGAAAAGGGTATGATTCTCCAAAGTACCTGGGAAAGTTCCTGCTAACTGCCTCATCTGTGGCAGTCAGACAAGGGTACTCCGAATGCCTCTGGAGAAGCTTCTGTGAATCCCACCTCTGCTCTCATGTTTGATGCAACTGCCTTTGGAGAATCACGGAGTCACCTCCTCTTTCCTCTCATCGGTGAACTCCATCCATCCTGGATGACACAGGGAAGGAACACTGGGAGACGTCATTGTCCCAGCGCTTCCTCCCATTGCCAAGGGGCTTGACTGGGCAGTGCCTTGCAACAGATCCATCACTCACTTGCTGCTCCATCCTCCTGGAACACTGTTCCTTTCACTCCTGCCTGTCAGGTCTCACTGTAACTTAATGCAGCCCCCCTGGACAACCCAATCTAAAGCCTGTGCTTTCTAATTAATCTTTCATTGCACCCTAATTTTCCCTCTTAGAGCTTACTTCAATTTGTAATATGTGATTGCTGGTTTATTGTTTGATTCCCCCGCTAGAATGTAAGTTTCTGTGAGGGTAGGTACCAAATCAGCCTTGTCTAATTCCTAGCACAGTGCTTACAAACAAAGGTATATTGACTTTACGTCTGAGTTTTCATTTAAGGTATATGTACCCATTTAAAGTGAAAGAAGAAGAACTACTAAACAAGTACTTGCAAGACAGTCTTCTAGATACTACGGGAAGGAACATGCTGATCCTAAAGAGAACGTGGTTCATGTACGGTTTTTTTTTGGCCTCATGGCATGTGGGATCTTAGTTCCCCAACCAGAGATTGAACATAGATTGAATTCACAGCCTCTGCAGTGAGTAGAAGCTCAGATTCTTAACAACTGGACTGTCAGGGAAGTCCTCGTGTACTGCTTTTAAAAAATTTAGTCTTGAACATGTTGGTTACAACATAACTAAAGACTTCATCCCAAGAAAGTCTTTTACTTGTTGCCTACTTAAGTTTGATATGGCCTCTAAGTTTCAGAGAAAAATATGATCCTTTTATATATGTAGTTTCCACAATGGTCAAGAGTAGAGGAGCTTATGTTAGCTTCCAAGTTTAAGAACAGGGTATATGAGCTGCGATATTTGGAACAGGTTTGTATAGCCAGGGTTTCTGACCAACACAAATACTATTGCCCAGAAAAGAAAAAGTGCTTATAAAAAGCACCCCTATGGTGCCAGCTTGCTGGGTCTTGAAGTTACATATTACTATTTCAAAATTGGTTTCAGTCACATTTAGTTAGTTCTTGCCTTGGGGAGAAAATAAAAGTATAGGAATATCTTCTTTGGTTTTTGGATGACACAGAAATACTGTAACTTCAATTTGTTTTTTTTTTTTTTTTCTTCTGTGAGAATGGGGAAGATTAAAAATTTGTCTTTCCTCAGATGTATTATCATGGCATCTACCCACCAGGTTAGATGTCTATCTAGTTAAGAGGGGGATTTTAATTAAAGAACATAAAATTTAAATGGTTTGGAAAATGTCAACATGGTTTCCTATTTTGAGCCCAACACAGATGATAGAACAAGAGGGTATAAATGAAAATTAAAGAAAAACAAATTCAGAACAGATGTCAGGAAGTGTTTCTTTTTTTTTTTTCCATGCAGAGAATCATAAATGTGTGGAATAGCTTACCAGGCAAGATAGTTAAGGCAAAAAGAGGGATGTCATTAAATAAACAATTAGATTGCAAATAGATTGCAAAAACAATGAGATGTGGTGAACCAAATGGTCTTTGTCTTCCCCAGCATTTGGATGTTTTTGGATAAAATGAAATCTTTGGCCATACCTTAAGCCTTAAATGTCTAGACCATGAAAAGAGAACTCACAAGTATTCTAATGTCTTTACTTCTGTGCTTTAAATGTGAGATTGTTGAGTGTCATCTTGGAGATTTTCATGTTGGAATTCTTCCACTCAAACACATGTGCCTCAGGAGAAACATAAAGTGTGAAAACATTAAGTTCCAAGGAAGAGACTGAAATGATGGACAGAGATGGATGAAGAGCTGCATCAACTCCCTCTATTAAATAATTGTGCTTAATCTTAACATTTTAGCTAATTACACTTGTGATTACTCATGTAATCACTGATGAAATAAGTAACATATTGACAAAATGTCCACTAGTAATACCTCACTGTAGTGTTCAGCTTATGGCCATTTGCTGATATGGGGCCTGTCCTGTACTTAATGATTTTGTGTTGTGTCTTATATTGACTTTGTCAGAAAGTTTTAAATGTTCCATAGTCAGCTTTTATCAATAAATCTTAAAAGTCAGCATTTTCCCACCACAGTAAACGGGGCTTTGATCACAAATGACCACACTGACAATCATACCTCTATACACAGACTTCTGGATAATCTTTGTGGTCTCTCCCACAGGTTTGGATAAGTGAAAACCAAAAGAGAGGAAAGAGAATTAAAAGTACTTTTAAGATATATATTTAAGAAATGAAACAATTGCTCTTTGGCCTAACTCCCAAGTTATAAACAAGTAACTGCTGTTAATTAGAGATAACCTTCCATCACTTCACATATTCTATAAATCAGCCAATCCGTACAGCCTCAATCCCATGTGGGTTCATGTTTCTGAAAATCAGAAAATCAATAACAGCCCCTAATTTTGCTAAGTCCACCAAAAACAGCCCTCAGATTGCAGACAATGGTTCATTAGTGTCTGTTTTACTCCAGGGAACTTGCTTTCGAAAGTCAGCGTTACTCCAGGGATCACAAGTGTCCCAGCTGAAAATTTTCAAAAGCAAAATACATCCATTTTTCAAAGTCCACCAATCCTTGCCAAATGGTCTTTTCCAAACCTACTACAAGACCAGCTCCAGCTTTGTTTGGGACACTGTGAACAATTCTGCCTTGCAAGCAAGATGAGAAGTTCACTGCTTTCACAGCAGATATAGAGCTTTATTTATTGCTAGTGTGAAAATTTGCAACACTTTTAATGATTCATTCAACCCCTGTTTATGGTTAGCTATAAATTCAAACTTGTGAGTGACAGACAAAGTGACGTGGCACTGATATGCTCAAATCAATCTTCAATCTCTATAGTGGTCGCTATTTTCCTTTTTTTTTTTTCTTGAAGAGGTGCTTTTTTTTTTTAAGAGCAATTTTAGGTTTACAGCAAAATTGAGAGGAAAGTACAAAGATTTCCCTTATTGCACCTACCACCATCCCATTATCAATGTGACCTACCAGAGGGTACATTTGTTACAGCTGAGGAATCTGCATTGACACATTGTATTATCTGAAGTTCATGTTTACATTATGGGTCATTCTTGGTGTTATGCAGGCTGTGGGCTTGCACAAATGTATAATGACATGGATCCAGCATTATGGTATTATAAAAAGTATTTTCACTGTCCTAAAATTCCTCTGTGTCCTGCCTACTTATCACCACCCCACTTCCCATCCCCTGACAACCATTTATCTTTTTACTGTCTCTATAGTTTTGCTATTTCCAGAATGTCATATAGTTGTAATCATCTAATATGTATGCAGAATTTTTCAAGTTGGTATTTTTCACTTAGTAATATGCCTTTAAGTTTTCTCCATGCCTTTTCAAGGCTTGATAGCTCATTTTATTTTAGCTCTGAATAATATTCCATTGACTAGATGTACCCACAGTTGACTTATCCATTCATCCAATGAAGGACATCTTGGTTGCTCCCAAGTTTTGGCAATTATGAATAAAGCTACTATAAACATCTGTGTGTGGATTTTTGTTTGAACATATGTTCTCAACTCCTTTGGGTAAATACCAAAAGATTATGATAAGAATGTTTAGTTTTGTAACAAACCATTAGATTGTCTTCCACAGTGGCTACATTTTGCAATCCCACCAATAATGAATAAGAGTTCCTATTGCTCCACAACCTTATTGGTGTTTGTTGTTGTCAGTGTTTCTGATTTTGGCCATGTGTAGTTGGATCTCATTTAATTTCATTTATTTGATGACATGTGAAGTGAAGTATCTTTTCATTGCTTGTTTGCCATATGTTCAGGTCTTTGGTACATTTTACATTATGTTTAAAATAATTTCTGCTTTCTTAATGCTGAATTTAAAAAGTTCTTTGTATATTTGGGGTAATAGTCCTTTATCAAATGTGTTTTTTGCAAATATTTTCTCTCAATTCAGTGACTTGTCTTCTCATTCTTTTGATATTGTCTTTCACCGAGCCAAAAATTTTTATTTTAATGAAGTCCAACTCAACAATTACTTATTTCATTAATCTTATTTTTGGTGTCATATATAAAATAGATAGCTCATGGGAAGGAGCTCAGTTTGGTGCTCTGTGATGACCTAAAGGAGTGGAATGTCTGGGTGGGAGGGACATTCAAGAGGGATAGAATATATGTATTCATATGGCTGGTTCACTTTATTGTATAGTAGAAACTAACAAAGCATTGTAAAACAATTGTACACCAGTTAAAAAAAAAGTGCTGTATTGTGCTCATTTACTTGGTCCTGTCTGTCTCTTTGCAACACCATAGATCACAGCCTGCCAGGCTCCTCTGTCATTGGAGTTTCCCAGGCAAGAATATTGGAGTAGGTTGCCATTTTCTTCTCCAGGGGATCTTCCCAGCTCAGGGATCAAACCTGTGTCTCTTGCATCTCCTGCATTGGCAGGTGGATTCATTACCACTGTGCCACCTGGGGAGTCCTTAAAAAAACACATCACCATACCCAAGGTCATCTATGTTTACTGATATTAAGTATTTCTATCTATGAACATGGGATATCTCAATTTACTTAATTCTTTGATTTTGCTCATCAGAGTTTTGTGGTTTTCCTCATATATTTATATTTTTGGTTAGACCTATGCTTAAGAGTTTCTTTTGGGGGAGTGTTAATGTAAATTGTTAGTACATTTTTAATTTCAAATTCCACTCATTCATTGTTGGTGTATAGGAAAGTGTTTGATTTTTGTATATTAACCTTGCATCTTCTACTTTGTTATAACCACTTATTATTTTCAGGAGATTTTTAAATACAGTATACCATTGTTTATGATAGGAATTAAAATACATACCAGCAAATGCTAATAGATAAGTATTTGATGTATATATAATTTTCTCAAGCAGTATCAAAGAAAATAATAAATAACAAGTTTTTGGCTGAAGGGAAATTTAAAAGAAAAAAGGAAAACACACAGCAGAAATTTTAATGGCTTTCCACTATATCATCATCAGTATTTCAGTTTAAATGTGTATTTGCATGTTCTTCTACCAAAAGTACTTCCTGATCCCAAAATTGCAAACAAATTTTTAAGTGCCAAGACAAAATCTACTTCAATAATAAAGCACATAATAGTTCCACTTACTATTATAGAGATTATCAAAGATCTAAATGCTTCGCCTTTTTAAGGCAAATCACAGGTGCAAGTAATAACAATGCAGAAAAAATTCTCCTTCACTTGTGGAATACTTTTTTTTCTCATACAAATGTTATTCTTGTAAGGCTATTAAGAGTAAAAACCCTTTCAGATGACTCTTCAGAAATAAGTAAAATTTTGCAGAGACTCATGTGTAGTGTTGAAGAAGGGAATGCAAACTGCTATGTGTATATATATATGTATATACACACATATGTAATACACATTTCACATATATATATACACATTTCATATATATACAAAATTTTCACATATATACATAGGATTTCATATATATATATGTATATGCATATATATATGTCAGTTAACAAATATTATTTTAAACTTTATTTTGTATTGGAGTATAACCGATTAACAATGCTGTGACAGTTTCAGATGCCCAGCAAAGGGACTCAGCCATACAGATACATGTATCCAGTCTCCTCTAACTCCTCTCCAGGCTGCTACAGAATATTGAGCAGAGTTCCCTGCACCATACAGTTACCTATTAGTTATCCATTTTGGCTGGATCATCGAAAAAGCAAGAGAGTTCCAGAAAAATATCTATTTCTGCTTTATTGACTATGCCAAAGCCTTTGACTGCATCGATTACAATAAACTGTGGAAAATTCTGAAAGAGATGGGAATACCAGAGTACCTGATCTGCCTCTTGAGAAAGCTGTATGCAGGTCAGGAAGCAACAGTTAGAACTGGACATGGAACAACAGGCTGGTTCCAAATAGGAAAAGGAGTATGTCAAGGCTGTATATTGTCACCCTGCTTATTTAGCTTATATGCAGAGTACATCATGAGAAACACTGGGCTGGAAGAAGCAGAAGCTGGAATCAAGATTGCTGGGAGAAATATCAATAACCTCAGATATGCAGATGACACCACCCTTATTGGAAAAAGTGAAGAAGAACTAAAGAGCCTCTTGATGAAAGTGAAAGAGGAGAGTGAAAAAGTTGGCTTAAAGCTCAACATTCAGAAAACTAAGATCATGACATCTGGTCCCATCACTTCATGGCAAATAGATGAAGAAACGGTGGAAACAGTGAATGACTTTATTTTTGGGGGCTCCAAAATCACTGCAGATGGTGATTGCAGTCATGAAATTAAAAGATGCTTACTCCTTGAAAGGAAAGTTGTGACCAAGCTAGACAGCATATTAAAAAGCAGAGACATTACTTTGTCAACAAAGGTCCATCTAGTCAGGGCTATGGTTTTCCTAGTAGTCATGTATGGATCTGAGAGTCAGACTATAAAGCAAGCTGAGCACCGAAGAACTGATGCTTTTGAACTGTGGTGTTGGAGAAGACTCTTGAGAGTCCCTTGGACTGCAAGGAGAGCCAACCAGTCCATCCTAAAGGAGATCAGTCCTGGGTGTTCATTGGAAGGACTGATGTTGAAGCTGAAACTCCAATACTTTGGCCACCTGATGGAAAGAGTTGACTCATCTGAAAAGACCCTGATGCTGGGAAAGATTGAGGGCAGGAGGAAAAGGGGACAAGAGAGGATGAGATGGTTGGATGGCATCACCGACTCAATGGACATGGGTTTGGGTGAACTCCGGGAGTTGGTGATGGACAGGGAGGCCTTGTATGATGCAATTCATGGGGTCGCCAAGAGTCAGACATGACTGAGCGACTGAACTGAACTGAACTGAACTGATTCATTTTAAAATATAACAATGTGTAATGTCTATTCCAAACTCCCAACCTATCTCTTTCCTCCATTCTCCTCCCTGGCAACCATAAACTGAATAATATTTTTAAAAGTTGATCAAGATATTCGATGTAACCCTGAAGAATAAAATTAAAAAACAAACAAGTTATGCTGTAAAATATGGTATCACGTACTTGAGTAAATCAAACTTGAGGAGTGATTATCTGAGTGTCGGTATATGCTCAATACATTGGTTTATAATACCAATACCAAGTGCAATTTTCAATGTACAAAAAATGAACTCGGTTGGCTATGCCCATTGTAGGAGCCATGTTGCTGTGTAGACACTAAGTAGAAGGAGATGCTTATGGAAGTTCTCAGGACCACATCATTGAGGCAAAGGAGGTGGATGCTCGCACAGGTGAGAGCAGGTGGTGGCTGGGACTGCTCACATGGTTTACAGGTGAGGTGGGAGTTATACTGACCAACTTTGAAGTGGACAGTCTCCATATTCTAGGTTGGAAACCTATGTCTAGAAGTTTGAGGGCTCTATTTGGAATTTTTATCTAAGCAGCCTTGTTAGGGGAGAGCAGGCTAGAGCTAGAGGTACATAGATGGTTGGCAGAGATGCTACCTTTTATCCTGCCCTGGTGATGGTGGGAGACCCGAGTCCCAAGCAGTCTGAGAGACAGGAGATGGGCAGGGATGAGAAGATCTCCACTAAGTCCAGTCTTGGAGGCTTTTGCACTGGAGTGTCAGACAGAAATGTTCTCCCAGTGCCATCCCAAGGGTAAGGATATTTTTCTCTGTACCCAAATCAGTATGCCCCATCCCTCAGCCCTGAATCCTGAACTGATGTCAGACTTGGTGTGCAGGAAATAGAAAGAATTCCTTAGCACAAGCTCAGATGCAGGAGCAGAGACTTAACCATCTAAGTATGGACTTATCCATACTAAGGATGAGTTATCCATCATTAATAAACTGCCCTTATGTTTGCATTCTACTGCTGCAAGCAGGGATTTAGCATCACTATTTGTGGTAGCTCTTGATTTCAGCATCAGCAGTATAGAATTATGGGTTCTCCAGGAAAATAAGATAGAGAAAAGAAAGTAGTGAAAGACAGAACTTCCTACTCTGATATTTAAAGGTGATTAACTTTGTCTAGAGATCTTTATAAACCAGGCCAGGAACAATTAGGGAATAAAAGATCTAAATAAGATGAAGTTAATTGTTCATTCTTGCTCATACCTTCCAAGTAAGTATCTCAAGTGTTTCTCAGAGATTGCATTTTTTTACATTTTGAGAGCTGGTTTTGAGGGGAATGTTTTAAACATTGATTCTCACGTTATCATTCTCCTAATGCAATCTGCCAGGATGTTCCATTCAGCTGTCGCAATCTGCTCATCCCTGTTTTATAAGAGGAGCTATTCTCAAATGAAACTCTCTGCACAAAGAAATAAAGGTGTCACATTTTGGGTTTTTTTAATCTAAAAAAATTCAAGCAATTACTAAAGCCTGTATTTAGATAATCAAACTCAAATTGTTTTTGTATTTATATATTTTCTAGTCCTCCTTAGCTATCATTTGGCCTCATCACATTTTATTTATTTTGTTTAAATGTATTAGTTTGTTTAAATGCATTATTTTGTTTAAATGTAGACAGCCCTTACTATGTGCAATAAAATAGGCACTATACCAAATACTGCAGTCAGAGATCTAACAAAGATACATTCTCTCTTGTGTCAAGGGGAGAAGTACTTCATTTATTTCTCGAGAAAATTTGTTCAGTGAAAGAAAAATCCAAAAGAGCTATTTAACCTAAAAAATAGGAGTTGGTTTTGAACTTCTCTCACCTGAGTTCCTCAAGACTGAGCTAAAGAGGCTGGTGAAACAGATCTGAACTTGGATCTCATCTGTCACTTAGCCATGTACTTGTAGTCACATTTAATTTCTTATAGCTCAAGTTTTTCTCTAAATTTCAATTTGGCCACCTTGCTATATTGTTGAAGGAGACAAGAAAGATGAGATACAGGTGATTGCCATGGTAGGTGGTTAGCAAATCTTAGTGCAGTTTTCCTTTCTTCTTGTTAATTTTTTTTTTTTTTTTTTTTTTTTTTTTTAGTTTTTGGCCATTCCATATGGCATGCAGGATATTAGTTCCACAAACAGGGATCAATCCTGTGCCTCCTGCAGTGGAAGTGCCTGCATGCTCAGTTACTCAGCGGTATCCAACTCCTTTTGACCGCATGGACTGTAGCTCACCAGGCTCCTGTGTCCGTGGGATTGTGCAGGCATGAATACTGGAGTGGGTTGCTATTTCCTCCTCCAGGGGATCTTTCTGACCCAGGGATCGAACCTGCATCTCCTGCATTGGGCAGGTGAATTCTTTACTGCTGAGCCACCTGGGAAGCCCGCAGTGGAAGCATGGGGTTCTAACCGCTGGATCACTAGTGAAGTCCCTCTCTCCCTTTCTTATTTAAGGACTCCAAGTATATCTTTACATTCCCCCTTTATCCTGTTCATATCACTTATTTGTTCTGCCAGAACATCTACTTTATTATGCTAATTGGATAAATACCTTCAAAATATTGATAATTACAGAATCAAAATGGGAAGCCAAGAAATACATCATTGAGATACTTGAACAATTCAGTAGGGTATGAATCATTATCAGTATGCATTTATATGATTGAAAGAAATCTATGATGCAGTGCTTTCTCTGTTGTCAAGGTTTTGATCTAGTTTGTAACTATGTGCACAGGAAGTTTCCCACCCACGAAGGCATCATCCCTTCTTCATTTATCCATTCAAGGCATTAGCAGAAAGACTATGTGGATTTATTTAATGAACATGTATAACAAGGTGTCAAGTAGAATTTTACTAGCTTGGATACCTTGACTAGTGCTCAAAGAGAGAAGAGATAATTAATCTCCCATATTCAAAAGGGAGATATTAGGTATCTCCTTGTTGGGCTGAGTAGCACAGAGCAGTGTCAGGGCAGCCTCAGGGCAGCAAATCATTAATGTTACCAAAAAAAGATTGATAAAGCTGGAGAGAAATCGAATAATAAAAAGAAATGAATTTACAAAACACATTATTGCTCACTTAAGATGATCAGCATATTAATATGGATTTGTTTGGTGTAGGTATCTTTAAGATTGTAGTTTCTTTTTTACTGTAAAAAAAATATACATGACGTAAAACTTACCACTTTAACAGCACAGTTCATTGACATCAGGTACAGTCACATGGTTGCTCAGCCATCATCACCATCCATCTCTGGAGCTTTTCATCTTCCAAAACTGATACTTGGTCTCCATTCAGCAAGGACACCCCTCCATCCTCTCCCTAGCCTCTGGAAAATGCCATGACTACTCTAGGTACCTTACAGAAGTGAAACTATACAATATTTGTCCTTTTGTGCCTGATTTATCTCATTTAATGTCATGTCTTCAAGGTTCACTAATGTTGTAGGCTGTATCAGATGTCGTGCCTTTTTTAAAGCTGGATAATATTCTTTCGTGTATGCAAACCACATCTTTTTTACATGCTCATCTGTTAATGGACATGTGGATCATTTTCACCTTTTGGCTAGAGTGAAGGATGCTGCTATGAACACAGGAGTACAGATATCTGTTCAAGTCCTCACTTTCAGTTTTTTTAAGTGTATGTTCAGAAGACGAATTGCTGGATCATATGGTAATTCTATTTACATCTTTGAGAAGCTGTAATACTGCTTTCCATAGTGGCTGAATGATCTTACATCCCTACCAGCAGTGTTTTTTTTTTTTTTTTTCATTGATTGTAAAAACATTTCTTTCTTTTTTGTGGCCACACCAGGCAGCATATGGGATCTTAGTTCCCTACCAGGGATCAAACCCATGTCCCCTGCATTGGGAGCACAGAGTCTTAATCACTAGACTGCCAGGGAATTCCTTAATAACATTTTTTTATATGATTTGAAGAATTTTGTGCACCCCCCATTACATTTTCCTGCACACAGATTCTGTTATAGCCTTAAACCATGGATTCTTCCTGGCTGTTGGCAGAATGTGGGGGCTACTCTGGAATAGCGTTTCTGTAGTAGGAAATAAAACACTCTAATGACAGAATACTTACAATCTTTCAAACATTTTTCACAAACATGATTTCATTTGATCTTCAAAACACCATGAAACAGGCATTACTATTGTTATGGTTTTCATGTTACAGGTAAGTTGAGGCTGGGTGTCTTGTGTAACTTACAATGTGTGGTGGAAGACATATGGAGATTGAAGTTGAACAGATCTACTTAGCTCTGACACTTAGACAAATATTGTGACATCTTGCTATGTAAGTATCTACCTGTGCCCTGTGGCTGGAGTCCAGGGTTGAGTCAGCCTGGTATCTGTGCCAACAAGCCCTCTTCTATGCCGCTGAAACCACCTCTACTTGTTGTCATGTGAACCCACTTCTACTGATTTATTAAAAATTTACTTCTTTGTGAAACAATTGTCCGTAACCCCTCCCCCACAAAAAAGCCAACTGCCAGTGTGGATGATGAAAATTAAGAAAAAGTGAGATAGGCTAAGCCACTTAGGATTCTTCACCAGAATATAAAGATGAGTAAATTAAAGAGAGAAATGAATTCAGCGGTAGCTCAGATCTGAGGAATGAACAAGTTCACCAATTTCTCCCTACAGAAATGAGAAAAAGACATTTGTGAAACTGTTGTAAATGATCCAACCAGTGAAAAAATTGCTCATCAAGTGAGAGATAAGTCTTAAGTGAAAACTGAAAAGGGGGTTAATGTGTAGAGTGAGAATATGCAGAGGAAACACAAGACTTATGATGGAAATGGGACTCGGCAGAAAGCCCAGATCCTGTACAAACATTTCCACGAAGCAACAGATGGGGAAGACTCCAGTGTGGCTCCTCAACCAGGCTTTGCTGTAAGTGAAGTCGATCGGAAAGCTTGAAGAAGCATTTTTTTTTCTTGGATGGTATCGAAGTAAGTGGGAGAAATGGCACCCACAAACCTCTTGGTTGATGACCAGTTTTCTCCTATAGCCAGAAAAATTCTAAAAGGGAAGCATGGTAGACCAGAACAATACTCTAACATTGGTTTCAAAACCTCAATGGGAGTTAAAGCATCTTCATGAACAAAGAAATCCATGAGGAAAGTGAACGCTAAGACTAAAGGCAGCCAGAGACAGTCTTCTGGACATTGGGAGTTTGGCATCTTGATGGTTGAGCCAAGTTTGCTCAAATATGCCTCAAACCCCAAGGCATTTATAATCAAGGAAGAGAACTTCCTGTTCTTATATGACAACTCTGGAAAGACTATGAGGGGAACGTGGCTTATTTCCTTTCACACAACTGTTTTGTCAAAGCGGAATTGAGGTTTCTAAGGGTCTCAAGACTCTTGCCCCATGTTATAGATGGCGTGTGCTCAGTCATGTCTGACTTTTGCTGTACCCATAGACAGTAGCCGCCTGGGCTCCTCTGTCCACAGAATTTTCTAGGCAAGAATACTGGAGTGGGTTGCCATTTCCAACTCCAGGGAATCTTCCTGACCCAGGGGAGGAAACTGAGTTTCCTGCAGCTCCTGCATTGGCAGGTGGATTCTTCATCACTGACCAACCTGGGAAGCCCATTATAGATGGGGACGTGGAGACAAAAATCACACTGGTAAAGGATGACTGGGACAGATTTCAACTACAGATCAATTTGACTCCAAAGTCCATGCTCTTTCATCATTCCCTGCCAACTTCTGGAGTGGGGCCAGACAAGCAGAGTTACCCCAAATTTGACATCAGGGCTGAGAAACAGATAGGTATGGAGACCTTTTCTGGTCCCACCCATCCAGCCCTTCCCCTCCCAAATGCTGGGCAGGTCCAGCAAATAGTAGGTCCACCTAGGCACCTCGTACGTAATAGAGCAAACTCCCATAATGTGATGAGCCCCATTTTGATTTTATATGTTTTAAAGATATTTTTCTATCAATACTGTTCACAATTTAATTACAATAATTAACATAGTTTTCCAATATTATTTTTGCATTTGATTATATGCCTAAAAATGTTGCAGCTGTGTTTACCTATATGCCTTTTGTCTTAGGCTTCATTTAAAATGAGAAGTAAATATCATTTTTATATATAGCTTTCTACTTGCTTTGTGAACTATTTTCATAATACCCCAATTTAGCCACACACATCCTCGGGTGTGCTCAGATCTCGCCAATTAGGGTAGGAGTGGGACAGAAATCAGAGGACAACATCAGCTCCCTGGCCCCAGCAAGTGATGCTTCCAAGTGCTAGGAAAATAAATATATTTTTCTTCATAAAAACAATGTAGATAATTTGTAGTCATATTTGGCTACCCGTAGCTTTGCAAGCAAAATGGAACAAAATAAAATCCTTTTTGGCTACTCTACCTCAGAGGAGGGAAAAGGAAAGCGAGCTGCTGACCAGAAGCCAATTTCATCTTGACTGTTCAGAAAAAAAAAATGAAAGAAAGAAAGAAAAAGGAAAAAAGGCACTTGAAGACCACATGGCACAATCAAACAGCAGAACAGAACACCAAGCGGCTTCTCATTTTAGAGTCTGAATTTGGGATGAAGTATGTTGATGGTCAACGTACAGCAGGGGAAATGCAAGGATCACACCTGTCCACTCAGCTTCCTTCCCAGACCTGGACTGCACGTGCTTGTACCTGAGACTACTGCCAGAATTCAGGGTCCTGAATGCAGTCTCTAGTGACTGATTCAAACACATGTCGGGAACTTTGACCGCATTCACTGCTGACTGTGACTGATTATCTCCATGAAGGTTGAAGAGACTAATATAAATGCATAAAAGTCAGTCATATACTCATGTTGTTGTTGTTTAGTCTCTAAGTTGTGTCCAACTCTTTGCGACCCCATGGACTGTAACCCACTAGGCTCCTCTGTCCATGGGATTTTCCAGGCAAGAATACTGGGGTGGGTTGCCATTTCCTTCTTCAGGGCATCTTCCTGACCTAGGGATCGAAACTGCATCTCCAGAATTGGCAGGTGGATTCTTTACCTCTGAGCCACCTGGGAAGCCCCACATACCATGAAATATACCAAATAATATATTTTCTAGGAAGACTGGTCAGTAGAATATATTTTTTTTTTTGTAATCTAGTTTAGTTAGTATTTCCAAAAAGTATGATGTTTGTCATGGTTATCACAGGATGATTTTACATAATTCTGAGATGGAAGAGGAGACAGAGGTAGCACTGGGTTGGACTAAAGAAGGTATGCAGGTTGGGGTTGAGAGGAAGGAAGAGACTGGAGAGGGAGCCAGGATGGTAAGAGAAGGAGGTTGAATACACACACACACACACACACACGCACACAGATACCCACAGACACACCCCACTGAGCTCACAGGCACCCCTGCCAACCAACAGCTTGATCAAGGTGTGTGACTAGGGCAGTTGGAGCCAGCAGTGCCCAGATCCACTCATCTGTACATTCTAGAACCCCTCGTGCCTGAGTAGGGACCACCGCCCTCCAGGTTAAGGCCTGATGGAGGGGATATAGTTGCTCTGAGGGTATCTAGCAGCTGCAGCTTCTAGTTCCAATTTGGAAGGTAAGAGAACAGTTCTAGAACTCAACATACTGAGGTTAATTTTTTGATGCTGATCTAAGACTGTAACTTGCTACTGTGTGATCTTGGGCAGGTCACCTTAGCCCCTTGAAGCTCAAGTTCATAACTATATTGTGGGGATTCCAGCTGTGAAGGATAAGTTGGAGACTGAGTGACATAGTGTGTACAGACTGTGTTGTAGGCCTCTCAGACTCAGGAAGCAGTGGCTATTATAATTGCTAGACTAAAACACCCAGACCAAGCAGGTGAAACCTCTGGAAAGTTTACCCATTCTATCAACCTGATCATGGTTATCAACTCCTATAACCTGGTTATGGTTATAAGTTTCTACAAAGGAGCTGAAAACTGTGTTGAGATCATGAAAAGACAGCTGAAAGACCTAATGCATGGTGTTCATGGGTATTTTCTCAAGTTAGATGACAACAATGAACAATGGATTAGACATTCCTCTGTCTCCCAGTTTTGGACGTTACCATGTAAACATGTAAACGTACATATTCAGAAGACCTGATTTTGTGGGATGTGTCGAAGTCTTCCTAAGTAAAAGTTTATTGGTAAATTCACTTTTCTTATAATGAAAATAAACTTTCAGGGTTTAACAATGTCAGAATAATATTCTACCCTTCCTAACCACATTCCTAACTTAACTAGCTAAATTGAAGAAATTAACAGTTTTATTGACATAGACTCCTTGTGTTCAGCGGCATACACTTTTATCTAACTGGTCAAAAACATCTCCTTTCTCATGAAGTAACTTCCTCTCAGGAAGTCATTTAAAACAGAGTTTATTTTTTGTTTGCATTATATTATCTATGATTTAGCTGTACAATCTTTTAAATTGAATAGTCATTCTTATTTGTCTTTGTCTTTTCTCTCATTTGTGCAATGGCTTAAACTTTTAAAAATACATTTATGTGAGAATAAAATTGAGCTGATTTAAAGAAAAAAATAATATGTAAATATGAAAAGTGAAAAAAATGTTTGTCACTCAGTTGTGTCTGACTCTTTGCACCCCATGGACTGTAGTCTGTCAGGCTCCTCTGTCCATGGAATTCTCCAGGCAAGAATACTGGAGAGGGTAGCCATTCCCTTCACCAGGGGATCTTCCCAAACCAGGGATCAAACCTGGGTCTCCTACATTACAGGTGGATTCTTTACCATCTCAGCCATCAGAGAAGCCCCTATGTATAAGCATGCACAAATATTATAAAACTAAGAAGTATACTATAATAACAACTAGAATTTGCAAACAGTAATCAAATATATAATGCTAATGAGCCACCAGAAGGCTTTGCATATTATTTTTTATTCTACTGATTTTTTAATTAATACATTCCCATTTTAGTACATGGAGTTTAATGGGGTCTTTTGATCTCCATACATTAACAAATAATGTATACAAATGCTTCTACTCATATTCTTTTTATATTTATATTAAATCTGAGACAATTTTAATGTCAGTAAACACATCTTATTTGTTTAATTTTTAAATATCTACATAGCTTTCTTTAATATAGAAATGATCTAATTTATTTAATCATTCCTTTTCGATGTGTATGATTTTCCAATTTGGAAATATTACAAATAATGCTATGTTGAATATTACTATTAAATTTTTGTATATGATTAAATATTTCCTTGTGAGGAGTTCCTAAAAGTAGGTTAGCTAGTTAAAGTTTTGTTTTGGTTTTTGTTTTCTAACAGATAGACAAAATTAAATTGTCCTCAGGAGGCTTTTGCTATTTACAGCATCCAACATTGCATGACATGGTCTTATTTTTTCACGTCTATATTTATTATTGTTCTTCTTTGCTGTGAAAATGCTGCACTCAATATGTCAGCAAATATGGAAAACTCAGCAGTGATCACAGGACTGGAAAAGGTCAGTTTTCATCCCAATCCCAAAGAAAGGCAATGCCAAAGAATGCCCAAGCTACCGCACAACTACACTCATCTCACACGCTAGTAAACTAATGCTCAAAATTCTCCAAACCAGGCTTCAGCAATACGTGAACTGTGAACTTCCAGATGTTCAAGCTGGTTTTAGAAAAGGCAGAGGAACCAGAGATCAAATTGCCAACATCCGATGGATCATCAAAAAAGCAAGAGAGTACCAGAAAAACATTTCTGCTTTATTGACTATGCCAAAGCCTTTGACTGTGTGGATCACAATAAACTGTGGAAAATCCTGAAAGAGATGGGAGTACCAGACCATCTGACCTGCCTCTTGAGAAACCTGTATGCAGGTCAGGAAGCAACAGTTAGAACTGGACATGGAACAACAGACTGGTTCCAAATAGGAAAAGGAGTACATCAAGGCTGTATATTGTCACCCTGCTTATTTAACTTATATGCAGAGTACATCATGAGAAACGCTGGGCTGGAGGAAGCACAAGCTGGAGTCAAGATTGCCAGGAGAAATATCAATAACCTCAGATATGCAGATAACACCACCCTTATGGCAGAAAGTGAAGAACTAAAGAGCCTCTTGATGAAAGTGAAAGAGGAGAGTGAAAAAGATGGCTTAAAGCTCAACGTTCAGAAAACTAAGATTATGGCATCTGGTCCTATCACTTCATGGCAGATAGATGGGGAAACAGTGGAAACAGTGAATGACTTTATTTTTGGGGGCTCCGAAATCACTGCAGATGGTGACTGCAGCCATGAAATTAAAAGACGCTTACTCCTTGGAAGGAAAGTTGTGACCAACCTAGACAGCATGTTAAAAATCAGAGACATTGCTTTGCCAACAACGGTCCGTCTAATCAAGGCTATGGTTTTCCCAGTGGTCATGTATGGATGTGAGAGTTGGGCTATAAAGAAAGCTGAGTGCCTAAGAATTGATGCTTTTGAATTGTGGTGTTGGAGAAGACTCTTGAGAGTCCCTTGGACTGCAAGGAGATCCAACTAGTCCATCCTAAAGGAGATCAGTCCTGGGTGTTCATTGGAAGGACTGATGTTGAAACTGAAACTCTAATACTTTGGCCACCTGATGTGAAGAGCTGACTTATTTGAAAAGACCCTGATGCTGGGAAAGATTGAGTGCAGGAGGAGAAGGGGATGACAGAGGATGAGATGGTTGGATGGCATCACCAACTCAATGGACATGGGTTTGGGTGGACTCCGGGAGTTGGTGTTGGACAGGGAGGCCTGGCGTGCTGCGGTTCATGGGGTTGCAGAGAGTCGGACACGACTGAGCGACTGCACTGAACTGAACTGAATGTTTTATCAGTTTAAAGGATGAAAATAATATATTCTTAAATTTAATTTTTCTGATTATAAGATGGGCCCCTGTGAGTATCCATATTATCTATTTGTATTCGTCATCTGTAATGTATCTATTCATATTTTTCCCCTTTATTATTTTACATTTACTAGGTACTTACTTATTCTTACTTGATATATAGATCTAAGGTTTTTTCCATGGCTCAGCCTGGGGGTGACTGTGGTGAGTCTCTTCCACTCACGTACAGTGGCCAGAATGAGACCGAGGACCTTACCTAATGTTGAGGAGATACAGAGGGTAGGTGGAACTTGAGTTTGCCTCCAGATGCAGTCTGCCCTGTTCCTGAAGTTGGAGAGCAAACATTCCCAGAGCCCATTCAATGGTGAGAAAAACAGTCTTCTCTAAGACTCTTTGGTCCTTGAGTCTTAAAAACAAGTAGAGAGGATTCAGACAATATAGGGTTATCCAAAAATCGATCTGAATTTATTCAGTTTTTGGGTTTAGAAACCAAGAGTTGGGAGAGTGATGAGACCTATGTTTGGTGAGTCTTGCTTTTTCTACTGAATCTAGGGACCCCATGGACTTTCCCCCAACAGACTCCTCTGTCAATAAAATTTCCCAGGCAAGAATACTGGACTGGGTTGCCATATCCTTCTCCATTTTCTACCACAGTTGTATATAAAAAGAAGCAAACATACTCATAAAGAAGGCTGAGCACCAAAGAATTGCTGCTTTCAAGTTGTGGTGCTGGAGAAGCCTCTGAGAGCCCCTTGGACAGCAAGGAGATCAAATCAGTCAATCCTAAAGGAAACCAACCCTGAATATTATTTGCAAGGACTGATGATGAAGCTGAAGCTCCATTACTTTGGCCACCTGATTGGAAGAGCCAACTCATTAGAAAACACCCTGATGCTGGGAAAGATTGAGGGCAGAAGGAGAAGGGGGAGTCAGAAGATGAAATGGTTGGATGGCATTACCAACTCAATGGACATGAGTTTGCACAAACTCTGGGAGATAGTGAAGGACAGGGAAACCTGGCATGCTGCAGTCCATGGGGTCAAAAAGCACTGGACTGAATTTAGTCACTGAACAACAACAATAAACATACACTATGAAAAAAAATAAAGTGATTCATAAATATAATCATTAGTTGTGCCCATGCTTGATAAACTCTCATTTTCATTTAAAATTTTACTTGTTGCATTTAAAATTTCTAGTAGTTTACCGCTATCCTATTTGAAAACTTAAATTACCTTTGAACCTTTATCTTTTATCCAACTAATTAGGATCTTTAACTACATGGCATCGTGAAAGCTATTAAACTTCTCTGTGTTGTGGTTTCCTCATCTGTAAAATGGGAATAAGATCAATAATAATATGTCTGTATCAGATAAACATTGTACACATTAAATGAGTTAATATATAGAAGAAACTTGACCCAGCATTACATAAATATAAAATATATGTAGAATAATTATAACAGTTTATGATTGATTATTTTAAAAGTTCTAGGTAGAAAACAAGGTTGTTCGAATAGGTGTCTTAGACTGGGTTTTCCAGAAGCAGAGCTGGATTTCTAGAGAAGTTATATTCTTGGGTGACACCTGTGAGGGGATGAGGGAAGCAGGCCAGGGCAGGGAAAGAAGCTGGTCAAAGATGGGGCTCAGCTGTGGTTCAAACTCAGGCTGACTCCTCAGGACCTTCTGGATGGTGAATAACATCTCAGAGGACCTTTGATACTCTATGTCTGTCAGTCAGAAGATGATTGCCGATGCCCCAGGTATAAGGCAGGGTCCTCCAGGCATTTCTGAGCATGTAGCTTTCCTTCCACCAAGGACAGTTCTCAAGAAGAGGCTGAGGGCAGCTGCAAACTGTTGGAAGCCGAGGCTTGCAGCCAGTATTTGCACATCAGAGTGCCTAGTTGGAGAGGAGACCTAGGTGGGGGGCCAGCAGCATTGCTTCCAGTGAGGGTCTCAAATTTTGCACACTTCAGAACCCCCCGAGGTCTTATTAAAACACAGATTCTGTTCTCCAGTCTAAAAGTCTCCAAATCATGTCTAGGATGGTGCTGATGGTTTGCACTGACAAACAGTGATATAGGGGCCACACTTTGAGAAACTCTGCTCTATGCTCTTCCATACATATTTTTTTTCTTATCATATTTATCTTTCACAGCTTCTAGTTTCTGTGACAGCAAGCATCATTTTCTTGTTTCTGTCCTTGATAGGTTCTAGTGATTCATCCTTCCTCTGATGTTGGTTGTGGTTAACTGGGAAATTGCTTTCAGCAGGCTTAGAAAATTCGCTTCTGTTTCCAGTGAAAGCTGCTTACCAGGAAAAGGTGCTGAATTTTATCAAGTCTTTTTCCAGTAACTATTGTGATAATCATGTTTTTTTTTCTATTTATTCAAATTAACAAATATCAAAATTTCTTGGAAGTTCTAGTTTAAAACTGCCTGTTTATATGATGTTTTACTCTTTAAATGAGCTTCCCAGGTGGCGCTACTGGTAAAGAACCCGCCTGCCAATGCAGAATACCTAGGAGACGTGGGTTCAATCCTTGGCATGGCAATCTACATCAGTATTCTTGCCTGGAGAAGCCAATAGACAGAAGAACCTGGAGGGCTGTAATCCATGGGATTGCAAAGAGTTGGACACAACTGAATCAACTTAGCACACATGCACTTTTAAATATACTGATTAATTTGATTTACTGATATGTATTTTAAGGATACAATACATAAATGGCAATGACATTGTTTTCTCTCCATGGTGTCCTTTTCCTTTCTTCCTTCTTTTATCTTGTTATCCTTTTTTTCTTTTAGTTTCAAAATTTTGCTAGCTTCATAACATGAGTTGAGAATGAGCCCCATCATTCTCTATGCCCTGGAATTTGCATAGTATGAAAATGACCCATCCCTTGAATATTTAATAGAATTTACCTTATAAAACTTTGTATGTTTGGTATCTCTTTGAGATACTGATTAATTATGAACATCACATCAAATTTGCATGGCAGGAATAGACCCAAGTTGATCTTGATGAATTCACATATATATATGTATACACACACACACACACACACACACACACACACACACACACACACACACATGTTCAGTTCAGTTCGGTCACTCAGTCATGTCCGACTCTTCACAACCCCATGAACTGCAGAACGCCAGGCCTCCCTGTCCACCACCAACTCCCAGAGTTCACCCAAACTCATGTCCATTGAGTTGGTGATGACATCCAACCATCTCATCCCCCATCATCCCCTTATCCTCCTGCCCTCAATCTTTCCCAGCATCAGGGTCTTTTCCAGTGAGTCAGGTCTTCTCATCAGGTGGCCAAAATATTGGAGTTTCAGCTTCAACATCAGTCCTTCCAATGAACACCCAGGACCAGTCTCCTTTAGGATGGACTAGTTGGATCTCCTTGCAGTCCAAGGGACTCTCAAGAGTTGTCTCCATCACTGCAGTTCAAAAGCATCAATTCTTCTGCATTCAGCTTTCTTTATAGTCCGACTCTCACATCCATACATGACTACTGGAAAAACCATAGCCTTGACTAGACAGACCTTTGTTGGCAAAGTTATGTCTCTGCTTTTAAATATGCTATCTAGGTTGGTCATAACTTTCCTTCTAAGGAGTGAGAGTCTTTTAATTTCATGGCGGCAATCACCATCTGCAATGATTTTGGAGCCCAGAAAAATAAAGTCAGCCACTGTTTCCCCATCTATTTGCCATGAAGTGATGGGACCAGATGCCATAATCTTAGTTTTCTGAATGTTGAGCTTTAAGCCTACTTGTTCACTCTCCTCTTTCACTTTCATCAAGAGGCTCTTTAGTTCTTCTTCACTTTCTGCCATAAGGGTGGTGTCATCTGCATATCTGAGGTTATTGATATTTCTCCCAGCAATCTTGATTCCAGCTTCTGCTTCTTCCAGCCCTCCGTTTCTCATGATGTACTCTGCATCTAAGTTAAATAAGCAGGGTGACAATATACAGCCTTGACATGCCCCTTTTCCTATTTGGAACCAGTCTGTTGTTTCATGTCCAGTTCTAACTGTTGCTTCCTGGCCCGCATACAGGTTTCTCAAGAGGCAGATCAGGTGGTTTGGTATTCCCATCTCTTTCAGAATTTTCCACATGTATGTAGTTGGATTTAATTTGCAATTATTTTGTTTAGGATCTTTGACTCAGTGTTCATGAGGCATATTTGTCTGTCATTGTCTTTTCTTATCAACAACAGTTTTGATATCACAGTCATCTCTTCAATTTGGTGTTTTCTTAGCCTGGATTCTAAAATGCCATTTGACCTGCCTTGGGCACTGAACATATTTTTTCCTGTGCATGCCCACCCAGATGCAGACTTCCAACCAACTCCAGCCTCAGTGTTCTGCTTAATCATTTCACCTGCATCCAAACATATTCACTGCTCCTACTATGCCCCAGGTACTATTCTTGGCACTTGTCAGAAGAAGCAGGGGAAATTTGAAATGACAGTCAAGGACTTCCCTCATGGTACAGTGGATAAGAATCTGGCTGCAAGTGCAGGGGACATGGGTTTGATCCCTGGTCTGGGAAGATCCCACATGCCATGGAGCAACTAAGCCCGTGTGCCACAACTACTGAAGCCCTCATGCCTAGAGCCTGTGCTCCACATCATAGAAGCCTACTGTAATGACAATCCCACAATGCAATGAAGAATAATCCCACTCACCATCACTAGAGAAAACCCTTGTACAAAGACCCAGTGTAACCAAAAATAAGCAAATAAATAAATTAAAAAATGGTCGACATCAAAACAATCTTTTGAAAAATGACAAGCAGACAAAATAAGCACTCCAGAAGTTTCTACCTCAATGATATTTTAAATGGCTCTTTGCCAGAACACTTGGTGGTACTCTAGCTCAAAGAGTTTATGTTCTATTGAGCATGTATTATATTATCCTTGTTCATATGTCTATGCCATTCCATATCCCCACTTCCATGGGAGCCACTAGCTTGGGAAAAAGAATGACTTCATGCCCACTCACTATTGTGTGTATTTGGCCTGCTGCTAACTCTGCTTTCATATTCCTCTCACCCAAGGTCTTAGTGATAAAAAGTTACCCAAGTATTATACCTGGAAAAACCAACACAAACACTCCAATTAAGTTAGGAAAAGACTTTTTCAACCCTGACAGCTAGATAGTTCATAATGATTTATTTATTGATCCAACAAATATTTATTGAGTGCTAACTATATGCTAAATCTAACACTAGTATATATTGTATTAGATCCTGGGAAATTGATTATAAATAAGAGAAGGAATACTCATGCATTTCCTGGAGTTTATTTTCCATTGAGTCAAAATAATAATTAACAAATGAACACTTTATAATACTACCATATGACATGAGAAAATAATCCAGACTAGTTGTGACGGAGAATGCTAAGAGTCAAGACCACATTTATAGATTATCACATAACGCCTCCAGAGGTGGAATTTTATTGAGACCTGAATAATCACAAGAATAGGTGGCAATTGCTATGTTGAAGGCTGGGTGCCGCATCTGGCTATTTATGTCCAAAATAAATGGAAGAAGAAATACACATTCAACGGTCCTTCAGTCTAACCATTTTTGTGAACCTTCCATAGAGACAATTATTTTTGGATTGGCTGTTTGAACCACAAGGTGGGTAGAGGTACCATTTACTAAGATTAACTCATTGGGCAAAAAATTAGATTAGAGTTTTTGGAAAAAAATCATGAGTTTATTTTTGAAATATTTACTTTGAGGTGTAAGGCTTTCATGCTGTTGCAATATTAATGTTTTAAGATATGTCTTTTTCCTTCAACATGGCTGCTAAGTACAAGCCAGTGACCTCACAAAAAATAGCTAAAAGCAGCTAAGTGTTCCAACATAGGAGGAAAATCTGACTATGCTGGACTTAATAAGTGGTGATATGTCACTTTACAACAAGGCATTTTCTATAGAGAATTCAAGAGCAATTTTGATAATACTTAAAGAGTACAGTGCAAGTCTAGTAATTAATATCACCTCCTTGATAACTCAAAATTACATTCCCGCTCTGACTTGTCCCCTGTACTACAGATCTGTGAAGATAATCACCTACTTGACATACATTATACACTCGAGTGTCTAATAGGTCTTAAAACTTAACATTTTCAAAATAGAGCTCCCAGTTTTTCATGAAACCATCAATCTGTTCCTTTCGGAGTCTCCCACATTTCAGTATATGGTACCATCATCCACTCAATTGCTCAAACAAGTTAGGAGTTTTAAATTTCTTTATTGTCCCCCATACCTCATATATAATCATTGTCTGATTCTACTGGTTCTACTTCCCAATATATATCACATCACAAGTGTGTCTGCATCTATGTTGATTGAAATCACCCTGGACCAAGCCATGATGCTCTCAGTCACTCAGAATGTTATTGCTGCTACTAACTAGCTTTTCTAATTCCACCTCTGGAATCCCCTTTGTTCATCTAGTCCAGCAATCAGAATGACCCTTTAAGATATCTAAGGAGGAGCTCAGCTCATGTCCTGGCTTAAGGCCCCTCAGCAACTTCCAAGTATACTCAGAAATGGTTTCAAACTCCTCACCATGACGACAAAGCTTTGCCCTGCCCGCACACAATTCCCACCTTGCTCATCAGGCACACCTTTGTGTGGTCCTTTCCCATGCTGTACCAGGGTTGGTCTATGTGTCCAATGAAAGAAGGTAAAACTGATGGTACATCACACCAATATTAGATTATAAAAGACCACAACTTCCATCCAGAGTTCTCTCTTTCTCAGATAACCAATCTTATCAAGTAACCTTGGATTTCACCCTTCACTGGGAATGTCATCTGGCTTGCCTTGAGGACACACTCAGGTGGCTGCCCTGTGGACAGACCACCACGAGGAAAAACTGAGACTTCCAGGCATTAGCCAATGAAGAACAGAGGGCTCCAGCCAACAGCTCTGTGAATGTACCCCCTTGAAGGCTGCTCCTCCGGCCCTTGCAAGGTTTTTGCTTTTTCATGCTTAAGCCTACATTTTATTGTATTATTATCCCTGAGCAAATTGAGGCACAGTATTTCGTTAGAGTGAACAGATACATTATTGAACACATAAAAGAATATCAAAGGCCCTCAACAGTTTCAGCAAAGGGGGATGATATTAGATTTTATAGATTTGTGTACAAAAATGCATTCTATACCAATAGCTACATCTTTTATAACAGGACTCATTTTTTAAATACTTCATGTGAACAGATTATTCAAGAGATGCATTTTTAGGTATTGCTTTTCATATGGCTTTAATATTCAGAGTTGTTATATTCAGAAAAGGGATGTTCACATTCAGACTTATAAATTACATCTCAGAATTGGATGCTAAACCAGTTCTGAGGATGAGCTTGTGAAGTCGTCTATTACTTATTAGGGGATATGCAATTTTGTGGCAATAAAGCATCTGAGATTGAAATTTCCCCCAAACTCTCCCTACTTTCTACCGTTAGAGATGTTAATTCATCACAGAGCATCTAAAGTGCTGATGATGCAGATCTGAGCCACAGCTTGACTGCAGTCTCATGAAAGACTCGCAGTTGGAGCCCCAGCTAGAACATTCCCAGGTTTCTGAGAATGAGATGACTAAGTCTGCTGTCTTAAACTACTGTTTGGGGATAGTCAGTTCAGTCATTCAGTCGAGTCTGACTCTTTGTGATCCCAAGGACTGCAGCACACCAGACTTCCCTGTCCATTACCAACTCCTGGAGTTTGCTCAAACTCATGTCCATTGACTCGGTGATGCCATCCAACCATCTCATCCCTTCTCCTCTTGCCTTCAATCTTTCCCAGCATCAGGGTCTTTTCCAATAAGTCAGTTCTTTGCATCAGGTGGCCAAAGTATTGGAGTTTGGGGATAGTAGCAATGCATAACTACTACAGCAAGATAGTAGTAGTTCAAGGATGTATATTATCACCCTTATTTAACTTATATGCAGTGTACATCATGAAAAATGGCAGAATCACAAGCTGGAATCAACATTGCCTGGAGAAATATCAATAACCTCAGATATGCGGATGACACCATCCTTATGGCAGAAAGCAAAGAAGAACTAAAGAGCCTTTTGATGAAGGGGAAAGAGGAGAGTGAAAAAGCTGGCTTAAAACTCAACATTCAATAAACTAAGACCATGGCATCTGATCCCATCACTTCATGTCAGATAATGGGGAAAAAATGGAAACAGTGACATATTTTATTTTCTTGGGCTGCAATATCACCATAGATGGTGACTGCAGGTGTAAAATTAAAAGATGCTTGCTCCTTGGAAGGAAAGCCATGACAAACCTAAACAGCATATTAAAAAGCAGATATCACTTAGCTAACAAAGGTTCATATAGTCAAAGCTACGATTTTTCCAGTAATCATGTACAAATGTGAGAGTTGGATCATAAATAAGGCTAAGCGCTGAAGAACTGATGCTTTTGAACTGTCGTGCTGGGGAAGATTCTTGAGAGTTCCTTGGATAGCGAGAAGATCAAAGCAGTCACTTCTGAAGGAAATCAACACTGAATATTCATTGGAAGTGCTGATGCTGAAGCTGAAGCTCCAATACTTTGGCCACCTGATACTAAGAGCCAACTCATGGCAAAGACCCCGGTGATGGGAATGATTGAGGGCAGGAGGAGAAGGGGACGATAGAGGGTAAGATGGGTTGAATGGCATCACTGACTCAACAGACGTGAGTTTGAGCAAGCTCCAGGAGATAGTGGAGGACAGAAGAGCCTGGTGTGCTGCAGTCCACAGGGTCACAAAGAATCAGACATGACTTAGGAACTCGATAGCAACAACAACAGCAAGAGAGAGTGCCAGTCTACACAAGTTGTCTCTGAGTCTGACCTGATTTTTCTCCCTCTTGCCCTTTCCCTCCCCAGCCAACTATCCTCATGGTCACTTACGCTTCTGCTCCGTTGTAACACTGCCTCTCTCGGCAACCATCCTTTTATATCTGAAAAAAGTAAACATTTCAGTTGGCTTCTGCTGAAGGGCACCACTTGATGAGTTTAGATCCGAATCATGCCTGGTTTTGTGCTGTCTGAAAACTGAAGGCCCGAATTGCCTCGTTGCTTATTTTTTGCCGTGATGATAAAAAAGAGTGAAAGAGTAGGAAATTGGAGTTGATTCAATCTAGTTTGCTCATTTTTTTCAGAGGGAGCCACTGATGTCAGAGACAGAGAGTGAAGGACCCACAACCTGTCAGCCACTGAGTGAGAACTGGCATGAGAAACAATTTAGTCCAATTCAAAGTCCGACTCTTTTGCAACCCTATGGATTGTAGCCCGGCAGTTTCCTCTGTCCAAGTGATCTCCCAAGTAAGAATATTGGAGTGGGTTGCCATTTCCTTCCCTAGGGGATCTTCCTGCCCTAGGGGTTGAACTGGCATCTCTTGCAATGGCAGTCAGATTCTTGGTGGCTCTATGGTAAAGAATCCGCCTGCCAATGCAGGAGATGCAGTTTCAATCCCTGGGTCAGGAAAATGCCCTGGAGAAGGTGTTAGCACCTTTCTAAGTGTATTAGATTCATGAGTTCACCCACTTATTGTAGTAACTCCATTAGTTATTATTAGTCACATTTTGCAAATGAGAAAAAGAGACATAGTTAAGGTAAAGTGACTTGGCAAGTGGCAGAATTTGCCCTCTTCCTAATTGGTGAGTCTAAGATTTGAGTACAGGCAATTTGATTCCAAAGGTGGCCTTTCTCTATTTGTATTACCCTCATGTACTAAGAAAGCTGAGCACTGAAGAATTGATGCTTTTGAACTGTGGGGTTGGAGAAGACTCTTGAGAGTCCCTTGGACAGCAAGGAGATCCAACCAGTCCATCCTGAAGGAAATCAGTCCTGAATATTCATTGGAAGGACTGATGCTGAAGCTGAAGCTCCAATACTTTGGCCACCTGATTCAAAGAACCGACTCATTGGAAAAGACCCTGATGCTGGGAAAGATTGACAGAGGGAGGAGAAGGGGACAACAGAGGATGAGATGGTTGGATGGCATCACTGACTCAATGGACATGACTTTGAGTAAGTTCCTGGAGTTGGTGATGGACAGGGAAGCCTGGCGTGCTGCAGTCCATGGGGTCACAAAGAGTTGGACACAACTGAGTGACTGAACTGAATTGAACATGTATTCTGGGGGCTTCCCTGATAGCTCAGTTGGTAAATAATTTGCCTGAAATGAAGGAGACCCCAGCTCTATTCCTGAGTCGGGAAGATCCACTGGAGAAGGGATTGGCTACCCACTCCAGTATTCTTGGGCTTCCCTTGTAGCTCAGCTGGTGAAAAATCCGCCTGCAATGCGGAAGACCTGGATTTGATCCCTGGGTTGGGAAGATCCCCTGGAGGAGGGAAAAGCTACCCACTCCAGTATTCTGGCCTGGAGAATTCCATGAACTGTATAGTCCATGGGGTCACAAAGAGTCAGACACGACTGAGTGACTTTCGCTTTCATGTACTTTAAGGTAACTTTGCTTTTTCTTCTCCACACACATATGCAGCAATATATTATATTCTACACTCTGTTCTAAAATGGCCATCCATTCTGTGAGTCTAGATTTCCACCCCTTTCCACCACTAACACTGTTATATTATTTGAAATTGGAAACAGCCAAATTTTGCCTCAAACGTTTTCTTTTCTGGTTAGAATGAGACACTTGTACATTTCATTATTGCAGGGAAAAAGTAGTAAATGGTGTAGAAATGCTATTAAAATCTCCTGTGAGGATTATTTTTAGCTTCTTTCACGTAGAGGGCAACAGCTTCTGTATTTTGGTTCTTGTGATCCATGTATCTTGGACTGTGGAGAGACACTTGTGAAGTTAGATTAAAACCAATTATAAATCACCTCTCAAGGCTGGTTCCTTTGCCAAATTCTAGATGTGGTTTCATTAATGTACCTTCACCTCTGCTCAGAATTCTGTGCTGGACCCTCAAAAATGCATTTTGGAGAGCTGGTGCTAATTAAAATATGGTGCTAATGGCCTTCAAAGAGACTGGAATGGCAGAAGCAAACTTGCTTTTACTTTCCATTCAGGTCCAGGGAGTCCTGAGGCTCATCTATAATTTCTGCAGCCATCTGTGCAGAGGGATCATTTGCTTTTTACCTTCAGCTCCTTCATCTCTCATTTAGTAATGAGCTTGGAGATGGCTCTGTAATATTGGCTGAAGAGCCATCTAGTGCATGGTCCAAGGAGAACAGAGGTGACTTCAGATATGACTGAAGAACAGGGCTCATAGAAAGACAGGCCATTTTGCTTTATTTCTAAACACAGCAGAAGGATCAAGCCTGATTCCTCCCAAGGGGGCTGCTGTCCTTCTGTGATGCCAGCCTGTCCTGTTGGGCTCCCAGGGACCCACGATCCTGAGGCTCTGGATTGGCCTTTGAGAGAAGCTGAGTGGAGTTCTTCTTATTGAAGTCATGTTTACTGGAAATACGCTGTGTGAGGCACCAGGAAACTGGCCGTGAGGGTGACTTGGTTCTTCTGGCTCAGGGCTCATGGGCTGACACACAGAAACTGCCTGGCTGGCCCTCTGATGGAATGGGAGCTACTTTTCACCGGCAAGGGTCCCAGCCGCCTTTAGTATGCATGGTGTGTGGCCCTGAACTTGGGAAGTTTACAAAGCAATGAGATCAGATTAAACTCAACAAGAACTTGACCATCTCTGTGGTATAAAAATAAGATGTGTGAATCCCATCTCCACACGTGTGGAGGTGTACTTAACCCTGTGTGGGGTTCCCACACAAGGCACTGCAGAGGTGCACTAGAATATGGCTATGGGGACTGATCGATGGAGTGGGGGCAGCAAAGGAAGCTGGTGATGATATTCATCAGGGAAACTGGAAAAAAATTCACACCAGACTCAACAGTTGTCCTGGAGAATAGTCACTGATTGGAGGATTTGGTGAGGGAAGCATCTGTAGGGAAGCCAGGAGACTTTTTGTTTGTTTGACTTTGAGGCGTATGGGAGCTTAACCTAATCAGTAATCAAACTTATGCCCCTTGTATTGGAAGTACGAAGTCTTAACCACTGGACCACCAAGGAAACCCCAAGTCTTCTTTTTTTTTTTTTTTTTTTGATACTGACTCTGTTCCTTTAATGTAAGGTAAGATATTGTCTCTCAAATACATCTCTTTAAAATTTCATGTTTATTTTGTAAAGTTGAAAGCTTCTGCTTTTTTGATGCCCTTCATGATGATTTTTAATATTTTGGCATTTTTAAATATTAGTATTTTGTGAATGTATCTATGATGTATGTGTGCTAAGTCGCTTCAGTTGTCTGTGACTCTTTGTGACCCTATGGACTGTAGCCCACCAGACTCCCCTGTCCATGGGATTCTCTAGGCAAGAATACTGAAGTGGGTTGTCATGCCCTTCTCCAGGGGATATTCCCAGCCCAGAGATCAAACCTGCATCTCTTATGTCTCCTGAATTGGCAGGCAGTTTCTTTACCACTAGTGCCAATTATCTGTAATAAAAATATTATATTAAGATTTTTTGGTTGCTGTTTATTTGCAAAATCGTGTCCTACACTTTGCAACTCCGTGGACTGTAGCCCACCCAACTCCTCTGTCCATGATATCTTCTCCTTATTTATTACAAAATCAGTGTTCATCCCTTGAAGTCAGTGTTCATCCCTTGTACCTCATCACATCTCAATAGTGCCCTGGTGTTCAATAAACACACAGCAACTTGAGGCAACAATGAAAATCTTAGCTGCTGGTAAATATTAGTTGAAGACAACTGGATAAGATTATTTTCACTAAGAACAGAGTAGATTTTTAACCCACTTAGAAGTTTGTCCCAGGTGGTGCTAGAGGTAAAGAACCCGCCTGCCAATGTAGGAGAGCTAAGAGTTGCAAGTTTGATCCCTGGATCAGGAAGATCCCCTGGAGGAGGGCACAGAAATCCATTCCAGTATTCTTGCCTGGAGAATCCTATGGACACAGGAGCCTGGTGGGCTGCAGTCCGTAGCATCACAAGGAGTTGGACATGACCGAAGTGACTTAGCATGCACACACAGAAGTTTGACAGCCTCTAAAATATGATAGGCCAGAAGTAATTTTCTAGAAGAGCTTTTTTTGAAAACGTGTTCTGGACCCATCGAGAATCCACAAAGAGAAGCAGAGGTGAGGAAAGTGGGGATAACAGAGGGGGGATCCAGAAAGCACAAGTGGTCACAAGTCACTTAGTAGCTCTGAGCTAAGGAGACAAGACAAGATGAATGATCCCCAACAGAGGCTGAAGCTGCCAGTTGACTGGTTCTGTCAACAAAGCAGGCCAGAGGGTGGGTTTTGTCATCAGAAATATTTTATTTTTATGTAGTCTGCTTTACCAGTCTTTTCTTTCTGGTTCCTTCTTTGATTTAAAATTTTTAAAGGTCTTTCCCATTATTTTCATTGGAGATTGATAGCATCAGATTTGAGTCTTGAGAAGATTGCTCTGACTACAGTTCAGAAAATAGAAGAGAGATGGGAGGTGAGGAATATTGAACTTGAGGATAACAATTAGGAGGCGATGGCAGAAGTTCATGTGAGTGATATTATTAGCCCTCCTTGTGATGGTGGCAGTGGAAGTAGAAAACATGGATGGATTCAGGATCTAGTTAGGAGGCAAGACAGACAAGCACTGATTTGGATATGGAGGAGGAGACAGACTATTATTTTAACAAATAGAAAAATGCCACTCGTTGGGCTAAGGAGCCACAGGAAAGGACCAGTTTTATCTCTTTTTAAACTTTTTCGCCTTTAGTGCACAGGACGGACATCGTGAGTGTGGTATAATACAGGTCAGCTTTATGTAGTTTGGGGACTTCCTAAGGGAAGCACTGAGTACACATCTCAGGTTCCCTGAAGAGGGATCCTGCTTGGGACTGGAAACTGAGGAGCAAGGAAATGATCAATGTGTTTGAAGCCATGTGCCTAGGTGAGATTGCTGTGGTATGAAGACAACAGAGTCAAAAGAGATGGGAACCCTGAAGAACCCAGGAGAACTGCAACATTTCATGGCTGCAGGAGGATGACCTGCTGAGAGCACTGGATGTTGGCCAGCTCCCCATGCTATACCCTAACCAGGAAGGAAGAGACTATGACAGGGCTACCTGCCTCATCTTTCTGGGCTGGGCACCAGGCAAAACCCTGAAGGAGCCACACTGGGGAACCCACTAGACTGGGCAGCTTTAGGAATCTCGAAACTCTGGGACATCCCATATTTTGTTTGTCTTTTCTTTCTACTTTTGTCACCATTTCAAGTTAGGAGAGGAGAGTCAAAAAGACAGATTCCTCTTCTTCTTCCCCAACATTCCTCTTATTCACGTGTTTTCTTTCCACCTTGACTTGTTAGAGATGCCAAAAAAAAAAAAAAAAAAAAACTTCTTCAAGAAAAATATACTTTGTTCTGTCCAGGCAAGATGGTAGAATACAGTAAAGACACAGCAAATTGGGGTGTGAATAACATGGAGTAAAGTGGTTTTTAGCATCTTTACCTAAACGCCTGTTGTCATTTTTCTTGCTGTTGGTGTAGTGTCATGGCAGAGTCTGGATATTAAACATATATAGACCTTGGTTCATGCTCCAGCACGATCTCTTGCAACAGCTATTACTCAAATGACTTAATCTTTGAAACCTCAATTTTCTCATGTACAGGATGAGGGTAATTGTGCTTGTTTACCAGGGCAAGTGGAAGAAGTGAATGAGGGAAGATGTGAATGAAACTTGCAAAGGCTTAGCACAGAGCAGGTCCTTCACTGCATCTTCCTTCCTTCTCATTATCTATGTCTGAATCTTAGTACGCTTGGTCAGCTCATGCACATACATTTCTTCTCTCAGAAAACCACCCAAATACTCCAAACTTCCCTCTAAGCAACAGATTTCTCAGGTGAAATGGTACATTTGTATTCAAATTAACTTTGCCACTGGTTTCTGTGTAACTGTAGTTGGCAATAAGATAGCGGAGAAGGCCCAGGATCCACGGTGTTGGACATCACAGCATTCAGAGGAAGAAGATGACCTCTCTGGTGGGGAGTGGTGGGGAAGGGAGTGGTGGGGAAAGGAAATGGGCGTTGGGGAGAAGCGCATTCTACACTGCGGGCTTGGGAGTGGCAGGCAAGTCAATCTACCGATCTTTTGAGCAGTTCACACCATTCTGTCTTAATGTCACCTAAGCAACCCCCCTCACCCCCCTCTCCCCATAGAGGAAAGCTTGTCAAGTTTCTCCTCCAGCATCTGATTTATGTATGTGCATGCTAAACCACTTCAGTCATGTCCAATTCTTTGCGACCCCATGGACTGTAGCCTGCCAGGCTCCTCTGTCCATGGGATTCTCCAGGCAAGAATACTGGAGTGGATTGCCATGCCCTCCTCTGATTTATGTATAGCTCATTTCAAAAAATTCAAGCATGAGGTCATATCTGATTCAAACATCTAAAATTTACCCTATCTTAAGAGCAAAGAGCATTCCTGTGTGGGTGGAAAAGGTCCTGGAGTGGGGTCCACATATTTGTACTGAGTCCCAGGCTTTGGCGTTTGCTTGCTGATGGGTTGGGTTGTGCCAGTCATTTGCCCTCTCTGGGCCAAAGAGTCCTTATCTTTCAAATACCAAAGGATGTGCCCTTTGATTTCTAGGGTCCCTTCTAGTTCTGATGAGCAAGGAAACTGAAAGAACTAGAGGCCTTTGTAACACCACCAGGGCTAATACTGGTGTTCCAACCCCCGTGTGGAACCAGTTCTCATATTAGCAAATTTCACATTTTTATTATTTGAATCTCATTGTGCAGCAAAGCATGCATCATTGGTAATTAATGCTGCCAGCAGAGCACTCTGCTAAACGTTTGTTTAGCCTAGAGCGGAATAAAACACCACAATGACGAGTACAGTATCATTACGTAAGAGAAAATTAAAATTCTGATAACTTGATTGGAAGTCTCAGGTGAGTTTTTTGTATAAAAACGTTAACCTCAAGTAGCAACAAACAGGTAAATGTTTTATTCATCCCGCTGATATGAAATAAATGCTTATGATATAAATTATGTATAATTAATACTCCTGGGATAAAAAGAAATGTATGCTAATAGGTTGTCAGTTAATTAAGAAAGGAATAGGAGGTAAACAAAGGTGATTATAATTTATCCTGGGACCGTAAACAGAAATCATGCCTTAAATAATCTCTGTAAAAAAATACATTATACAGCAAATCCTGCATTTTCATCCAGAGCAGCCACCTAATGGTCTACAGCAACTGTTCATGAAGAAATTATTATAAATGAAGAAACAGCTTGTGAGAGCTGGGGCTTGGCCCTCCTGGCCACTGGGACACAGGTGACATGGTCTTTTATGTCTCTTTAGCAACATTCTCTGAAATATAGCTTTTTTGAAGCCAGGAGCTATGTTACAAAGATAAAAAAATGCATCCAACTAATGAAAGGTTGAAAAAGTATACATAGACTAAAGGACAGTTTTCTGCTTCCCACCTAACTTAACCTTCTCTGAAACAGGCTTCAGCAATACATGAACCATGAACTTCCAGATGTTCAAGCTGGTTTTAGAAAAGGCAGAGGAACCAGAGATCAAATTGCCAACATCTGATGGATCATCGAAAAAGCAAGAGAGTTCCAGAAAAACATCTATTTCTGCTTTATTGACTATGCCAAAGCCTTTGACTCTGTGGATCACAGTAAACTGTGGAAAATCCTGAAAGAGATGGGAATATCAGACCACCTGACCTGTCTCTTGAGAAACCTGTATGCACGTCAGGAAGCAACAGTTAGAACTGGACATGGAACAACAGACTGGTTACTGGACATGGAACAACAGACTGGTTCCAAATAGGAAAAGGAGTACATCAAGGCTGTATATGGTCACCCTGCTTATTTAACTTATATGCAGAGACCATCATGAGAAATGCTGGGCTGGAAGAAACACAAGCTGGAATCCAGATTGCTGGGAGAAATATCAATAACCTCAGATATGCAGATGACACCACCCTTATGGCAGAAAGTGAAGAAGAACTAAAGAGCCTCTTGATGAAAGTGAAAGAGGAGAGTGAAAAGGTTGGCTTAAAGCTCAACATTCAGAAAACTAAGATCATGGCATCTGGTCCCATCACTTCATGGGAAATAGATGGGGAAACAGTGCCAGACTTTATTTTTGGGGGCTCCAAAATCACTGCTGATGTTGATTTCAGCCATGAAATTAAAAGGTGCTTACTCCTTGGAAGGAAGATTATGACCAACCTAGATAGCATATTTAAAAGCAGAGACATTACTTTGCCAACAAAGGTCCGTCTAGTCAAGGCTATGGTTTTTCCAGTAGTCATGTATGGATGTGAGAGTTGGACAGTGAAGAAAGCTGAGCGCCACAGAATTGATGGTTTTGAACTGTGGTGTTGGAGAAGACTCTTGAGAGTCCCTTGGACTGCAAGAAAGTGTATCCAACCAGTCCATCCTAAAGGAGATTGGTCCTGGGTGTTCATTGGAAGGACTGATGTTGAAGCTGAAACTCCAATACTTTGGCCACCTCGTGTGAAGAGTTGACTCATTGGAAAAGACCCGAATGCTGAGAAGGATTAGGGGCAGGAGGAGAAGGGAACGACAGAGGATGAGATGGTTGGGTGGCATCACCGACTTGATGGACATGGGTTTGGGTAAACTCTGGGAGTTGGTGATGGACAGGGAGGCCTGGCATGCTGTGATTCATGGGGTAGCAAAGAGTCGGACACGACTGAGTTACTGAACTGAACTGAACTGAACTGAAACGTGTAACAGGTTCATGGCGCTTGTCCCTGTATGTGGCTGGATGAATCACAATGGTGGGCAGCACAGGCCAGAAAAAGACACAGCTGAGAATCTCTGAGCTTCCTTCACTATTCTTTCCATCCTTCACTCATTCAACAAACATTTAATGACAACCTCTTCTATGCCAGGCACAGAAGGTAGAAATGCACTCTGGGTGATGCCAGTCTTATGTCTTTCTTCTCAGGCAGCTTTGGGGTCTGGATCTACAGATGAAAGTATCTAGCAAAGAGCTGGATATGGAAATTTGAAGCTCTGGGGAAAATTCTGGGCTCGAAACAAAGGTTTAAGTTATCTGAGGGGTGTGAGCTGAGGATGAAGGGGAGCTAGCCAGTGATCACAAACATTCAGGCTCAGGAAGGAGCAGATTTCAATAGAAGGGAGCAACAGCCAGCAGGTCAAAAGAGTACTTGGAAAGTCCCTGAAATTAACCGAAACTAGTAAACAGAAAGACTCAAAGAAGATGGAGTAATCAACAATGTCATTGTAAAGGAGTTGTGCAGTCAATATGGAATGGGATGTTTTCAATGGATTCTGAAACTACATGGGCTGAGGACAAACAGCTATAGCAAAGAGGAGAGGTTAAGAAGGTACATCAAAAATCAGTGAAATTGTCACTGGATATTTTTGAATGAGAAGTAGGGGAGAGGTTTTAGATGGTGAAGCAGATTTCAGGGGGTCAGTATAGAGGGTAATTCAGTTCAAGAGTGATACACACACACACAGAGTTTGCTTCTCTGAGTTTATGAAGAGCTCTTGTATATTTTATTTTAAACCTTTACTGTTTTACTCTTTCACATTTGGATCTACAATCATCTGGATTTGAATTGTATGTATGGTGTAAGGTAGGGGTCAGCATTCATTTTCACTGTCCCCCAACCATGAATGTCCCATTGACCTGACATCACTTATTGAGAAGATGACTCTTGACTCTTTTCTGATAGGAAGGCTTCAACAAAAGCAATTAAAAACTGATGAAACATATGTAAGGGATAAGGGAACAAAGACATTGAAACCATTGCCAAAGTTCTCAGCTGACAACACTAACACAAGAGATGTGGAAGAGATTGCTTGAAAGCTGACCCATACTTTCAGCTATGAGGTGGGTTATGCTTCTATCTGCCACTGCTCCTAGGTAATACCGCCTTTTCCTCTCTCGCTGTCACCAGCACCTGAAAACTGATGGGAAAGGAGGTCTGGAAATGCCTGCTAGGATTCTTCTCCAAGAAAGAGAAAATTGTAGAAAGGGGTGGCAATGATGCCAAATTGGAATATCATTCAGCATAGTCCCTAAGTGCTTTTGGTCCTCAGATAAGGAAATTAAATTTGAGGTCAAATTACGGAGTCTCTAAGAACTTCCTAGTGTTAACGTTTATTAAAAAAAGTGTTGGGTATTAGAAAAGCTCCATCAATATAGTTTGTTTATTCATTCAGGTATGTAATAGGCTAAGAATATAAAAAAGGAAGGGGAGCTCCTTTCAGAAGAGGCACGTCTGAAACCACTGAGACAGGGGTATGCAAAGAGATGATACAGTGCCAAAGAATAGTGGCTATGGCTGTAAATTTACAAAGTGCAGCAGACTACCAGCAAAGAAGCAGCTAGATCAGCCTGCGAGCGGCGGGCGGCTCCTATAGTGACCCCGGAAGGCTCGCTGAGATCCTGCCTGGAGCAGCAGAACAGGGATTGTGAGGCCGGAGGAAGGAGCCGCAGGTGCATTGCAGGCTGCAGTGTTATTACCTGGGAAAGATGTAAACGCACGCTTTGTTTCCTTTTATCTTGAAATTTTTCAGGAAAACCACAGGTGCCTTCAAGGAAACAGATGGAAGTTGTAATCTGTTTTGTGTAACAGAAGCATTAGGCAGTGTTTGTGTGGCTTTGGGCAAGTTACTTCCTCTTTGTGCTCGGATCTTCTCTCAGTAAATTCTCCAGGATGCTCCACACTCCTTTGCGGTTGCAAAATGCAGGCACCTCAGCTCACTGGGTAGATTTCACTGGGGTCCAGATCGGCCTTATCTTCTTCATAGGTTTCTCGCCAGAATCCTTGGGATGTGGGGTGCAGCAGGGGCAGAGAGGGGAAGAAAGAACTGGGGGTGGGATGTCAGTCAATCACAGTGGCGTTCAGTGATTTCCCAGGGATTGCAACGTGTGGAATCGTGAGGATGCTGGAAAAGGGCCTGCTCCTCATGAGGTCTGCTTAATATTAGGAATTATTGCCTCAAACGCTGCAGGTGTGGGTCGCTCTCTTTTCAGTCCCAGCAAATGGGGCTGCAACTGCCTTTGACAGCCTCAAACCGCACAGCGCTCAGGCCCCGGGGCAGACAATGAGGCGGGGGAGTTGCTGATTTTAGGATAGAAAATTACAATGCTTATATAGTAAACAGCACCTGGAAGTTTACTAATGATTTTTACAATTAACAGCAGCAGCGTGGTCTGATTATTCATGTGCGTTTTCCATGAAAGAAAAGAAAGGAAGCAGATGTTGAAAAAAGGCACATGGCTTAGATTTCACTGGGGGGTGGGCAGTGGTAGGGAAAGAAGGGGATGGAAGGGCTGGAGGAAGGAAAAGAAGGTGAGGTAGAGAGTGTTTCCTGTTGTTTTCTCCCGGACCATCACAGGCAAGCCACCTCTTTCTGAATCTGGAGAATAACATTCAGATATGTGTTGTATAACGATGCTTTATCTACATTACAGATATTGCAAATTGTGTATCCTTAACAGTGATTGGGCAATTTTATGGGAACACTAGATATTTAATAGAAATAAATTTGGTTGGGCATTTTTCGATTTCCATACTGAGGGTTGGGTTGCTCTCACATGCGGGATGCTGACTGAATTTTTTCAAATCCCACCAGGTGGGCTCATGGTTAATTTTAGAGGACTCCTATTTTCAACCAGGGAAAACCATCTGTATTATATTTTCAAGCTTGATGACTGATTTCATTTATTCTTCACTCATCTCTGATTAGTTTTTTTTTAATCCCTTGCTCAGCCTATGGTAAATTCCACTTCCTTTATCTACTCTTGCATCTATTTATTTTATATATGGGAAAGATGATGCAATAAGCTTAAATAATGTTCAGAAAAATTAATATTCTCTTATCTCAAGATGCACAGGTAACCAATAATTTCTTTTTCCATTATTTTTTCCTGGTCTTTGTCTAGACAGATTTCTTTCATGTATTGAATACTTGCCACAATAAGTAAAATAGTGTTCTGTACTTTGCCTTTTTAAAATTTAAAAACACACAGAAAAGTTTCCATTTCTACATAGAAAACATTCTTTTCATATGAAAAATTAGCAAATTACTGATGGGGAATTTTGTGTTGTTTTAGGCAACACTGTAGTGAATGCAGTTGAGTAGATTTTTGCTTCTGTTAAATCGTCCCTTAGGGAAGATCCAAATGATGGAACCCTCTGGCCACAGAGAAGGGGAAACCATCACAGATCTCTTGGTTCTTGTTATTCTGTTGGACTAGAGGTGTCCTCAGTGTACACTAAGTTCTGCACACACTCATCAATATTGGAGTGACTGCGGATGCATCTTAACTTTTCTATCACAATGTGATTTTAATCTGAAAAATCTTTGATTATTGGCTAAGGAATGTCTAAACATTTATTGGATTTTCTTTCATATGTCAAGGGATCGTTCCCATTTATCTACTACTGGAATCTTGACATTTCATTTAAAATTTTCAATAGATAATATCTCCATGATGGCAAGAACATATACTTTTTTTTCTATCATTTTTGTTCCACTGATGCTTAGAATTATACCTGGCACAAAGATGGTGCTATGAAAGTACTTGTTGCATAACTCTGTAGCACACATAGACATGAAATCCTCACAATTCCGAGGTATTTGGGGAGACAGTGTTTTCTTTTTAAAACAAACTGCTCTAAGCTTGGAAATAAACTAAGTACCATTTTAAAAATGCTAACCTTGATTATTATCACATTTTTAAAATCAAAGTAGTTTTCATAATCTTTTAATTCATACATCGATTAGGAATACTGAAGTATATTTCGGTATAATTCAAAAAAAAAATTTCAAACAAAATCTTGATCTCTGCTCTGCTAAGAAGCAGCGTACCCAAGAAAGATTCTAAATTGTTGACTGGGCTTGCTCCCTCCCTCCTTCTCTTCCTTCCTCCTTCCCTCCCTCTCTCTGTCCCTTCCTCCCCTCTTCATTCTCCTTCCTTCTTTCTTTCCTCCCCCCTCCCTCCATTCCTTTTTCCTCCCTCCCTCCCTCTCTTCTTCCTGCCTTCTTTCTTCAGTGTCTCTGCTGTCCAGGACTCCATCAGGAGTATTGCTTCTAGTTGAGATTTCTAATTAACAAAACCATATGGTTTGATTTGTAGTTAGATCTGGGTCCAACTTGGATCAGATGCCTAACTCTATGCTGCACTTAGAAAGGATGACAAATATTTCTGTGTTTCTGATCTTTTAACTTATGGTAGATCTTCTGTCATCACCGAAGGACAATTTGGTTTATTCCCTCACTGTACAGCTTTTGGAATCTCTATAATTGTCTTCTGCAACATCTGTGGATCCACGGGGAAGAGAAAATCATGTGTGAGAGATAGAGCCATTCAGAGCCTGTCTACTATGTGAAGAGGCAGCATGGGGAAGATAGCTTTGTGACCAACAGCTAAGCTCTGTCATTTGCTTTTTTCTCTTCTTTACAAGGTGAGACTACATTAGGCTAGTATTTATTTAAATGCTGTATTTCAGACATATTACAAAAATGTTCAGTGGAAATTGCATAGGCAAAAAGAAAGAAAAAAAATAATATCCTGCATGTCTTTATCAGTATTTGTCCAATGTAGCTCAGCGCTCTGGACCAGTTAATGATCATCTTGAACACTTGGTTTCTTCATCTATAGATTGAGAGTAATAGTAAGCACCTCACAAAATGCTGGTGTCGTTAAATGTGAAAACGTATACAAAGCACTTGACACAGTGCTTACCACATGAAAATCTCAGTAACTGTTAGTTCTCTTTCTACTTTTAAATAGACAGATAGAGGGTCTAGATAGCTTCTTGCACATGATGGTAAATAGAGTTCTGAGACCAGCAGCACAATGGTCTGAACGTGAACTCTGCTAAGCTTTGCATGTGAATTCACAGGGTGATTGTCTCATATGCATGGGGAAACCTTGGTCTTCAGTCATTCTGAGGAGTTAACATCTGGATATTCATAGTCACAAAATGTTACTTCCAACAAAATGTCAAAAGCTACACAAATGTAAGGATGAGAATTAGAAATTGGTCTTTGGTCTTTCTGAACGTGGCTATGAACCTGAGATAAAATCAGAGGTATATGGAGGCATCTTTTATTTTTAATTTTAATGTATTTATTTATTTGGCTGCATTGGGTATTAATTGCAGCATATGGAATCTGTAGTTGCAACATGCGAACTCTTAGTTGTAGCATGTGGAATCTAGTTCCCCAACCAGGGATCAAACCCAGACCTCCTGCACTGGGAGTGTGGAGTCTTAGCCGTGGGACCAGCAGGGAAGTTCTTGGAGGCCTCTTTTGTTTGGCATGAAATCCCTTTCTCATTTTGTTTTTCAACTCCATGGGTTATAGATCGAAGTCCCCCCTACTGAGAAACGTATCAGGTCCTTCTGGTAGGCTTCCAAAGGGAGCATTCATTCTCATCACTCCATACATACTAAAGCCCACTGCTTTCACCATATCGTCAGGAACTCCACAGCAAGAGAGGCAAACAAACAGGAAGCAGTCGCATCATAATAGAACATTCTCTGTTTGGCTCAAACTGGCCTGCTCACCCTGCCCCAGTCTTATCAGCTAGTGGACAGGGTTCTCTTCAGAGCTGACAGGCAAAATATTTCTCTCTAAACCCCCTGGGTGGGGGGAGACAAGGGAGAGGAACCAGGGGAATATGGGACTGTCTAAGCAAATGACAGCCTGCATCTGAACATCCAACATAATCCAAGCACAGATGTCTATTCCCAAGGAACTGTGACTCTGCCAGGTAAAATCTCACCGCTGTCTGTAAGTGATCACTCTATCTAGTTTTCATACTGAAAACAAGTTTTCACCTTGAACAGTATGTAATTATATGGTGGAAGGCAACAAGTCCCATTCTTCAGACACCAAGCACCACTGTACCACGAGAGGGACCCTGGGCTGACAGAAGGGCTGCCTGTTTACTCATGACTCCAAATGTTCCTCATTTTACATTCTTCCAGGAATCTCCAACTCAAGCCCATTGGCCCAGCTGTCACCACGTGCAACTTGTATCCTGGACTCTTTCACCCTGAGAATTATTAAATAGAGAACTAAGAGTCTCTAGAAGAAATATGAATGACCTGAGTGTTTAAACTCTACCCTTAAGAAGCCATGAATGATAAAATGGAGCCTGAATGGGTGGACCCAATAAGAAAGGAAAAAGAAACGCATATATAGATTAGAAGGGAAGAGATGAAATTATCATTATTTGGAGATCACATGAAATTAAAAGATGCTTGCTCCTTGGAAGAAAAGCGATGACCAATCTAGACAGCATATTAAAAAGAGAGACATTACTTTGTTGACAAAAGTCCATCTAGTCAAAGCTATGGTTTTTCCAGTAATCATGTATGGATGTGAGAGTTGGACTATAAAGAAAGCCGAGCACTGAAGAATTGATGCTTTTGAACTGCGGTTCTGGAGAAGACTCTTGAGAGTCCCTTGGACTTCAAGGAGATCCAACCAGTCCATCCTGAAGGAAATCGGTCCTGCATATTCACTGGAAGGACTGATGCTGAAGTTGAAACTCCAATACTTGGCCACCTGATTCGATGAACTGACTCATTGGAAAAGACTGTGATGCTGGGAAAGATTGAAGACAGGAGGAGAAGGGGATACAGAGAATGAGATGTTGGATGTCATCACTAACTCAATGGACATGAGTTGGAGCAAACTCTGGGAGTTGGTGATGGACAGAGAGGCCTGGCATGCTGCAGCCTGTGGGATCACAAAGAGTCGGACACGACTGAGTGACTGAACTGACTGGAGATCACATGATCATTTCAATAGAAACCCTAAGAGATATGAATCCCAATGGTTCATTAATTCATGAGTCATTACTACTGTTATGAAATTCAGCCTGATGGCAAGAGAGATAATCAATAAGCAAAACACAGCAGTGCTTTCCACACCAACTAAAAATTTGATACCCAGAAAACATTATACAAAGCCATAGAGGCATAATTTATGGCTGAGTCCCTTCACAGTTCACCTGAAACTATCACAACATTGTTAATCGGCTATATCCCAATACAAAATGCTTTTGGTGTTAAAAAATAAATAAAAATAAACACTTATAACTGTGACAAAAAACAAGGTTCAAGGACAACTGAAACAATGTACAAAATCATTATCAGGAAAAGCTAACTACAAAGATGAGAGACAGAGACAGACAGACAGAGAGACAGACGTGCACAAGAGTCCTCTGCTTTGGTGAGTGAGTTGTCACACTGTTAATTTGTCATCCCAGTGTTTTCTGGCCTCCATGCTTCTGAGGAGAAATCATCTATTTATACTATTGGGGATTATATGTGTGTGATGAGTTCTCTGAATACGGGTCTTTGAAGGCACTCCACTCTCAGTCTGTCTGCTCTGGTGGTTGCCAAGCTACTGATTTCCATTGTGATTGCAGAACATTGGTTTTCAAGATTCCCATGGAGCTGGCAAAAGGAGAAAGGCAGTAGGGCAAGGCATAATCCAACTTGCTTTTCTTGCTGAGACATAGTCGTTTTTCTTGAATAAATGCTTCCACAGATCGCTTCCAGCCTCTGTCTAATTTCTAGAGTTCTGAAAAGGTTGAATCTAACCACCTTTTTTTTTTTCTCCAGCATTTTTATTGCTTTCATGGAGGACAGAATTTCCAAAGGTCCTCACTCTTCCTTTTTGTTGTGGTCAATCTTAGATGAGTTAATTTTAAAACTATATTGTTTCTATCAATGCAATGTAATTTTAATTAAATTCTCAGTAGCGGGTTTTTTTTTTGAGGGGGTTAAGTTGGCAAATTGATTAAACAATGTTTTCAATAGTTAAGAAATGTTAGAGAGAAAGAGAGGGGATGGAGGCAAACTCTACCAGATAATATGTTTCAAAACAATCATAATGAAAACAGTGTTTTGGAATACAATTTGACAAATAGGGACAACGAATAGATCCAATAATCTGCAAATGTGTCGTAGGCTAGGGACGACCATCCAAATCCGTAGTGAAAGGAGAGATGTTTAGAAATGGAAAATCTGAGTCACTACAATTGAGGATGAAAGTTGGATTGCTAACTCCTAGCACTTCAAAGATGGACCACTTTCAGTTTTGAAGTGGAACTGAGTTAAAATATTTTATTTCGAGAATTAGAAAATAAATTCCAAAATTCCAAATTCCAAATAATAAAGACCTAAATGTAAAAGGTAAAGATAGAAAACACACAAAAATTGAGAAAAAACATCATTGTGACCTTGAGACTAAGGAGATTCTCCATAGAATTTCAAAGCCACAAAACATAAGGGGAAAATGAACAGACAGGACTACATCAGCATATAAATATGTATTTAACCAGGAACACTGGAGACAAACTTGTAAGAAGGCACCAGATAAAAGATATTTATAAAATATTAAATTTGCAAAATAGTCACATTTAGACCACATAGGAATTCTTACAAATCAGCAAGGATAGAAAAATCCATCAGAAAAATGAGCAAAAGATGAAGGATATGAATAGTCAATTTACAGGCCTGGAAGTACTAATATAAGCAATTATAAAAATAGACAAAAGAATCTCAAATACAGTAGCAATAAGCGGAATGTTGACTTTAAAAAGCAATTACTCAGTCATAAAAAAGAATAATGCCACTTAAACAACATGGACAACCCTAGAGATTGTCATTCATATATGGAATCTAAAAAAAAAAAAAGTACAAATGACTGTATTTACAAAACAGATGTAGAAAATAAACTCATGGTTACCCAGGGGATAAGGAGGGAGAGGGGGAAGATAAATTAGAAAATTTGGATTGACATACCCACACTACTATGCATAAAATAAAGGCTTTCCTGGTGGCTAACATGGTAAAGTATCTGCCTGCAACTCGGGAGACCTAGGTTTGATTCCTGGGTTGGGAAGATCCCCTGGAGAAGGGAACAGCTACCCACTCCAGTATTCTTGTCTGGAGAATTCCCTGGACAGAGGAGCCTGACAGGCTACAGTCCATGGGGATGCAAAGAGTCAGACTCGACTGAGCGACTTGAAAAAAAACAAACAAAAAACAAGAAATAAGGACCTACTAAAAAGCACAGGGAACTCTACTCATTACTATGTGATAGCCTATATGGGAAAAGACTCTTAAAATACATGATGTAGATAAATAGATAGATAGATAGATAGATAGATAGATACATACAGGTATATATGACCTTCCCCAGTGACTCAGCACTAAAGAATCTACCTGTAGTTCAGGAGATGCAGGAGACATGGCTTTGATGCCTGGGTTAGGAAGATCCCCTGGAGGAGGACATGGCAACCCACTCTAGTAGTCTTGCTTGGAGAATCGCATGGACAGAGGAGCCTGGAGGGCTACAGTCTATAAGGCTGCAGAGTCAGACATGACTGAAGTGACTGAGCATGCCCGTATGTATATGCATAATTTTGCTGTACACTTGAAATTAATACAACATGTAAATCAACTACAGTCCAACAAATTAAAAAGAAAAACAAATGGGATAATTCATGTTAGTTTTGCATATAGTAGCATATTAGGGCATACTTGTAATAAACCACTACTCACTAATCTGAATTATAGAAAGATCGAAAAAACTTAAGAGAATTAAGAAAAAGCTTTGAGTTTATATTTAACATGATCATAAGTATCAGTTTGGCAAGGGTAACCCCAGGTTTGCCTGTTATCTCAGAGTGATTATTACTAGCTCCCCTGTAAAATCTCAAAGTGTCCTGGTTTGGAAAATAAGTTATATGGTCACCGTACTTATTATACAATACCACTAATTAAATTAAAATGGAACAACCTCAGAATATATTTGTCAAGAAACATATTGGTTTTATAAATGTGGCATCTAAAGACAAAGAAAAGAATAAGTATGTTAGGGGGTATTGAGGAGGTGGAGGAAGTGGCATGAAATATTTAATAATAATGTAAGGATTCTGGAGCTTGGAGCTGAAGTTAGAAGTCAGGAATTTTTCATGGCCTCTTTCTTTTCACAGTCAGTGATTAGTTCCCAAATTACATAAGGGCCACCCATACTTCTTCGTATAAAACTGAGAAAGGTGAGACTTTAGAATACATTATGGTGTCCTTCTCAGAGTAATGAAATGGATCCTTTTTTTTTTAATGTATGAAGCATGTATTCAGGACCTAAACACATCTCAGACATTAATAAGAAGTCTCAGCTGTATAAAACAAAGTTAAAGGTTTTGAATTCTGGAATTCTCCTTTTACACTAAACAAACAAGGAAAACAGTTTGATTGGATACTATGGTGATAAGATCCTATCTCCTTCTTAGGTTCACAAAGTTGGGTTAAGAGCTGGCCCAGAGAAACTCATGCTGCCTTGGGACCTTGGCCTATTTTTCAAGAGTTGCAGCAGTTGGAATAAAAGCTTCAAAGAGGTAAGTCATAGAAGATCTTGCTGTGATTTATGTCAGAGAGTGTTCTGCCTTTGTTTTCCTCTAAGAGTTTTGTAGTTTCTGGTCTTACACTTAGGTCTTTAATCCATTTTGAGTTTATTTATTTTTGTGTGTTTGTTTGTATGCTGTTAGGAAGTAGTCTAATCTTAACCTTTTACACATAGTTGACTAGTTTTCCCCGTACCACCTGTTGAAGAGACTGCCTTTTCTTCATTGTATATTTTTGCCTCTGTCAAAGATAAGGTGCCCATAGGTCTGTGGATTTATCTCTGTGCTTTCTATCTTGTCCCATTGGTCTATATATATATTTTTTTTACATTAACATGAATCAGCCATGGGTTTACATGTGTTCCCCGTCCTGAACCCCCCTCCCACCTCCCTCCCCATCCCATCCCTCTGGGTCATCCCATTGCCCCAGCCCTGAGCATTTGTCTCATGCATCGAACATGGAATGGTGTTCTGTTTCACATATGATAATATACATGTTTCAATGCTATTGTCCCAGAACGTTCCACCCTCACCTTCTCCCTCAGAGTCCATAAGACTGTTCTATGCATCTGTGTCTCTTATTCTGTCTTGCATATAGGGTTATCGTTACCATCTTTCAAATTCCATATATATGCATTAGTATACTGTATTGGTGTTTTTCTTTCTGGCTTATTTCACTCTGTATAATGGGCTCCAGTTTCATCCATCTCAGTAGAACCAATTCAAATGTATTTTTTTAATGGCTGAGTAATATTCCATTGTGTATATGTACCACAGCTTCCTTATCCATTCGTCTGCTGATGGACATCTAGGTTGCTTCCATGTCCTGGCTATTGTAAACAGTGCTGCGATGAACATTGGGGTACACGCGTCTCTTTCAATTCTGGTTTCCTCGGTGTATATGCCCAGCAGTGGGATTGCTGGGTCATATGGCAGTTCTATTCCCAGTTTTTTAAGGAATCTCCACACTGTTCTCCATAGTGGCTGTACTAGCTTGCATTCCCACCAACAGTGTAAGAGGGTTCCCTTTTCTCCACACCCTCTCCAGCATTTATTGCTTGTAGACTTTTGGATAGCAGCCATTATGACTGGTGTGAAATGGTACCTCATTGTGGTTTTGATTTGCATTTCTCTAATAATGAGTGATGTTGAGCATCTTTTCATGTGTTTGTTAGCCATCTGTATATTTCTGTTTTTGTGCCACCACTATAAGTCTTGATGACTGTAGCTTTGCAGTATAGTCTGAAGTCATTGATTCCTCCAGTTCCAGAAGTAAAAACAAAAATAAACAAATGGGGCCTAATTAAACTTAAAAGCTTTTGCACAACAAAAGAAACTATAAGCAAGTTGAAAAGACAGTCCTCAGAATGGGAGAAATTAATAGCAAACTGAACAACTGACAAAGAGTTAATCCCCAAAATATACAAGCTGCTTATGCAGCTCAATACCAGAGAAACAAACAACCCATAAAAAAGTGAGCAGAAGACCCAGACAGACATTTCTCCAAAGAAGACACACAAATGGCTAAAAAACACATGAAAAATGCTCAACATTGCTCATTATTAGAGCAATGCAAATCAAAACTGCCATGAGGTATTATCTCACACCAATCATAATGATCATTATCAGAAAGTCTACAAACAATAAATGCTAGAGAGAGTGTGAAGAAAAGGGAACTCTCTTACACTGTTGGTGGGAATGCAAATTGATACAGCCACTATGGAAAACAGTATGGAGATTCCTTAAACAACTAGGAATAAAGCTATCATACGACCCAGCAATGCCACTGCTGAGCATATACTTGCAGGAAACAAGAACTGAAAAAGACACATGTACCCCAGTGTTCCCTGAAGCACTATTTACAATGGCTAGGACATGGGAACAGCCTAGATGTCCATCAATCAATGGATGTATGGATAAGGAAGTTGTGGTATATATACACAATGGAATATTACCCAGCTATTAAAAAGAACACATTTGAGTCAGTTCTAATGAGACGGATGAACCTAGAGCCTATTATACAGAGTGAGATAAGTCAGAAAGAGAAAGATTAATATTGTATATTAACACATATACATGAAATCTAGAAAGATAGTACTGATGATCTTACATGCAGGGCAGCAAAGGAGACAGACATAAAGAACAGACTTTTGGACACAGTTGGGGAAGGAGAGGGTGGGATGATTTGGGAAAATAGCATTGAAACATATACATTGCTATATATAAGACATATAGCCAGTGGGAGTTCAATGTATGATGCAGGGAACTGAAAGCTGAGGCTCTGTGACAACCTAAAGGGGTAAGAAGAGGAGAGAGGTGGAAGGAGGGGATTCAAGAGGGAGGGGACGCATTATACCTAACGCTGATTCGTGTTGACGTAGGGCAAAAACCATCACAATATTGTAAAATAATTATCCTCTAATTGAAAAAAAAAGACTGATCAGCTTCAGCAACAAAATAACTTTCTCCCAACGGATCATCTGGCACATGGAGGGTGCTCAGTGTGTCTAGAGGAACTGATGAATAATGAGTCATTATTCTTTTTAAGTTTTATTGAAGCTGATTTATAATGTTGTGTTAGTTTCTGCTGTACAGCAAAGTGATCCAGTTATACATATGTGTATATATATAATTTTTTGTATTCTTTTCCATCATGGTTTATCACAACATATTAAATGTAGTTCCCTATGGTATACAGTAGGACCTTGTTGTTTATCAACTCTACGAGTCATAATTTAATATATTCTCTTCAAAGGCAGCCTATGATTTTTGAAAATATTTGAATGCTAACTATGACTTAACTTACCATTTGCTCAAAAATGATAAGCCACTAAATAATAAGCAGCAAAATGATAAGTAAAATCTCATTCTTACAAATAAAATAAATTTTCTTCTTATTTTTGTCAAATTTCTATCTTTTGATTAGCAAATGGTTCTTCACAACTTGCATCAATTGAAATTAATGCAGCCTCCACACATATGGAGTTTTGATCACACGTTATCCTTCTAATAATCCTGAGATGTTCTGTGCTAAACAACCTTCCGAGTTTCTGTTAGCCCCAATATCTCATTGTACTATGAAACCAAAGGAAGTGTATGATGTTCCTGGCATTTATTAATACAGGCCTGCTTTTGAAATGGGTTAACATTAATTAGTTTCATATGTGTGTTTTGTCTTTTATAATTTAAATAGTGTGTGGATTTAAAACCATAAATCTCTTTTCCTAAACTACTTTCTCTATGTATTTTTCTTCCTCGATTTTGAACATCCCTAGGGATGGTTAGCATACAGTATCCACATGGCCTAATGGAAGTCAGAACAATCCTATGTGAAATGGAACTAGACTGGTCCCTCTGCTCCCCTAAGTGACCCCTTGAAGCTGTTTAGAGAAGATGAAGTAATAATTTTAATTAACCAAAGAGCAATTGCAAAAGCACGTTTCCCACTGCCTGCCAGAAACTGTCATAGCTAAATTTGCCAGGATTTATTTCATGCAAACAAGACTGAATAAAAGTGACCAACATCACTGTCCTTGTTTTGTTTATGAGCATCAGTGTTTTCACAGAGAAGCCACTAAGCCTGCTCAGTCCATGGTTGTCCCAGCTTCTTCTCAGCTGTGGGAGTTCAGTCTCTTAAGCATCTGAAGCAAAAGCCACAGGAGCTTTCACTGACCTGTCTGTGCTACTGACCAGCAGCCTGGTATTTGAACCAGCTGATGGGAGACCTGAAGGAAACTGAAGGAGAACTGCTAAGGGTGTATACATGTTAACTACTTTTGGGAGCAAATGTGATCTCTAACAAGACATTAATAAGTAGCAGACACTCAAAAATTTGACCCTCACTTTTATTCCTAATAATTGTTATAAATAAGGATCATGAAAAAATTAACAAGTTTAAGAATATAATAGTGTTAAAGACTTATCCACCAGATCTCATCCTTTCACATATTTGCAGCCTCAGTGACCTATTTCTGATGGATAAATAACCAGTAGTGATTAGGAACATCATGAGTATTTCCTGAGCTGCCTCTAGGTGCCAAGGGCTTTAAAAGGCATTGGTGGCACAAACTAAGAGAGGCAGTCTGCCCTTAACTGCTTGGATTTAATGTGAATGCAACCCTGAGAACTCACTGCTTCAGCAGCAATGGTTTTCAGGTTTCACCATGCTGCCCTCCTGAGATATGACTCAGCCCAGAATAAATACGTGTGCAGTTCTGAAGGGTTTTACTGTTAAAAATGCTCTTCATTGTTTTCACTGAGGCCCAAATGCCCAAAAGTGAGTGTAAAAGTTTAACTTATCCTTTTATTAGATACAGGCTTGCCTTTCCAAGCAAATAATACAGCCTAGCAGCTAGTACAAGACACAGGAGAATATAAAACAATAGAATTTTGTGGTTTGCAACAACATGGATGGACCTGGAGGGTATTGTACTGAGTGAAATAAGTCAGACGAGAAAGACAAATGTATGGTTTCATTCATATGTGGAATCTAAATATAGAGCAAACAAATATAATGAAATGTGGATACAGGGAATGGATTAGTGGTATCCAGAGAGCAGAGGTGTGCAGGAAGGGCAAAAGAGGTAAAGGGGATTAAGAGGTACAAACAGCTAGGTATAAAATAAATAAGTTAAGGATGTAATATGTACAGCATAGGATATACTAGCAGCCAATATTTTATAATTATTTTATATCACATAGCATATAAAAATATCAGATCACTATGTTGTACACCTGAGACTAATATAATATTGTAAGTCACCTACAATTTAAAAAAAAAAAAGAACATAGAACTAACAATAGACAATGAGGTCTCCAGAATTGTGGTGGTATTAATAGCCATGAAAGCTGTGAACTCAAAAGGATCCACACGCCTTCTTCTGATAAATGTTTGGTGATCTTACTCAAATTGCAGTGGTTGCCCTACTGTACCTTCTTGGTTGAGAACTCTTCTCCCCAACTTGGCCTCATGCTATTCTCTATGTTTCAGGGGGTTCTGTCCCTAATGTTTGACTGTTGAGGGACAACCCCTCTTGTTGTTCCAGAGATTGGTCCACTTACTTTTATGTTTTAGAAATGAAAGTGCAGACCTCAGGGCCAGCAAATCTAAACTTGAAACATTATCTCCTTCACACCAGCTGTGTGGCTTTAGGTGAGATTTTCTTCTTCTTGCAGACATTCAGCTTTAGCGTTATCATCTTTAAAAGCAAAAATGAAAGAATGCATAGCAGTGCATCCAGGGGCCTCTAGGTCCCCAGGTCAGTGTACAGCAGGGCTTCCCTTCTGGGGTTTCTGCCCTTCAGCTGCCATTTCCTAGGCCAAGATGGGCTTTGCTAAGATGGGCCAGGCCAGGACTTAAGGAGCCTCAGAGGAGGTGATCCAATTCAAAATTCTATTTGCAGGTTATCTAGTGGAGAAATAAGCAACAGAGGAATTAAGGAGAGAAGATGTGCAATTAATTAAAAGTATATTAATTCTTTCTTCTAACTAAAATCAAGTGAAAATAGGGAATTTGATAGGTGTTTGGCCAGAAAGAGCATTGTTGTTGCTCAATTGCTCAGTTGTATCCAACTCTTTGAGACACCATGGACTGCAGCACACTAGGCTTTCCTGTCCTTCACTCTCTCCTGCAGCTTGCTCAGACTCATGTCCATTGAGTTGGTGATGCCATCTAACCATTTCATTCTCTGTCACCCCCATTAAACAATTTTCAGTCTTTAGGGACAGAGCGGGGGAAGTCCCCAGAAAGCATTCACAGGATATTTCCTGAACATTCTTCTTTTGTGATATGATGCTTTCGATGTTTTTTAGAGTTTTCCTTCCTTTTTTTCCCCAGAACCAGTGGACATCTATTCCACTCCACACGGGTAGATCAAACCTTTTCATAAAGTATCATAACATTTGTCAAATTATCTGATTAATGTTCCACATCATAATTGAACAAAAAATAAGCTGGCCAAAGCACATGAGCTATCAATTTGATGATTCCTAAATATCGAAGTTCTTTATCAACTACCTCTGTGATGTAAACCTCATCCCAGAGGGATATTCCTTCTTCCTTGTTCACTGATTTATTTTCAGCGCTTAGAACAGTGCTGGTATAAAGTATGCATTCAGCAAATATTTGTCAAATGAATGAATCAAAGAGTGAATGAATTTCTTTTGAAAAGGATTATTCAGGAGGTCAGTGTGCTGAGGGCATGGAACTGTAATTTTCAGCGTGCCCAGATGCTTTTTCCATTTTGACACCAGTTGTCAGAGGTCACAGTGAGGTGATGGCATGGGCTCTTTTCAGCTAACTGGAATCGAGCAGGTCAAGTTTATATTTGATACTTGACAGTTGATATTTATATCAGTTTCTTTGAGCTGCTGCAACAAATTACCAGAGACTAGATGGCTTAAAACAATAGACACTTATTGTCTCAAAGTTTTGGAAGTCAAATGACTCAAATCAAGGCTTGTACACACGTCACTCCAGTCTCTACCTCTATCCTCATGTGGCCTCTCACCATGTCTGTTTATCTTCTCTCTTCTTATAAGGACACCAACCACACTGGATTTAGGGTCCAACCTACCCTAATATAACCTCATCTTAACTGGCTACATCTGCAAAGACATTTATTTCTAAACAAGTTCCCATTCACATATGCCAGGGGTTAGAGCTTGAACACATCTTTTCAGAGAACAATTCAACCCACAGAAATGTTCTCACAGGATTGATTATACATAGGCATTTTACTCTCAGGGTATATCTTCGAGGAAACCAAATGTCTGTTGATCCCTCCAAATACTTCCCCAACTGTCTCTTGCATTTCACCTCACACATTTTCCCAAGGTCAAATATAACACGTAAAATATCTCTACTCTCCTGAAACATGACACATACCAGGATATTTTTTGAGAGTAGTTTAGACATGAAAGGGACATAAAACCTTAAAGAATGGTTAAAGTACAAGAATGAGAACAGATTGAGAAAAGGCACATTAATGTAGAACAAAAGGGTTTACTAAAAGAAAGTTGAGGGGAAATTTTCAACAATTTTTCCTCCATTGAGCTGTGTCTCTGATGATAACATAAACTCATTTTCTTTAAATTTTATTGTATTCCTTAGTTGTAGGAAAATTATATATATATAATTTATATATAGTATATAATTAATTGCATAATTATCATATATAACATAAATATATAGATACATAAATTATATATATGCACAATGATATATAATATATTATAATATTTCCACAGTGGAATTCATAATATCTCCGCAGTGGAATTTTCTGATGTCAGCTTCTCCTTCCAGACCATTATGATTTGTCATGTGCTGCGTTAGTTACTAGAAGGGCAAATAATATATCAATGACTAAGTTTGATCTAAATAGAACTAAAGTGTACTCATGATGTAAACTTAAAAAGTACCAAAAATGACATCCTTATATTATTTTGACATTAAGGCATTTATTCAACTAATTATAGTAAATTTGGTAAAGCAAATTCATCTGTGATCTCTCACTCTAAGACTGACATAGCATCTATTTCTTCAACCCTGTACTTTTCTGTGCACATTCTTTTGTAACATTTGGCACAATGCTTAGTAAATATGATCACTCATTTGCTCCTTCCACTAGTCTTCAAGTCCTTGGCACATAATCATTTCTCCATAATAATTAGTGGAATGAGTAACTGACAGATATTATTTGCTACAAAATGGTAGTAAGTAAAAAATGAAAAACATTGATCATGTACTTTGATATTTGAAGGATAACCTCAACTATTTGTATCTGTCTTCAACAGAAAATTATTCTTGGAGGAGGTGGAACTTGACTAGGACTCAAAGGATGGAGGAGAGTCAATGAGAGGAAAGAACATTCCAGAAGTCCTGCCACATGAGGGTAACTGAGAAAGCTGACACATGCTCTTGCCCTTTGTCCACTGAAATGTCTCAAGTTGATATAGCTCAACAAATGACTGGCTCATTAAGACTTTGTGTTTAACCTAGCCTGCTTTTACTTAGTAAAGGCGACAATGGTCTATGGACATCAAATTGACTATAGCCTAAGTTCATTTGGGTAGGTCCCCTGGAGAGGGTAGGTGCTCTGGAGAAGGAAATGGCAACCCATTCCAGCATTCTTGCCAAGGAGAACTCCATGGACAGAGGAGCCTTGTGGGCTACAGTCTGTGGGGTCGCAAAGAGTTGGACACGGCTGAGCAACTAACACAACACAACACACTAAGGTCATTTAGGTTCTGCTGTATAGAGAGTATTGGGTTTATTATACAGAAGATGTTGGGTTTTATTGTCCCGGGGGATGTCAGTATTGCTTTCAAAAATACCAAAGTGAAATAAGACAAAAATGGCTTCATTTTCCCTAAGATAAAGATGCACTGAGCCCTACGGTAACAACTAGCTGGAGAAATGATACTACATAATTTCATGTATTCAGCTAACAGCTATGGAGTGCCAAGGACTGAGCTGAGTGCCATAAAGTCCTGGTTTTAAGGCAGTCGTAGTCTAATAAACACAATATGCAAATACAATATATACTGTATAGCACAGGGCACTCAACTTAATGCACTGTGTGTGACTTGAACGTGAGAGAAGTCCAAAAGGGAGGGTGTATATGTATATGTATGGCTGATTCATTTTGCTGTATAGAAGAAACTAATACAACACTGTAAAGCACCTATATTCCAATAACAATTACTTAAAAAGGCAATGTATAACAGCAACACAATTTAGAAATGGTAAAATACCATGTATTTTCAGAGAAATGGGGTCTGGCCTTATGCATTAGGTGAGTTTACTTAGAAGAGTCATCTGTATTTGTCCTCGAAGAGCAAGTAAGCTTAGGTCGTGGAGAAATACAGACACAGAGCTATCCTAGGCAAAAGCCACACTGGATTCAGTTTGATACAGAAGGCTTGCTAGAAAAATGTGCTTAGAGCAGAGGGTGGAAATAAAGGTTGAGACAGATCATGCTACCTCAAGAATTGTGGCGTCATTGTTGTTTAGTTTTGTCCAACTCTTAGCTAAGTCTTGTGACTCTGACTCACATGCTAAGTCCTGTCTGACTTTTTGCGACCTCATGGACTGTAGCCCGCCAGGCTCCTCTTTCAGTGGGGTTTCTCAGGGAAGAGTCCTGGAGTGGGTTGCCATCCCCTCCTCCAGGGGATCTTCCTGTACTGAGTACATAATAAGGTGTATCAAAGTTTATGGAACTTGATAGGCATGACTAGGGCTCATTTAAAGAATATTAAAGTGAAAGTGAAAGTGAAAGTTGCTCAGTCGTGTCCACCTTTTTGTGACCCCATGGACTTTACAGTCCATGGAATTCTCCAGGCCAGAATACTGGAGTGGGTAGCCTTTCCCTTCTCCAGGGGATCTTCCTAACCCAGGGACTGAAGCCAGGTCTCCCACATTGCAGGCGGATTCTTTATCAGCTGAGCCACAAGGGAAGCCCAAGAATACTGGAGTGGGTAGCCTATCCCTTCTCCAGCGGATCTTCCCGGCCCAGGAATTGATATTAAGTGGGGCTCTATCTGAGGCACAGGATGGAGAGGAGGCAGACAGACCCGCAGACACACTGAGTGAGGAGCCTGGTTTGGATGCTCTTACAGTAGCTCAGGTGAGAGGCAACAAAGTCTAACAGCATAACCACAGAAAAAGAGGCCGAGTCAGAATATTGCCAAAAGTAACTCTTGTGTTTGTGGGTATTGTATGGACACATGCCTGGGGAGATGGACCACTGCCTTGACCAGCTTCCCAAAGGTGTCTGTGAGATTTCAAGCCACAGAGCTGCAGTGATTTCCAGTCTTGAACCTCAGAACCCTTCTTCCCAACATGTAGGAGCCCTGCTCAGCCTCCAGAGAAGCTGGAGGGGAAGGGGCAGGAGGGAAAGAAGGAGCTGGAAGCCTGGCCTCTACCCACCCCCACAAGGTGAACCTGTGGGTTAGCAAGGATGGGCAGAGATGCCACAGCCCCAGGCCCCACGCCGACCCCACAGGCAGAACCGTGGTGGCTGCATCTTCTGGCTTCCAAATCACATGTGGTTGTACTCACAGCAAAACCGAACATTCCGAGGAGATTCTGAGACACAGGTCCGGGGCAAAGTCACATGCTTCCCAGCTCCTAGTCCCCAGGCAGTGGAGCGCACCAGACCATCGCTGGAAGACGGTGCAGCTCTGCTGTGTCTTCAGGAAAGCGTAGGAGGTTTGAGGTCAGCCTGGAGCTCACAGATGGCTGGTGATGGGAATATGGAACAAGGGAAGGCCCACGGGATCTAAGGTCAGGAGTTGTGAGGACCGAAGGGTAGAAGTTGAGTTTGGAGTGACTGTGTTTGGGGGATTTTCTCACTGGTGCCCACACAGCCTGCTTGGAAATGCCATCAATGCTGTGTTGGCTCCTCTCCCCACTCATGGGCACCTTCAGGTGATCATCATGGAAACACACCTTCAGTTCAGTGCAGAAATTCAGAGAGTATGGAAGGGAGGCATGTGAAGACCACAGGGGCCAACTTAGCTGAATTTCTGAAGAGTGCATGACGAACATTTGACTTGATTTGGGCTTCCCAGGTGGCACTAGTGGTGAAGAAACTGCCTGCCAGTGCAGGAGACACAAGAGACATGTGTTCAATCCCTGGGTTGGGAAGATGCCCTGGCGGAGGAAATGGCAACCTACTCCAGTATTCCTGCCTAGAGAATCCCATGGACAGAGGAGCCTGGTGGGCTACAGTCCATGGGGTCACAAAGATTCAGACACGACTGAGGCAAATTAGCAGCAACAGCAGTAAATTTCAAACAACATTAATAAAGAGATGAAGTTTGTATGTACATGAAAGAGGACAGAGCTTTAAGAAGTTTTATATGTAAGTTAAAAGGATGTCTGAAGGGGAGCCTGGGTTCCAAGAAGGTGAATCTTTTAATTTGATACAACCCCTTAGAGCCTGCTTATCAAAATCCTCTTTAATGGTTCAGGGCTGCTATTCAAGTTAACCCAATGAAGCACACTTAAATTAAAACAGGCACAACTTATTAAAAACATGTTTAATAGGTTTTATTAGCAAGTGCTTTACATGTATAATTTCAGGTCCTCCTCACAACACTGCAATGTCACTTTATATTTGCTGTTTTATAGATGAGAAACTCGGAGAAGGCAATGGCACCCCACTCCAGTACTCTTGCCTGGAAAATCCCAAGGACGGAGGAGCCTGGTAGGCTACAGTCCATGGGGTCGCTAAGAGTCGGACACAGCTGAGCGACTTCACTTTCACTTTTCCCTTTCATGCACTGGAGAAGGAAATGGCAACCCACTCCAGTATTCTTGCCTGGAGAATCCCAGGGACGGCGGAGCCTGGTGGGCTGCCGTCTATGGGGTCGCACAGAGTCAGACATGACTGAAGCGACTTAGCAGCAGCAGCAGCAGCAGCAGGTGAGAAAATGGTTCTCACCAAGGTTAAATGACTTGCTCCAAATCACCTAAACTGTAAATAGCTAAATAATGAATCACATCAATTATCTGCCTCTGAAACACAAAATTTTTTAAATTATCTCTGATTCTTTTCTTTCTTAAGTTCCTAGGGGCAACCTGAAGCTCATCTGATGAAAGTGTATGAGCTCTGTGCAAAAGGGTGAGCAATATTAAATTCATTGTGATTTACTGTGTGTGTGCCTGCGTGTGTGTGTGTGTGCAGGTACACGTAACATACCCCAACACACACACAGAGGACAGGGACAATGTCTAGCCGAGACATTGATGTATTCTGATTCTTAATGCAAAAAGTATGGACTTCCCTGATGGTCCAATGGTTAAGAATCCGCCTGCAAGGTTCAAAGCCTGGTCTGGAAGATCCTACATGTTTTTGGACCACTAAGCACATGCTCTAAAGTACTCAAGCTGCAACTACTGAAGCCTGCACGCCTTAGGGCAAGTGCTCCACAACAAAAGAAACCAACGCAATGAGAAGCCCGTGCACCACAACTAGAGAGTAGCCTCCACACACCACAACTAGAGAAAGCCCATACATAGCAGCAAAGATCCAGTGCAGCTAAAAGCAAAAATAACAAATTTAAAAAATTTTAAAAAGGATTTGCTCATTTGTCCGCATGCCGGGTACTATGTCAGATGCTGGTAAACGATGATGAGATGATGATGGTAAACATGATGAGAGGTGTCCCCTACTGTCAGGAGCTGATAATCAAGTGTCGGAGGGAAAAGTAATCAAATGCCCCCACTAAGACATAGTTACAATTTATCTTATTGTAATCTCAGTGCAAAAGAACTCCATGAGCGCTTCTTCAAAGGAATCTGACCTGGACTGGTGAAGTCAAGTACATTTTCCATAAGGAAGGTCAGATTCATCTGAAAAAAGAGTCATGGGAGGCAGGGTTCTCACGTGTCAGAATATTGAAGACAGATGAAACAGCATGTGTAAAAATCCTATGTCGGGAGGAATGAATAGATGTTTAGTGATTAATTAATTTAACACCTGGAAGCATGAATACCAGAATGTTTATTGGCAAGGTGGGAAGGGCCCTTACCATCACCTGCAGTTCACTGGGCAACCCACTGCCCCAGGGTTTTATGGCAGTGGGATAAATGACACAATGGCCCCAAAGGTTGTGAAATAAAGATTACTGTTCACATAGTAAACAGAAAAAGGGAAGGACAAGAGTAAAACAAGGGCAAGGGAAGAGGAGTCCAGCTTTGGGTTTTTATTGTTGATGGGGTTAGACCTGGAGTTGAGGTACCCTCCGAGGCTGGTACTTATATTGTTTGAAATGTCCATCGGTCATGTGATGAAGGACACAGATGTTGGTTATCAATTTGCCCAGATATGGGGCAAAGGGAAAAGGGGAAAGTGAGCCTGGAAAGCTGGCAGCAGTCATTAGAAATGGATTCCTGATCACATAGTGGAAGTCACAGGAGAGTGAGTTTTCATGTTTTGAGTGCAATGTCAGTAAGTCACCATCCAGGGTAAAATATGATCAGAAATCAAAGTCACATAGTCAAACAGAGGAAAAAAAAAAAGCTTTCCTTTTGTCAAAAAAATTATCTGAAAAGGGAGGAAATGCCATGGTTATTTTAGAGTGTGTGTGTGTATATGTGAAGTTTATGAAGATAAAATTGATTTTTAGGGAAGCAGACTGATAAAACATTTTTTATTGTATTTCTTTTTTTCATTTAGAGAATATTAGTTTCTGAAATCAAACCCATGTAGATAAGATCTTACATATGTAATACAGTGTGTTACTCCTATACAAATGGAAAAAAAAATACGTTTGACGGAAACCATTCTCTATTTACATCAACAGTTCTTCTGGTAGTAGAATTATAGAGGTAAAGAAAAGAAAGATAAATGGGATAAAGTAGTAGTTTGGGGGTCCTTATAATATACTACTGTCTGCTAGGTGCTTTGCATAGGTAAACTCTATAAACCTTCATAAAAACCTATTATGCTAATATTCATTTCATTTTGCAAATCAGTAACCTGTAATTCACCTACGGTTGTGAGAGCTCAACCATAAAGAAGGCAGAGCACCAAAGAATTGATGTCTTCGAACTGTGGTGCTGGGAGGACTCCTGAGAGTCCTTTGGACAGAAAAATCAAACTAGTCAATCTTAAGGGAAATCAACCCTGAACGCTCATCAGAAGGACTGATGCTGAAGCTGAAACTCCAGTATTTTGGTCATCTGATGCGAACAGCTGACTCATTGAAAAAGTCCCTGATGCTGGGAAAGATTGAGGGCAGAAGCAGAAAAGCAGGTCAGAGGATGAGGTGGCTGGATGGCATCACGATGCAATGAACATGAACTTGGACAAACTTTGGGAGATGGTGAGGGACAGGGAAGCCTAGCATGCTGCAGTCCACAGGGTCACAAAGAGTCGGACAGGACTGGGTGGCTGAACAGCAACAACAACAGGAAATTCAAAGAATTATGAAAGATAACTCAGAGTGATAGAGTTGGGATTTGAGTAATCGTGACTTGACTACCACCATGTGTAACCAATTGTTTCAAATGTGTTGAGTTTATCTAGATATTTTTCTCGAAAAGGTCATTAAAGGTTTGAGAAATTCCTTTCAGCTTACACTTACTATTGATTAATCAAAAGCAATTTTCCTGCCTGTACAAAACTGTCTATTTCCCAACTTTCCCATGAATTCAAAGTTATTTTGAAACATAAATCTTCTTAAAACTCAATAAACATTTTTAATTTATTCCAGGAAGCCATAATAGCATAACTTTTCTCACTGTTGGAAATAATCATAAAATGTTAATTTAGTCTGTTTTCCTCTGTAATTTTTTTCAGAGTTCTGTTTGGGAAATATATTGGCATTACATCTAACTGTACAGTATTCCACTGAGAACAACAATCAAAAGATATCACCTCACCCTGAAGTCTCAATACATTTTTCTTTTCAAGTTTAATTTTGTGTGCAATTCCATTCCCATAACCCTTCTCCTTTACATCTATATCTTTATACTCCCTGTTGGAAGAGATGAAGTTGAGACTTGGGAAACAAAATATTTGTCTGTTTTAGAAACCCCTTAAAAGATCTAAGTCAGAAGATTCTTCTTTTGAAACTTCTTTGTTTGAAAATGTGGTTCGATGATTTGGGGGTTCGTTGCTTGGTGAAGTCATTTGCTTTGCTGACATGAATTACAAGATGCACCATTTTTTTTAAGTTAGAAAATATATCAGTATCTACCCATCCATCCATCTATCCATCCACCCATCACTATGCAATAGCCATAGTGCACCCCTAACTTGAATATCAACTCCATGAAGAAGGGAACTTGGTCTTGTTTAGAACCTCAAGAATGACAGATACTTAATAAATATTTGTTGAATGAGTAATCAAATAAATCATTTCTTCAATAAAATGTACTGCCCATTGTATTAACATCAGTGGGGGAAATATTTGGCTGCAAGTAACTGAAATCTCAACTATTACTCTTTTAGAAAAATAGTTAAATATTTTATCAAATAATAAGAAATTTGAGGGTCAGTGTCTAAGCCTATCGTAAGTCCTCAAGAGTCTGGGTGACCCCACTCCTTGCCTTTCTGTCCCTAATTCTGTCCTGTGACCGCAGGTTGACTGCCACCTTGCCAGGCAAGTGAAGTTGCACTGCAAACCACAATACAGATGGCTCTCTCATAAGAGGGCTTCCCTCGTAACTCAGTTGATAAAGAATCTGCCTGCAGTGGAGGAGACCCGGGTTTGATTCCTGAGTCAGGAAGACCCCTGGAGAAGGAAATGGCAACCCACTCTAATGTTCCTGCCTGGATAATCCAATGGACAGAGGAGTCTGGCAGGCTACAGTTTGTGGGGTCACAAAGAGTCGGACACAGCTTAGGGACTAAACTAGTACTATTACTTTCCTAAGAAGATTTTGCCTTATTACTTGACAAATGTTTTCTGTCCATAATTCTTTAGCCAGAACATTAACTGGCCACGTTGATAGCAGAGCTCACATTCAGTTTTTGAGCAAAACTGGACTCTGTTAGGAAGGAGGGGAGGGAGAGTGGAGAGTGGATGGGCATTTAGCTCTCTCTGCCAGAGCACCATGTGTTCCAGGCCCTTTGCTACGGGAGGCTGCAGAGATATCTTCTCTCAAGGAATGTATTGCATAGAGAGGATGCAGAGTAAAAACAGTCCTCACAGGGAGAACTCAGAGGATGGGGTCATTGGCTTCTCGGTCTCTCGATTGAGAAGCACTGCAATGTTTATGACTGTCTTCAGGGAGATGTGTCCATTGGAAAAGTCTGAGAAAGGCATTCCAATCTGAAGAAAGACAATTTGCGAAAGCATTCAAATATGCATGTTGAGGGCATATTTGAAAATGGAAAATAGTATAATAGTAGAGCTTGAGGGTGGATGAGGAGACTGAACTGTGGCTGATGAACAGCTTGAGAAGGATTTTAAGTAGAAAATCTATATATGCCACGAAAACACTTCTGAAGGATCAATCACTTTCAGTGAGAAGGAAGAAGTAAAGGGACAGTGACTGGGGGCAAGGAGGTTAGTTGGAAACTCTCTTTGCTCTGCAACCCATAGCAGCAGGCTCCTGTATCACCCAGACTGTATATGGGCAGAATGTAGAATAATGGTCATGATCTCAGGAGTCGGCAGTGAGGGACATCCTATATCAGGCAAACCCCGTCTGAGACACAGAGGGCGAGGAGCCTGCAGCAGAGTGAAGAATGCACTCTCCCCCACACAAAGACATGCACATTTAGTTTGGAACAAAGAGAAACTGTGGCACCCCCTGCCCCAAAGGAAATAAAAAACACCCCAGAGCAAATTTTGCCCAGGGGTCACTGCTCGCAGGGCTTCTCTGGTGGCTCAGATAGTAAAGAATCTGCTTGCAATGCAGGAGACCTGCGTTCGATCCCTGGGTTGAGAAGTTCCCTTAGAGAACGGAATGGCAACCCACTCCAGTATTCTTGCCAGGACATCCCATGGACAGAGGAGCCTGGTGGGCTATTACAGTCCAGGGGGTCGAGAAGAGTCAGACATGACTGAGTGACTAACACTTTCACCTTTTTCAGTGCCTGTGCCGAGGAAGCTCCAAGTACTCCCTATTTTTCAATCCTCATCTTGCTTAGCATGGGTTCTGGCTCAGAGTTAGATGCTCCATTTCAAAAAACAAATAAAAAAAGACAGAACAAAGAAATTTTCCATTATATACCACCCCCCTTCTTTCTGCTCTGTCCGAGCCACCTTCTCACAGCAGAATCATTTTATTTTCACCAGGAAGGGGCAACCACCCGTGGGTTTGTGTTTTTTTTTTTCTTTCTCCTACGAGGGTGGGGGAAAAAAGAAGAAATAAATAATATACTTCCACAGCCTTCTCATTATTATTTCTGGGAAAACATAATAAAGCTACAGCTGGCAGGCACTTATTTTTTTCTTAGCATTTAATAATAGAATTAATTGCTAAGTGGAAAGCTTGCAACCCCCTTTCTGTTGTGCATTGCCCTCTGCTATCATTATGAATAGATGGAAAAATCAAAGCTAATTATCATTCAGTATGTTTGAAGAAATAGACTGAACCTCACCACAAAACTCATTTTACCCCTACCCTAGCCCCAGGTTACAAAGTTCACACACGCACACACTGTAGGGTAAGGGCAATTCCCATGGGTACCCAAATGTTCCTTGGATTTAGGTCTTTTTGCTGCAACTATTGACTGTATTCTGGCAATTTCACCTGGCCCCATGTGTCCCATTGTTTCCTAGGAGTTGGATTCATGTCAGCTGGAGGTCAAGGACCTAGGCTGTTTTGAGGAGCTCTTTACAGTCAAGGGTGGGGTTTATCTGCCTTCAACATGACATGAGTGACCCTGTGAGTTACCAAGGCCACCATGCAATGTGTTAAGTCAAAAAGCAAGAGTGGAAAGGTAAGTGGACCGGTGTGAGAGAGAGGAGTGGACAGGCAACACTCAGTTTAGAAAGGAAGAAACTGTAAGGGGGGACCAAGTCCAGGGAACAAGAGAGTTTAGAAAAGGAGAACTTTTTAATGTTGCAGGACTCACAAATAAAACAGAGAAAATAGTCAGATCACAATAAGATCATGAGAAACCCCCCCCCTTAACTCTGGAAGCCCTGAAGAGCCCCAAAGGGAGCTGGAATCAGTAAGGGCTATTTTTAAGAACAATATAGTAGGCTGAGGAACTGCTTCTTTAGAAATAAAGGTGGAAAAGCTATTTTCAAGTTTTTCTTTTTTTAAATTTATGTTAAGTAAAGGATAATGAAATAAAATTTTCAGAAAGTTGAAGTCATAGGTCTTAAGTAAATAACAAATAAGCACAGGTAAAAGATTTTATTAACCCATTAATTAATGGGTGAGCCAATAAGATGTTATACCAGATACAAGGAGTATTTAAGCAGATTCAGCTAGAGTACAAAAGTGGTTAATGACCAGCAAGGCCACAGCCATTGGGGTTACATGTTCCAGCAGAGAGAAATCATCAACATCTCTTATAAGCAAGCATTTATAATGTGACTTCACTAGTCTGAAGCTTTTGATTGTTGGGGAGCAGTGAAATTCATCACAATCTTCTAGATACGTTTTGAGTGGCTTCTGCCTCAATATGACATTGAGAAGTCATGGTACCCACATCTTTGCCTTATTTTCAGGTTTTGCATTATTTTTTTCTGACTGACCATGAGGTATGCTGTCAAGAATGTGGGAAGTCAGGGTTGGGAGCAGTTGGTTTGTGCATGAAACTGTTGGCTACTGGAAAGTGATATGTGGGGAGAATGGTGTGGGGGGCTACATGTGATATTAAGTTCCATTAAAAAAAATCTGTCTTTCATACAGATGGCCAATAGGCACATGAAAAGATGCTCAACATTACTATTTATTGGAGAAATGCAAATCAAAAATACAATTTGGCACCACCTCATACAGATCAGAATGGCCATCATTAAAAAGTCTACAAGCTGCAAATGCTGGAGAGGGTGTGGAGAAAAGAAAACTCTCCTACACTGTTGGTGGGAAGGTAAATTGGTACAGCTACTAGGGAAAACAGTATGGAGGCTTCTCAAAAATCTAAAAATACAGTTGCCATAATGATCCAGCAATCCCTCTCTTGGGCATACACTCACAGAAACCCATAGTTTGAAAAACATACATGCACCCCTGTGTTTATAAAGGCACTATTTACTATGTGTGTGTGTGTGTGTGTGTGTGTGTGTGTGTGTGTGTGTGTGTGTGTATGGAATTCCCAAGTTGTGCTAGTGGTAAAGAACCTGCCTGTCAATGTAGGAAATACATGCGACACTGGTTCAGTCCTTGGGTTGGAAAGATATAGGAAATGGCAACCTACTCCAGTATTCTTGCCTGGAGAATCCCATGGACAGAGGAACCTGGAGGGCTACAGTCTATAAAGTCACAGAGTCAGATATGACTGAAGCAACTTAGCAAGCAAGCGAGCAAGCAAGCAAGTGTGTGCACACACATACACACACACACACACACACACACACACACACTTGTCATACATACAGCAAGTGCCAAGCCAAGATGAAAACCCTGTCTGCTAACTTCTGTGGCTTGTGCCACATTCCTCCCGTGGACTTTGCAGTTGACAAGAGTCGGGAAAATAAGGGCAAACTCCACCATTTTTCAGCCTGGATGTAAAAGAGGCCAATGACATTTTATAGAACATAGTCCGTGGAACAAATGTAGCACCACGGTAAGTTGAAATCTCATGGCATATTATTTTCCCTCAGTCGTTGTGTCATGAGCGCTAAGCCAGAAGCCTTGGCTGGCTTCCCCAGACAACAAAGACCACCTAGAGCCTTTACTGAGCTTCAAATTTCATACCAGACTTTTAAAATTCGACAGCAAGACAATAGCATTTCAAGAGAGAAAAAGCTTTGCTAGAAAAATGTTCGAAACTGGAATTTTGCTTGAGAGTCAAAGCTAGAAAATGTCCTGTGGAGTGAAATGCAGGGCTGGAGATGAGAGGGGAAGGAAGAGTTAGTGGGGCTTGCAGTGGGCCCCAGGGTGTTAAGAAGACAAGACCATGAGAAAGGTCTAAGAAAGAAGGTTCCAAAGCATGGCAGACTGGTAACCAGAAGCAACAGAAGGTTTAAAATCACTGTCAGCGGGCACTTGAATGATGTAAAAAGGAGCAGGTAGGGCCAGCCTTGCTTCTCAGTCCTTTGACCTTCTTTACACCCTACAGTCTTCCCTCCTCCCACAGATTTGTAGGAGTTTCTCTACCCGATGAATATGAGGCCTTTCATGATTAGGCTTCCAGGTGGCTCAGATGGTAAAGAATCCACCTGCAATGCCGGGGACTCCGGTTCGATCCCTGCATCAGGAAGATCTCCGGGAGAAGGGAATGGCAACCCACTCCAGTATTCTTGCCTGGGGAATCCCATGGACAGAGGAGCCTGACGGGCTACAATCCATGGGGTCATGGAGTCAGACACTGCTGAGCACAGCACAGATAATATTTTAGAAGCTTTTCTGCATTTACTGTCGAATTTAGTTATTTTAGGTATGGTATAGAAAAAAATAATGTTTTATTTGGTGTTAGAAATGGCCCTGGGACTGTTTATTGAAATGACTTTTATTTTCCCTCTGCTCTATAGTTTCACCTCTAACATAAATAAAGCATCCATGTATGTACAGGTTATTTCTGAGTGTGCTTTTCAAGTCCACTGGCTCTTCTGCCAATACCACCCTGGTTTAATCACTGCAACATTAAAGTAATCTGTGACATTAAAGTAAGTTCACTTCGTTCTTCAGTAGTGCCTTGCCTATTCTTAACCAATTGCATTGTCATGTATGTTTTGAAATTGGCTTTTCAAGTTCCACAATAAGTCCTGATTGAATTTTGGTTGGGAATTTTCAGATTTTTGGAGGAAAATTGTCATCTTTAAAATGTTGAGTCTTCCAATCTATGGACATGGTATATTTCCTTATAGAACTTTTTATTGTATCTTTATTTATTTAATACTTGCTAGGCCATTCCTATTGTTAGACTATTGTTGCTTTTGTGTCATATAAACATTTAATGTAAGGTATCAGTGGAGCACAAAATAGAGCTCTGGGACTCCATTGAGTTTAGAGCATAGGCAATAATGCTGCTCCATGCTTGCATAGTAAAACATCACACATGTGGCAGAATTTGGTATAGTGATACACTTCCCTTATAACTGCTAGGGAGCTTATAGCAGAAGCACAGCAAACTCTCACCTGTCTGCCTACACTACTAGAAAGGACCTCATATATGTAACCTAAAAGGTAAGCCTGTAACAGAGGTTAAAGGGAACTTTGAGTGCTTTATAAGCAATAACCAAAGATTATCTTGAAACAGTAAGATTAAGTCTAAAACATGAAAGATTCTTTTCCATAGGCCATGTGTGAATAAGAACAATGTAGAAAGCATAGGCTAGAATCAGGACTGTGAGAGACGGAGGACCCACGTGGGGTCAGAAGAGAGATGGTGTCTTAATCAAGGCTAAGGAGTCTCTCTGACCTTCAGGGAGATGTTATGGACTCTATAAAGATGAAGCAAAACACCAAAGGACAGAACAAACTAAGCTGAAAAATCAAAGACAAACTCAAAGGGAAAAGAAAGTCAGAACTCTAAGGTGACTCAAGATCCTTGCTCCCTGGTGTACACGCCCAGTGTTATCCCTCCCTTTGAGTGTGGGGAGAGTATGAATACTATTGACTGTCATGCCAGTGATTAGACTACAATACATGTCAAAGGGGAAGGAATTTTGCAGATATAGACACGCTGATTTTTGAGTTAATCAAAAGGGGGATTGCCCAGGTGGCCTGAAGTAATCAAATGAAGACCTTTAAAAGAGGATTATTCTCTTTCTAGAGAGTTTCTCCCACTGGCCTTAAAGAAGCAGGTTCTGCAGATGTAAGGAAATGCATTATGGCCACAGTCCTGTGGATCTGGAGTGGACCCCAGTCTCAAATGAGCACCTGGCCTGACTGCAACTTCCTGAGACCCTGGATGAAGCCAGGTCCAGACCCCTGGCCTTTAGGAACTGCAAGATGGTAAATGATTCCTGTTTCAAGCCACCATCTTTGTGATAACATCTTATCCCCAAACAGAAAACCAACACAGGGAAGTGTAAAAGCAATAGTAGAAATGAGAAACATCTAGCAGATAAATTGCTCAGAAATTCTTTTTCGAAAAGTAATCTAAAGGCATATCCTAGCCAACTAAAGATGAATAGAAATAAATAATTCAAAAATGGGGAAATTAAAATATTAATAACAAAAGAGTAAAGTCTTAATCATTTAGATATTTTAAAATATGGAAATAGCCCCTGAAACAAGTCGTGATTCAAAGAGGGAATTTAAGAAACAATTACAGACTAATTTAAAAATTATAGCATTGAGTGTATTATCTGAGAAGCATACATACTTTAAGCCAAGTTAGATTTATAGCCCAAAGTATTTTTATTAAGCTATAATGATAATAAATAAAACATTTTACCCACATAATTAGTAAGACAACAATATCAACTTTACGAAAAGGTAGTAGATTAGTACATTTATGACAAAGGCAGACAATAATAAATTAGGGAAAAGAAACATGAAACATACAAATATTGAGAGTTGTTTCTTTAAAGAAAATTATGAAATGTGTAAAACACTGGCAGATCTAATTAAGCAAAACAAGGGGAAAGAAAACATAAATAAATTCAATTAAGCATAAGAATAGAAGCAAAAAAAATCAGAAGACAATTATGCATGTCATTTACTGTCCACCCATCAATAACAAAGGGCCATTGGAACTGGAATTCACTTTCTCTCTCTGTGTAAAGTTAGGCAACTCTCACCTTTCTTGGCCTGTCAAAAGAGTGATTAATCTCAAATATTCAAGGACTTACTAGAATTAACCATAGTGGGCACTGCCTCTAGGTGTGATCAAGGTAATCAAGGTATTGAGGTTTCTTGTTTGACTGAGAACTAAGAGAAACCTCTTTGCTCCAGCTCTGCCAATAAAAATCTTCCCCAAATTAGGAGAGGAACCGTGTGCTTGATAGATTGAAATCACACACCCAGAGAAAATAATCCCACATGTACGCGAAAGATTGCAACAAACCAATGGAGAAAGGCTCAGGATAACGAGTCAATCATCCAGGTGAGCGCAGGGCTTTTTGTAAAATGGTGTTTGCTCTGGGTCCCTCCATCCGTCCATCACCCCCAACCCGGCCCCCTCTATTAAACCAGTATCAGAGCTGCAAGTGGAGTAGGCTTCCTCTGGTTTCATCTGAGTCACCTCTTTCACATCTTCCTCCCGCCTCCTTGTCCTCAGATTTCAACTGAAACTGTAGCCCTCCGGAAAGAACCCCTTATTGTAGCTGAATTCTAAAAATGCCCATTTCCCCCAAGATTTCTGTGCCCTTGTCATTCAGGCAGGTGCTAAGCCATTTACTGCTGTCAAGGGACTTGGCAAGTTTCATTCACGTTTCAGATTTAGAGTAGGAGGATTAGCCTGGATGTGCAAGGTGGGCTCTGTCTCATCACTGGTGCTTTCCAAGCTGAGAGATTTCTCTGGCTGGAGTCAGATGTGGTGGATGAGGAAATCAAGAAAAGATGAGACCAGAGGGGAGGGCGGAGGGATTTGAAGTGTGAGGACTTGACTTGCTGTGTCAGACTCTAAAGATGGAGGCAATGAGCTGAGGACTGTGGGTGACCTCTGGAGAACAACCCGGCAGACAGCCAGCAAAGAAGCCAGAACCTCAGCCACATGGAATGGAATCCTGCCCACAACCTTAAAGAACGTGGGAGCAAACTCTTTTCCAGAGCCTCCTAAAGGGGTGCTTTCCTGTGACCCTTGCTTTTGGGTGGTGAGGTTCTAAGCTGAGCCACACGGACACTAGATTTCCAACCACAGAGCTATGAGAATGCACATGAGTTGTTTAAACTGCTGGATCTGTGGTGATAGGAAACTAGCACACTCCTTAACCACTCAGATAGAGCTAGGTACAAGGGTGACATCCAAGATCTTTCATAGCCACTCAGGCACAGGAACCGAGTAATCTGAAGAGACCACAGCCTTGGCACTGGTGTGTGGTTCCCCAGGGCCCACCTCGGGGAATGTGGCTTTAGTTGCTGGGTTTGGGGAGGTTTGGGGTCCCCAGGGAGGCTGAGGAGAAAGGGAGGGTGTAGATGAAGGTTAGGGTTGGCACAAGTGGTTATTGCCACTCTGCACAAAGTATCTCTAGACGTTGGCAGCCAGAGTGTCCTGACAAGACTCCCATCATGGTTAGGTGCTCCTCTGTGATCTCCCAAAGCACTTCCTATTTATTATATCCATTATTCTATGCATCACAGTGTACTATGATGGCCCGTGTAACTCCTGGTGCTCCAGCAGAGGGGAAGCACTTTAAAGGCAAGAGCTGTGTCCTCTGTAATACGGACGTCCAGTAGGGGGAATGAGGCCTGCCTGTCCTCTGTGCCATGCCTGCAGGATTTGCAGGCATGGGTGGGGCTGAGTCTACAGACACACAAGGCAGGACTGCTGGGAGCAGTGGGCGGCCTGTCCTCACAATCCTGACATGGCAGAAGGTGTGTGTTGCCTCCAGGAAACACACACTGCCCACCGTGACCAGCTCCCTTCACAGACACAGTCCTCCACTGGGGGGCAGCTCCCAGCCTCCTGAGGGCTTCAAGGGGGCAGGTGGCAGCCAGAGAGTTGTCCTGAGGTCAGCCCGGGCTGCCAGTCCTCCCGGCGGACCTGTCTGTGCAGAGGCCTCTGAAGATCCCATAGCATGGCCATGAAGGAGCAGCCCTTAGCTGCCAAGGAGAGGGCCCAGGGCCTTGGGATGGCTGGAGAGAAGAGGAAGACGTCAGCTGGCAGGTTTGGTTTAGAAACCTTGACCTTTTCAAACAGCTGACTCTTAATCGCCTAAAATATTTGTAGATAACTGAGACCTGGCAGAGGCTGCCTGATGGCCGTGACTGAAGAATGCAGTCAAGCTTTTTATACTTGTTCCCTCCTCGTGTTTACCAAACTGAATATGCATTCATCCCCACAATAAACAATCGCTGAGAAACTGTGACGGAAAAGGTAGGTCCTGTGGGTAAAATGGTGGTCTCTAACCTTGACATTCTGCATCTAATGGTGTGTGTGGAGGCTGTAACAAGTGAACACGAAGCAGTAGGGGAAGGGCTGTAACAAAGTATGGGCTGCAGATGTACCACAAAAGACCCAGAGGAAGGGGAAGGGACCTCTGCAGGGAGTCTGGGTCACCTTGTGGCTGTCTGCAGACAAGCCGTGCTGTGAGACCTCGAGGGAAGCTGACAGTTGGAGCTGAGGAGTGGGTACTTTTGAAAGGTTGTAAACAGGGGGCAGGAGACAGGCTGGGAGAACAGTGGTTGTGGAGCAGGATGGAGTGTAGGAACCAAAAGATCAGAATGCATTTGGACAGAATTGCTCCTTGGGAATATTGTTCTTATGACAAATTAACACTCCTAAAGTCAGCATGGATCCCACTAAGGGATCCAGTTTAATCTGCCTAATTACATCTGCTATGTTATGTGAAAAAACCCTGATGCTGGGAAAGATTGAAGGCAGGAGGAGAAGGGGATGACAGAGGATGAGATGGTTGGATGGCATCACCGACTCAATGGACCTGAGTTTGAGTAAATTCTGGGAGTTGGTAATGGACAGGGAGGCCTGGCGTGCTGCAGTCCACAGGGTCACAAAGAGTCGGACACGACTGAGCAACTGAACTGAACTGAAGTTATGTGTTGTAGTCAGGTAGAACTTTAGTTCAAGGTCACTTTTTTTCTGGTCTGCGTACATGCATACTCAGTCACTTCAGTCTTGTCCAACTCTTTGTGACCCCATGGACTGTAGCCCACCAGGCTCCTCTGTCTGTGGTATTCTAGCAAGAATACTGGAGTGGGTTGCCGTGCCCTCATCCAGGGAATCTTCCTGACCCAAGGATGGAACCCACGTCTCTTATATCTCCTGCATTTGAAGGTGGCTTCTCTACCACTAGCGCCACCTGAAGTCTCCTTTTCTGGTCTGGGTGCTGCTCATTTCACAGCGAGGCCCTTCTGGAGGACATCCTGCAGAGACTGGACCTGACTCTCCTCCATGACCCTGGGGAGGGAGCCTTGACTTACTGGCACCACGGGGAACCCTGAGGGTTCTGCCCCATGGGCTGAGCTTATGGAGGGTGCAGGAGAGTTATCACCAAGGTGGTCTTAGGGCCTGGGCAGATGGGAATAAAACCAGAGGTGAGTGAGAGTCGGGGAAGAGGGTGATAAACAGCTCCTCAGAGTTTGCAGCACAGACTGCCCCATTCACAACATGTTCAACGGAAGCCCGGAATGCTTTCAACAACCAGGGACACCTTATCTGCAGCCAGGATGCACAATTTCACTTCTAACAAAGCTCCGCATAGAAAGGGCTCTTATCTCTGAGTCCAGAATGAGGGTATTAGTAACAGCACTGGCTTCTTTTTCAAGCCCCATTAGCACCAGGTAATAGGTTTCCCCAATGGTCTTAGCATTTGCTCAGCTACAGAGGGCTACTAAAAAAGACAATTTCTTCGGAAACAAGGTAGGTTTATCTTGAGAAACATTAGCTCATCATGGAGGTTGCTATTGATTCAAGTGTTTCAGAAAAGTTGCTTCTGAAGAATTTCTGGGGAGTAAGTGAGATTTTTCCTGTGGACTTTCATTATGAAGGTGAGAGTAGTGTAATTTTGAACAAGGTTTCAGGCAGCCTTGCAGAAAACCTGTATGTGTTTCTGTGAGTGTAGCTGTCTTTATGACTACCTAATGCTTTACTGTAGCAGTTTGAAACTTTGATGATCAGTTTCCAGGGTCCTCTGAAGTCTGTGAAACTGTATACAAGACTTCTGTGCATCTTTTGGTGGACAGAAGGGAATGGTTTTAACTAATGACACAAACAAATGCACAGATCACTTACACACACACTGTTAGAGAAGAGGTCTAACGTGGAGGGGTATGTGAGAGCCATTCTTGCTAAAAGGTTGGAGCAAAGAACATGTACAAAAGACCCAATCTGGGGGTGCTCCTGAGATGTTCAAGACATAGCCAGAGGCCAGTGGGGCTGGACTAGAGTGAGGAGACTCCAGAGATGAGGTGAGAGTGAGAGCTCATGGTGGGGTGGGGACTTGTCTGAAAGAGCCTATAGCCATTCTAAGGATGGTCTCTGGTGCTTGAGTGAGATAGGAAGTAAAGAGAAGCTTCTGAATCTGGAAGTCCTTGACTGGATGAAAGGAATCAATGGGGAGAAGGACAGCAGTGGGGAGACAGGCCAGGAGGTTGTTGCCAGGGTCCAGGTGATGGAGACTTAAATCTGAGTAGAAGCAACAGGGGTGATAAATGTGGTCGTATTCTGGATAAACTTCATAGAGCTATGAGGATTGTTGATGTTTATGTTATGAGTGGGAGAAATGGAATGTTTCCTGCCATATCAGTAAGCAAAGGATGTCAGAGTCATCAGTGATTGCAGCCACCACTGGTAGTGAGCTGGTGAGCCTTGAGGGAACTCAGGAAAGAAAGAATAACTTCTCTCTTGAAGCCATCAGACTGTAGCCACTGACTAGGGTGAGCCCTGAGGAAATTCCGGATGTGAAAACTCAGGATCCTGACACCAGATAGCTGAGGTGCATAGGAATGATTTCGGTGAGCCCAGACTCTTGCATCTTCCTAAACGTAGAAGAGGAACTAAAGAGCCTCTTGATGAAAGTGAAAGAGGAGAGTGAAAAAGTTGGCTTAAAACTCAACATTAAGATCATGGCATCCAGTCCCATCACTTCATGGCGAATAGATGGGGAAATAATGGAAACAGTGATAGACTTTATTTTTGGGGGGCTCCAAAATCACTGCAGATGGTGATTGCAGCCATGAATTAAAAGACGCTTGGCCCTTGGAAAAAAAGCTATGACCGATCTAGACAGCATTTCAAAAAGCAGAGACATTACTTCGCTGACAGAGGTCCTATAGTAAAAGCTGTTTTTCCAGTAGTCATGTATGGATGTGAGAATTGGACCATAAAGAAAGTTGATCATTGAAGAATTGATGCTTTTGAACTGTGGTGTTGGAAAATACTCTTGAGAGTCCCTTAGACTGCAAGGAGATCAAACCAGTCCATCCTAAAGGAAATCAGTCCTTAATATTCATTGGAAGTACTGATGCTGAAGCTGAAGCTCCAGTACTTTGGCCACCTGATGTGAAGAACTGACTCATTGGAAAAGACCCTGATGTTGGGAAAGATTGAAGGCAGGAGAAGAAGGGGACAACAGAGGATGAAATAGTTGGATGGCATCATGGACTCTATGGGCATGTGTTTGAGTAAGCTCCAGGAGTTGGTGATGAACAGGGAAGCCTAGCATGCTGCAGTCCATGGGGTCACAAACAGTCAGACACGACTGAGCGACTGAGCTGAACTGAACTGATGCATAGAAAAGCACTAAATTCCTTAAGTTGAGATATCTGATTTTCCTTTAATTAACAAGAATCTTGTGGTGTTCAGACTACCTGCCTTTTGTTGCAAAACTTGGCTCCCCTGACCCTGCACCTCCCGTTGCAGATTCTCAGAGCTCTCTGAAGCACTATCTAAAGGGCTGAAGTCCTCATTTTGCCCCCAAATAAAACTGAACTCACAACTCTCACATTGTGTAATTTTTTTTTAAGTCAACAAGTGTTACAGAAAGAAAGGAACCAAAGCAGACTCATTAATGTCCTTTCACTTAGAAATCCTGAGCCTCACTGTCGTTGTGTGGGCACCATGTGCTCCTTGCTCCAGGCAGAGGGAGGGCTGAGTGTCCTGGAGGACACTCAGGATGGGTCACTCAGGATGAATTTCACACCCTTAGTCTGCCCTGAGAACCTCTTTAGATCATGAGCAGATTCTATAAGAACAGTGAGCACACACATCACTATTTACTAAAGGCAGGACCAGGAGGAGATGGGGAGGATGGGGGAGAGGAATGTAACTCAACATTTTTCCAAATTGAAACCTATCCTTTCTAAGCATCGTTTATAGAGTCCTTCTACTTTTTTCACAGACGATCACATACTAAAACTTATGGAGTCTATCTGGACTCTATCTTGGGAACTAGCCTATTTTCCATTCCTGTGCTAGTATCACACTCTTTTTAAATATTATGGAAAAACATTTCAACTTGATTTTGTTGAAATATGTTTTTGAACTGACAAAGCTAATTATATTCATTTTGGTTTTCTCTATGCAATGTATATAAAAAAGTTTATTCTTGTTACATCACTGCCAAAACTCTTTCTAATAAGTCAGTGCATCTTTTGAAAATGGAATCTTTCAAAGAAATCATTGATATTTGGGCTTGGCCTGTTTATTCCTATATTCAAAGACAGAATCACAAATGGTGTGCAAGGAAATCTTTCCCAATGTGTCCCGGACACAGGGCATCTGGAGTCTTTAAAGGTGCCCTCAAAGCATGACTAAGACTTTAACTCCAACGGAAGGTCTTGGAATCACACAGTTATATGTGATTTCCTCAATGGACAAAACCTAAAATCACCTCCCTGACCGTTTATGTTTTATTGATGACCTTTAAATCCAAACCAACTGCCACATATATAGTACTTTTCTTAAACTTGAAGGTGATTTGAAAAGTCAAGTGCCTGTGTGTGTGTGTGTGTGTGTGTGTGTGTGTGTGTGTGTGTGTGTGTGTGTGTATATACATGTATGGGCACATACACGAATTTTGACTGGATCAGTAGAAATGTCCTATGTCCTTAGATCAACACCACTTCAAGTTTAGTCTTAGCTCAGTCAGTAAAGAATCTGCTTGCAAGGCAGGAGACCCAGGTTCCATACTTGGGTCAGGAAGATTCCCTGGAGAAGAAAATGGCAACCCACTCCAGTAGTTTTGCATGGGAAATCCCATGGACAAAGGAGCCTAGTGGGCTACAGTCCGTGGAGTCGCAAGAGTCAGACACGACTTAGCCACTAAACCATCATCACCTTACTTTTTGGTGGACAAAGGAGAACATGAGGGACAATCACCAGAAGGTGCTGACCCTCTCTTTGAAGGCTCTAAAGCCATGGCTTAGGCAAAAGTGATGTTGAAGAGAGGACTAAGTTTATGAGGAAGATGACCCTGTTTTCCTACCTGACATGAACATTATTGTTTTTACCTCTTGTTCTAGTACTAAGATTTATAGAGACTCTTCATTCTCCAGAGCCCTCTTCTAGATAATAAATAATGTGGCCACCCCAGACACAAGGACAGTGATCATGTTGGCCTCAGGCCTGTGACTTCTCTAGGTGAGGGAGGTGTCTTTGCTCTTAGGGTTAGACGTGTTTGAGGATTTACAGGTGAAGCTGGACACATACAGGGGAAAATGCAGATGCTGAGGCTGTAAACCCATCATTCTTGCTAAGGAGGGATGCGTGTTTTTAAAGGAGCTGTCTGGAGAGGGTAGGATTGTTGGGTTGGAGACATTTGTCTTCATGGAAACCTGCATTTTCATGGGTTTTACAGAGTGTCATGGGCACAGAGATTTTAAAATAGAGGGTACAGAAATTTGCTGTGACAGGTAGATGTGGTAAAGTGCAAAAGCACCAAATTTGAATGCTAGGATGGTCACCTATGAACTATGCAACTTTAGGGATGTCATGAAGCCTTTTGTTGACTCTTTAAAATTGGAAGAATAATGCCCATCTTTCAGGATTGTTGAGGGTTTCTCAGATGGCTCAGTGGTGAAGAATCCACCTGCCAAATCTGAGGCAGGTTTGGACTCGAGGTCACAAAGATCTCCTGGAGGAGGGCATGGCAACCCACTCCAGTATTCTTGCCTGGAGAATCCTATGGACAGAGGAGATTTGCGATTTCACAGCTCTCAGGTTCACAAAGAGTCAGACACGAAGACACGACTCAGCGACTGAGCACGCACACACACAGGATTGTTGAGGGAATTTAAAGATAGAAATGCATATAGGTGTACATAAAATATACCTGCTGAAATTATATGTACGAGAAAGAGAATGAGTATCTATGGGATAAGTTCAGTTCAGTTCAGTTCAGTCGCTCAGTCGAGTCCAACTCTTTGAGACCCCATGGACTGCAGCACGCCAGGATTCCCTGTTCATAACCAACTCCTGGAGATTACTCAAACTCATGTCCATCGAGTTGGTGATGCCATCCAACCATCTCATCCTCTGTTGTCCCCTTCTCCTCCTGATGAATATAATGACTTTAAGCTTCAGAGCATGTGGCAGAAATTAGTATAAGGCTGTCTAGAAATTTTAATATTGCTTCTTCAGTTCAGTTCAGTTCAGTCGCTCAGTCGTGTCTGACTCTTTGTGACCCCATGAACCACAGCATGCCAGGCCTCCCTGTCCATCACCTACTCCCAGAGTCTACCGAAACCCATGTCCATTGAGTTGGTGATGCCATCCAACCATCTCGTCCTCTGTTGTCCCCTTCTCCTCTTGCCCTCAATCTTTCCCAGCATCAGGGTCTTTTCAAATGTCAGCTCTTTGCATCAGGTGGCTAACATATTGGAGTTTCAGCTTCAACATCAGTCCTTCCAATGAATATTCAGGACTGATTTTCTTTAGGTTGGACTGGTTGGACCTCCTTGGAGGCCAAGGGACTCTCAAGAGTCTTCTCCAACACCACCGTTCAAAAGCATCAATTCTGTGCTCAGCCTTCTTTATAGTCCAACCCTCACATCCATACATGACCACTGGAAAAACCATTGCCTTGACTAGATGGACCTTTGTTAACAAAGTAATGACTCTGCTTTTTAATATGCTATCTAGGTTGGTCATAACTTTCCTTCCAAGGAGTAAGTGTCTTTTAATTTCATGGCTGCGATCACCATATACAGTGATTTTGGAGCCCAGAAAAATAAAGTCAGCCACTGTTTCCACTGTTTCCCCATGTATCTGCCATGAAGCGATGAGACTGGATGCCATGATCTTAGTTTTTGAATGCTGAGCTTTAAGCCAACTTTTTCACTCTCCTTTTTCACTTTCATCAAGAGGCTCTTTAGTTCTTTACTTTCTGCCATAAGGGTGGTGTCATCTGCATATCTGAGGTTGTTGATATTTTTCCTGGCAATCTTGATTCCAGCTTGTGCTTCATCCAGCCCAGCGTTTCTCATGATGTACTCTGCATATAAGTTAAATAAGTAGAGTGACAATATATGGCCTTGACATACTCCTTTTCCTATTCAGATCCAGTCTGCTGTTCCATGTCCAGTTCTAACTATTGCTTCCTGACCTGCATACAGGTTTCTCAAGAGGCAGGTCAGGTGGTCTGGTATTCCCATCTCTTTCAGAATTTTCCACAGTATATTGTGATCCACACAGTCAAAGGCTTTGGCATAGTCAATAAAGCAGAATATTGCTTCTTAGGTGTGGTCTTTAATACTGCTTCTTGTGTGTGTGTGTGCATGGGTGCATTCACACAAGGAGAAAGAGAGAGATCAATCTTTGCTACCATGTCTAGTTGTATTGAAGGTAACGCATGGGAACGTCCACATTTGACCATTATCTTTTGTTTGTCTCTGAAAACACTTGCTGCCCTGTAACTCAGTCCCTGCTGTCTTGGCTTAACAAATTGAATAAGCTTTGCACGGAACCTCACTGCTGATGCTTGGAGAGAGCTGGAGGCTGGAGAGCTGGAGCTTGGAGGGGAGACAGCATTCCCCTCATGGGGGAGTCTGCACAGTGAGAGGCCTTGTCCTGGAAGGTGACTCAGAGGGCCCTCCTGCAGGATAATAACACAAGTGCCACATGTGGCTCAATGAAGACTACTATAATTAAAAAGAAAAAATAGCATTATAGGTATAATCAAGTCCAAGGTCTATACGCCATTCCTTGTCTGCCAGCAAATTTGTCTGCTCAATGGGCACGGTGAACAGCAATTATCTTCTCCAAGCTATGAAACCCTAGCGGTGATTGTCAGCGAACCTGGCATCCTATGAACTCACAGTTTGAAGGTGCTTGTTATTGGAAGTCACAAGTCATGTCAGGTCCGCTCACTGAGTCAGGCTGAGGTTACACAGTTGTCAGGCTTCCTCCTATATTCCTCCACACCAATCTCTAAAAAGTGAGCTCACAAAGAACACAGCTCAGTGAAGAGATAAGGGTACGGGGTCCTAGCCTCAGTTCTGAAGACCCCTCCAACTGGTCCATCTGATCTGGCACCAAAAAAGAGCAAGTTTTATGATCGGGTGAGGCTTCAAACACCTACTGCGCTACTGTGGCGTCATGAAGAGATTTCTTTTTGCTTCAGTAGACGTAGGGTCGAGACAGACTCTGTTTTTCCCCAAGTCCACTCCCAACATTGGACTTGACTTCTCGCCTCTCCATGATGAAGGAAGGTCAATTTAAGGGAGAGGGAGACAGCCAACAGAAAGTAAAGGTGTCATTCCTCCAATAACGGAATTTTTAAATCCCTTGGGCTCCCGTCCTTTACCTAGAAATAGGGCTCAGTGAGTGAATGTTCTCAAGTTTGTAAGTTTCTGTCTTCTCTCCTTCTCCTTGATGTTGGAGTCAGAGAAGAGCTCTTATTCTTCTAGATCCAAGCATCCTTACCTGGTGCTCTGGAGAGGATGCAAGTTTGCTAAGATGCTGATCCATTCCTGCACTCAAGAAGTAGGAGTTTCTGGGCCTGACTCTTGTTTTAACCAGAGTTAAATACATAGAAAATATCATGTTATGAAACATACAGAAAACACTACTATTATTTGATACCATATCATGTTATCTCTAGAACGTTTACAATCTATATCCTAATATCATATAATTATAATACTCAGAAATGTCCAAACCCAATATATAAAATCACTTGGGGATTGTGGTTAATTGTGGACCCACCTAGATAGATTCTGACCCATTGTGTCTGGAGTGGGAGTCAGGAATTTCTAACTCCAGCCTTGCAGGTGACTGAGAGAAATATTGACCTAGATCCACATGGCTGTTTACAACCTCAGACCATAGCAAGCACTTAGTATTATCTAAGGAAGCAGATATAGGAAATATGTATTGTCTTGTTTCAGCAAAATAGAATACTGATCACTCATGCTAGACAGACTTAGGTGAGGACTAGGACCTTCAATTCCACTGAGAAAAGTAATCAGATGGTTGATGGGGACCTTATGCTGCTCATTTCCTGCATGTTGGGGGAGCAAGGGTTGGAACTGGCTCACGAAACTCTTTCCCCTTGAAGAGCATCTAAAAATATTGCTAAGAAAGGTGTGAGAGTGGCATGTGTATTTTTCCAAATATTTTCTTCTCCAGTACTCTTGCCTGGAAAATCCCATGGACGGAGGAGTCTGGTAGGCTGCAGTCCGTGGGGTCGCTAAGAGTTGGACACGACTGAGCGACTTCACTTCACTTTTCCATTTCATGCACTGGAGGAGGAAATGGCAACCCACTCCAGTGTTCTTGCCTGGAGAATCTCAGGGAAGGCGGAGCCTGGTGGGCTGCCGTCTATGGGGTCTCATAGAGTCGGACACGACTGAAGCGACTTAGCAGCAGCAGCAATTATTTAAAGCCTTTGTGTTTCTCTTTCAGTCTCCTTATTGACTCCAGCATTCCTGAAATTCCACTATTGAATCAGCTCTGGCCTCTGACAATAGACCCTGCTTCCTCCTTCTGCTTGAGCTTATCCTGGACCACGTCCTTGTCCTGCATGGGGTACCGTCTGTCTCCTGCTGCACTGGCGCGTTCTCCAGTTATGGCCGAGGTTCTGCTGGGCTTTGATGGCCCCGTGGCTGCTCCCTCTCAAGCATGACTTGGACCTGGGTACCGGCCTGACACAGGATGTTTTCCTTTTGCCCCTTTGTTTTGAGTAGAGCATCCACCTCAGCACGTTGATGTCAGCCCTTGCATTCCCATCTCAGATCTGTGTGAGTTTCAGACACATTCATGGTGCACCACTGGGCTGTGATCCACATACCTGCCTCCCTCACTTGAGATGCCGTCCTTTGTCTTGACACACACTTCCATTTTTGTCCCAGGAGACATCAGTGATTCCAACTGTGGGATCTAACCTGGCCAAACACGTTCGGTGTTGGGACGAGCCCGGCCCCTCTGCCTCCCTTGCTTGGTGTCTGTCCCGCAGGTTTACTGAGCGCATCGCGGGACACCTATCCCAACCCTCGTGCTGGCTCCTGGGTCGGGGTCCTGCTTGACTATCCTGTGTCCTTCCCAGCTCATGCGGCTCTCTGACTAACGGATGCCAGTGGTAGTCCTCTCTCACTAACCTTCTCTCACATCTGTCCAAACTTAAACAGCCTCTCTGTGCACTGGTCACTCAGGGATGTTCAGGAGACCAGTGTGGGCTGCCAGCCAACAGGACTATGTGCTATGCACACATTAGGGCTTCAGGTCGCACATGCTGAGGTTTAGCTCAGCCCAGGTGGGAATTTATTGACACATGCAGGACTGCAGCTCCTTCACATTCCGAGTATGAAACTAGCTCTTTATGTATTATTATTTTGAGTCTACACGTTTTCACCTCTGTCTTCCCAGTTGGACATATCTTTTAATCATGTGGAGTCATTGTCCAATGACTGTACATCTCTTTATTTGAAGTATATGGACAATTTTAGGTGTGAATGTTTAGAGGGTTGGTTCATTTTTCTCATAGGGGAGTATGATTATTAAAAATGATGGATTATTCTGTGTTCGTCTTAAATAATTTAGATCAGCTCTTGAAATAGCACTAACAGTAGGCCAGCTGACTTTCAAAATGATGCTATAATTTCTGAAATTAACTTTTTCCTTTAAATTGTAGTTCACTACTTTCTGTACCAAAAGAAGAGAAAAAAATCTGAGAAGAGTATTTTGAGTAGCAATACCTCTTAGGCGGTATTTCACTTATATCCTACATCAAGTCTACAACTGAAAGATAAAAAGCTTTTACATATATGTTAAGGAAGCTGTTTTGAAGCTGTCAAACCAAGAATTTATAATGATTGCACAAGTTCCACTTGATTTTCCTAAATAAGACAGGTTTTATATTGAATGCACTCTTCAGAGAGGGCAAAGGTCACAGCCCTTTTTGGATAGATAAAAAGGCTAAGAGTTGGCCTTAAAAGGAAGAGTAGATATTTTTAAAGAAACCACTTACTGAGAAAGAGAAATCAAAAGCAAAAGTTTCATTTTTAAATAAAAGTGAAGAGATCTATAGGTTACATTTTAAAGACAAGATTTCCCATTTTACTGTATCTGAGGGTAAGAGTAAGTTAAGCTTTAGATACAAGGGTGAAAAGAAATGAGTCTTTTATTCAGAAGCAACTGAACACAAGAACGTGTGTTGTGCTGAAGATAAGGGATCTTGGGTCTGATTCAGCCTTTCCCAGAATTTTAATAATCGTAATGTCTGCACTAACTATATTCCTATTAGATCCAGTCAGAGTCGCTGGTCATTTAGTTCTTACAGTAGTAGCTCCATTTTACAGAGCAAGTAACTGAAGCCTTAAGAGGAACACTGTTATGTAGTGATGAGATATGATGAGTCGAGTTGTCTCTAAATTTCATTCTACCATGTATTTTTCCAGTACCTATTTCAGAAACAATGTGAAACTGACTCCCAACACCGCCCCCCCCCCGCCACTTTCCCCAACCCACCAGTCCCACTTTCAGTATTTTATAAAATATATGTGCAGAGCTGTTTGATATGACTCAGTGACACCAAGTGATTAAAAAAAAAAAATCCCTGACATATCTTTTAAAAATCAGATGCTACTGCTGCTGCTAAGTCGCTTCAGTTGTGTCCGACTCTGTGCGACCCCATAGACGGCAGCCCACCAGGCTCCCCTGTCCCTGGGATTCTCCAGGCAAGAACACTGGAGTGGGTTGCCATTTCCTTCTCCAGTGCCTGAAAGGGAAAAGTGAAAGTGAAGTCGCTCAGTCGTGTCCGACTCTTAGCGACCCCATGGACTGTAGCCCACCAGGCTCCTTCGTCCATGGGATTTTCCAGGCAAGAGTACTGGAGTGGGGTGCCATTGCCTTCTCCGCAGATGCTACTACTGGAGTATAACAATTTAATCAGTATTTATTACATTCTTGTAATGGGTCAGGTTTGAGTTGAACAGAGACGAAAACCAGATATTATCCACACCTTTATGGAACTCCTATGGAGTGAAAGATACTAATTAACTGTTCACACTAACAGATGCATAATACAGACAAATAAAATGACTGGGATTCTGGGGGAGCATAGAAAACCAACTTACCAGGGGATGATGACCAGAAGAAGTGGTTTTGAGCTAAAATTCTTAGGTGATAGCTACATGAAGTATAATGTGCTCAGTTGCTCAGTCATGTCTGACACTTTGGAACCCCACTGATGGTAGTCGACCAGGCTTCTCTGTCCTTGGGATTTTCCAGGCAAGGATACTGGAGTGTGTAGCCATTTCCTTCTCTAGGGGTCTTCCCAACCAGGAACTGAACCTACCTCTCTTGCATCTCCTTCACTGGCTGCAGACTGTTTACCCCTTTGCCACCTGGGAAGCCCTTGACATAGGGCCTGTTATCCAAAATTCAGAGACTTAGAATCTAGTTTGTGCAGAGGTGACAACAGCCAAGTTTGTACCACCTGTTAATGATACCCCGTGGCAGGAAGAACATCACGCTGAGGGGTGCACACGTCCATTCTAATTATTCCTGTAGATTTTCTGGTACAGAAGCTAGTTCTCAGCCTATGATGAGAAAACCCCTCAGCACAGACAGAAGGTGCATATTATGCTGATGGAGTTCTGGATTGTTACTGGAAATTATTAAATGGAGATGTTAGTGATGCTCCTGGTGGGATGAGGAGGTGAGAAAGTTAAAGGCAGAGATAAACATTCCTGTGACTGCACAGGGCTGGACTGGGGCTCCAAGTTCAAAGGAAGAAAACAAATTCCATTTTAAAGAGTATTAATTTTTTACAGCAAATTTAACTGAGAAATATAGTAAAATTATAGAGTAATGGTATTCCTTGCTCATTTACTAACCCTACAGCTTCCCTAGTGGCTCAGACGGTAAAGCGTCTGCCTGCAATGTGGGAGACCTGGGTTTGATCCCTGGGTTGGCAAGATCCTCTGGAGAAGGAAATGGCAACCCACTCTGGTACTCTTGCCTGAAAAATCTCATGGACAGAGGGCCTGGTAGGCTACAGTCCATGGGGTTGCAAAGAGTCGGACACGACTGAGCGACTTCACTTTCACTTTTACTAACCCTAGATAAGAAAATCACCTTAAAATACAGTATTTCATGAAAAGGTAGTTTAGGAAATGTCAAAAAGGATACGATCAAGAATAGAAAAGTCGCAAAAAAACTTCTAATATGAAATCTATATATTTAGCCAGTAAACTAATAAAGAGAAGAAAAGATAAGTCTTATAGAAATGTAACAACATGGTCTGAGGACAATAAATTAATTGCAAGAAATGTTATGTGTGCATGAGTATCTTGTTTAAATATTTCTGAAAAACTAGAAATTGGTTTTCTAAGATAATATAGATTTAAATTGATTTGAGAAGGCAATTAATCTGACTAGACCAATAAAAAAGGAAGAAATTTTTAAAAGATTGAAAAACGTCTAAAAATCAAGTGGGCTGAATTGTGGTCCATGTCCTCGTCCTTGAAAAATGGGAATGTGACCTTGTTTGGAAGAAGGGTCTTTAAAGATGGAAAGCAGTTAAGGATCTTGAGATGGGATCACCCTGGATTACCTGGGTTGTCCCTAAAGCCAATGGCAGGCGTCCTTCTAAGAAACACACAGAAGACACACAGACCCTAGAGAAAGAGGCCACATGACCACAGAGGCAGAAATTGGAGCAGTGTGGCCAAGGGGAGCTGGAGGACATAAAGGAAGAGAATTTTCCCTAAAGACTTTGGAGGAAGTAGAGTCTTGACAACACCATCTGGCCTTGAGAATGTGAGAGAATAAATTTCTGTCGTTTTAGACAACTCAGCTTGTGCTAAGATTGTACTATAATAATACCCCAAACTCTTCCTAGAATATCAATAGATGGATACTTGTTTATTGTGATCAACAGTATCTATCTGTCAGTGCAAGGGAGTGCATCTTAAGAGGGATAGAGTAGGGTGTGTGGTTTTATTGCCAAATCTTCTCAGCCATTTACCATTCGTCAAGTTTGTTACTAAATAAACCTCAGTTTCTGGAATGTGGGTAACAAAACCTCATATAAATTAGACATGATATTATTATACAGGTACATAATGTATATACAAAGGTACATGTATAGGTTAGACAGAATGTATAAAGGCGATTACTACAATGCCTGACACACAATAAGCCTATATAAAGTAGCAGCTCTCACAAACACACAAATACACACAGAGTTATGGGCCCTTGGCTGTGCTGCTTGGCGTCTGGCAGCTTCTTATTTCATCAAATAGTTCTGGACACTACTGTAACAGAAATAGAGCTAACTGGTCAACTGAAAAGATTATACCAAAGTGATTTTTTTTTTTCGTTCTATGACTCAAAGAGAAATAATATCAAAGAAAAGAAGAGAAGATTACAAAACTATTCAGAAAGCTGAAGGGCCTTTATATCAGCCACAAATAAAAACGCATTTTCCCAAATACTGTCTCTATATGCTGGGAACACCCACAGCATAGAGGCAGCGCCCACACTCTGCCTGTCCCTGAGCAGATCTCTGTGTGTGACTTGGTGTCATACAGGAAGGTGAGTTTTTCAAATTCTTGGTGCGTGCACTGGAGCGGTACTTTCCTCTGCGGTGTAGGCAAATAAAGGGAAATACAACATTTATGATAAAGTGTGGGCACATCATTTGAACACGCAATAGTACCTATATCCAGGAACACTGAGAGATCTCACACATTCACACATGGATCTCTGTTTTTGCCTTCCTGGAGTCATTCACTCACTTGAACCGGCTACATTTCTTTCTAGCCTCACGACATTTGCACTTGCCAGTTTTCCCTGCCTGAAACTGTCCCCCTCGCCTCCCAGGTGACATGTCTGATTTCTTGTCATTCTCTCCTGATCAACTGATAGCTTAACTTCAAGAGCCTTCTCCCACAACCCATGTCTGAAGCAGCCCTTTCTCAGTGATTTCCATCTCTTCTTGCTCTTTCTTTTGACGCTTAGTGCAGCTTAATTCCTTTTATTTATTATGTGGTTCCTTGTTAGAGTTTGCTGCCCTCACAGGCAGGTTCACCACAGGGAACAGTGATGAAATCCAGCATCTCCACCTACATAGAACCTACATGGAACCTGCATGCTTGGTGTTTATAAGGCAACTGATGTTGCCACTGGAAGTCCATGGAGTTATTCTTTGAGTTTTTGAAAACATGAAGTAGAAATAACAAAACTCAGATTTTATTAAACATTTGTTATACTGTCTCTCAGAAATAGCTCATGATAAAGCAACACAGACTAAAAAAAAAACAACACAGAATGACTAGTAGTTGGTTCTCATGATTTGCAATAATCACAATCTACAAAGTTCTCTCCAGGTCTGAATTAGTGAACATGGAGCCACTGCTTCTGGGGAATTATGCAGGGTTAGGGTCCTAAAAACCTCTGGGCACATTTTTGTCAGCTGGTCAATATATAATGTTATTGGACATGTGCTTCTGTTTAAATAAACCTTGAAAAGAAAGTGAAAGTGTTAGTCGCTCAGTCCTGTCCGACTATGCAACCCCATGGACTGTGGCCCGCCAGGCTCCTCTGTCCTTGGAACTTTCCAGGAAGAATACTGGAGTGGGCTGCCATTTCCTTCTCTAGGGGAACTTCCTGACCCAGGGAAGGAACCCATGTCTCCTTCATTACAGGCAGCTTGGTTAATCTCATCCTACTGTAAACCCATTTCTAATCTCATCCTACTGTAACCCATTTAGAGATGGATGGATTTGCAAAATATTCCACCAGTCACTTCATGATTAATTTCAGAAAACTTAAGGATTTAAATAATTGAACATTATGCAGCATAGTGTCAGAGGGATAAAGAGGGCTTGGGCCTCTTTAAAATGTAAAACATAAAAGATATGAGATTTACATTTTTACTTAAATTTATCATCGAATGGCTTTGTGATCATGGGCAAATTCTAAGCTCTGTGAAATTGCAGATTTATTTATTTTCAAAATTGGGATAATATTGTCACCTCCTTCAGAAGATGTTTTAATTATCAAAGAGATCATGAAAATACTCTGTATGTAATAAAATAAAATATAGATACATATATACTGATATATACTTATGAGTTTGTGTGTGTGTGTGCTCAGTCACGTACAACTTTTTGCGACTCTATGGACTCTAGCCCACCAGGCTCCTCTGTCCGTGGGATTCTCCAGGCAAGAATACTGGAGGGGGTTGTTGTTTCTTTCTCTAGGGGATCTTCCCCACCCAGGGATTGAACGTCTCTTGCATCGTAAGGTGGGTTCTTTTCCACTGAGTTGTCTGGGAAGTCCACTGATGAGTGTCTGTCAGTATAAAATGTGATGCTGATTCATCTGCCATCTCCTACCTCAAAGTGGTCTCCTTTCTCCCATTCTCGGTTCCCTTAAAATATGTGCATATATGATATCTATTTTAATGAATTATACATATTTATGCATTAGATACCTCAGACATATATTTATTTGTTATATATATATATATACATATATCTACATATCCTCCGTCTATGTATGAGAGACTAACGGCCGTTGGGAAGTAAGGTCTGGTTGAGGTGTGGGTGGGGGCTGGTGCAGCACGCAGGCATATGGGACGAGAGGATCTCGCGTGGGAGGACAGGGAGGAAGTGGGCTGGGTGTGACTTTAGCATGAGATGTTGGTGTCTTCTTGCTTCTCGAGAAGGGATGCAGGATTTCAAGCTTTAAGTTTACTGCGTTTTTAGCTGAATCTGATGCACAGTGCGCTGTCAGAGGTGGCCCAAGTTTTACCCCCATGTTCCGCCCAGGAGACCGCTGAGGTCCCCAGCGGCAGGTGGGGCCACGCTTGCAGAACAGGACCTTCCCGCCACGTATTCTCTGCACAGGTGGCTGGTCTGCCAGCTGCCCACCAATCCTCTTAAGGAAACAGCGCCCTGTGATGCAAACCTGCCTCCTGAAAGCAGCGAGGCCCCAGAGACGAAGGGGCTCTGCACGCACTTCAAATACATCCCAAGGAGGCCTTGGCCCCACTGTGCTTTCTTTCTCAGTGGTTCTGAAGCAGATGGAGGTGGGGGGAGACTGAAACCAGAGACACGGGCTCTGCAGGCTCAGGTCAGCCCTGAAAGAGAAAATCTTGTCACCACCAGCATCTCACGCCCCAGACTGGTGAGGAGGCCTCCAGAGAGCAGAAAGGATGAGATGGGGGCTCAAAGAGAGACAGAAGTGGAAAATGCAACCAGAAGCCCTCCTGCACCGCAGACACGGCTGGCCCAGCCTCACTGAGGTCATAGATAGTCCTTCCTCCTACTCTGGACAGGCAAAAAATGGACTCAACTGTGTTTTCCAGAAGCAGGCCCTGCCCTCATGCAGTGCCCAGTGGTGAGACCCAGAGCCCCTGAGAGACTCTCAGGTTGTCACGGGTGGTCAACAGGTCCTACAGAAAGAACACAGATTTTAGCCCATCTGTAGCTAAATAACTAAAAAAGCACTGAAGCTTCTGATCAACAGTTGGTACAGCTGTAAAATTGAGTTAATAGAGGCTGAACTAAGGTAATATCTGTGGGGTGAAGAGAAGGATAAAGATCTGAGTGATTTAAGCAAAATAGAACTAACTAAGCTTAGCAGATGGGGTGAGAAAACACATTAGATTTTACCTGCTTAGTCTGATGAGCCTGAGGGCCTCCTAAGAGGAGGAATTCAGTAGAAAACTTGAACCATAGGTTGAGATTTCAAAAGCAGTCTGTGCTCTGATATGGATTTCCCATGTGGAACTAATGGTAAAGAACCCGCCTGCCAATGCAGGAGACAGAAGAGACGTGGGTCCTACCCCTGAGTCGTGAAGATCCTTCAGAGAAGGAAATGGCAACCCACTCCAGTATTCTTGCCTGGGGAATCCCATGGACAGAGGAGCCTTGTGGGCTACCGTGCGTGGTGTTGCAAAGAGTTGGATACGTCTGAATTGACTTAGGATCCACTCCTGCTCTGATATAGACTTTATTTTTAAAAAATAATTTCACATTGAACATCGGTTGTTTATTTTGGCTGCATGGTCTGTTGGATCTTAGTTAGCCATCCAAGGGTTGAACCTGTACCCTAAGCAATGAAATCACCGAGTCCTAACCACTAGACCACTAGGGAATTCTCTAATATAGATTTTAGAGGCAACAGCAAATTCACATTAATTGAAAGCATAAGAGGGAAAAAGAGACTGAGGAGAAGAGCATTTCTAGGGAGGGGTACTTACCTTCTGTGTTATACAGTAGATGTGACTGCCTCCCACACACAGTGTCCTGACAGCTGGGAATGGAATCTTTTTGAATTGTCTATATCTCATTACACATTTTAATAATAATCTGCTCAAATTGTTTACTCATTTACTCAAAAATATATTTATTGCATGCCTAAGATGTCCCAGATCCTGATTCTGTCTCTAGAAACATAGCAGTGAAATTGTATTTTAGAAGAAACTAATTTATGAAAGAATGAGTAAATGAATGAATGGATTGTGCATGGAGTTTTTAGATTATATTGATTAAATAAAAGAATTCCACTGCGGTAGGACCGCCCCAAGGTGCTGCTGGATCACTGGCAAAAGCTGTTGACTGGTAACTCTGCATGAAACTTTCCCTCGAAAGTCACAGTGCCAGAGTTTAACTTCCGGGTCACAGCTGCAGTGGAGAGAAACGTGACCAAGTTCACGAGCTGCATTTGGGCGTATTCTCCTAGGGCTGCTTCTGGACCTTTCTACTTAAGTCTGCACTGATTATGCAGCTCTCTGAAGGAAAACACAACCTGTGTTCAGTCTTTGTTTGCTCTTTCCTCTGTCTGAAGAGCCTTTCCATCTTTGCTTTATTGTTTTCTTTCATAATCTTTTCATGTTCAATCCCTCAGCTCAGTTTGCAGATGTGGCTGGAATTTGCTTGTCTCAGACTGCCATTGACTGGCTGTAGCAGCTGCCAAGGATAAAGGCTACAAGTTGCCAAGGGCATCTGCTTGGTGGGGGGGCAGGGTTGGTACTGGTCTTAGGTAAAGACAGGATAGAGGCCAAGTCGTGAGCAGTCAGCACACATCACTGACCTGACCTCATGAGAAGGTTTGTAAGGGTTGGTTCTGGGGGATCTAAGGAACAAAAGTCCGTGCTCCATTACCTCCATCTCTTTTATTTTTCATGGGGGGGATCTTGGCTCTGCCAGCCTCCCTCCATCTTGTCAAATGCCCTCCTCCACAAAGACCCTCTGCGTGGAAAAGTGGCTCATTTGCTGTCTTCTGGTTAGGTCTGTGCTTGGAGGGAGAGCAGACTTGTGGAGAGCAGGTTTGCTCTGTGCATCAGAGCTCCAGCTTTCCTCTTCTGGTGAACTGCTCCCCAGGTTCTGGGCTCACTTCATGACCCCTACAACTCTATAGTCAATCCCTTGCAATAAATACTTTAATGTAAATACCCAATGGTTCTGTTTCTCAAGTTGAACCTTGACTTACATGAAAGCCAAGCCCAAGCGTATTTGCCTTACTAATAAATGAATAGATAATCTTATCTATTATAAGAAAGATTTTCAGAAAGCATCACAAAACAAAACAACAAATCCTACTCTATGCTGTGTAAAAAGACACATCTAAAACAAAAATAATTGAGGAAGGTTGAAATTAAATCAATAGACATAGCATAATGGCACATGCAAGACTTAAGTAAGCAATGATCTTAATGTCAGACAGGATGGAATTCACCCCATAAACATGAAATGACTTAAAGACACTATTTTATAACGCTGACCTGCACAGCGGGTAAATACTAATCCAAATACTCGAGGGCAGGAATTTCAGTTACTTTCGCTTATTGCCATATCCAAGGTCAAGGCCGGACAGTTTGTAGGTTTCAATAAATACTTCATGAATAATGATACGAAATGTCGTGAGAATTCATGCACAAAATAACATAGCAGTGACATTTTAAAGAAGAAATTATGAGATACATGCTGAAATAGAAACATAATTGGAGTAAAATACGTTAACTCCTGTCTCTGCTTTATCTCTCTCCAGCCATTAATCAAGTGAATAAAAAATAAGCACGACTATTTCCTTTGCCTGCGTCTCCTAGGAAAAAACATAGAAAAGCATGGATTAAAATGCTGCCATAGTCTCAAGACCAAGGCTGTGAAACCGAGGGGAAAAAAAGGGAGTCCAATGGAGGTTTGGGGCGATACAGGAGGCCATGGTTCAGGGCTGGCCTCTCAGGGGTTTCGGCAATTGTGTTCTTTCAGTGTAGGATGTTTCTCGGGTAGATTTTTCAAGGAGAAATTGCACCTCAGAAAGTTCCTGTAAGGCGAGAAAAGAGAGGAATCTCTCTGCCAGACTTCAAGTGGTCAGAATGCATCTACAGGAGCCCAGTCACCTGGCTTTCCAGGTTACATCATCCAGGGAGTCAGGGGCCACCTGCAGGACCTTTCCTCCCGAGCACTTCACTTCATCGAGGCTACTGCCCGTCATGCGTGCACTGCGTTCCACCCCGTCGCTGCACTCCCATCAGCTCTGGCTGTGAGGATGAGAACTAATCTGAACGGAGCACTGACAAGAGAGAAAGGAGACGGTTGATGGAACTGAAAAAACCCATCAGTTTATGCCCAATACGACTACAGAAGACCTCACAGACAGAGTGCATTTGATTCCTGTAGATCAATCTCTGCTCCCTTATGGAGACTTTCCAGGATTCATGACAGGTCAAAATAAAACTCAGTGCATTTCAAAGTGAATAATAGTAAAAGACAACATCTTTAACTACAATGCCTTAAAGTTATTAAAATAATAACTAGGAAAAATATCTTTAAATTTGAAAAATCTCTTCAACGTATTTCTTTTTTTATTTTTTTAATTTCAATTGGTGGATAATTACTTTACAAAACTGTGATGGTTTTTCCCATACATCAGCATGAATTGGCCATGGGTATATATATATTTTTTCTCCCTCCTGAACTCCCCTTCCCACCTCCCTCCCCACCCCTTCCCTCGAGGTTGTTACAGAGCAACGACTTCAATGTATTTCTGATGAAAATACTTAAAGATAGATCAATGATCTATTGATCATTGATTTACATATATGATCAAACATTTACATATAAAAAATGAAAAATAATTAAAAATGTAAAAGCACAAACATACTAAAAGAAGCACAGGGACATGACATTATAGTTTTGTGCAGGAAGATGGGCTTCCCTGGTTGACTCAACTGGTAAAGAATCTGCCTGCCAATGCAGGAGGCACAAGAGAAGTGGGTTCGATCCCTGGGTCTGGAAGTTCCCCTGAAGAAGGAACTTGCAATATACTCCAGTATTCTTGCCTGGAAAATTCCATGGACAGAAAAGCTTGGTGGGCTATAGTCCATGGGGTTACAAAGAGTTAGATATGACTAAGAGCGCACACATCACACACACACACACACACACACACACAAACACACACACACACATTCAGGAAGACCATTGTAATACAGCTCACAATTAAAAACTCACATAGGAAGATAATGATAAAGTTGACTAAATAAAAGATAAACTACAAAAAAACCCTTCTGCATAAAAATAATCATATAAGCAAAATGATAAGCAAGAAAACTGTATTTATAGTTCCTATCACTAAAAGGATTGAGATCCATCATACCTAAAGAACTCTAGAAAATTTTTAATGAAATGGCAAACAAAACAGTGGACACCTGAGTGAAGAGTAGATGAATAGACAAGAGAAGAAATGCAAATGGCTCTTACCCATAGGAAAAGATGTTCATCTTCTCTTACAGTAAGAAACGAGTGATACAATAAAACACAACAAGGTACAATTTTTCACCTCTGGGATCAGCAAAGATCAGGAACGTCACAACACTGTTGGCAGCCTGTCAGTGGCCAGTCAGATGTGCATGATGGGATTATTTGTCATTAAAATCCTTTTGAAGGAAAATTCAGCAAAAGATCTGAGCGTTACAGGTTCATGTAGCCTCGGAAAAGGTCTGTGCAGTTTGGAGTTTCTGTGGGTATGTTTGCAGGTATGTGAAGTGATGGATTTACAGCATTATGCTCCCCAGCACTGAGGTGATAGCAGAGTGCTGAAAACTAGCTAAGTACCCATCAATAGGCTACTATTTGAATAATTGGTGCTGCCTCTATTCATGAAATCCTATCCAGCTGTTAGGAAACATAATGACAGTGCTCTACAGGTATGTACAGAAATATTTCAAACACGTTTAACTCTCGTGGACCAAAGAAAAGAAATAAGTTTAAATTTGAATTCTTTGTGCTTAAATAAACCCTGAAAGAATACCTGGGATATTTCATGGTCACTTAATCTTGTGTGGGCCAGCAGGTAGGAGAGTATGTACACCGTAACATAAACTTCTAATAAGCTCCAGAATGCTAAAACAGTTAGACTGTGTAAGACTGTTACACAGTTAGACTGTGCCAAGGGTATGTACCCTTGGCGAGACTCTAAATGCAAGGTAAGGATTCTGGAAGATAATTTGATTATACATTTCAAAAGTCTTAAAAATAGATATACTCTAAGGGCCCAACAAATCTGTTTTATAGGGGATTTTTATAGAGACTAAAAAGAAATGTTATAAATGTTACAAGTCCTTACCAACACACTAATGAATTGGAATAGGGAGATATTTTCATAAATGATGACAAGTATCTCAAGTTAAAGACCAGTAAATGGGGTGACACTAGAAGCTAAAAATCAATCAAGTGAAGTCTTATCACTGCCATTTGACAGAGTCACTAGCTGCTTCAAACAGAGAAGTAGTAAAAAGTATAAAAAGTTCAAAAGCATGAGTACAATAACCTTTTGGGAGATTGCAACACTTTCATCTCTCTTTGTGCCTAAAATTGAATACAACATGAAGCAGGAGTGTGATATTTTCCCCAATTTGATGGTCTTCTGTCCTGACATAATTTGTCATATCCATCATCCCTTTGCTCACTGCTTAAAAAGCCCTTTTATCCTAAAACTCTGTTTATACCTCCATTTTCTTCTATTCCTGTATTTGTCCAGTTCTCCACCTGTCAGTGTACAGAGTCTGTATTTTTGTGTTACAATTTATATTTAGCACTCTTCATTGTTTTCAAAATTAAAAATAATTTCCCCACATCTGATAGTTGTTCGTTGTTCAGTCGCTCAGTTGTGTCCAACTCTTTGCGACCCCGTGGACTGCATCCTGCCAGGCTCCCCTGTCAAAGGAGCTTGTTGCCATTTCCTCCTCCAGGGGATCTCTTGGACCCAGGGATTGAACCCACGTCTCCTGCATTGCAGGTGGGCTCTTTACCACTGAGTCCCCAGGGAGCCTCCCCAGTCACTGCCCATCACTTCTAACACCTGTGGGATCCAGGGCCCTACTGACCAGCTGTGGTTCCTCGGGCTGGTGGTTTGACTTCTCCAAGCAGCAGCCCTACTGTCCTCAGAGTCTGCTTTTTAGGAAGTGCTCTGCACATGGTGTGCAGGAAAAGATGTTCATCTTCTCTTATAGTAAGACACAAGTGATACTGCCTATTATGCAAGAGACCCGGGTTCAATCCCTGGATCGGGAAGATCCCCTGGAGAAGGAAATGGCAACCCACTCCAGTACTCTTGCCTGGAAAATCCCGTGGACAGAGGAACCACTGTTTCCCCATCTATTTGCCATGTACTCTGCATATAAGTTGAATAAGCAGGGTGACAATATATAGCCTTGACGTACTCCTTTTCCTATTTGGAACCAGTCTGCTGTTTCATGTCCAGTTCTAACTGTTGCATGTCCAGTTCTAACTGTTGCTTCCTGACCTACGTACAGGTTTCTCAAGAGGCAGGTCAGGTGGTCTGGTATTCCCATCTCCTTCAGAATTTTCCACAGTTTATTGTGACCCACATAGACAAAGGCTTTGGCATAGTCAATAAAGCAGAAATAAATGTTTTTCTGGAGCTGTATAATGTTTCTAAAAAGATGGAAACAGACATAGCAAAACTAGGTGTGATTGACTAACAAGATTTGGGAAATAGTGTCAATTTTTTTTTTTCAGAATTATTTTGCCTACAAGAAAACAGAGATATTCTAGTGAGAGGACAGTTGGAGTGGAAATGATCAGTATTTCTCTAGGCCCCTCTGTCAGCCCATTGGTCAGGCCTTTCAGTGTATAAATTAGTTTAATATGTGTACAGAAATAGTCCTCAGAGTTGAGTTTGCTTGATGTGCAATTATAATAATTCCATAGGTTCAAATTCCCTTCTTTGCAAGTAAAATAATAAAAGGGAACATATGTAAGTTTTTAAAGAGGAATCTCCTGGGGGGCGGGGGAGAAAAAACAAGCCACCATGTCAGTTTTATGCCTTTTTTTTCCCCAAGTATTTTGGACTGTGAAACAAGAGCATCTTCCAAAATCACATTAGTTGAAGCCTTGGGTGGTTGTGGAGGGAAGGCCAGGAGAAATGTTCCAGTGAGCATTGCCTTCCTGACGCTGATGTTACATTACTCACAGCCCATCTGACTCGTGTAGTACATTCTCCACCTGCCAGGAGGTCTCTGTGCTCTGATGCTCCTACACTCATTGCAGGCTGGAGGGCTCGGTGAGCGACCATCAGTGGGGAAATTATACCTGTGTGGACTCTGAAGATTCCCCCCATACCAAGGACCCACAACAACAACCTGAAAGGTGAAAGTGAAATTGCTGAGTCGTGTCCGACTCTGCGATCCCATGGACTGTAGCCTACCAGGTTCCTCTCTCCATGGGATTTTCCAGGCAAGAGTACTGGAGTGGGTTGCCATTCCCTTCTCCAGGGGATCTTCCCGACCCAGGGATTGAACCCGGGTCTCCTGCATAATAGGCAGATGCTTTACCATCTGAGCCACCAGGGAAGTTACCTGAAGGATAACAGACTACTGTTATCAACAACAGACTACTCACTTATCCCATGTGGCTCCACAGGTATTTGGAGAGAAAATCTAAGTCGACACTACAAGGCGTAAACAAGGATTGGGGGCACAGGGGAGAAGACTCCGCACAGGTGAGGGGGTGTCCCGTGGGCTTGGGAGCCAGCAAGAAGGAAAGGAAGGTGGGGAACTTGGAACTCAGGGGCTGGGAGGACAGACCAGCGAACTCCACATTATGTTGCCATGCGCCCAAACACAGGAGAGGATTGCAAGAGGCTGGGAAAATGCATGGCTGCATGTTAAGATTTTACTAAGGGACTGACAACCAGTAACGCCAAGTCCTTGCCTGAGATGCTCGCCAATTACCAGCAAAATTAAGACAGTTTCTCACGTAAAATCTCAGGCCTGCTATTCTTCATGAATTTCCCCAGGCCATTAACTTCATCGAATATTATTAAGTGGCTCCAACCCCACATTGTCACAACAGTTGTTCATTTTTCAGTCACTGAATCATGTCCCACTTTTTGTGACTCCATGGACTGCAGCACGCCAGGCTTCCCTGTCCTTCGCTATTTCCTGTAGTTTGCTCAAGTTCATGTCCATTACATCAGTGATGCTATCAAACCATTCTTATCCTTCAGCATCAGTCGTCCCACAGAGTATTCAGGATTGATTTCCTTTAGGATTGACTAGTTTGATCTGTTTTCTGTCCAAGGGACTCTCAAGAGTCTTCTCCCGCACCACAATTTGAAAGCACCAATTCTTTGGCACTCAGCCTTTTTTAAGGTCCAACTCTCACATCCATACCTGACTAGTGGAAAAACCATAGCTTTGATTAGATGGACCTTTGCCAGCAAAGCTATATCTTTGCTTTTTAATACACTGTCTAGGTCTGTCATAGTTTTCCTTCCAAGAAACAAGCATCTTTTACTTTCAAGGCTGCAGTCATGATCCTCAGTGATTTTGGAGCCCAAGTAAAGAAAATCTGTCACTTGCCTCTACTGTCATAACAGGTTCAACTACAAAAATGGATTGCCAGTCTACTACATGTCAGCCACTGTTCTAGGTGCCAAGGATACAGCAGGAAACAGAAACTAAGTCCCTGCTCTTCTTAGCATACTTCCTAGTAATGGGAGGTAGCTGAGATAAAACAATAAAAAAGAATGTGTGTATCATGTCAGGGCTTGATCAATGCTGAGGATTATAATAAAGCAGTGTGAAAAGAGAAACAGCCTTGTGGATGCTATTCTGATCAGGTTAGGTGGGCATGTTCTCTCTGATTAGGTGGACTTTGAGAAGAGACTTGCAGGAAATTGACTGGAGGGCTACGCAGATGTATGCAGGGAGTGGGTTCCAAGCAGAGCAGACAGCAGTGCAAAGGCCCTGAGCCTGGAGGCCACTGGGTGGTTCTGAAGGAGTCAGGTCCCGGTGTCTGGAGGATCAGTGAGGGGAGGCTGGTGAGTAGGTGGCTCCTGGTGGAAAGGCAGCTTGTAAGAGGCAGCATGTGCAAAGATTAAATGGATTATGAGATGATTTTATGCAAGGCATTAATGCTTACACTAATAGAACTTATTAATTGAAAACTGTATTAATAAAGTAGTAATTGGAAAGACTGTTGTTGGAGCTAAAGCTCCAATACTTTGGCCACCCGATGCGAAGAAGAAAAGACCCTGATGCTGGGAAAGATTGAGGGCAGCAGGAGAAGGGGGTGACAGAGATGGTTGAATGGCATCACTAACTCAATGGACATGAATTTGAGAAAACTCTGGGAGAGGGTGAAGGACAGGGAAGCAGTCATAGGGTTGCAAAGAGTCTGACGTGACTTATCGACTGAAAACCACCACCAACAAAATCATAAGTGTAAGAAGCCTGGAGATCATATGAAATGAGTCTTTTTCCAAGTTATCAGAAAATTGCTTCAATAAGAAAAAGGAAATAGAACAATAATGATCGAGAAAATGAACAAGACTCTCTGAAATAGGGCCCTGTTACCAAATTATTGCTTCCCGAATCCAAACGCACCTTTTCAATACATGCTCTGTGGTACTGGGGGAGTTCCTCTAGGTGTTCCTTTTGCAGGCAGCCCCATGTTGAGCCTTCTCTGTAGAGGGCTTGGAGGAGCACTGTATAGAGGAGGCTTCCAGAAATTTCCTGAGTTGGGGGGGTATGGCTTTGGCCATGTGGGTGTAACGACCCCCAGGAGAGGTCAGAAACGGAAACCCCTGGCCTGGCCCCCAGCACTTTCTGCCTTCCCTCCGTCCCCTCTGGACCTTGGCCTGACAGTGACCTTTGCATGGCCCTCTTAACATGAAAATTAAGCAGTTCTTTTGAATTTCTGTATTGTTTACTTCAAATTCAGGTCTTCCATCTAACCGAGACTCTGAGTTACTAAGACAAATCATTTTGTTTTTCTGTTTTTTGGTTTTTTTACCCCCCTTTGGATTTCCTAGACCAAAGGTCAGCACACTATGCTCTGCAGGTCAGATCCCACCTGTCACCTGATTTTGTAAATAAAGTTTTATTGATACTCAGTCACACCCATTTGCTCAGGTGCTGCCCGTGGCTGCCTGCCAACAGCAGCAGTGAGTAGTCTCCAGAGACCATTGGGCCAAGAAAACACTTACTCCCTGACCTTTAAAGAACAAATTTGCCAGGCCCTGCCCTAGGTCATCATAACATTCTTTACAGTTTCAGACAAATGAAGGAAATTAAGTGGATTAATGCCCATAAAACTAGCCCATCAATACTCCACAATGACAACGAGATGTGGGACAACTTCCCTTCCATACAGCCCAGCAAGGAGATGGCTTAAGCTCTTCAGAGAACTTACAAGAAGGAAACTAAACTGTGATTAGGATAGATTTTCCAAGCTTTAGAAAAGCTTAGCTTTGTTTGAAAGGAATCATTATTTGTGGTGGAAGAGAAGGCAGCCTGCCAGGGGAAAAGAGATTCCTTCTTCATAAACAAAAGGCTTTCAAAGTGAAACCTGAGTCAGGCAGATCACGTGTCTGTGTCCTCCGAGGTCCTCGGGGCACCAGGGAGGCAGCTGCGGCCGGAATCAGGAGGCCTGGGTGGGGAGGGATGGGACTCCACCGCTCTCCAGATGGGTGGCCTGGGGCGACTTCTGCAAAAGTCTCCAACATCTTACTCTCTTCATTTATATTATAAAGGATTTAAATAAAGAGTTGCTAAACCAAGACAAGAATTAAAATAACCTGGGAAGCTCTTCAGAAACATTGATTCTGAAATACACCCTTGTTGCTCAGTCGCTAAGTCGTCTCTGACTCTTGGCAACCCCATGAAGGGCCGCACACCAGGCTTCCCTGTCTTTCATCATCTCCCGGAGTCTGTTCAAACTATTGTCCATTGGAGTCAGTGATGCCATCCAACCATCTCACCCTCTGTCGTCCCCTTCCCCTCCTGCCTTCAATCTTTCCCAGCATCAGGGTCTTTTCTAATGAGTCAGTTCTTCACATCAGGTGGCCAAAGTATTGGAGCTTTAGCATCAATCCTTCTAGTGAATATTGAGGGTTGATTTCCTTCAGGATTGACTGATTTGATCTCTTTGCTGTCCAAGGGACTCTCAAGAGTCTTCTTCAACACTACAATTCGAAAGTATTAATTCTTCACCACTCAGCCTTCCTTATGGTCCAACTCGCACATCCACATCTGCCCACGACTACTGGAGAAACCATAGCTTTGGTTTATGCACCTTTGTTGGTAAAGTAATGTCTCTGCTTTTTAATATGCTGTCTAGGTTTGTCATAGCTTTCCTTCCAAGGAGCAAGCATCTTTTAATTTCATGGCTTCAGTCCTTGGAGTTACTGATTTTACAAGTCAGAAGAGGGACCCAAGAGCATGATTCTAGGAAGCAAGTCAGGCTGCAAGAGGCAGTGTGGACTCCATGGGCCAACATAAGGGCATCTCAGAGTTAGAGTCTGAGTCCTTCCAAGTCAATAACCCGATCTTGCCTCCTGCACACAGCTCTGGGGCAACACACACTAACATACAAATACACATCATTAAGGGGCCACTTGTCCCGGCCCCTCTTTGCTTATATCTTCAGTTTCCGTATTTATGGGAAAAGTGATGTACGTGTAATTAAAGTGACCCTTCCTGAGGGTACTTGGAATTCCAGGAGACACCCACCCCAAACTTATCTCTGCTGCATGTTTCATTAAAATCATAAGGCCCCTCACTGGCAGGGCAGCCACAGTCCCTGCTGACACAGGACCTGGGAAGGAGCCAAAAGGTGAGTGAGAGCCGCTGGGTTTCCTGTGCACCTGTGCTCTGACAATTTCCAAAAGCATGTTGTGCTTTCTTACATCAGTGAGAAATGAGAGGTCTCAGTTTCAACTCCAGTGCTTGGCATTTTCCAGTTTTTGTTGTTGTTCGTTAATGTCTTGCTGACTTAGAAGGGGAATTGTTTCTGATAGAATTTGGCGGCCTGACTCAAGGCCCACCGACAGCCCAGAAGATGAGTTTGTCCCTTCCTCCCAGGCTGAAACAATTTGGCAATTGCCTAATTTTCAAGTGGGATTAACTCTGAACAGATTGTCATGCATTTTAGTACGTAAGTAGAGGTTAGAGACACACGCGATTCCATGAAACAAGGCGACAAAGAGTGTATAAAAAATGGCTTAAACAGCAGACGTGAGCCATTTCTGCGCACCTAGGGAGGGAAGGTAGGAAGGCTGAGAGACGTGTCCTCATTTTGAACAGCCTCTCTCTCCCTCTGCCTTTCTGGTTACCTTAACAATTTAAGCTGCAATTGTGTTAGTTAAGTCAGTTTCGTTTAATTAGCAAGATGATTCCATAAATGAAATCCACACCACAAGGCTGTCTGACGGTATGTTCAGAAACTTCACTTAATCCACTTTTCTGGTTCCTTAATATATTTTAAAACAGACGGTGATATTGGACCTCCAGCTCTAGAGATTTCCCCACAGCCTTTGGGTCAATAGTCTGCTCTATTCAGAATGGTCTCGGGGAGAAGAATCAAAGCCTGTGGCTCCCACCTGGCAGCAGGAACCCAGTTTCTGTTTTGCTTTCTCATATTTAACCTGGGGCATCATAAGCACCTGCTCACAATGCAGAAGAAGGAAATGTGACCTGGTGCCTGGGGCAGTGACCTGTGCACCATGGTCCAAGAGCTGTGGTTCCTGCTCTCAAGCACCTCGTAGGTTAATGGAGAAACTGATCTGTAAAGGAATGATTAAAACTTGTAGTATAAGTGCTAGACTATGCAGGATTAGTTTTAACATTCTTTATTTCTGTTATGTAAGCGAAGGACCCTCCTCAAATAAGAATGTATAGGAAAGATAGTGGGCTTCCCTGGAGGCTCAGTGGTAAAGAATCCGCCTGCAATGCAGGAGATGCAGGAGACGTGCATTTGATCCCTGGGTTGGGAAGATCCCCTGGAGGAGGGCATGCAACCCACTCCAGTATTCTTTCCTGGAGAATCCCATGGATGGAGGAGCCTGGCCGGCTATAGCCCATGGAGTTGCAGAGTCAGACATGACTGAAGCAACTTAGCATGCAGGCAAAATCATACTGGTAAGCAGTCCATTCTACATCCTCCTCATTTCCTATGAAGAACAGGGAGGCCGACGCAGGGCAGGAGGGAAGGTTAGCCCGAGGCCCTGCTGGGCTTCAAGCAGTGTGGCAGCAAAAGGTGGTCAGTGGTCAGAAAGGTGATGGGAGTCAGAAATCTCTGCCTGGGTCTTCATGAACACCCTCTCGCTTCTTGCCCTTGGTTCCCTAGAGGTGTCACCCATCTGAAATGCTACTGTGAGAATTAAGGGAAATAACACAGGTGACTTGGTCAATGACCATTAGTTTTACTCTTTTGTTCAAAATACAGAGCAAGGCCCTTAACAAGTAGGTCCCTTCAGTCTCCCTTTGCCAAAGGACAATGGGATGCAATGGTTCATAGTGATCAATGCGGTTCAAATCCCAGCCCCTCCCATACTAGCTGTGTGTACATTCTCTGATCTTTCGTTTCCTCCCATGTGTAAAATGGGGAAGCTAGTTGAATTTCTCTCCTAGTGTCATGAAGGTGATATGGGTCAATATATAGACATAAAGTGCACACAGCGGTGTCAGGCATGTATCAGCCGCCACTGGTCCTTTCTTGGAAACATCAGTGTGTTGCCTTTTCCCCTTGCAGACGTCACAGTTATTAAAGACTATCTGAGACAGAAAGAGACCCATCCATGCCTTACTCTCTACCCAAGTCTGTGACCATTTGGGTATGAATTTCTGCCAAGACCACTTCTGTCCGTGGACACACAGAACTTCCTCTGGCTGGGACTGATTCAAGGCAGCAAAGGACCCCCGTCCCCACCTGTGGTCTCTGGTGCTGTATGCAGGCCCAAGATACATACATATTAAAACTGGGAAGGCCTTAGAGGCCACTTGTCCCGGCCCCTCATTCCCTACAGAGGCTGAGACCTTCTGAGATGGCAGGAGGGTTCGTCACTGGCCAGCCTTGTCAGAACCTGGGCTGGAATCCGTGTCTCGTCCCTGCCGGCTGCTGTTTCTGGGACCCGACAAGAGGCGGCACAGTAGACGGAAAGACCATGAACTTGGAGTCAGAAGGCCAGGTCCACGTCTTGGCTCCTCTGACGTGTCACCTGACTGTCTTTACCCAATGCCTGAACATATTAACTCCTTTCTCACGGAGCTGCTTGGAGGATTAAACAAGGTTCTGTATGTGAAAGCACCTGGCTCGAAGCAGGTGCTTAATGAATGTTCGTTTCTTCCCCATTGCGGCAGAACTTGTATATTTATAGACGCTTGGATGCAAGAGAGAGACCCAGCATTCGCAGAGGCTTCTGATGGTGCAGCTGGCCCCACGCCTGGGCTCAGAGGTGCACACAGGTGAGTGCCTTAAGGCAGCGACCCTGAGCAGACACTGAACTTCGGAGCAAAGAGAGCGATGGGATCTCTCTCTCTTTTTTTTTTTTTCCAGGAACACAAACAAACTGGCTAGAACGCTGTGAGAAAGGGAAGGTAGGTTGTGAAACCCACAGGTGGCCCTGAGCAGTGCGGGGATGAGAGTCAACGTCGTTGAGGCTGTTTTCCTCTGGGCTGTGCCCGCCGCCAGGTTCATGGGGCTGCAGCCAAGTCAAACAGGGCTCCCCGCAGTCAAGGCTGCACTTTCCCCAGGCGCTCCGGGACGTGGCATCGGGCTCCCGGGTCAAACGTTTGCCCCTTCTCACCAGGAGGCCGTGCACCTGTGTGGCCGCGAGGCGCCGGCTGAGAAACCATCCCCTCTGTTCCCAAAAAAAGCTCCCCGGTTTGCATTTTCTTTAAAACATCGAGTGCTAACTGAACACCAAGGCCTCAGCCAAGTCTAAACATTTGCCTTGGCACCCGGCCATCCTAACACAAGGCCCCAACGCGGTCCCCGGCTGACGCGCCTTAGAAGAGCTTCACAAGGTGAAATGCTGTGGGATCGTAAATATGCCAGGTAGACAGCTGAAGCTAGAGATTAGAATCAAAGCATGAGTTATTAAATCCCAGGAGAAGTCAAGAAGAAGCAAACCAGTTTCCCAGCATCCTGGGAGCTCCATTACACTCAGAACACTTCCTGTCACCGACTGCATGCTTGGCAGCCTTTTCCCTCTGCTGTGCCCTCCTGCTCCTGCTAAAGGTTCCCAACAGGGCTCAGGTATTACACATCTTTGTTGGGGCACAAACTGAGGCTCACAGGTGACAGCTGCTTAGCACAAGGTCATGGAGCTAATATGTGAAGGAGCCAGAATTAAAGTAAGGTTGATTTAATTTAAAAAAAAAAAAAGCTTAAGTTATTTTCACTAAATTCATGCCAGGAAACCAAGGTAAGTGAAAAGAAATTAAATATCCTTATGAGATAAGAGGTTTAACAAAAATGAACGGAAGTGGGGATTTCTCTTTAGAAGTCTGCGAACAAACGGCACTGGTCCTGACTCCGAAGGGAGACAAAAGTTCAGGCTTCAGCTTATCACCTGTGGTTCCTCTTTCCACATCCTGTGCCCTCACTGATTGGATTCTTTTCTAATGTGTCCCCCAAGGCCTTTCATGTCTCCTTTGCCTTGCTGTTTCTTCTGCAAAGAATGCCTTTTGAAATCTGAAACATCCTTAATTCTCCTGTCTTTAAGACAGATCTCTGACCCTTGCGGGTGATTCTGAGAACAGCAAGTTCAGTTTTGTCTGGTTCTTCTCCTAGTAAGAATGCAGATCCCTGAATCCTGCTTCTAGAAATTCTGATTTGAGCAGCCTAGAGTGGACCCCAAAATATCTATCTGCATAAACATTCAGATGATTCTGATTCAGAAGGTCTGTGGGCCAAGCTTTGAGGAACGCAGCCTAAACGCATGGCTTCTCTCCCATTGGAAACGTTGTAGTTCTTCATATTTTAGTTGTCTCCGTATGTTTGTTCTTACTGCTTTAAGCTTCATGCAGGGGCTGTGCCTTGTCAATTTTTTTTATTCTTCTAGAGTCAGACACTTAGTAAAGACTTCATAAATATTTATTAGACTGAACTTATTACCATCTATTTAACAAAAAGACACTATTTTGTAAATATTATTTCTGTGCCTTTTCCCCTTTGTAACAGGTAAAAAGTAGATTTAGGGAAGCGTTGGGGGAAAATGAAGACAGCAAATGTGAGGACTTCCCCCGTGGTCCAGTGGTTAAGACTCCATGATTCCACAGCAGGGAGCCCAGGATCAATTCCTGATTGAGAACTGAGATCCCGCAAGCTGTGCAGAGTGGCTGAAGAAAAAAAAATTCAGCAGGTATGGACAGGTGAGAAAATAAGGACGCTGGAAGGAAGTTCAGTGAGGACATTCCTTCATCTCCCAGGGTCCTCCCCGGGGATAAGCAAGGAGATATCGATATTTAGAGAAAAAATGGAAAAGGTGCCAAGATGCAGGTTTTAGTTCTGTCTTTTGATGCCAACTGACTTTTAAAGATACTCAGCCATGGATGGTTTGAAAACCAATCTACGTGGAGATGAGAGACTGAGTTATGTGGGTTCCTTGAGGATGATGGACCCTAACTGGATGAGATACAGCCATTTAGGTCTCTTGGAAGTTCATGCATCTATACTTTAAGATACTTTAATGTATCTGTGGAGAAGGAAATGGCAACCCACTCCACTATTCTTGCCTAGAGAATTCTGTGGACAGAGGAGCCTTGTGGGCTGCTGTCGACGGGGTCGCACAGAGTCGGACACGACTGAAGCAACTTAGCATGCATGCATGCATTGCAGAAGGAAATGGCAACCCACCCCAGTATTCTTGCCTGCAGAATCCCAGGGACAGAGGAGACTGATGGGCTGCCATCTATGGGGTTGCACTGAGTCAGACACATCTGAAGCAACTTAGCAGCAGCAGCAGCAGCAACAATGTATCTACAAACACTTCCAGTATGATAACCTAAGCTCAGCCCCAGCTCAAAGCTGCCTAAAGTCCTTGTGCATTTAAATTCACTAAATTCAGAGCTCAGAAGTGAACGAAAGACTTGGCCAAAACAGGGCTTAGAGGATTCTAAGGTACTATAGGTTTGGGAATCCGTTCTCTCCCCAGGGGGCTTTAGAAACCTTCCCCTGAAGCACCAGCACAGCCTCCCCTTCCCTCATTCTCTTCATCTGGAGGCCTAATCTATAGATGATTATAGTCTAAGCATGTCCTGTTCATTCCTTAAAGGAGTATTCCTTTTTGGAACCCTCTCCAGACCGGGGAGACTTTCCTTTACTCAAATAACTATTTGGCCATGTTCTCCCTTCCCCCATTCTTTCTCCTCTTTCTCTTACTCTTGGAATGACTTTTAACTGACAAACTTAGAGGCAAACTCAAATATCTTTGTATCCCATAAGATTACTTCACAAGAAGCTTCCAGTGAGGATGTTGCTAAGAGTTAATTTTTAGTCATAGAACTTAGATATAAATGTCCACTGGTGGGTGGACCATAACATATCTTCATTTATTTACTCAGCATGAAAGGAGACCATAAATATCACACTTCATGTTTCTTCAGTATTCAACAAGACAGCCATTTTTGGTTAGACAACTTTTACTATATCACTGGATGCAAGGAATCCTGGGGGTAGAGTTGGGAAGCAGAGGTTTGAACACTTAGGCATTTTGAGTTCTCAGCATTTACCCTAAGGTCTTATCATAAGTCTATGGTGATGCCACAGCTCAGTACCTCTTCAATACTCTACTTGTTAAGTAAGAACAAACAAACAAAAAATCAGCACCTATTATGTGCTAGGCATTCTGAATGGTGCTGGGAAATATGATTTTTCTCTTTAAGAGCTCACTATCTATTTGGTATCATCTAAATTAATGAATGAGCTTCCTAGGTAGTGCTAGTGGTAAAGAATCTACCTGCCAACGCAGTAGACATGGGTTCAATCCCTAGATTGGGAAGATCCCCTGGAGAAGGAAATGGCAACCCACTCCAGTATTCTTGCCAGGGGAATCCCATGGACAGAGGAACCTGGTAGACTACAGTCTGTGGAGTTGCAAAGAGTTGGACAAAACTAAAGCTACTTAACACACACATACAATGTAATGAGCAATTTTAATAAAACCAGACATTGTTCTGAATCAAACTGTAATGTCTGTTTCAGCATAAATGTCTATCAACAACATACATGTCTAACAATAGCACTTCACATGATTGAGACCATACCTTTGCATTTCCTAAGTCTTGATAGTAAATGAATATAAATGGCACACCAAATATGGTAATATTCATTAGAAAGTTAATACTTCATCTTTCCAATTTCTCATATGTTACTTCATCAGTAATTTAATAAGCACCAACTTTCAGTGGACTTGCTGCTCTATGCTAAGAGAGAGGGGGATTAGGATAATTTAAAAATAACCTTACCTTTTTTAAGAGAAACTCAAAGTTTAGTTGGAGAGGCAGGCATGTGGCTCTAATGAAAAATTATAAAGTGAATATTAGCATATTATATCTAGAGAGTCATATTGGACTATCTAAGCCAGCTGTGTGTGTTAGTCACTCAGTCATGTCCAACTCTCTGCTTGCTACCCCATGGACTATAGTTGGCCAGGCACCTCTGTCCATGAAATTCTCCAGGCAAGAATACTGGAGTGAGTTGCCACTCCCTTCTCCAGGGGATCGTCCAAGCTCAGGGATAGAACCCAGGTCTCCAGTGTTGCAAGAAGATTCTTTACCATCTGAGCCATCAGGGAAGCCTGTTCTAATCCAACTGGTGCATCTGAAAGGAAGCAGACACCTCTGGTTCTTTCTTCACCCACAGAAGATTCAATTCCTCCTCTTTTTGAGCCCAAAGTTGAGGGTTCAAGTTTGCTTTGGTTTTGCACTACTTCAGACTGATCCCTAATTATTCCTCGAAAATCCCACACCCAGGGAGAGCCTGCAGAGTCCAGAAAGATGTACTTCTGTGGATCTGATCATCAGAGAATTTATGAAATTGTTCAAAGCCTCCCACATTTCTGACAGGGGAAAAGCTAAATCACTGGCTTGCGATTCCTGATCTTGCCTCTAGTGACTCTGTTGTCATTCTGCACCTCCTGCCCCTCCTCAGACCGGCTTGAATCATCTTTGGAACACATCCATTCAACAACCACCCAGCAGATATCCTGGACATGTGGCATCTCTGCCTGAAAGGCCCCAAAGCCTCCACTTCCGTCTTCTTGTCCAGGTCATCCTTCAGGTCTCATGTCTGTGCGGTCTTCCTCAGTCCCTCGGGCATAGTGTGATTTTTTTTCTCGATGCTCTCTCTACTCCCTGTGTGACTCTGCACTGTACTCTCCCCTGCTGACTTATCATCTGCTCCACCTTTACATGCTTAGGAACAAGCTTGTGAGGACTCTTTCCTCCATCACTGCATCCACACAATAGGTGCTCATTAGGACTTGGTGAATCAATAAACTTTCCTTCATTCTTGATTTTACAAGCTCCAGTTCAGTTCAGTCACTCAGTCATGTCCAGTTCTTTGTGACCCCATGAACCGCAGCATACCAGGCCTCCCTGTTCATCACCAACTCCTGGAGCCCACCCAAACTCCTGCCCATTGAGTCGGTGATGCCATCCAACCATCTCATCCTCTGTCGTCTCCTTCTCCTCCTGCCCTCAATCTTTCCCAGCATCAGGGTCTTTTCAAATGAGTCAGCTCTTCACATCAGGTGGCCAAAGTATTGGAGTTTCAGCTTCAACATCAGTCCTTCCAATGAACACCCAGGACTGATCTCCTTTAGGATGGACTGGTTGGATCTCCTTTCAGTCCAAGGGACTCTCAAGAGTCTTCTCCAACACCACAGTTCAAAAGCATCAATTCTTCGGCATTCAGCTTTCTTTATAGTCCAACTCTCACATTCATACATGACTACTGGAAAAACCATAGCCTTGACTAGACAGACTTTTGTTGGCAAAGTAATGTCTCTTAGAAATCACAATATACATAGTCAGTGCTTGATCTGCATCGTGTAGTGTTCTAGATGCTTGGAATACATGAAGGACCCCTGACCTTTTGAGATTACGTTCCAACAGAATTTCCACCTCTCTTTCTCGCAAAAGAGCATTTTTCGTGCATCCCCTCACTCATTCATATAACAAAAATTAACATGTACTTACTGTGTGCCAGCTATTTCAGTGACCAATTCTCATGTAAAATGTAATGAAATTTTCACAAAATTTCTATGAAGAAACCATTATTTATTTTATACTTATGGAAAAAAAACAATGAGACACAAAAAAGTTAACTACTCTGAGGATTCTTTTGGCTGTGGTCAATAAGAAGACAGTTAATATCAGATGAAACAGTAAAACAATTTTTATATCAAATAACTAATTTCAGAGAGAAGAGAAACTTCAGGGTAGGATGTTAGTGTTTTCATCAACTGCAAATAAGGCTCAAGTTTTTTGCCACCCTGGTCTGCTGTCCATGTTATTGACTTTAGCCCAAACCCCCAACCCACTGCATTCTAAACAAGGCTGCTAATAACACTCAGGGCTCTTTTGATTTGTTCACATCCAGTGGTAGAGAGAGAGACATAAAGATAGGGAAAAAGATAGAGAGAGACTGTAGACTTTCTTAAAAAGCGTCCAGCAACCTTTTCTTCATAATTCATTAGCCCAGATTTTGTCATATGTCCAGTATGAATTAATTAATTGCCAAAGGCAATGTAATTACTCTTAGAATAATCATTCCCACAGCTTGATCTGACCTCAGTTCTCCAACTTGCATTGCATCAATGAGGTACAAGAATAGGTATTGGAGAATCAACCACAGTACCCTCTACCGATAACAGCAAGGAGTGGGAACAACTAGAATGTTAATATATGTCTCAGGAGCTCCAAGAGTCAGAACTGAGGAAGTGGATCTTCTCATCGCCAAAGAAAAAAAATAGCTCAGATATGAATAGCCAAATTTTCAGAATCTGGAAGGAGGAAATAGTGTGGAAGAGAGTGAAGCGGACCTGGAAGAAGCTTGAGAGCCCAGGACCATTGACCTGAGCTCATGGGAGAGATACGTGGCAGCTCTTTTTAAATAAATACTTGAGTAATGTAAAAATGGTGAGGCCATGAGAACTCTGCAGGTAATTGTTCAATAAATATATAGTTTTTATCATCAACTGAATTTTGAAGGGGATTTATTTGGCTAGACTCACTCTGTGTTGGATATATGCCAATAGGTATCTGTATGTAGAATTGATGCTTTTGAGCTGTGGTTTTGTAGACTCTTGAGAGTCCCTTGGACTGCAAGGAGATCCAACCAGTCCATCCTAAAGGAAATCAGTCCTCAATAATCATTGAAAAGACTGATGCTGAAGCTGAAGCTTCAATACGTTGGCCACCTGATGTGACGAACTGACTCATTTGAAAAGACCCTGATGCTGGGAAAGATTGAAGGTGGGAGGAGAAGGAGACTACAGAAGATGAGATGGTTGGATGGCATCACTGACTTGATGGATATGAGTTTGAGTAAGATTTGGGAGTTGGTGATGGACAGGGTAGCCTGGTATGCTGCAGTCCATGGAGTCACAAAAAGTCGGACATGACTGAGTGACTGAACTGAACTGAATCTGAATGTAGAAACTGTAAGAACCTTTTTTTTTGCTTTCAAAATAGAATATGCTAAAAAATAGAAGTATATTATTTTATTCACTTTCTGGATTTTGGTTCACAGCTGAGCATCTAAAATTTTCAAGCTGTTTAACTTCACTAAAATACTACCTATGAAAAGATTGATATGTAGACTACATTGGGAGTGTAATAGGTACAGTTTCGTTGAAAAGTATTTTGATAATATCAACAATTAAAGCTGAAAAGTGTAATAACCTAAATTTAACTAAAGATCAGGAATAAGACAAGGATGCTCATTCTTGCAATTTCTGTTTTACATTGTACTAGAAGTTCTAGACAAGACAATTAAAGTCTTAAAAAAAAAAAGACATCCAGATTGGAAAATAAGTTGTATTTTTTTTCAGTTGACATGATATTAGAAATATAAAATCTGAGGGATCCACTGACAATCTATTATTAAGCTAATAAATCCAGCATTAGAAACAACCCAAATGTTTACTAACCAGTGAATAAATAAATAAAAATGGTATATCCATACAATGGAATATTATTCAATGATAAAAAGAAAAGAAGAATTGATACATTCAACAATGATCTTTGACATCATTAAGTGAAAAAAGTCAGTTACAAAACATCACACATTGTATGATATCATCTCTATATAATCCTGAATAGGCAAATCTACAGACAGAAAGCAGAGTAGTGATAGCTGAGGGCAGGGTGAAAGAGGAGTGCATGGGGGAAAATGAGGAGTGGGTAGTAATGGTTTCTGAGTTTCTTTTAGTGATAACAAAAATGTTGTAAAATTAGATTATAGTGATGGTTCCACGACTCTGTGACTGTACTAAAAATATCAAATTATATATTTTAAATGGATGAATCATATGGTATGTGAATTATATTTCAATAAAGCCATTAAAAAAAGAGATAAACTATGATTGATTTGTACATTAAATGCAATGCAGGAATGAGGATGAACAAATTTGCATGTGAAATGGGTGTGTCTTACAAAGATAATGTTTTGCAAAAGAAGCCAGACACAGAAGAGCCCATATTATTTGGTTCTATTTACATAAATACACTGATCTGTGTCATGAAGATAAATGTTACATTTGAGGGGAGGGAAGGAGTGGGAGAAGGCACAGGACAGGGCCGCCTTTGGATTTCCTATTTAATATTTTATTTATTGAATTTGTTTTTGTTGTTGTTGTTCAATTGCTCAGTCATGTCTGACTCTGTGACCCCACAAACTGCAGCACATCAGGCTTCCCTGTTCTTCACCAGAGTTTGCTCACACTCATGTCTGCTGAGTCGGTGATGCCATCCAACCATCTCATCCTCTGTTGCATCTTTCCTTCCTACCTTCAGTCTTTCCCAGCAGCAGGGTCTTTTCCAATGAGTCGGCTCATTGGAAAATGAGTATCAGGTGGCCAAATTACTGGAGCTTCAGCTTCAGCATCAGTCCTTCCAATGAATATTCAGGGTTGATTTCTTGGTTCGGGAGTGTTACATGAGAGTGTTCAGTTTATGAAATTCTACAGTTGAGTCCTGCTGGTTTTGTACAACTTTTCTAAATCTATGTTATGCTTTGATGAAAGAAAAAGATTTAAAAATATTCTATACATCTTATCATTTCATTGTGTACCCTAGTTCTGAGCCGTGGTGGAGAAGCAGCCAACTGCACAAGATTTTCAGTTTGGCAACATGTTCTTTGTTGATTCAGCATAATATTTAAGAACCACATGCAGAGCCTTTGAAAATGGCCCAGGTTTCTGGATCATGAAAGTGGCCTGAACATTGTAACTACTTCTTCCTCAAATACTCATCAAATTGGCAGAAACCATGAAACTGCTTAAAAATAAGGAAAGGAGCCAGCAGTGGGCCAGATAGTTTGAGGTATCTTGGGAAATAGAACACAGATTGGATTGGATTGATGGAAATGAGGAAAGAAGCAGAGACTGCATCCGTGTTATAGCAGTAAGGTGTGAATGCAATCCAAGGGGGCTCCAGAGGACCCTCGGAGAAGGCAATGGCACCCCACTCCAGTGCTCTTGCCTGGAAAATCCCGTGGACGGAGAAGCCTGGTAGGCTACGGTCCATGGGGTCGCTAAGAGTCGGACACGACTGAGTGACTTCGCTTTCACTTTTCCCCTTCATGCACTGGAAAAGGAAATGGCAACACACTCCAGTGTTCTTGCCTGAAGAATCCCAGGGACGGCGGAGCCTGGTGGGCTGCCATCTATGGGGTCGCACAGAGTCGGACACGTCTGAAGCGACTTAGCAGCAGCAGCAGCAGCAGAGGACCCTCAGACTCATAGCTCCGGGGTACAGAGAGCTGAGTGATCCACAAGCAAGCTTTGGGGAGGGTGTGAGAAGGGAGATCTACATTCAGGACGAAGGAGCTGGTGGAAGGCCGGTACAGTAGAGCTTTAGGGATTCTGGGCCTCCACAGTGGGTGAGGTGGAAGGCAGCCCCAGTAGGATAAGGACCACTATGAAGTCACCAACCTCATCTCCATGATCAACTTTGAGATACTCTAAGAACTCAGGGCTCAAACTATGCACAGAAACTGTACAGCTGCAGCACCTGGGGGTTTGTTGGAAAGGCAGATGCCTAGGCTCCACCCTGGACCTCCTGATCAGCACTGTAAACGCTTCCATCAAGCCCTTTCTGCCCCTCCCACTGAGGAGGACCAGCTCTTGATGCAGCTGTATGTCTGTTCAGGGCTGTCGCAATGCATGGATGCAGCAAGGTCTGAACAAAATTAGACAGCAGTTGCTTCTGTCCTCCTGATGGCCAGAGGGAGAATCTAGATAGAACACTTCTCTGCTTGACTCCTCTTCATTTAGCCCTTTCTCAGCAGTCTCCAACTCCTCCATCGAAATGTCCTCAGTCGCACAGCCACTCTGAGGCACAGAATCCTGACCTGGTCAGAACTGAGCAGTGGACTCAAGTGGACAGTCTCTGCCACAAGCAGATGCCCTGCTCTCAGGGAGGAACATGTGAGCACCATGAAACCAGCAGGAAGATGAGGGAAGCATGTCTTCACATTAGGCTCCAGGTTGGGGAGCCTAATGTGAAGACAGGGTCTTAGTCAAAAACACAGGAGAGCAGGTTTGCAGGGTTACCATACTAGTTGAAAACTCCTTTTGGAAATTTGACCATGGATGAAAATTCAAGCAAGAGCCAAACATGTTGACTTTAATAGAGATAAAATCTGCAAAACATCAGCATCCTTCTGAGCCATGCACTGACAGAACTCCTAACCATGCAGATAGAATCAGCCATCCGGTAAATCTCTCGACCCTCATGCTCAAGAACAGTACTTAGAGAAGTAGTCTTGTCTTAATCTAAAACAAGTGCTCCCACTGTTGCAAAGCTCTGCAGAGAGACAGGCCATGTAGACAATGTGAAAATGGTTGCAAGAAGGTGTCTGACCCCATAAAGTCAGTCCAGGGGAGAGAAGGGCATCTGGGTCAGAACAGACCTGGATTCAGATCGCTGTGTGACATCCCCCAGATCACTCTGTCCTTCTGAACCTGTTTTCTTTTGAGTGGAAGAAAACTATGATATTTGTCCCCTTAGTTTGTCTGTGTGTTAATTGCTCAGTCGTGTCCGACTCTTTGCGACCCCATAGACTGCAGCTCACAAGGCTCCTCTGTCCATAGAGTTAGTTCTCCAGGCAAGAATACTGGAGTGGGTAGTCATTCCCTTATCCAGAGGATCTTCCTGACCCGGGGATGGAATCTGGGTCTCCTGCTCTGCAGGCAGATTCTTTACCATCTTAGTCACTAGGGAAACCTTTAGTTTGTGGTGACAATTAAATGAAAATCATATGTAAAACACTTAGCTCGGGGCTTGGCATCTCAGGAGGGTTTAGAAAATGTGAGCATGTTCTAAAGTCCGCCTTGCCCAGTTACAGATCCTAGGAAAGCCCTGAAGAGCCTATGTGCTGAGCTGGGCAGGGCCTTGAAACCTCAGTCTCTGCTATTGCTCCTGAACATCTGACTTCAGGATGAAAGAAAGGTATTTAGCCTTACGAGTATGTAATTATCTCTGAATGCGAACCTTCATGCCTGCTAAGAGGACATTCAACCAAGAGTGACATGGGTTTTGTGTTGGCAGAATCACCTGCCTGCTGTAAGACAAGTCCCTCTGGATATATTTTTATTTTAAAGGTTACATCACATTTGCTTTTCCTAATTCTGAAAGGGAAATTTTCAAACATGCAAATACAAGAAAAATGAGTCTTGCAGTTGGAGGTCCTGAAGACAACCAGAATAACCATTGCTGTGCATTTTTTTCTTCTGTACTTTCTTTCTAACATCTCCCTCATTAAAATAAATCCACATACATACACAGGCACTTACACACAACACACACACACACACACACACACACACACACACACACACACAAAGCAAGGACTGCCCTGCCTTGCTTAGTGATCAATTTATGTAATATTCTAAATCCTTTGTTGTCATTTCAACAATCTTCAAGGCAGCTTCATCAGGAGAAGATTCTATCTTAAAAAGCAAAATCTTTCTTTAATCATCAATAAGAATCAACTATGCATCCATTGAAGTTTTACCATGAGATTGCAGCAGTTCAGTCACATCAAGCTTCAGTTTTAAGTCTAGTTCTTTTGCTATTTCTATGGTATCTGCAATCACTTCCTCCACAAAATTTTGAAGCCCTCAAGTCAACCATGAGGGTTGGAATTGACTTCTTCCAAACTCCTTTAATATGGATATTTTAACCTCTTCCCAGTACCCATGAATGTCCTTAATTACATCTAGAATGGTGAATGTTTTCCATAAAGTTTTCAGATGACTTTACCAGATCCATCAGAAGAATCACAATTTATGGTAGCTATCAGTTCAGTTCTGTCACTCAGTCCTGTCTGACTCTTTGAAACCCCATGGACTGCAGCACGCCAAGCTTCCCTGTCCATCACCAACTCCCAGAGCTTGCTCAAATTCATGTCCATCGAGTCAGTGATGCCATCCAACCATCTCATCCTCTGTCGCCCCCTCTTCTTGCCTTCAATCTATCTCAGCATCAGGGTCTTTTTAGGATTAATTTCCTTTAAGATTAACTGGTTTGATCTCCTTCAGTCCAAGGGACTCTCAAGAGTCTTTTCCAATACCACAGTTGAAAAGCATCAATTCTTCAGCGCTCAGTTTTCGTTATGGTCCAACTCTCACACCCATACATGACTACTGGAAAAACAATAGCTTTGACTAGACAGACCTTTATCAGCAAAGTAACGTCACTGCTTTTTAATATGCTCTCTAGGTTGGTCATAGCTTTTTGTCCAAGGAACAAGTGTCTTTTAATTTCATGGCTGCTGTCACCATCTGCAGTGATTTTGGAGCCAAAAATAAATAAATAAAGTCTCTCACTGTTTCCATTGTTCCCCATCTATTTGCCATGAAGTAATGAGAACATATGCCATGATCTTAGTTTTGTGAATGCTGAATTTTAAGCCAACTTTTTCAATCTCTTCTTTCACTTTCATCAAGAGGCTCTTTAGTTCTTCTTCACTTTCAGCCATAAGGATGGTGTCATTTGCATCTCTGAGATTATTGATATTTCTCCAGGCAATCTTGATGCCACCTTGTGCTTCACCCAGCCCAGCATTTCACATGATGTACTCTGCATATAAGTTAAATAAACAGGGTGACAATATACAGCCTTGATGTACTACTTTCCCAATTTGGAACCAGTCCTTTTTTCCATGCCTGGTTCTAACTGTTGCTTCTTGACTTGCATACAGATTTTTCAGGAGGCAGGTAAGGTGATCTGGTTTTCCCATCTTTATAATTTCATGGCAGCTATCACCTTACGAAATGTGTTCCTTAAATAATAAGAGCTGAAATTTGAAATTAATTTCCTTGATCCATGGACTGTAGAATAGATGCTGTGTTAGCAGGCATGAAAACAACATTAATATCTTGTACTGCTCCATCAGAGCTCTCGAGTGACCAGATGTATTGTCAATGAGCAATAATATTTGAAAGATCTTTTTTTTTTTCCTGAGCAGTAGCTATTAACAGTAGATTTTAACTAGTCAGCAAACTGTATTATAAATGGATATGCTGTCATGCACATTTTCTTGTTCCTTTTCTAGAACATAGACAGAGTAAATTTAACATAATTCTTAAGGGCCATGGGATTTTCAGAATGGTATATAAACGTTGGTTTCAATTTCAAGTCACCAGATGCATTAGCCCCTAACAAGAGAGTCAGCTTATCGTTTGAAGTTTGAAGTCAGGCACTTACTTCTCCTCTCCAGCTATGAAATTTCTAGATGGCATTTTCTTCCAATAAAATGCTGCTTCATCTACTTTGAAATTCTGTTGTTTAGTGTAGCCCCTTTGTGAATTATTAATATCTTAGCAAAATCTTCTGGATAACTTGCTGCAGCTTCTACATCAGGACTTGCTGTTTCTCCTTGCATGTTTATGTTATGGAGGCAACTCCTGTTCTTAAACCTCATGAATTAACCTCTCTTAGCTTCATAATTTTGGCTTCCCTCATGACTCAGTGGTAAAGAATCTGCCTGCAATGCAGGAGCCCCAGGACAGACAGGTTCGATCCCTGGATTGAGAATATCCTTGGAGGAGGACATGGCAGTCCACTCCAGTGTTCTTGCCTGGAGAATCCCATAGAGAGAGGAGCCTGATGAGCTCCAGTCCATAGGGTCACAAAGAGTTGGACATGACTTGAGCGGCTAAGCATGCACACACAGCTTCTTGTTTTCACTCTGCAATTTCCTCACCTCTCACAGACTTCATAGAAATGAAGAGAGTTAGGGCCTTGCTCTGGATTACCTTTGGCTTAAGGGAGCATGTTAGCTGGTTTGATCTATCCGGACCACACAAACTTTCTCTGTATCAGCAATAAGGCTGTTTTGCTTTCTGATTATTCAGTATACACTGGACTAACACTTTTGGTATCATTCAAGAACTTTTCCTTTGCTTTCACAACTTGGCTAACTGTCTGGTGAAAGAAGCCTGATTTTGGCCCATCTAGGATTTTACATGCCTTCGTCACTGAGCTTAATCATTTCTAACTTTGGATTTAAAGTGAGAGGAATGTGATTCTTTGTTTCATGTGAATGCTTACAGGCCACTGTAGGGTTATTAACTGGCCTGATTTCAATATTATTGTGTCTGAGGAAATTGTGAGGCTTGCACAGAGAGCCAGAGGCGAGGTAATGGCTGGTTAGGGGATCAGTTAGAACACACACATTTATTCTGTTCATCATATGGGTTCAATTTATGACACCCCAAAAGAATTACAACAGGAACATCAAAGATCACTGATCACAGATCATTTTAGTATAATAAGGATTTGAAGAAGTTTGAAATACTATGAGAATTATCAAAATGTGACAGATACTAAGTCAACAAATGCTGTTGGAAAATGGTGTTCATAGACTTCATCAATGCAGGGTTCAATTTGTACTTTCAATTGGCAAACACTGAAGTATCTGCAAAGCACAATCAAGTGAAGCAGAATGAAGGGAGGTTTGCCTTGAACTGTTTGGGCTTCCCTGGTGGTTCAGATGGTAAAGAATCTGCCTGCAATTTTGGAGACTCAGGTTTGATCCCTGGATTGGGAAGATCTCCTGAAGAAGGGAACAACTACCCACTCCAGTATTCTTGCCTGCAGAACCCCATGGACAGAGGAGGCTGACAGGCTACAGTCCATGGGGTTGCAGAGTTGGACACAACTGAAGTGACTTAGCATGCACGCACACAGTGGTTCTTAAGTCCAGGGTGTTTCTGAGTCCCCCGCAGCACTTGATAAACTCATCTTGCTGGGCCTATCACCAGAGTTTCTAGCTCAGTGGGTCTGGGATGGGACCTGAGAACTTGCATTTTGAACAGATTCCTGAATGATTCTGCTACAGTTGGTCAGGGGACTCCACTTGGAGAACCACCCCTGTACTCTGACGCAGAGAAAAGGAGAAGGGTTTCTGGTGATTTCTCACCCCAGGCCTGAAACCCTACACCTAAAAGGATGACAGGCTGCCAGCCCAGTGGTTAGTGGAGCTACTGCCAAGAGAAACCTCAGAGCCAGCCACACCTCTGCCAGCTATTTAGGCTCTGAGTCAAAGTTCAGGCAGACCGTGGAAAATGTGGTTTTCAGTCGTGTTGCTGAAACCAAAACCTTTGCCCATTTTGAAGTGTCAAAAGCCTGCATCAAACCCTGGGCCTGCGTTCCTCTTCTGTGGGGGACCTCACTCCTCCTGATGTGAAAATTTCAGCTGCTATAGTGTTTGGGGCTTGGCAGGGAGGGACATTCCACAATGAGATGACTGTGATCTGGAGGACACCACAATGCCGTGTCTGTAAATTGCGGCCACTTCCTCCGTCAGCAAAGCTCCCTGCAACCTCCTCCACCAGGAGGCTGCCGTTTCTCTCCTCTAAGGCTCTGAGTCAGGAGACCCCGGGTGGCAGATTCTTCAATGATGCCGTGTCCTCATACCATCACATCTCACTCCCATTTGCCACTGAAGCTATCAAAAAATAAATAAATAAAGGAGATACATTGCAGTCCCAAAACTTTTGCGCTTTACCATGTAAGAGAATCTTTCAGAGATATACAACCAGATGATTATGTATAGAACAAGGTTATAAATAGTATATTCTAATGCATTAATAGCCATAGGAAGTGACAGAAAATAGCAAGATAAATAAACAGAAGAGCAATACAGATCAGAAAGAGCTTTGTAGAGCAGTGATTTGGGGTCAGTTTAGGGGGAGATTATTCTTTGCAACTTACTTTCTCTGGGGCCACTACTAAGCATACTCTAGTGGATGTAATACTATAAGTTCAACTACATGACCTGGAATGCTAAGGAGGAGGCTTAGAACTTCCCTGGTGATCCAGAGGCTAAGAATCTATGTTCCCAATGCAGGGGCCCAGGTCCAATCCCTGGTCGGGTAACTAGATTTCACAAGCTGCAACTGAGGGTCCTGCATGCTGTAAACAGAACCTGGCACAACAATACGAATAAACAGTTTTTTAAAAGGAGGGGAGGCTCAATCAGGTCCACTATTCTCAATTTAATAAGGCAAAGCTATGTAAAGTGAAAGGAAGTGAAAGTGTTAGTGGCTCAGTTGTTTTCTACTCTTTGCGACCCCATGAACTATAGCCCACCAGGCTCCTCTGTCCATGGGATTCTCCAGGCAAGAATACTGGAGTGGTTTGCCATTCCCTTCTCCAGGGGATCTTCCTGACCCAGGGATTGAACATAGGTCTCCTGCATTGCAGGCAGATATTTTACTGGTGTAGCTACCAGGGAAACCCCTAAGCTATGCTTACCCTATGCTAGTAAGATTTCTATAGAATGACGAAGGGTTTATGGGCTGATGGTTAAAAGCCCAGGCTCTGGGCTAGATTTGAATCCTGGTTCTACAACTTACTAGCAGTGCATTCTCAGATAATTTTCTTTAGGTCTCAATATCTTCATCAATAAAATGGGAATAATGATAATACTTATATTATTTAGTTGTTAATTAGATAAAAGGCATTGATGTATGTAAGATGCCTAGAATGGTATATGATGTAGAATATTGTTTACTAAATAAAAAACACCCTAGTAGTTAATGAAGCGCTTTGTATTGTTCACTAAATAAATCATCAAAATGAAATTTTAGATATATTGTGCTTGTAACTATAAAATTCAGTTATGGAGAGAATTCCTATGATGTGGAAACTTCTCATTTTCAGATACTGGTGGGTAAGTGATATGTCCTAACTGTTTAACTCTTAGAAAAAGCACACTGGAAGTGGAGAAAACATCAACTTGGAAGTTCAACAGGTTTAGGTGTAAATCCTGGCTGGGTCAATTCCTGTTAGATGACCTTGTACAAGACCACCAGCCTCTATGAACTTCATCTGTGAAATGAATGTCTATGATTTATTTAAAGCATCTTGTAAAAGTTGAGGGCTTCCCAGGTGGCACTGTGGTTAAGAATCTGCCTGCCAAGGCAGGAGACACAAGAGCCTTGAGTTCAATTCCTGGGTCAGAAGGATCCCCTGGAGAAGGAAATGGCAACCCACTTCAGTATTCTTGCCTGGAGAATTCCATGGACAGAGGAGCCTGGCGGTCTAAAGAATCCTATGGGGTCACAAAGAGTCGGACATAACTGAGCGACTGAACAAAAAAATAAGAATGATACAGCAGAATTGTTTTGCACAGTGAAGGTAGCGACTTGTGGTTTCCGATACAATGCTTGGTGCCATACAGAGCTAACAATTTTATTATTTGTCTTTACGAGTTATGCATTACTTAGCACAATGTCAATATGAACTCCGTTCAGTTCAGTTCAGTCGCTCAGTCATGTCCGACTCTTTGCAACCCCATGGACTGCAGCACGCCAGGCCTCCCTGTCCATCACCAATTCCTGGAGTTTACTCAAACTCATGTCCATTGAGTCGGTAATGCCATCCAATCATCTCATCCTCTGTCATCCCCTTCTCCTCCCGCCTTCAATCTTTCTCAGCATCAGGGTCTTTTGCAGTGAGTCAGCTCTTCGCAACAGGTGGCCAAAGTATGTGAATTATGACATAGTAAACTTTGGAATAACCTGAAAGGAGTTGTTATGGAGGAGGAATGAGGATGCTGCAAAAGGGCTGCGTGGTGAGTGCCAGTTTCTATCTGCCTCTAACAGGTTCCCTCCCCACCTTCCCAAGGCTGATACCAGGAGCTCAAGAATCAAGGGGCTTGGATCTGGGACGGGGGGCTGGAATCTTGGCTCCTGCTCATTTCTTAAGACAGTTGACTTTGCAGGAGCTGTTTCACCTTTCCTTGGATTGCAAACAGACAGGCTATGGTGAGTGCTCTGGAATAATATTCACACCCGCTGCCAGGATGTTTTCATGGGGAGTCTCAGTTCTTCCCTACCTTTCAAGTCTCTGTTTCTTTCTATTGTTTTCAATATAGCATTTGCGAGAAAAAGCACAAGTCCTTAGGGCAGTAACCACATTTTCCCTCATCCTCTTACATAGCTCTTCATTTTTTTTTTCACTTTACAAATGTCACTGACATAATTAATTTTTCCCTTGCAAGCTAAATTTGAGCGATGTCTAAATGCAAAATGTTTACAGGCAGTCTCGTTCACTGGCAGCAGCAGCAGCACCAATATATAAGGGAAATTAGTACATAATCTGAGGTTTTAGCTTTTTGTCATCCAGCTAACTTTTTTCACTTTTTCACAGTGGGCCTTCTGTCTATTTCTCCATCTTTGAGTGAACAAACCCAGTCGGCAGATTCAGGGCCCCACTCCCCCGGCCACCGCCAAGTTAGCGTCACGTCTGTTTCTATGCAGGTGTGTTCCCTTTGGCCTTGAATGTTGACACGTCATTGCTGGTTTGCTTTTCGGGGAATTAATTTGAGATCTCCCTGTTTCTTGTAAGAGTATTTGGTTGGGTTGTGTAGCTCTCTCCCTGAGCCAATGACAACAGTGACGGGCAAACCGATCAAAGCTCCGTCTTCTCCTTAACTATTCTCCCTGCAAAGTATTCATCCAGTTGTTTGCTAGTCTGGTCATCAAGTCATCCTTCCATTTAACAGAGACACCGACCAACCCCCTACATACGGAAGAACACTGCTGAGCAGGCTGTTTGATGCAGAGTTCACAGTGAATGTCATCCGGAGACAATTGGCAAGGTGCTCTGAGATTCAGACGCCGTCTCAGGGTCAGCTCTGACCACATGGGCTCCTCACCTCCCACTGGTTGTTGAGCCCCATTGATGGAAATATGGGGCTTTCCAGGTGGTGCTAGTGGTAAAGAATCCACCTACCAATGTAAGAGACACAAGAGACAGAGGTTCGATCCCTGGATGGGGAAGATCCCCTGGAGGAGGAAATGGCAACCCACTGCAGTATTCTTGCCTGGAGAATCCCATTGACGGAGGAGCCTGGCGGGCTACAGTCCATGGGATCACAAAGAGTCAGACATGACTGAAGCGCCTTAGGATGCACATTCATGACTGAAATATAACATGGGGACATTCTTCTCCCTTTGAACTCAGTAATCTTCCTAATCTTGGAGCTCCACTCCTCCTGCCCTGTGTGGGGTGATGATAGGCAAAGAGGTGACTACCCGTGCCTCTGTGTGTGTGTGTGTGTGTGTGTGTGTGTGTGTGTGTGTGTGTGTGTGTGTGTGTGTGATTTGTTGTTCAGTTGCTAATTTGTGTTCGACTCTTTGTGACCCCATGGACTACAGCCCACCAGGCTCCTGTGTCCATAGGATTCTCTAGGCAAGAATACTGGAGTGGGTGTCCATTTCCTCCTCCAGGGGATCTTCCTGACCCAGGGATCAAACCTGAGTCCTCTCCATTGGCAGCCAGATTCTTTACCACTGAGCCATCAGGGAAGTCCTATGTGTGTGTGATGTATGTATGTATGTGGTATGTATGTCCATGTGTGTGTGTGATAGGTATTTGTGTTACGGTGCTTTTGGCACTTTTTAAAATCACTCTGAGCAGACTTCATTTTATTCAATAAACACTTTCAGTTAGAATAAAACCTTCCCAGGGAACAGAGGGAAAACCCAAGCCCCAAGTCCAGAGGCCACTGTGGGCGTGGGCGGTGAGCCCCCACCGCATCCTCCTTCACATAGTTGTGGCCGCTTCAGGGGGGACATCGGTGCTCAAGGGAGGAAAGCAGCCCAGCAGGGAGGTGCTGCTATCTGACAGCAAACAGGAGTGGCTCCTGAGCATCCCAGAGAGCTGGCCTGTCGGAGCACCGGGCCAGTGATGGATGACCCAGCAGTGAGACATCCCAGAGCGCAGGGGTGTTCCTGGGGGTGCACTGAGCGCAGGACCGGCCCAGTGGGATGCGCGCTCCTAGGAGCGCGGGGCTCACGCCTGCGGCCTCGTGGACCAGCTGCAGGGGCCTGAGCAGCCTTATTTGGTAGCAGAGCCGGCCCTGATGCTCGGCTCCGAGGTGCCTCCTGAAGTCTGCCTGGGGTCTGCGGTTCCTCATCGCTCCCCAGTAAACAAGCCCTGGGCAGGGAGCAGCCCGAGCGTGGAGGCTGCCCGACAGCGGCCGAAAGAGGCGAGGACTAATTTGGTCATGGGGAGCGTGGAGGGTGACATTTACTGGATATTCGGTGGAGCTAACACAGAGCACACGGCCCTGGGGACCTGGGGAGGGGCTCCGGGTGTAGTTCGCAGAGAGAGATGCAGGGTCAGGCCTGGTTCCGGGGCTGGGGGCTTGGTGGGGGGCCAGGCCCCCCTAGCCTGGGAGCTTCTTCACTCTGGGGGCATCCCGTGTTTCTGGCCACCCTTGTTCCTTGCCCCTCTGATGCCCTGGTCCTGTGCTTCCACTGGTCCTGGTGACCCCTCAGCCTGCACACTGAGATGTCAGGGCGGGCGTGAGAGGTAACATTTTCCCTGGCAAAAGCAAGCCTGCCCTTGAGCAGGGAAAGGGCAGAATCCTCCTTTGGTGGGAAGAAAGCAGAGTCCATCACCTTTGGTTCCACCAGGAGATGAACACGTAATTCTACTAGATTAGAACTATTAGGAAAGAAGATTTGGGTTTCTGGTGTTCATTCTCTGTTTTTATTTGAACTGGAGTGTGGTTGCTTTAGGATGTTATGTTAGTTTCTGCTGTACAACAAGTGAATCAGCCGTAGTATACATATATCCACTCCCTCTTGAGCCTCCCTCCCACCCTCCACCCCATCCCTCTAGGCCGTCACAGAGCACTGAGCTGAGCTCTCTGTGCTATACAGCAGCTTGCCACTAGCTATCTATTTTGCACATGTGTGTGTGTTAGTCGCTCAGTCATGTCCAACTCTGCTACTCCATGGATCATAGCCATCCAGACTCCTCTGTCCATGGAATTCTCCAGGCAAGAATCCTGGAGTGGGCAGCCATTCCCTTCTCCAGGGGAATTTCCTGATCCAGGGATCAAACCCAGGTCTCCTCCATTGCAGGCAGATTCTTTATCATCTGAGCCACCCGGGAAGCCCATTTTTACACATGGTAGTGTATATATGTCAATGCTGCTCCCTCAATTCATCCCACCCTCTCCTTCCTCTGCCTCCTTGTTCAGGTATTCATCCTTAAACTGGGAGGTCACCAGACACTTTTTTATAAAGGGATTTGATAAGAGGAAGAAACTGAAGACATACAACTTTGTAAACAGGTAATAAAACTGACTGCTTGTGGATGATATGCTTATATTCCTAGGTAAAAAGTGCTATAAACAGTAAGAAAATCAAGCTAATAAAGGGGTGTGCACACTTTATAATAAAGAAGAGGTTTATTAAAATAATGAAATATGTAGCTTACATATGAAAACATATATAAATATATATAAACATAAACACATATACACACACACATATAAAACATATGAACAAAAACAACAAAACAAAATACTTAAGAATGAACTTGGGAATGTATGTTACCTACAACAAGAAAATTTTAAAAATTACTCCTGAGGGACAGAAAAACACAAGTATGACAAATGGAAACAAACTCATATTTTTGAGTGAGAAGGCTCATCACTCTACAGATATTAAGATTTCCAAGGAAAATTGCATGTGTAATATAAAACCTGTGTTTTTGTTTTTGTTTTGAACCGGTGTGATTCTATTGAAAAGGGACTGGTTTCCATGGCTCTGCAATGTAGCTGGGTCCTTTGCTTAAGGATTTCTCACAAGCTTGCAGGGAAAACGCTGACAGGGGTTGCAGACTGCCTCTTCAGAAGGTTCAGCTGACGATCGGATTCCAGGCTCACTCATGTGGTTACTGGGATATTTGGTTGCTTCAGGGATGTTGAATGGATGGCCTCCATTCCTTGATGGCCACCCTCGCTTCCTTGCCTCTCCTAAGGGAATCTGAGAGCATGGTGGCTTTCTTGAGATCAAACCCGAGATAAGAGGCAAAGAGAGCGTTTGAACAAGTTGAAGTCATATTCTTTTATAGCCTAATAATAGAAGGAGGGCTTCCCAGGTAGCTCAGTGGTAAAGAACCCATCTGCCAATGCAGGAGATGCAGGAGACATGGGTTCAGACCCTGGATTGGGATGATCCCCTGGAGAAGGAAATGGCAACCAACTCCAGTATTCTTGCCTGGAAAATCCCATGGACAGAGGAGGCTGGCGGGCTACCGTTCATAGGGTAGCAAAGAGTCTGATACGACTGAGCATGAATGCCTAATAGAAGTGATGTTCTATAACTTTTGCTGTAGTTTATTTCTGGCAATTAATTACTAGTCTAAACTCAAGAATTAAGAACTGCACAAGAGTGTGAATACCAAGAGATAGGGCTCCCCAGAAGCAATATTGGAAGGCTGCCTAACAAAGCTCATTGTCCTCTCTCTAACTGCTCCCTGCTATTTTAATTCCCTGCATAACATTTATCACTATCAGATGTGTCCCTTGTTTGTTTACTTGTTTGTTGTCTGTGTCCACCCTCTGGAATAATGTTGTCCATGAGTGCAAAAACTGTGCCGGTTATCATAGTAGGTGATCAATAATGGTTGTTCAATAAGGGAATGGATCAATGCGTGACTTGGACATACCTGAGAAGTTGGCTGAGGTTCCTGGGGAACTAAGCAGGCTGTTCTGCCTGAGAGGGGGTTGCTGAAACCAGCAAACATTTTGGCGGAAGCAGGAGCAGTCAACCAGAGCTTCTTTGATTTATTTTACAGCAGATGTTCTTTCTGCTCTCTGACCTCTGTCCTGGGGACAGCAATTTAGAAAATGAAGGGGTGGCAGCACATGATTATGCCACATACACTTATTTAATTGAAGTGATCTCATTTGTAATAGAGACTGCAAACCGGGCATGAGTCCTGAGCAGCAGCTGCTGTTCTCCGTGGGCTCTTCACCTGGGCTGGGAGCTACATGAATCCTTCTCTGTTCATCTCACTTCTGCTTCCTTGGCCTTTCCCCTCTTCATTTTTCCTCCTGCACCTTCAAGACTGCTTGTCTTCCTCCTTCAGCAGTTAAATTTTAATTATCCCTTGCTTCATGACCTCCTGGGGCTTCCCTGGTGGCTTAAACGGTAAAGAATCTGCTTGCAATGCAGGAGACCGGGATTCAATCCCTGGGTCAGGAAGATCCCCCGGAGAAGGAAATGACAACCCACTCCAGTACTCTTGCCTGGAGAATTCATGGACAGAGGAGCCTCGTGGAGTACAGTCCATGGGATCCCAAAGAGTTGGACATGACTGAGCTACTAACTCTCACTTTTTTCATGACCTTATAGTCTTCCATTTGTTGTTATTGTTTAGTCGATAAGCTATGTCCTACACTTTTGTGACCCCATGGACTGTATCCCGCCAGGCTCCTCTGTTCATGGGATTTCCCAGGCAAGAATACTGGAGTGGGTTTCCATTTTCTCCTCCAGGGGATTTTCCTGACCAAAGGATAGAGCCCACATCTTCTGCATCTCCTGCATTGGCAGGAGAATTCTTCACCTTTGAGCTGCTGGAGAAATCCCTTCCATCTGATCAACTTGCATAAATTCTGTTCATGGCTTAGATTTCAGCCATCCCGCAAAAGATGATATAGAAGGGAAGTCTGAGCCCGTCCTCAGAATCTCTCTCTCCCACTGCTCACTTACAGTCTTTAGCTCCAGAAGGTCGTGAAACTTGCACTGAAGTGTCTATGCCCTTCAGTGTGCTCTCTTCAACCTGGACATGCAATAAACAAATTGTTAAAGATAATGTTCTCCACTCTTTCCACAATTTCCATTTTCTGGGCCATGTGCTACCCTCCTGTTATTTCTTATCCCTTTCCCCAAAGCATCCTTGGACTATATGCTCATCCAGAAAAATAAGAACCATTAACTTCTGTAGTGATTGTGAATTTTAATCACAAACGCAGATGTTCAGATAATAAAATTTTCTTTTAATGTAGTCAAAGATGTTCAAGCACATCGTTTTTAGAGTCAAGTAGCTTTGTAATGTTTCTAACAGAAACAACAGACTGTATCCACCTCTCTCACTTCTATTCCCACCTTATAGAGGAGGCCACTTTCAACCTGGTTGACTGATTTTTCCTGGGATAACCCACATGTTTCTATAGGGCATCCATATGCATCTATGCCTTGATTTTTCCTTTTTAGGTATTATCTACTGACTTTTGAAAGTGTAAGATGAGAAATCAGCTCTCTGACAATCCCCACTCTTAATGCAGACATGTCTATACATGCACCCTCACACCAACACCTCCACCCTTAATGCAGACATATCTATACATGCACCCTCACACCAACACCCCTTTCCCTCAATAGTGATGATTTCTGTGCATCATGATGCTAGAGTTCCTTTTTGTAATTTTTCTTTTTTTTTTTTTAACATTGTATCCCTTTGTCTAATTAGAAATCTAAGTAGTCATAGAATTCTACACATTCCTAACTGAAGGGTAAACTCTTCCATATATATGAATATTCATTGGAAGGACTGATGATAAAGCTGAAGCTCCAATATTTTGGCCACCTGAAGGGAAGAGCTGGCTCTTTGAAAAACACTGATGCTGGGAAAAATTGAAGGCAGCAAGAGAAGGAGATGACAGAGGATGAGATGGTTGGATGGCATCACCAACTCAATGGACAAGAGTTCAAATAAACTGGAAGATGGTGAAGGACAGGGAAGCCTGGCGTGCTGCAGTCCATGGGGTCACAAAGAGTAGAAATGACTTAGCGACTGAACAATAACAATATGAAAACATTCATTAGGAATCTTTTAATCATCCTCCTATACTGAGCTAGGTCTGTGCATAGATGTTCCCGTAGCCTTTCCTTTCATGATTATCCTGGGAATTTGCCTACTTGCTTTTTATTTCTTTTGGTTTAAATATTTTTTACTTGAAACCCATCTCTTCCTTTTCCATGGTTAATTCCTTAATTTTTGGAATTCATCCTCCAACAAAGAGTATATGAGAAGAAAATTTTTAATAATGTATTTATCTGATGGTGTTATTCTACACTTTTGTTTAAATGGTGATTTAAATACAAATAGGATTTCAAGTCAAACATAATTTTTCCCATGATGATTTTGAAGATGTTACTCATTTTATTCTATCCTCTTCTGTTGCTGTTGAAAGACTGCTTTGGTCACCTCTTTATGAGAAGGAAACTGCCCCAGATCTTAGGGTTTAAAATAAGGATTTATCATTTGTCATGATTCTTCGGGTTGGCTGGTGCTGCTTTTGCTGGATTCACATGAGGTACCTTATATGATAACATTTATCTAGAGCATAGCTTGAGACTGGCTCAAATGGGAATTTCTCTGCTTAGTGTTCTGTTCTTAAGAAGGCTGGTCTGGACTGGGCTTCCTCACATGGTGGTAGCAGCTTTCCAGAAAGGCAAGACCCCAACATATTAGCAGCTTATTAAGCATATGCCTGAAATGTACTTTCTGATACCCGATGGCCAGAGCAATTTCCATAGCCAAACCCAGAAACTTTGAGAGTTGATTATACAAGGGAGTAGGGTACTGGGGTGCTTGATTCACCAGGTACCATTTTTGCAACAACCTACAACAGTTCACAGTCCAGCTCCAAAGATTCACACACCTCTATATGCAAAACACCCTCAGGCCCTAACAAGACCCCTACCCTGACTCATCAAGTCACGTCACTGAGTTTGAAATTCATGATCTCATGGTCTATATCAGACCTAGATATGGTGCAGGTTATGTGGATGCTTCTCTTTTTGATCTGGAGATTTGTGAATTAAAAAGACATGCAATTTACCTTTCACACACACACAATGGTGAGAGAGGGACATGGTAACTGCAATGGGCACTGAATAGAAAAGATAGAGACAGGAGCACCAAGGTCACTGGTCCATAGCAATTCTGAAATCCAGCTGATTACCTATCAGGGCAGCAGGTTAAGCCCAATTCTGTCCCTCACAACAAACTGTGGAAAAGTCTTTAAGAGATGGGAATACCAGACCACCTGACCTGCCTCTTGAGAAATCTATATGCAGATCAAGAAGCAACAGTTAGAACTGGACATGGAACAATGGACTGGTTCCAAATTGGGAAAGGAGTATGTTAAGGCTGTATATTGTCACCCTGCTTATTTAACTTATATGCAGAGTGCATCATGTGAAATGCTGGGCTGGATGAAGCGCAAGCTGGAATTAATATTGCCAGGAGAAATATCAATAACCTCGGATGTGCAGATGACACCACCCTTATGCCCTTACGACAGAAAGCGAAGAGGAACTAAAGAGCCTCTTGATGAAAGTAAAAGAGGAGAGTGAAAAACTTGGCTTAAAGCTCAACATTCAAAAAACAAAGATTATGGCATACAGTCCCATCACTTCATGGCAAATAGATGGAGAAACAATGGAAACAGTGACAGACTTTATTTTCTTGAGCTTCAAAGTCACTGAAGATGGTGAGTGAAACCTTGAAATTAGAAGATGCTTTCTCCTTGGAAGAAAAGCTATGACCAACCTAGATAGCATATTAAAAAGCAGAAACATCACTTTGCTGACAAAGGTCCTATAGTCAAAGCTATGGTTTTTCCAGTAGTCATGTATGGATGTGAGGGTTGGACTATAAAGAAAGCTGATTGCCAAAGAATTGATGCTTTTGAACTGCAGTGTTGGAAAAGACTCTTGAGAGTCCCTTGGACTGCAAGGAGATCCAACCAGTCCATCCTAAAAGAAATCAGTCCAGAATACTCACTGGAAGGACTGATGCTGAAGCTGAAGCTCCAATACTTTGGCCACCTGATGCGAAGAGCTGACTCACTGGAAAAGACCCTGATGCTGGGAAAGATTGAAGGTGAAAGGAGAAGGAGGTGACAGAGGATGAGATGGTTAGATGGTATCACCAACTCGATGGACATGAGTTTGAGTAAATTCCGGGAGTTGGTGATGGACAGGGAGGCCTAGCGAGCTGCAGTCCATGGGGTTGCAGAGTCGGACACAACTGAGGAACTGAACTGAACTGTCCCTCAAAAGTAGTTCTCCAATTCATGATTTTCCATGGTTTAGGGTTTCGCCCTCTCAGGATGCTTCCCTCTGAAACACTTTCTTTCCCATAAGAAATAGCCCATGTTCTCATCAGACCAGTTTTCTCAGACTACTTCTTGACTGTAGAAAATTGAGAACTCCAGAGGTATCTTATCTTTTTTAATGATTTATGCCCCTTTAGTCCAATCTTGTGCAATACCTCTAAACTTTTTGTGGTCCTTCTATAAATCTGATTGTTATTCACTCCGTGTCCCAAAAGTCACGACTATAATTCATTTCATGAGAACTCTCTCCACTTTTGTCCAAGTATACAATTGCAGTGAAATAACACTTCTGAGATTTTTAGAAGTGCTTCTTCTTAGTTGAGAGAATCTATTAGTCTGAGGTCTAAACAAAGGGTCTTATGACCGAATATTTGATTTACTCTTTACCCTGAGACCACTTTTCATTTTGAGAGTCTGGTGCCAGCCAGAGAGACTGGAAATATTAGACAGTTTTATTTTTCGACCTTGTAAGTCTGGATTGGAAATTCTGTTCGCATACTGAATAGTTCTCTCTTTAGCTCAATTTCGACTTTCTATATCTTATCATATGCAACTAACAGAAGCCAATTGGCACTGTTCTGCCTAGAAATGTTATCTGCATGTGCAGGTTAATTTGGTAGATTTTTTTTCCCTTAGGTAAATGCAAACAGTTGTATTGCTACTTGTTTCATTACTACAAAATATGGGGCACCTTCTTTTAAACCTCTGGTATCAGTTTTATCCTTGTACTTTCTGCCTTCATCAATAAGCTCCTCATTATCCTTCCAGCCTCCCCCTTTGCCCCATGAAAAACCCTACAACTCATGCTTTAGGTCTTTTTCACAGCAGTGCTCTATTTACAAACCACTTTTCTGTTTTAGTTATCTATCGATGAAAACAAAGTCCTGTAAAATGGGATGGATATGCAAAGCAGTCTACTAATCTGAAGAATAACTTTTATTATTATTTAAGAAGACATTCTGAGGATATAAAAAACTGGTCTGCTCTGTGAAAATGGTAGAAAGAGCGTGAATACCAACCTATTAACACTGTTCACTGATTTTTTTTTCCTTAAAATGTGGTATCACATTCAATGTCTGCATCCCCTCCAAAGGTATAATGCAAGAGAACTGAGAAAACAGGTATTCTGTTTTTTTGTTGTTGTTGCTCAGTCGTGTCTGACTCTTTTGCGACCCCATGGCTTCCCTGTCCTTCACTATCTCCCGGGGTTTGCTCAAACTCATATCCATTGAGTGGATGATTCCATTCAACCATCTCATCCTCTGTTTCCCTCTTCTCCTCCTGCCCTCAATTTTCCCTAGCATCAAAGTCTTTTCGAATGAACTGGCTCTTCACATCAGGTGGCCAAAGTCTTGGAGCTTCAGCTTCAGCATCAGTCCTTCCAATGAATATTCAGGTTTAATTTTCTTTAGAATTGACTGATTTGATCTTCTTGCTGTCCACGGAACCCTCAAGACTCTTCCCCAGCATCACAGTTGTGAAGCCTCAAGATGTGTATTTAATTAGAGAGTTGATTGAAAATGCATTTAACTCAGCTGTTAAAGAATCCTCTTGGAATGCAGGTGACCTGGGATTGATCCCTGGGTTGGGAAGATACCCTGGAGAAGGGAAAGGCTATCCACTCCAGAATTCTGGCCTAGAGAATTCCGTAGGATGTATAGTCCATGGAGTTGCAAAGAGTTGGACACAACTAGCGACTTTCACTTTCACTTTAGGCAAATTTAGGAAAGACGGGCTGGTCTACATCTGTTCCTGTGAATGGGTTTCATCAACAAATATCAAGCAGGGATTTAGAAGAGCTGGTTCCCAGTGGCATCTCTGACACCAGGTGGATGACCTGGGACAGCCACCTCCTTGCTCTGTGTTCCCATTTGTGATGTGGCAAAGTTCAGCCACCTGCTCTCCATCATCTCCCCTAATCTTAACAGTCAATCACAGAATAAGTTGAGCCTTGAAACAAATCTCTATTTGGAGTCTGGACTTAACATCAAAAGAAGTCAGTGTTACTATTTGGGAAAACTCCAGAGACAACTTTCATAAAATATCTTGAGTTATTTTAGTGCAGTACCATAATAGTCCTAAGTTTTTCTATATTAGTAAACTTGTTCACACAGTACACTGATGGGGTAAATCTCTTCCTAAAAATATGTTGATCACCCTCAGAGATTAATGTGATTCAGATTAATCTAGTTTCTATTTTAATTGCATGAAAGAGTTAAATGCTCTGGCTGAATTGTGAATAAACTCTCTACTTCAACACAAGGGCAGTATGCACAAGACAATCTGTATGTCTGGATCTGAATCTATTTTGTCATTTTATCTTATCCTCGGAGGAGTTATCTTATTCTCAGGCTAGGAAATTTTCACAAAGCATGGTCTCTGTGGATTAATTGAACATCTCTCCAAAGACAGGAAAGTAGAGAGAATCCTTTCTGCTGCAAAATGAATTCAACTCTCCAAATTGACAGTGCAGTTTCTTTCTGAGGCACTTAATTATTTACCAGATGATTGTAGTTTATAAGATGATTCAAATTCAGGAACTGAAAGACTCACACCACCTCTGAGACCTTACTAAGTTTAACATTAGTTTAAATAACAGCATATATAACAGCTAATGTCTATTCTTGGCTATACTGCTTGAAAAATGTGTAATTTGATCAAATAAATTAGTTCCACTGAGCTTTATCTTTACAGTCTGCTGATAGGGTAAAAAATAATGCATCATGAATATACTTTGTGAACTGTAAATTGCTATTAATATTTGAGAGCTTATTTTCATTCATAGTGCTATTGCAATTTGTTTCTTTTTACTGAAGACTTTTTAAATGAATAATGAAAAAACTTGAATTAAGCAAGTTTTATTATTCCATATGCATCAATTAAGATATTTTGAAAAACTGATAGGTAATATTATTATGTGTTTAATTTATTCCAAAGGGGAGAGGTCATTGTATCTTTTGAAGAAATATGCTACATAGTAAACACTTTATAATTTAAGGGATAATTCTCCCAGATTTAACTTTAAATTCATATATAAGTGTTAATGAAATCTGCATATGAACAAGTGGGCCTGATTGGTAAAAAGACACAGAAAATGGCAATAACTGTAGAGCCGCTGGCTACCAAGTGTCACTGGACTCAGAGGGCAGCAGTTATAGGGGACATGATCCAAGTGTACAATGGTTATCAGGGGAGCACTATCATATTTTGTGAAATGAAGAAAGAAGCCCAGGAGTTGTCACAGGATGTGGTCATAAGGCAGGATGCCCAGTCATTACATGAAGAAATTCCATAGAAGCAAAGGGAAATAACCCTGAAAGGTTTTAGAAATGGTAATTCTGGAGTTTTCTTTGCAACTAATGTTGCTGCACATAGGTTAGACATCCCTGAGGCTGGTTGTTCACAGTTCTCCACCAAAGGACGTGGAGTTCTACATTCGTCAATCTGGGTGAACAGGTGGAGCCGGAAGGACCAGGGTTTGCATTTGCTTTTATCAGAACAAGGAAGAATACTAGTTAGCTCCAGGGGAACAAAAACCAGGACTTAAATTTAAGCAAATAGGTGTTCCTTCAGCAGAGATAATAAAAGCTTCTAGGGAAGATGTCATCAGGTTCTTGGACGTGGTACCTCCCATTGCAACTGGTCACTTCAAGCAGTCAGCCGAGAAGCTGATTGAGGAAAAGGGAGCCCTGGAAGCCCTGGCAGGCCCCCTGGCCCACATTTCCAGTGCCACGTCGGTAGACCGGCGCTCCTTGGGCAACTGGGATGCGGGCTTTGTGACCATGATCTTGCAGTGCTCAATGCAAATGTCAAACTTTAGTTATACTTGGAAAGAAATTAAAGAGTAACTGGGTGAGGATACTGATTCCAAAGTGAAGGGAATGATCTTTCTCAAAGGAAAGCAGGGTGTTTGCTTTGATATTCCTACTGGATCAGTTAGTATAGGAAAAGTGGCATGATTCAAGGTGCTGGCAGCTTTCTGTGGCCATGGAGCAGCCAGAGCTAGAAGGACCACAGGAGTGATTTCGCAGCTTCTGAGGACAGCGGGAAGGCAATTGAGGCTTCAGGGGACCAGCTTGAGGGCAACCAAGGTGACAGGGGACAGTGGGGAAGAAGTAGGAGCTTCAGAGGACAGTGAGCAGAAGGCAGCGACAAAAGTAACAGATTCCAAAACAAAGGCCAGAAGCAGAGTTTTAATAAAGCATTCGGACAGTACTTTGAAGTAGAGGGTTTATTTGGGAAAAACAACTATGTTCAGCAACATGGAACTGAACATTGTTTTTCATACAAAGTTAAAAGCACATTGTATTTCCTTCCTAACCACTTACTTGCCCAGTCCCCACCTCTTCAAGAGAGATAAGCTTCATCTAAATTATTTCGTCTGATTGATGATTGTCATTTATAACTTTATTGCTGCTTCTGTCTTGGATATTCCTTTGGAAAAGGTGTATGGACTCATTACATATTCTAATGTATTGTCTATAGATTTTAAGATAAAGTGAAGCATGTATCTGTTGATACTTTTTAAGCTGGCCTGTTTTTATACTTAGGAATGTCTCCTAATAGTAGGCTTCCCTGGTGTCTCAGATGGTAAAGAATCTGCCTGCAATGCAGGAGACCCATGTTCAATCCCTGGGTCAGGAAGATCCCCTGGAGAAGGAAATGGCAGCCCACTCCAGTATTCTTGCCTGGAGAGTTCCATGGACAGAGGAGCCTGGCAGTCTACAGTCCATGGGATCTCAGAGAGTCAGACACGACTGAGCGACTATTAGTCACTCACATAAGAGTTAATCTCCAAGTACCCATATTTCCATTATTTACTCATTTAAATGTATTTCAAATTTAAAAAAAAATTGTAAATGGCGTTATATCAATAATGTTCATGTATTATGTATTATCAGTATCTCTGACTAGTTTGGTAGATAGATTTCTAGAAGTTTCTGAACTTATTGGACCAAAGTTATGAACTTGACACAAATTGACAAATTATTTTAAGAGAAGTTTGGGCTAATTTGTGCTCTAACAGGTAAATTGTTAGAATTCTCTTTACAGTACATGGTCCCACCATTAACATGTTTCCAAACATAATTCTAATTTGTCATGCAAAACAGTGTTTCGTTGTTTCAATTCATGTAGCTTTTGTTATATTAGAGCCACACTGTCCAAAACAGTAGCCACTGGCCATATAACTTAAATTTAAATTAATTAAATTTAAATAAAATTAAAAATTCAGTTTCTCAGCTGCATGAGCCACATTTCAAGTGTTCAATAACCACATCATATTAGACAGTACAGAACATCGCAAAAGTTTCTGCTGCTAAAGAGGCTAGACTTTATGTTTTACATTAATTAATTATAACTATCCATTTTCCATTACAAATGACAAACACAGACACATAACTAAGAATTGTTTAAAAATAAAAATAAACTTCAAGAATGTGTTAGTATATTATTTTAAACAATCCACCCCCTGCCCACCCTACACACATCAGTCAACTCTTAAATCTTGTCTTTTTCTTATTTTTGCCCTGTTCGCCACTTGGGGCAAAGAGCACGGTTTGTGGTTTATCATGTCTGCATAGCTAGTTCTTCCATTAAAGTTTGGACTTGACTTATTTTAATCACCTAATTAATTATAGGACAATTCTAAAGGTTTATTGAAAAAAAAAGTTTATATTATTCCATTTTCCCATCTGCAAAATAATTGCACTCAGTGTATTCACATATCTTATACAGATCATTGGAATATTTTTGTTTGTTCATTGTTTTTTTTAAAGTTTATAAATAAATACTGTCAAATTTATAGCTAGGTACTTTGCATTTCTATTCCTTGTCTCAATGTAGTTATTTAAAAAAAAATTATTTTCTAAAAACTTATGGCTAATTTCTAAGAAAATATTTGAATTTTTTTATCTGCTTTTTACCTAGTTATTTTCTATAACTAATTTATTGAGTGTGTTATATTTTTCAGTTTATTCTTTTGGGATAGCTAACATATAATCTGAGTATTATCTTTGAATTATATTTCATTATAATTTAATATATATATATATGTATATAAATATATTGGTCTATCTGAGTATGATCTTTGAATTATCTGTGGACTGTTTTTCTGTTTTGTTTCAATTTGTTCTGATTATATTTGTCCTTGTCTTTTTCATTCACTGGAACATTCTGACCTATTTTAAAATTTTTTATTTAAAACTTAATAATATTTCATTCAGTTTTTTACTTTATAAAATCACCTTGAAAAGATTTAATACAGATTTTAAGTGCATTTTAGAAATCTCTACTTGATCACATATGAGACAATGTAAAAATCAAGTGTTTTGGAGATATACAGTATTTTTTTTAAATGTTTTGGGTTACCAAAATGAGTTTCTTTAGGAGAGGAGAAAAAATAAAGAAAATCTGTAATTCATAGGAAACGAAGATAGTTTCAGTTATTTGGTCAAAGGCCGTGGCAAAGAATAAGCATGTAAAGTCTTCAGTGTCATTAAAAAAAATTCTTATTGCCAAATTTTCACTTTTTTTCTCCTTGTTGGATGGCTAAACAGGAAGAGGGTAGTGTTGGTAAGCCAGCATTTACTCAGCATATCTGGGGTTCAAAAAGATAGCTAGTGTGGCTGGAGAATTGTGATCAGTTAGGAGTGAGGCAGTAGGTGGGGTTAGTGAGATAGGCAGGCGCCAGACCCTGCCCACTCTGTAGGCCACAGGAAGATGGGCAGTGGTTAATAAGAGTAAGGAAACCTTGGAAGGATTTAAGCAGGACAGTAACATGATGGTTGCTATAAATAAAAACATTACTTTTACCACTGTCTGGAGAATGAATCAGACAAGAGTGAGTTAGGAACTCTGAGGATAGGCTGTTGCAATAATCTGAGTGAAACCTAATGGGAACCTGGATTAACACGTATGAAATGCTATGGGGAACAGAGAACAGATTCAGAATGTATTTTGGATGCATAATTGATGAACATATATTTATATCAATTAAGAAAATGTAAGAGTTGGTGTAGTCATCTTAGAATTAGGTATAAGGAAATAAGAAAAAAATGATTCTGTGAATGGAGAAGCTTCAAGAAGCTTCAAGAGAAACTTCATTCATTGCAGAATGAAAGTAATTGGCAGAGGAGACATAAAAGAATGACTTGGAAGGTATGGAGTTCACTGAGGACTGACAAGTGCAGATTTCGAGGAGTAATTGGGACAAGAAGCCCCCAAATTATTGAGTTGGCTGAAAGGTTCATTTGGGTTTTTGGTCAACATGGAAAACCCAAACAAACTTTTTTGCCAGAAACCCAGTATGTTAAAAATGGTTGAGATCAAGTAATCACTCTACTGCAAAGCATTCCTCCAAGTCCATAAGGAAATAATCTCCTCCCTATATGATGTTTTAGTGCCAGCTAATTGTTATTTTATAACTGTATTTTTATTCTCATTTATTTTCTTCTTATTCCCCATAAATTTTTACTCACAGTTTGAAAAAAAAATAATGGATGAGAGTAAAGGAAATGAAGAGTGCTTTGTAGAGAACCCTCAAGAAACCCATAAAGGAAGTAGAAAAGTAGTCTGTTAGCCAAGAGGTGCTATGAGGTCAAAGATGGGAAATTCTAGGACAATGTCTAATTGATTAGAATGATGCATTGGAAAAAGAGATGAATGAGGTGGGAGAGAGAAGGAGACCTCTTAAAAATGAGGTTCTTGGCAAACTGAGTGAGGATGGAATTCAAGGGTGGGTAGGATTGGCATATGATAAGAGAAAAAACATTACATCATTTTTAGTTGTTATGCATAAAGAAAAAATGGTGCACAAATAGGTCAGTGGTAGGAATATAAGGGTTTATAAGCCATTTTTTTTCCCTAATTTCAATGATTATGAGGGTACATGTGAGAGGATGGTAGAGATTTCAGTAACAAAAATACATGGAGATACACTACTGGAAGAAATTTTATTGCCAGGATTTAGTATCAAGTGTTTTGAGATTATGAATTGAAAGTGAATCTACTTCTGTTGTTCGAAACCTGCTGGTATGGATTAAAAACCATACTAAACAATTGTGATGAGCAACGCAAACCCAGTCATTAGTGATCCTTACCATATGTTGACACAAGGCTCAGTTGGGTCACCCCACCCACAGCCAAGCCTCTTGAGTTAGTTATTACTTTGCTGGCACGCCTTTCATGCCCTGGGACAGCTGGGTTTGGCTTCTTGGCATGCTGTTTTTGAGAGGATGCCAGTCCTTACTCCAAAAGTTCCCAAATGAATTTTCATCTGAAAAACTGTAATCAGTATCCATTGTCATACTTCTCCAAGAAACCTCTAAACATCCTGAGATCTGAATATCTTCTCCCCCTTCCCATAACAACTTTGTGCGCTTCTATGAAAGGACATAGGTTATTTCATCATTACCTGGCCCTTTCCAACAGTCCCCCACCCCCACCGCTCCATAATTTCATTCCACACCGACTTTTTCCCTGAGTTGTACGTTCATGTTTCCTGTCCTCATTATGTAACACATGTTGCGTCCTTTACATAAAATGCTAACACCAAATTGTTTTTCTGTTTAAATATCATTAAGGTTTTCCCTAATTTTTTCTACTAGTATTTTTCCCTCTGTGTACAAAACGAATCTACCCCTTCTCCCTCGAGAGCTCCACCCTTCATCTTGCTTTGACCAATGAAGCATAAATGGAATGGACATGTGTCACTTCCAAGTGGAAGCTTTTAGAGCTGGCACTTTATTCAGCATACTCTCTTTCTTTCCTCCCTGAGATCTTGAAAGCATGTGCCAAGGGTGCCATACTGATATGGCAGTATGGGACACTGATAACCTTGATGAACAGAACATGTGGCTCTGGCTTCAGAGCTGAGCAGTGAGCAGTTAGGAAAGTCTTATCAAGGTTTGTAAGGATAGGTATCCTTGTTCTGTCACTGTGAAACACTAAGGAAAATCACATGCATGGTAACTTGAAAAGCAAATATGTTCTTACTAAGATCATACCTGGGCTTCCCAAGTGGCTCAGTGGTAAAGAATCTGCCTACCAAACAGGTGACGAGGGTTCAATCCTTGGGTCGGGAAGATCCCCGGAGTAGAAAATGGCAACCCACTCCAGTATTCTTGTCTGAGAAATCCCACAGACAGAGGAGCCTTGTGGGCTATAGTCCATGCGGCAACAGAGAGTCAGACACAACTTAGCAACTAGACAGCAACAACAGCAATAAGATCATACATAGCTTTAGCTAAGTAAATGAGAACTCAGATTTGATGGCATGAATTTTGTTGGTGATGGCTGTATTGGATGAATCTTCATGAGAAAGAGATGAGATCAGGAAATAATTGTCAAGTTTAAAAGCAGGAGTAAAATTAAGAGGCAAGTTCATAAATCAACAACTTGAGGGGTTGACAGAGGGGACAGATTCTTAGTCTCCCAACTTTGAGCCTCATAAGTAGATTAGAACTCAGCCTTATGACAGGGACTAGATTCAAGGGCTCATTGTACTCTTTGTTAAACTGTGTAAAATGTTACTGAGTTACTTCCACTTGGGTAAAATGGTTCAGGTAAAGAGAATGAACATATATCTTCCATGGAAATCTGCTAGATTCAAAGTACTAGCTGTTGAGTCTACAGGGGAAGAAAACTCATGTCTAAAAAGTGATTTGGGGTATGCATATTGAAATGAAGTAGATAAGAAATTGACATTATTTTTCAGAGTTGTATTGTCAAAAGAACCACTAATCTGAACCAAAACAGGATGGTCCTTAAGGCTTAAGTGGAAACTTAAGCCTCCAAAGTTTGAGGGGAAGAAGGATACTAAGATATCCACTGAATCCTAAGAGAGATTTTATCTACTGATGTCTTCAAATGTGGCCAAGTAGGATAACTGAAAAGAAAGTAGCACCAAGGAATAATCTGACCAAGGGTGCAAAGAGTAGAACAAGGTCTTCACAAAGCAAAGCCTGCCAGTGGGGTTTCAGAATGCTTATTGGATCTGTGTAGCCACTCTTTCGTCACTGTTGTATTGGTTGTAGAGAGGGAAGGTTTGTTTTGGTTTGGTTTTCTTTTCTTTTTTTTTTTTTTCGGTGTATAACTTTCTAGAGCAAGAGGAACTATTTCATTTGGGGAAGATATCAGTGCATTTGCAAACAAAAAGGGAAGTGGAATTAGTATTTGTGGCCAAATGTCAGATTGTGGGGGACCATACTGTCATTTTTAGTAATCTGCTGACCCTCTGAGTGGAGGACACTTCCCTCCCCATGGAATAAAGGCCTGGGGAAGGGAAGGTGAGCATTCTGTTGGTCAGTGGTAGTGGTCAGTAGTGACTTTAGGAACCAGCGAGTGCTTAGCCATGCTCTTTCATCCCAGTTCTTATGATTCAGGGTTGAGGAAGTACCTCCATCAACTTGGATGCCTGAGTGGCTTCTAAGAGTGGTCCCCTGGTGACCAGCAATAGATTTGTAGGGCAAACTAGAAATCAACATTGCTATCTTAAGCCACTACATTTAGTTTCTTTGTGTGTTTCCCCTGCAGAATCTTGTCTATGCTGATTCCTCCTGTTACAGCTCTTAAAGCTTCCTGTTTCTTTTCTATCACTGTCAGGTATATCATTCGTTTTATAATGTGTTATACATTGGCGTGAGAAATAGTATGGCTTCAGCTAGATATGTTAAATGAAGGATGGTTTTTGTTTAGAAACTTCGATCAGATGCCTAGATATAGCAGGTAGGGCCCTCGGCACATAAATTGAAGGGACAAGAAAAAGACAGATAAATCGGACTTTTATGAACCAGGAACTGGAATGTGGCCCTAATTAGGAGAGCAAAGAAAGAAGAGAGGGGGCAAAGCTCCTGAGTGATTTCTAAGAACAAACTGGAGATGGCAGAAAAGGAAGAAGAATATCCCAACTACAGAGGAATCTAAAACTCAGGCCTAGTTTTCAGTTATTGTTGAAGAGTCTGTGCCAGCTGCATGGGGCAGCCCCAGGGGAGTCCTGTGAGAAGTGTTTTTCTGCAAACAGTCAAGCATGTGTGATATGTGTGTGTCTTCTGTTCAGGACATGCAAAAGAATAAGCACCCAAATGAGAAATGAGAGTCAGAGGTGATTAGAACTATACATTTCCAGGGATTTACAGAGATCTTTGGAGGAATAAAGGGATTTCCATAGTATATGAGATGGGAAATTGGGCAGAATCTCTGGATCTTAAGAGCACTGGTGACCCCAGGTGACATCTGGTTCACATTTATTTTATATATATATATATATATATATATATATATATATAGAGAGAGAGAGAGAGAGAGAGAGAGAGAGAGAGAGAGAGAGAGAGAGAGAGAGAGAGAGAGAGAGAGCGAGAGAGCGAGAGAGAGCGAGTTCAGTTGGTAAAGAATCTGCCACAGGAGACATTGGTTCGATTCCTGGGTCAGGAAGATCCACTGGAAAAGGGATAGGCTACCCACTCCAGTATTGGGCTTCCCGTGTGGCTCAGCTGGTAAAGAATCCACCTGCAATGTGGGAGACCTAGGTTCAATCCCTGGGTTGCGAAGATGCCCTGGAGAAGGGAAAGGCTATCCACTCCAGTATTCTGACCTGGAGAATTCCATGGACTATACAGTCCATGGGGTTGCAGAGAGTCTATATATATATCTCCTCTACCACTCTGCGAGCTCTCTGGGGTCAGACTTGTCCAATCAGTTAGGGCATGGATGGACGAATGAACAAACGACTAAATGAACTGAACTGAGTCATTTATGTGGATATCAGTTGTCCCCATCCTATGGCAGTTTCAGAGCCCCAAAACCCATATTGTATGTGTCTTGACCTCTCTGCTAAGAAAGGGAGAGTGTTTGGGGAGTTTAGGTATTAAACGGAATCGTTCTTTCTTGGTTATGTATTTGCTTTAGTGGTCATTGTTGCTGTAATTATCTCCATTAGTCTGATTGAATTCCCTGAGTTGTCAGAACCAAATGTCTGCCTGAAATGTGGAGTGCTATCTCTGAGGTTGCAAGAAAAAAACAGTCAAGTAGAAAATTATGACTTTATGGGCCAGATGGATATAGGTCCAAATCCTAGCTCACAAATGCAATGTTGGGCAAGTTCCTTACTCTCTGAGCCTCTGCTTTTCTTTAAAAGAGGGAGAGAAATGCTCATGCTGCAGATTTTTAGGACAGCTAAATTAAACGAGATGTTTACTGCCTTGTGAAAAGTATTTGACGCACAGAAGATACTCAGACCATTTTGGCTCTGTGGTAGGGACCTAGTGCTGCAGCTGTGAAAGAAAGTGAAAGTGAAAGTCGCCCAGTCGTGTCCGACTCTTTGTGACCCCATGGACTGTAGCCCACCAGGTTCCTCTACCCATGGGATTCTCCAGGCAAGAATACTGGAGTGGGTAACCATTCCCTTCTCCAGGGGATCTTCCCAACCCAGGGATCAAACCCAGGTTTCCTGCATTGCAGGCAGATTCTTTGCAAACTGGACTATCAGGGAAGCCCTGTGCTGCAGCTAGAAGTGAAGAAATCTCATCCCTAAGTCCACAGTGCTCATCAACATATAGTTATATTCACGTTCTTGTCTGAAGATGCGTTGTTTTCACTGCCACCAGGAGATCATTTTCCAACTTCTCTTATTGCCATTTTAGTTAACACCTGGACAAAAGACTGAGGTGACCCAGCTCTGATGTTTTTGTATAAACAAACCATGTCTTTTCCAAACAGACAGACAGATGAAGAAATGTACACAATGAATTGTGTACAGGTTAGAGTAATTTTGAAATTTGAGCTCTTTATAGGTCAAAACAAACATACAAAAAGTCCTCTCTCATTTTAAACTTTTTAAAAATTTGTCTGAGTTCCAGAATTGGGGAGGTGACACAGAGAGAGAAAATAAATGGGGTGACATTATCATTCTTAATGTTTTTCAGAGTTCACAACTGATTGAAAAATGTGTATTCATGACATTTAGGCTAAAAGTTAACTAGACAAAACAGAAAGTTTGCTAGGTAAACGTTGATACTATTCTAGACTCAATAGCAAGCTCGTGGAGGTCACAGCCATCCTGGACTAGGAGAGTAGTGAGACATGCAGACACAGGCTGAGTCATTGTGGCTGTTCCAAACAGTCATTGATCCCTTAGAACTTAACACCCTGAGAATGTTTGCCGTGTGATGCTGTGGAAATGTCGGGCACCTGGAATTCCAGGTTGGTGACCTGTTCCCGGAGGAGGTCTGCTTGTGAGTCTGATTTCACCAACCACAGGCTGCATAGGTTCTTCTGTCTCTGGGATCTGGGAACCAAGTCGAAGTTAAGGTGACACCACCCAGGTTGTGGGAGAGGCCACCAGGAACTAAGGAAGTGCCTGCAGCCTGGGAGTCTTGGCTACATCACAGACGCAGCTGAGAGGCTGTCACTCAGGATACCTGTGAGCAGGAAGTGGTGGTTCTCACAAAGAAACCAGGTGATTCTCCTCATGACTGTCCACAAAGGTCTGTGATGATTTTGGTGCCAACTCAAGAAGTCCCTGGGAAACCTATCCCCTCTTCCCTTAGCCACTCTCTCAAGATTTGGAAAGGAAGGCACCTGAGACAATGGGTTTTATTGATTTTTTCTATATCCTGTGACCTAACTCTGAGATACTGAGATAGTGAGTTGACTTTTTTTTTAATGAGTTTAAATTGAAGAAAACACCTATGGTGCTCATATTATATGTTTGCTGTTTGTTTTATCAGCAGTGTGATCACAATCCTCTTCATTAAAACTTTTAACTGGCTCTCCTTTATCTATGAATGGTACCCACATCCTTTCAGATGGTACTCAAGATCCTCCGTGGTCTGTTATCCGGCACCTTCTCAGATCCATCTCTCTGTGCCTTCTCCCATCTTCCGTACACACATTGTGCTGAATCACTCTGTCATGGTCAGACTATTTGTCCATAGATACACAAGTTATCATTTGAAAAGAGGCAACTTCTCATCCCTGGAAACTTAACTCGATATACTCCTGCTTGTGCTGCTTCCCTGACTTGCACACATAGGATCAATCCCTCCGTCTTATGTGTTAAAATTGTCCCAGGTACATAACCTCTTTAATAGCACTTTTGCATTATATCACAGCTGACACACCAACTTCCTTCCTACCTTGTAGTTTACTTGAGGAGAGACAATCCATCCAACTGATGGTTAATGGGATGACTAATCCTGTGGCCGGCACATAGAAGGCACTTACAAAAGTTTGTTGAATTAAGATAGAAAATTCCCCTTAAGTATAACATGTTTCATCATTAACAAAGTTGGAGCTTTACATGCAAAAAATAAAGAAGGAAGAAAATAGCAAAAGAACCAAGAAACAGATGTCTACAGCTGATTTAACTTAACATCAGATCCTTTATTCCTGTTGTAAAACACCATGCATGTCTCCTAAAGAAGCATCATTTCAAAAAGCCATCCTTTCTTCCTTACATCACAAACAGAGCCGACAAAATCAGCAGATGAAGGGAAAGCATGAGGCAGACATGCTCCTGGGTAAGCCACAGCCTGACCCTGAGCACAGAGACCAGCAGGAGGTGGGAGGGTTAAAACCCTGCCCCTTAGTGGCTGTGACTCAGCTCCCAAGCACAAGGGCACAGAGGAGGCTCTGGTTGCTTTTAAGTCATGAGGGATATTTAGGACACAAGTGGCATAACCATCTAACAGAAGCCTGTTTCCTTCCATCTGGGTGCAAGGCTGAAGTCCATTATCAGAGATACAAAATTCAATTACCATATAGCTTCATAGAGCACCCGGGTGGGAACCGCTTCTTTCCAGGTTCTCCCTAAGAAGAAGCTGATTGCTGTTCTTCTCTCCTTCAAATATTTTTAACCGACCCCATGAACATGATTTTGCACAGTGGTCCCAGCAGCTGAGTCCACATGGCGTCACCATCAGTACTTGCTCTTCCCCTGCAGGTTCTGAGTTGGAAGGAAACTCTCTGAAGCCTCCTGCATGCCCGTCTTCACCCGGTCTCTGCTGAAGGAGGTTGTGCATCACTCCTCACTCCATTCTGGCAAATTTGCCTTTTGCTGTTGCTGTTGTTCAGTGGCTAAAGTCATGTCCGACTCTTTGCAACCCCATGGACTATAGTCCACCAGGCTCCTCTTCCCTTGGGATATTCCAGGCAAGAATACTGGAGTGGGCTGCCATTTTCTTCTCTAGGGATAAAGTGTATATTTTGGAGTAAATTTAACTTGTGATGATCACTCCTTTCTTAATTTCATTTCAGTTCATTGGATAGATATTAGAAGAGGACACCTGGGTATATTTATACATCTTGAGTCTGTACCCCTGGCAGGGCCATGGAGTGATGCAGTATGTGCTTCCCTAATTCAGCAGCATCTTCTTGCCTTCCTGGTTTGTGACCAGCGAGGGCTCAGCTCCAGGGACAGCTAGATGCCTGTTCCCTCTGGAGGAAAGCACACTCACACGTGAGCCCCTCTTGTTCACATTGAAATGGGAACAACCTGTGGTTCTACCATGATTTAGACTTCACACAGTTCCACTTTGGAGACCCCAAGAATTTTGTCTCTCTCTCCCAATTTACAGTTTGCTAAATTTAAGCCACTAAGGCACCACCCATTTTTCAAAGTCATTCTATAAGCCAGGCCATTCAAATTGACTAAACGGTGTTCTCTAATGAAGTTTCCCCAAAGATGAAAGGAATAGCCAATATCTATCCTTTTCTGGGCACTTTCTTTGTGCCAAGCCCTGCTGGATCCTCACATATGTTCTCTCCAGTCCTCAGCAGCACCCTGTGTAGTGGGCGCTGTTATGATTGAGAGCTGTTGGACCATGAAAGTTAAGACAGTAAGACCCAAATAGACAGGTCGAATGTCATAATGCCACCATTTTCTCACTATGGGCCTTCAGACGAGTCACACAATTTCTCTAAGCCTCAGTCTTCTCATATGTACAATGGGGACACCATCAGCTACTTCCTACTTAGACTGTGATCAGTACTGCCTCACATATCACACTGACTGGCACATGGAGAGAGTTTGAAAAATGCAACCATTATCTTCATTGTGCAAATTAGGCTGCAATCAGAAAGCTGAAGAATCATTGTACCCCTATAGCCCCAAGTCTCTACCAGACAAACAATAAAGTTGCATAACTTTTTAGTTTTAAGCATAGAGCCCAGTCTCCCAGGACCTCACTTTCACAGTCAAGTGATAGAGACACTACCCAGGTGACTACTCAACTACTCAGCCAATGAATAGTGGCTACTCATTTCTAAAGTCCATCTTCAACATGGACTTTGACCCACTCTTGTTTATAAAGATCCATTTTGGAGATTCAGTATCACTTTCATCATGCTTATCTTTGCATCCTTGTCCTCCAGAAATCATCACCATCATCTACTGTTTTGGGTCAGTCATCACTGACAGGAATGGGTCTTTCACCAAAACTCATCATTCTCCTAGACACCTGTGACAGCTACCCCACAGGACAGCTTCAAAATTCTCTCTCAGCCTCATAGTGCACTCGGACTTTTTCTGGAAGAAATTCTTTAGCCGTCTGTCTCCACAGAATGCATTCAGAATTCTCCAGCTAGGCTTTCAGTCTCTGCATATATTTATCTCATAATGATGCAAGCTTAAGAATTAGTAGGTACAGAGGGGCTGAATCCATGTGATGCCCTTTTGCAGGCTGGGTTCTAGGGAAGCAAACTCTGAGATGACAGTTTAGGATGAAGGAAGCTTATTGAGGAATGTCTTGGGATCCACACCTGCAGAAGGGAGAGGAAGGATGCAGCAGAAGGCAGAAGGAAAACCCAGCTTGAGGGATGCTCAAGACGGCCTCAGCAAATTTGGTGGAAAGCTTGCGCACTGCTGTGGCCCCTTGAAGAGCCTCTGAGTTGGCTTGGGGTGGCTAGAGCTCATTATTTGCTCCCATCCCCAACTCCTGTAGACCAGTCATGCACGTAGACCTCCCCAGAGTAGGAATGATCTTGGGCTAGCTCTCTGTAACCAAGATGATCTCTAAAAGGCTGTTCGCCAACCTCCCCATCCCCAGGAACAGCTAGAGCTAGGGCAACCTGGGTGGTGCATGATAAAGTCCATAAACTTCCCACACACACATGCATGCACGTGCACACACACATGCGCGCGCACACACACACACACACACACACACACACATTCTTCATGAGCATAAATGACCCAGCCACTTCCCCTGTGCCAGATGTAATACTCAGACTCAGCATGGGAAGCACAATTAGGGTTATTCCTCCAGGTCTTTGGCTTAAGATGGTCCAGGGGATACAAGAAGATAGAGGAGAGGGAAACAGAGAAGGAAATGGGTAAGAAGAATGGAGGGTAAGAAGGAAGCTAACAATTACTGAGCATCAAGTTGTGGCAGGCATGGTGGTAGATGGTTTATCTCCTCAATTTAATTTCTATCACTTTCCTTAGAAAATATGATGAAGTTAATTGTCATTTTATAAAAAACTGGGCTCAGCAAGTGCTTTATCTTAGGTCTCTTTTATTTTAAATCTGTGTCAAGAGCTGTGGTGAGTCTGGTCTGAGTCTGAACACATGATGACAGCGACTCAGCCAGGTAACAGGTGCCTCCCACTCTGTATCCAAAACACCGTGTGTGCTCCTGGAGCTCAACTTGCCTTTACTACCTTTCTCCTCATTTCTCACCCACAAGCACACCATTTTCTAGCTTCTGACTTATAAAAGGTGCTCATAAATATTTTGCCGTGAATCTCAGGAGAGAACCAGAGCTGTGCAGTGTTCATGGTCACGACCATGTGTTCTCCCTTACCCTGCACAACCTGCCTGCGTTAACCTACTCCTTGGTGTAGCAGTGTTAGTAAAAGACTCGGAGAACTGTAAGGGACAGTTCAGGGGACTTAGAAAGTCCAAGATGATGGGTTCTTCCAAGTGTTTAACGAATACTATGTTTTATTACACAGGGCACACTTACATGCACATAGTAATAGCTACCATTTACACAGAGTACCTCAATGTACACAAACATCTCCAAGAGACAGATTTTCCGCTTGTTCCAGGGAGGAGACTGAGCCATGAAGAGGTTAAGGAGTGTGCTCAAGGGCACCATGGTTAGGAAGTAGTGCAGCCTGGCTACAGATTTGACACACTCAAACTCTACATCCTTAGCTTTTAACTCTGCCAAGCCAGGATACAAACATCAACCATCATGCCCCATTTTACCAGCTTAGTTGGAAACCAGGTTAGTAGAAGCGGGTCCATGGGGAACAAAATATACGCTTTATTTTATTCTCTTCTCGAGGTCAAATAAAACTATGTAAGCTCTCTGGTAGTCCACAAGGAGCTATATGCATTTATACACATAAATGCAAGCACATATCCTGCAGTTCATACTGTGGTTCCTGTTGATACATGTTGAATATATCAGGGGCATCTATCTCGATCTAGGGGCTCTCCAGTTGGCACCAGTGGTAAGGAATCCTCCTGCCAATGCAGGAGTTTCGATCCCAGGGTTCAGAAGATCCCCTGGAAGAGGAAATGGCAACCCACTCCAGTATCCTTGCCTGAAAAATTCCTTGGGCAGAGAAGCCTGGCAGGCTACAGTCCATGGGGTGGCAAAGAGTCGGACATGACTCAGCAACTGAGCCAGCATCTTGATCTAGATGTCTGAACACAAGTTATTAGTCTACACCACTCACATGTCACTCTCTGTCCTGCACACTCTCTCACTGACACACACACTCACACATTCGGGCTGTTCATCCCTCTCAGGGATGTTTGCTCAGAGGCTGGCGCTGGCCTTCTGCTGAGTCTCAGGGTGGGGCCCCTTGCACAGGTGTCAACGTGGGTGGAAATTCATTTTCTAAACAAGTGAGAAAATGACACAATGAACAGAAAAACCACAAAAGCGACTCTGTCAGGTCTTGGTTTCCTCCCAAAAATATTGTAGACAGAAGAGGGAGGAAGTGAGTCTGTAAGGTGGTTTAAGGAATGGTTTGGGAGAGGGAAGTGAATGGAGAAAAGAAAAAGTAATAAAATCACTTGGCCACACTTTCCTCTTTGCACAAATGAGTCTAGCGGCTGTGAGCTCAGGAATGCATCTTCTGAGTTAGCGCACATTAGGAGACCCAAGATGCACCTCGGGGAGAGGTAAGAAGTCTGGTTTCGCCGTTGATACTGTCAAATTACTGATGGCTTTGCTTAAACCAAGTCCAAAGGCTACAGCCACAGACCTTGCCTGCGTGCCTGTAGCCTCAGCTGTTCTGAGTCATGGGACTTGGAAATCACGGGCAGCTCCTTCAGTTTTCATAGTCCCACTTCTGGGAGGCACATAGTTTAAGAGCCTGTTTGCTTTTTGCTTGTCAGCTACCATGCTGGGTTTGTGGGAGAGCTTCAGCCATCAGCCTGCTTTATAGGGAAGGCTGGGGCAGAAATGAGACTTAGGAACCCTGCCTGCTTAGGGTTTTCCTTAACACTCTGATAGTGTTCTCTTCCTGCAAAATTTCAGTAACAATCTGTAATCAATTAGCTAACTAGCTCCCCCTTTTGAAACTTTTCTTTCTGATAAAAACTGCATAATACTACAAAGAGATGTCTAACATGCTTAGAATAAATTGTATCAAAAAAAAAAGATGAATGCATTAAAATTTGTCCACATGTAATATCTGCAACCATGCCATTATTTTAATTAGATTTTCAGCTATTAGCTTTAGATCTTCTTTGTTGAAGTTACTTTGACACAGCCTAAAAGGAAAAAAATCAGACACCTTCCTGTAGAGTTAACTTAAATCCACTACTGGCTTAAAGAGTTTGGTAGGAAAAATGGCTAAACAAACCAAAAAATGAAAATTTTTATGACTGTCAGAAATGTAGACTCTTAACAAATGTCATACCACCTGCATTATTTATTATGTACTGTTATTTTATTTTTGTTTTGATCCAGATATTTTCTCTTTTCATCTTACACTGGAAACAAGAAGAGATTTGGCTATCTTTACAACTCAAACAAAGAATCGGTTATGTGGTATACTATATAAATTTCAAAAACAAGCAATGTAGCCATTATGTGGTATACACACTTCAGATGATAAGAGTAATAGCAGAGAGAGAAACTGAACAATAATGCATGTTGAAATATTAGGATGAGGCTTATATATATATATTTTTGTAAATTTACTGTTTTCTTCACATTTTTTATTGGCGTATAGTTCCTTTACAATGGTATCTGCTGTACAGCAAAATGAATCAGTTGTATGTATGCATATATATTTTCTAGATTTCCTTCCGTTTAGATCACCACAGAGCATTGAGTAGAGTTTCCTAGTGCTACACAGTAGGTTCTCATTAGTTACCAATTTTGTACATAGTGATGTATATACGTCAACCCCAATCTCCCAGTTCACCCCACTCCTTCCCTTCCTTGGTATCCATAAGTTTGTTCTCTACATCTGTATCTCTATTTCTGCCTTGCAAATAAGTTCTTCTGCACCATTTTTCTAGAGCCAATGTATAAGAAATATTATATGATATTTGTTTTTCTCTAAGGTGTAAATCTCTTTAACCCAGGTGTCCTCAAGCTTGGCCGTGTATTTGAATCCCGTGAAGAACTAACTTGTTACTGATGCCTGGGTCTCGTCCTCCAGAGGTTCTGATTTCCTGCTTTGGGGTGTGACCTGATTGTTGGGAGTTGAAAAAGCTCTCTGATTCTCAAAGAGGCAGCCACCGGCCATTATTGAGAAGCTGTTTTAATAAGTGGACTAGTACCCAAACACACTTTCTCCCTCAACGTTATTGAGTAATAATTGACAGTGTAACTGTATACATGAACTTCTGACAATAAAGGCAAACACCCAGGTTCCTCTTGTTCATCCTGGTCCCACTTATACTCCAGTGTGTCTTTCTAGGACTCCAGAGTTTTGTCTCTGTTGGTGATGTGGTGTAAAACTCTGGATTTAGTTGGTGCTGTATCATGTTCTAGTCATTTCTTGAAGTATGAGAGCTTCAGAATATCTGTGTTATTTCAGGTCCTCTTCTTTGACACTATCTTCTCTTTATAAACTGAGCTTATCACTATGGTAGATGAAGAAAAGTTTCCTTTCCCCTTCAGTTGGTCTAATAATCAAATCGACATGAAAGAGATCAACAGAAGAACCTTGAATTTCTTTTCATACGTTCAAGAATCTCACATACATGAGAGGTACAGAGACAGAAAGATGAAATGGGCCACATACGTCATCCTGGGGCTGCCAAGGTCAGGAAGGTCATTCTCAGGATGACGAGAACAGATGACAGGTAGTTGGATGTATGCCCTGCCATACAGATGGGGCCACTTAGATGAAATTTATCTTAAGAATTATGGTAATAACTATTTTTTTTTTCCTGAGAAAAATTCCCAATTTGAATTCTTCCAGGTAGTTGAAGGAGGAGCAGTAGTTTTGAGCCCACGGAGTCACAGTTGCCATTAGTTCAAAAAAGTCCACATGCCAAAGAAGCACATCCTGGGGAGGCCTATTCTGAACTTCTACAGAATCAAGCTGAAAACAATAAGATTAAAGAAATAAAGTACTCTTTTGACTCTTAGAGAACAGGGGCCATGTACCAGTCAGTTTCTGACACTTTGTACATACACATTCAAAATCTGATGAGTTAAACTGAATCAAACTTAATTAAACTAATCATTTTTTGTCAAAGCTAGAAGGGACCTGAGACTACTTAGATGAGCGAGATTCAGTGAAGAGACTTGGTCTAAAGTCAAACCAATGATGCTAAGTTAGAGGTAGGATTAACTCTATATGAATTAGTGCCTGTATTAATTAATCCACTAATGTTAATGTTATTGATATACTTGCCTCAAGATTCATGAGCACTTTGCTTCTGGAAGACATCAGAAAAAGACATCATTTCACTATCTTTCACTTAGCATCTTTCCAAATGGTGCATAATTTTAAAAACTGAACAGTAATATAGATGTACGTTAAAATTAAAAAAACACCCATGATGTTCAAAAACAGCAGAGTTTCCTAGATGAGACCATGTGGCTTGCAGGCCATGGGGAGAAGGTGGCCTTTAATGAAAGAGCTGGACTGAGTTTGCTGGTGGCAGCCCCTCTCAGCCACTACGAGCCATCTGGACGGGCTTTGTGGAGGCCAGCTTGGCTGTTATGTCCACCGAGCGAGTTGTCTTGCCCTAGAAAAACAAAACATAGAACATCAACAAAAGAAACCTGTCATCTTCCTGCCTTCATCCATGGAAATGAGCCTTCTTTCAACTTGCGCTGGTGGCACAGACCCTGAGCTCATCTCTGCAAATCTGGAGGGTGACAGCTGCCAGCGGGTGTTTGGACAAGAATCTGATGGGTCTGGAGAGGGTTCCAGATGAGGAAGCCATAAGAAAGCACTGAGTGTGTTGTTTCCTTTGCAGTCCCCAGGAGTTTAAGAAAACAATACCTAGTTATTAGCTGAATAAAAAAGTGCTTTTCCTACTTCACTTTGCTAAATAGAAGATGGAAGTTTGGGGCTGTTTGTCTGCAGGCTCCCACACTCTGCCAGTCCCTTTCCTTTGTTTCTAAGAATAAGCAAGTTACTGAAAGGCTGAAAAATCTCTCCTTAAAAAAAATGAGCTGGTTTGATTTGGCGTTTAATTAGGGTTTTTGTCTCTGTTTTGGATCAGTAGAGCTCCCACTCTTAGAAAGTGGTGGTTCTCACTTTTGTTTCACGTTCCTTCTTAAGTTGTATTCATTTTGCCGAGAGTGGTTTTGCAAGGCTGACCCAGAGCAGCAGAGCATGTGTCTTTCTGGACCAGGGTCTGCTGTCAGTGGAGCACTGCAAGCCCAATATTTTTCCAAGGAAAATGGTGGCCATTTGTCAAGTCAACTGGGGCAATTTTGCCTCATAAATTTTATACGGATTCCTAAAAGATCTGTCATCCAAAGCACACAGAGGAAGACATTTTGCAAAGTGCTGTGCAGTTGACTGATCTACCAAATTACTTTATTTGCTGTAAAAACACATTAATTTGTCATTGTGGTGGCATCTAATACTGACTACCACCCCAAGGGTTGGGGGTGGGTAGAGATAAGCAGACAAAATGGTACTCAGAAATCCCAAGCCATCTTGGGTTTTGCCTTGTTGACATTTGCATCAAGGGTAAGGGGATGGGCATGAAGTTCCACTGAAAGGGGGAAATGTTTATGGATAATTTAGATAAAATTGTCTCCTGGGGATCAGCATCTAAATGACTTGCATAAAGAACCCATACTATTTTGCTTCTTTAATTTAGAGATCAGAGGTGTGCTTGGGGTGTTTGCAGGAAGGGAACAAAAGCTCCTTCACTAAGCAGATGCTAAGTTCCAAAATCAGAATGTGTGAAGCATCGTTGGAGACTAGGGGAGGTGTGGGGATAAAAAGAGGGAGATATAAAGTCTTATTGAGGGAGCACTAAGCAGCAGCCATGGTGATGCCAGACTACACACACATGCATGCATGTTACATATATGCACACATATGCAGGCATTTACACACAGTTACATATGTTTGATTCCGCTCACATGCATTAGGGAAAGGTTGCCTTCTCTGCCTGCACTGACTTTCCCCATATGCATTAATCTACACCCACCTTATTTTATGTGGCTAATTTCATTTGTGTCTTAAAAATCTTGACCAAATGGTACCCCTTGCAGGAAGTCTTGGGCTGTGCTCTTCCCATCTTGTTGACAGCCCTTTTCACAGAGCTGCATAAACCCCCTGGGCATTCCTTCATAGAATTGTGTGATGGTGTATCGTGATCACAGGCTTTCTGGGTGGCTCAGCAGCTAAGAATCTGTCTGCCAATGCAGGAGATGCAAGTTTGATCCCTGGGTTGGGAAGATCCCATGGAGAAGGAAATGGCAATTCACTGCAGTATTCTTGCCTGGAAAATCCCATGGATGGAGGAGCCTGGTGGGCTGTACTTCACGGGGTTGCAAGGAGTCAGACTCAATTTAGCAACTAAACAACAAACATAAAATAGATAACTAATGAAAACCTACGGTATAGCACAAGGAGCTGTACTCCATGTTCTATGTTGTTCAGCTGCTTAGTCGTGTCCAACTCTTTGCAACACCATGGACTGCAGCATGCCAGGCTTCCCTGCCCTTCACTGTCTCCTGGAGTTTGCTCAAACTCATGTCCATTAAATCAAGAGCATTATGAGATGTGTAAATTCTAGAGCTAGATTGTGATAGAGAATTCAAACTTATTTATTCTTGGCCTGTATTAACCAGAGGTAAATTTCTTAAACTTCACTTCCCTCATTTATAAACTGGGACTGAATTATTACCTACCACAGTGAGCTGTTAGAAGGATAAAATGCATAAAGCATTTAGAATAGTCCATGAGACATTGTAAATGCTACGTAATTTATCATTATTGTTGTTGATACTATTATTATTGCCAGCATTTTTCTATTACTGTTTTACTGGATCTTTCAGCTGGTGGAGTACATTGCATAAGGAAATAATACTACTTCATTTCAGCTGCACTTTTATTCCAATAGAAGAACATGATGTGTTAAAACCTGGATCTGGTCATGATAGAAACAAACACTCACTTTTTTAATGAAAACTAAATTGGTATTTTACTATCATTTATTTAGACTACTAATACGTACATACAATATGTGGTCGAATAGCTAGTAATAAATGTTACTAATAGAGATTCAATTTATAAATAGAAAAAGATATGGAAAATCCAATGATATCAGTGATTATAGATTTTTACTACTAAATTAATGAGATGCATACTTAATAAATTATAAAATAAAAAAATTACTCTGATCAAAGGCAAAAATATTAAATAACCCCATTAATTGCTAAAAAGATGATGAACTACTAACATTCTTTTTGACAGCTGGTGACACAAGCCACACAGCTGAGGAATAACCAAGACAGTTATTATAACTGAGTCTTGTTTAGATAAGCCTGTGACTGCATTTCCACAAGCCAGACCTAGATTTTTGAGATAATGCTTGAAAGCTGAAATGATGATCTGTCCGGTATTTCAACACAGTTTTCTGTCATTTTTTGAAATTTCATGTCAAAGAAAATATGCTTAAGGAGTTTGACAAAATGAGTTAGCTTTTGAAAGGGTTTTCACAAAAACTTTTTTACATTCTATCTTAATATTTAGCAAGAAACTGTTCAAAGCAGATTCTTTTCTATGGGAAATATGTTTTTACACTAAATTTTCTTTTAACATTAGGTAAATAGCATTGAAATCATATTTAAATATTATGGAAAAGAGAGTATAAAACGCTCAAGGAGAGAAACATTACCCCAGTATTATAACAGAATGTTTTTTGGCATTTTCTCCAGTCTTTTACTTAAAGAAACAATTCTGTTTTAGACTGTAGCATTTATAACTCACATACTATTTTTTAGCATTCTATTTTAAAGTAATTATGATGTTTGTGTGCACTGAGTCATTCAGTCATGTCTGACTCTGTGACCCCATGGACTGCAGCCCACCAAGTTCCTCTGTCCATGGGATTCTCCAGGCAAGAATACTGGAGTGGGTTGTCATTCCCTTCTCCAGAGGATCTTCCTGACCCAGGAATGGAACCCACATCTCCTGCGTCTCCTGCATTGGCAGCAGATTCCTTACCACTGAATCACCTGGGAAGCTCTTGATTATGACATATTTTAGGGTATTTATAATTATAAAAATAGTACACAGAGATCTTTCATACCCTTCATCCAGCTTGCTCCAGTGAAAGCATGTGACATAACTGTAGCAAAATATCAAATCCAGGAAAATGAGAGAAACTGCAGACCTTATTCTGATTTCATTAGATTTCACAGCACTTGTGTATGTGCATGTATGTTCATGGGTATTTGTGTATCACACAAGTTTGCTTGTATTTTCTTTCTACATGATAGGCTTTAACGTCCTACAAATCTGCATGTTATTTGCTAATATAATTACCAGTTTTTCGACATAAAAGCTATTTAATACCCTTACAGAAGATAGTTCATGTTAAACAACAACAGGAAAACTCTTCAGTTTAATTTCACTGTTTTCTCCAAGTATTTTCATCAATATCATGAGTTTTGATCCAGCCAAAAGGGAATGACAGAGGACGAGATGGTTGGATGGTATCACCAACTCAATGGACAGGAGTTTGAGCAACCTCTGGGAGATAGTGGAAGACACGGAAGCCTAGTGTGCTGCAGTCCATGGGGTCGCAAAGAGTTGGACAAGACTGAGAGATGGAACAACAACAGCAGCAAAGGCAGAGTTGTATTTATTACTATTTTCTAAAGTTGAGTCATTGACCTAGAGTTCCCTGTTTAATGCCTGCTACCCCCAAGGTCAGGCTTCAGCAATACGTGAACCGTGAACTTCCAGATGTTCAAGCTGGTTTTAGAAAAGGCAGAGGAACCAGAGATCAAATTGTCAATATCCACTGGATCATCAAAAAAACAAGAGAGTTCCAGAAAAACATCTATTTCTGCTTTATTGACTATGCCAAAGCCTTTGACTGTGTGGATCACAATAAACTATGGAAAATTCTGAAAGAGATGGGAATACCAGACCACCTGACCTGTCTCTTGAGAAACCTGTATGCAGGTCAGGAAGCAACAGTTAGAACCGGACATGGAACAACAGACTGGTTCCAAATAGGAAAAGGACTACGTCAAGGCTGTATATTGTCACCCTGCTTATTTAACTTATATGCAAAGTACATCATGAGAAACGCTGGGCTGGAAGAAACACAAGCTGGAATCAAGATTTCCAGGAGAAATATCAATAACCTCAGATATGCAGATGATACCACCCTTATGGCAGAAAGTGAAGAAGAACTAAAGAGCCTCTTGATGAAGGTGAAAGAGGAGAGTGAAAAAGTTGGCTTAAAGCTCAACGTTCAGAAAACTAAGATCATGGCATCTGGTCCCACCACTTCATGGGAAATAGATGGGGAAACAGTGGAAACAATGTCAGACTTTATTTTGGGGGGCTCCAGAATCACTGCTGATGGTGATTGCAGCCATGAAATTAAAAGACGCTTACTCCTTGGAAGGAAGGTTATGGCCAACCTAGATAGCATATTTAAAAGCAGAGACATTACTTTGCCAACAAAAGTCCGTCTAGTCAAGGCTATGGTTTTTCCAGTGGTCATGTATGGTTGTGAGAGTTGGACGGTGAAGAAAGCTGAGCGCCGAAGAATTGATGCTTTTGAACTGTGGTGTTGGAGAAGACTCTTGAGAATCCCTTGGACTGCAAGGAGATCCAACCAGTCCATCCTAAAGGAGATCAGTCCTGGGTGTTCATTGGAAGGACTGATGTTGAAGCTGAAACTCCAATACTTTGGCCACCTCATGCGAAGGGTTGACTCATTGGAAAAGACCCTAATGCTGGGTAGGATTGGGGGCGGGAGGAAAAGGGGACGACAGAGGATGAGATGGTTGGATGGCATCACCAACTCAATGGACATGGGTTTGGGTAGACTCCGGAAGTTGGTGATGGACAGAGAGGCCTGGCGTGCTGTAATTCATGGGGTCGCAAAGAGTCGGACACGACTGAGCAACTGACTGAACTGAACTGAACCCCCAAGGTCAGTTCATTCCATAGGGCTGGGGAGGGGCATGTCTCTTTATTTGCCACTTTATCCTCACTCTGTCTGATATTTCTGGCTGGCATTTTATGTGGCAGTCCTATTTGATCTGCTATTTAGTAGATATTTACTGGATTAAATAATTAGTGAGTAAACACAAAACGTAGGCCACCAAATTTTTAGCATGGCATTCCATATTTATTATTTAGTGTATTTAGGGTCAAAAAGAAATGGCTCATGATCCTTCAGGTGAACTTGAAGGTTAAGGAAGGCATAAATGACTAGGGGATAGGTAGTGAGTAGGGAACCTAGATTTCAGTTGATTTCCCTTTATTTTTATCTGTGAGGCAACCTTTAATTTACAGCACTTCCTGTCTGTATTAGCCAGGGTACTCCAGAGAAAAGAATTACACATAATCTTGTTGACTCTCTTTTTCTGGAGAACCCTGGCTGATATACATATTATGTATGTATGTGTGTGTGTGCATGTGTATGTGCATATATATATAGCCTCTATCCCCATCTCTGTCTATATAGGAAGAGAGAGCTCATAGTGTATAGGAATTGGCTTACATTATGAATGGTCAGAAATCCCAAGATTCGCAGTTAGCAACCTGCAGGCCCAGGAGACCCAGTGGTCCAAGTCTGAGCTAACCCAGACTAGTTCATATTTCAAGTCCCAGTTCAAATCCAAAGGCTTGAGACCCAGCGGAGGCAAAGGTAGAATTTCCATCTGAGTCTGAACGCCTGAGAGAGAGAGGAGAGCTGATGGTGTAGTTCCACTCTGAAGACAGAAAACCAATGTCCCAGCTCAACAGTCAGGCAGGCAGAGTTCCCTCTTTCTCAGCCCGTGTGTCTTCAGTGAATCGGATGAGCCCCCTTCACACACACACATAGGGCAGGGCGATCTGCTTTCTCAGTCTACTGATTCAAGTGTTAATCTCATCAAGAATCATAGAATCACCCTCATAGACACAACCAGAATAATGTTTGACCAAATGTCCAGATACCCGAGTTGCTGACACCAAAAATCATCCATCACCCTGTTGTCTAGTAATAACCTCACCCCCACATCCCATTCCCCATCTCTGAATCCTCTTTCTCTCTCTCTCTCTCTCCTTGTTTCTGATTCAAATGGAAATAGCTCTCAGCCCCCCTTAGTTTATGATGTCTTTTAAGTTGAGACCTTTTGACTTTAGTGCAGTAAAGAACATGCAGGGCGGCCTGAGTAGAAACGAGACACCAAGGGGAGGCTTAGAGCATTAACTCCTAAGTCCACCTTGGTTCAGAGAGACCTTGAGGAGAAGGGGAGTCAGGGGGCTTATAGACTCGTTACGCAGGAAACCGTTATGATGAAGGATCTGTGTCTATGATGGACCCACAGTGCATATAGGGATTATAGAAACTGGCATTATGTCTCAGAAAAGGCAGATTTGTCCTTGAATGGAAATTGAAATGGTAATAGTCAGTAAGAAATAATTCTCCCTTCAGCTATGAATATAAATCCCTACTTTAATAAGTTAACAGCAGTTTGCATTGGGGAATTTTTTTTTAAATATGCTTCCATAAGTAGTGAGTGATGTGTTTAACTAGGTGTTATCTTGACTTCCCTGGGCCCTGTCCATCTTCTGGTGTTGGAGGGCACATTCTGCTTTGGGTGGCTGGGCCATTAGAGCCCCAGAACCGAAGCTGAAGCAGTAAAGACAGATGAACATCCAGAGTCCGTGATCTAAACATCGACCTCAAGAAACTAGAAATAAAAAAAGCAAAATAGACACCAAGCAAACTGAAGGGAGGAAATAATAAAGAACAAAAATCAGTGAAATTCAAAACAAAAACAAAATAGAGAAAATCAAGAATACAAGATTGTTCTTTGAACAAACCAATGAAGTTGACAGACTTTTTAAAATTAATTAATTTATTTTAATTGGAGGCTAATTACTTTACAATATTGTAGTGGTTTTTGCCGTACATTGACATGAATCAGTCATGGGCACGCATATGTTCCCCATCCAGAACCCCCCTCCCACCTCCCTTCCCATCCCATCCCCCAGGGTCATCCCAGTGCACCAGCCCAGAGCACCCTGTCTGATGCATCGAACCTGGACCAGCGATCTGCTTCACATATAATAACATACACGTTTCAATGCTACCCTCTCAAGTCATCCCACCCTTTCCTTCTCCCACAGAGTTCAAAAGTCTGTTCTTTACATTTGTGTCCCTTTTGCTGTCTCGCATATAGGGTCATCATTACCATCTTTCTAAATTCCATATATATGTGTTAGTATACTGGATTGGTGTTTTTCTTTCTGAGTTACTTCACTCTGTATAATAGGCTCCAGGTTCATCCACTTCATTAGAACGGATTCAAACACTTTCTTTTTAATGGCTGAGTAATATTCCATGGTGTATATGTACCACATCTTTCTTATCCATTTGTCTGCCAATGGACATCTAGGTTGCTTCCATGTCCTGGCTATGGTAAACAGTGCTGCGATGAACATTGGAGTACACTTGTCTCTTTCAATTCTGGTTTTCTTGGTGTACAATTGAACAAGCCAATGAAGTTAACAGACTTCTAGGAAGAATGAATAAGAAAAAAGGAATGACATAAATTTACAGGTATCAGGAATAACAGAGCAGATATTAACACAGATTCTGCAGATGTCGAATAGGAAATAAGTCAAGTCCGTGAACAATCATTGGTATCTTGGGAAAATTACTTAACCTTGATTCTTACATCTATAAAATGGAAATAATACTACCATAAATAATCATGTGAAGATTAAATTGATAGGTAGAGCTTAATGAGGTACCTGATCTACGAGAGGTATTCTACATATCTCTAACTGACTATGCTTCTCAGCAAATCCCTGTTCTTATAAAGCCCCGAGGATATAATCTCCAGTTTAGCTGAAGCTGAAACTCCAATACTTTGGCCACCTGATGCAAAGAACTGACTCATTGGAAAAGACCCTGATGCTGGGAAAGATAGAGGGCAGGAGGAGAAGGGGACAACAGACGATGAGATGGTTGGATTGCATCACCGACTCAATGGACATGAGTTTGGGTAAACTCCGGGAGTTGTTGATGGACAGGGAGGCCTCCTATGCTGCGGTCCATGAGGCCGCAAAGGGTCGGACGTGACTGAGCAACTGAACTGAACTGAACTATAGCATCTAAGGGCACCTTAACCTCACCTGGGAGGAAACCATCAGTCCCTGATCGAGAAGTCCCAGAGAGGACGAGTTACACAGCCCCAGGTAAAGGCTTCTCTGCTCACCTAGACCCTCTTCCCCCATTTGGGGCTTGGAATCACATTCTGATGGCGTGTGGTTCCTGTTTACTTCTCCCTCCATGTTTCACAGATATCCCTTATTTTTTGTTGGTGGATAAATACCTGCAGGTTTTCACACCTGTTTCCCTTTCAGGAGAATGTGAATCTAAAAAAAAAAAATAATCAGTTTCTTTAATGACAGGTGGATGTTTAGTAAAGTTTCATGGTAATTAAAACCATATTCTAACTATTTAAATAAGCAACGTAAAATATGAAAATAAGTTTATGCTCAATAATTTGGTGCACATTATTCAAAAATATCAAATGTTTCATTACAGCCTTTTGTCTGATTAGGGAATTAGTGAGCCTTCAAACCACTTAGAAAAGGACAGGCTTGCAGCTTGAGCTGTTCCTAAGTAATCTGCATTGGCATCAGAATAAAAAAGAAAAATGTTTCAATTGAAAAAAGAAAAGAAATTGGCAAATTTATAGTATACTTTATAGGTCTGCTATTAAAATTATACAAATCATACTTTAAAATATAAATATTAGGATAATGTCAACTAATTATAATGGATGGAGAGTATGATTTTAATATATATTTAAAGATATATTTAAAAATTCATTATTTTCAATTATTATGTTAAACCAAGCATTTTTTTTTTAATTTGTGTGGCCATTCTACTCCAGAGAAAATTAGGAGGTAAATTTGAGAGGAACAGAAAGTTGAAGTAAAATGTGGGGTGGAAACTGTCACACATAACAGAAGTGTGTTCTCTTAGGTAAACTGGGCATGCTTTCTTGTGACACAAATCACACAGTATTTGTCACACAGATCCTACTGTGCAGAGATGTGAAAAGTTCACCACTCCTGATCCAGCATACACAGCAAAGTGAAGGCTTTCAGAGATCTGTGGTTTCTTCTCCTTTTCTTCTGGGAGTGAACATCACATGTCTTTTCTCGGAAATCACCTCTAGCCAATCAGAACACAGAATAATGTCCCTTCCTTTTTTTTCTATCTCGCATTAATAGGCTATGCCAAGTGAAAGTCAGTCAGTTGTGTCCAACTCTTTGCGATCCCATGACCTATAGCCCTCCAGGCTCCTCTGTCCATGGAATTCTTCAGGCAAGAATACTGGAGTGGGCAGCCATTCTCTTCTCCAGGGGATCTGTCAAACCAAGGGATGAGCCACCAGGGAAGCCCAAGAACACTGGAGTGGGTAGCCTATCCCTTCTCCAGGGGATCTTCCCAACCCAGGAATTGAACCAGGGTCTCCTGCATTGCAGGTGGATTCTTTACCAGCTGAGCTACCAGGGAAGCCCAGGCTATGCCAAGTACCTTTTAAAAACTACTTTTCCTCTTTCTCTCTTTGTTTTCTATTTCTCTCTCTCTCTGTTTCTCTCTCTCCCTCCCCGTCTCTCTCCTATTTCACTAAACACATACTCTCTTCTAAAATACTATTACCACTCAGTTCCCTTTATATGTGATGGAAACAGGGGATTCATCTAGAATAGGGTGCACAGCACTTTACACCAACCAACTCCCAGAGTGAGGACGCTGCTTTTCAAAGCGGGGATTCTTGCTGACAGACTCCGGCACGCTGATCTTGACACTGGGCTAATTTGCCCAAGACCAAGAGCAAATAAAAATAAGAGACAAGTGTCAAATCACCCTCCTGCCTCCTGGGATGAACATGCTGTACACTGAAGGCGACGCACCTGTACTATTGTTTTGGAGGGAAAAATAGCTCTTAAGAGCAAATACTCATGAGCCTTGATAGAGACAACTGACTCCTGTGTAATTTGAGTATAAATGGGTCCTTTTTTTTTCTTTTATGATGGTTTATATTATGTTAACTCTTTGAGGAAATGGCTTTAAAGCTCAATTTAAACATTTAACTGCTGCTTGCTTTAAATCGAGAGGGGAGAGGAGAAGAAGAAGGCTCTGATTTCTGGAGTGGCTGCTGCAGACACTGCACCCCGCTGTCTGTCCTGACTCCCCTTGACCATGAGGTCCTAGGCTGGTTTCTGTGCTCACTGACTTCCTGACAGCTCTGCCCACCCAAAACAAGATGACATCTCTCAAAGGACCAATAGCAACAATATTATGGTGAATGATTGACCCTCCATCCTCAGTATGTAATTCAAAAGAGATATGCTAGCAGCCTTGGCAGGAAATCTGAAGAATTTCTGCTTTTTCCCAAGGTCGATACTTTAATGCCTTTGACCTATACTTTTTTACTTTTGTTTTTTTGCGGTGGTCTTGTTTGATTTTGCTGCAAACACACAAGGTTGATGCCTCTTGGGTAATAAATCTGCCCCAAAACCTATAACTACCACCCTGTACCAGCCTGAGCACCCACCCAGGCCAGCCCTTCCATCTCCCACTGGCCCCTAACTCTCTGCCTTCCGGCCTCCTGGCGCCTTAGCTCTGCCCTGCCCCAGGTGCAGTGGGAGATGGGGGAGGGGAAGATACAGGTGTTGCAGCTGCAAATTGGTAGTCATGAAGTGAAGCAGGTCCTACATGACACAGAATAACCTAAGATCTCTTTGGAAGTCATCTTCAGCCTGCCTCTCTGCACCTGAATTCCTGTCTGGAGCAAGCTTCTTCCTTCTCTGCTTTCTTCCTGAGTCAGGGTCTTGCCTTCATCTGATAAGTTCCTCTCTAGAAACTGTAGAAGAAATAGACACAGAGGTAGGCAACAAATGCATGGACACCAAGGAGGGAAAGAGGGGGAGTGAATTGGGAAACTGGGCTTGGCATATGTACACTACTGATACTATGATACTGCTCATAAAATAGATAACTAATGAGAATTGACTGTGTAGCTCAGGAAGCTCTACTCAGTGTTCTGTGGTGACCTACATGGGAAGGAAATCCAAAAAAATGGACTTATTGGGTTGGCTAAAAGGTTTGTTCTGGTTTTTCTATAAGATGTTGTGGAAAAACCCCAAAGAACTTCTTGGCTAACCCAAAATGTACATGTATAGCTGATTCACTTTGGTATACAGTAGAAACTAACAATATTGTAAAGTAACTATACTCCAGTAAAAATTAACTTAAGAAAGAGAAACAGTAGAAACTGGAGCTTTGTTCCTGGAAACTTGCCTTTCTAAGAAAAATGAGAGCCCTTTCTGTTGACTGGACTTCCAAGTGTGACCTTGCCCATCAGGTCTGCTTTTTCATAGACATCTCAGAATCTCATTACCAACTGCTCACCTGAACTTCCACTGCTCTCGCTGAGTCCTTTGAACACTTACCTTGTCCTTCAGAGTGAACTCTCCCTGGGCTGTGAGAGGTGTTGCCAACACCTGCCCAGGTGGACATGTCTAGCACCTGCTCACATACCTACTCTGGGGAACCATGTCTAGCCTGGCAGGGGCTTATTAAGTGACACTCTGCACACTCTGCTAATGCTAACCTAGCTAGTGTCTCATTTTCTTAAAACCCTATTACCATGATAAATAGACTATAAATTAGGTCACAATGCGCCTCTTAATAGCATCAAATCAATCAGCAAACACTGCTTGGATCTCACTATATACTAGACATGGAATTAGACTTTTGGGATGAATAAATAGACAGCAGTTGCTTTTGTCTTTGAGGACCTCAGAAACTACGGCTGGGGACAAAGTACATGCACAGGACGTGAATTCACATCATGACATGATGGTTTTCCTACAGCATCCTTCTGGGGCAGCCTTGCTTATTAGCGGATTTGCTATCTGTTCTTCTCTTATATAAAGGGAACTGTTGGGCTCCATGTGGTCCAAAGTCTTTTGCATGTAAGAAATTTATGGTCCTAAGTGCCAATACACAGACTTTATTTAAAAAACTAGAGCCTTGGGATTTAGAGCAGGGCTTTCCAGTGGTAAAGAATCCGCCTGCCAATGCAGGAGATGCAAGAGACACAGGTTTGATTCCAGGGTCAGGAAGATTCCCTGGAGGAGGAAATGACAAACCACTCCAGTATTCTTTCTGGGTAAAATCTCATGGACAGAGGAATCTGGCAGGCTACAGTCCACGGGCTCACTAAGAATTGGACATGACTGAGCAACTGAACACACATGATTATGTTTAGAACGGCACTGAAATGTTCCATTTCTGTGCAATCCAATACAGTAGCCAAGAGCCATGTGTGGCTACTGAGCACTTAAAATGTGGCCAGTGCAACTGAGGAAATCTGATCTCTAATTTTTATATATTATAACTAATTTGCTCTGGGAGTTGGTGATGGACAGGGAGGCCTGGTGTGCTGCAGTCCACGGGGTTGCAAAGAAGTCAGACACGACTGAGCGACTGAACTGATAACTAATTTGCATTTACATACAGTAGCCCAGGAGCAGGCTCACTTTATTCTCCTGTGTTTACAGCCAACCTGGGGCAGAAGAATCTTGGCGTAACTGACTCTCTTTCTCAAGTCAAAATGGCACCCACGGCTAAAAATACGCACCCTTCTCTTTATCCATGCTGCTGGGCAGAGGACAGAAAATTAAATAAAGACACACAGGGCAGTTTCCGTATTTCTGTAATTTCCCCTGAATTGCTCGCAAAGTGATGATTGTTCCCCTCCCATTAAACACAGGGCCATCTGGGGCATAGATATGCAAGAAGATTAAAATGGGATGGCGCAGAACCTAGTCTTTAAACATGGATTGCGCTTTTGTGCTGTTTGGAGGACAGAAAGATTTTCTGAACTTCTATGCGAGCATCCCGGGCATCTTTCTCTCTTTCACATCTGCCGCTGGGTGGAATTGATGGTAATCGTGGTTATTATCGTGGTGTCTTCCCCCACTTAACACAAGGCCATCTGGGGTTTGTGTGGTAGGGGTGGATTAGCATTTTTTTTTTCAAGTGCTCCTCTTCTTTAGTAAAAATATTTTACGGAAATTATGTCAGAGAAAAGATTATGATAATAATGATGATAATACTAATAATAGGGCTATTATGTGAAATCGCCTTTAAAAAAAAAAAAAGCCTCCAGTAAGCATAATCCAGAAGCAGCAAGGCCAGGAATTGAACACCTGGCCTCTGGGAGCAGCCTCAGCACACAGTGCCCTGAATTGGAAACACGACTTCCAGGACAGAGCTAAAACCCTCGGACGTGCAGTCAAATGGCTGCTCTGCATTTTAACTCTGCAAGCTCCTGCCGTGGGCTTTTGGGAAAGCTTAAAACAATCACCCTCTCTGTTTTCTTCTCTGTACAAAAGAGAGAAGAGTACTTACCCTTTAGGGTTGTTGAAAGCACAACCTAGTAATGGATGTGCAGACACCTCCCAGAGCATTTTGTACTTAGTCTTGATAAATGTTCAGGGAAGAACTCAAGAATACTTAGGTAGACTGCTTTCTGAAGCCCAACTACAAGGCTTCTCAGTTTCATCATTTCTTGACAGATGACCACAATAGCTGTTAATATGAGAACTGATACTGTTGCATGTCAACTTTGTGGCTTATAATTAGCTTAAGTTCTAGTTACATTCCAAGAGATTGGGTGAATCTAAAACCTTATTTAAATTGGCTTCTAATATATGCCTATAAAATAGTGATGCATAGTGATAAGAAGAGAATTTGGAGAAGGCAATGGCACCCCACTCCAGTACTCTTGCCTGGAAAATCCCATGGACGGCAGAGCCTGCAGTCCATGGGGTCACTGAGAGTTGGACATGACTGAGCGACTTCACTTTCACTTTTCACTTTCACGCATTGGAGAAGGAAATGGCAACCCACTCTAGTGTTCTTGCCTGGAGAATCCCAGGGATGGAGGAGCCTGGTGGGTTTCCATCTATGGGGTTGCACAGAGTCGGCCATGACTGAAGTGACTTAGCAGCAGCAGCAAAAATGTGCTAGAATTATTGACAATGGCTTAAAGAAGCCATTCATCTCTCTTAGCTGATTGCCACCGACAGTATCTGCATGAGGAAACTACATCATGTATTTGAGAAAAAATTAAGTTGAATCATTTTATCTATTCTAAAATCTACATGGTAGACAATAAATGCTGTTTTATATTTGTAAATGCAAATGATTTATATATCTCTGTGCATATATGGGCTTCCTGATGGCTCAGTGATAAAGAATCTGCCTGCCAGTACAGGAGACACAGGAGATATAAGTTCAGTCTCTGGGTCACAAAGATATCCTGGAGAAGGAAATGGCAACCCACTCCAGGACTCTTGCCTGGAAAATCCTATGGACAGAGGAGCCTGGCAGGTTACAGTCCATGGAGTCCCAGAGTTGGACACGACTGAGCACACACACATGCATACATATCTGTAGTGTGTGTCTCATACAATTCTTCCTGCCACTCCAATTCAGCTCTGTCTTGGTCTCCTGGAAATTACGTGAAAATGTGCATCCAACTGGTGTAACTACCTTTCCAAGGCTCAGCTTCTATAATAAGGTGTAACCTTCCCTGTCTTCTCACTGCTTCTTTACACAAATATTTATTTTACTCCATTGTGTAAGCACGTGTCTCGGATGTTACAGCACTGTCTAGAATAGCATATTTGCATCTGTTTAGCAAACTTAAAAAAAATCAGAGCCTGGAATCCTACATGCTTGGCATTTCTTCCAAGAAGAAAGGCCCTTCTATGAAGTCATGAACTGTGTTCTTGATGGTGAGTCTGACCACGGCCTGAGCAGAAACTTAGGTGACAAAGCTGCAAGGGACCATGAGCTTCATATGGGTCTTGGGCCTTTTTCCCTCAGATCCACTGCTTGCTCTCCTGCTGCTCGGCTCGGCTCCTAGGAGGCTAACCTCTGTGGGCTGCCTTTCCTCATCCTCTAGAGCAACTGGGGTTCAGCTTAGTTGATCAGTGGGGAGCCTAGTGGGAAACTGGAAGATGGAAAGAAGGGCGAACCCAGGCCCTTTTCTCTTTCTCTCCCAACATGGCCCCAACGGTGGTTATCTCTTCCACCATAGGGATGCTCCACAATCCAGATTTCCACTGGATGACCTTGGTCCCCATGCTCCTGCAAATCACACCTTTAGTCTACTCTTCCATCCTAGGCCAGATGGTGGTTTTCTGTCCCCTCCACTCACTCATTGCATCATATTTGCTGCTCTCCCATACCCTGTGTTCCAATACTTTGACCACCTGATGCGAAGAGCCAACTCATTGGTAAAGACCCCAATGCTGGGGAAGATTGAAGACAGGAAGAGAAGGGGGTGACAGAGGATGAGATGGGTGGATGGCATCACCAACTCAATGGATATGAGTCTGAGCAAACTCCAGGAGATAGTGAAGGACAGGGAAGCCTGGTGTGATTGCAGTCCATGGGGCCACCAAGAGTTAGACACAACTTAGCAACTGAATAACGTGACCCACGAAGTCAGTTTCCCACACTAACCACCTCTGTTTGGGTAGTCAAAGTGGCTTTGTTTTCTGACTTGAATCCTGACTGATATGCATCAATTTTAGGGGGTTGCAAGGTTTTTCCAGAGCTCTTCAAAGGCTGCTGTCGACTTAGAAGGGGAAGGATAAGGAGGGAGTGGTGGTGTGACCACCATAGCCTTGGAGAGACAGTTCCTGCACACAGGAACCACACAGTCTAGTAGAAATCATGCTGGTGTCTTTGTCTGCCTGAGCCTTTTAAATTGGAGTGATAAGCGACCTCTAGCCACACTGTCTGCTGCGGCTTTTTTTTTTTCCCCTAAAGATACAACTAAATGAATTAATCAGTCAAGCAGTTAACCAGTGGGTAAGGGGTGCTGGGTCTGGGGTCATAGGGTTTTGCCTTTGCATCGGGAGGGATGGAAAATGAATGGGGAAAGAGCACTGTGTGAATGAATGAGTGGATGAATGAACAAAGGAAGGAAGAAGACTGTATCAGTAGCCTTGGGCTCTTGTCCAAACTCTGTTGTTAACTTGTCAGTTTTCTTTAGGAAGGTCCTTCTTCCTTCCTGGACCCATCTTCTCACCTGTAAAATGTGCAGTTCTTACAGGCCAATAGATTTTACAGGGACTGTGAAATGTGCCCAGCTGTAGTGGCTTCCTGTTTTGCTTAAATAAGGAGGGTGCTGAGTGAAACCCTTCAGCTGTAGTGAATGAAAGCACTGTGACCTGTTAGCAATGCCCACCTTGGGGACACACCTGCTTATCTGCTTGATGGGTACTGTTGAAGGGTAGACCTTGGTTCAGGGTTTGGTTTCTCTCTTCTATCTAACTAGCTTCCAAACAGCCTTGTGTGAATCTTTTTCTGCACACAGAGGTGGCTGAAACTTACCACTGCTCAGAATGAAAGAACATGATCTTTGCTGAATTATAAAAAGAAGGGTACTTTTCCGTCGTAACTGCCTGTCTTCTACACTAAAATGAGAATGAAGATGCTTTGTTTGCACTGTTAGATTTGCCATAGCAGCTGCTGATTGTAACTTATGCTAAGTAGGAGAATTGTTGGCTGAATTTGATTATCTGTGATTCATGGAATCCATCATCAATAAGCCAGGAGCCAGGATATAAATACAAAACCTGAAGGTCAGTTTTGGGCGGCCTCTCTATCTTAGCCAGTGCACCCTAAAAAGCAAAGCTTCAGACAAGGGCATGGATGTGGGGAAGTGGGGTCAGGAAAGAGTGAAATGAGTGAGGAGAATTGGCCTAAGGGCATGTGGTCAGCAGATCGCTGCTGGGGACACCTGGGGACCTCAGAGGAGTCTGCTCATGCAGGAGTGCAGGATAAGGGGATAGTTAGGAGCCATCATCTATCCTCTGATGTTTGAGGGCTGCTCCATGGGTATGAATTTCCTCTGACTTGTGTTTGGACAGCCCTGGGTAGAGCTGAGCGATTGCCTTAGGACTCCCAGTAGCAAAGACAGAGAAGCCCCAGGGCAGAGAGGAAGGAAAGGTGGAAAGTGCATCTGGCTTCAGAAGGTGGTTGAAGACATAACATAGGCAGAGCGATGAGAGGGGTCACAAGAGAGAGCTGGTACGAAAGCCGGAGTGACTCCTTGATTCATTTCCCTGGAAATGACCCCAGGGAACCGAGATCACCCATGGTCTGTGTTGCATTTCATATCACAGAGCCACCAGGTCTCAGGAGGAGATTTCTGGTCACCCATCTCCTGTGGAGACCTCTCTTGTGCCCTAGGCCATGGGCCAGCAGCTTACCTGGACTTGAACTGTACCAGCCCAGGACAAGTTTTTATAGAACTCAGATCTAGAACTAACACACAAAAAAGATGTCTTCTTCATTATAGGGGACTGGAATGCAAAAGTAGGATGTCAAGAGCTATCTGGAGTAACAGGCAAATTTGGCCTTGGAGTACAAAATGAAGCAGGTCAAAGGCAAACAGAGTTTTGCCAAGAGAACGCACTGGTCATAGCAAACACCCTCTTCCAACAACACAAGAGAAGACTCTACACAAGGATATCAGATGGTTAATACTGAAATCAGATTGATTATATTCTTTGCAGCCAAAGATGGAGAAGCTCTATACAGTCAGCAAAAACAAGATCAGGAGCTGACTGTGGTTCAGATCATGAACTCCTTATTGCCAAATTCAGATTTAAATTGAAGGAAGTAGGGGAAACCACTAAACCATTCAGGTATGACCTAAATCAAATCCCTTATGATTATACAGTGGAAGTGACAAATAGATTCAAGAGATTAGATCTGATAGACAGAGTGCCTGAAGAACTATGGACGGAGGTTCATGACATTGTACAGGAGGCAGTGATCAAGACCATCCCCAAGAAAAAGAAATGCAAAAAGGCAAAATGGTTGTCTGAGGAGGCCTTACAAATAGCTGTGAAAAGAAGAGAAGTGAAAAGCAAAGGAGAAAAGGAAAGATATACCCATTTGAATGTGGAGTTCCAAAGAATAGCAAGAGAGACAAGAAAGCCTTCCTCAGTGATCAATGCAAAGAAATAGAGGAAAACAATAGAATGGGAAAGATGAGATCTCTTCAAGAAAATTAGAGATACCAAGGGAACATTTCATGTAAAGATGGGCACAATAAAGAACAGAAATGGTATGGACCTAACAGAAGAAGAAGATATTAAGAAGTGACAAGAACACACAGAAGAACTATACAATAAAAGATCTTCATGACCCAGATAACCACGATGGAGTGATCACTCACCTAGAGCCAGACATCCTGGAATGTGAAGTCAAGTGGGCCTTAGGAAGCATCACTACGAACAAAGAAGTGATGGAATTCCGGTTGAGCTATTTCAAATCCTGAAAGATGATGCTGTGAAAGTGCTGCACTCAATATACCAGCAAATTTGGAAAATCATCAGTGGCAACAGGACTGGAAAAGGTCAGTTTTCATTCCAATCCCAAAGAAAGGCAATGCCAAAGAATGTTCAAACTGCTGCACAATTGCACTCATCTCACATGCTTGCAAAGTAATGCTCAAAATTCTCCAAGCCAGGCTTCAACAGTATGTGAACCATGAACTTCCAGATGTTCAAGTTGGATTTAAAAAAGACAGAGGAACCAGAGATCAAAGTGCCAATATCTGTTAGATCATCAAAAAAGCAAGAGAGTTCCAGAAAAACATCTACTTCTGCTTTATTGACTATGAATACACCAAAGCCTTTGACTATGTGGATCACAACAAACTGTGGAAAATTCTTCAAAAGATGGGAATTCCAGACCACCTGACCTGCCTCCTGAGAAACCTGTATGCAGATAAAGAACCAACAGTTAGAACTGGACATGGAACAGCAGACTGGTTCCAAATCGGGAAAGGAGTATGTCGAGGCTGTATATTGTCACTCTGCTTATTAACTTACAAGCAAAATACACCATGCGAAATACTGGGCTGGATGAAGCACAAAGTGGAATCAAGATTGCCAGGAGAAATATCAATAACCTCAGATATGCAGATGACACTACCCTTATGGCAGAAAGCAAAGCAGAACTAAAGAGCCTCTTGTTGAAAATGAAAGAGGAGACTGACAAATTTGGCTTAAAACTCAACATTAAGACAACTAAGATCATAGCATCCTATCACTTCATGGCAAATAGATGGGGAAACAATGGCAACAGTGAGAGATTTTATTTTTTGAGGGGGTTCCAAAATCACTGCAGATGGTGACTGCAGCCATGAAATTAAAAAGACGCTTGGTCCTTGGAAGAAATGCTTTGACCAAACTAGACAGCATATTAAAAAGCAGAGACATTACTTTGCCAACAAAGGTCTGTCTAGTCAAAGCTATGGCTTTTCCAGTAGTCATGTATGGATGTGAGAGCTGGACTATAAAGAAAGCCAAGCACTGAAGAATTGATGCTTTTGAACTGTGGTGTTGGAGAAGACTCTTGAGAGTCCCTTGGACTGAAAAGAGATCCAACCAGTCCATCCTGAAGGAAATCAATCCTGAATATTCATTAGAAGGACTGATGCTGAAGCTGAAATGCCAATACTTCAGCCACCTGATGCGAAGAACCGACTCATTGGAAAAGACTCTGATGCTGGGAAAGATTGAAGGCGGGAGGAGAAGGGGACGACAGAGGATGAGATGGTTTGATGGCATCAGCAACTCGATAGACATGAGTTTGAGTAAACTCCGGGAGTTGGTGATGGACAGGGAGGCCTGGTGTGCTGCAGTCCATGGGGTCACAGAGTCAGACACAACTGAGTGATTGAACTGAACTTAAAGACACATAGTCACAACAGCTCTTCCCTGCAGTTCACATGGACTCAGCTCTCTTAGGGTTTGTGCCAGATCCCCTCTTCACAAGTGCACATTATCGCTGGCCAGATGCTCAGACATCCTGCAAAGCCATTATGGTGCTAGCAGGGTGGTGTTGATGCCAGAACACAGTTGAGCCAAAGGAATCAAAGATGCAAAAGTGTTGGGGGCACCAGGGCTGCCCCATGGTGCTGTGGACAGCAGTGTCAGTCACTCAGCTGTGTCTGACTCTTGGCGACCCCGTGGACTGTAGCCCACCAGGCTCCTCTGTCCATGGGATTCTCCAGGCAAGGATACTGGAGTGTGTGCAGCACAACTTACATGCTAATGATAAAACTATAGTATGAATTTAAAAATGAATGATGCCATCTTTGTGATGAAGGAAAGCTATGGACTTTTAACAACTTCCTGAGCATTATGAGACAGGAATTGATTTATCTGATTACTTCAAAATTAAAGTTTTCTGTTCTGAAAAAAAAGAAAATAATTGTAATGTCTAAAATTGGCAAGAGATTAATATCTGAATTATGAAAGGAACTCCTAAAAAGCATGTGAAAGGGTTTCCAGTTATTAGTAATTAGAGAATTGAGAAATGCATAAAGTTGTGATTTCAAGATTATTAACTCTTCTCCCTCCACAAATAGAACACCATAAAAGAGGACAATGTCATGGGTGACAGGGGTGAGATTATAGGCACAGGTTCTCTTGCGGGGAATAGAAACTGATATGGCCTTTCTGAAAACCTGCCTTATAGTAATCAATCAACTCACATATGTCTGAGTGTGAGTGGGACCCTGAAGGACACCTAATTGTTGCTGTTTAGTCTCTAAGTTGCGTCTGACTCTTTTGTGACCTCATGGGCTATCTGTGGGATTTCCCAGGCAAGAATACTGGAGTGGGTTGCTGTTTCCTTATCCAGGGGATCTTCCTGACTCAGAGATTGAACACATGGTTCCTGTTTTGTCTTCTGCGTTGCAGGTTGGTCTTTACTGCTAAGTCACTGGGGATTCCAGTGCATAGATGCAGCCTGTAACTCTAGCAATTATCTCCCTAGGTATATCCTAGGGAAATCCTAAGAAATTTTCACATATGCATAAGAAAATATGGGCTAGGATGCTCTTTGGCTACTTTCCTGATGGTAGAGACTGGAAACCACCTGTGTCCTTTTGGGTAGGGAACTTAAGCCCTGGCAGATATACATCCTGAAGAGGTAAGCAGCAGTCAGGGTAGGGCTCAAATATCGGATACTTAGATATATGCATAGCCCCTTGGGTGGAACCTAAAGAAGTGATGTTTAATGAAAATGTAAGAAAAAGAGGTAACAGGTCCAACATACTGGCAACTATATCAATAATTTCTATCTTGAAAATCACGTACTAACAGAAAGACACTCATTTTATAGTATTAGGTTGGCCAAAAATTTCGTTTGGCCAGTGAATACATTGTTCAATAAAGTTTTTAGTGAATATGAGAAATATATCTTCAAATTTCACTTAAAACTGAACAAACTTTTTGGCCAACCTAATATCAAAAGTATTGTATTAGACTTGTATGTGTTATGAAGATTGTTGTTGTCTAGTCATTCAGTTGTGTGCAACTTTGCGACTCCAAGGACTGCAGCACACCAGGCTTCCTGGTCATCTAGTTTAGTTTCCCTAAACTAGAGTCCATTGAGTTGGTGATGCCATCCGACCATTTAATCCTCTGTCATCTCTTTCTCCTCCAGCCCTCAATTTTTCCCAGCATCAAGGTTGTTCCATTGATTCAGCTCTTCACATCAGGTGGCCCAAGTATTAGGGCTTCAGCTTCAGATCAGTCCTTCTAGTGAAATTAGCTTGCACAAATTGATGATAATGTACAGTGAACTGAAGAGTGTGCTTAATTTCATCTTCTGAATTTCTGTATTTGAAGTGAAAAATCAACATGCAACTAAATATATGATGCAAAGAAATAGAGGAAAGCAATAGAATAGTGAAGACTAGAGACCTCTTCAAGAAAATCAGAGATACCAAGGGAATAGTTCAAGCAAATATAGGCACAATAAAGGACAGAAACAGTATGGACCTAAAAGAACCAGAAACTATTAAGAAGAGGTGACAAGAATACTCATAAGAACTTACAAAAAAGATCTTAGTGATCCAGATAACCACGATAGTGTGATCACTCACCTAGAGCCAGACATTGTGGAGTGTGAAGTCAAGTGGGCCTTAGGAAGCAACACTATAAACAAAGCTGGTGGAAGTGATGGAATTCCAGCTGAGATATTTCAAATCCTAAAAGAAAATGCTATGAAAGTGCTGCACTCAATATGCCCCAAAGTTTGGAAAAGTCAGCAGTAGCCACAGGACTGGAAAAGGTCAGCTTTCATTCCAATCTCAAAGGAGGGCAACACCAAAGAATGTTCAAACTACCGCACAATTGCACTCGTTTGACGTGATGGCGAGGTAATGTTCAAAATCCTCCAAGCTAGGCTTCAACAGTACGTGAACTTAGAACTTCCAGATGTACAAGCTGGATTTAGAGAAGACAAAGAAACCAGAGATCAAAGTGCCAACATCCGTTGGATCATAGAAAAAGCAAGAGAATTCCAGAAAAACATCTACTCCTGCTTCATTGACTATGCTAAAGCCTTTGACTGTGTAGATCACCACAAACTGTGACCTGCCTCCTGAGAAACCTGTATGCAGGTAAAGAAGCAACAGTTAGAACTGAATATGAAATAGCAGACTGGTTCAAAATTGGGAAAGGAGTGTGTCAAAGTTGTATATTGTCACTCTGCTTATTTAACTTATATGCAGAGTACATCATGAGAAACGCTGGACTGGATGAGGCATAAGCTGAAATCAAGATTGCTGAGAGAAATAACAATAGCCTCAGATATGGAGATAACATCACTCTTATGGCAGAAAGCAAAGAGGAATTAAAGAGCTTCTTGATGAAGGAGACAGAGGAGAGTAAAAATGCTGGCTTAAAACTCAACATTCAAAAAGCTAAGGTCATGGCATCAGCCCCATAACTTCATGGCCTATTGATGGGAAAACAATGGAAACAGTAACAGACTTAATTTTCTTGGACTCCAAAATCACTGCAGATGGTGACTGCAGCCATGAAATTAAAAGACACTTGATCCTTGGAAGAAAAGCTATGACAAACCTAGACAGTGTATTTAAAAGCAAAGACATTACTTTACCAAAAAAGGTCCATATAGTCAGAGCTATGGTTTTTCCAGTAGTCTTGTATGGATGTGAGAGTTGGACCATAAAGAAGGCTGAGTGTCGAAGAACTGGTACTTTCCAACTGTGGTGTTGGAGAAGACTTCTGAAATTCCCTTGGACTGCAAGGATATCAAACAAGTCAATCCTAAAGGAAATCAACCCTGAATATTCATTGGAAGGACTAATGCTGCATCTCCAATACTTTGGCCAACTGATGCGAAGAACCAACTCATTGGAAATGACCCTGATGCTGGGAAATACAGAACACAGGAGGAGAAGTGGGGCACAGATGATGAGATGTTTGGATGGCATCACTGACTCAATGGACATGAGTTTGGGCAAACTTTGGGAGATGGTGAAGAACAGGGAAGCCTAGTGTGCTGCAGTGTATGGGGTGGCAAAGAGGCTGACATGACTGAGCGACTGAACAACCTCAAACTCTACTAACACTGTACTTTCCCTTCCTGTAAAAAAAAAGTGGGATTGATGAAGGGGGATAATGAAGCAGGGGGATGCTTGCTTCTATACAAGAATGGCTGTGGCTATGACGGCCATAACTGAGAAGTGGTCCAAGTGTTTGAGTGGTCACCCAAATACCACTAGCAGTACTGCCACAAAGCTGAGATTTTTTTTTTTTTTGGACATACTATTAACTATTGGTAAAATTTCCATAAGACAAAAGATAATCTTTCATTCAGTTATGAGTTAGCTTTATTCTTGGAACATTCAGCATGTAATAAAACTTTAAAAAGAGAGCTCTTTGCTTACAATTGTAAAATGAAATTGAATTCTATGTTCAAATAGTTTTAAAAAGATTTTCACCTGCATGAATCTCTGGTGAAGGATTTGAAAGTTTCACAAGCTAGAGCGATATGTTTTTTCTGCACCCAGCATTTTCAGAATGACTCATAGTGGAAAGCCAACTTCTTTTTTCCTATATTGAAAGTTTTTTTGTAACCTCCAGATCTAGGAATCTGACTTTATAAGACATCTTGAAAGCGAAGGTTAGAAAGATGGCCATGTCTCCTGTGAAGTGGTTTAGAGAAGATGAAATATGTGTTTCCATTCGCCTTGTGCAGACATGGCTTGGTGGTAACTGTTGTGATTGATCATCAGTCTAACGAATAACAACAGAAGCAATGAGTAAATGGTTATTTCCCAGGGAAAATCCAGAATCCAGGTTCAATTGGAAATAATTCAAGCAGCATGGGAGAGGCTGAAAGTAATCAATGAGTAATCAGAACATGAATTCCAGGAAAGTGAAAATGCTGTTACAGTGTAAGCAATTTCTGCTTTTAGAAGCAGGATTAGTATGGTATGGTCTGCTTGAACGTTTTTCAAACTTTTAAAAAAGAGAAAAATTATTTTCAAATGAGCTATTAGGGAGATCCCTAAAATATAAAGCAGATGAATCAAGTATTTTTTTTTTACTACACATGTGTTTTATGAGTTCATATTTATAGTATTTTATTATTAATCAAGCAATTGCAACATGAAACTGTTTTATGGCATAAGCATTTGAAATCAAGTTTATTGATGATAGCTCAGTCTCATCTTTAGGATCTGATTTACTCTGGTATTTTTATATGGCTGCACAAGATTAAAATATCTTGAATCATAAGAACATGCAAATAGTGATTTTTCTAAAAAGTTTGCCGTGTATCCTCAGGACTTAATTTATGAATCTGTTGCAAAAGCTTAAGATATAAATAAGAAAAAATATTGCATAAAACAAATTGATCATCAGGGACATCTAAATTCTTTTATAGTCAAATCACAATGGCAAACTATTACATGTAGAATGGATAAACAACAAGGTCCTACTATATAGCACAGGGAACTACATCCAATCTCTTAGGGTAAACCACAATGGAAAAGAAAATAAGAAAAAGAATGTATATATGTGTATAACTGGGTTACTTTGCCATACAACAGAAATTGGCATAAAATTGTAAATCAATTGTCCTTCAATAAAAAAATTAATGATGTAAAAAAAATAAAGCTTGACAAATAGGAAAATTTAACAAGCAAATAAAACAAACAAAAAATAGTCTAAGCCCCAGAGCTATCAATACTAAAATGTAATTATGCAGGGCCATGTCATATGTTCTCATATTATTCTACAGATGATAACAAAACTGGAGTGGGGACTTGAACCTCTCAGGATTGCCTGACCCTTGCCCATCAATGACTGAGAACTCCAGGCTCATGTTAGGCTGTAGCAGTGCATGGACATATGGACTTCAGATAATCACAGATTTTTGGCTAAGCCTGAATCTTCTGAGGGCTGGTGCAGAGCTATAGCCTTCATCTTTAATGCTATATCTGACTTGAATTTAAATGTATTCAAGGAATGCATGCCAAAAAATGTTCAGAGCCATTCCAAAAGAGATTAATATACTGGTCACCTCAAGTGCATTAAAATTTAGTAAAGAACTACACTACTTTAAAATCGAGACAATGCATATTAGAAATGAAATTTTGTACTACCTATACAGCTGGAAGCTGGCTGGAAGCCGTCATTTATAGAATCTGTTCTACTTAAAATTAACCCTGCATATTTAGAAAGAAACTTAGAAGCATACTCTTAGCACCAAAGCACAGAGGACACTAGAAGAAAGCAGACCTCATGGTCATGTCTCTCCCAGACTCCCAGGCTTCTGATCCTTTCAGTCTTTGTCTCCTTGTGTCCTGTTATAATATTAATCATTGCCCCAAATCCTGAAAGAGATGGCTTTGAGAATTAAGTAACTGAGATCTGTGAGAGTGTTTTGACAGGAACACTTAGCTCTGTAGGTCCATTCAAAATGCATTACTCGCCCCATGAACAAGATCTAAGGCTTTGCCTTCCTGTTTTAAGAAGGCAGATGTCTTTCTCAACCAGACTCTTCAGTTCAAAAAGAATTTAAATTATAAAGCTTAAGACATGTCTTAACTCTTAAGACATTTGTTTATTTTTAAAGATTATTACTTATTTTACTATAAAGTGCCGTCTACTTATTTATGTATACTATAAATAGACTCACTGGAAAAGACCCTGATGCTGGAAAAGACTGACAGCAAAAGGAGAAGTGGATAAGGATGAAGCAGAAGATAAGCTGGTTAGATAGCATTACTGACTCAATGGACATGAATCTGAGCAAACTCTGGGAGACAGTGGAGGACAGAGAAGCCTGGCGTGCTGCAGTCCATGGGTCTCAAAGAGTCAGACAGGACTTAGAGACTGAACAACTTATAAATTTTTTAAATAGGGAGAAATCTTAAGAGAAAAAAATCACTCCTACACAAGGGCTGGAAGGCAACCAATGTGAGCAATTTAATTCACTCCTTCCCATCTTTTATTTTTTATTTGCAGTTTTATATTTAAGCATGGCCATGTTTACATATAATTTTTATTTCACTATTTTGTCTTAATATTAAAACAAATATCTTCTCATGTCACACTAGATTTTTGTAACTCCAACTTCAAGAGTACACAGCAAGCTGTTTTATTTTACCCAGAGGCAATCTATCTGACTTACATCTCTACCTTTGCCCTTCTTCAAATGTTTGGATCTGTTCACAATTTTTTTTTTATTCATAAATAAGAAATAGTGGCTTTGGGGAAAAGAGCACTTTCGAGATCAGTTAATAGGTACTTCATATTGTCTTAAGTTTAGGGTGAGAATTTCCAGGGGGGCATTAAGCCTCATTGTCTGATACATTCAGCATTCACACATCAAGGTAAGATACACTAGACCACAAGTGTGGGCCAGTGCAACAACAGGATTGATATGAAAGCAAAGCAACAAAATTGCAATTGGAAATGGTACCATTGGGTGCGGGGTTGGGGGAGGGCTTCCCTGGTGGCTCAATGATAGAGACTCTGCCTGTCAATGAAGGAGACTCGAGTTTGATCCTGGGTTGGGAAGATTCCCTGGAGAAGGAAATGGCCACCCACGCCAGTATGCTTGCCTGAAAGATCTCAGGGACTGAGGAGCCTGGTGGACTATGTCCATGGGGTCACGAAGAGTCGAACATGACCAAGTGACTAAACAGCAACCAGCACCATTGGAGAGAAAGCCTGGTACAGTGGTTGCTGTGGGCTGACTGTTATTAATATATGTCAAAGTCCTAATCGCTAGTATCTCAGAATGTGATGAGGTCATGGGAATGGACCCTGATCCCTACGGTAGAGTCCCCATGAGAAGAAATTAGGACACAGACACACACACAAAGGAAGGTCTTGTGACAGAGGACGTGAAGGACAGGCAGAAGGTGCCTCCAGCCCAGAGACCTCAGGTGGGACCAGCCCTGCTGGCAGCTTGAACTTGGCCTTCTCGTTCCCTGAGCTGTGAGGAAATAAACCTCTGTTGTTGAAGGCCCCCAGTTTAGGGAACTTCGTTACGGCAGCCCTGGCACCCTAATACAGTGGTGAAGTGTGGGGGACGGGGGTAGTGGTCAGACCACGTGGGATGAAATCTCAGTTCCTTCCTTTATAGCTGTGTGTCTGACCCCAGCCATCCACCCCTCTGGATCCTTGTCTATAAATCAGTGATAAGAGTACCTGCTCTGCACAGGATTAGAGAGTATGCAAACCATTCCTGGCATATAGGAAATTCTATGTAATTGCTAGGTATTTTTGGTTATTTTGTTAATGGTTTGGTTGCTTAATTGTGTTCAACTCTTTTGCGACCCCATGGACTGTGGCCCACTAGGCTCCTCTGTCCATGGGGATTTCTCAGGCAAGAATACCGGAGTGGGTAGCCATTTCCTTCTCCAGGGGACCTTCCAACCCAGGGATTGAACCTGGGTCCCTTGCATTGCAGGCAATCTCCTGCATGGAAGGTGGTTTCTTTACCGACTGAGCCATCTGACTATAGTATAAAACAGAGGTCTCCAACCTCTGGTATCTAATGCCTGGTCATCTAAGGTAGAGTTGATGTAATAATAATAGAAACAAAGTACACAATAAATGTAATGAGCCTGAATCATCCCGAAACCATCCACCCTACCCTGGTCCATGGAAAATTTGTCATCCTTGAAACCAGTCCCTGGGGTCAAAAAGGTTGGGGACCGCTGAAAAGATCATGAATGTTGAACTTAGGTTAAGTTTGCATCCTAACTCTGCTACTAACTAGCTACATGCCTACAAGCAAGCCACTTGGAGAGACTCTTTTCATTTGAAAAATACGAGACTGAGGGTTAGCTGTCAATGCTGGAGAACTAAATGTGCAGTGTACACAGGAGATGGGGTGACTGTAATTCAGTCACGATCATTCCCCACACTCAGCCCTGAGTCCCCAAGTCTATGGGCAGGGATGGGAGAGTTTTCCAGTTGTCAGAGGCATTTTTGAACAATGTGCATCAGAAAAAGGAATTGAAGGGCCAGTCGGAATAGCCCCAGCAGCTGAACACCCTCAGCACCCATCTGAAGAGTGAATACAAGTCAGGAACTGGAATTGCCCATTCTATTGACCTCCTAATTTGTCTCAGGGACACACTACTTTTCCTAGAGGAGCCCAGAATTGCCCTCCAGGCCAGGTGGCCACTCTATGAAATAGCCAACTGTCCATGTGCACAATGGGTCTCACTGAAACTCTGCTCTTCAGGAGTTTTCCTTGCAGCATTATGATTTAGGGGGTTCTCTTTCTGTTTCATGACACAACCTCTTCCTGAGATATTTTTCAGGGTGGGTATGCTGTTTTCTCTTTGAGGTTCATAAGAAGGAGGACTGAGTTACAAACAGAAGTCCTGCTCCCAGTCATCTCTCCCTGACTATGCAGTTATTTATTTCTTATCATTCTAAAATGTATGCTGAGGACCTCATATGTGCAAAGCTTGCTGACATTTCCACCCATTTTATCTCATTGGGTTATCACTATCTGTTAGGATACCATCATGAAGCATGTATCACAACATACAAACTGACTCTAAAAGAGTCAGGCAAAATCAGTAAGAAAGCCCATGATCACAGGATATAAACCCAGCCCTGAATGACTCCACTGCCTTCAGCATGTCACACTCCATCCCATGAGTCATGCCCTGGTTTCCTTGAATGTTTCACCTGGCCTTAAATTCCCAATGGAACTCATACAAAAGTGGTTCACAAGGAAGTGATTTTCACCCAGTTATTACACAGGGACATCTTGGTAAAATGGTCCTATGACCAGATCTATTTTGCTTCAATGGATCTGACTGACTTTGGGTTTTTTATTCTCCTTGTAACCAGCAGCCTTGTCTCTGTCTTTCCTCCATTTTATTTTTTCCAAGGATTTCAGCTCAAGAATCTCTGTCTGGGTTGACTCTCGGTCCTTCCACCCCTACCCCAAGCGTAGTCACTTCTCTCGCTGAGGAATTTGCCCCAGCAGAGGAAATCCCCTGCCAGAGGGGATGGTGTGTATTGGTAGTCATTAGTCTCCCCCAGTTGGAGTCAGGATAGTCTCTTGGCTTCCTAACAGGCTGTGCCCCCAGCTTTTTATTCTGACACTGATGAGCTGGTACTGGCTGAGGCTCGGATCATCAGACCATGCTTGGGACCACGAGAATCAGAAGCAGAGCTCAGGGGCTTGGGGAAGTGCAGACAAAGCATCGGAAATCTGCTTCTTATTTTGTTTAGGAAAAAGAGACTCCTGATGGAGTCTTCCAGGAGAGAATGCTTCCAGGACCTGGTCAGTGACCCATGCCTTTTCTATCAGTTTGACCCTACCCTCACTTACCCAAGAAAAAAAAAACAGTATTTTTAGAAAGAAAAACAAAAGCTTTCCATTTGGTCCTGTGGCTTCAGGCAAGTTCTGCTTCCTACCAGCTTTGTGACTCTGAGCTCATTAGTCACCATCTCTGAACCTCAGTTACCTCAACTCCAGGATGAGCATAAAAAAAAAAAAAAAACCCAAAACATAACAGCTGCCTGTTATGGGCTTAATTATGCCCTCCATGAAATGTGTAAGTTGGAGTCCAAACCTTCCAGCAGTTTAGAAGGTGATTTATTTGGAGATAGAATCTTTACAAGTTGAGTCAAAATGGGATCATTAGGATGGCTCTAAACCTTTATGACTGGTGTCCTTTAAAGAAGGGAGCATTTGGACCAGGGCACACAGAGACGGAGGAGGACATGAAGATGGAGGCAGAAGATGGGCATCTTGTAGCCAAGAAGAAAAGCCCGGAACCTTCCCTCACAGCCCTCAGAAGGAAGCATGTCTGATCCACCATGACCTCGGGCTTCCGGCCTCCAGAACTGTGAGCCAATGTCTTTCTTTTGTTTAAGTGTTTCGGTCTGTGGAGCTTTGTTACAGCAGCCCTCACAATCTAATACAGAAATTTTGGTAGGATTAAGTGTAATGTTAGATGCAAATGCTCAATAGTTATAGAGGGAGCACTCAAAAATGTGCTATTGTATGCACTGTATCACCAGCAACGTCATGCCATTGATAGCTGAGAGGAAAGGTGTGGCCCGGGCTGAGGTCCATGCCGAGACCTTCATCTGCCTCAATTCAAGAGCAGGTTGTCTCTAAAAGTATGTGTGTACTGCACATTCCGGAGGTGTTGTGGTGGAGAAAATAGTGACTCTTCTCTTATCCATATACTTTGCTCAGAAAATGAGAAGTTAGCACTCTGCACTTAGAAATTTGTGAAGGTCTCCTTGGACCCTGGCATCAATATGGCTGTGATTGAGTAATGATGGGGTTGCATTTTCCCAACAATGTAGGACTCAGTTCTCCACTAAAGAGTCACTGTAAGAGCACTGAATTCAGAGCAGTTTCTCCATCTCTCATTAAATTTCTGTGGGTCTTTGGACAAGTTAAGTACCTTCTCTGGACCATCTGCAAACACAGAGGCAGAACCGAGCCGGGGCAATCAATAAGACTTCTAAAAACCTATGACTCACATTTTGATACTGATGGTCATCTCATTTAGCTAATAGCTTTCCTCCCATCTGTGGGCAGCTCAATCTCACTGATAAATGCATTGTCTGTCTACCGAAAAAGTATGTGTGTGTGTGTGTGTGTTTTAATGTAGTTTAATCATCCTACTGGCATACGATTAGCATTTCCAAGTGGATCCGAGTTAGCTGAAGCAGATGGTTTGTCTTCCCTTATAGTGTTTCGGCTTGGACATTGTATCATTTCTGCATCTAACTCCGTCCTTGCAGTGCTCAAGGAATCATTCCAAATTTTGCGCACTGTGTTTTGACTTATTTAATGCAGACGTACTTTACCCGCGGTAAACATGATTACCAAAATACTTTAACTTGAGAGCTTCTGCTTTCCTCCCGGTGTAATTAGTCACACTGCACTCTGTCTGCATTTAGGGGAGCAAGAGGGAAGAAAAGTGCCACACAGCATCTTGCAAATGTGCCTTTACTTTTCTACAGCTGCTCGCCTCACTCTTTGGATTTTTCAGAGTGTCAAACTCATGAAACAAGGCAGAGAGGTGGAGAGTCCCCAGCACAGCCACCTTGTCAGACAGAAGAGATGAGATGTAGCTTTGGAAACTGGAGAGTTGAGACAAAGATGGCCTCGGTCTCAACGACAAGGTAGATGTTTCTTCTTCACAATGAGGAAGCAGTGGTTACAATAACATCAAGCCAACAGACACCTGTTAACAACACATCTGAAGTCTGATCTTCCCAACAATCTTATAGAGAAGGAAGTAACCCAAATAATAATGTCCGTGTGAACTGTGGGCTCAGCCTGATCCAGGTCAGGTCAAATAGCTACACTTCCCTCACAGGATCATTGTGAAGTTAAGAGTTGATGCTTGTTCAGGTATCAAGAATGTCTGACACAAGGCAGGTTTTCCATAAATAGTGTCCATTATGTTTTTTAGATGAAGAAACAGGGCTTCCCAGGTGGCACTGGTGGTGAAGAATCTGCCTGCCAATGCAGGAAATGTAAGAGACATGGGTTCGATCCCTGGGTCAGGAACATTCCCGGGAGAAGGAAATGGCAATCCGCTTCAGTAGTCCTGCCTAGAAAACCCCATGGACAGAGGCGTCTGACAGGAGACAATCCATAGGGTTGCAAAAGAGTTGAACATGACTGAGCACGCACACACACTGACACACACACACAAATTTTTCAGATGAAGAAACTAAGGTCATAGAGATTGTGTGATGTATGTGTATTATGCAATAAGAAATAGATTCAGATTTAAATCTTATTTTGTTTAAGTGAAGTGAAAGTCATTCAGTCCTGTCCGACTCTTTGTAACTTCATGGACTTAATTCTCCAGGCCAGAATACTGGAATGGGCAGCCTTTCCCTTCTCGAGGGGATCTTCCTAACCCAGGGATTGAACCCAGATCTCCTGCAATACAGGCAAATTCTTTTACCATCTGAGCCATCAGGGAAGCCCAAGAACACTGGAGTGTTTAGCCTATCCCTTCTGCAGCAGATCTTCCCAACCCAGGAATCGAACCGGGGTCTCCTGCATTGCAGGTGGATTCTTTACCAACTGAGCTACCAGGGAAGCCCTATTTGCTTAAAAATTGAGATATAATGTATATGGAGTGAAAAGCTCAGATTTTGATTATGCATTTAATTTCTAACCTCTTTGGTGGCCCCAACTCTATTCCTGAGATGCCTCAAGCCACAAAGACTTCAGCCTTGTACCCCAGTCCTAGCAGCTACACTTGGTATGCTTGGATCATCTTGGGGAGGGCCCTGGGAGGGTTGGATGATGCTCCTGCAGGTGACCCTCATCCAGTGTGCTTCCTTTCCTTCAAGGGGTAAGGTCTTTTTTGTGCCTGCTCTGCAGGGCCTTCAGAAATTTATCTTTATCTGTATTCATGTATCTATGTACCTATCAAATTTATTGATCTGATGGTAGCTTGTTTCACAATGACCACATTACCCAACCAATCTAATGTTTTTCATGTGTTTTTCTTTTTTCAGTGTTCTTTTCACTAACATCATATTATTTTTTTCCAAAGTATTAGAAAACCAGAAGAAACACACACACAATCTCTGTATCAAGAAAACGAGTCAATTTAAATTTAGTTTAGAGGTAAGCACAAAATATAGGGGAGAACAAACTAGTCAACCCTGAAGGAAATCAACCCTGAGTATTCACTGGAAGGACTGATGCTGAAGCCAAAGCTCCAATATTTTGGACACCTGATGTGAAGCCCCGAGTCATTGGAAAAGATCCTGATGCTGGGAAAGACTGAGGGTGAGAGGAGAAAGGGACAACAGAGGATGAGATGGTTGATGGCATCACTGACTCAATAGTGATGAGTTTGAGCAAGCTCCAGGAGATAGTGAAGAACAGAAGAGCCTGGCGTGCTCAGGGTCCACGGGGTCACAAAGAGTTGGACAGGACTTAGAGACTAAACAACAACAAAGAAAGCACAGAATGGTGAAAACATGGCTGAATACTGGAGTACACTGCTGTGCTGAGAATAACATGGAATGCAGTGAGAGAAATACCCCTAGAAGCTGGTTCTGCTGCATAGGAGCTCTGAGTGAGTCACCTCACCTCCGAGCCTTAGGCTTCTCCTTAATGAATTGAGGAAATAGTGCTACATGTGAGAATTAATATATACATTATGCATTTATACTAAGGACATTTTTCACCTTTTAAAATGAAATGGTATCTGCCTTAGAGCCTGTTCCCACCTGGGTGCTGAGAAATTCAACCCCTACAGGCTTTGAGTGAGCACCCCTTCCTCTTTGATGGTGGAAAAAAAAAAAAGCCTTCCCTGGTAGCTCAGCTGGTAAAGAATCCGCCTGCAATTCAGGAGACCCTGGTCCAATTTCTGAGTCCAGAAGATCCACTGGAGAAGGGATAGGCTACCCATTCCAGTATTCATGGGCTTCCCTAGTAGCTCAGGTAGTAAAGACTCTGCCTGCAATGCAGGAGACCTGGGCTTGATCCCCGGGTTGAAAAGATCCCTCAGAGAAGGAAATGGCTACCCACTCCAGTGTTCTTGACTGGAAAATTCCATGGATAGAGGAGCCCAACGGCCTGCAGTCCTTGAGGTCACAGAGAGTCAGACATGACTGAGAGACTGAGATGCACACACACGCAACTGTATCTCATGCTTGCAAAAGACCACCTATTGATTTTCAGAAAATCCAGGAAGAATTAGGTCATTTGCATGGTCAATGCATTTGTCTAGTTGGACACTTACTTCTACTCTCTGCATAGTGACTTCATAGGTCACAGGACAGGCATCCTGAAGGGAGACCCCAAAAGTGTCAATCCCTGCACTTCCAGAGTCTGTAATGCTGTCAGTCTGGAAATGGCACCAGGAATCTACAACTTTTGCAAATGATTCAAATAGTTCAATTTAAGAAACAGGATCCTAACAAACCCATCAAAAGGAAGTAGCCCAAAATTCTTCCCTATTGCTAACCAAAGTAAAACACATATTTCCTCTTGAAATAAAACTTCCCTTGGTTTAAAGACATTCCCTTTGAGTGTTAAGCCTGCTGTATCATGTAAAAGAAAGTTAGTCTCTGACCTCCCATTTGAGACTGGGAAGATGAGATGGTGTCAGAACAGTCAACAGCCACAGAAGAAGATTAATGAGGGAGCTTTGTAAAACTATGCATCAGCCGGGCAGGCGGTTTGCCATATTTATTTATTTGAACATCCACACTGCTGTGTATTAAGCATTGCAATAGGAAATAAGGTTATGGAAATGGCCAAGATAAAATCTGCCCTCCAGGAGTTCCCAACCTGGTGAGACAGATAGAAGAGCAGATGGTGCATACCCAGCAGGATCAGGGGTATGATAGGAGACACGGAGCATAGGGACCAGAGTTGGGAGTGTGGCAAAGTCCCCAGTGAAGGAGACAGCTAAGTGACCCACATGGGAAGAATTGGAAGTCAGAGACAGGGTGACCCAAGTCATCCACGGAGATGCAAATTTGAGAGGAACGATAAGAGACAAGCCAGAAAGAGTCAGGAAGATCAAGTCAAGAGCTCTGTGGCCATGCTAAGTTTCTTGGCTCTATCTTACAGGAGAAAGAGAAACTGAGAAAACCTTGTGTTTAGGGGACTGAGGGGCACTTCTCATTCTGGAAGGTCATGGAAGACTTCTAAGAGGATACTCTGTTTAAGACCTGAAAAACATTTAGAGGTCCTTGAGGTGAGTGGGAACAAAAGAATGTGCAGTGCAAAGATTACAGTGTTTGTGGAGGCTCTGCACTGGCTTGATTGCTTGAACAATGATGGCACATTGATAAAAGAAAAGCCACATGGTGGTAGAGGAATTTTTAAGAGGTAAAATTCTTCCCAGGTGGCGCTAGGGGTAAAGAACCCGCCTGCCAATGCAAGAGACATAAGAGACACAGGTTCGGTCCCTGGGTTGGGAAGATCCCCTAGAGAAGGAAATTGCAACCCACTCCAGTGTTTTTGCCTGAAGAATCCCCATGAACAGAGGAGCCTGCTGAGCTATAGTCCATGGGGTTGCAAAGAGTTGGATGCAAAAAAAAAAAAATTCTTTCAATTATTATCATCTCACTTAATCCTCATGAAAATACTGCAAGGTAGTGTGATGGCTACTTTTATGTGCCAACTAGATTGGGCTAAGAGATGGCCAGATAACTGGTGACACATTTTTTCTGGGCATGTTTATAACAGGGTCCAGGAAAGAAATTAGCATTTGAACCTCACCAATGAGATTAAACATCATCCATAACTTGAGGGCTTGACTAGAACAAAAAGGCAGAAGATGGGTGAATCTCTATCTCTCTGCCTGAGCTGAGACATCCATCTTTGACCTGGACTATATCCCAGACCCCCCCAGTTCTCAGCCTTAGGGCTTGAATTACACCACTGTCTCTCTTGGTTCTCCAACTTGCAGAAGGTAGACCTAAGGACGTCTCAGCCTCCATAACAGCATGGGAGAATCCCTACAATAAAACTCCTCTTTTATATACCTGGGCTACCCTGGTGGCTCAGATGGGAAAGCATCTGCTTGCAATGCAGGAGACTTGGGTTCAATGCCTAGCCCCTGGAAAAGGGAATGGCAACCCACTCCAGTATTCTTGCCTGGAGAATTCCATCAACAGAGGAGCCTGGCGGGCTACAGTTCATAGGGTTGCAAAGAGCTGGACACGACTGAGCGACTGACACTTCATTATATATACTACATACATATACTGCTGGTTCTGTTTCTCTGGAGAATCCTGACTAGTACAGGTAGGTACTTTTATTCCCGTTTGACCATTGAGGAAATCAGAAAACAATAAGAATAAGTAACTCAGGAGAGGTAGAGATGGGATTTGAACATTGTGCCTTTGGCCCCAGAGTTTGGAATATTTTTCTCTGATGCCATGGAAGTTCAGAATGTCCAGCAGGATCTAAGCATCTTTGCTCCCTTGTGGACACCACGTTTCTGCCATTTTCAAAGGCTTGCGGGGCTTTCCTTTCTATTTGAACTTGGTGGTTTAGATAATGTTGAAAGGACATGTTCTACCCATTCTATTATTTGCTTGAGTTAAGAAGGCTTACCTACACTATTCTTTTGAGAAGGCAATGTGGAGATCAGGGGAGTGACAAGGGGTTAGGATGGATGGGGCCATGCTGGTGATGCTGCACATTCAGCCAGGATTCATCGATTAGCTGTCAGTAGTGTTAGGATCTATCCTGAATCTTTATTTTGAGATGTCCACGGGTCATAGTTAAGACTTTTAATAGGATATAAGGTTGGAAGAGCTGGATTATTCTATCAATGGATTGAGAAATCTCTCCTCTTTAACCAGTTGGAGCAGTCAGAGTCCCAAAGTAAAAGATTTCTCTGGCCATCAACCCTTGATTGGTTTGAAAATTGGGACAGTCCCTAAATCTAGCTAGGATCAAAATTTAAGGCCTGAACACACATTAATGAACATTCTCCATACATTCTTCCAGGGGTCAATGCCAGAACCTCTCTTGATTTCACGAAAAACTGTTTTCTTACCACTTTCCCACCTGTTTCAGCCAATACCCAGGCTTATATATGTAAAATATATAGGTAAAATTACCTAAATATATAGGTAAAATAAGTTTCTGGAAATAGCCAAATGGTTCAGCACATTCTCCTAACCATTCGGGCATTTTTAGAGCAGGCCTCTGGTGGACATCTTAAAGCACCAATTCAACATCCCGCCCCCCCGCCCCGAAACTTTATTTTCTGGACTCTAAGTCTAAATAAGTGTCTTTTTAAAGAGCAAAGTAAGGAAAGAGTGAAGACAGGTTAGAAATGAGAAGAAGGAGAAGAAGGAGGAGGAGGAAAAAGATGAGAGGAGAGAGCCGATCTCCAGCTCTTGGCCCTGGTCTTGGCACTCACATGCCGAAGGATATAGTGACTGCACACTCCAAAAGTGCAAGCCACATGTAACCATCTCCCCAAAGTGGTTCCCATTCTGTATTTCCAATCTAAGAGTGCCTATATGGCCATCTGGTAAACCAAACCCAAGAGCCAAACTTAGCCCCTATGTGGACAGTGAGAGGCCAAGGTCAGTCAGTCCTTCTTCCCAAACAGCTCTTGAAACCTGGCTTCATCCACACTGGCCCTCAGTGGCTTCACTGCTTCTAAAGGCCTCCTTGGCCTGTGCAGCCCTGGGCCACCAGAACCGTTCCTTCCCGACTACAAGGCAGGTGATCTTTCAAGAACGTTCATCTGTATCTGTCAGGTGGCCTCTCCTCCCTGCTCAGATTCTTAAGCAGGATTCCAGATTACTGCAGTAAATGAAAGCCACCATCCTAGCCTCATGGTTTGATCTTTGCAAGCCTGCTAATTATGTGTCTGGCTCGCTCTCCCCATGGAGGAGTCCCTCTAACACCTCCATAGGCGTGCATGCTCAGTTGCTCAGTCATGTCTGACTCTTTGTGACCCTATGGACTGTAGCCTGCCAGGCTCCTCTGTCCATGGGAGCCTCCAGGAAGAATACTGGAGTGGGTTGCCATGCTCTCCTCCAGGGGACCTTCTCGACCCAGGGAATGAACCTGTGTCTCTTAAGTCTCCTGCATTGGCAAGTGGGCTCTTTACCACTAGTGCCATCTGGGAAGCCCCTCCATGGGCACACCTTTCCTCTTTAACCTCCTTTTATCCACCTTTCCTTCTGTTTGACATGTCCCCACTGACACCCATCCTGTGGACTCTTATGCATCTGTGGGTATCACCCGGACAGTTTCTGTGCCCACGATCCTCTCGGAAACCCCTCCAGGGTGGGCTCCCGCCTCTGTTCTCTCCCGAGCCCCAGGGCTGGTCCTGTTGTTGTTATGTGTCTCTTTGGGCTCTGTCAGCGTATTTTTCTCCCCTCTTCCATTTTCTCTGTGTTCCCCACGCTATCTGTGTATCCCACACACCCACTGAAAAATTGCCAGCACCTAGAAGGTGGCTAATGCCTGTTGAATAAAGAAAGAAGCAGGAGTGAAGTAAACTCAAGCGAGAGGAAGAAAGCAAAAATGGATATGGGGCTTGCTGATGATTAAGAAAGCAAAGGACTTTTCTGCCATCTTGGGAAGGCTTTAAAACACGGGCTTAAAATGTCAGAGAAAGAGAGGAACAGAACAGCACCAGACCCCCTCTCTCAGGGCTGCGTAGGAACTGTTGACCACAGCCTGGCGGCGAGGTAGCCCTTCCTGGAATAAGCCACTCGCCACAGCCTTGTGGGCTCTTGCCCACACCCCGGGTGCTGCACTTGCTTCCTCTGTTCCCTGCCTGCCCACTCACAACTGATTTGGCCTCTTTCTCATCAGGGAAGCTATTTTCTCTCACAACATATGCTTATTTTTTCCCCCTACTCATCCTTCTGAAATGCTCGCATCTCTCTGACATTTGTCAAAATGGCTTCACCTCAGGATGGTTTTGCAAATTCACTTAACAGGCTCACTGAGCACAGAAAACTGCCCTTGCAATTTAGTGATCCAGCCACCAGGTGGCAGGACAGTGCTCAAAAGGCCAGGCGTTGGCTTTCCCCGAATTTCACTGTCCTTGGTGCAGATTTCTACTCAATTCAGGAACCTCTTCTCCCATGCTTTCAGGATTAGGCTGCAGCCTCTGCTAGGGCACCTTTGGGGACAGGAGATTATGCAGACAGCCCGCTCTACATTGAGGTAAAATCTTAGAAGCAGAAACAGGTCAATAATATTTTCTGTGCAAATACTAGGGGTCCAGCATTTTTAAAAGAGCTGGCGATACAAAGCTGTGCTCTACTTTCAAGAGCTGACATCACCTTGTAAGCTCTCTTTTGACAAAAGTAGAATTCTGCCTGAAAAACGTGCAGACTCCTGACCAGCTTTCTACACTCTGATGTGTCACAAATCCATATGCTTCAGGCCCCAAGGCTTGTCTGTTCTCCTGTCCCTTTCTCCTGTACCCCAAAGGAGTCTGCAAGAAGAAACTAAAAGGGAAAAAAAATAGAGTTGATGTTAGCTCTGTTCCCTAAGATGCTCTTCTTTTTCTATTGATAAAGGAAAGATTCAAATGTCCCTCCACCTGGTGGGCCTGAAGCTAATTTACCCACCAGCTGCTAAAGCTGGTTCTGTCTTTGGGTAAAATCTGGCTCTTCACTCGGTCTTCTGGGCTGCAGCGGGGCCTGGCCACATTAGAAGCCACGTGGCCTGGACCGTCCCCAGAGTCAGCCTGGATTGCATCAGCCTCCTGCGATGGCCAGGAGCAGTTTTCACTCCTTTGCCTCTTTCAAACACATGCCGACTCTTTGCTGCCTTCTGACTCCGCTTTCTGTCTCAGAGACACATCTCCAGTTCCAGCCTCATTTTCAGGCAGACGAACTGTGATGCCTTTAAATCAGCTGCTCTTCCTTTCCTGTAAGAGGTCTGGGTCCTCCATACGGACATCTGTTAGGGTTACGGTTTGGGGAATGGCTGTCCGAAATTTTGTCTTTCTGCTTTCTGGCTGGCCCATATGTCTTGAGCAGGGAGTCTGAACTGAAGGATTGGATTTTTGGCAAACTCGGGAGCAGGATCCAACCTGGCAGATGCACAGGACAGCACCAAAGGCTCACCCATTGGGGCTTGTGTTCAGGAGGCTTATTAGCATTCCCTGGGCTTGGACCTCTCTAGGATAAGAGAATGTGGAGGACACTTTTTGATAGAACTAATAAGACTGAAAAAGATCTTATTCTGGTTTTTTACTTCATTAGATAGCACCATTCAGAAGTGTCTTGATTTGGAGGAAGGAAATTAGCACAAACGGAACACCTGCCATACCTATGCCAAGCACTGTAAGGTGCCTGTGTAATCCTCATGGTAACCATGTAAGTATCTGATTATTATCCCCTCTAAACCCACATGAAATATGAGAAAGTGAAAGTGTCAGTTGCTCAGTTGTGTCTGAATCTTCACAACCCCATGGACTGTAGCCCACTTGGGTCCTCTGTCCATGGGATTCTCCAGGCAAGAATACTCGAGCGGGTTGCCATTTCCTTCTCCAGGGGGTCTTCTCAACCCAGGGATCGAACCCAGCTTTCCTGCATTGCAGGCGGATTCTTTACCATCTGAGCCACTAGGGAAGACTGAAATATTAGACCTAAGAGCAGATGATTTTTAAATTATATTGCACAGAGAGAGTCCTTTAATTCTAGGTCTATTTGGATTCAAACCTTATTCTCCTTAAAAGAAGTGTGTTTCTTTTCTAAACTAAATTTGATTTCTGTTGGATGAAACAATGGATTTGCTTAATGTTGAAAATTTGCAAAATGTAATCAGAGTCCCCGGATCACCCTTCATGTGTTACTTAGTAATAGACACTTTCAACATTTTGTTATATTTTCTTCCTGTGATGATTTTTCTAGATAATTAGTTCATTAATTAGATAAATAGGTATATAGATATATAGACACATAGATAAATACATAGGTAGATAGATATATCTATGGATAGATGGATGGGCTTCCCTGGTGGCTCAGACAGAAAAAAATTGCAATTCAGGAGACCTGGGTTTGATCCCTGAGTGGGGAAGATCCTCTGGAGAAGAGAATGGCAATGCACTCCAGTATTCTTGCCTGGAGAGTTCCATGGACAGAAGACCCAGGCAGGCTATAGTCCATGGGCCATAAAAAGTCAGACATGACTGAGTGACTGACACTTAAAAAAAATGCTTGAGATAGATAGATATATGGACCATAATATGCTTAACCACTTTTCTTACATAAATTTAGAGGTTTATTTTCTTCAAACAATTACAATTCTTACGTTATACTTGTGATTCTTTCTTCAGGATCTGGAAATGCTGGCTAAAAGTATGCATGTGTTTACAGTTCTACATACTGATGTCAGGTTGATTTCTAGAAGCAAATTAACAACAACTCATAGCAGCGTGAGCACATTGATCTCATTGTGTCTGAAGAGGCAACAACATAATAACTTCTATGGTCTTTGCTCACTTTTTAAACACATCTTATGATTTTACATTGCTGACAAGATCAAGTAAGGTTCAATTTTTATTATTTTGCTCTTTTTTCCAATATTTACTTTTCTATGAATTATTTGGAGTTTCCATATGTTCAAGGTTTAGATATTTCTCCATTTAAAATTATAGGCTTTCTTTCTCCTTTAATGGCAAAAGTGTACATTTCCTGCCCCCTCGCCCAGAGATCTATCTGTCATTTCTTCCTTCCCGTTGTCAGAAACAGAAGAGCTAACATTCCCCTGCATGTGCCCCTGATTGTTGTTGTTCAGTGGCTCAGTTATATCCAACTCTTTGCTACCCCATGGGCTGCAGCACGCCAGGCTTCCCTCTCCTTCACCATCTCCTGGAGTTTGCTGAAACTCATGTCCATCAAGTTGGTGATGCCATCCAACCATCTCGTCCTCTGTCATCTCCTTCTCCTCCATTCTTCAATCTTTACCAGCATTAGGGTCTTTCCTAATGAGTCGGCTCTTTGCATCAGGTGGCCAAAATATTGAAGTTTCAGTTTCAGCATCAGTCCTTCCAATGAATATTCAGGACTGATTTCCTTTAGGCTGCCCCTGGAACCAGTGTTGAACCCCCTCGTCCAGGATAGACACTGGTAAAAGAGGTAATTCTCCAAGTCCCAGTCTGCAAATGAAGACTAATTGTAGCCAAAGCTTTTATCATTTTGACCTGTCATTTCACACATGCTCCATCTCTCTTCTGAGAAGACCAAATTCAGAGTTTTCATTTATCTGCAGAGTTTTGTGAGAAAATTTTGGTTTACTGATGAGTTCGCATTGCTGTTACTTCCTAGAGAAGCTGCAAAGATATTGTTTTTTAAAGAAAACTCATTTTTTCCTTCTCTTTTAGATACATTGCTTGTAAACTTAGTACTTAAATACCTTAACCAGTTTTTGAGTTTTGAGTCCTTCCAATTGGATAGAAGATGAACATTCTCTAGAATTGTGTTATGTCTTTTGAGAATTGTTAATAGTATGCAGTATAATGTGCACAGTGACTAGCAATCACTTAGGAAGCATTCCTTGGATTAATTACTGAAATTTCCTTTTTTCATCTCCATCTATCCAAGTCCTAACCATCTTCTAAGCTCAAGTCAAGCCCTTGACCTGCCCTGACCAGACTCCACTATATGAAAATGTCCTGCTCTCCTCTGAAGTCTTATTTTCCTGGGAAAGCTCTCTTGGCATAAAGCAAAAGCCAGCCAAATGTCATTAAACTTTCCATGTGTTTGCATTTCATCTTTTCAACTAGCTTCATTAAGTGTGCATCCATTCAGTTCAATTTATTCAACTATTTATTAAGCTCCTCCTAACTAGGACTTTGCAAGTTTATGTAACTTCACAAATGTGGAACACACATATTTGGAATATGACTTTATTCCTGTGAAAGAGGTGAGAGGTAAAAAAGAAAAGCATAAAGATAAGACTATAAAGTTTGTATTTGGGCTGACTCACACTAGCCTTAAAGAGTCTATGCTGAATTTTCAGGAATTTTGTAAGTTGGCTGTTAAGTGTGGCCACTATTAAAAGTCAAATGTTCTATTCTATATCTTTTCCCAGATTTACATTCAGTGACATCATGTCAGTAGCTTGATATTTCCCATGGCAGGAGTATTTATACTACAGAAATTGACACACACTACAAATAAAAGCTTGATTTATTGCTTTGGTGACTGACTAGGCTTGAGATAGTGATGGAGAAAATATTAATAACACTTAGTACAGTTAAACGTGTGTTGTGTTGTGCAGGTCGTCACTACCTTGTGAATGGCACAAAAGAATTGAAGAAATATTTTTTGGTATTTAAATACTGCTATCCAGTTAAGAAAATAAGCCACTCATGCTACTGAACAATGGGTGAAATTCTGACATTCATACTGATGAAGCTGAAAGAGGTTTCAGCTTAATGAATACAGTGTGTGTGAAAGTGACAAAAATGTTTAACAATAGATCATGTATCAGATGTAATGATAATAAATTTAATGGGAATAGAGCTATCAGGAAAGAAATACAATTGAGTTTTCAAATCATGGTTGAATTGAAATCACAGATTGGCTACATATATGAGTTGGCCAAAATTAATGATAGCATTCTGTAAGAATCAGTTTATATATAGCTTGTATAGAGTCTATAATAAAGAGTGTTACATACTTTATTATTATTTGTACATGACGTGATACACATCTTTCGACATTATTATTTTTTCGGTAAGCCTGTTAAGCACTTACACGCACCACCATTGCATGTATTCACTGAGAGGCACAGTTGTTGTGAATATTGAACCAGGGGATGGAGGGTTCTGGATCCTCTCCTGACATCGTCGTCATACCAACTGTGGAGCAGCGTCTTCTCCTAGCACCTCATGAAATGTGTGTGTGTGTGTGTGTGTGTGTGTGTGTGTGTGTGTGTGTGTGTGTGTCTATGCACTCAGTCACATCCCACTCTTTGTGACCCCATGGGCTGTAGGCGGTCTGGCTCTTCAGTTCATGGGATTCTCCAGGCAAGAATACTGGAGTGGGTTGTTATGCCTTCCTCCAGGAAATCTTCCCAACCCAGGATTGAACCCATGTCTCCTGCATTGGCAGGTGGGTTCTTTACCACTAGTGCCACTGGAAAATATATGTAGCATAGTTTTTTGTTTTTTTCAGCTGCCCCATTCAGAATAAGCTTATCTCTGTTTTGCTTGTAAAATACCTAAACATGCTTTCTTTCCCTTCTAAACAAGAAAAGCATACAAATTAAAATTTCCTCTTAAAAGGGAATCTGGAAAGAAGACCTAAGCTTCATATTTATGGGGATGCCCAAAGAGTCTCCCAGCTTGCCCTACTATGTACAGTTCTTCAGCTCAGGAATTCTCACACCTCCTATACTCTCTCTGACAACTCTTCTCCCCACTAGAAATCACATAGGGTGGAACCTCATTCCATAGCAAGAAATACCTAAGGAAAAACAATTCTCATTATTTAAAAAATAAATCTCTCAGAACTCATGAAACCTGCCTCTCCCAGTGTGCTGAGAGACTTTGTCCTGAGGAAAATGACCTTCACTTGAAGCTTTTGCCTGTGTTTGGGATACTTAATATTTTTTCTCTGTGTTAAATTATAGAGACAGGAAGGCCTGCTGGGAAGACATGGTGCTGAGTGGCTGTGACATTCTCCATCACCTTACCTTTAAACACAGTATCCTGGAGAATGTACCAATTGAGGAAGTCTTGTCTGAATCACGTTCAGTAAAATGCCTGATTCAGGTTTCCGTTCCCTCTCTCTACTCTCAAAACCTGAGCCCTAACTTTCTTGTGTAAACCTGTAAAGATACCCATTTTTGATTCCTAAAGGGTTGTCCCCAGAGGGTAAAAGAATTTGATTTAAGGAACAAAGAATGACTGCTGAAATTCATTTATCTGCATTTAGTATGTTTACACACCAGGAAGGAACAAGGAATTCATTTTGGGGTATGTATGTACAGATGAGATTATCAGGGTTTAATAAAAACCCACTGTTATTAGCTAATCAGTTCAGCTTGGTGACTATTGGTCTGTTATGGCAGGACAAGAATAATTAAGTGACACTTAAAGGTATGGGAAGAGCGTTAGTCAGAAATTGATGTGCCCACAGAAGGCTCCAAATGGCCGACATTTAATGGTCCTCTCTCTGTTGCCATGGCAACTCACTTTGGTAACTCACATCTCTTCAGTGTAGATAAACAAGGGGCAGAGTGTTCTTAGGAAGGTGCAACCCCCTTTAAGCAGATCTATAAGCATCGCAGATGAACAGAACTTTAAACATTCCGCCATGAATATTCATGAAGTAAGTTGTTTTTTGTTGCCTGCCTAGTCAGCAGTCACAAAACACATGGTGTGTGTTGGCAGCGTCTTGCCTAGGTAGAGGGGCTATGGACTGAGGCAATGGCAGGAACCAGGACCTGTGAGGCTGACTGACATTTCCATCTGTAGCGAAGGCTGGTAATTAACAGGAAGGAGTATGCCTGCAGCATCGCACCATCTGCTAGGGAAACGGCTCAGTAAGAAGGAGCTGGATAGCATCTCAGCGGTGGCGCGATCTGGTTCCGACATGAGGCCGGGCATCTGTTCGCGGAGGAGATAGACTATTAGGGAATTCGACTGGGAATGAACAACGTGGAGAGAGCACTCTGACCTAGACCATAAAAGCAACTCTTTAGAAATGGTGTCTTTTTATCTTACTTACCCACGTCTTCTGCAAATGGTTTGCCGAGGGACCATTACAGATCTGTTTGAAGTAACACAATGGTTTCAAAAACGCTGTTTTATTCCAACATGAAATTCTTGAAATCAGGATACAGCTGTCATCTTTTGACAATAGAGCTAATTTCAGAGCGAGGATATGAGGTTAAATTCCTTCTTTTGTTGTTTCGATTGGGGAGCAGGGGGTGGAAGGACAAAATGATCGTTTAAACACAAGGCTATTCAAAATTGAGAAGGAAAAAAAAAAAAAAAAAAAAAAACAACAATAACTCTGGGCTGCCCTGGCAGAAAGTGTGCAGGTCAGAAATCACCCAAAATTCTTGTAACGTCTTCACGTTGCTATTTTGCTCTTTTTATAGCATGCCTGTTTCCCAATGCAAATCTTCCTCATGGTGAAAAATCAAACTTCAAAACTTGGGGCACAGTCCTATATGACTCATTCTCAGGACCTCGGTTGAAGACAATATTGCTGTTTTGGGTACCGAATCTTGAAACACGAGTCAAGTTCATGATGGAGTTAGGGTATATGTACGGCAAGATGAATGAAGAACAAGGCTAACCCTTCCACCCCCATATTCTTAGGAGATACATAAATTTATTCTGCGGTGGAACTCATCTTTGAGTGGGAGCCAGTAGACAGAAAGCTTGATCTTTCCATGAACTTATAGGTTAGTGACACTTTTAAGAATATAAATATGTTAATAGTTTTTTAACAGTCAGGGAGAAACTATTGAATCAAACCATCTCCATAAGGTTGGAGGTTAGTATGCATGAATGCTGTTGCATTGACTGGGGCTTCTGACTCATTTACGAAGTCCAGCAGATGGCAGATGACTTGAATATATATATAAATGTGTGTGCGTTACTGTTACTAAATCAGAATCGTCGAATGATATTTACTGAGACCTCATGGTACCATATGGAATCGAAGAATATATAGACCTTGGAATTTAAATTCATCTGAGTAAGGTGGACAGAGGCTTCAGATTTAGAGCTTATGTTTTTCTCCCTCCTCTGGTGAATGCTGATTATTTTGTTAATCCATGGGAATGCTGGTTTCTGAAAGGGCTAGTGCAAAGCCAATAGAAAAATATCATCTTTACTACTGCTGCTGCTGCTGCGTCACTTCAGTTGTGTCTGATTCTAGACAGAAGAAAAAGAAAAGCAATATTAACTGTGAAAAAATTCACAATTTATCACATCACACAATTGTGTGATGGTAAAATTTTAATAACTGTCTCTCAAGTGGGGATAGAGTCCTCAATTTGTAGTTCTTGCCAAATTTGATAAGGTAGATACAAACTACCACCCAGGCTGATTTCAGATCAGCCACATTGAGACTTGACAATGATGCACACAATCATTTCCCAGAAGTCATGGGGACCAGTTCCAACACACCACTGGTTTTATCTCTATATGCCTAATGCACAAAGTATTGAAACACCAGTTTTGATTATGTTGGTGAATGTGGCCTGCTTTATGCAATACAGTCTCTCTTTTCACATACTGAGAGCTTAATAACTGACATCTGGATAGTGCATGATAGCATATAAAACCCATTCATAGTTATTAATTCACTTGATCTTCTTCACAACTGTGCTGCCTAGGCAGAGACTGAGGCTAAGTGGCATTGCCAAAGGCCATATCATTCAGTGAGTGGGAGATGTGAGCTAAGTTTCAATACAAAAGTCTGCCTCTAGATAGATACTTATTACTGAAGAGATCAGCTTCTGGTCTCTTTGTTTCTCCATTTCTTTTTTGTGCTGTATTACTTTTCTGCATTCTGGCTCCTGATACCTCATCTCACATGCAATATTTGAAGTTGTATTGGAATATTCATAGCAGAGCTGTGGCATGAATGTGTTATTTCTCCTGGCTGGACTGGAGTCTCAGAGGGCACTTTTCACCCTCTACTTTCCTTGTCCAGTCCGTCAGCCTTGGGCTGCATTGAAAATCATCACTTTCAGAACCTGGATATCAGACTGCATTCCAGGAGATCATTCAGTATTACACATGGCCTGTAGCTTACCCAAATAGAACAATTTCAAGAGACATTAAAATGAGATCTGAAGTATCAGAAAGTGTCTTGGCCTTTCCTGGGAACCTGAGTAGCATCACAACCCTGCAGCTTTAGAAACAAACCTCAAGTCATTCAATCATTTAACAGAGCAGCCACTACTTTTGAAAGGAGTCCTACATTGCAAGCATTTTGCTACATCCAGTGGATGCAGAGATTAATGAAACAATCTCTGCTCTCAAGGATCTCACCCAAAATAATGTTCTTCCAAAGGAAATAGTTCTGGCTGTGAAGTCTGCAAATTCTCTAAACATTCATACTACTTAAAGTCACATCATAAATCAAACAGACCATTTTCTCTGGGGAGAGTGTCTTACGAGTTACTTGTTGCAAAGTGTATGGCTCAGATTCAACATGGAGAAGATCCACGTGATTTGGAAGGTCTACATCATAATACAGGATATTTGGTGAGATGAAGATTCAAGGTTGGAAAGAGTCTTATCAAATCCAGGCAGTTGGACAGCTGAAATCATTTATCCCATATCTTCCCCCCCCCACCCCATATGAAGATGATAACTCTGACCCAATAAGATATGAATTTAAATTATTTTGATGGCTATATTGATGGCTTTTGTTGACCATTCAAAGTCTCCCACATTTTCATGTTTATCACTCAAAGCCTACTGGCAACCATCCCAGTGCTAATCCGGGAGAAGGGGTGTGGCATTCACTTAGACAGTGATGGCAATTGCAGCTCCCTGAGCTCCACACACAAATACAGAGACCCTGTGTCTACACAGTGCAAAATGGATCCAGACCAGCCTTAAGTGCAACTGTGCCAAAAGAGAATTGCACTTACAACACAGCTTAGTGAACACTGTGCTCTGTGTTACCTGGTCAATACATTTTTGAAGTCAAAAGTGGTTTTATCTTCTTCAGGGACAGAGTTTGAATTCTGCTGGTTTTCTTCTCTCCGGGCCTCTCTCCACACCATAGATAAGAGCCTAAAACTAATCTTGGTGTTAGGATGTCTATTTCGCTTTTCCTAGGATGTCAGAATTATATATTAATTCACCCCAAATTGATGTAGGTGGCTATCACACAGCAACATGTTGTAGACACCTGAGCTAGAGCAAACACAAAGTGCTCAAAGCCTTCACACACATGCACACACACACTCTCTCTCTCTGTATCAGGTGATGATGAATATTATGCAGAAAATCAAAGCAGAAGTGGAGAGTGACAGTGTGACCGGGGTGGGTGGCAGCTATTTTAAACAGAATGGTCAGGAAAGACTTCTCTAAAAGGAGAAGTTTGATCTGAGGACTCTATGAGAGATACAGGGAGCAACTACTGAATACAAGGAGGAGGAAGAGTGGTCCAGGCGGAAGGCTTTCAAGTCCTCATGCTCTGGTGTGCTGGACAGACCTCAGTGGATTGTTGGAAAGATGATGGGCTCTACAGAACTGTTTTTGTCACTGTAGAGAGGAGAGGTGGTGAATTTCTGCCTGGATATGTTCTGTAACTGTTAAACAAATGCAAAAAGGCACCAGGGCTCAGAGATGTTCCCACAAGGCCACCTTAAGAAAACAGATACTCCTCATTCTTTGCATCTTCAGTTCCTAGTCAGTGACCCAGAGCCATAAATCCTTAGAGAATGGGATGCTCTCCTGTCCTCTGGGTCGTACCCTCCCCTCTCAAGGACAGGGCCTGGTGGCTGGAGCTGTGTGCATTCTCTTTAATGAATTACATTTAACTTATGAAGGACTTCTTTTTTTATTAAAATTTCTCACATTACTTTTTATTACAAGAGTAATATGTGTTCATTTTGGGATAATTTCAAAATTTAAATGAAGAGAAGATAAACCATCTCTTGCCTTTAAAAAAAACTGCTGTTAGTGTTTTAATTATTTTTCAGACTTCCAGAATATTTCTGCATGTTATATCTTAACTACCTGAAATAGGGCAGCAGAGGATGAGATGACTGGGTAGCACCACTGACTCAATGGGCATGAATTTGAGCAAACTCTGGGAGATGGTGGAGGACAGAGGACCCTGACGTGTTGCAGTTCATGGGGTCACAAAGAATCAGACACGACTTGGTGACTGAACAACAATAACAACCTAAAATGGATCATACTTAACATACAATTTAGAAATTTATTTGACTTTTTCACCAAATATTTTTAAATATCTTTTTATATGGATAAATTATCTTCTACAACATCACATTTTTACATCTGTATAGTGTTGTATTTGGAGAAGGCAATGGCACCTAACTCCAGTACTCTTGCCTGGGAAATCCCATGGACGGAGGATTTTCCATCCATGGGGTCACCAAGAGTCGGACATGACTGAGAAACTTCACTTTCACTTTTCACTTTCATGCATTGGAGAAGGAAATGGCAACTTACTCCAGTGTTCTTGCCTGGAGAATCCCAGGGACGGGAGAGCCTGGTGGGCTTCCATCTGTGGGGTTTCACAGTCGGACACAACTGAAGCGACTTAGCAGCAACAGCAGTGATGTTGTATTATATAGTTGATGAAACTTTAACTGTACTTTTATTACTAAAACTATGGTTGTTTAGAAAATTTTCTTGTGATGACAAAGATTGTGTTGAACATAATTTTTGCTAAGTCTAACAGCCACCCCCATGTTTTTTTATAATACATTCTTAAAAGTAGGTTTGATAGGTCAAAAGATTCTGACCTAGTAATATCTCCTAAGAAAAGTTGGATTGTTTGCGAAGTTGTTGTGTGTGCTTAGTCACTCAGCTGTGTCTGACTCTTTGTGATCCTGTGTACTTGTAGCCTACCAGGTTCCTTTGTCCATGGGGATACTCCAGGCAAGAATACTGGAGTGGGTTGCCCCATCCTCCTCAGGTGGATCTTCCCAAGCCAGGAATTGAACCCATGTCTCTCTCATTGCAGGCAGATTCTTTATTGTCTGAGCCACCAGGGAAGCCCATGAATACTGGAGTGCGTATTCTATCCCTTCTCCAGGAGATCTTCCCAACCCAGGAATCGAATGGGATCTCCCACATTGTAGGCAGATTCTTTACCATCTGAGCCACCAGGGAAGCCCAAAGTTGTTTATAACAACAATAATAAGCAAATGCTTATTACTGGCTTTATCTGGTTCACTGTTCCCATAGAGGACAATGAAGGGATGTATCATGAAGGGTTACTTGTATAATTTCTCAGCGTCACTGACACGGGGTCGCAAAACTCCACCCTCCCCCCCCCACACATTTCTAATTAACAGTGCCGCACTGCTACTCCACAAGACTTCAGAAAGGTGAAGCCTTATATCGAGTACTTTTAATATCAACTGTATCGATGGCTCAAATACTGCAGTGATGGGGACTAACAGCAAACCCACTTTCTGCCAGTTGAGAGCCGTTGTGTCTGTCCCTTTTTCCTCTCATCGGCAATGAGAGGGCACAGTATTTTCGAGGATGACTTTTCAAAATCCAGCCTTTAAGATCAAGCAATAGAATCTTTGTAAATGGATGTTGTGCCTCTCTATCTGCAAGCTGGAAAATTCCTTCTCTACCTCCTGGTGATGGAATAGTTCCTTGGGATCCTTAACATGTGTTCCCTCCCAGCAGCGCCTGCTTGGGGCTAAAGGATCAACATCATTTTGATTTGTGTTGTGGTGGATGGTCCGAGTTGCCTCTTATGCTATATTCCGTAATTCTGTAGAAATGAGGTCAGTCGCCAAGTCTATAGCCAGGAATTCTAGTGAGGTGTACAATTGTGCTGGACAGTGGGTATGAGTCATCTTACATAAAAATTATTTTTCACTCAGATCACACTGTAGCCTCCCACAATCAAGAAATCCAGAACATTCCCCAGAAATCTTTCCTCCCTAGGCAGTGATAACCTGCGAGTGACCGTACTTTGGAAAGGGGAGTCCTCAGAACAGTCACGTTTAAACCATTGACCACATAACTTGTGGGGAGCGAGAGCAAGCTTCATTGTTTGTTGGTAGCAAGCCAGATCCCCCACAGGGATAAATAATAAAATAGCTGCCAGTATCTCTGAGAATTCAAGCAAATTACATCTTTGGAGGTCAGTGGATTATAAAGCCCCAAAGCCTGCCTCCAAATGCTGTAAATACACACCCTCTTCCTGCCCCACCCTTCTGGGGACTTGAGACAGAGTTGGCAGGGATGGGATATGATGGGGACCCACTGTACAGGCATTTTCAGAAGAGCTGAGGACAATTCTAAGCACTGGGCTATCCCAAAGCAAAATTGTGGCAAGATCCCCATTGATCCCTACGATTGAATTTCTAGTAGATGACACAGAATTTCATTTCCAAGGATGTCTGCTGTGGACTGACAAATAGAGCTTTCTCTACAGCTGGTAGGATGGGCAAACCTGTTTTTCCTTGCCCACGCTTCTCCCTTCCCCTCTCTCATTCCCATATCTATTTTTTTTCTGCCAGCAGGTTTCCTTCAAGCATTCAATCAAGGGCAATATGTCCTCAATCAACATTTTTCATTTTTTATGCAACACTGTCCTTTAAAGCTTTTTGCAGCTGGTTGGCGACTGAACTGCTGCCAATATCCTCTGAGAGCTCCCCCTCGTCGTGCGCACATCGGTCATCTTCCCAGAGCTCTCCAAGTGCCCCGGAGGCAGCTCGGCTTGGAGTGCATCTCTGGGTCTGCTTATCAGGCTGTGGCAGCCCTCAGGGGTTCCAGCTTCCAGGATCCTGGCTCTCACGTGGCGAGGAGGAGAACAGGAGGGCAGCAAGCACAAGGGATGCAGTTGTGAACTGGGGAGCATTTCGTACAGAAAAGAGGAACCTAGTTTTTAACTTGAAGTAAGTATGTCATTACAGTGACAGAAGAGCATGCTGGTGGCAGAAAGAATTGGGCCAGGGACTCGGGAGATCTTTGTGTTCTTGGAACGGCATTTATGCATTCTCAGTTGTTACACAGTCAGTGGACTTATTGAGCATCACCCAAAAAAGGAAGATACCGGACTGGTTCTCTCCAATAGCACTTCCTACCCTAATCTCCCAAAGTTTCTTTCTCCTGCCAAGGACTTACGGTGATAGCAGGAGGAGCCCCTGAAGTGGCTGCCCTCCAAGGTGTTTTAGATGGACAGACCCCTGAGTAACGAGCTGTTTAACTTGTGTGCCTGGAAAGTGCTTCTTTAGGCACTCTATATTTGAAGCACTCTTATAGTCTTCTTTTTCTATGCAAATTTCGAGCAAGACTTCCTCTGAGAGATCAATGTGGATGTGAGCCAATCCCAGTGCACCTGTGTATTTCATCTGTGAAATGATTACTCTCCAGGAGAGCCATGGGTCTTCCAACTATGTGCTTTGTGAGTGACTAATTCCGTACCCAGCCATCACTCTGGACTCCAATACGTCATCCTGCATGACAGTGTGTGAGTGCCTGCATCAGTGTCTGGATGTGTTGGGGCGGGGCGCGGCAGTCATTCATCACCATGAGAGACTCACGGTGCGCTGCGGTCCTCGGATCGGGTGAGACCTTCAGCTTACACATTTACCAATTTTGTGATCTTGGAAAATTCTATGCTCCCTCTAAATCTCACTAAACATTTAACAGAAATTTGTTTTTGTTTTTCTCTTGAAGATTTGCTGTAGAGATTTGGTAAAATACGTTGTCTTCCCCCTGATGTGTCAGAGGTGCCTCACACTTCACGCGGTCAACAATCTCCACTCTAAATACAAAAACTGAATTTTACTTCTTCCTTAACCCACATCCCTCCCTGTCCCAATGTTTGAAATTCTTCAGCTCAGTAAATGGTACAAATGTCCGACTGGCCAAGCAAAACTCTAGGAGAAATCGATTCCTTTTTTGTCCACCAAATCGAATCTCTCAGTAAGGCCTATTTATTAATTTTTTCTTTTCTTAATCTATCCATGTGTGCCTTTCTTCACTTCTACCACCTTGGTCCAGGGCACCATCATCTCTTGCTCAGATTAGTGATTCAGTTCAGTTCAGTTCAGTCTCTCAGTAGTGGCCGACTCTTTGCGACGTCATGGACTGCAGCATGCCAGGCCTCCCTGTCCCTCACCAGCTCCCGGAGTTTACTCAAACTGATGTCCATTGAGTCTGTGATGCCATACAACCATCTCATCCTCTGTCATCCTCTTCTTCTCCTGCCGTCAGTCTTTCCCAGCATCAGGGGTTAGTGGTGCACCTGACTCCATGTTTAACTTTCGACGGTCCATACTCCATATGCGCACAAACTGACGGTCCATACTCCATATGCGCACAAACTGACGGTCCATACTCCATATGCGCACAAACTGGTATTTTTTTTTTTTTCCCGCTGTGTATGTTGTTGTTTTTATATTTATTTATTTATTTTTTTAATTAGCTTATTTTCTGTTTTTTAACTTTACAATATTGTCTTTGTTTTGCCATACACTGACATGAATCCACCATGGGTGTACATGTGTTCCCCTTCCAGAACCCCCCTTCCACCTCCCTCCCCATCCCATCCCTCCAGGTCATCCCGGTGCACCAGCCCTGAGCACCCTGTATCATGCATCGAACCTGGACTGGAGATTCATTTCACATATGATAATTTACATGCTTCCATGCCATTCTCCCGTATCATCCCGCCCTCGCCCTCTCCCACAGAGTCCATAATACTGCTCTATTTATCTTTAGTCAATCAGTAAACAAATTGGTATTTTTAAATCCCAACTGGATTTTTCATACATCTCCCATTTCAAATCTCCCAAAGGCCTCCTGTTAGAATTAGCTTTGAGCTCCCCACCATGGCTGGAAGAGTCTATGATATGTAGAATCTGTCTGCCTCTCAGTGCTCCATGCTACTCACTTTAACTTGCTCTGGGATCCAGCTGGTCTGGTGCTTCTGTCTCCCTCACACACTCGCCAAGTTGGGATGACCCACTGTTGGGTTTCTGCACTTGCTATGCCCTTGGTTTCATCTCTCTGTCCTCAGAACTTTACACTGCTGACTCCCTGTGCTATTCTGGTCACGGCTGAAATGTCAAAGCTGCAGGCACTCACTAACTGGCTCATTACCATGCTTTATGTTAAAAGCAGGTATCACTACCTGAAAATCTTATTCAGTTATTTATTTATTTTTCCACTTCTCCTTCGCTAAAATTTAAGTTGCACTAGAACAAAAGTCTAATTCAGCAGTCACCAGTCTTTTTGGCACCAGGGACTAGTTTCATGGAAGACAATTTTTCCAGGGACCAAGGGTTGGAGAGTGGTTTAGGGGTGATTCAAGCACACTGCATTTATTGTATGCTTTATTTCTAATGCCACTTCTGATCTGACAGGAGTTGCGGTCCGTGGCCCGAGGTTAAGGACCCCTGGTCTAAGCAACCCCAATGCTCTGAATGTCCACTTGTTGAAACAGAATTAGTTTAAAATGTTTGTTACAAAGGCTGGAATATGGAGGATTACTCTACATTCACACGTGTACCATCTTTTACTAATATATGCATGTGTGAAAACAAAGGCTTAAGAGTCACCTGGTTTCAGATTGAATCCACCCCTGTTACTGCTGGCTATGCAACCTTCAGAATATTACTTATCTCTAAAGCTCCATTTTCTCATTTGTAAAATGAAGATAAAATCAGTACCTTTTCCATGAAGTTCAGTAGGGATTTAATGATAAATATGGGTATAAATTCTAGCACAGTCTCTGACACATTTTAAGTTGTTGAATTTCAGCTATTTCTACTTTTCTTCTTGCTCAATCAGTTCATTATTATTAATCAGTGCCGAAAGAGCAGAATTTGGTGGAAGCTGCTGATGGTTTTGTTATCTATTAAATATTTCTTTAGAAATCTCTGTGGTGCATTATGACACACAAATCTGAGGAAAAATCAACGTAATCCAGATATGGTGTCAAAGTGACCAAGTAGTATATCATTGACCTACCACTTTGGAAAAATGTGACCCTCATCTGTAAAAGGAAGATAAAGAGAACCACCGCACAGGACTGGTGGCTGAAATTAGTTTAATGCATTCAAAGTTCCTGACCGCTCATGAGTGTTAATGCTATTCTTTCCTTCAGTTTTGCTCTCAATCTACTATCACAGATTTAAAACTCTTTTTAAGAAGACTAATAACTTGAAGTCGCTGCTAACAACTGATTGGTTGCAAAGTCACTAAGAAATTTACTAAAATATAATATTTAGAGAAACTTCTAAGTCTTTTGTACTGGTTGAGTAGGTAGGTCACCAGGTGGTACAAGACATGAAGTTCTCCATTTAACCGACCTTCAGGGCTCCAAAATCACTGCAGATGGTGACTGCAGCCATGACATTAAAAGACGCTTGCTCCTGGGAAGAAAAGTTATGACCAACCTAGGCAGCATATTAAAAAGAAGAGACATTACTTTGCCAACAAAGGTCTGTCTATTCAAAGCTATGGTTTTTCCAGTGGTCATGTATGGATGTGAGAAATGGACTATGCACCGAAGAATTGGTGCTTTTGAACTGTGGTGTTGGAGAAGACTCTTGAGAGTCCCTTGGACTGCAAGGAGATCCAACCAGTCCATCCTAAAGGAAATCAGTCCTGAATATTCATTGGAAGGACTGATGTTGAAGCTGAAACTCCAATACTTTCGCCACCTGATGAGAAGAACTGACTCACAGAAAAGACCTGATGCTGGGAAAGATTGAGGGCACGAGGAGAAGGGGATGACAAAGGATGAGATGGTTGGATGGCTTCACCGACTCAATGGACATGAGTTTGAGTAAACTCTGGGAGCTGGAGATGGACAGGGAGGCCTGGCGTGCTGCAGTCCATGGGGTCGCAAAGTCAGACATGACTGAGCGACTGAACTGAACTGAGCTGAACTGACAGGTCAAGTCTGATTATATCTGGGAATTTAAAAATGTGTTACACTTGTGAACTAGAAATGTTTCAGAAAACTCAGAAGTTTCATGTCAGCTTCTTATCTTCCTTCGACCTTACATTGTGCATTCTGTAGATAGGTTGAAATAATCCAAACTTGTTGATAATGCAAAATAATCCAAACTTAATCCAAACACTGAATTAAGAACCAAAAGGTCTCACTTACTAGTTGTGAGATGTGGAGTGTTTAAAAAATTCTCTGTTTAGCAGCTTCTCCATTCATAAATGGGGCAAGTCATTTCAATTCTGCTGTCCTCCAGAGTTTTTAATGAAAATCAATTGTCCAGCACTCGAAAAGTTTGTAAAGAGATTTTTAAATAGTAGAAGCTAAGTAATACTGTTAAAATAAGATTTATCTATTTATAGTCAGAGACTAAAACTAAGACACAGAAAATTGTGCCACATGTGTGTTTGTGTCACACATCAGTCTCAACATCCATACTAGATTTGTGTGATGGGTTCACATGCCTCTGTAAGTGACATAAAAACTACATTATAGTCTCACCACAGTACGTGAGGCTGTTTCCTCATTTTCATCAGCATTTGATTGCCTATAACTTTATTTTTTTTGGAACATACTAGTCTTTATTTATTATTATTATTTTTAATTTTTACAATATTGTGTTGGTTTCTGCCATACAGCAATGTAAATCAGTCATGATGATACATATATCCTCTCTCTTTAGGTCATCCCCTGTGGCTCAGATGGTAAAGAATCTGCCTTCAATGCTGGAGACCCAGGTTCAATCCCTGGGTCAGGAAGATACCCTGGAGAATGGACTGCAACCTCCTCTAGTATTCTTGCCTGGAGAATCCCCTTGGACAGAAAAACCTGGGGGGAGCTACAGTCCATAGGATTGCAAAGAATTGGACATGACTGAGTGACTGTCACTTCACCTTTCCCTTTGGAATCAACCTTAAATTTGAACAGAGAAAGAATGAACATGGTATGATATATGCACATTATCAAATATAGTATATGAATGAGAAAGAAAGAATTATATGTATATATATCACTTCAGTTCAGTCACTCAGTCATGTCCAGCTCTGCAACCTCATGGACTGCAATACGCCAGACCTCCCTGTCCACATCACCAACTCCCAGAGCTTGCTCAAACTCACGTCCATCGAGTTGGTGATGCCATCTAACCATCTCATCCTCTGTCGTCCCCTTGTCCTCCTGCTTTCAATCTTTCCCAACATCAGGGTCTTTTCCAATGAGTTGGTTCTTCATATCAGGTGGCCAAAGTATTGGAGTTTCAGCTTCAGCATCAGTCCTTCCAATGAACACCCAGGACTGATCTCCTTTAGGATGGACTGGTTGGATCTCCTCACAGTCCAAGGGACTCTCAAGAGTCTATTCCAACATCACAGTTCAAAAGCATCAATTCTTCAGTGCTTGGCTTTCTTTCTAGTCCAACTCTCACATCCATACATGACCACTGGAAAAACCATAGCTTTGACTAGACAGACCTTTGTCAGCAAAGTCCTATGGCCTTTGTGTGTGTGTGTATATATATATATAAGGATAGTTCATAAATATAGTATTGAACCCAAACAATAAAAAGACACACAATGAAATGTTTATCACAATACAATTGATGTAAAACACAATTCTTCCTTTTGTTCATTGTTACACAATTTGTGAACAAAAACATGGAAGGTGGAATGATATACATTAGGAGAAATATGGCTGTACCTATCTACATCTAATAAAAAACTGCATTAGTAAATAAAATCTATATACCAATAACTTTCATAAATATAGATATGATACTTCAACAAAATATTAGCAAGTAAAATCTAGCAAAAATATAATGTATAATGGCTAAATGCAAAGTTGGTTTAACACTTAAAAATCAATCAATGCAATTCATCACAGTAGCAGAATAGACAAAAACACATATGATTAACTCAATAAATGTAAAAAAAATGCATTTGACAAAACCCAATATCAGTTCATCACAAAATTTCTGAAATGACTAAGAATATAAGAAAATTTTATAAAATTTATTGGAGCTTCTAAAACTATATTTTAAAAATGTAGCTAACATCATGCTTAATAGTGAAATATTGGACACTTCTTTTCCCCTGAGATCAAGAAGATAACAATGTTTTCTGCTCTCCTCACTTCAATTTGATACTATACTGGGAATTAGAAAGGAAAAAGTAAAACTGTTTTTCTTTGTAGTTAACATAATCATCTGTGTAAAGCAAACAACAATAACCCCCTCTGAGTTAATCTGCTAAATTATACAAAATCTACAAAAAAAAAAAAGCTACTAAAACTAGTAAACGAATTAGTGAGATTATTCAAGATAAAGATGTTATACAAAAATCTATGTCATTGCACATACTAGCAACAAACAATTAGAAACAGATTTTTTTTTTAAAAAAAGCAATACCATTTAGAATAGAATAAAAATATGAAACATAGGGGCAAATTTTAAAAATAAGTGCCAGTTACACTTAAAGTCATTGCTGAAGAAACTATATATTAAATAAATAGATAAATTCATGTATTTAAAGCCTCAATGCTGCCGATATAAATTCTCTTTATATTTTCAAGCAGAATTCCAGAAAAGTTGTCCTTTTAGACTTTAAAATTAAATTTTAAAATATATGTGAAAAATTGTATGTCAATGTACTGATAGCAATTTGACCAATACATCAATCAGAAAGTCTGTTGAGAGGCTTATACATGTCTGAAAATTCATATATGAAAGGGGTAGTGGCTGAGATCATTGGGAAAGAAGAATTTGGTTAATACATTAAATTGTAAAAATAAGATGAAATTGAGTATCTTCACACAACAAACAAAATTTAATTTCAGAAGCTTTAAATGCTATTTTCACTAACAGAGAAAAATCCTTTTAATTATTACTAAAATGTGTCCGTGTGCTCCATTGTGTCTGACTCATTTGTGACCCCAGGGACCATACTCCAAGAGCTTCCTCTGTCCTTGGGATTTCCCAGGCAAGAATACTGTCCATGGGTTGCTGTTTCCTTCTCCAGCAGATCTTCCCAACCCAGGGACTGAATGTGAGTCTCCTGCATTGCAGGCAGATTTTTTACTGCTTAGCTTCCAGTAGAATGTGTAAGTTAGCATTATTTAGACATCCCAGTCTAAAACAAAGTAAAATAAGTTGCCTATTAAACAAATATTAATTAACTGTACTAAAATGAACCTTATCAAAACATTGCCCTAAAATAATAAAAAAAGAAACATTGTCAACTGCAAGAAGAAATTCGTAAAACACAAAACTGTTAAAAATTAGCATCAACTGTGTAAAAAGAACTAACTCCTAAAAACCAGTAAAGAAGTTACAGACAACTTTTGAAAATAGGAAAATACTTTTGAAAGGTTGAACAGACATTCCATAGAAAATGAAATAAAGTGGCCAATATCATTAATTACCAAAGAAATTAAAATTAAAACCAAGATGGAATCCCTACAGTACCAATTATATTAGGAAAAAAAAATCTCACATTGAATGAAGAGAGGAGTACCCATTTTAGAAGGCAGTTTAGTATGTTCATGTAAAGTTAAACATTCCTTAGTCTATGTTCCAGCAATTCTAGACATACACTCAAGAAAAGCGTTTGCCTGTGAACCACAGAAGACGTGTGTGGAATGTGCATTAAATACTCCTGATGACAGCAGAGATCTAGAGAGGAGTTGTGAACCAAGAGGGCAGGGCTTGAGTGAAGTCTGGTATATAATCAACCAGAGTATGTGGAGTATAATCGGGAGTATAATCAACCTTTAAGGATAAATCTAAGCATAATAATAGTAAATGCAAAGAGAGATTTCAAAAGATTCCATTCATCATGAAGTTAAAACAACTATGATTTTTAAAACCACAAGGTAGTAGTATTTAGAGAAGCAAGAGAGTTACATAAAAAGAAAGAAAAAAAATAATGATCACCCTGAAACAGAAGAAGTGGTTACCTAGAGTGATGAAGGCAAAGAGGTAGGAGGGGAAATGATGATCAAATGATGATCAAATGATCAAATGGTCAGTTGCTAATGTCTTGCTTTTGTTACTGGATTACTGGCTGTGCTTTCTCTTTTTCAACAAACTAAACAAAAATGATGAGCCATGCATGAACAAATGGTGATGTCTTAAACCAATGATTGCAATTAATGCAATCCTGTGCATTAATATCTAAAAATATTTAAATTTAAAAAATAAACAAAGACATACATAAGCAAAAAGGAAAGACCATTTATGGAAATCGTTCACTCTGTTAACAATAGGACAATACAACTATAAGCATATTGTTTTATGTCTTTCCAGAACTTTTGCCTACACAAAAGTTGTTCTTTACACTTGTTGTTGTTCAATTGCCAAGTCATACCTGACTCTTTGTGACCCCATGGACTGCAGCACACCAGACTTCTCTGTCCTTCACCATTTCCCCCGGAGCGTATTCAAACTCATATCCATTGAGTCAGTGATGTTTTCCAACTATCTCATCCTCTATCTCTCCCTTCGCCTCCTGTCCTCAACCTTTCCCAGCATCGGGATGTTTTCCAATGAGTCGGCTCTCATCAGGTGGCCAAAGTATTGGAGCTTCAGCTTCAGCATCAGTCCTTCCAATGAATAGTCAAGGTTGATTTCCTTTAGGATTGACTGGTTTGATCTCCTTGCAGTCCAAGAGACTCTCAAGAGTCTTCTCCAGCACCACAGTTTGAAAACATCAATTCTTCAGCATTTAGCCTTCTTTCTGATCCAACTCTCACATCCATACATGACTACTGGGAAAAACAATAGCTTTGATTATATGGACCTTTGTCAGCAAAGTGATGTCTCTGCTTTTTAATACACTGTCAAGGTTTGTCATGGCTTTTCTTCCAGGGAGCAAGCGTCTTTTAATTTCGTGGCTGGAGTCACTGTCCATGGTAATTTTGGAGCCCAAGAAAATGAAATCTTAGAGTGGTTATCATCTGCATATCTTAGGCTATTGCACTGAAACATACTATATTTGAAACATTTATATACTGTTTTCACTTAACGTCATGTCAAAATTATGGTTTGTTTTTATTTTGTTTTATTATTTTCAATGTTTCTGTCCCAGAAAGTAGATTAGAAAGGTTTCAATTCACATGAACCTGCAGGACTCCTGTTGACAAGTGTTGTTCTAAAGCCTTGCAGAGCTCTGTGAGAGCCCAGACTGAGCAGAGCAAGAAAATAAATCCTGTCTGGAATCACGCTGATTCTCTCTGGTCTTCCTTACATGTGATGCATTTTGCATATCCTCAAAGGAATCAGTCTCTTGGGAATTTGCACATTCATTTCCTCCTGCAGGAAGAAGCTTGCTCCATCCCCTGTTTCTGGCTCTCATACCACCTGTTTGGTTTCTATACATATTTTTAATGTAAAATCCCATTCATTGCTTATCTTCTTTGCTCCTCGTAACTGGAAGCCCCATGTGGGCAGAGCGTGGGGCTTCCCACGCTAGCAGAATGCATTTTGTCTAGCATTCACAGTCTAGCAGAGCTTGCTAATTTAGACTCTATGAGTGTCTCATAATAATTAGTGAATTTCTGTGGAGGGAATATCTCAAAGAACATGTCAGCTGGTTTGTAAAAATCGTCTGACACCAACTTGATAGGTGTGGTCATCTGCAGCTTGAATAAAAAATTCTCCTCTGATTTCTGTTACTGGAAAAAGTAAATCTGGATTACCATGGCTGGCTCTCTTGCCTTGTTCTCAAAACTTTTTTCAAGAGCTAAGAAATTCAAATTCACAAGAAAAAAATTTTTTTCTCAGTTTGATTGCACAACAATGTTTATTTTTTCAAGTTTTTATTTGTGTGGTGATTTTAAACATTTATTTATTTAAAAAATTTGACACCAAAAACATTTTTTATTGGGGTATAGCCAATTAGCAATATTGTGATAGTTTCAGGTGAACAGTGAAGGGACTCAGCCATACATATACATGTATCCATTTTTTCCCTAATCCTCCCTCCCATCCAGACTGACATAACACTGAGCAGAGTTCCATACAACAGGTCTTTGCAGGTTATCCATTTTAAATACAGCAGTGGGTACATGCCCTTCCCAAAGTCTCTAACTATCCCTTCCCCTCGGCAACCCTAAGTTCGTTTTCTAAGTCTATGAGTCTCTGTTTTGTAAGGTGGCTCATTTGTATCACTCAGTCATTGAAACAATGAAATAAGACCATTTGCAGTGGCATGGATGGACCCAGATTGTGTCATACCTAGTGAAGTGAGTCAGAGAGAGAAGGAGAAATATCATATGACATCCCTTACATGTGGAATCTAAAAAGACATGGTAGAAGTATGTAGTGATTTTTAAAACATTTAGAATATAGTTCATTTGTATATAGCTGGCAGGTTCTGAATTAGGGATTCATTTTCATTGCGAAAAAAAAAAAAAGCTTTTAGAAACCATCGAAGTTTTTCTTGCATTTATTTTAACAGGGGTAAAATAATATTTTTTCCTTGTCTTTGAATAGGTAGAGAGTCATTTTCATTGTTCAGAGGATCTAAGCAAATTTAATTTCCTTGAGTAATTATGTCTTCACCATCTACATGGTTCTGATCTTCATCACAATTTTCTCTCCTCTTTGACCACACATATTCCTAACTTTGCCTGCATCCTCATGGTATTCTTTTAGCAGAGATTATATAAATTCTGCTGTTCTTATTGCATTATTCTCTCTGATATATGTACCTTATCAATCTCTCCCAGAGCCTATCTATTTACTCAGATCTTAGGTAGAAGTCATCAGATTAAAATCTAGATTTGATTTCACAGTCTATCCTCATTCTACACAAATCTCCACTGAGGGAATAATCCAGTTGGTCTAGTTCACTGCTCTATCACCAACGATTTACACAGTGGGAAATGTCTAATCAAGTGATGATTAAGAAAATTTTTTCCTGCTCACCCTTTAGAAGCAAAAAAGTCATGCTTGATGGTGGGCTCAGCACCACAGAGAGGGACTTGGGTGCTTCAGCTCATCACAAACTCCCTTAGGTGAAGATTCCAGATCTGTGGTTAGGACCCAGTACCTGTGAAAGAATGGGGTTCCATCCATGACCTACATGTCAATGTTTTGGTTTTCTTGGCAAATTCATCTGACTGGCAATGGTAACATGCCTGTTTTCCTTCTTGGTAGGCGTCTCTGAGAGTTGTCATTTGAGGACTCTTTTTGAGTTCTGTACTTAAGGCTTCAAATCTAGAAGTCACGAGCTCATTTCAGACGTATTTATTCCCTACAAGTGTTTTTCTGGACCTAAACAGATGGTTTGGACACCACCCAGGCTAGTTTCATCCAGTCCTTTTTATATCGAAACAATATTTTATTATCTTGATGAAATTGTAGAGCACACAAATAATGTAAATGCTATTTATTGACACTTAGAAAGTTTCCATTTGAAAAAGTCACCAGAATTAATCCCTTCCAAGCATGTGACTGTCAACCACTTTGTTGTCTCAGTAAATATGAGTCATTCACTGAAATATATCAAAGTTAATGGAATAGACCTTTCTATTCACTAATGACATCACTGATATTCTTCATTTATTATTCAGCCTATAAATAATTGTTGAATGCCTATTATATAAGAGGCACTGAATTAGACACATTGAGAAGGACACAAATATAATTTGCAAAATAGTTTTTCCACCAAAGATGACAAAATGGGCTAAAAAAGAGAAGACATACAAATGGCAATGGCCCTGAGAGGAAAGCACATCTTGACCTTCAGAAGACGTGAAGAAACTGGTGTCCTAGTGCAGGGAGAAGATGTTAAAGCCACTGCAGAGATCTGGACCTCTATCAAGGCAGAAAAACAAACATCACTAATATGTGAAATATGATACAGATGAACCTCTCTATGAAACAGAAACACTCTCAGACTGAGAGAACAAACTTGCCCTTGCCAAGAGGGCGAGGGAAGGATGGATTAGGAGTTTGGGCTTAGCAGATGCAAACTGCTACGTATAGAATGGGTAGACAAAAAGGTCCTGCTGTATAGCACAGGAAACTATACTCAATATACTGAGATAAATCATAATGGAAAAGAATATAAAAACAAATGGGTATATACGCATAACTGAATCACTTTTTTGTACAGCAGAAATTAACACACTGTAAATCAGCCAGATTTTAAAAAAAAAAATAAATTAAAAAACCACAATAGCTCTTAATCCCTGAAAGCATTAGAAGAGTTCTTACATCCCACTTTGAACAGATAATATCATCAAAGAAAATATTAAAGAAATATTAAATATTGATATTAAAGAAAAGATGTAAATAAAGGAATGTAGGTAATAGAAAGCATCTATTCAGACATGTAACATTTTTCCACCTCTCAAATGTTACAGTTCAACTCAATTCCATGTTATAGTATAGTACTATTTCCAAGGTGTATTCAAAAACATACAATGTACAACTCAGGATAGTAAAAAATGCTATGTGCCATTTCCCCTCCTTAGTTAGATTCAATATGAGGTTTTTCAGGTTTTGTCAGAGAAAGGAGCCCTGGAGGTAACCATGGTGATGTAGGTCTCCCAGCATTGACCATCAGAGGTGTCTGCTGCTACACCAGCAGAATACAATAGCCTGAGGAAAGAGAGGGAAACCAGCGCGTGCCCCATTTAAAGGAAACACAACTCTGAAATTTGTCTGGTCTTTATAAGGCTAAGAAACAATTGACTGAATGATTTGAGAGAGTTGCCTTGGGAATGTCACATGTCACCCTCTCCCTATGGGGATACTGATAAGGCTGCCATCCCATTGTCAATGTGTCTGCATGCCACCCCTTGATCAACTTGCTTCACATCTCTAACCTCTGTATCAACACAGCCCTCCACTAGCTATTATCTCGGCTTGTGAAGACAATCTGTTTAAAAATATGCAGTTTCAGCTTCCATCCGTTCCATGAATACAGTCACGTTCATTAGATCTCCTAAGACCTTAATATTATTTTTTTTCGATGTATTAGTATATTTGGATATGTGCATTATGGGAAAGATTTTCCTCTCTTCCCTTTCAAGAAAGACCTCCCTGAAAACCACAAAAAAATCAGAAAAGAGAAAAGGCTTAATGTCTCTGCAAGCCCATTTCCTAATTCCTGTCTGCTGTATTTTTATTTAAAGTATTTGTGAACCTGGGATAATGTTTATTTTTTATGATGAACACAGCTGGGGGTAAAAATAGAAGGACTGTTCAAGTATTGTACTATTTCTAAAGTCGACATTCTTGTTTTTCAAGGATAAAATATAATTGAAAAATATTTTTTATAAGTCATAAGTTTTAGTTCAGCCATTTACTGCCTTCCTATAATACACGTCATTTTGTTTTTAAAGATCGCTGTAAGATAGATTGTAAAAATTCATTCTCTAATGTAAACTCTAAAAGCTGGAATTAAGATGTCACCAACCCATGGACAGAGGATCCTGTCAGGCTACAGTCTACGGGGTCACAAAAGAATCAGATATGACTTAGTGACTAAACACACAAAACACAATACAACCCATGAAGTGAGCTGCTTGTGAACAGGGAAAGACATGGATGTTTTTATGACACATTTTCCTTCTTCAAGCAAAGCAAAAAGGGAAAAAACTGATTAGCAAGAATGGTTTGATTTTCCAATGATTTTAAAAACTATCATTTTAAAGAAAAATCTCTTAGTTCTATGAAATTGGCAGCTTTTTAGTGGCTGCTAAGAAAAAAAAATCTAATAAGAGTATGTCAGTAGCCCAATTTATCTTCCAAGCATGTGAACATTAATCTACTCCTGAGCAAATGCCCTTCACAAGATTGCATTAGTTCAAGGGTATTAATGTTAAGAGAAAAATGACTTGACCACCATATTTCCAGTATTTTCTTGTAATGCTACAGCAAGGATAGGTACTACCTACCACACAATTAAGTACTTGACTACACACTGATTTAGCATTTTCTTCTAGCTTTTTATACAATGTCATTTTTTCCCTTTCTCTTTTAAGGAACATATTTATAAAGTCCTTAATTGGAACTGTAGCTGATATTTGACCCTGTTCTTAGCATGGAGGGCAGTAACAGACACTTGTAAACCCTCAGCATTTCTTAACATACATGTTCCCAAATAGCTCTATTTGTTAGAGATGCCCAAGACTACTGTCGGGTTAGATGATTTGCTAGAAATATGCACAGAACTTGGAAAGGATGCTGCTCTCGTGGTTATGGTTTATTATAGTGAAAGAATACAGATTAACACGAGCAAAGGAAAAGGACACATATGGTCGCATCTAGGAGGCTCCAGGTATAAGTTTCCAGTTATTCTCTGCCAGTGGAAGTTGCATGGGTGGCGTTTACTTCTTTCAACAACAATGTGTGGCAACACTAGTGACTTGTAGCCAACCAGGGAAGCTTACCCAAGCCTTGCTGTCTAGGGTTTTCAGTGGAGTCAGTCATGTAGGCAGGCAGTGCTGTGTAACTGATGTAGGTTACATCATTAACCTACAGTCTGTCAGACGTCAAGTTGACACAGCATGGTTCCAAACCTCAGGTAAACAAAGACATCCTTATCAGGCAGGGTTTTCCGAGGGCTGGGAGCTGGTCAAGTCTCAGTCCGGAAGTTGTTTACAATGTGAAAGATTTGGGAAATCCAGGCCTGCCACATTATCACTTACTGCACACGTCAGATATTTGATTCTTTAAATTTTATTCTCTAGATACTAATTCTGGCTTTCAAGAGAGAGACAGAGATGGAAAGTCATCCCTAAGTCCAGAAAAGCCACATCTCTTTTAAATCAAAGGCATTAGCTTGTCCATGAAGTTGATAACAAGGCAAATTTAGAAGTGATGTTATAGGTAAAAGACAAACAAAAACAATTAGGTGGCTTTAAATGACATATTTACCTTACTAATTCAGTTATTTGGGGCCAATACTCAATATCTGATCTTCTCTTTTCTACTCTTTAAAACAAATCTAACAGGCCTTCTCTGAAAATTAAAATAATGTAAGAGAAAACACTATTTTCAGTGCTTGGAAGACTACTAGGTTCTTCAGAAAGTATTAATACAATGAGGGCTAATACTACTGGCAGGAAGAGAAAAAAAAAGAGTATATAGAATATTTTTATCATATTGCAAAACTTTTCACATCATGGTGTATGTTAAAGTGACCATGTTTTTTACATCACAAAGGAAGGAGAGCTGCTGGATAGAACTGGACAGGATGCCCTTCCCTGCTATACCCTGCCTGGTCTGCGAGAGAGCTAAGGCAATCAATGTCTTGGCCTATCTGTAGCCAGTCACTTGTGCATGCAGTGACAAGTTCTGTATGTAATACTCCTGAGAGATTTGCTGCACCTCAACTGTGATCATATTCCACTGTCCAAGAAGTGGTTATGACAGTTTCAGAAGTAAAAAGAGATGCTACCAAAGTATAAACAATATGTTTGACTCAACAATTTGCAACAATCCTATTGTCCATGACAGGCCACCTGTTCTCAAGGACATGCCCTAGCTTGGGGAGAGGGTCAACAAGAGGGAAGTACGAAGGGGGAATGGAAATACAGTCTCAGTTCAGTTCAGTTCAATCGCTCATGTCTGACTCTTTGCAACCCCATGGACTGCAGCATGCCAGGCCTCCCTGTCCATCACCAGCTCCCAGAGTTTACTCAAACTCATGTCCCTTGAGTTGGTGATGCCATCCAACCATCTGTTGTCCCCTTCTTCTCCCGCCTTCAATCTTTCCCAGCATCAGGGTCTTTCAAATGAGTCAGCTCTTCGCATCAGGTGGCCAAATTATTGGAGTTTCAACTTCAGCATTAGTCCTTCCAATGAATATTCAGGACTGATTTCCTTTAGGATGGACTGGTTGGATTTCCTTGCAGCCCAAGGGACTCTCAAGAGTCTTCTCCAACACTACAGTTCAAAAGAATCAATTCTTCAGTGTTCAGCTTTCTTTATAGTCCAACTCACATCTATACATTACTACTGGAAAAACCATAGCCTTGACTAGATGGACCTTTGTTGGCAAAGTAATGTCTCTGCTTTTTAATATGCTCTCTGGGTTGGTCATAACTTTTCTTCCCAGGAGCAAGCGTCTTTTAATTTCATGGCTTCCATCACCATTGGTGGTGATTTTGGAGCCCAAAAAATAGTTTCTCACTGTTTCCATTGTTTCCCCATCTATTTGCCATGAAGTGATGGGACTAGAGGCCATGATCTTAGTTTTCTGAATGTTGAGTTTTAAGCCTGCTTTTTCACTCTCCCTTTCACTTTCATCAAGAAGCTCTTTAGTTCTTCTTCACTTCCTTCACCACTTTAGTGTGGTGTCATCTGTGTATCTGAGGTTATTGATGTTTCTCCCAGAAATCTTGATTCCAGCTTGTGCATCATCCAGTATGGACAGAAGCAAAAATGGATGGATAAATGCATAGATCTACTTACGAATTATGCCAAAAGAATAGGCATTAGACAATTTAATGTCTTGATTTTCTCTTCATCTAAAAAATGCTGCTGGCAATTTATAAAAATCTGATGTGAGATAGTTAATTCTGTTTAATAAAGCTTGTTTGTCATTGTTTTTATTAGAGAGTTGAGCCATATTAGCATCTCTCAACTGTAGGTATGCATTAGAATCCCCTGCAAAGCTTAAAACAAAACAAAACAAAAAACAGACATCAAAAAAACAAAATGATGAAGTTCAAAGCTCCAGCTTCATCGCTGGATATCCTGACTTAATTGTTAGAAATGAGAAATCCTTCAAGGTCACCTTCAAGTTGTAACATCCAGCTACTGAGCTAATACATCAGAATCCTCTTATTCTGCTATCGCTAAGAAGCTTGTTGTATGATAAATGGCAAAGAGGAACTAACAAAATAGAAAGCAAATACCAACCTTTGAGTGCATGTTGGGATTCAGAGGGCTTTCCTACATTCTGAGAACAAATTCATTACAATTCTAGAAGACGGTCAGAGTAAGGAAGTCTTCACAGATGAGGAAGTGCTTGAGCTCCATAGACGATATAAAGATTCAGGGGTACTTCTAAGAAGTATGCATGTGGGCACTGAAGCTCAGTCACTTCAGTCATGTCCAACTCTTTGGGACTCTTTGGACTGTAGCCTGCCAGGCTCCTCTGTCCATGGAATTCTCCAGGCAAGAATACTGGAGTGGGTTGCCACGCTCTTTTATAGGGGATCTTCCCAACCCAGGGATCAAACCCACGTCTCTTATGTCTCTTAGGCTGGCAGGCAGATTCTTTACCACTAGCATCAGCTGGGAAGCCCCCTAAGAAGAATATTCCAATGAAAAGACTTGTACACCACACACACAGTGACCAAACATCCCTGTTTACCTGGGACTCTCCTGGATTTCTTACAGAAAGTCACGCTCTCCAGGAAACCCCCCACTCCTAGGTAAACAGATGCAGCCGGTCACTCCACACACAAGATTTTGCCCTTATAAAACTGGATATATTTTGACTGATCTCCCTCTTAGCTCTGTTGGTAAAGAATCTGCCTGCAATGCATGAGACGCTGGTTCGATTCCTGGGTCAGTAAGATCCACTGGAGAAGGGATAGGCTACCCACTCTAGTATTCCTGAGCTTCCCTGTGGCTCAGCTGGTAAAGAATCTGCCTGCAATGCGGGAGACCTGGGATCAATCCCTGGGTTGGGTAGATCCCCCAAAGAAGGGAAAGGCCACCCATTCCAGTATTCTGGCCTGGAAAATTCCATGCACTGTAAGGTCCACGGGGTCACAAAGAGTCGGACATGACTGAGCGACTTTCACTTTCAAAGTATATATAGACTCTTTGATAAGCACCCTCCTAATCAGTGGCTCTTTTCTTGGCATCTCTTTATCATTATCCTAAAACTAACCAACTGATTCATTTAAACATAAATAAATACATAAATCAATAAATAAGAAAGAACAAGAGCTCTCAGTGTGGTAGGTATTTAAAGTCTGAGTTGACTACAATCTCCAAGCAGGAGATGAATTAGTGCCAATATCCTTTCTCTTTAGGAAGCTACCGCATATCTGTGCATCTCTTAAAGTTATGGCTATGTCTCTTGTTTGGAGAAATCTGCTTTCCAGGTGGATGATCCTTTTATGTCTCACATGAAGACCAAGGACTCATCTGCCATGGGATCTAGCAATCCTTACGTTTTATTTTGTACTCTATTTTTTTTTTTAATTTGCTGAAAATGTCTGGTTGTAGTTTTATACAGCACCACAGGCGGTCATAACTTAATGTGTACTTCGAATAACATCAGTGCAGAACAGCCCCTGCCTTAAGACACTGATCAAAAATACTAGCTAGGTTTCGCTGGGTTTTGTTGCAATAATAATAATAAAGTGCGTGCTTTACAAAAAATTACTTTTTTTTTCGGTTGTATTTTGTTTTTCTGGTTTTTTTTCTTTTTGGCTGTGCAGCTTGTGGTATTGATCTCAGTTCCCCCACTAAGGGTTGAATGTGGGCCAGGCAGTGAAAGTCCATGATCCTAACCACTGAGCAACAGGTGAACTCCCACAGAAAATGAATCAGTTCATGGTTACATTGCTGAATGACCTCTGTGGCTTGCCTGATTCCACTCTGCACATCTTGTTGGTAGGCCCAAGCTTGAGGAGCAGTCACATGGGAACATGCCACCTATTGACAGAGAGAAAGTGCCAAAAAACTGAGGGAAACAGAAAATGGGTTTAAGCTGTGGCTCGAATGAGGAATATGACATGCTGGCTCGATTTAGTCACATGGCTAATGGCAACCCCAATGCAGGGGGAGATGTGCCCCCCCGCCCCCACAGCAGGCACTGCAGGTCCCATGAGAGTGAGCCAGGACCCAAACTCTTCCAATTCTTTGTGACCCTGTGGACTGTATTCCACCAGGCTCTTCTGTTCATGGGATTCTTCAGGCAAGAATACTGGAGTGGTTTGCCATGTCCTCCTCCAGGGGATCTTCCCAACAGAAGGATAGAACCCATATCTTTAACATCTCCTGCATTGGCAGTCAGGTTCTTTACCACTAGAACCACCTGGGAAGCCCATGGTCTATGCTAGATAGCTATTTAACCTACCTCAGCCTTCAATTCAGTTTAGTTCCATAGTTCAGTCGTGTCCGACTCTTTGCGACCCCATGGACTAGAGCACGCCAGGCCTCCTTGTCCATCACCAACTCCTGGAGCTTGCTGAAACTCATGTGCATTGAGTCAGTCATGCCATCCAACCATCTCATTCTCTGTCATCCCCTTCTCCTCCCACCTTTAATCTTTCCTAGCATCAGGGTCTTTCCAATGAGTCAGTTCTTTGCATCAGGTGGCCAAAGTATTAGAGTTTCAGCTTCGGCATTAGTCCTTCCAATGAATATTCAAGACTGATTTCCTCTACGATTGACTGGTTTGATCTCCTTGCAGTCCAAGAGACTCTCAGCCGGGTCTCCTGCTAATAAAAGATGGATTATAAAACCAACTTTATGTTGTGAGATTGGTATAATTCATAGGCATCATCTAAATGTGTGCAAGTTCCTAGAATGATGTGAACAGTATGTATTCTTTTTTCTCTTCCAGCAGATGTTCTCATGCATTTAGGAGCCCATAAGTTTTTAATGAATGTTGGGAAACACCTACTTGGCAGGACAATTCCATCGTGGTTAGCTAAAAACCAATTATGTAAAAGAAGTATCAGAATGTGGGGGTGCAGGTGAGAGTGGGGGAGGGACTGGAAAACTCCAGGGTTTGAGACACACCAAACTGACACCATTTTAGGAGTTCAACCACAGTGATTGCTGCAATGCTACTAAAACATCACTGGTCCAGTGGAACCCGAGGAGTCTCAGGTTGAAATTTACCTCCTATTTGCTTGGCATATTATTGAAGCTGGCTGAATCTAAGTTTCAATGACTTTAAAAAGAGAATAGTCATGCCCACCTTGAAAAGTGATGAGGAACCTTACAGATCATGGAAGAACGCCATGCACCATATTGTAGTACTCAACAAATCATTAATTTTAAAAACAAGACCCAGTTTTGAAAGCAAGTTTGCACTCTATTCTCTGTGTGTCTGAGGTCTGGAACCGAGATCCCCTACCTAGAGTTATGTGGGCCAAACTTTTGAACTGACTGAGTGGTTCTTGAAAATCCAGCTCAATATACAGGAATCTTAGCTTTCCAAAGGATTCCAGAAATCTTGTCTTTTAAGCGTTGGTTTTACTGTCTAAGAAAAATGAGATCCAGAGCAGGAAGCAGTTTTCCAAATTTCAGCTGACTGAAAAGGAAAGATTTTGGAGAAACAGGAACAATAACATTATTATCTGGTGCCATTCCATCTTGCGCTGGCTTTCTGCTGCTGCTGCTGCTAAGTCGCTTCAGTCATGTCTGACTCTGTGCGACCCCATAGACGACAGCCAACCAGCTCCTCGGTCCCTGGGATTCTCCAGGCAAGAATACTGGAGTGGGTTGCCATTTCCTTCTCCAGTGCTGGCTTTCTAGGGGACTGATATTTCTCGTCAGCCTGGTCTAAAGGGGCTTGCAATCTGGGAAAGGATGGGATAGGGAAATCTGTCAGGTGACTTGAAAATGGTAAAAGCTTCTACCCTCAGGATGTGCCCAGCCATTACAGAAAGTATTTGAAAAAGAATTACTAATTTTTCACTTCTGACTGATGTTCAGTATCTGGGGAAGTAAAACTCACATCCCTGGGGAGTACTGAATATACTGGGAGGGCAAGAAAGCAAAGGGAAGCCCAGACTGTAGTCCCTAAAGGATGCTGCAGTGATGACTCCCGACGTTAGGGTACACTCAAGCCACTGTAATTTCCGATCGTCTTCTGCAGAACGAAAAAGAGGGATTTCTTCCCCCCCTTTTTTTTGCTTGCCTCAGTCATACCACTAATTATTTAGTGGTCTTTCAAACCTTTTGTAATCTCTGTTCGAGAAAGCCCTGAAAGATATTAATTCTTAGCCATGTGCCTCATAAATGAAGGCCATTCTGCTGCACTTAATGACAAGGCTGAGACAGCAAGATGTCATTTGCTTTTTTCTCGGTTTTTAAATTGCTTTCTAAATGAACTACAGCTGTGAGGGCCAGGTGCTGTGATCCCTTTAGAAAGATCAGGAAATGATGAAATCCAAAATTTCAAAGTGTGATGGATGTCAGCTCCCGATTTGGTGTGTGTGAGGTCACCCCGTGCACCTGGTACCATCTCCACAACAGAATTACTTTTCAGAGGAGAAAAAAAAAAAAAAAGAGAGAGAGAGAGGGAGAGAGAGACGCACATGTCTAATGCGAGTGCAACAATAAGAGAAACAGTTTATAATTATCTCTTTGTTTGTGCCTCATCTAGATGGAGATGGTGAAGTGTGCCGTCTCCCCGCCCCCACCCTCTCTCTCATTATAGGTATCGCCGTGGCTGTGTTAAACACACGGTTTTTGTGAGTCGGAGTCGGTGTGGTGGCAACTCAGGAGCCACTAGGAAGCGAGATGACAAGCTACGGAGATGGGAGAGGGGAGGGAAGGAAGAGAGAAGGGCGAGGGCTGGGGGTGGGGCAGGTTTCATTAAGACTCCTTCTCATTAATTGATTGACATCAGTACCTTTAATATTAGGAGCTCTGTCTGCTCTGCGGAGCTCTGAGCCAAATCTGAGACTCAGCCAGGGCTGCCTTTAACGGTGGTCAACTGAGGTCAGGAGCCACCCACCCCTGCCCGGAGGATGCCCCTAAAGATAGACAAAGGCACGCCCCTCTAGACACTCATCCCTCCTGCCGGCTTTAGGTGAAATCAATTTGTGAGGCCCTGTTTTTGCAGCCAGCCAGGAAATAAGCAGTGATTGTGCTCTTTCTCTCCAACCCTGACCCCCCAGGAGATGTAGCTGTCAGAGCTGGAAGGCTGCCAGGGTCAAGCCCATTTTCTCTGGGACAGCTGCCCAGTCTGCGCCTGGTGGGGGACTCCTTGGACTCCTGCCGCCCTTCCCCTCAGACCCGCTCCCTGGGGCCCTGAACTTGACTGCCTCATGGGCAGGTGATACGGGATGAAGGGGGAAGCAGGGCTGGGGCTTCTTGACTCTAAACCTACAATGTGCCCTTAGATAATTTGCTCTGACCTGCATGTGTGTGCCTAGTTGCTTCAGTCAGGTCTGACTCTCAGTGACCCTATGGACTGTAGCCCACCACGCTCTTGGGTCCATGGGATTCTCCAGGCAAGAATACTGGAGTGGGTTGCCATGCCCTCCTATTGAGTCTTAATTCTCCATGTCTGTAAATGGGGTGGGGGCATTGAAGAAATAGGCCATATTTTGGCGAGGATTGACTGACACTGTGGAAGTAAAAAGTACACAGGAGAGTGTTTTTCACGAGGTTGCTGATGTGGAAGTATTAATCTCCCAACACCACTGTCTCTGCTACTTTGTCCATTGGGTGCAATGTGAAGCAGGAAGGTAAGAGAGTGAGACTCCAGAGACATGTAATTCCAAGCCCAGTCTTTCTAGATGTCTGGTTTACTTAACTTCCTTGGCCTCTCTAGGTCTCCGTTTCTCCATTGGTGCTGTGAGGACAATAGAAAATTCTATCTTACTTATCCTCACGGGATAAACTGAGATGCTACATGTCAAAGTGCTGTTTATTGTGTAGAGGGAGAAGAGAGGGGCTGAAGGGCCTTGCTGGGAATGTTGGTGTCCCCGACTCCCCCCCTAACCAGTGGCTACTTCCTTTTCTTTCCCAGTACGTAGCTGAGGATGCTGTTTCTCCATCATACTCACAACCACCCCAGCTACAGTAAAAAGAACTAGGCAGAAGTTAAGTGAGTCCTAGGAGGAGTAAGGGATGATGAAAAGGATGAAGGAGAGGATGCTGATCCATCAAAGGCCTGAAACACAGTCTGATTCCAGCCAAAAGGACAAGCTCTCCAAACCCAAATGGAGGAATTTAGTAGTGGTCCCCTACTTGAGTAGTTTAGGAGAAAAAAAATTAAGTAATATACCATAACTGTAGCCCAAACAAGGAGAAATCGAGGTCTATGTGAAGAGCAGAAGTTCTAAGTGTTTAATGGCCAACGGGTGTCTTGGGGATCTTTGCCCTCAACAGCATGTAAGTGTGGGGCTATGAGTACAGCTTGTGCTGTGAGGACGGCTATCCATGTGGGATTCCAGAAAGGAGGCCTGGAGACCCCAGGCCCCCTCCTCTCCCCAAAAGATGACTTCCTGTAGTTGTTACCAATCGTGTCAACAGGGAAATGGGCTCCTATGAAGCGTCCTTAATCTGGGAGGAGGCTGGTGTGAAGGAAGACAGCAACGCTGCCTCTGTTCATTCTGGAGTTTGAACCAGGATGCCTGAAGGATCAAGAACAACAAGTCAACCAGTGGGAGCAGATGCTGTGCCCTGAGCTGTAGCTTCCACCCCCACTTGGATGCTTGGCCACCTCTCCTCAGCATTGCCCGGCCAGCTGACATCACCACCTTCTCTCCTAAATCCCATTCTCTCCAGACCTCAGGCCAAGGTCTCAGTCCACACCTTCTCTACTTAGACAGGTGCCTCTCTTTCTTCACCTGAGCACAGACTTAGTGTGGAAGGATGAACTTCCAGTTCATCCACGGTTAAATCACCCTGCTTACCACCCTCTCTTCTATCCATGTAGCAGAATGAGGGTGAGCAGAGGGGTAAGTTGGTGCTAGAATGCACAGAGGCTTAGCCACTGGATCACCTGCTGTGAAGCAATGGGCTTGCCTCAGGTGCAACCACCCACTCTTTCCTCCACATTGGTTACAGAAGACAAGGAGACCCAGGTTGAGAATGGACCTTGAGATCTTTGAACCCAGATGAAAAGACAGATAGCAACTCTTTCTCTTTAAAATTTGCAAACAGGTCTGAGCTTCCTACCAGGTGGATGCCAGACTTTGATGAAGATTGTTCCTTTCTTCTGGGAAAACCACTCCAAGGACCTTTGTATATGCAAATGCACATCAAAGCTTCTTCTGGAATGGATTTAAACAGCTGTGAATAACAGTGTGGAAGGTTCTGTTCCTTGGGGACAGAGCTGCATTTCTATGGGTACCTTCTCTTTGAAAAGAACACTGCTTTCCCAAGTCCAGATTAAGACAAAGGACCTTGGCTTGAAAGTTGAAAATTACTGCTAGTTTTAGAAGAGATGATATGTGTGTATGTGTGTGCCATTTTGTGTGTGTGCAAATATTGGCCCTTGGAAAATTAAGAGTAGTGGATCTCCAAGATGGCTTAACAAATGTGAATACCTGAAGAGAACAACTTGGAAAAAGAAGTGAGAGAACACTACTTAATCTAGATTTGGAGACGGAACTACAGTGCTCATGCAACTTCTCTAAGTCTTAGTTTTGGAGGATAAATATTCTCCCCCTTATCCTTCATGCTAAGAGTCTCAGGTACATGTTATGCTACTCTTCTTATGATCAAAAATCTTTTGACATTGAGGTGACTACAAGTGAACGGCTTCTCAGTGGTACCAAATCTGCCTGCCAATGCAGGATATGCAGGAAACACGGGTTCAGTCCCTGAATTGGGAAGATCCCTGGAGGAGGAAATGACAACTCACTCCAGTATTCTTGCCTGAGAAATCCCATGGACAGAGGAGCCTGGTGGGCTACATTCCACAGGGTCGCGATGAATCGGGCATGACTCAGCATGCACATATGAATAGTCAGCTCAACAAATACAAAGTAGAACTCAATGATGACCTTCACAATTATTTTAGCAATTATCCCTCTACTAACATAGCCCGAGAATTTATCATCTTCCTTGAGCACCAAGTTTCAATGTTTCCTTACACTCTACTGACTAAATTCATGATCACACTTTTAAATATAGTCCTCACCTTTCTGAGATTAAGGTGCTTTCTTAGAATCAAGTATAACACATGATCCTCCACCATATTAGCCTTAATTTTTAGCTTTATTTCCATCTGTTTTGATCTTGTTGTGACTCAGGGCAGGGATTGAAGACAGAGCCCTGTCATTAAACTTTATTTACATTGGCATTGATCTATAAATTGGCATCTTTTAGCGCAGAGCTTTTCGTTCAGTTATAAGTCCTTCTGAGTTTACCATCATCCAGATGAGCCACCTATATTTAGGCCAAAATATCACTTGAGATCCTGCAAAATGCTCAAGTTCTGATCCATCAAGCTTCCCTGAAATACCTGTTTAAAATTCTGAAAAAAAAATAGAAATATAGTTATCACTTCATACATACATAAAACAATCTGTATGTTATGTTTACCCTGAAATGGTCATGCACCCATAGGTACACATGGAACTCACAGCAACTCTTTAAATACAGAGAGGCATCCCCCGTCCTTAAGTGCTTTTTTTTACTTGAGAACTTTGAAGGTGCTGTTGATCCGTCACCACCAGAATCAGAATCCTCTGACTGGCAGGCAGTCTGCCTGCATCCCACCACACCCACAATTTCTCTTCCAATACTCAGCTAACTTCAGATGCACTGCCTACTGCTACAGCCCCAACTGTCACAAGACAAAGTCCAGACATCAGTTAGGCTTGTTCTAAACACTCTCAATAAAATATTCAGAACCACTGAATCTCAGAGACGTCACTTTGCCAACAAACTCCTTATAGTCACAGTTATGGTTTTTCCAGTAGCCAAGTACAGATGTGACAGGTGGACCATAAAGAAGGCTGAACACTAAAGAACTGATGCTTTTGAATGGTGGTGCTGCAGAAGACTCTTGAGAGTCCCTTGGATTGCATGGTGATCAAATCAGGCAATCCTAAAAGAAACCAACCCTGAATATTCATTGGTAGGACTGCTGTTGAAGCTGAAGCTCTAGTACTCTGGCCACCTGATGCAAAGAGCTGACTCATTAGAAAAAGATTCTGATGCTGGGAAAGGTTGAAGGCGGGAGGAGAAGGGTATGACAGAGGATGAGATAGTTGGATGGCATCACTGACTGGATGGACATGAATTTGAGCAAACTCCAGGAGATAGTGAAGGACAGAGGAACCTGATGTGCTACAGTCCATGGAGTCGGACACACCTCAGCGACTGAACAACAACAACATCAAATCTCAGAGATTGTAGTGTTTCTGAGTGTTCACCTTGCCCAGACTCCTCTACACTCCAGAACCCCCACTACACCTTGCCTCTTGGGGGATAGCCCCCTCTGCCTTTGTGCTGGCTGTGGATGGGGGTCATGTTTTTACCTGTCTGGCAGGTGGTGGTTCCTCCACGTGACCACGGGAGGCTGCTGCTTCTTCCTTTTCCTGTGGGCTCTAGATCATTCCCGGCTACCTGCCCAGCAGAAGCCTTTCTACTCTAGGTATTTGAAAAATTGCTTTTCCTCTCTTCTCCAGACACTGCTTCTCCAAATTGTTTAACCAATCCACCAATGGCCCAGTTCTCAAACCACCTCATAGGCTCCCCCCTCCTCTCAATGTGCTCCAGTTTTTCAACATCTTAAAATGCAACACCCATAATTAAACAGAATGCTCCAGATGTGGCTTGATTGGCACAAAATCATTTCCTCTTTTGTTCTGGACCATGTTGTTTCCTAATGTTGTTTACTGCTTTTTCTCTAATCGCTATTTCATGCTGGAGATACTTCTGATCCTGAAATCCCCTAAAGCCACGGACCTTTTTGTATTCCCTCCATGCCATTAACAGCCTCAGTTTTTCCCTGTTTGGGTCCCTGTACTATTGGTTGCTTAGACTTAAACATAGGATTTCATATTTGTCCTTGTTATAGTTCATATTGAGTTTTGCCCCATAACTCAATGTGTTGAACTCTCCAACCTTCTGCACATTTGCTGTTTAATATCCCCACATCTAAATGATGTGTCTTCTGTATTTCCAGAAAATTATCGATTCTTTACCGTCTCAGCCACCGAGGAATCCCCTTTCATTCATGAAAATACTGAATAACATTAAAAATGAGTCATTCAGGCCATATTGACTTTCTCATTATTTCTTCTTTTTAGTATTCCTGTTTATCACAATACTTTTTCATGAAAGATATATCAGAGATTTGTACCAGTCAACACTGTTTAAACCACCTTGGAGGGTACAGAAACACACAAATGGCTTAGTTTCTTTCTAAAAAAAAAATTCAAGTAATAGTCACATAATATAAAACATACTATTTTTTACCATATTTAACTGTACAGTTCAGTGGCACTAAGTACATCCACATTGTTTGCAACTCACCATCAGCCAGCTTCTGAATTTTCATTTTCATTAAACACAATCCCCATTCCCCATTCCCACCCCGCCACCCCTGGGCCCTGGCATCTATCCACGTGCTTTCTGACTCTGAACTTGACTGTTCTAGGTACTTTGTGTAAGTGGGATCAAACAGTAGTAAATAGCTTAGCTTCTAATTGACAAAACAAATCTGGCCTAATTGGAAGCAACCAGTGGAGGAAACCAGATGATAAGCTAAGATACTGATCTAAATAGGCATTAAACATTTCAAATGTAAGTTTCCTTTAGAGGAAAAAGTTGCAAGAGACCGGAGATTATTTTTTTAAGGGGGTAGAATTTTAACCTTTCCAATAATTATGTTGCAAAAGCCCCTGATGCTGGGAAAGATTGGGGCAGGAGAAGAAGGGGATGACAGAGGATGAGATGGTTGGATGGCATCACTGACTTGATTGCCATGAGTGTGGACACCAACTCAGTCCATTCCAATAAGCTCTTTGGGGCAACAATGAATAAAATAGACAGAAATTCCTTCCCCAACAGAACTTACAGGCATGTACTGAGAGTAACAGTAATACAAATGTTTGTTTGGTGGGAGAGTAAATGTGTTGAAAAATAAAGCAGAAAATAGAGACGGAAGATGTTAGGGTAAATCAGGGTGCTTTCCACTGTGGATGGTAGCCTGGGGAAGACCTCACTGAAATGCTGAAGAAGCAGGGTCGAGCCATCTTCATGGGGAGCACGTTTTAGGCAGGGTGATCCCTAAGGCTCTACAAAGATACATGTTTTGGTGTCTGAGGGGTAGTGAGAAGGCCGACATGATGGGAACACAGACAGCAAGAGGAAAGTAGCAGACAATTTTAGAGTGGTAGCATGTGGGCAGAAGGTCAATCAAGCTAGCCTTATTGTCAAATTTCAGAACTTTGGCTTTTATTCCAAGTGAGAAGGGGAAGCATCGCGGGGCTTTGGGGTGGGGGGAGAAAAAGAGTAGGATAATGTAATTTATAATCTGGTAAAATAATTCACAGGGTGGAGTTGAGAATGGATTGTAGGCGAGCAAAAGAAGAACCAGGAAGGTGAGTGAAGGGTTGTATCAGTTAGTGCTGCATAATAAACACACAGAAGCTGAACCGATAACATGCAGTATGGCTACAAGCACGCAGCGTCCTTCTGTGAGTCTGGTCGGGCTCACGCTGTCAGCTCTGGGACAGGTGGGTTCCTCGCTGACCTCAGACAGGCTCAGCCCCGCGTCTGCAGTTCACTGGCTGTGGGCTGGCCGAGCCGGCCTTGGCCAGGAAAACCAAGTTCTTATCCAGCTGGCTGGCCTGGCTTATCCAGGCAGTAATGGCAGGATTTCAAGGAGAATTGGGGACTCAAGCTGAGGCTTTGAGTTAGCATGTGGACACATTTTGAGCAAGTCACCAGCATGATTCAAGCGAGTGTGAGGAGTGAACTTTACCTCTTTGAGCAAATGCAAAGATATTTTGCAAATAGCATGAATACAGGGAGAAATGAAGATTATGGCTGTTCTGTAACTGTTGGAGAGACAGAGGCTGTTGCAGTATGTAGGTGAGAGATGAGAGTGGTTTTCAGAAGAGCAGCATCAGTAGAGGTGATGAAAGTTATTGGATTCTGGAGATAATTCAAAGGCTATGGATTCAGATGTGAGAATGAGTGTGATAGAGAAAGGACCCATTGATAACTCAAAGCCTTCACAACTGGAAAATTAGAGTCACTGACTCTCGAGACAGAGGAAATGGCAAGAAGAGCAGTTAGAGAAGGGAGATTAGGGGCTCCATTGGGCACTTGCTAAGTCTGGGAATCTTATTATATTTTCGGTAGGAAGACTACCTTGGTATAGGTTTCAGATCGGTTGATATAAATTTGGGAAGTGTTGCATAGAGATGGCATGAAATGCCATGGGAATTGAGGAACTTATCAAGATGGGGAATGTTAATAAAAATGAGACAAGAGCAAAGGGTAGACTTCTGGGGGCACCCCAACACAGAGAGAAGAAATGAGCAAAGAAGACAGAATTGGAGAGGAAAAAGAGGAGCAGCTAGAGACAGAGCAAACAGAAGATGCTTGATGAGTGGAGGGAGGCAGGAGACAGGGCTGAGGAGACACTGAGGCCATTCTAGGGAAAGCTTTGTTTTCAATACCAAGGAGAGGGATTTGGTTGGAGGGAAAACTAACTATGCTCTTTCAAGTACAGAAGTTTCTTCCTTGTCCTCATGGGCTGCAGACACAGTCTGAAAACCCCATGTCACCAAGCCTGTTCAGGACTGAATCTCCCGAATTCAGGGAGGGGGCGGTCCACAAGACATCATGGTCCTGATGGTGACCACTCCAAGGATCTAAAGTGATCTCTGATCATCAACATATAACTGATGAGTCAAGGCTAGGAATCATAGACTTAATTTGCCCAAAGTCGAGTTTCTATAGGTCTCCTGGCATTCCTGTAGTTGAGCAGGAAGTTATTACAGGCGGTGGTCATGTGTGTATGTGTGTTGGGGGGGGGTATGTGGTCCAGGCATAAACAGGTATTTTGCAGAGATCCAGTTTTCTCTTCTCTCCTCAGAAGTCCTGGCAAGGGACATCTTGAGTTCTCCAGCAGAACAGCCAAGGACTGGAGAAAGAAATGTGCTGCAAAGGACCAGCGATTCGATTTTATTCATTCTGTACCAAATTTCTACATCTCACAGTTTGGGCTCAACAGGAGGTGACACTGTTAACTGTTACTCTTTTCACTTCCTTTTTTCCCCCTCACTGAACATAAACATATCATTACACAGTTACACTCCACTATATTTAGAGTTGATTTTTAACTATCTACTAAATCAAACAGGGAAGCAAGACTGTTCTACCTGGAGCCAGTGGGATGGGTTGGGGAGATAGACCTGGGGATGGGAGGACTCCAGCGATACCTGCATGGCTAGCCACCACAGACCCCCAACACCTCCATGCTGCTCTTCCCTGGAGACATAAGCAGACCAGTCTCACTGGGGCAGGGCCAGCATCCTGCCCACAAACCACCCCGCACACCTCTTGTTCACCAGTGATAGAGGCTTTGGCTGCACTTCATTGTATAGATGGAAGGAATTTCACAGGTATCTGGAACATATATTCCAGGCAGCACACTCAGTGAAGTCTAAGATGCCAGGGATGTGACATATTCAACTAAATTACAAGTTTTTACTGTTCAACAAGTGCCTCTATTTCTTCTTCTCTGATACTTGCTTGCAGGGTATAATGGAGTGAGAGGCAGTGAGGAACTGTTCATAAGAGGAACCTTCCTGAAGTTGCTCATGCAAAGACTTCCCATCCTGGTTTACAAGGAATCTTCTATTGATAATGCCTGTCAACATTTATAGAATGAACGATTTTAGCACACACTTTAGAAGACATGACTACCTTTCAAATCAATACAGTAGTTTACAAACTACCCACTCAGCTTTATCTGTGGCACTTATCACAACACTATATGGGCAAAGCTTGGAATATTTCCTCTGTCTTGTGATCCAAGAAGACAAGAAATGGAGGGGTTGAGTGGAATCCAGATCAAGATGATAAAGATGGTGAAGCACTGAGTAAGAACGTACCTCTTGTGTGTTCTACCCGACCTTATTCCCTTTAGACAAGATGGCAAATGCTGGCAGAAGAAACAAGTGAAAGCCTTTTCATGAGAGTGAGGGTCAGGGGTTGGAAATGGGCTGACTAGGTAGTGACAGCTGACAAATGGGAACAGGAAAATTGGGGCATAAAGATTTGTAGGCATGAGAGGCCTGCTACCAAGTCACCAGCTGCCACTGTCTCCATCTTTCAGTCTCCTTTGTGCCCTTTGATTGATTCTAGTTAAAACATGATCAACAGCGGTATGGCCACAAGGTTAGCCTGCCCTCCTCCTCAGTACCCACACTACCCACCATGAGTTGTCTGCCAACTTTGTCATGGGTATATTGTTGTCTACTCTGTAGACACATTTATTTTTTGATTCGTCATTGAATATTCTTTCCACCACCTCACACTGCCATAAAGTTGCCTTTTCCAGCCTTTAAAAGAAATGTTAGAAATCTCAGATAATAAGAAAGATCTAACAACGTTTTCAGAAGCAAAAGCACTCTTACTTACTTGAAAGTTAAGTTTGTGCACTAGGCTTTTTACAAAATGTTCTAGCCTAGAACGGAACTATGTAAAGCCAGTGGACTAGACAGTCATAGGATGCCAGATCATTAAGGCTTTCTTCACAAAGAGAAAATTCTTCATCTGCTGTGAATGAAGAGAAAAAAGATAATATTGAGAGTTTCTACAATATGTTAAAGCTCTGGTTTGGGGTGGTGCCATGATTATTAAATCAAGCCACATCTCCAGTTTAACTTGGTAATTTGCATGCCAAAATTTGTATGTTTTTCATAATACTATTGAAGACATCATGGTTTCATTATATTACTCTGCAAATATTATCTATTTTGTGCCAGGTGCTAAGGATTCAAAAATGAATTGCTTCCTTTATGTTGCTCACAGTCTGTCAAAGGAACTCATCCTCTTCTCAATCTTTAAGAATAATTAAAATAAACACGTGTTCCAGTCAGTGAAACTTAACACAAAATAGTGGTCATGCAAAAATACATGAATCCTAACTTTAACAGACTACAGTTAATCAGTAAACCTAAGCTACAGTCTATGTATTGATATAACGTGACTCTATTAGATACTTTGTGAAAGTGTTAGTTGCTCAGTCGTGTCTGACTCTTTGCGATCCCATGGACTGTAGCCCTCCAGGCTCCTCTGTTTGTGGAATTCTCTAGGCAAAAATACTGGAGTGAGTAGCCATACCCTTCTCCAGGGGATCTTCCCAACCCAAAATCCATTAGCAATGTGAGCCTCAATTTCAAGGTATTTAAAGGCGCTCGGGAGAAGAGCCATAAATTCATAAAAACAAAACATAGATCCATTAAAAAAAACCTGAAATTAAATAAAATGGCAATAGACATGAGAAGAGTCACCAAAATTTAAAATTTCCTGCATAGGGTCCCAGAAAACAAAACATAGGTTTGGTAAGAAAGAGCTTTCTTTGTTTTATTTCAGATGAGAATTTTCATACAAGAAGAGGTTGTGAAGAAAAATAGTTTGTGACTGGGAAGAAAAAAAATGGAAGAATGGTAAGTATGCCAGGTAGTGCTCATTCACTACCAAGAGTACCAGTCTGATCTAGGATCTCCCTTGTCTGCACACTACTCACAGTATTGCCATTCCCTTTTCCTACATTTCCAACTCATTTCTGCTTTTGAAACATCCCCTCTTCCTGGACCATCTTCTCTCTGATGTTTTCATCAGGAACTCTCTCGTCAATCATACGTCACTGATCAGAGGGGCTTTTCTCACCCAACAGTTTGAAATGGCTATTCCTTCAATGGCACTCACAGTTTATCCTATCCTCTATGACTGCTTTAATTCTTTTCATAGTTCTTCTCACTGTCTGATAGTTTTACCTTATTTATTGTTTGATTGATGCAAAGCAATAGAGGAAAACAATAGAATGGGAACTACTAGAGATCTCTTCAAGAAAATTAGAGATACCAAGGGAACATTTCATGCAAAGATGGGCTCAATAAAGGACAGAAATGGTATGGACCTAACAGAAGCAGAAGATATTAAGAATACACAGAAGAACTGTACAAAAAAGATCTTCACGACCCAGATAATCACGATAGTGTGATCACTCACCTAGAGCCAGACATCCTGGAATGTGAAGTCAAGTGGGCCTTAGGAAGCATCACTACCAACAAAGCTAGTGGAGGTGAAGGAATTCCAGCTGAGCTGCTTCAAATCTTAAAAGATGATGCTGTGAAAGTGTTGCACTCAATATGTCAGCAAATTTGGAAAACTCAGCAGGGGCCACAGGATTGGAAAAGGTCAGTTTTCATTCCAATCCCAAAGAAAGGCAATGCCAAAGAATGCTCAAACTACTGCACAACTGCACTCATCTCACACACTAGTAAAATAATGCTCAAAATTCTCCAAGCCAGGCTTCAGCAATACGTGAATCGTGAACTTCCAGATGTTCAAGCTGGTTTTAGAAAAGGCAGAGGAACCAGAGATCAAATTGCCAACATCCGCTGGATCATCGAAAAAGCAAAAGAGTTCCAGAAAAAACATCTATTTCTACTTTATTGACTATGCCAAAGCCTTTGACTGTGTAGATCACAATAAACTGGAAAATTCTGAAAGATATGGGAATACCAGACCACCTGACCTGTCTCTTGAGAAACCAGTATGCAGGTCAGGAAGCAACAGTTAGAACTGGACATGGCACAACAGACTGGCTCCAAATAGGAAAAGGAGTATGTCAAGGCTGTATATTGTCATCCTGCTTATTTAACTTATATGCAGAGTACATCATGAGAAACGCTGGACTGGAAGAAGCATAAGCTGGAATCAAGATTGCTGGGAGAAATATCAATAACCTCAGATGTGCAGATAACACCACCCTTATGGCAGAAAGTGAAGAAGAACTAAAGAGCCTCTTGATGAAAGTGAAAGAGGAGAGTGAAAAAGTTGGCTTAAAGCTCAACATTCAGAAAACTAAGATCACGGCATCTGGTCCCATCACTTCACAGCAAATCGATATGGAAACAGTGGCTGACTTTATTTTTCTGGGCTCCAAAATCACTGCAGATGGTGATTTAAGCCATGAAATTAAGAGACGCTTACTCCTTGGAAGGAAAGTTGTGACCAACCTAGATAGCATATTAAAAAGCAGAGACATTACTTTGCCAACAAAGATCCATCTAGTCAAGGCTATGGTTTTTCCAGTAGTCATGTATGGATATGAGAGTTGGACTATAAAGAAAGCTGAGCCCAGAAGAATTGATGCTTTTGAACTGTGGTGTTGGAGAAGAGTTTTGAGAGTCCCTTGGACTGCAAGTAGATCCAATCAGTCCATCCTAAAGGAGATCAGTCCTGAGTGTTCATTGGAAGGACTGATGTTGAAGCTGAACCTCCAATATTTTGGCTACCTGATGTGAAGAGCTGACTCATTTGAAAAGACCCTGATGCTGGGAAAGATTGAGGGCAGGAGAAGGGGACAACAGAGGATGAGATGGTTGGATGGCGTCACCGACTCGATGGACATGAGTTTGGGTAAACTCCGGGAGTTGGTGATGGACAGGGAGGCCTAGCATGGTGCAGTTCATGGGGTCACAAAGAGTCGGACACAGCTGAGCGACTGAACTGAATTGAACTGAACTGCTTGCTTGATTGAATATCTCTTCCCTCCCTCCAGAACTGCATTGGCCCATACAGTGAACATTAGACAAACCTGACTATTAGAGTTAAATTTACATTAATTGGAGTGAAAAAGTACAATTTCTGGTCCTCAGTCACAATACCCATATGTCCTACACTCAAAAGTCGCATGTATATAGTAGTTATGATATTACAAAATGTAGATATAAAACACTCTTATCATTGTAGGCACCTCTCTTTTTGAGTGTAAGTTCTATTAATATGAGATCTAGAGACTTTTGGTCTATATACTATCATACCTCCAGTACACTAAAGTAAAACTTGAGAATAGACATTTGTTGATTGAATAAATGGACCAGTTTCCAAGAGCAAATGGATCACACAGAGTAGATAAAAGAGAGGAGGCTGACTCTATAATTTGATCCAAATGTTGAAACAACTCGTTTAAATAAAGAATTTATACCCATAGGAATCACTGAAAGTTTTGAGATAGGGAATGAGGTGATCAAATATAACTTAAATGATCCTTTCAGCAACAAGAGCAAGATGGTTTGGAACAGGAGTAAATGATAGCAGGAAGATGATGGTAAAAGCATGAGATGTAAAGTGACTGGACTTTGAGAAGAAAGAATCAATACAGTCAGGGCCCATGTTGGACAGATGAGGGTATATCATATGGAAGTAACAACAACTTCAACATCTCAGTGGGTTTATATTAAAAAACAGAAACCAGCTTTATTCTTGGAGAAGGAAATAATCCACTCCCGTATTCTGGCCTGGGAGATCCCAGGGATAGAGCAGCCTAGTGGACTACAGCCCATGGGGTTGCAAAAGAGTCAGACACAACTTAGCAACTTAACAACAAAACTTTGCTCTTGGTTTACATGACATTCCTTGTGGACTAGCAGATGGTTCTGCTCCACACACTCACCCAGATACCCAGATGGTTGGAGGTCTTCCTTAATCATGATCACAGGGAGAGAAGCTGGCTATCACACATGGCTTTGAAGCCCCTTTCTGCAGAAATGACACCTGCTGTTTCTATGAAATATTACTAGTCAAAATTAATCACACGGCTCTGTCTGTAGATGCTTAGGAAATGTAGATGAGCCAAGAGTTGTATCCATGTATTTATTTTGTGAATCAATCTGTCCACCATATTGATAACAAGATGAGGAAATAACGATAGTGAGATGAGTCACATACATCTCTGAACTCTATTCATATACAATTTATATCTGTACACAGTGGAATTCACAGAGATAGTTGACTATCCAAAGAAAGGCTATTCACAATAATAGTAAGTGGTGCTGAGCAGAGCATCCTAGCAGATGACAGATAATGAAATGATGAATAATATATGGGTAGCGCCAATTATGTGTGGAGCACCAGGAAAACTGCTGTGTGCGTGGCACACTTTATCCCTGCCTCAATGAACCTTAGATTCTAGTATATAAAGCATATAACAACTAATCCCATAATTTGCTACTTATAATTTTTTATCCTACAAACAGAACATGTAGTGTTATACCATAAGAATAGTCTGTCATTAGTAGTGCTAGTTAATAATCATTTTTGTCACTTCTGATTTTGTTGTCTTAATGTTTTCCTAATTTATATTCTCTCTGAAATTAATATGTTCATCAGTTGAAAGTAATAAGGGAATTAATGGTATGATGGTGACTTCAGTGGACAGCTCAAACAATCTATTCGCTTATCAAAAATGATTCAGTAATATCTTACCACTGACTTTGGCTAAATTGCTCAGTTTTTATTCACTTAAGTATCTACCCATTTTGTTGGGATCAATATATTTTCTACCATTGATAATGCTTACTGTAATGTTGATACTCCAAAGTAGCTTACAGATTGAGGCTGGACACATCATAAAGGATATGATAAGGAAAGAAATCTAAAGATACCATATCAGCTCAGAATTTACATGCCTACCATCTCATCACCTCATGGTGCTTTGTAAGTGCCCAGTGTTTTGTTACTGAATGAATGTTGTTGTCTAGAAGTAATTGCCAACTACAAGTGTAACTCTAAGAATTTGGTGATGATGCTTCTTCATGATTCTGAAGCAAGTTATTCATCAATGGTGAGAGTCCTCACTAGAAAGATTCCCTGGGGCATGGTTAACACTGGAATTATGATATTTCGATAATTTTCCTGTTACGTTATTTGAGAACTAAGGATACTAGGAAGATATCACCAGTCCAAAAATGTTCCCTCTTTCTGTGACTCAGCATGTTTTCTGTTTTCTTCTTTTCCTTTTAAGTGAAGATATTTTCTGATCAGCCCATTTCTGACTGGTGTCCTTGGCTCCCAAGAAGAATCATACCCCATTCAGCAAGCACATGATGAAGAGGGCTGGTATGCCACTTACTTCCAAAAGAGTAGGAAACTAGATTGTATTCCCAATTCTGTGAATGTTTTCCTAGTAAGACACAATGTCCTCAGTGACCCCAATCCCTTTCTTCAAGCCCAGGGCCCTCTGCATTCTCGGCTGTGCTGAGCTGGAAAATTCCTCAGCCTTGTATGACCCAGAGCGATTGGAAGGGCATCATGTGTACATTTCTCTCCTGTAACTGCAGAGGGAAATGGCCCCGCACAGCACCATTGGCATTCCTGTTTCCCATTCAGCATTGTCTCCCTTCCAGAACAGACACATTCAAACTCTGTGCTGGATTCGACTTTCAAACGTTCATAAAAGGCCACAGTGCAGCCAACACGATGCTGAAGCTGCAACACCAGTTTGATGATACATAATGCATTACACAGCAGTGGGGCCATGTTTTGCTTTGACGGAGGTGCCAGTGACTCAGAGATGAGTTTTTTCTGCGCCGCCCCCCCCCCCCCATTTTAAAGACATAAAGTATTGTGGATATAACATTTTCTGGCCAGGCTGTAACTGAAGCTTCCCCACCAGCTATTGCCCACATGATAATGGAACTCTGCAATAATATTAGGGGTGTGGGGGAAATCTATGGCCAATTTAGTCACTCAAGCAGTGCTCAGAATCTCTGGGTTAGGGCTGCAGTGGGAGATAACTTGCCATAAGATGAGCTGCCTGGAACTCTGCAAAATACATGCCTCAGTGCTTCCTGGAACAATCCGGCGCTGTGCGTACACTCGCAGGGGAGAAGGAAACGGGCATCGCAGATGCCAGGAGCCACAGATTTTTGGTTTTCAGTGTAATGACTGATTTGATGGCTCTTTTACTTATTTTTCAAAGGTAATTTGGATCCTGTGCTCTCAAAATGTCAAAACCAAATACTCCTTTCATATGGTAGAAAGCCATTTTGGCTCAGCTGTGTCAAAGAATCCGTGTCTATTTTGCCACAGAGAAGTTAAAAAGTAGAATACTGAATCCTTTTTTTTTCCAATTGGGGGCTTGACATCTGAGCAGGCACACAGCCTTGGCAATAGAACTTTGATTCTCAGGGGTCACTGGGACAGCCAGTGTGGAGCTGCTGTAAAACGCATGGTTTCTGGCATTAAATTTGCATATGGGGACAACTGGAGTTTGTGTAAATGAACCTGTGTTCCCTGGTCAGCAAGCAAACTGGCCATCCAATTATCAAGGCAAGTCTATTCAATACAGCCACTAGCCAGCAAAAAACAAAACTCACAGATTTTTAGTCCTCAAGATCAAACGTGAATTATCTAAAATCCTCACACAGCACCGATCCTATGGTTTGCTTCATATGACAGAGGGTTGAAAGACTTTAATCTGTTTGATTAAAAACAGCAGCTTGGCTACCCACTCCAGTATTCTTGCCTGGAGAACCCCACGGACAGAGGAGCCTGGTGGGCTGTGGTCCATAGGGTGGCAAAGCGTCAGACACGACTTAAGCGACTTAGCACACAAGCATGCACATATTTGTATAGGTAAGTCAGAGTCCTCAAATCACTCTAAATCAGGGGTCCTCAACCTCTGGGGTCTAACGCCTGATGATCTGAGGTGGACCTATTGTAATAATAATAGAAACAAAGTGCGCAGTGAATGTGATGTGCTTGAATCATCTGGAAACCGTCCCCCTGGCCCCAGTCCATGGCAAAATTGTCTTCCATGAAACTGGTCCCTGGTGCCAAAAAAGACTGGGGACTGCTACAGAGCATTCCTTCCTTCCTTTCTTCCTTCCTTCGTTAAAGGCACGCAAATCAATGCTTTATCTACCTGTAATAGTAAACCTGCAATAGTAAAGGAAACATGTGTGTTCTCCTCTCAGGAAGCATGTGATGTAAGGCAAAAGCCACACAAGTCCTGACAATCACTGTGATGAACAGTGTGTTTGGGGACATACTTGAAGCTCTGGGGTCACATGACTCGCGGACACAGGCACACTTTACACATCTTGAGAGCAGAGCTGAAGTGTGAGCAGAGTCACAGGCAAAGAGCGATCCCAGGAAAAGGGAGCTGAGTGGGGCTCCTTCTCTCCTCTGTGTCAGGTGCTGGTGAGTGTGAGCCGTGGGTAGAACCAGTGGCTTCTCTACAGAGCTGCTTTCATGGGCTGTCCATCCTTCCGTGTCCAGAGGGGAGCAGGAAACCTGGAGGAAATGGCCCCCAGGGGGCATGCTTAAGCCCACTGGCTCCGGGCTGATCCCGTGCAGCAAAGGAAGGAAGGACTAATCCCCTCCCCCACCACGTGGCAAGCCCACCCCAGGCCGTTTGGAGCCCCCCGTGTGAAAATCAGGTGGTGGGAATGCCTGTCCTGCGGCACAGGGAAGAGGACTCTCTCCTCCCTGGCCCTTACCCTTTGGGGTAGGTGCCGTGCCAAGTGGACAGGCCCGAGGAGGCCGGGACCCTGGGCTGTGACCGTGAACTCTCTCCTGGTGGTGGTCTGTCCTGCGTAGTTGCCCTGTCTGCCTCGAGGGAAGACACCCCACTGATTTTTTGGAGTGGGGGTTAGACTCCATCTTCGGAAATGATTCATTTTTAATATTAGAGGGAGTTTTCCTTCGAGAAAAATGTCCACATCTAATTTAACCATTTTTAGCCAAAGCTTTATGCTGACATTAGGTATTTTATGGAAGTGAATTTATCCCGATTGTATGGTCTAACTATACATAGAAACTGCTGCTTCCAAATCTCTCCTCAGGCTCCCCGGGTTCCTGAACACGATTCCCAGTGCACTCTCGGGGCAGAAGCAGGGCCACCTGCTCTGCACCAGGTGGTGGGCAGGGGTTCGGAGGACTGGGAAGGAAACCCTTAGGAAAAGCACCTGCCCCCTACCAGATCCTTCCCACCACAAAGAGCACACACTCAAAAGCCCAATAGAGCGCGGTCCTTGCCAGAATCGGGGCTTGGTTCACACGGCTGATGCTAACTGCAGGACAGGAGAGAAGCAAAGACAGTGATGGAGACCACAGTCAGGGAGAGCAAGTTATGTCGTTTACGAAAAAAAAAACAACACAGAAAGGCAGTCAGCACATACTAAAGGCATATGACTGATTTGGGTTTTGGGGTGTTCTCTTTTCATCTGAGTTGTATAAATATTTAGGAAGTTTTTATTCTCATTTTGCAGATGAAAAACTGAGGATGGGGTGGAGGGCAAATATCCAGCCAAGATCGCAGAGTGAAAGCTGCAAGGTAAAACCAGGTTTTCTCATCCCCAGACCCCTGCTAGCGTTCCATCAGCTTCACACACTTAAAGTCAAACCAAGGGCATCACTTCCAACTCATAAACCTTTAATAACATATTTTCAAAGTGCTCTATCAAGAGTGCCAGTTCCTCAGCCATTAATAATGGTTACATCCTGTAAGAAAATGGTACGTTTTTCCCCCTTTGGTGACAGTGCTGTCTTTTGTTGGTTAATTTAGGGGGAAATAGGTTAGCTACTTTTCACCCTTTTTCTACATTAAGTTTTTTTTTTTTTTTTTTAATTTTAAAAGTTAGAATAATATACTAGACCACAGAGTATTAGATAAAATCCAAGACTGAGACTTAAATCTTTTTTTTTTCTCTTTTTGAAGTTTGATCATAAAAGTAACTCATAGTAAAGAGTTAATAGACATTCCTTTTTGGAGTAACTTTATTTTGTTGAGGAAAAATCAGTTAAATTTAAAATTCTGTGGAGAAAATTCACTTATTATGGAAAGAAGAAATCTGCTGAACCACCCAAAAATAACTCAGGCGGTGAACATTCCCCAGCTTGCCTGCACTATTGATACTTTTCGTTTACTACTTTGATTCCATCTGCCAGAGATACCTGGTTTCAGATGGGGTGGTATTTGCTAGCTGAATTAATGAAGAATACAGAATCCTTAGAACAAAATACCACATATTTGGATGCACCGTTTAGTCGAGGTTATCCTATTTATCAACGTGTCCTTAATGTTGCTTTTGGTTATAAAACACATAAATAAGTATGTGAATTAAGGCAGAGCTTTTAGCACAGATTAATCCCACATTTCCTGACCTGATGTGATGCAACAAGATATGAATTTCTGAGGATTATTTCTTTCGTAAGCTAAACAAAATTCAAGGGTGACACACTTGGACTTGATGAACACAGAATAATTTGCTAGTGAATAGGCTAGACATTTATTTTGTTATCGGCAGAAGATGGTTATAAGAAAGAGCTATACTCTTGAGCTTTTAGGGTTTTTACCAGCTTTTCCCCTGCAAAATCTCTGTGACGCCTTTAGATTGTTGTCTTAAGCCTCTCAGGACACACACACCTGCTTAGAGGATGTCTGCCTGCAGTGCGGGAGACCTGGGTTCAATCCCTGGGTCAGGAAGATCCCCTGGAGAAGGGAATGGCAACCCACTCCAGTATTCTTCCCTGGAGAATCCCATGGACAGAGGAGCCTGGCGGGCTGTGGTCCATGGGGTCAGAAACAGTTAGACACAACTGAGCAACTGACACTTTCACTTTTCCCTTTGGTGGAAGAAGATGAGGACTGGGAAACTGAGCTCGAGTCTGAGCTGCTGGAGACCCTGGGTGTGTGATGGGTTCATATACTGTTGTCTGTAAACTGGAGATGACCATACCCACCTCTTAGGGACACGGCCAGAGTTATTTGGCTAAGTATATACAACGTTCCTGTCATATTTTCCTCGCTGCAAGAGTGACCCATAAAAATGTATTAACACAGAGAGTGGGTAGCTGACGCTTTCTGGACAGCAACCCATTGCGAGGGGATTGTCTTCAATTTGCCCAAATGTAAATACTCTGCTTTTTCTGCCATGGGGGTATGGGTGGGGGAGGCCTTGGGACTGGGGGCCCCTGAACCCGAAATTTTACAACAAAGTAATAGGACTGTCTTTATACAAATTCACATTTCTTTTGGACAGCCCCGCAGCCTCAGATCAGATAAATTACCCTAGTGTCACCAGTTTGGACATTTTGATGGCAAAAGGATGAAATAAGTTTGAAGCGAGCAGCACTGATTCGTGGAGTTTACGTGGAAGCAAGAGGGGTGGAAGCAACTTGAACTTGATCGGAGAGAACTCTGAGATTTGGAGCATAATGTGAAGGAAGATCACGAAGCAGTTGGTAACCTTAAAAATGTGTAAGATCTCACATGACATGGTTGGTGCCAAGACTGAACTCGAATGCTTCAAAGTCAGGAAAAAGTATCTCCCTTTCCTCCTCGCCCACAGGGTGTAGGAATCAGTGATTATAGCAGGAAGGACTGGGAGTGAAAATCTTATTTACACTGACTGTCACTGAATAACAGTATGAACGCTAATAGCTTTGTGAACACGTTTTAGATCACATCAATGGGGAAAGTGGAGACAGACAGAGGAGAGTTGACTCTGAGAGGCCATCGCCAGGAGGAGAAGGGAATGTGATGCTTATATCATCTGTGAACAAAGGGCAGAAGCTGGTCCTCGTGTGCAGTCCTCGTGTGCAGTCCTCGTGTGCAGCACATTCTAATACACTGGGGCACTTAGGAGACACTGGGATCCCAGCCCAGATCTTGAGTGCTATAATCTGCCTACCTTGTCAACCTGACAAAGTGGCTAAGGCTGCTGAGAGAATCCATCGTGGGGACAAACGTAAAACATTGTGTTAACTGTAATACTCCTCAAACAGAAGCTAGTGCTTTGACTCTGTGGGTTCAACCAAAATAAACTGAATCAGCAGAAATGAAAGGGTGTGGAAATGGAGAACTGCTCCTGGGTTGACTCATGTAGCTCTTGCTTTATTCATTTTTCTTCTGTAAATATCTCCTGAGTGCATACTTTTTGGTTTGCAAACTGGGCCCTGGACACAAAGATCAAGGAAAAACTGAAGGAAGATGGGTGGGTGGCGGGTTTAATAAGCAAAGGAGATTAAGCCCAAGATGGTTTTGGGGAAGCTGAAAAGTGAGTAGACCTTCTCACCCTCTGCCAGAATCTTAAGTTTATAGAGAGGCCTTAGGTGGGTTCTGGGGCAGAAGTTCCATCACTTCTGGCATGAGAAGTGGTTTCTCAGGGCTTAGACATGGCTCTCAGTGTGGGAACACTGGGCGGAGTGTAGACTCCGGGGACGGGGCGGGAGAGAGGAGCTTCCTTGCCCAGGACCAGCTTGTGTGTCACTTGGACGTTCAGCCCTGAGGATGACCTCCTCCGACAGTCCTAGGTGCCTGTGTTCTTGATGCTGAGATGCTCCAGTGAATTAGGGAGACCAAGTCACTGCCCTCGTGGACTTGTGTCTTGGCAGAAGAGGCAGCCTGTGACCCAGCAGGAAAGTGCATGGTGTCAGCTGGGGACGAGGTTCAGAAGACACTTCTGAGAGACATTGGAGAGGAGACCTAACAGAAGGGAGAACAGGCCATGCAGATACTCAGGCACAGCATGGTCAAGTCTTGGGGGCAAGGCTACCCTGGGTTTGTTTGAGGGTCAGCAAGTGAGCCCCCAGGACTTCCAGGAGGGGTTGTGGGGGCTGAGGTTGGAGTTTGGGGCTTGGCCACAACAGAGCCTCCCAGTGCTGGAAGCTAGTAGTATTCTGAACGGTTAAGTGAGGGGTGGACAAGTCTTGGATCTAGTTACCTGACATGAGGCTCCATCTGGCTGTTGGGGGACTGTTCATGGAAGGAAGAACAGGACTGCTGGAGCACAGAGGCCAGTGTGGTGCTCCTGACCACCCTCCATCAGCCTCATAGGACTGGAAGTGGGATGCGTCAGGCCCTTCTCTTTCTCTGTCGCTGCCATGTTTCTCCTCACTCCCCGCCTCTTCCTCCCAATCTGTCCTCGAACATAAAATGGAATAATATCCCCGAACCAGCCATGCAGGGAAGATGAAGTAAATCTCTCCCGCAAACACGAGGAGTTGCTGCTCAGAAGAAAGCCTGTATAAATACTGGCTCTAATTATAACATTAATATGGCTGGGATCATGAAGGCAGAGACAACCGACATATGGCAAAAGTTACAGGCCCCAGAACTGCAGATGAGAGAGGCTTCCTGAAAGAGAGAGCAGGTTGCCTAGGGAAACAAGGCCCCTGCAAAGCCTGCACCCAGCGAGTCCCCCCTTGTTGCAGGGTGCCTGCTCCCCAAGAAAGTGATCCGGGCCACTCTCCTAGGGGGATGGTGCAGCCTTGGGGGTACTCTGAGCCCTCCATCCCTGTTCAAGGATGCACCACACGCTTGAAGCCGAATCAGGCCTTTGTACCCTGACACTGAATTACGTCTCAGAGATAGAGCTTTGGGTGAAGCAGAAAATAATAGCTGCGTTGCTTTGCCAGACAAAGGGGGCCACAGTAGTCTCATGCTCTCAAGGCTGCGTGTCCAGGGTTTCCCTGGTAGCTCAGTGGTAAAGAATCTGCCTGCCAGTGCAGGAGACACGGGTTCGATCCTTGATCTAGGAGGATCCCACATGCCTCAGAGCAACTAAGCTTGTGGGCCACAGTACTGAGTTTGTGCTCCAGATCCGGGAGCTGCAGGTACTGAGCTCATGTGCTGCAATTACTGAAGCCGACACGCCCTAGAGTCCAGGCTCCACGACAAGAGAAGCCCAAGCACCGCACCTGGAGAGTAGCCCCCGCTTGCACAAGTAGAGAAAATCCCACACAGCAACAAAGACCCAGCACAGTCAAAAGGAAATTAAATAGCTAAAAAAAAAGAAAAAGATGGTGTGTCCAGTCGTGGAGAGGGTAGTGGAGAGGAATTTTATGGTAATGGCTCACGGAGGGCACGATCAGCTCATGGATAATCTTCTAATGAGTTGGTGGCGAGGTAAGTGGAAGTCAGCATTGCTGACATTCTTGTTCCAACTGGTCTGGGATCTCCATGCTTGTGGGCAGCACACAGTGAACTTCTCCCCTCATTATCTGTGTGTGTGTTTAAGTCAGCTGTATCCAGCTCTTTGCAACCCCATGGACTGTAGCCCACCAGACTCCTCTGTCCATGGGATTCTCCAGGCAAGAATACCGGAGTGGGTTGTCATTCCCTTCTCCAGGGAATCTTCCCGACCCAGGGATAGAACCTGGGTCTCTTGCCTGGGAGGCAGATTCTTTACCATCTGAGCCATCAGGGAAGCTTCAAAAATACTATTAGGTGTATCCCTTGAGGAGGAACCAAGATCTTGCCCCTAGGCTGCACTATTGTTTCTTTTGACTGCACCCCCTAGTCTCTGCATTCCTTCCCTAATTAACAACTCTTTGAAACTGAACCTGCTCCTTGGAACTCAGAGAAGGTCCTGCAGGGCTGGTCTTGGGAGGGAAGTTGGTGGAGATCTGGGAGGGGAGGGGGACCCATCTGGCTCTTCCTTGCCTCTGGCCCCGAGGCTCTGATTGGCACCAGTGAGCAGGCTCATTTAGTCCTTCCCTGGGCATTTATGGAAAACGACTCTGTGTCCAGTAATTCCTTGTGCCTGGGCCTTCCTGTCTAAAATCAAGACCTGTTAACAGGGCGTGGGCCACGCCCACCTTGATCATTTCCACCAGGAAATAACAACCCACCTTCATGTTACCTATTCACTTGGCTCACTTTCTCGAAAGCTAGAGCCATCTCTGGGGCAAGTTTCTGGAGGGCTGCTCACACCTCATACACTGTGAGAAGTCTCCCTCACCTACCTGCCTACCCTCCCCTGCACCCCCCCCCCCCACACACACACAGACACACACACACAGAGACACACACACACACACAAGCAGACTCAGAGGCGTCCTAGCTGAAGGGCTCTCTGGCTAAGCTCCCTCAGCCATCAGCTGCTGTTTATTTCTTTGCCTCCTCATTTGGCTCCTGGGAGGATGTTTCAGCAGACTTTTTAGAGAAAGAGAAAAAAATACAATAGCTCATTAAGCTAATGACCCTTCACCAGGCTGGCTGTGAGCAAGCAGAGGCAAGGATCATTGTGGATCTTCCCACTGCACAATTTCCTACACAAGTGTTCTTTTCTCTCTCCTTTATTCCTCTGACTCTGGTACCTGGAGGAGGCTGCTACTACCTGCCTTCCGGGGAGAAGTTTTAGGCTCAGCTTGTCTCCAGATGAGAAGGGACCACCCTCTGGAAGACAACCTCCGTAAAGAAATTGAAATAATAATGACAACTCAAACACAGGGATGCTTTTGAGTTGGAAACCATATCGGCACCCTGGACTCACTCAGTCCTCAATCATCCTTTGGAGGCTGCTGCTAATGCTTTGTGCCAGTTGTGTCTGATTCTTTGTGACCCCATGGACTGTAGCCTGCCAGGCTCCTCTGTCCATGGAATTTCCAGGCAAGAATACTGGAGTGGGTTGCCATTTCCTTCTCCAGGGGATCTTCCCCACCCAGGGACTGAATGTGGCTCTCCAACTGTCCTGTACTGGCATGTGATACTTTACCACCGAACCACCTGTGAAGCCCTCATCCTTTGAATAGCCAATGTTATTTCTAGAAAACAGAGGCTTGGATAAATGGAGTGATTGGATGAAGATCTGAGTTCTAGTAAGATTTAGTTTAATACCAAGGGCTGAATTTTTACCAAATGCATTCCCCCGAGACCTTCTCAATCTAATCCTGGGACTTTCCCAAGAGAATTTCCTTACAGTCTATTTTTATGTAAGTTTGTAAACTTGCCCCTAGAGAGATACAATATCATCTCCTCAGCTTTCCACTGGTGTTCCCACTGTCTTGCCCAACCGAGCCTTGGTCTCTGGTCACCCTTTTCTTATCCAATCACAGTTGCTATGGCCCCACAAGAAGACGTCACTTTTAAGCATGAATCAGGTGCCGTGTATCCAAAGGCATTCCTCTGGTGCCCTGGCTGGGATCTCTTTGTTCACTCACAAAGTGAGAAGAAAGTGGCGATTTCACTACCAAGCCTTCATTTTAGGGCATTTCCAGCACAGACACATGTATACACACACACACACACACACACTCACACACATTCTCTGTTTCAATCTTCTTTCTTCAAAATAACTTAGATGACCTGATAAGAATTTATAGCAGAAAATGAAAAGTAAAAGACTATGAGCGAAATCTTAGAAAATACAAAGTGAAAGGGAAATCTACCACATAAATATTCAGACTGTGAAGCCTGTACAATCATTTCTATTGGACTGTAAGTTTAGTTCTGAGCTTCCTCAGCCAAACCAAAAATAAGAAATATGTCCACTGTATGAATCACTTTCTGTCTAATGATGATGGCTATTTACTGAATGCTTGCTCCAAGAGAGGTTCTGTTCTGAGCAATTCACTAGCCCTAACTCACTCAATCCTCAACAATACCCGATTTGAAGACGCTGTTAGGGATGCTGTTGTACCCATGAGAACCTGGGGTACAACAGGAGGCAGGAAGCTGTTCTCAGACGCACAGCAAGGACCAGCTGGTGGCATCCCAACTCTTGCCCTCAGATGCCAAAGATGAACACTTATTTCTGAACAAAACATTCTAAAGAGAACAAAAAGGCCACTTCTTCAGGAAAATGGCACATTTTATGGCATAGGAATTTTGGGGGAAAAAAATCTAACTTGCTTCTTTATGTAGAGCAAACAAAATTGTACAATGATCTCTCTGGCACTGCAGTTTCTTCCTAGCATCCTTGACTGAGAGCTGAGGACATAATTTTACTCTGTGGGCAAAATTTGACATACCCGCTCATTTCAAATATTGTTATGAAGGCTGAACTGCAAACTCACCAGGAACAAACAGACTTAAAAATTTTTATCAAATTACACAGTGATCTCATTTCCTAAATTGGAATGCAGTGTCCAAAGTCTTTAGAAATACAGGTGGAGCAGAAGGGTTTTTGAAGGGAGAAGGACTCCATTTGCCCATGAACTACGCTTACAAGACACTGCTGCTCAGATATCCATGCCTCACAGAGAAAGCTTTGTATCAAGACTGGATATTACACCTTACCTGTCAAAGTCATAAACGGAACTCATCACACTGCCCTAAAAAGAATCAAATTTCTAAATGATTCACCATCTGCGTTGGCTGAGGGAAAGTCAAGAATGCCTGCTTCTTGGGAGACATGGCACCAACACAGCTATCAGTAAGTATTGAGAGTTGATAGCAATGTTGAACTCTTTATATAATCCATATAGCTCCTGGATAGTCCCTCTCAAATATTTCCAATAGGCATTTTCCAATATATATATTTTTTTCTGTGTTTAGGAACATTTAGAAATGGAGAAGCTGTTTATATTTTTTAAAATAATAGAGTCACTAATGTGCTCTATGTGTACAATTTCCTATGCTCAACTCCTGAACCAACCATTAGAGTCAGCTGTATGTCCATGGCCTTTCATGGGGGACCTTTTCTGCAACATAAAGGGGGACAAGCCAGTCTTCTCCTCTAGGCACAGCTTAGCTTCCTACATGCTCTCTGTTGGTGACTGTCTTCCTGATAAAGCATGTCCTTTCTCAGTGGGGACTCAAACCCTGGCCCCAATTCCTCTGCATTTCTGCTGAGTCCTGACATTCTATACCCAGCAACGCTATCTCTGCTTCTTTCTTTGTGCTTAAAAACACTACAGAACAAAAAGATACCCTACCAAATGGGAGAAAATATTGGCAAAATTAAGAAATGGCCTTCCAAATGGGAGAAGATATTTGAAAATCATGTGTTTACTTAGTGGTTAATCTCCAAAATATACAAGGAACTCATACAACTCAACAATAACAACAAAAAAGAACAGACAACTTGATTAAAAATGGGTAGAGGATCTGAATAGACATTTTCCCAAAGACATACAGATGGCCAATAGTTACAGGAAAACATGTTTAACATAATTCATTATTAGGGAAAAGCAAATTAAAACTACAGTGAAACATCACTTCATGACAGAATGGCTACTGTCAAAAAGGCAAGAAATAACAAGTATTGAAGAAGACGTGGAGAAAAGTGAAGCCTCATACACTGTTGGTGGAAATGTTAATTGGAACAGTCATTATAGATAATAGTATGAAGATTCTTTAAACAATTAAGAGTAAAACTATCAAATGATCAAGGTATTTTACTTCTGGATATTTAACCAAAGAATTCAAAAGCATCTCTTTGAAAAATTGTATGTATCTCTATGCTCATCAAAAAATTGTTTACAACAGCCACAGTACAAAAACAGCTTAAGTGCATACTAATGGATGAGAACAGTGCATGTATGCATATATGTTCACAGTAGAATATTAGCCAAAAACAATAAAATCCAGTTATGACAACGTGCCATTTGTGACAACGTAGATAAAACTTGATAATGCTAAGTGAAATAAATTAGATGAAAAAAGGCCAATTCTAGGTGTACTCAGGCCTCCCTGGTGGCTCAGACAGTAAAGAATCCACCTGCAGTGCAAGAGACCTGGATTTGATCCTTGGGTTGGTAAGATCCCCTAGAGAAGGTCATGGAAACTCACTCCAGTATTCTTGCCTGGAGAAGTCCATGGACAGAGGAGCCAGGATGGCTACAGTCCATGGGGTTGCAAAGAATCAGACATGACTGAGTGACTATCATTCACTAGGTGTACTTAGGTGTGCCCAAATCTTTGCGACCCATGCTTCTCTGTCCATTGAATTTTTCAGGCAAGAATACTGGAGTGGGTTGCCATTTCCTCCTCCAGGGGATCTTCTTGAATTAAGGATTGAAACTGCCTCTCTTATGTCTCCTGCATTGGGAGATCAATTCTTTATCACTCTGTTCAGTTCAGTCACTCAGTCGTGTCCCACTCTTTGTGATTCCATGGACTGCAGCACGCCAGGCTTCCCAGAGCTTGCTCAAACTCATGTTCATCAAGTTGGCAATGCCATCCAACCATCTCATCCTCTGTTGTCCCCTTGTCCTCCCGCCTTCAATCTTTCACAGCATCAGGATTTTTCCAATGAGTCAATTCTTCACATCAGGTGGCCAAAATATTAGAGTTTCAGCTTCAGCATCAGTCCTTCCAATGAATATTCAGGACTGATGTCCTTTACGATTGACTGGTTGGATATCTTTGCAGTTCAAGGGACTCTCAAGAGTCTTTTCCAACACCACAGTGCAAAAGCATCAGTTCTTCCGGGCTCAGCTTTCTTTAAAGTCCAATTCTCACATCCATACATGACTACTGGAAAAACCTAGCTTTGACTAGACGGACCTTTGTCAGCAAAGTAATGTCTTTGCTTTTTAATATGTTGTCTAAGTTGTTCATAGCTTCTCTTCCAAGAAGCAACCATCTTTTAATCTCATGGTTACAGTCATCATCTGCAGTGATTTTTGAGTCCAAAAAAATAAAGTCTCTCACTGTTTCCATTGTTTCCCCATCTATTTGCCATGAAGCAATGGGACCAGATGCCACGATCTCAGTTTTCTGAATGTTGAGTTTTAAGCCCACTTTGTCACTCTCCCCTTTCACTTTCATCAAGAGGCTCTTTAGTTCTTCTTCATTTTCTGCCATAAGGTTGGTGTCATCTGCATATCTGTGGTTATTGATATTTCTCCAGGCAATCTTGATTCCAGCCTGTGCTTCATCCAGCCCAGTGTTTTGCATGATGTACTCTGTATATAAGTTAAATAAGCAGGGTGAAAATATACAGCCTTGACATACTTCTTTTCCAGTATGGAACCAGTCTGTTGTTTCATGTCCAGTTCTAACAATTGCTTTTTGACTTTCATACAGATTTCTTAGGAGGCAGGTCAGGTGGTCTAGTATTCCCATCTCTTAAAGAATTTTCCAGTTTGCTGTGATTCACACAGTCAAAGACTTTGGTGTAGTAAATTAAGCAGAAGTAGATGTTTTTCTGGAACTTTCTTGATTTTTCAATAATCCAAAGGATGTTGGCAATTAGATCTTCGGTTCCTCTGTATTTTCTAAATCCAGCTTGAACATCTAGAAGTTCACGTGCTGTTGAAGCCTGGCTTGGAGTATTTTGAACATTACTTTGCTAGCGTGTGAGATGAGTGCAATTGTGTGGTAGTTTGAGCATTCTTTGGCTTTGCCTTTCATTGGGATTGGAACAAAAACTGACCTTTTCCAATCCTGTAGCCGCTGCTGAGTTTTCCAAATTTACTGGCATATTGAGTATAGAACTTTCATAGCATCATCTTTTAGGATTTGAAGTAGCTCGGCTGGAATTCCATCACTTCTACTAGCTTTGTTCATAGTGATGCTTCCTAAGGCCCACTTGACTTCACATTCCAGGAATCTGGCTCTAGGTGAGTGATAACATCATTGTGGTTATCTGGGTCATGAAGATTTTTTTGTACATTCTTCTGTGTATTCTTGCCACCTCTTCTTAATACCTTCTGCTTTCTGTTAGTTTCATAACTTTTCTGTCCTTAATGTGCCCATCTTTGTGTGAAATGTTCCATTGGTCTTGGCCTTGAAGAGGCCATTGGTTGGCCATTTGTTCCATTGGCCTTGAAGAGGTCTCTAGTCTTGCCCATTCTATTGTTTCCCCTATTTCCTTGCATTGATCACTGAAGAAGTCTTTCCTTATCTCTCCTTACTATCCTTTGGAACTCTGCACTTAAATGGGTACATCTTTCCTTTTCTCCTTTGCCTTTAACCTCTCTTCCTTTCTCAGAAATTTGTAAGGCCTCCTCAGAAAACCATTATACCTGTTTGGATTTCTTTTTCTTGGGGATGATCTTGATCATTGCCTCTTATAAAATGTCATGAAAGAAAGAAAGTGAAGTCGCTCAGTCGCTCAACTCTTTGCGACCCCATGGACTATGGCTTACCAGACTCCTCCATCCATGAGATTTTCCAGGCAAGAGTACTGAAGAGGGTTGCCATCACCTTCTCCAGGAGACCTTCCTGACCCAGGGATCGAACCCTGGCTTCCCGCATTGTAGGCAGACGCTTTTACCATCTGAGCCACCAGGGAAGTCCTGAATTGTCTGCCCATAGTTCTTCAGGGACTCTCTCTATCTGATCCAATCCCTTGAATCTATTTGTCACTTCCACTGCATAATTATAAGAGATTGGTTTAGATTTGGTTTAGAATAGTCTAGTGGTTTAGCTACTTTCTTCAATTTCAGTCTGAATTTGGCAATAAGGAGTTCATGATCTGAGCCACAGTCAGCTCCCAGTCTTGTTTTTGCTGACTGTATAGAGCTTCTCTACCTTTGGCTGCAAAGAATATTATCAGCTGATTTTGATATTGACCATCTGGTGATGTCATGTGCAGAGTTTGTAGAGTCTTCTCTTGTGTTGTTGGAAAAGTGTGTTTGCTGTAATTGGTTCGTTCTCTTGGCAAAACTCTGTTAGCCTTTGCCCTGCTTCATTTTGTAATCCAAGGCCAAATTTGCCTGTTATTCCAGGTATTTCTTGACTTCCACATTTGCATTCCAGTCCCCTGAATAATGAAAAGGACATTTTTTTTTTTTTTTTTTTTTTGCTGTTAATCTAGGTCTTGTAGGTCTTCATAGAACCGTTCAACTTCAGCTTCTTCAGCATTACCGGTCAGGGCATAGACTTAGATTACTGTGATATTGAACAGTTTAGCTTGGAAACGAACAGAGATCATTCTGTCATTTTTGAGATTGCACCCAAGTACTGCATTTCGGACTCTTTTATTGACTCTGATGGCTACTCCATTTCTTCTAAGGGATTCTTGCCCACAGTATAGATATAATGGTCATCTGAGTTAAATTCGCCCATTCCAGTTCATTTATTTCACTAATTTCTAAAATGTCAACGTTCACTCTTGCCATCTCCTGTTTGACCACTTCCAATTTACCTTGATTCATGGACCTAACATTCCAGGTTCCTATGCAATATTGTTCTTACAGCATTGACCTTTACTTCAATCACCAGTCATATCAACAACTGGGAATAGTTTTTGCCTTAGCTCTGTCTCTTCATTCTTTATGGAGTTATTTCTCCACTCTTGTCCAGTAGCATACTGGGCACCTACTGACCTGGAGAGTTCATCTTTCAGTGTCATATCTTTTTGCCTTTTCATACTTTCATGGGATTCTCAAGGCAAGAATTCTGAAGTGGTTTGCCATTCCCTTCTCCAGTGGACCACGTTTTGTCAGAACTCTCCATCATGACCCATCCATCTTGGGTGGCCCTACACAGCATGGCTCACAGTTTCTTTGAGTTAGACAAGGCTGTGATCCATGTGATCAGTTTGATTAGTTTTCTGTGATTGTGGTTTTCATTCTGTCTGCCGTCTGATGGATAAGGATAAGAGGTTTATGGAAGTTTCCTGATGGGAGAGACTGACTGTGGGGGAAACTGGAGAAGTGGTCTTTACCACTGCTGCTGCTGCTGCTAAGTCACTTCAACTGTGTCTGACTCTGTGACCCCATAGAGGGCAGCCCACCAGGCTCCCCCATCCCTGGGATTCTTCAGGCAAGAACACTGGAGTGGGTTGCCATTTCCTTCTCCAATGTATAAAAGTGAAAGTGAAGCTGCTTAGTCTTGTCTGGCTCTTAGCAACCCCATGGACTGCAGCCTACCAGGCTCCTCTATCCATGCAATTTTCCCACTAGTGCCAAATAAATACATGAAAGTGAAAGTGAAAGCCACTCAGTCATATCCAACCCTTTGCAACCCCACGGACTGTACAGTCCATGGAGTTCTCCAGGCCAGAATACTGGAGTGGGTAGCTGTTCCCTTCTCCCCAGGATCTTCCCAACCCAGGGATTGAATCCAAGTCTCCTGCATTGCAGGCAGATTCTTTACTGTCTGAGCCACCAGGTATGGCCAAATAAATAAATAAACCAAGCCAAATGAAAATAAAGGAAAACAACACACATTGGTACAGAGAACAGATTCCTGGTTAACAGAGGGAAAGAAGATGCGTGGAAGGTAAAATGGGTAAAGAAACCCAACTATGTGGTGACAAATAAAAGCTAAACTTTTGGTGATGAGCAGGCTATAGTTTATATAGAAGCCAAAATATATATGTTGTACATGTGAAAATTACATGATGCTAAAAACAATATTACCTCAACTTTTAAAAAAAATGCATAAAATACTATAACAAAGTACTGTACATAGAAATAATAGACATTAACTTTTGGCTCAGATTATTTTAATTACTTTGCCAACAAAGGTCTGTCTAGTCAAAGCTATGGTTTTTCCGGTAGTCATGTATGAACGTGAGAGTTGGACTATAAAGAAAGCTGAGGGCCAAAGAATTGATGCTTTTGAACTGTGGTGTTGGAGAAGACTCTTGAGAGTCCTTTGGACTGCAATGAGATCCAACCAGTCCATCCTAAAGGAAATCAGTCCTGAATATTCATTGGAAAGACTGATGCAGAAGCTGAAACTCCAATACTTTGGCTATCTGATGCGAAGAACCGACTCATTTGAAAAGACCCTGATGCTGTGAAAAATTGAAGGCAGGAGGAGAAGGGACGAGAGAGGATGAGATGGTTGGATGGCATCACCGACTCAATGGACACGAATTTTGATGTACTCCGGGAGTTGGTGATGGACAGGGAGGCCTGGCATGCTTCAGTCCATGGGGTCGCAAAGAGTCAGACATGACTTAGTGACTGAACTGAACTGATTTTAATTAAAAATATAATTTTACACATAAGTTGAAATACTTTTGTAGTTCAAATAAGTCTCCCAGTTACTTACTACCTTCCTTCCCAGAAACAGCTTCTGTTACAGATTTAATGCATCTCTTCGCCTCATGTTTCAGACTTGTTCACATCTTTTTTTGTAGTTAAGAATAGTAGTAGTAGTAGTAGTAGTAGTAGTAATGGTTTGCCTGTTTTTAGATTTTGCATACATGGACTCATGCTGGATGCATCGCTTTGTTATTATAATAAGTACTTCTTCTCTATAATAACTTATAATTAGCTATGAGTTGTGAATTAAAGCACTGGTTTTAGAAATTGACTAAATCCTATATTGACTATATCACCCAATATCCTACTAAATTCTATATTTTAGTTCTCACGGTCTGTAAATTTTGTTGGACTTTTTACGTAGAAAATAATTTTGTCTGTGGATTAGTATAATTTTGTCTCTTCTAATAGCTCTTTTTGCATTTTCTGGTTTTATTTCATTGGCTATGACTACTGAATTTTAGTGATCAAATCAGAACTTCTTTTGATCTTGATTTAAATGAGAATGCTTTTAAAATTTTATCAGTGTGTGTGAGATTTGACACGTAGTTTGAGTTGTCATGCTTTATCAGATTAAGGGGATTCTCTTCTACTCTTGGACTTCTATCAATACTTCTTTAAATAAATTATTATTTTCCCCAAATGGTTTTATTTCTTCTGTAAGATGACCATATTGCCTTTATCATTTAATCTATAATATTATAAAATATAATAAACCACAGTGGTGGTTATTCTTAAGTTGAGTGATGATTGCATTTATAAGAAAATAACTTCTTGGTTAAGAAAGTCTTTGCGCATGCATGCATGCTAAGTCACTTCAGTTGTGTCCAACTCTCTGTGACCCCATGTACTGTAGCCCACCATGCTCCTTTGTCCATGGGGATTCTCTAGAGAAGAATACTAGAGTGGGTTGTCATTTCCTCCTCCAGGGGATCTTCCTGACCCAAGGATTGAACCCACATCTCCTGTGTCTCCTGCATTGCAGGCAGATTCTTTACCACTAGCACATCCTGGAAAGTCCAAAAAGATGTTTGTATATACTACTTAATCAGTCCATGCTGCTGTAACAAAAATATAATAGAATGGGTGATTTAAGCTTCAAAAAATTACTTCTCATATTCTGAAGGCTGAAAAGTCCAAGATCAAAGCATCTGCAAATTTGGTGTTTACGTAGGACTCACCTTCTAGTTTGCAGATGGCAATCTTCTTCTTGTATTCTCACATGGTAGAAAACAGAGAAATAAAGAGAAAGAGAGAGAGATCCCTTATCTCCTCATTTTTTAATGAGACAATTAACTCACTCATAAACTCTATTCTCATGCCTAATACTTCCTAAAGGTTCCAACTCTAAACATCATCACATTGGTGGTTAGGCTTCAGTGCATGAACTTTAGAGGAAAACAAAAATGTAGTCCATAGCACTAACCAATAATACTTGCTAGGACTTTATATAGCACCCTCTTTTATTCATTAATTCAATAATTTATCCATCCATTATTCAGCATCCAACTAAATAACCAACACTATGAATATAGTGGTAGGAAAGATGCTATCCACTGAGTTACATTCTAGTACAGACATAGATATGTAAAAAGAAAAAGACAAAAAATTGAGAGGCATGTACTGTTAGAGTAATATACAAAGGGGTATACATACACATATATATGCTCTTTACAATATAATCTATGTGTACATATAAATGTGTGTATATATATATATATATATATATATATATATACACACACACACACACATAAAGATATATAGAGAGAGATAGATGGATAGATAAATGACAAATTTCACATCTCCCTCCATTCTTTCCAAATATTAAGGTTTGGGAAACTCTGATGCTCTTGACTAAACTATTTTCCTTTTGTCTAATAGCTTCTGTCACATCCTTTGCAGATGTCATCTCACATATTCCTTGGGTTTCAGGCGCCAGATATGGAACTAGTGACATCAATTGATACTTTCTACATTTATGCTTATAAAACTGGGCTTTCCTGGTGGCTCAGCTGATAAAGAATCTGCCTGCAATGCGGGAGACCTGGGTTCGATCCCTGGATTGGGAAAATCCCCTGGAGAAGGGAAAGTGCTGGGAGCCAGCTCACGAGATCCCACCCATGACAGAGTCATGAGGTAAAGGGCTGATTGAGCACGGCTTCTCAGCCCTCAGGAATTCTCGGAAGGCTGCCCCAGCGCTCACCTTAAAGATGATATCTGTCTTTCTGATGTTTGCTACAATAAACCTCTTCTTATTTTCTGTGACTTAGGCAAAAGGCTTTCCCTGATTCCCTTCTAAAATAGATCAATCTGAAATCTCAATCGACAAGGCCCCTGAACGGTAGCACCCTAATAAAATTATCTGGGATATAGAGTATGCTGATCTAAATTCCTTTTGCTAACATATTGGTTTGTTTAATAAATGTACCTGTGCCTTTGGAGCTAATGTGCATACCTGCTCCCTAGTAATAAAACAGCATTGAGAGCCTCCACACAGAAAGCCCCAATGGGCACAGAGCCCTTTGTAGGAAAGAAAGGCTTGTTAGGAAATATAAAAAATATTGCTTTATGAAACTGTTACTTAGTCTATATTTACTCACTATGTTTTTACTCAACGTATTTAGCCTATATAATGAAAGTATAATAGTTAAAAGATTTATATAAATAAAAGTTTAGCTTTAATGCAAATAATAAGACAATTGTTGAATTAACTGATGATTCTTACTTAGAGCTGACCTTCAGCTTGCTGTTCTATGACCTTATGGGACCACATTCTTTTCTGTTAAGCTCGAGGCGTAGAGTAAATTACCGAAAATAGGTTTTACCTTGAAACTTTCTATTGATGAACTCTTTCCTGCTGTGCCTGATACAAAAGCGTTCTGGCTGATCAACCCTTATCAATGGAGAGTCACAAGATGTTAGCAGGCCCCCAGGCCGGAGGATGACGTAAACAAAATGAACTAAGATATGCAAACGAGGTCGGTGAGGGGCAACACTGTGGACCCATTAAGCTGATCTGGCATGACTCTATACTTTACATTTGTTTCTATGTACCGCTAAAAATATAAAAGCTGCCTTAAAAACAATAAAGTCAGAAGACACTTGGAAACACCACGACTTGCTGTGTCTTCTCATTCGTATGGCCAACGCCGTCCATCCTAAGGGAACCCTGACCAGCTGGAGCAGGACTCCGGCAGGAAAGGCTAACCACACCAGTATTCTGGCCTAGAGAATTCCATGGACTGTATTGTCCATGGGGTCGCAAAGAGTAGGACATGACTGAATGACTTTCACTACTCATGCTTATAAAGCCAACTGACTCCTTGATATTTTAGCTTGGGTGTCCTACAGATATCTCAAGCTTTTTCACCATTTAGCGAGTTGCTCAAGATATAAACTTAGGAGTGATTCTCTGAGCCATCAGAACTGTTAACATGTCCTATAGAATCCACCTTCAAAATATTTCCTAAATTTGTCCACACTTCTCTATTTTCTCTGACACCATTAAAACTGAAAATATTAGTAAGACACTCCCATTATAACCAGATGATAGACAAAATACCCTTTGTTCCCCGAATTATATTATATCATTGTCAATTTCTTGTCAAACAACACACATTAAATAGACATAAGAAATATTACCTTTTACTATCCAAGAGGCCAAATTATTTCTTACGGGGATCTTTCCCATACAAAAAACCTACAGAAGAAACTTAAAACAAACTATTTTAAGTATCATGAAATGTTAAAGTAAATGAAAAATACATACAGAAATCCAGTGTAATTCCTCAAAACTACTTGGAAAACATGATGAAAAAGTTTGAAAGTTCATGAGAATGGGGAGGGAGGTGGGAGGGTGGTTCAGGATGGGGGACAGATGTACACCCGTGGCTAATTCATGTGAATGCATGGCAAAAACCCGCCACAATATTGTAAAGTAATTAGCTTCCAATTAAAATAAATAAATTAATTTACAAAAAGATACCTTCATGTGAGTAGTAAAATTTTATAATGTTTCACATATACACAATGTCAATTATGTACATCTATCTTGATGCCTTGTATATGGTAGATTTCAATAAACATATGCTTAATTGAAAGGATAAAGAAATGAATTATTTTGTTAGTATAAAATGAATTCAACCTCCATGCTAGTCCAATGGGGACTATAAAGCATTTTTAATGGCTACATACACAGTAGTTTACTATAGAGATTTGGATGCTTGTGTTCTTTTTTTTTTTTTTTTTGATCATTTAGTTGCATGAAAAAAATTTATGTGCAATAAGTATTATTTAGTTTTTTTGTATTCTATAATTAGGCTGAGTCCTGAGACCCAAATTACTGGCTCAGAAAAAGAAGGGAAATATTTTAAGGACTGCTGATACGGTCATGGTTCTCCCATCCCATTGCTCATGCAGAACAGGCCAAGGCTTCCGTGCCCCATTTGTGTTCATCTAAGGCTGCTCTGACCATAGTCATCAGCAAATATCTGGACACAGAGAGAAGATCAGCAACAGTGTTGGCCAAAATGACCCCATTTCCTTCTTCTGGACCATTTCAAGCATGGACTATGCTTCACAAGAACTCTTAATACAGTAAGTTACCAAATGTAAAGAAGTCTAGCAGAAATGCACACTCATTGGCAGTCTGTGGACTAGCAGATTGCTGGTGGTTATGTGTATCCATGCACCATCTATTCCATGAAATACTCTTCATCTTTCCTTTGTGGGAAAAAAGTAAATATAATCCCCCTCCTTGCTTAAAAAAAAAAACACCACAATTATAAGGTGATTAGTCAAAGCATGCCCTTGAATAAGTTATCATTAGCCACCTCCACCATTTTCCATTCTAGAAAATTAGAATCAACCAGAGTTGAGTACGCCTACCGCCTGCCATAGACTGTTAGCTGAGCACCAAATGTGCTTGTTCACTAAATGCCTTGCTCACTAAGGGTGCCAGCCATCCTGGCTAGCTACGGCTGGCAAGGAAGGCTGCACGGTGGAGGTGTGAGTTGACTTCGATCTTGAAAGACATTTAAATTGAACTGGATATGGGAGAGACAATTATGCATAACAGGCAAAAAGAATGGCAGGAACAAAAGTAGGTCAGAGAGATAAGAGCAGATGTTGCTCTAGGCGGGAGGGCTGGAAAAGGGATGACTTCAAACTAAGTGAACTGAGAAAAAAATGAGAAAAATCAGTGTGGGGCACGACTTCACTGGAAACGGTGGAGCTTTCAAACTGGTGGCCCATGGCCCCCTTCAGACCTATAAACATGTTTGTTTATCTCACATGATCATTTTTCATTTGAGGCAACTTCTAAAAATTGGGAGTTTTCATATTAGAAAGTCTGATCCACCAACACTGGGCCCAGATTTTCATGTGGCAATGATTGGTTGGTGCTTGCTTTAGGTGGAGAGGCACTCCTCCCCTCACCACCCACCCACTCGTGACATGCTCAGTTCTGTCACAGGCCTGCTCTTGATAGCAACTGTGTCCCTCACTGGTCACTATTGGCACAGCCTCTGCTGGCAGGGATGGCAGGATGGACAAGAGTTCTGAACTGCACTTTCCTACTCAGTGACCTTGGAGAACTTCTCTCACCTTCTAATCTCCAGGATGGCTGTGGGAACACTAAGATTCTATGATTTCAACTGGAGTTGGGTCAATCCCACCAGTAACTTGCATTCATGGTGAATAGGGCTGGTCCTAAAAGGCATGGGCACCAGAGGTCAGTGGGAGAACCACAGAGAGAGCAACGGGCCCTTAGACTGCTGGGAAAACTGGACAGACAGCTACGTGTAAAAGAATGAAATCAGAACACTTACTAACACCATACACAAAGATAAACTCAAAATGGATTAAAGACTTAAATGTAAGACCAGGAACTATCAAACACCTAGAGGAAATCATAGACAGAATACTCAAGGACAAATCAAAGTACGATTCTCTGTGACCCACCTCCTAGAGTAGCAGAAATGAAAACAAAAGTAAACAAGTGGGACCTGATTAAACTTAAAGCCTTTTGCACAGCAGAGGAAACTATAAGCAAGGTGAAAAGACAGCCCTCAGAATGGAAGAAAATAATAGCAAATGGAACAACTGACAAAGGATTAATTTCCAAAATACACAAGCAGCTCATACAACTCAATACCAGAAAAACAAACAACCCAATCAGAAAGTGGGAAAAAGACCTAAACCGACATTTCTCCAAAGAAGATAGGCAGATGGCTAATAAACTCATGAAAACATGCTCATCATCGCTCATTATTCAGTTCAGTTTAGTCGCTCAGTTGTGTCTGACTCTTTGCAACCCCATGGACTGCTGAATGCCAGGCTTCCCTGTCCATCCACCAACTCCCAGAGCTACTCAAACTCATGTCCATTGAGTCGGTGATGCCATCCAACCATCTCGTCCTCTGTCGCCCCCTTGTCCTCCCGCCTTCAATCTTTCTCAGCATCAGGGTCTTTTGCAATGAGTCAGTTCCTCGTATCATTATTAGAGAAATGTCAATCGAAACTACAATGAGATATCACCTCACACTGGTCAGAATGGCCATCATCAAAATGTCTACAAACAATAAATGCTGGAGAGGGTGTGAAGAAAAGGGAACCCTCTTGCACTGTCGGTGGGAATGTAAACTGATACAGCCACTATGGAAGATGGTATGGAGATTCCTTAAAAAACTAGTAAAACCACCATATGACCCAGAAATCCCACTTCTATGCATATACCCTGAGGAAACCAAAATTGAAAAAGACACATGTATTCCATTGTTCATTGCAGCACTATTTACAACAGCTAGAACATGGAAGAAAACAAGATGTCCATCAACAGATGAGTAGATAAAGAATTTGTGTTACATATACACAATGGAATATTACTCAGCCATAAAAAGGAACATTTGAGTCAGTTCTAATGAGGTAGATGAATCTAGAATCTATCATACAGAGTGAAGAAAGTCAGAAAGAGAAAGATAAATATCATATTCTAACGCATATATGCGGAATCTAGAAAAATGGTACTGAAGAATTTATTTACAGGGCAGCAATGGAGAAACAGACATAGAGAATAGACTTATGGACATGGGGAGAGGGGAGGAGAGGGTGAGATGTATGGAAGGAGTAACATGGAAACTTACATTATCATATGTAAAATAGATAGCTAATGAGAATTTGCTGTATAGCTCAGGAAACTCAAGCAGGGGCTCTGTATCAACCTAGAGGGATGGGATGGGGAGGGAGATGGGAGGGAGGTTCAAAAGGGAGGGGATATGTGTATATCTATGGTTGATTCATGTTGAGGTTTGACAGAAAAGAACAAAAGTCTTTAAAGCAATTATCTTCAATAAAAAAATTAATTAAAAAAATAGTCTTCGTATCAATGTACAGCTATATAAATGCATCCTTTGGTCTCTAACAGGACTGAAAGAGCCACTGATCTTATCCAACTACACCACACAAAGCAACCATCTTCTAAGGATTCTCTGGAGAAGGAAATGGCAACCCACTCCAATTTTTTCTTGCCTGGGATATCCCATGGACAGAAGAGTCCATGGGGTTGCAAAGAGTTGGACATGACTTAGGGATGAAACCAAGGATCCTGTAGATGACTTGAAGGGGTGAGATTGTAAAGAGTTTTCATGATCCATATATTCTGAAAAGAACCTGTGAGTCACATCTGCTTGGGAACGACAGTCCCGGACACCCCTCTCTCCTACCCTGTGGTACTTGAAGTTTGGTGTGTGAAGAGCTCAGCAGAGCAACAAAGTGGCTGCTGGCTTCCAGGCATGAATGAGCCCACAGGATTGCAACTGTGTGTGATTTTGTAAAGCAGAGAAGCAGACAAATCATTAGCAAGAGTAACTACCAAAAGTTCCCTAAAAATAAAGTCATTGATGAGCACCTACCAAAGTTCTCTGTAGAATGTTGTTGATGTTGCTTATCCAAGAATTGTACTTTGAGGACCACTGTCTTGTATAATGTGAATTAAACCAAACTCTGCATAGCAAGGAATCCGGTGGATCTAGCCCACAGTGGACCTCTAATTGGACTGTACCCCCTGAGTCTAGCTTCCCTCATAGCTCAGTTGGTAAAGAATATGCCTGCAATGCAGGAGACCCCAGTTTGATTCCTGGGTCAGGATGATCTGCTGGAGAAGGGATAGGCTACCCACTCCAGTATTCTTGGGCTTCCCTTGTGGCTCAGCTGGTAAAAAATCTGCCTGCAATGCGGGAGACCTGGGTTTGATCCCTGGGTTGGGAAGATCCTCTGGAGAAGGGAAAGGCTACCCACTTCAGTATTCTGGCCAGGCGAATTCCAAGGACTGTATAGTCCATGGGGTCACAAAGAGTCGGACACGACTGAATGACTTTCACTTTCACTTTCCCTGAATCTATTTGGTGCTTCCAGCCATAAGCAGTTAAAAGTCATGAACATGGCCATCTCAAGGGATCTTGAAATTCAGGCAAGAAGATATAACAACTATTAGCTTTTGCTTGTATTTTTCTGTTAACCCGCAATTCCAAAATTATCTACCATGCATATCTCAAATAAAATAGTGCTTTGCCAAGGGAAGACTTCCCAAAATGCTACCACTTTCATAGGAAAACTTTCCAATCCTCCAATAGAAAAGAATTTTTCCCGCCCTGAAATTCCTCGGCCTGAACCTGCTTTTCTCAATGGCCATCTCTTTTTATCTTGGAATCTTGGTACATGTGTGAATATATTATATACATTATATTTTTCACCTTCCGCACCCTAAAAGATGCTGGGTAATCAAGCCTGAGAGAGTAACCAGCATGTATCTTCTACAAAAACACAAAACAACCTTTGATTTAAGTGCCTGAAAAAAGAAAAACCTCATTAACCTATGGCTGAGTATTGACATTAAACGCTCAAAACCACGTAGACACAGGCGTGTGCCCATTCACACACATACCTAAATGAAAAAACATGCTTTCCCAAAGGACCTCATCCTAAGAGACAATCTGAGGGGAAAAAAAGTAGGTAATTGGAAGCTTAATGTACAAAGCTGTTTTTGGAGGAATGTGGATCTCAAAACGGAGGAAGTCTTTAATTTTCTCCTCTGCTTCTGCATCACAACCTTCTATATGACTTCTATGTGTATTTTTGTACCTATATGAGGCTTGAGGATTGTGTGTGTGTGTGTGTGTGTGTGTGTGTGTGTGTGTGTGTATGTTCCTCACTTTGGTTGTAAGTTCCGCTTTGTATTATGTTCATCTGCATTAAGTCTGTTTGGTGTGATTCTTACAGATGGCATGAAAGGGTATTATTGAAATGACGTTTCTAATAGTCTGGACATTTTCCAGCACATAGAATCATAGTACCAAATTCTTTCATCTAATTAAGTTTGAAGATAATTTAGCTGATTGATAGTTAGGGTAGAAAGAACTTCTCTAGACTAGGGAGCCAAAAATGGCACATGCTTTAAGTATCTCACCTCCTGCCACTTTTAGAAGTTATATAAATTAATTATGCTGATATATTTCCTGAAATATTCTTGAATTATCTACAGCAGAAACTTTATTAGAAAATTTATCCCATCACCTCTAGTGTGCTTACTATGAATGTAAACCTCCATAACCACTGTATATCTTTTTCTATTTTCATGTCTTTTTGAGTAAACGATTTGCAAATTTCAGGGACAGAGATGAACAATGAAGCATTTTTATAAGCAGTTCTAATTTCAAGTTTTATTAGTGCTTCAATTAACTAATGCAAAGCCATACAACCCATTTAATAAATAATGATTGATAATTAGACTCACCTGCATACTATTACAAGCAATTCACTGCTTAGTCTTTTCTTACAAACAAGATTGGTGACCACAGGGGAACAATAGGGAAATATATGGATACTGACCAGGTTGATTGCTGAACAAACTACTCAAGTTTTGTACCAAATTGAGATATGTCTGTAATAGCATCTTGAGAACAGGGAGGAAATGACTCCAATTCCTTCCCACTAATCCAGGGAGCCCCTCCTACTTAGAACTACTTCTCATGCGTCTTATAACCTCGGTTCTTTCACCTAATATGCACTGAACATGTGTTTATAGGGATGAACACAAAACCCACACTGATCCTGAACTTCTACTTTAGTATTTATGAAAATAAAAATGGCACAACCTTATGTGTATCATAATCTCATAGAATTTGAATTTTTACTTTATTTTATTTACTTAACCAGTTAGATTTGTGGGTTCTCAAAACATTTGGATAGAGAAAAGCCCAGAAATGTCTGTTACTAGAGAAAAATAAATTCTTTCTTTTCAAACCATGGATATCTTAACATACTCAAATATCTTTGATTATCCAGATAATGCCATATTTGCTAAATGCAAGAGGAAAACCCAAGTAAGACAAGGAATCTCTCTATTCAAAATGTGTTATTAAGATTCAATTATATTACAGAATGTACTCCATCCCCAAAATATAGCTGATAGCATTTTTCAGGCAAATCCTTTATTTCTACACCAAAGCCATTCAATTTTCATTATCAAGTATTTTAAAAGTAATTATCTTTTAATATGATTCCAAAATTATTCTCAAAGCTAAAGTTAATGCTGGTTGTTTTAGATATTTGATTTCTGAGTATGATTATTTAACTAATAGCGGTAAAGCCATAGGTTAATAGAAACTGGATAAAAATGGATGAAAAAGCGTTATCAAAAGCTACTTTTCCTTAGTTTTAGTTGCTTATACACGACCATACTAACTGTGTTGATGATCTAAAGACAGAAACACAAAATGTTTTACCGAATCTTTGTTTTACAACTTTAACTCCAGGTTTAATGTATTGAACCATTTATTCTACAACTAACACTCTGTGATGAATGTCATTCAAATGGCAGAAGCTTACTGGGTAGTTAAAAGGACAAAATCAAGTAGTCATTCTACTAATCCCTTTACAAGGAAACAGCTTTCTGCATAAAAAGTGGAACTTATGTGGCCATTAGCAGATGCTACATCAAGCGACCAAAAATATACACATTTAAATTCTTAAGCACAATCTATGAACACTACACAGATGGTCTCCAAGAAACTGTACCTAAATTGATTACGATAAAAATGATCTGCTGCAATTGTTTCTGTCAAAAGGGAGAACAGAATTTGTCCCAGTGTGTCGCTCTGCCCACTCATGCAGAGAACCCAGCTGCTCGGACAGATGTTGCTCTAAGCACTTTATTTTAGGGTCATTAAAATGGTTACAGGGGTTAGTCATTCACTGTTTTATAAATCGTGCTTACTAGCTGAGCTCAACAGATGCTGGAAAACTTCTTTGTAGTTGATCAGAAACAAAGTTTCCCGTCAGATCCCATGTACCCTGTGTTTATAGGCAGAAATTAGGAACAAATGGAAGTGAATAGTTAAACAAAGAAGTGCGTACATAGCGTGGTGCATGTGATCCAAGAAGACATCTTTGCCCAGCTCTATTCACAAGGCTGAAGCTCGCCTTGTAGCCTCCTCTAGCTGGCAGTGAAAAGCTGTCTTCAAGGCATGCATGTGTTCATTTTATTTAAGAAATCTGGGGTCTTATATTAATATTGTATACTTGCATTAAAAAAAAAAAATCAACCCAAGTCTGTACTATTGACCTAAGAAATGTGTCACATAAAATTTGTCCAACAATAATAGATCTTCTTCATCCTTCTGAGAACACTCTTCTTTAGAAGGTTGTTTCCAAGTCTGAGAATGTGGTTTTGACTCTCTCCAGGGGCTTCCCTGGTGGTTCAGACAGTAAAGAACCTGCCTGCAATGCAGGAGACCCGTATTCGATCCCTTGGTCGGAAAGATCCCCTGGAGAAGGGAAAGGCTACCTACTCCAGTATTCTTGCCTGGAGAATTCCATGGACAGAGGAGCCTGGTGGGCTATAGTCCATGGGGTTTCAAAAAGTTGACACAACTGAGCAACTTTCACTTTTCATTAGAGATGATGGTATTTCCGTTGAGCTCTGATTTTACATCATGATGTATTAAGATGGCACTTCTTAATACAGAAAAAGCAGGAATGTCAGCAGAACCAGGAATATATATATAAAAAAAAACCCAGGAATATCAGCAGAATCCATACGAAATGATAGGCATGCATACAATTCTGGGATATTCCTGTATAATTCTATGTGATCCATGTTGATAGTGGTTTAAACTATTACTATGACTGCACTGCAAGAATCCGGGTTGCAGAACTGGTAAACAATAATGATAGAAATTTACAATGATGGATGGAAACAACAAGCTCTTGTTAAACAGGAAATTCAGAAATTCCAAGGAGAGGATACCACTTGCTTATGACCATGAGATGAAAAGAGATGAGAGGAGATGAATTATGAGAGAAGATGAAATAAGAAAGGGGAGACCACAAGTGCAAGGCTTGTAAACTACTCTAGAGAGGAGGTATCTTAAAGTAGATGGGGTTGGAATGAATGTGACATCAGCCTGATTTTCACAAAAAGAGGGACAGGCAAGGACTTCAGCTACTTAAAAAGATTCAAGACTCTTTAAAGAGTTAAGATCAAGAAATCAATGTAAAGAAATAAAAGTCCAGCTTTAGAGTGGAGGCAGGTCAGGTGTCTGTGGAACCTAAAGACTGTGCATGCAATTGGGTTCTATAAAAAACAGAATATCATTTTCTAAAAGCACCCCATGAAGAGTCCATGGTTGTTTCCCATTCACCAAGGCTGTGTTTAAGTATCATCAAGATACCAAAAGAGAGAATAACTTAGCCGCAGGATTGATGTTTCATGATCAGTTTTAGAGATGAGTTTGTCCCTTATTGGGTACCTTGTTCAAACTTCTGATTCTATGGAAAAAAAAATATAGACAGATCAAATGCAATAGTTTACCACCACTGAAGTCTTGAGATAGTACAACCATCTCCACCAAAATAATGCATTTTATTGGAATAAGGTTGCCACGATTCAGGGGCTTTGTCTTAAACTTACACTTGCTTTAAATTAGGACCTACTGCTATCTGTCTTGTCCATTTCTCAGTAACATATTGAGACCCTGCAGGCAATTCATTACAAATGGTGCATGTTAGAGTTGGTGACACACTGTTGGAATCTTTCTTCTATGCATCTACTTTCTACTCCCATAAAAGATCCGCATTTCCCTGGTTTATAAACCCTGCAAGGGCTGAAATAGCATTAAATAAGCCTTCTTTTATAAGAGGAAAATAACAGCAAAAAAAGAAAAAAAGCCCAAATATAAAGTATCAATAGTGTCTTTGCCACTCTGACTCTGGGGAAGCTGTTTCCTTATACTGCTTGTTTTTTGTTCCCTTGGCTTTAATCAGTTTTTCTGTGCATTATAATCCCATTGAATCACACAGTTGATTTGGCTCTTCACAGTTTACGCTACACCTTCGTAGACAGTAAATCACTGTACTTGCACAATGTTTTAAAAATAAATTTGGAGGTGGGTAGATACAAAAACTGTTGGTAAATTTGATATGTTAAGGGAAATATTCTTTAACTAGTTTCCTGGTATTCTTTGGTCATAGAGGACTGAATTTAAACTCGTTGACTTTGAGTTTCTTTACACAATGAAGAAGCTGGATTCACTAAGGAGTAATGCCAGCTTGTACTGAGCAGCTATTATTATGGTCTTTTTTAGAAGATGAAACTTTCGTTTGATGGCTATCTCAAGTAAACTTTTAGATAGGGGACATATGCTGAGCTATTTCTGAAACACTAGTAAAGAAACATGAAAAAAAATGTATGGAAATATGTCATTAGTGAATTAAAATCTGTGATCAATATGATGTCTTAGAGTTACCAGCTCCCATTCATAGCTACCTTAGAAGTGGTTATTCTTTCTCTGAGTACCGATAGGTATAACATGCATGTGGCACTTAGGCATGCCCCATGTCCTCACTGAATTGTGAATTCCCTAAAGTCAGGGACTTTACTTATCTCTGTGTCTCCTATAGATGCAACAGTTTCTCTTACCCAGTAGGTGCTCAATCAACAAGAAAGGGTAAACAGAAAAGGTAAGTGCAACTTTTACTTTAGAGGGAAACATGGGGCCATGATGGTCATTGGAAAAAAAGAAAAAATAACATACAGAGGTAAAGCTCAGCTTAAGTGAGTGAGTGAGTGTTGTTCAGTCATGTCTGACTTTTTGTGACTCCGTTGACTGTATAGCTCACCAGCCTCCCCTGTCCATGGAATTCTCTAGGCAAGAATACTGGAGTGGGTAACCACCCCCTTCTGCAGGGGATCTTCCTGACCCAGGGATTGAGCTCGGGTCTCTTGCATTGCAGGCAGTCTCTTTACCATCTGAGCCACCAGGGAAGCCCTGAGTTTAAGTGTGTGACCCACTTTCCAGGAAATATGGTGGTATAAGGGCAAGCATTCCGATGGTACAACTGAAACTGTGTAAAACAACCTGGAAGCATCGGGTGGAGAGGAAGGTGGGAGGGGGCTTCAGGATGTAGGGGACACATGTACACCTACGGCAGATTCATAATGATGAATGGTAAAAACCATCACAATATTGCAAAGTAATTGTCCTCTGATTAAAATGAATTAGTTAAAAAATAAATTTTAAAAATGAGTTACAAAATTTGAAGGTGAAGGATGACATTCAGATAAAATTCCCATCATATGTTGTGGGGACAGAAGCACCAGGACTAATTATTAAGATGAACGTCAGTCTCAGTCATCTCAGACTGCTGGTTCACCAGCTCTTTATCTTTGGGAAGGCTTACCTGAAATCTGGAGGTGATTCTGTTGGCCCTAACCTTGTGGTCCTTCAGCTCATTAAGATGATGGAAAAATGGTTTCTCTGGTGCTTGAAAATGAGGATGATGTCTTTTGGTGCTGGAAAGACATTTTAACCTCATGTAGAGTTGATAAGTGAAGTGATTAGGGGGATCCAGCAGTTTTGGAAAACCAAACTATACAGATGATTGAACAGATCAGAGAATTAAAAAAAAAAAAAGGATCTATCTTGATTTCTAGGATAATTTATTTCACTTCAGTTCAGTCGCTCAGTCGTGTCTGACTCTTTGCGACCCCATGGACTGCAGCACGCCAGGCCTCCCTGTCCATCACCAACTCCCAGAGCATGCACAAACTCATGTCCATCGAGTCAGTGATGCCATCCAACCATCTCATCCTCTGTCGTCCCCTTCTCCTCCAGCCTTCAATCTTTCCCAGCACCAGGGTCTTTCAAATGAGTCAGTTCTTTGCATGAGGTGGCCAAAGTATTGGAATTTCAGCTTCAGCCTCAGTCCTTCCAATGAATATTCAGGACTGATTTCCTTTAGGATGGACTGGTTGGAGCTCCTTGCAGTCCAAGGGACTCTCAAGAGTCTTCTCCAACACCACAGTTCAAAAGCATAATCATTTATTGTGTGCTTTACATTTCAGATTGGAGACAAAAAAAATAAGCTCTGAATTCATCAGTGCTTGAGCATCTTTATCACTGGTTGCACCATACAACTTCTTTTCTGTTCTATTCTCATCTTTTTTCTTTCCTTTTGTTTCTTCCTTCCTTCCTTCCCTACCTTTGTTTTTCTTTCTTTATCTCTCCTTTTTTTACACCATGAGTTCTCTGTATCTATCTCTTTTGCTCTTTCCTTTCTTGGAAATCTGTTTACAGGATTTAGAATGCAACAAGAACAGAGGAAAATTCAATTCAAATATGTAGCTTTACTGAGCTTATGAAAATTCTGCTCAGAGGTCATTTTCCTATGACGTGATAGTGGTGGTGGTGGTGGTTTAGTCACTAAGTCATGTCAGACTCTTGCAATCCCGTGGACTGTAGCCTGCCAGGCTCCTCTGTCCATGGGATTCTCCAGGCGGGAATACTGGAGTGGGTTTCCATTTCCTTCTCCAGAGGATCTTCCCGACTCAGGAATTGAACCTGGGTTTCTGCATTGCAGGCAGATTCTTTACCAACTGATCTATGAGGGAAGCCCCGCAGTAGTAGTAGAAATCAAAACTACTGGGAGAAAATGCTTTAGATTTTTTTTAATGTAAAACAGAACAAAAATTTGAAAAGGGAAAGTAACAAATTCACTGAAATAGGGACAAACATGAAAGATTAGATTTACCTTACAATCAGATTGAATCACATAGTATTTTAAGTGTGTTTGTTTGGGGGACTGTCCATTGTTTCTTAGAAAGTTAATTATGCATTTCTTGAAAATAGAAAGTATATTTTTATATTTTCACACAGGACAGGTTATAGAATTATTGTCAATGTTAGTTTTAAATTGCGTATTTTAACAACCTATGTGTCATAGTGTCTAAACCATGTGCTTTTTTGTCTCAGCCACAAGCCTCATAATATACAGCAACCCGGCACTGTTTCTGTGCACAGCAGAGAAGAAAATGGTCCCCTTAACATCACTTCATTGTTCATGGATACAAAGTATTCTAGAATACTGGTTGGCAAACAAGCTTATCTTTTATGGCATATTTACTTTGTAGATCTTTTAATGCAGTGAAAACAGACATGTGACAATGCCCTCAACAAGATTACAAATTTCCATAATACTGTGGATGGTACTGAGCTTGCCCAGAGTCAAGTCATATAATTTTTAATGATATTTTGAAGTAAAATCATGAAGGCAAAGTTTCAAAGTTTTAAAGTGATGAGTGAATGTACCTGTGATAAATAATAAAATAAATAGAACAGAAATAAAATGAAGAGGACAGGAACAGTACAGTATTCATAGCTTAAAACAGATTTTAATTTTTTCTAAGCAGATACACAAAACAATTTACAAAGCCAGTCACCAGAGGCTTGCCATTGTTAATATTACATTGTGTTTTTCTCTGCTCTTACAAACCGTGTGTCAGGAGACACATTAGCATAAGACTCAGAACGAAGCAGCCCATTTCTCTGATCCCTGAAGAGTTTAGGGATTGACAACTCGAGACAGATGGCCTGTTGTAAAGGCTCCAGTCTGAGGCCAGAACCTCTATGTGGGTGAAGACTCTCCTTGCCAAACTTCACCTTGCTTTCCCAAGATGCACCTGAACAGTCTCTCTACTGGAGGAGGTTTGATAACAGCTCCTGGGGGTTATGGGTGGAGGACAGACGTGAGCCTGGCATAGTGACCTTGAGTGAGACCTGGGAACAGACTTGGATGGGATGCTAATATTCCAGTGGGCTGAGTGTTGGCTGCGTCTGGTAGGCATGGCTGGGGGCACTGCCGCTTCTGTTTCTTTGGCACAAACACACGCTAGTCTTGTTCTCTGCTTCAGTGTTTCTTTTCCCATTAATCACAGAAGATCTGAGAAGTCTTATTTGATTTTTTTTATTTTCATTTTTTTAATCTGATGGCTGATAATGTAAAGAGGGGACCGTGACATGAGATACAAAAATGACTAGCAGAGTCAAGTCAGAAATACAGTCAAATTCAATGATTTATGTAATTCTCTCTTCATAATATAAAATAAGAATCTAGGAAAGTTCTGTATATCTAACTACCTATACATCTATACATCTATCTATATAGAGAAATACAAAAAAGTGCCTCATCTCTTTTAAGGAAACTGTAATAAAGACTTGTTGGGAATTGGCATCAGTCTCTAGACTTTCTTAGGGGATGGTTGAGGTAGGCAGATGATTAAGCAATAACCTAGAAATAAGGGTGATTCCTATGCTTAAGTGAGGTGATGCATGTGAACAGTTTACGACAGTACTCAGCCATTGTAAACTCTCAATAACTGGCTGAATAACCACACACTCCGCTTCAACACGAAGAAATAACCAGGCAATATTGTGTGTCTGTACATTCATGTCTGCTGTTTGCTGTGCTCAGAATGTCCCTCTCTTCTACCGTCCACTTAACTAACACCCACACTTATTCAGAGAAAGTCACTCCCAACTTTCCAAGTCCCAGTCTTCAATATGCACAAACTTTCACAACTTAAATCTTTCTCTTGATTCTAGTGGTCAAAGCATTGTATTCTCTGTGGTTTTTCATTCGTTTTTAGCCAGTTATACTAAAGTTTATATCTGGTTCAAGATAGGATTGAATTTTTCCCCCATATTTCCAGCTGTTTCAGCACTATTTGTTAAAATATGTTTTATTGTACAAATAATGCATTTATTCTAGCCAAACATGGAAGGAAAAAAAATAATGTGTGGATATCCATCAGTCTATGTTATCTACCATTTTCCTCGGGTTTCTTTTATATTTATGAATATAACTATATCGTTCCTATTATCATGTTTTCTCTCCCTCTTTCATAATACTTCAATTTCTTTGATTATAAAACAAAGGCAGCTTAACATTTGTGAAATAAGAATGCATCTCAAAGTTGTTTTATAAATAATAAGCAAAACCTGTTTGAAGTCCACACAGAACAAGCTGTGGTTTGTTCTGGCTGGACCACTGGACCACATGAATTTAGCCATGTGTAAGGACATTATCAAAGATACTATAGAAGGTAAAAAATGATACAGAATTAGTACAAACAATTTATGCCAAATTAATAAATTAAATAAAATGCAAAAAATTCCTTCAAGGACACTAATTTAAAAAAAAAAATAACCTAAGTAGAAATATAAAAACAAAATAAGGAGACTTTTATTAATTAAAGAAATTGTATTCATAATTAAAAATCTTCTGAAAAAGAAAAATGCTTGACCAGATTGCATCACTGGTGAATTCTACCCAAAATTTAAGGAAGAAATAATTTCTGTGCAACAAAAATTCTTTCATAAAATAAAGGAGGAGGAAACACTTCCCAACTAATTTTATGAAGACAGAATTACCTTGTATAAAAACTAGACTATGTCACTACAAGAACCAAAAAATTCATCTTGTACAGATACCACACATTTAACAAAATATTGCCAAATTAAACATAGAAACTCACAATGTCATGGGTAAATGAGATTTATCAAAGAAATGCAAGGTTGGTTTAACATCAAAAAATCAGTCAGCGCTATGTAACATATTAGTAGAATAAAGAAGTATGTGATCATCTCAATAGATACAAAAATGTATGACACAGTTCAGCACCAAGGGAAACCTACAAACAAATCAGCAGTGAAATCAACTCTGTAAGGTGGGTTCTGCAATGACAAAGGGAGAGGCAGAAATTAGACAACAATGGAAAAGTAGGTGCAACATGGAAGATGAGAGAGTCAGGGACGAGAAAAAGAATGTAGTGAAAGTGAAAGAGAAATCAGAGTTGAGCAAGTGACAAGGACAAACTAGAGAGAGAAAACGTGAGAGTGAGAGAGAAATGAGAGAAAATAATGCTAAGGGAGTATAAGAGCAAACAAGGAACCAGAAGCCTCTGAGTAGGATATTCATGTTGTTGTTGTTTAGTCGCTGAGTCGTGTCTGACTCTTTGGGAACCCATGGACTGTAACCCACCAGGCTCCTCCGTCCATGGGAATTCCTAGGCAAGAATTCTGGAATGGGTTGCCATTTCCTCCTCCAGGGGCTCTTCCCTACCCAGGGATCAAACTTGCTTCTCCTGCATTGGCAGATAGTTTTTTTACCACTGAGCCAACCAGGGAATCCTATGAATATTCATTGGGATTTTCATTTTCATTCCATAAAAAATGCATTTCATGGTATGCCATCTATCCATCGCTGTAATAGAAAGTAAGGTGCCGACTGTTTATATTTTCTAATATACACTTTCCTGGATGCCACTATCCCAATAAAACTCTCCCTGCCTGATACCTCCTAGTGCAGTGCTTCTCGAAGTGTGGCCTCCAGACATTTGCAGCAGAACAACTTGGTTGCAGTGGTTACAGGGCCAGGTCTTCATGCTCCATCCCTTATATCCTAACTCAGAATCTCTGAGATGAACCTAGGGATTTAGATTTTAACATGGTCCCCATGTGATTCCAAGGCACACCATCTAGGGAAGCAATTTAAATGATCTCCTTCAGAGATTTCTGCAGTCTGAATTAAATCTTTCACTTGACTTGTTGTTGTTCAATTGTTAAGTGTGCCTGACCCTTTGCAACCCCATGGACTGTAGCACACCAGGCTTCTCTATCCTCCACTGTCTCCTTCTGTTTGCTCAGATTTATGTCCATTGAGTCAGTGATGCCATCCAACCATCTCATCTTCTGCTGCCCCTTCTGCTTTTGCCTTCAGTTCTTCCCAGCATCAGAGTCTTTTCCAATGAGTTGGCTCTTCGCCTCAGGTTGCCAAAGTGTTGTAGCTTCAACTTCAGCAACAGTCCTTCCAATGAATATTCAAGGTTTATTTTCTTTAGGATTGACTGATTTGATCTCCTTGCAGTCCAAGGGACTCTCAAGAGTTTTCCCCAGCACCACAGTTCAAAAGCATCAATTCTTTAATTCTTCGGTGCTCAGCCTTCTTGACGGTCCAACTCTCACATCTGTACATGACTACCGGAAAACCCACAGCTTTGACTATAAGTTACTTGACTTGTAAGTTACACAAAGATTCCACATGGAAGTTAGACTCCAGGCATTAATCCGTGAGCAGGTTGACTGCAGGACTGTCTCTATGTCTGCTTGGATATCTTCCCATCTTCTTAGGTGCTTCTTCAGCATCATCTGGTGCACAAATCCAGCCCAGAAAAGTCATTTCTCCTCTGATCTGTGATATTGTTGCTGTTGAAAACATTGTTATAATATTTTATAAGATATATTGTATAATTATACTCATATTGTGCTGTGCTTAGTCGCTCAGGCTTCCCTGTCCTCAGGGATATTCTAGGCAAGAATACTGGAGTGGGTTGCCATGCCCTCCTCCAGGAGATCTTCCCAACCCAGGGATAGAACCCAGGTCTCCCGCTTTGCAGGCATGTTCTTTACCATCTGAGCCACCAGGGAAGCTCTATAATTACATTATACATTATATAACATATATATATATATAATATTATAATATAATGATATTGCTGATGATATTATTAGTGTTGCTCTCCAACTCCATCGTAGACCTGAGTCAGATCTGGTTATAGTGTTGTTTGTGTTGGTTTGCTCTCTCCTAAGCTCTCTGGAGAAGGCAATGGCAACCCACTCCAGTACTCCTGCCTGGAAACTCCCATGGACAGAGGAGCCTGGTGGGCTGCAGTTCATGGGGTCGCGAAGAGTCGGACATGACTGAGTGACTTCACTTTCACTTTTCACTTTCATGCATTGGAGAAGGAAATGGCAACCCACTCCAGTGTTCTTGCCTCGAGAATCCCAGGGACGGGAGAGCCTGGTGGGCTGCCGTCTACGGGGTCGCACAGAGTTGGACACGACTGAAGCGACTTAGCAGCAGCAGCAGCAGCAGCAAGCTCTCTGGAGGATCCTGCAACACAGGAAGTTAGCCCTGCTGATCTGTGTATGCTCACCTCCCTGACAACATCGGTAGTTGGAAACAGCTTATTGATGGTGACAAACAGCAGATCATCGGTGGGAGTTGTTAGCTCTTCTGTTTTTAGCATCTTGGTTATGCTTGAATCAGTTCACCGAAGCTCTCCACCCAGACACTTGGCATTTTTTTGCAGCATCTCTTCTCTGCCCTAATCATGTAGATTTTAAATTCTCAAATATCTTGCAAAGCCATCCTCAACATGCCATCTCCATGCAGTTGCCTCTCTTCAGCCCTCATTATCTCTCATTAGAATTGCAAGCTTTTACCTCCTCTCAGCCTCCAATCCTTCCGAGCTCCTTCCAGCTAATTTGATCTGTGCAATAGTGACAAAAGATATCTTTCAAAAATATTTGTAGGGTGAAGTCTCTCCCCTATTTAAAGCTCTAGATGTAATCCCACTTCTCCATGTCTTACAGATGACTGGCTCCTGCTCAATACTGAAGATTTTTGTCCTGATTCCACAGCTCCAGTTTACTTACCATGCCCTGCCAATATGACATTAGGAGCTCATCTCTGGAATGAAAAAGGAAACTGAGTTTGAGTTGTACCTCACTTACTCTTTGGCTATTTGACTAGAACAAGATATTTAGTTCTCAAACCTCAGTTTTTATCATATACAATGTGGGGAAAACAACTCTACTTGTCTCATGGGGTTTTCACAAGGAATATTTGAAATAGTGCCTGTCAAGTGTTCAGCCTGGCACCTGGTGTGTAACTAGTGCTGAATCTGCTGCTGCTAAGTCGCTTCAGTCATGTCTGACTCTGTGCGACCCCACAGATGGCAGCCCACCAGGCTCCCCCATCCCTGGGATTATCCAGGCAAGAATATTGGAGTGGGTTGCCATTTCCTTCTCCAATGCATGAAAGTGAAAAGCGAAAGTGAAGTCACTCAGTTGTGTCCGACTCGTAGCGACCCCATGGACTGAGGCCCACCAGGTTCCTCCGTCCATGGGAGTTTCCAGGCAAGAGTACTGGAGTGGGGTGCCAGTGCTGAATAGATACTGGTTATTACCATTATTCTTTCCTTTGTGTCTAAATGAAACTCCTTCTGGGCGTCCCCAGTGACTCAGTGGTAGAGCATCTGCCTGCAATGCAGGAGACAGAGGGGAAGTAGGTTAGATCCTTGGGTCAGGAAGACCCCCTGGAGAAGGAAATGGCAATATGCTCCAGTATCCTTGCCTGGAAAATTCCATGGACAGAGGAGTCTGGCAGGCCACAGTCCATGGAATCGCAAAGAGTCGGACACAACTGATGACTCACACGGGCAATTCCTTCTGGTTAGAAAAAGCAAAAGATTTCCATAAAGCATCTACTTTTGCTTAATTGATTACACCAAAGCATTTGACATTGTGAATCACAACAAACTGTGGAAAATTCTTAAGGAGATGGGAATACCAGACCACCTGACCTGCCTCCTGAGAAATCTGTATGCAGGTCAAGAAGCAACAGCTAGAACTGGACATGGAACAACAGACTGGTTCCAAATTGGGAAAGGAGTACATCAAGGCTGTATATTGTCACTCTGTTTATTTAACTTACGTGCAGAGTACATCATGCAAAATGCTGGGCTGGGTGAAGCACAAGCTGGAATCAAGATTGCCGGGAGAAATATCAATAACCTCAGATATGCAGATGACACCACCCTTATGGAAGAAAGTGAATAAGAACTAAAGAGCCTCTTGATGAAAGTGAAAGGGGAGAGTGACAAAGTTGGCTTAAAACTCAACATTCGGAAAACTAAGATCATGGCGTCTGGTGCCATCACTTCATGGCAAAGAGACAGGGAAACAATGGAAACAGTGAGACTATTTTTTGTGCTCTAAAATCAGTGCAGTTGGTGACTGCAGCCATGAAATTAAAAGATGCTTTCTCCTTGAAAGAAAAGCTATGACCTACCTAGACAGCATATTAAAAAGCAGAGACGTTACCAACAAAGGTCTGTCTAGTCAAGGTTATGATTTTTCCAATAGTCATGTATGGATGAGAGAGTTGGACTATAAGGAAAGCTGAGCCCTGAAGAATTGATGCTTTTGAACTATGGTGTTGGAGGAAACTCTTGAGAGTCCCTTGGACTGCAAGGAGATCCAACCAGTCAATCCTAAAGGAAATCAGTCCTGAATATTCACTAGAAGAACTGATGTTGAAGCTGAAACTCCAATACTTTGGCCACCTGATGCAAAGAACTGACTCATTTGAAAAGACTCTGATGCTGTGAAATATTGAAGGTTGGAGGAGAAGGGAATGAAGGAGAATGAGATGGTTGGATGGCATTACTGACACAATGGACATGAGTTTGAGTAAACTCTGGGAGTTGGTGATGGACAGGGAAGCCTGGCGTGCTGCAGTCCACGGGGTCGCAAAGAGTCGTACACGACTGAGCTACTGAACTGAACTGAACTGAACTATATAGAACGACCTTTCTATCCTTGTCTATCCCTCAAACTTCCAGTTTTTGTCTGTATTCACTTAGTGATCAGTCAGTCTCAGCTGCCTGAGTCTGAGCTGTTTATCTTTAGTGGTCAATCACCTAACTCAGTTCATATAACTAAGTTAAAATATGTGTCTCCTGATAAACAGCAAGGGAAGGGCCCCACTGTGCTTACTTCTGTATGTACAAAGACTACAATGTCATGACCTTCCATCATCAGTCAGTTGGTTGAAAGAGTGAATGAATCATCATGGAATTTCACTTTATAGTTATCAAGCATTATTTCCATCTCTTTAAATATATTTACAGTAGCTTTAAAACTTAGGGGGTTTTCAGAGCAGAGGAAAAATAATCATTTATTTCTTTCAAAATACAACTTAACTGGAGGGATGGATGAGCAGAGAGACAATAATCAGAGTGAAATTCTGCATATTCTCTAGTCCCTGTAGATTTCAAGTATAACCTCCATTGGGCCCTGAACTATTGAGTACTATATCCCCACGTATGTTGTGGTGAAGATATCCTTACCCCAAGGATACAAGTGAGAATCATACCACAATTCCAGATCAGAGGGAGCTGCTATCCAGCTTGTGAAAGAGGCTCTTCCATAAGGCTCATCTTTGCAACTGGAGCACAGAAAACTGTGCTAAACTTTTTTTATAGTAGGTTTTCTAGTATGTTGGACCATGACAATTTTGGGAACTGTGTTTACCACCCAGTTTGGGGCAATGTGTTAGGTTAAAAGACCTATTGTTTGTGACTTGGAAGCCTGGGTTTCCCAGGCCTCTGCAAGCAGGCAATCCTCTGAAAACAGCTTTTGTCTACTGCCACACTGCAATCACTTGCCTCATTGTTGAAATTCAGTTTGAGAAGAAAAAAAAAAGAAAGAAAGAAAGAAAAGGAATTGTCATCTGCAGCTGCAGACTCCAAAACCTTCTGGGGCTCAAGATGCATTAGAGTTGCTGAAGCTGTTAGAAGAATCTTTGCTCATTGTTATTGGACTTTTTCACCTTTGGTTCACTTCTTGAGTTTTCTTAGAACCCATGGGCATTATGTACTTTGTGGTCCAAACCACACCACAGGATCCATTATTTGAAGCCACGAAGCATATTTTAAAAAATAAATCCAGCCCAAGTTTATCAAATGACTGCTTGCTCCCTTATAAATGGTTTCACATTTTAGCAAATAACTGGATTTCATATGGATTTTGGAAGACTATTCATGGATATCTCAGCAAAATAAACATCAGCCAAAATATTTTAATTGTACATCAAACCCTTCTCCTCACTGTCACATTAATTGTAGATTTCCCTAATTGAGAATCTGTGTATGGGTATCTGCCCCGGAAGCCTCATATGTGTCAAGACATCTGGTTTGCCAACCATCACGCTGCCTTTCAGAGGCAACTAACTGCAAACACCTCTTCTCTCTGGGACCTTCCTCTCAACGCAGGATTGCTTAGATCTGGAGTTGGCTGGCTACGATGTCAGGGAAATGTGCAAAGACGAGGTGTTAAGCTGAAGGTTCTAGTGTTCGTAATACATTTTGGCTGTTGCAGGCCAAATATATGTTACATATATTATATTATATGTGTTATACTATACCACATGCAAACTATGCCAATACATTTGGTAACTTTTTAAAATAATAATGTCAAAGAACGGAGTGCTTTGTTGTATAGAATATGCCTGTCGAGTTCCAGAAAAACTAAAGAGTGTTTGGATGACATGTTTAAAGGCACGCCAGGTCTTACCATGTCCTCCGTGTTGTGGAGTTAGCCAGGATGCCTGCAAACTTCAGGATATACGAGGACAATATTCAGTGAAGAGAAATTTATTTTTTAACTAAGAGAAATTTATTTTATTATTGAGTTAAAAATAAAATTTCAGACACTTAAAACTGTATTAATTTTCTGTTGCTCCATATGTATGACACTGGGAAAGTTATTTAATATTCTTTCTCCTCATTTCTTCACCTGAAATGACCACTCTCTTTGAGGATAATCCTAAAAAAAATTTAAATGGAAATTGCTCTGAGATAAACTGCAGTAGAGCCACTGGAATTGTGAATGCTCACCAAAAAAGTAGAATTCCCAACAGGTAAGCCTGATACCCTAAAAGAATGCAGAGCCCCAGCAGATAGAAACATTTAAAAAATGTCAGTGAAAGCACTGAACAAGTAGGCTTTCCTGGTCTCTGTGGGTGTTCTAGGAAACCGCTCTGGTACAGCTCTGCAGAGAGAAATTTAAACAGTAGATCACAGAGTGAGTCCGATGACCTGCGGAATCTGATGCCAAAGCCAGCTAACGCCTTGGTGTTGTGCACACTGTTGCATATAGGTTCTGTCTTCTGGTTCTATAATTTTGACAATAAATTTCATGCAGCTGCATTTTTCCTGGCCAATTCTTCTCAAAAAAATGAACCTCACGAAATGAATAAAAAATGTGATCAAATAGTACTCAACAGTTAAAATTAACAAAGTGCTATATGCATCAGTAACAATAATCTCTAAGCATGTTGCTTTAACAATACACACACACACACACACACACACACACACACACACACACATATAGGAAGAAAATGCATATGCCATGTGATATCATTTCTTAAAATTTTTCAAACCTACAAAAATATTTTTAAAATTTGCATGCTAGATAGTAACCCTTTGAACCCTTGCCTAGAAGCATAAATACCAAATGCATGCTAGTGAACATCTCTAAGGGAGAATCAGGGAAAACTGCAGTGCATAGGCACCTCACTAGCTATATAATGTTTATAAACACACACACACACAGATCCTCTGCAGCAAATAAGACAGAGGGTGGTTGTTTAGTAAATTTGGAGTGATATATAGGTGCTCATTATTTTATTCTGTTTGTCAAAATGTTTACAATAATTCATAAAGTTGATTAAGTAGTTTCATTTTAATTGCTAAAAGAAGTATGAAAAATTATTTTCTGGCCCATACTCTTTGCTGCCAGCTGCCCCGTAATTGCAACACCCTGATCCATGGGTGTATTGACTTGAGGCTGCCCCTTGTACCTAGAGAGCATCTTATCCACTCAGAGGAAACTGGGTAAATGTTTCTGTTGGATTCAAAGCTATATTTTAGTATGGCAGTCAAGATTCTTTGAGATCTAGTTCAAATCTCTTTGGACATCAAGCCTGTCAATTGTCAACACCTCTGACCTGCTCAGTCTCGTGAAACCGGTCTCTGCCATCACAGACGCTCCTGGATACCTCTGTGCCTTAGTCTGAAATGCCAACTCTTTTATTTTTCTGTTGCCTGAGCCACCTATTCAATGGCAGGACCATATTGTGCATTTGCCCTTCAGAAGAGACGAGGAAGGTGGGCTTTTCCACCTTGGTGCATCCCTTGTTGTACAAACACATGCAGGGTACTTAGCTCAGTACACTCTAGCTATCTGTTTACTCACACATCTGCTCATCTACTCTCTCTGCTGTGAGGGTTTCTTCAACAGGGCCCTTATGTATCCATTTGGTCATGGGCTGGGCTTAAAATAATGGGTGAATACAAAATGCTGAACAAAATAATGTTTACATGAGATACTGACAAAGTTTTTTCAACTATTCAAAAGGTGATAATGCTGGAGATTTACATTTTATACATCACCAACAGGTTTCAATTGAAAAAAAAAGTGCATTTAAATGAGTTTAAGTGGTAAGAACAACAGCAGGTGCATTATGTATGTGGTGATGCGGAAATGCTAGTGCTATCGGTCAGTCAGAGCCATGTTGTCATTTGCACAAATCTGATACTGCAATGATTATCTAGAGCCCTGGTAAGCTTTAGAAGTCACTGCTCTTTCTTGCTGCACCTGAGTGTCCTGCTTAGCCATGGTTGTGTGAGAAGCAGTGATTCCAAGAACAAGCTTTGGAGGCAAAACTAGGTGAGACTGGAAAATTCTGACCCTCCCCCAACTAAGCCTCAACAAGTCCAGCTGTGATGCTAACACTAAACTCCAAGAGTTATTTTGAAGAAGATTGGGATCATTCAGGCAAAGGTCTTAGAATCAATGTCACACTAAGTAGAGGATGAGGTAGCCAGACCCTGGATCACTGAGTCCACTGGCAGCTGATGAAGAGAACATCTTGCAGCCGTGGTTACCTCAGGTGTGGACAAGTTTCCCTCAGGTGTGAACAAGTTGACCTCAGGTGTGTTACCTCAGGTGTGGACAAGCTGACCTCAGATGTTTGACCTCAGAGGTGGACAAGGTGACCTCAGGTATATTACCTCAGGTGTGGACAAGCTGACCTCAGGTGAGTTACCTCAGCTGTGGAACAAGCTGACCTCAGGTGTGTTAACTCATGTTAGCTCAGCTGTGGACAAGTTGACGTTTCTCCCAATTAGGCAACTATGGCCCCAGGGAACTGTACTGACATTACACTTAGTGGTTTGGGTTCAAATTCCAGTTCTAACAAAAATGAAGAACCTTTTATAGAGTCACTTAAACTCTCTTAGCCCCAGTTTCATTCATTGTTAAATGAAGGTAAGGAGGCTGTTGGGTTGCCCAAAAGTTTGAGTTTTCCCATGAGACTTGTGGAAAAACCTGATCGAAATTTTTGCCAACCCAATAGTTTTAAAAGTTTGTGTGAGGTTTAAAATTAAAAATATATGTAAAGCACTCATATTCTTTGCCCTGCTTTCATTTAATTCCTAAGTAAATTTATGAAATAAACATTTTCTCATTTCTATGGTAAGGAGACAGAAACCTGAAAACATTAAGCAAGACATAGACAAGGCAACACATTACAAAGCCTCTCAGTCTGCCTCGACATTGTAGTTGTTCAGTTGCTAAGTCATGTCAGACTCTTTGCAACCTCACGAACTGTGGCACACTAGGCTCCTCTGTTCACTATCTCTCAGAGTTTACTCAAACTCACGTCCATTGAATCAGTGATGCCCTCCAGCCATCTCATCTTCTGTCACCACTTTCTTCTGCCCTCAATCTTTCCAGTATCAGGATCTTTTCCAATGAGTCAGCTCTTCACATCGGCCTTGAACATAACAGGCACAAAATAAAATAGATGTCAAATTATGTAAAGAGAATTCAGAAACAAATAAGAAAATCTGTCAGAGTTTTGTAAAAAGAAACTATTATGGGTTTCCCCAAATCTGCCTCTAGGCATTACTGCCCATTTCATTCATTTATTATTTCTTGGGCATGAGAGTACTTTAGGTAGGAAGGTAAAAATTTATTTTCTAAACCAAATGAGTAAATGCTTGGAACAACACTAAGTAATGGTTTCCTTGTCCAGATTAGTACAAGAGTTGCAAGGCTTTGTTCCAGCACCCAGAGCTCATAAATGTAACCCCTCAGTCCTCAAATCGGCTTTTTGTCTACACCCCGGACCTCTTGGCGCTTGGCTTGCTAAGCCCGGGGGTATGCATTTGGCAAATGAAGTCAGGGTTACTCAATATACATAGTGCTTTTGGTCAGTGCTTTGGGGTGGAGGTGGGGGCTCAGAAAGTTCTAGGTTGGGAAGGACACTGCCATTCGGAGGTAGAGGGGCAGAGAAAAGTGCAGTCTTGGTGTACTTGAGCTGTCAGCTGAGGGAGGATCCGTCTGTCACCCTCCCACCACGAGAGGAGAGCTTTGAGCTGCTGGTCCTCGCGAGCCCATTGTAAACCGGGAGCAGCCGCCAGCATGCACCTCTCTGGTTGCCCCGCATTCGGCTGCACCTGGAAATGTGTAGGTGTGTTTTTCTCTTCTTGTTGATTTGGTTACCGAAAAGGGCTTTTGATGGAGACCACATCCTTTTACTGAGTATCAGGAAAGTTTATTAAAAGTGGCTCCGAGAACACAATAAAACCCCCAACTATCTGATTCAAGGCTCACCTCACTTTCCTTTCTCTGTCACTGAGGTATAAACACACCTTCTGTCATCAGCTGTACTTTCCAGCTTGAAAGGAGATTTCAGAATGTGAGATAAGATAAACAGGCAATGGCAGATAATAAATCAGAACATATATAGGATTCTTTTTAAAGATTTGTTGCATTCTCACTCAAAGTATACGAAAGCATGCTCCACTGGCTTATAAATACTGATATGGTTTAACCCATTCAGTGATAACTACCAAGGATATACTGTTGAAGGTGGCAAAGCACTTTCAAAGAGTCCTTCCCTTCAGTTCAGATGCTGCTGTGTGCTGGGGCGGGGGCAGGACTTTCGCTCTCTCTTTTCACTTTACCGCCCTCATCTCCCCTCCGAGATGTCAGTTTGGGTGTCCCTTCCTTCTGGAAGGTTTCCTAATGATTCTGTCCAGGGGAGGGATGGCACTCTTGTCCTCAGGGAGCCTCTGTGTCACCTACCTTTGCCGTGACCCCTGTTGCAACTGCCCAGACTCTTGTTTGTAATGCCCGATGGGTCAACCAGATGAAAACAGAGACCAGTTCACTCCTATCAGTGTGTCCCCAACAGCAGGCACTTCACATGGGACAAGGCAGGCTCTCAGTGAGTGTTTGTTAAATGAACATTGTGCAAATAAAGCTGTTACAGGAAGGGAGATCGCTTCCAGGGCCCCAGAGTGGGCTCTTGTCTGACACTTGGAAACAAATTGTCCAAGAAGACACAGGTGCTGACAAAAAAAGAAACTTTATTGGGAAGTGGCACCTAGGCGGAGAGCAGGAAGGTAAGGGAACCCAGCAGAACTGCTCCGCCACATGGCTCACAGTCTTGGGTTTTATGGAGATGGTTTTAGTACCTAGGTTTTCTCTGACCAATCATTATGACTCAGAGTCCTTCCTGGTGGCTCCCTCATTGCTCAGTCAATTTTGAGAGGTGGTAGGACACGTGGTGTCTCCTTTTCGACCTTTCTCAAACTCCTCCAGTTGGTGGTGGCTTGCTAGTTCTGTGTTCCTTACGAGGACCTCCTGCCCTAATGTAACTCGTGTAAGTGGTTACTATGATGCCTGGCCAGAGTGGGCAGTTTCAGTCAATGTGCTTCCCTGGACAAACCCATGAAGAAAGTCTCCTCCACCTAGAGAACTTAGCCTTGAGGTGATGGCAACTACAAATTGGCACTTGCCAAGGGCATTTGCCTTCTGCCTCTGCAGAGACTGAATCCTGGGTTGCTGCAGCTGTTGACCTTGGACATGACCTGAAGGCAGTTCAGGGTGGAGAAGGAGGCACTTGGTGATTCAGGAAAACTGGTGAAACAGGTCTTTAGATAGTTACATACTTTCAGGAACTAATTTCATCATCCCAATCTTTGTATCTCTTCGTATCTAGAAAATCACTAAATCCCTTCATGGTGACATTGGCTCCTTGTGCCCAGCATAAAACCTTTTGTAAAATGAGTGCTTGACTCCTCCTTCATCAAAATCACCTATATTAACCTTCCTCCCCTACCTCTTTGAAGGAGTTTCTCAGAGCTGTCTGAGGTGTTGTCTCCTGGGCTTCAGTCCTCATTTTGCCCCAAATAAGAATTAACTTGCAACACTCAAGTTGTGCATCATTTTTAGTGGATGGTGGAGATGGGGAGAAAATAGACAGAGTCAAATAGTGATTTTGTTGTACAGCAGAAATTAACACAGCATCATAAGTTAACTCTGGCTGTGCTATGCTTAGTCCCTCAGTGGTTCTGACTCTTTGACTCTTTGTGACCCCATGGACTGTAGCTCTCCAGTCTCCTTTGTCCATTGGATCTCCAGGCAAGAATACTGGAGTTGGTTGCATGCCCTCCCCCAGGGGATCTTCTCAACCCAGGGATTGAACCCAGGTCTTCCACTTTGCAGGGGGATTCTTTACCATCTGAGCCACCAGGGAAGTCCAAGTAAACTCTTAATTTAACTAAAAAAAAATATTGAAAAAATAAAAGAGGCCATGGGTTTCTTAAAAAACAAACAAACAAACAAACAAACAGTGATTTTAATATATGAGTGCAGAGGAATAAGAGTGCTTGGGGACTCATCATGGGGCAGTTGCGGAAGGCACAGTGCTGTCTTTACAGGGTGGAGAAAACAGGTTGGAGAGGCTTGGGGGGCAGGAAGGGGATGATGCCTGGGGCATTGGGGTAGCAAGAGTGTAGAAGAGTGTTCTGACCAGAGGGTGTAGTACATGTGAGGGCAGGAAGGAGCAGAGTGTGGGAATTCTGTAGCTACAGTCATGTAATAATCTCCATTTTTAGCCTCCAACAGCCAACTGGGCTGAAAAGGGATATTTATGCAGTGTGGATTAAGTGGCCAAGTATCAGAACAATTACATGGCGTGCCAAGACCACTGGTTAAAATATATATGCACCCAACATAGGAGCACCGCAATATGTAAGGCAAATGCTAACAGGTATGAAAGGGAAAATTAACAATTACATAATAATAGTGGGAGACTTTAATGCCCCACTCACACCTATTGATAGATCAACTAAATAGAAAATTAACAAGGAAACACAAACTTTAAATGACACGATGGACCACTAGACCTAATTGATATCTATAGGACATTTCACCCCAAAACAATGAATTTCACCTTTTTCTCAAGTGCACATGGAAACTTCTCCAGGATAGATCACATCCTGGGTCATAAATCTAGCCTTGGTAAATTCAAAAAATTTGAAATTATTCCAATCATCTTTTCTGACCACAATGCAGTAAGATTAGATTTCAATTACAGGGGAAAAAAAACTATTAAAAATTCCAACATATGGAGGCTAAACAACACTCTTCTGAATAACCAACAAATCATAGAAGAAATCAAAATATGCATAGAAATGAATGAAAATTAAAACACAACAACCCAAAACGATGGGACACTGTAAAAGCAGTGCTAAGGGGAAGGTTTATAGCAATACAGGCTTACCTCAAGAAGCAAGAAAAAGGTCAAATAAATAACCTAACTCTACACCTAAAGCAACTAGAAAAGGAAGAAATGAAGAACCGCAGAGTTAGTAGAAGGAAAGAAATCTTAAAAATTAGGGCAGAAATAAATGCAAAAGAAACAAAAGAGACCATAGTAAAAATCAACAAAGCTAAAAGCTGGTTCTTTCAGAAGAGAAATAAAACTGACAAACCATTAACCAGACTCATCAAGAAACAAAGGGAGAAGAATCAAATCAACAAAATTAGAAATGAAAATAGAGAAATCACAACAGATAACACAGAAATACAAAGGATGATAAGAGACTACTATCAGCAACTATACAGCAATGAAATGGACTACTTGGAAGAAATGGACAAATTCTTAGAAAAGTACAACTTTCCAAAACTGAACCAGGGAGAAATAGAAAATCTTAATAGACCCATCACAAGCACGGAAATTGAAACTGTAATCAGAAATCTTTCAGCAAACAAAAGCCCAGGACCAGGCAGCTTCACAGCTGAATTCTACCAAAAATTTAGAGAAGAGTTAATACCCATCCTACTCAAACTCTTCCAGAAAATTACAGAGGAAGGTAAACTTCCAAACACATTCTATAAGGCCACCATCACCCTAATACCAAAACTAGACAAAGATGCCACAAAAAAAGAAAACTACAGGCCAATATCACTGATGAACATAGATGCAAAAATCCTTAACAAAATTCTATCAAACAGAATCCAACAACATATTAAAAAGATCATACATCATGACCAATTTGGGCTTTATCCTAGGGATGCAAGGATTCTTCAATATCTGCAAATCAACCAATATAATACACCACATTAACAAATTGAAAGATAAAAACCATATGATTATCTCAATAGATGCAGAGAAAGCCTTTGATAAAATTCAACATCCATGTAGGATAAAAACCCTCCAGAAAGCAGGAATAGAAGGAATATACCTCAACATAATAAAAGCTATGTATGACAAACCCACAGCAAACATGATCCTCAATGGTGAAAAATTGAAAGCATTTCCCCTAAAGTAATGAACAAGACAAGGGTGCCCACTCTCACCACTACTATTCAACATAGTTTTGGAAGTTTTGGCCACAGCAATCAGAGCAGAAAAAGAAATAAAAGGAATCCAGATTGGAAAAGAAGAAGTAAAACTCTCACTGTTTGCAGGTGACATGATCCTCTACATAGAAAACTCTAAAGACTCCACCAGAAAATTACTAGAGCTAAGCAATGAATATAGTAAAATTGCAAGATATAAAATTAACACAAAGAAATCCCTTGCATTCCTATACACTAACAATGAGAAAACAGAAAGAAGGAAACAATTCCTTCACCATTGCAGCAAAAAGAATAAAACACTTAGGAATATATCTACCTAAAGAAACAGAAGACCAGAAAACTATAAAACACTGATGAAAGAAATCAAAGAGGACACAAACAGATGGAAAAATATACCATGTTCATTGATTGGAAGAACCAATATAGTGAAAATGAGTACACTACCCAAAGCAATCTATAGATTCAATGCAATCCCTATCAAGCTACCAATGGTATTTTTCACAGAACTGGAACAAATAATTTCACAATTTGTATAGAAATACGAAAAATCTTGAATAGCCAAAGCAATCTTGAGAAAGAAGAATGGAACTGGAGGAATCAACCTGCCTGACTTCAGGCTTTACTACAAAGCTACAGTCATCAAGAGAGCATGGTACTGGCACAAAGACAGAAATATAGATCAATGGAACAAAATAGAAAGCCCAGAGATAAATCCACGCACCTATGGACACCTTATCTTTGACAAAGGAGGCAAGAATATACAATGGAGAAAAGACAATCTCTTTAACAAGTGGTGCTGGGAAAACTGGTCAACCACTTCTAAAAGGATGAAACTAGAACCCTTTCTAACACCATACACAAAAATAAACTCAAAATGGATTAAAGATCTAAACGTAAGACCAGAAACTATAAAACTCCTAGAGGAAAACATAGGCAAAACACTCTCCGACATAAATCAGAGCAGGACCCTCTGTGACCCACCTCCAAGTGTATTGGAAATACAAGCAAAAATAAACAAGTGGGACCTAATTAAACTTAAAAGCTTTTGCACAACAAAGGAAACTGTAAGCAAGGTGAAAAGACAGCCTTCAAAATGGGAGAAAATAACAGCTAATGAAACAACTGACAAAGAATTAATCTCAAAAATATACAAGCAACTCCTGCAGCTCAATTCCAGAAAAATAAATAATCCAATCAAAAAATGGGCCAAAGAACTAAACAGACATTTCTCCAAAGAAGACATACAGATGGCTAACAAACATATGAAAAGACGCTCAACGTAAGTCATTATCAGAGAAATGCAAATCAAAACTACAATGAGGTACCATCTCACACCAGTCAGAATGGATGCTATCCAAAAATCTACAAACAATAAATGCTGGAGAGGGTGTGGAGAAAAGGGAACCCTCTTACACTGTTGGTGGGAATGCAAACTAGTACAGCCACTATGGAGAATAGTGTGGAGATTCCTTAAAAAACTGGAAATAGAACTGCCATATGACCCAGCAATCCCACTGCTGGGCATACACACCGAAGAAACCCGAATTGAAAGAGACACGTGTACCCCAATGTTCATCTCAGCACTGCTTATAATAGCCAGGACACGGAAGCAACCTAGATGCCCATCAGCAGACGAATGGATAAGGAAGCTGTGGTACGTATACACAATGGAATATTACTCAGCTATTAAAAAGAATACATTTGAATCAGTTCTAATGAGGTGGATGAAACTGGAGCCTATTATACAGAGTGAAGTAAGCCAGAAAGAAAAACACCAATACAGTATACCCACACATATATATGGAATTTAGAAAGATGGTAGCGATAACCCTATATGTGAGACAGCAAAAGAGACACAGATGTATAGAACAGTCTTTTGGACTCTGTGGGAGAAGGCGAGGGTGGGAAGATCTGAGAGAATAGCATTGAAACATGTATATTATCATATATGAAACAGATCGCCAGTCCAGGTTCAATGGATGAGACAGGGTGCTCAGGGCTGGTGCACTGGGATGATCCAGAGGGATGGGACGGGGAGGGAGGTAGGAGGGGGGTTCAGGATGGGGAACACATGTAAACCCATGGCTGATTCATATCAATGTATGGCAGAGCAAACTTATCTTTAGAATGGGCTTGATAGTTGCTACTTCATAAGACCTGCCTTAAAGATAAAATCAGGAGAGAAATGTATTATATCATTTAGGAGGTGCTCAGTAAATGTCCTTTTTCTCCATATTTCCCTGTTATTTTCCCCTGTTCCTTCTGTAATTTTAGTCACAATCCCTCCACTGATCATTCTTGGTGCTGTTTGCTCTCTCTCTCTCTCTCTTTTTATTTTGTCCATGTCCCATGGCATGTGGGATCTTCGTTCCTTAAGCAGGGATCGAACTTGTACCCCATGCAGTAGAAGCATCGAATTTTAACCACTGGACTGCCAGGGAAGCCCTGCTTCCCTTTTTGTTTTGCTGTAAGGCCAAGCCTGAGCCCGTCTGTGGAATACGTCTGATTGCTCCTTGCCCTGGATCTGATCTGAGGTCCTGGCCATGAGCAGCCTCTGCTCAGTCCCCACCCTGGAAAGCCTGCACGGTTGTGCCACCATGTGCTGGTCCCAAAGGACACTTTGCCTCCTGAGATGCTGCATATGCTTCCCCAGCCCCGTCTCTGAAATATATTTTTATTGTTCCTGAGCCTAGCACTTGATAGAGGTTGAGTGAATGCTTGTTGATGATGAGAGGGCCTTTTTCTAACCAGAATGACAGAACAGTTTCAGGACAAAGGTTGGCTGCCCTCTCCGTGAGGGTTAATTGTTAATTAAACTACCGGAGAGCACTGTGTGTGTCAATGCACTCAAGTCAGTGGGGAAGGCAAGTCCCAGTAGCATAAACATTTCTGCTTTTTAAAAAGTTATTTTTTAAGGGAAAAGAATTTTGGAAAATGTCATTGTTTTGAATGAGCTAAGACATTAAATACACACAGCTGAGTCTTTTTTAAATTAATAAAGAACAAACATAGGCAGGGACATCCACATTTATAAATCATCCACTTGGTATTCAGCACTTTGCCTTCTATGTATCATCCATATATTACCTTATTTAATCAATATTCATCAGATACTCTACCGAAGAGATCTATTTCATCAGTCCAATGATGATTTATCCTGATGTGATATTGACTGGTACAGAATGATTTTTTATGAGGATTTAAATAGCCAACAGAATGAAATGTTCATTGTATTAATGAGGTTTTGTGATAAAATGTTGGAGTAAGAAATAATCCTCAAATCTCAGTGGATGAACCCACAAAGGTTTATTTTTTGCTTATGTTATATATTGTCTGAGGTCAGCTACTGCTCTGTACTGTCTTCATTCCAGGACCCCGTCTGAAGGAGCAGTTCTAACCTGGGATTTAGTGGTCTCTTTGTAGAGGGGCAATTCCACAGCCACACCATGCCTGAAAGAAATCGACCCTGAATATACATTGGAAGGACTGATGCTGAAGCTGAAGCTCCAATACTTTGGTCACCTCGTGCAAAGAGCTGACTTATTGGAAAAAACCCTGATGTTGGGAAAGATTGAAGGCAGGAGGAGAAGGGGACGGCAGAGGATGAGATGATTGGATGACATCACTGACTCAATGGACATGAGTTTGAGCAAACCCAGGAGATGTCGAAGGATAGGGAAGCCTGGCATGCTGCAGTCCATGGAGTTGCCAAAAGTCAGACATGACTTAGCAACTGAACAACACTACCTTGCCTTGACTCTCAAGCTTCTCCTGGACAGATCCATGCTACTCCTGTATGTGTCTCCTTAGCCGAAGCAAATCCTGTGACTGAGCCCCTGTGAATGGGACAATGAGAACATTCTTCCTATGGTAAGGGAGGAAGAAGTCTGTGAACCACAAAGCAGAGAATATGTAATGTCCACCAACAGATGAAGGGAGTGAAACATTTAGAATGATATTAAATCTTACTACTGAAGCTAGACTCTCCTTTCAGCTGGTAAAAACCATATGCCATTAAGTTCTACAGACTAAGACTTTCTCCGCTCCTGTCTCCTTTGCATTCCCCGATGCCCTGATAAGAAGCAAAACAAATTTGCCAGGAGAAAGTTGTGGAGAGCCTGAATTAAAACAATGGTGTGGGAAAGAAGGGGAACGAGTGGATTTGAGAGATATTTAAGATATGTAGTGATCAATAGAAACTCCTAGTGGTAAGATTGGTGGTGGTTTAGTCGCTAAGTCATGTCCAGCTCTTTGCGACCCCATGAAGATAACCTGCCAGGCTTCTCTGTCCATGGGATTCTCCAGGCAAGAATACTGGAGTGGGTTGCCATTTCCTTCTCCAAGTGATCTTCCTGACCCAGGGATCAAACCTGGGTCTGCTGCATTGCAGGCAGCTTCTTTACCGACTGAGCTAGGAGGGAAGATTGGTGGGAGCCCAAGGTTTGGGACTTGTTTACCAGCCATTTGGATATGAAAGGTTTACACTTTAGGGAAACTAGGTAACCAGTAATTTCTTTGCTGGTTGATTGGGCTTTGAAGTACCTCACTATTTAATTTCATTCTTTCAAAAATGGACTATTTCAATAAAGGGGCATACGGTGGTCATTTTGCAGTCCACATCCTCATAAAAGTTGTAATCATTGGCTTCTTTTGGAAGAGAGAGTTCACGAGTGGACTGAAGCAGGTAGGGAACTCCTTGCACTCAGCATTACACAAGCAAACCTGACCATGAACTCCAAGTCCAGGACCATTGGACAGCAGGATAATAGCTGCATAAAAATGCCCAATCTCTCCTTAGAGAATGATGGCTCAATCTTACCAAAGATACTAATATCTCAAGTCAAAACAGTGGGCAGGAGTTTAGAGTTTTAAATAGTACAGAAACAAATCTTCTAATTTTACTTCCAATATATGTTAACTTTGAATTAAAAAGTAATATCATAAAATGGATTAGAATTGCAATCATAGTGTGTCAAGACAGTTCTATTCCTTTTTGGGGGTTCTGTAATCTTTTCCCCTAACTATAATTTGTTAACATTTTTTATGAGAGTGAAACCAGTTGAGATCTAAGCATTTGCTCGAGTCAAAGCTGTTTTTGTCTATTAACTTCCCTAGAGGAAAGAAGGTCCACAAGTGGGTCATATTAGCCGCAAAAGTTGACAGGTATTTTTAAATTCTAGAGCTGAAACAATTCTGGGGAAGAAAACGGGACAATGATTGTGATTCCTCTCAGAATAGAAGGAAAGAGCAACAATCTACCAAAAGGGATAATGAGACATCAATGCACAAAACTTAGAATCAGGACAAAGTCCACTCCAAAATCTACCAGAAATGGGTAATTCACTAAAAAGAACTCTAACAGGATCTCTTGCATTGGACAAGGCTCTGTGTTGGATGCTGTGGGGGCTTACAGAGAATTAAGATGGAAGTTCTGTCCTCAACAGGCAAATTATTTAGTTCACAAGGCAAAGCATATAAAACAAAAAAATCCTTAATATATGGTAGAATTTGGTAAAGCCTAAATGTTATTTTTAGAGGGTTATGCATTAATTCCTGTGTTCATTTCTCTAATATTTTACACTACCTTTGGGATACAGCATAAAACAGGCAGAGCCCCTGTGTCATATGGAGTCGTGCAATCCTAGTTCAACAAGATGTTGTTAACGAAGAGGCATAAATGGAATACCAATTATGTGTATAGCATATGTTTTGATAACAGAATAAATAGGATTTTGTTTCCGCCTTCCCAAATTACTGTTGTGATAACCGTGAGTTTACATTCCTGGGATTTATTTATCTTGCTTACAAAATTAAGAATGTTTTGCTTACTACAAAGAGCTAGCTTAAAAATATAATAAGACTGCATACGTGAAATTCAGGCATAAGTCAACATACCTAAGAAAAATTGCATATGGCAGCCATACTGGTATTCCCATGGGAACCAAAAAAAAGAGAGCAATCCTCCCCTCATGCAAGATGAAGTCAAAGCATTATGAAAAGAAGACACATCACAAAGAGGAGAGAAATTTTCCCTTCAACTTCCTTGTAAAGTCTTATTTTATCCTTTAAAACTCAGAGTTTTCTTCACATGGGAAAAATTTCTTCTAAGAAGAGTCAATTACCTTCCACTTTCTTTTTCTACTGTTCATAGGTTTATCATATCATAGATCATACCCCCTTGCTAGGGGTTAAAATATTTCTGTCCTATTAGTCTGTAATATTTGTAAAGGAAGGAACCTAGCCTTTGCATCTTTGTGTCTCTAGCTTCTGGTTCAACTTAGCATAATATGTTGCTTATTGAAGAAATAACTAAGAAGCTAGACTATCAGTGAACTCTTGGGTTCCAGAGGAAAGAAGGGACCACCAGAGGAATAAGCATTTCTCTTTGTGCTTTAAGAAATGCGTGACACCGGCTCTAAAAATTATAGGCACATTCTGCCCGCGAAAAATGTGCTTCTCCAAATGATGTCTTAAGTTAAGAGTGAGCTACTTGATCCTTACCTAGTCAGCATGTTAGTCTTATAAACGGTTTTGATCCAGCCACTGTTCTTGAAACCATCTATATAGGATCAAACACAAACTATTTATCTCTTCCAAAACTTATGCTGACATATTTTCATTCTCACATATTTTCATTCTCATCACCTTGAAGCTCTCCCCACCTGTCTTCTGGCCCTCCTACCTTCCCTGTGGTTCCCAAATCGGCTATGTCCTTTCAAGGGCAAATTTATGTCACAGGCATGAAAAAGCTACTTTGCCTTCTCAGCCCAATATATTACTATTTGGTCTTCAAAATCCATTTTAAACAAAAAGTCTACAATATTTTCCTTGTACAATTAGCCACACCCTTCCTTCAGTTGCCAAAATTTTTTGCTTGTCATGTGTAATGTCACTTCTTCCAAGGGTAATTATATCAACCATGCTGCCAATTCTTTAAGGCAAAGCATAGGGTTTAGTTTTTTACTCCAGTGCCTAGTGAAATGCATGGCTCCTATTAAATGCTCAAAAATGTTGGAAGAAAGGAAAAATAGAAAGACCAAAGATGAAAAACAGGAGGCAGGAATGGAGAAAAAAATGGATGGAAAATGGGAAGAAAGGGACGATCATTTGAGGAAACCTGATGTGAATCACTATAACATTGATCTTTCCCCTTCAGTGTTTCATATTGAAGGCAGGAGGAGAAGGGGATGACAGAGGATGAGATGGTTGGATGGCATCACTGACTCGATGGACATGAGTTTCAGCAAGCTCCGGAAGCTGGTGATGGACAGAGAAGCCAGGCATTCTGCAGTCCATGGAGTCACAAAGAGTCAGAAAAGACTGAGCGGCCAGACTGAACTGATAACACTGATACAGTTTTATTGTACTAACTGTTACATGTTGAATACCCACACTGTGGCAAGCACTATGCTGGAGATTTTATGTGTCATCTCATTTTCTCGATATCTCTAATTTAATAGATTTATGAGTTTGGAATTTACATCTTCATACACTTTTTATAAAACTCAAGGACCATGTCTAACTAGCAGAGAAGCTTTAAAAATTGAAAAATTAATAAACTGGTCATTGATTGTATGTCATAATTTCTATCAAGTCCCGTAGGCAGATCTCCTACATTTTTTAAAGCTTAATAGCCATTTCCAAAATTTTGTTTTATTAATGAACTGTTTGTCTCTTATTTTCCAACTTGTTTGATTCACTGCTAGTTAGGTCTCTTACATTTAGATAAATAAATATTGACTAAACAAATGTAAGGAGCACTATCCTGAGTCTCTGAGTGATTCACAGACATGGTCCCTTCTTTTTTAGGACTCAGAGCATCCATGTCCTACATTCCAAGATCCTCATATCACCAATGGTGTTAGCATGACTACCATACAGCTGCTTATATGTCTGATTTTGCCCACTCAGCCAATTATTTCTTTGGGGTACATTTCTGAAAGTAAAGTTGCTGTCTTAAAGGTGTGGACGTCTTTAAAGCTTTTATGTATAAATTGAAGTCAGCTTCCATAAAAGTTTTAGCCACAGTGAGTATAGAGAGTCTGTTCACATTCCCAAATCACTCAGCACTTGTAATTACTAACAATAATGATTTATTTACTTTGAATTTAGCATTATTCTTTCCTAATCAGATAGATATTGATTATATTTGTATTTTTTCACTCTTATAAGATGAACAACATATATATCTGCTGATCATCTGCATTTCTCATTGTGAATTACTTTTACATACTTTGTCTCTATATAATTTTACTTCAGTTTTCATGTATATATATATATATATACACATATAGAATTGATTTTTTTTTGATGTGTACTTTGCAATTTTTTTCACATCTCTCTATTTAGCTTTGCTTATGGTAGTCTTGACATATAGATGGGTTTAAAAAACATAATCAGATCTATCACTCCGCATTTGGTGTTATGCTTACAAATGGTAAATCAATTTAATTTTAGATCTAGTGATATGAAAAGCTACCAGGGAAGAATTATGAAATGCTTCTCTTTGAGATGAAATCTTTAGCTATTTACACATGTCAGACTGTGACAAGGTATGGTGATTGGAAACTGCTTAGGGGACGTGAGCTGTGGAGCTGCGATGGAAGCCATGCTGAGCAGCAAGGTGTGTCCAAGGTCACACTCAACAGGAGACCCAACAGCAGTGAAGCCAGTGACTCTGACTTCTGCCACAGAAATCCACTGACCCTTAACTACACTGGGGCACCTTGCCTTTTGTCTGGAAAGCCAGCAGATGAAACATTAGATTTGAACATATTAAAATTGATTTTTTTTCAAAGAGTATAATTTATTTAAATAAAATGCATTCTGCCAGGAGCTCCAAGAACAGAGAGTGTGGAACTAGAACTTCGGAAATCTGGCAGTAGTTTTTATTTTGCTTGACTTTGGGCCTCAGATTATTTTATTTCTCAACAAAGAAATAAAACCTAACCATCCCTAGAATCCTCTTTTCCCCCTTTTACCGTCTATTTTTAAAAGAAGGCTAGTTACAGTGCTGTGTTGGTTTCCACTGTGCAGTGTGAATCTGCTCTAAGTATACATATGTTCCCTTCCTCTCGAGACTCCTTCCCAGCCACCCCCATCCCACCCCTCTGGGTTATTGCCGAGCACCGGGTCGAGCTCCTGTGCTGTACTGCAGCTTCCCACTAGCTATCTACTTTACACGTGGTAGTGAATATACGTCAATGCTACTCTCTTAATTTGTTCCACCCTCTCCTTTCCACCCTGTGTCAATGAGTCTGTTTTCTACATCTGGGTCGTTAATCCGTCCCTGCAAATAGGTTCATATATATCTTTTTTTTTCTACATACCATACATATGTGTTAATATACGATATCTGTTTTTCTCTTTCCAACATACTTCACTCTGTGTGACAGACTCTAGGTTCATCCATATCAGTTCAACTGACTCAAATTTGTTCCTTTTTATGGCTGAGAAACATTAATCTATAACTTTCCAAAGTTTATGCTTTCACTAATCTTAAATGCACACTGTGTAACAACCACTTTTTGTGACCTCGGAGAATGAAGGACATTGGCCCAAGTTATTCCTCTGAAGCTCTCTGAATCTCCTGAAAGATGTTGCTCTGTGCAGAAAGCATGGATGTGGATGGAAGACGGTTGGCTTTGGAGCTGGGACTATTCGAAAGTTCTTTTGCTTCTTGTGACCTTGGGAAGTGGCCTAGACTTTTCTTTGAAGTTCTCTTTTATCTGAGGCAAAGGTGTTATTATGATAAGAAAAGTCAGATGCTTGACAAGTGGTAGAACCTAAGTAATGTACCTTGAGGTGCAACCTAGACGAGATGGATCGAGCCTGGAAAGATGTGGCATTTACCGCTCACCCTACTCTATTGGCCTCAGGCTTCACACCTATACATTTGAGCAAAATAGTGTCCCTCTTATAGAAATGTTGTGATGAGCAAAGAGGATTATGTTCATTTCTCATAATCCCCAAATTCATTCTAAGGCCTACTATGCAATCCTACTGAATGTTCCTAATGTCCTTCCTCAGTCACCAGGATAACAATTTCATACTTCTACTCTTTTTTTTTTGAAAGATGGATGGATTAGGAAACTTTATTGATAAGGACTTCTGCTCTGTTCTAATCACATTTATAGTACACAGACTATCAATACTTTCTAGTTGAGGAAACAAAAACTCTGGCCATTGTATTGTTGCTGACATGCTGCTGCTGCTAATTCATGTCAGGCATGCCTGACTTAAGAGAGATTATAGGCAAGAGTCCAAATATAAAAAATTCATTATGAAATATATGCAAAAAAAAAAAAAGAAAACTCAACAAATTACACATAGGTGGAAAGTGAAGTGAAAAGTGAAAGTAAAAGTGAAGTCACTCAGTCATGTCTGACTCCTTGCGACCCCATGGACTGTGGCCAACCAGGCTCCTCTGTCCACAGGATTTCCCAGGCAAGAGTACTGGAGTGGGTTGCCATTTCCTTCTTGAGAGGATCTTCCCGACCAAGGGATTGAACCCGTCTCCCGCATTGTAGGCAGACACTTTACCGTCTGAGCCACCAGGGAAGTCGTCAAAAGAAGACAGCTTTTTTTTTTTGGTAGGCTGAAATGCACATTTTGTTTAACAAACATAATCTACAAGGACTAAAAGAACAGCTTATTCCCAGGAGAAGTAAGAGTGTGGGTACTTAGATTAGCACCTATAAAGTACAAAAAAAAGAAAAAAAGGAGAAAGCTCTCTACAAGGACCATCTGGACCCAGGTTTCTATGAGTAGACTCTCCAGACACTTGATAGTAACTCATTATATTCCAAGTTAGCTTGGCAATCTGCTGACTCGGTTAACTGCTTCAGGTCTTCAGTGCTTTAGGGCAATAGATATACCAATACTCCTACTCTTCAAGCTTCAACAATAAGCTGTCTTCTCTGCTCCAAAATAATAACCTCACTTATTTCGCTAATGAAGCAGAAAACCTTCATGAGAATGATATCAGCTTTCTGAAATTCAAACTACGGACCTACAGCACTGGCCCCCATACTCTGACTTCTTCATATTTTACCCTGGATTTCACCATAAATGATCATTCATCCTCACTCTTTTAGGATGACTCTTCCAAAGGTTCACTCAATCTTATTCCCAAATGCCCATTGAGAGATGTTGCTTCTTCATTCTTCTCCCTCTCTTCTGAAGCATCAGGAGTTATCATTCTAGTGGATACTCCCATCAACACTTGGCCCATCATGTAGTGCTCAGATAGTTCTCTTCACACACATACACACACACACACACACACACACATTCCTTCACTCAGCATCATACTAGCTAAAATGCTGCTATAATTCTCTGCTTGCCTTTACCATGAAGCACCTAGGATGGGCCGTCTATAGCCTCTGTCTGCATTTTCTGTCTGGACAAGGCTACTGGAGACATAATAGCCCAGGCTACCTCGTATCTGGGCTGGAAATGAAACATGCATTCCTTCCTATCAGGTCTCCATTCTTTCATGTAAGCCAACATAAAAGCCTTGCAATCTGTGCCAAAACAAACTAACAAAACCCAGAAAATAATCCTCTATTTTTTAGTTTTAAAAAAGTTTCTAATTATGGTAAAAGGCATGAAACGTGAAATTTATCATCTTGACCATTTTCAAGCCTACAGTGCAGTAAGGTTAACTTCATTGTGCAGCCATCTTTGTGATCTATTTTCAGAACTTTTGCCATCCCAGACTGAAATCCTGTACCTATGAAAGAGCTCTTCATTTACCCCTCCCCCAAGCCCCTGCCCACTTTCTGTCTCTATAAATCTGACTACTCTAAGTAACTCATATAAATGGAAACATAGTGTTCCCATTTATATGGATAATAAGTGGAAAATTACTATCCACTGAATAAACCACTGGCTTATTTCACTCAGCACTATGTCCTCAATGTTCATCTGTTGTAGTATGAGTCAGCTTGAATAACATCCCATTATATATATCAACCACATTTAGTTTATGTACCAGTTGAGGGACACTTGGATTATTTCCACCTTTGGGCTATTGTGAATAATCCTGCTATGAACACGGAGACACAAATATCTCTTTGACATTTTGCTTTCAGTTCTTTCGGGTATACAACCAGAAATGGAATTGCTGGATCATACAGTGATTCTATTTTTAATTTTTTGAGGCAAGGAACTACTGTTTTCCATAGTAAATGCACCATTTTACCATCCTCCGGACAACACACAAGTGTTCTGATTATCCAGCCTCACCAGCAGCAAGCAACCTTTTTAAAAGATGAATTAGACCAAAGCACTCTCCTGCTAAAACACTGCTAAAAAATTCTCACATGTTAGTATAGGAGAATCCTCATATTGGTATATGAACATGTTTTAAACATTTTATTAATATTTTATACAAGTGTGTAATCAATTGACAGTGTTGTGACAGTTTCAGGTGAACAGTGAAGGAATTCAGCAATATATATACATATACCCACTCATATACAACACAAAGTAAGAACAAATTTCCCTGGAATTATGCAATTCCTATTTAAACTGCAAAGGAATACAGTGACTATCAAGCCACTCAGAGTCACAGAAGTCTTAAATGCATATTGTTAGGTGAAAGAAGCCAGTAAGAAAAGGCTGCATACTGTTTGAATCCAACTGTACAAACGTTCTGGAAAAAGAAAAAATGGAGACACTAAAAAGGTCAGTGGTTGTCAGGATCTGGGGGACTGGTACTGAGGACGGAGACAGAGGAGCAGGTGTAGCTCAGAGCATTCTTAGCCCAGTGAAATTATTCTGTATGATGTTGTAACAATGGATATGTGATATTGTACAATTTAGCAAACTCATATAATAGAAACACAAAGAGGGGGCCTAAGGTAAACCATAGGCTTCATCTGTAAATAAAGTTTCAATATGTGTTCATAAAGTGTAACAAACATGCCACACCAAAACAAGATCCTGATAACAGGGGAAATAGAAGCAAGGGTGTGTGGGTGTGAAAGTAAATGAAACTCCCTGCTCTTGTTAAATGTTTCTGTAAATCTAAAACTTCTCTAAGAGATAATTTCTATTAATGAAGAAAAACAACTAGTGAGTGGGCTGAAGCACTATCAACATGATAATAAAGATTTATTTTAGATTTTTCAAGTGACCTGTTACAGTGCAGTTTGGATACTGGAAAGATGGATCTCTGTCATCTTTTTTTTGTTAAGGTATAGTACCTTGAGCTTTGTCTTTATTAATATGTTTGGCATTAGACATAATTATGAGCTATCTGTTATTTGTTCTATGCCTGTGTTTCTTCAAAATACAGAACTACTATAATTGTTAAGAAGTCAAGATGAGATAAAAATAAATGCAGAGTCAGTCAAATAAACATGGTCTTCATCCAACTCTATCTACATTTTTGTTTCTTGAATTGAATCATGCCATGGACTCTTACATAGCACATGTCTTCCTGTAAAGCTGATTTTGATCAAATATGTTGTTTTGTTTTAGTTTTGATGCGAATCCCTGATTTTATCCACTCTTTCCATTGAAATGATCCAAGCCTCTGCTTCTGATTACAACACGTAATTGTAGCCCAGCAAGTTATTTGGTCAATACGGGTTTTTAACTTCAATGAAAATTTATATGTTTTTTTCCAGTAAAAGTCATTTCAATGGAAAAATTATGCAGTTATTGGGTATCCGTGTGGATTTGTAGGGTTGAGGGTAAAGTTATGGAATAATAGTTTCTTTTGTGAATTGATTTCTTACAATTGTTTCAACATTTTATGGTATAAGAAATGCTTCATATTTTGGTTAAAGCCTCTTTAATAAAACCATCTCCTTCTGTAGTAAGTTAAATGTTACCTAAGCAGATATCTGAAACAAAAGGTATTTATCTATTTCTTGCATGATTCAGCCAGACAGAAAAGGGAGAACATATGAAATGTTTGTCTTATAAATCCCCATGATTCTCTAAAGAAATCCACATAAATTCAACCAATATTTGTTGAACAACTACTTTAAATCTGGCATTATTCTGAGCTCTATAAACTGAATGGACATCGAGCTCACATTTACTGCCCTCACACAGTATATCTTCAATTAGAGGGGGTAGATAATATAGAATTGTCACTTGTTATCCAGATTCCATGACCCCCCCATGGATACCAAAAGTCCCTTATGATCAGATCTCCACATTCTTCATTCCAAATCTGAGGATCCAGAGGGTCACCTGAAGTGTTATTGAAAAAGCATTGTGTGTATGAAGATCCACGTGGTTTAAATGCTTGTTGTCCAAGGCCCATCTGTACACATACATAATTACTAACACTCCTAAAGATTAAGGCTACAATGAGAAGAAAGAACATTCATAGGAAAGAGGATAACTGAGGTTGAGGTGCTATGGCCTCTTTTAGGAGACAACACTCAAGTTGAGATCTGAATGATGAAGAACTGCAGTAAAAAATCTGTAAATAACCTTGCTTGTAAACTAAAGTGTTAGCTTCTCACAGTTTCACAGATGCTGGAAGAAGATATATGACTCTGGATACAACCAGTAGAACAAATTCTGTAAACCATCACAATCCAGAAGTAAGCCAGAAAGAAAAATGCCAAAACAGTGTACTAACACATATATATGGTATTTAGTTAATCGGTAAAGATAACCCTGTATGTGAGACATCAAAAGAGACACAGATAAATAGAACAGTATTATGGACTCTATGGGAGAGGGTGAGGGCGGGAGGATATGGGAGAATGGCACTGAAGCATGTAAATTATCATATGTGAAACGAATTGCCAGTCCAGGTTCGATTCATGATACAGGGTGCTTGGGGCTGGTGCACCGGGATGACCCAGAGGGATGGGATGGGGAGGGAGGTGGGAGGGGGGTTCTGGAAAGGGAAAACATGTACATCCACGGTGGATTCATGTCAATGTATGGCAAAACAAATACAATATTGTAAAGTTAAAAAATAGATAAATAAACTAATTTAAAAAAAAATGAAAGAAAACCAAGTTTCTAAAAAGAGTTCTTAAAACAAAACTCTTAAGTTTCTGCATTGACCTTTGTATTCAACTGAGTCCTATATATAGATAGAGCAAAACATCTTAGTAATCGCACAAACTGCCTTAGTCTGCAAGGAAGAAGACAGTGGAAATTGTTTGTCATCAGTTATACCCTTGGTCAGTGAGTTGAGACTGGCTTGAAAGCCTTCCAGGGCTCCAGGGATGTCACTGACCACTTCAACTAAAGTGAGGGATGATTTTTATGCAATTTTTTCTGACTGAATGACTCCCATCCAAGGTTTACAGCCACAAGCTGCACATAAGTAGCCTCAGATGCCCTTCCATGAAGTCCCCTGCCTGCAGTCCTCTGAGTGCTGCTGACCCATGCTGGTTTTCTTAGGCATTTGATGGTCTCTCATGACCACCCTATGTCACCATGCTTCTGTGGGGAAGGCAAATTAGTGCCTCCATCTCACATAGCTATAGCCTGGGGTGCGCATGACGTCCCTGGAAAGAAAGCGCTATTTAAAATTGCTAGGAACCCCGACCTTTCCATAAGTCAGAAGCTTAGGATGAATCCAAAATGACCTTAAAACCAACTCAAAGGCAGTACACTGCCCAGTTTAGTTAAATAATCATGCTTCATGCTTTTCTGGGGAGAGTTGAAGGAGGGAAGCTGTTCTAGCTTGTCCTGTTTGCCAGAGGGCGTGTGTTTGCTCTTGGTGACTAAGAAACAGCTAAGGGAATGAGGGGTGTGGAAGATGTTTGAACGGAGGTGTTGGCAGATGCTCTGCTTGAGAGGTGCAGGATCGGGCCCCCCTGTTTGTTTCTGACAGATTTCTCAGTCAGGTTAAGGAGAACAGCAGTCCTACAGTCATCAGAACTGCCTGGTGGAAGGCGGCAGACCCAGCAATCATTGAAATCTAAGGCACAGGTAAGAGTTTGGGAGATCTGCATCGAGTCATCTGCCTTGTGAGGAAGGTTCCAAGTACAGTTATGGAACACAAGTCACTGAAGCCCTTCTCTTCCCTATTCCTACCTGGTGTTGGGGTGTTCCCACCTCAGGTGCACTGCACCAAATCTGCCTTTCCTAGACCAGTAGTTAAACCATCCCAGTTAGCATCATCAGTAAGGAGCAGGCCCTTACTATAGGCATCTATGTGCTGAATGGAGAGCTGCCACTTCTGTGTCTACTGCTGGGGCCAGGTCAGCTGTGCTGTTCAACACTGTGCACCATTTCCATTTGACAAACAAAGCTGATTGGTTACTATCCTTCCTCTTCTTAAAGGCTGTATATCGGTCAGCTTCCTTCTTATAAATGATACTGTTAAGCCCTCAGAAAGATAGGATACTTCTTTTGCAGATTAACAGACCCGAGCTCCAATTCCCATAATACAACGCAAAGAAGGGTGGAGAACACCTCAAAATGCATTGTCTTGAATTACAGAAGAGCGATTTTGATCTTAGGGAACCCACATTTTAATAATGGGCAGTAAACATGACTGCCGTTTTCCCCAGAGAGAGACACTTTCTCTACATTTCAGAGTTACTTGCAACACAAACTTCTGTGAAATGTTGGTCTGATCCAGGACAGTGTGTGCCTCGCTCAAAATATGCATGATTCAAGCAACCTGTTGAGAATCACCTACCTTATGTCAAAAAGCACAGCAAGTCTGAACACTTGGAGGCTAAATGATGCAGAAAAACTGGCATGTTGCAGGAATAAGAAGCAGCCAGTCTTTCCAGAACTAAAGGACAAGTGATCAGAGATGAAGCAGAGTCCAAATCATGGACTATCTTCTAAGGCCCTAAGTCATAAGGAAAAACAGAAATTTAATTTTCTGCCTTTCATTTTGTATATTAAATGCAGATACTGAAAAAGATTTGCTCTCATATAAAATTCCAATAATTTAACTGTGATCAATTTAATTTTCACTTATTTTACTCAAATTCAAACTGGGATATTCTTCTACCATGCATCATAAAAACTGGTGGAAAAATGGAAGCCAAGATGAGTGTTTCAGGGCTTGAATTCAATGACATGCTAACAGAATGACCTGTCTTTTCATTTCAGAAAATTAATCAGATATAGAATTTCAATACCTCAAGGACAGAGAGTGGGAGAGAAGATCTATTATGCCTTGTGCCAGGGATCATAAATGTTAGTTGTGATGAAGGAAACTCCTTATTTAATTATGGGAGCAATTTAAATAAAAGGGTAATAATTTCTGTTGGCACTTTAAAAATTACAATTAATCATGGTACACTTTGGGGACAATAATTCATAATGTAACATAACTCTGCATGAATTACCTTGCAATTGAAATTATTTCATCAATACATTTCCATCTTCTAGCTGTAATCCACTTTTCTTTTTAGAATTTTGTAATGCACATACATATTTGAGATGTATAGGAGGCACATGCTCCTATATGTATGAATTTTCCAGATAGAAAAGTTAGCCTTATTTAAATGTGGCTTCGTGCCTAAGCTGCCGATGGAGGCCCAGCCCTAACTAAGATTTAGAAGGGCAACCAACCTTTAGAGCAGAAGTGAGGACTATTTTTGTACTGCAAAAGCCTTGGTTTTATGTTTATTTGTAAGATTTTGGCAGCTATTTTGGGATGTTTCTGAGTTGCGATGAGAAACATTATGTCCATGAATTTGAAAAAAAGGAGGGAAAAATTAAAAATAAAAATGATTTTAGCGTATGGATTTTTTTTTAATTTAAATTCATTATCAAACAGATTTTGATATTCTTGTGTGGGTTTTGTGTAGGGGGATGTGTCTCTTCTAGCTGGCTGTTTCAGGAAGATGCTTGAGGGGGAAAAATAAATATCTTTGAAAAAGATTCCATGTTCCAGTTTTTCAAAGTACATTTTTAAACTTGTAGGAAAGTTTATGACTACACAAACGATGATACCACACTGACTGAAGGGGAATGAGCCCTGGGTCTGTGGGTTGCCTGGGTTGGCTGGTCAGTAAGGTGAAGGGCTTCAAGTCTGAATTCACATGAATCCCTGGACTGTTTGAACAAATCACTTTTTCTTTCAAAGTCTCATAGACCTTTTGTGGAATGACTATTAGAGCATACCTAGACTTTGTGTGTGTGTGCTCAGCTGCTTAGTCGTGTCTAACTCTGCAACCCCGTGGACTTTAGCCCAGCAGGCTCTCTGTCCTGGAATTTCCCAGGCAAAACAATGGAGTGAGTTGCCTTTTCCTACCCAGATGTTATTAAAAAGCAGAGACATCACATTGCCAACAAAGGTCCTCATAGTCAAAGCCATGGCTTTCCAGTAATCATGTACATATGTGAGAGTTGAACCATAAAGAAGGCTGAACACCCAAGAGTTGATGCTTCAAATTGTGGTGCTGGAGAAGATTCCTGAGAGTCCTTGGACAACAAGGAGATCAAACCAGTCCATCCTAAAGGAAATCAGTCTTGAATATTCATTGGAAGGACTGATGCTGAAGCTGAAACTCCAGTACTTGGACACCTGATGCAAAGAGCCAACTCATCGGAAAAGTGGAAAAGAAAATGGCAGCCCACTCCAGTATTCTTGCCTGGAGAATCCTGTGGATGGAGGAGCCTGGTGGGCTGCTGTCCATTGGGTCGCACAGAGTCGGACATGACTGAGGTGACTTAGCATGCATGCATGCATGCATTGGAGAAGGAAATGGCAACCCACTCCAGTATTCTTGCCTGGAGAATCCCAGGGACGGAGGAGCCTGGTGGGCTGCCGTCTATGGGGTCGCACGGAGTTGGACATGACTGAAGCGACTTAGCAGCAGCAGCATTGGAAAAGACCCTGATTCTAGGAAAGACTGAAGGCAGAAGGAGAGGGGATGGTAAAGGAAGAGATGGTTAGATCGCGTCACCAACTCAGTGGACGTGAATTTGAGCAAACTCCAGATAATAACGGAGGACAGAGGATCCAGGCATGCTATAGTCCATGGGGTTGCAAGGAGTTGGACATGACTTAATGATTGAACAACAACAAGTCAAGTGGAAATAATAAAATTCCAAACCAGTCTATCTGGATTCCAAATCCACACTCGTTTTATTGTATTGTGCTGTATGTCTTTACTATCTTTAATGTGCCTTGACCCTTAATTCTAGAAACATAAAAAAGATAAATTGAAGGAAAAAATTAGAGTAAGCTCTCTTGTAATTATTCCTTTAGAATCCGTGATACTAATAGTTATGAATTTAAAGCATTTGCTTTAAGAGGACCACTTGTTATCATCAATCTCTGAGATGCTGCAAGACATTGAAATTAGCAGGAAAGCAGGATTTTTAATGTAAATTTGCTAACCTAGAACTTTGTACTAGCATCACATCTATTGACTAATTAATTTCAAGATAAATGCTATTTGGTAGTATCTTTACCAAAGTACGTAATAAAAAAATTAAATTGTTCCATACTAAGTGTACATTCCACTTTTCAATACTTCCAGGAAGAATTTGGAGTTCCCATTTGGAGTCCTCAAGTGAGTTTTTAAAAGTTAGGGATAAAATGTGGTATCCATTCACTTTATAACTACTTTGCACTTGCTATAACATGAGCAATGATTTCCATTTTTTAAAAATGGAAATACTGAAGTAAACATCAACAACCTTGCTGCCAACCATTTCAGGATTCAAGGGAGAATGACAGATATGTAAACAAACGTTTGCAATATGATGTAAGAATTTTAAAATGCTAAACAAAGAGAAATGTGTGATTCAGACAAGGTATTTTACAGCTTACAAATACTCAACCTTCTCTCTTGTTTGGAACCCACAGTAATCTTTTGAAATAGGCTGGTCTTCCCACTCCAACCCATCCCACTTGTAAAAGTGTGGCAGGGGGCAGAAACATTGAGAGCTGAGGAGTCCTTTTGTCGAGAAGGCTGAGCACCAAAGAATTGATGCTTTCTAATTGTGGTGCTGGAGAAGACTCTTGAGAGTATCTTTCCTTTGAGAGGAGAGCAAATCAGTCAATCCTAAAGGAAATCAACTCTGAATATTCATTGGAAGGACTGGTGTTGAAGCTGAAGCTCTAATACTTTGGCCACATAAGGCGAATAGCTCACATTGGAAAAGACCCTGATGCTGGGAAAGATTGCAGGCAGGGGGAGAAGGGGACAACAGGGCATGGGATGGCTGGATGGCATCACCAAGTCAGTGGACATGAGTTTGAGCAAGCTCCAAGAGATAGTGAAGGACAGGGGAGCTTGGCGTGCTGCCGTCCATGAGGTCACAAGAGTCAGACACAACTCAGCAACTGAACAACAAGAACAATGAAGTACAAGTTGGTAGAATTCCAAAGACCACCTCACTTCCTGCTTCCCTGGTGTACAAGCTCTGCATAATCCCCACCCCTGTGAATTTGCTGGTCTATCGTTTTCATAATCAGGTGATGCTTTTTGGCATAGTTTACTGTAAGACAGAAAGATTCCCTCAGTGGGCCTCACCTAATCACATAAGCCTTTTAAAAGCAGAGAGTTTCCTCTGGTTACTTGCAGAAAAGGAAGTCAGAGATTCAGAGCACAATAAAGTTCTGTTCAGTTGCTGGATTGAGGAGGGAAGCAGATGAATAGCAAGGGATTCAGGTGACCGCTAAAGAAAAAAGGCTTCCAGCAGACAGGCCACAAGGAAAGGCGTGGCCTCCATTCTACACCTCCAAGAAACTGAATTTCTCCAATGAAAATGAACTTGTAAATGGATTTTCCCCAGAGCCTGCAAACAAGACCTCAGCCCAGCTGACACCTTAATTTCAGCCTTACAATAGCCTGAGCAGAATGTGTGACCACAGTGTGCAGGACTCCTTGCCGGTAGAACTGTGAGCTGATGAAGGAGTTTGATTTTAAGATGCTAATGTCAAGGCGATTTGTTGTGCATGAATAGAAAACCAATACAATTGATCTATGTCTCTGGACTTCAGAGAGTACTAGATTAGCCTTTGGTGAGTGTCTGTATAGGGCCAGGCATCGTTCTAGACGTTTTCCATATTATCTCACATTTACATTGAATTCAGATCAGTGCTGTGAGGTCCATATTACAACCCCCATTTTACAGATGAGGAAACTGAGAATCCGATGCTAAGAGACTTTCTCAGCAGTTCACTGACAATAAGGGACGGGCTGGAATTTAAACCAGTCTGCCCTGATCTTTGTCCTTGTCTCTTCATGTTCCACTTTGTCTTCTTAAATGCCACAATCAGTGTTGCTTATATCCACCACACCATGACGAATATTTAGTCTGCAACAGTAAACTCTTATGTATACAGAAAATATAAATATGAATACCCAGACAAATCTGCAAGAAAGATTTGGCTTAAATATGTGTTATGCTAAAAAATAAAAATACATTCCATATGTAGTTATTCCTTCCTCTCTTTCCATTATTCTTTATACTTAACTGACTTATTTATCAATGTTAAGATATGTAGCAGGTGTTATAATCAGACCACTTTGCGGATGGGGAAACTGAGGTTCAAGATAAATGATCCCTTGTCCTCACTTTATTTTGTTAGTTTCCCTACTTGGATGAAGGGAGATGTGTACCAATGACAGATTTTTTTCCCCCAGTTTGGATTCTTTGTGTTAATTTCACAATGATGAGATCCCCAGTGAAGCACTTCTAATCCTAGGAGAGTCACACAGGAAAAGAGTGATGTCTCACCCTGTCATAAATAGATACTTCACACCATCATGAGAGTCTTTTATGAATCCTCATCTCCAAAAACTGACAATTTAGATGAAGAATATCAATTTGGGTTGCTAGATTTAGCAAAAGTAAATGCAGGACACCTGGTTAAATTCGGATTTCAGATATCTAAAACTATTTTTTAAAATAAAAGTATGTCTCGTGTAATATTTTGGACATACATATACTAAAATATACTCTGTATTTACCTGAAATTCAAACTGAATTAGGCACCTGTACTTTATCTGGTGATCTTAATAACAACTTTGTAAGCAACCTGCTTTTATGTGCTAGAAAAATGGAAAGATGAAAAAAGTACATTTCCTCCTTTAGAAAGTACACCATCCAGCAGGGAAAGAGACATGTTAGACAGGTATACTATGACATAATTACAATGATAGATATGACATAACTACAATGATAGAAATATATAATAGCAATGAGTGTTGTGTACTAGAAACTTGGTTTAGGTGCTTGGTTTAGGAAACTTGGTTGTTCTAGGTGCTGAGGAACTTGCCTTGTTCTAGGTGCTGAGGCAAGTGTTTTGTTTGTATTATCTCCATTTAATTCTTGTTGTACCCTAGAAACAGTCATTATTATCATCCTACTTTGTAGGTAAGGAAACAGAGACCAATAAGGATAAATAAATTGCTATGATCATCTGACTGATACAGTGGCCAAGTTGGGACACACACCCAGGTCTGTTAGAGTGAGTCCAGCATGAGTCCAGCACACACTGCTGCTCCCAAAGCCCTGCAGGAAGACAGTTCATAGAGCTTCACATGAGCTATCACACAAAGAAGGCACATTTGTGGATTTTGCCAATCGGTCCTCAAAGATAAATAATTATTCAACATGTGGGAAAAGAGGCAAGGATCTGAGTTTAGGAAGAGAGAAAACAGCAGGCCCCCCCCCCAAAAAAAAAGGTAAAAACAAGGCATAAAGGTGTGAAATATGTGATGATTTGGGAAACAGTGCAGAGGTATTTAGAGGAGAAGGTGTGCAGAAGAAGCTAGTGAAAGAAAATGCCAAGTCAGTTTAGAAGAGGCTTATCGTCCATGCCAAAGAGGTAGAACTTGATCCTATGGACACAGAGAAGGGTGAGTGGGTAAAAATAAGTGAATCTTTATTTTATAAAATCACTTTTGCTGTCAGAGAGGAGGATGGAGTGGAGAAGGGAGTTCCAGTTTGAAGACTTGGTGAAAGCAAGCTAAGTAATGGAAGATGCCCAGGCCAATGGGAATGAGCACAGAGAAGAAGGGATGAGGGGAAGGATGGAAGCTTGTTTAGGATGGAGCATCACCAGGGCATAACAGGGAGATAACACTTCCCAATCCAGCAATGGAAAATTGGATTAAAGATTTACTGAGCATGGCCCCACCCATCAGAGCAAGACCCAGTATCCGCCCCCCAGGCAGTCTTTCCCATCAGGAAGCTTCCATAAGCCTCTTATCCTTCTCCATCAGAGGGCAGACAGACTGAAAACCACAATCACAGAAACCAACCAATCTGATCACATGGACCACAGCCTTGTCTAACTCAATGAAACTATGAGCCATGCCATGTAGCACCACCCAAGACAGATGTGTCATGGTGGAGAGTTCTGACAAAACGTGGTCCTCTGGAGAAGGGAATGGCAAACCACTTCAATATTCTTACCTTGAGAACCCCATGAACAGTATGAAAAAGCAAAAAGAAAAGACATTGAAAGATGAACTCCAGAGGTCGGCAAGTGCCAAATATGCTACTGGAGATTACTGGAGAAATAACTCCAGAAAAAATGAAGAGATGGAACCAAAGCAAAAACAACACCCAGTTGTGGATGGAACTGGTGAAAGAAGCAAGGCTCCATGCTGTAAAGAGCAATATTTCATAGGAGCCTGGAATGTTAGGTCCATGAATCAAGGCAAATTGGAGTGGTCAAACAGGAGATGCCAAGAGTGAACGTCGACATTTTAGGAATCAGCAGACTAAAATGGACTGGAATGGACGAATTTAACTCAGATGACCATTATATCTACTACTATGGGCAAGAATCCCTTAGAGGACATGGAGTAGCTGTCATAGTCAACAAAAGAGTTCGAGATACAATCTCGAAAATGACAGAATGAACTCTGTTCCTTTCCAATACAAACCATTCAATATCACAGTAATCCAAGTCTATGCCTCAACCAGTAATGCTGAAGAAGCTGAAGTTGAATGATTCTATGAAGACCTATAAGACCTTCTAGAACTAACGCCCAAAAAAGATGTCTTTTTCATTATAGGGGGCTGGGATGCAAAAGTGAGAAGTCAAGAAACACTTGGAGTAACAGGCAAATTTGGCCTTGGAGTACAGAATGAAGCAGAACAAAGGCTAATAGAGTTTTGCCAAGAGAACACACTGGTCATAGCAAACACCTTCTGCCAACAACACAAGAGAAGACTCTACACATGGACATCACCAGATGGTCAATACCAAAATCAGATTGATTATATTCTTTGAAGCCAAAGATGGAGAAGCTCTACACAGTCAGCAAAAACAAGACCAGGAGCTGACTGTGGCTCAGATCATGAACTTATTGCCAAATTCAGACTTAAATTGAAGAAAGTAGGGAAAACCACTAGACCGTTCAGGTATGACCTAAATCAAATACCTTATGATTTTACAGTGGAAGTGAGAAATAGATTCAAGTGATTAGATCTGATAGACAGAGTGCCTGAAGAACTGTGGACTGAGGTTCATGACATTGTGCAGGAGGCAGGGATCAAGACCATCCCCAAGAAAAAGAAATGCAAAAAGGCAAAATGGTTGTCTGAGAAGGCCTTAAAAATATCTGTGAAAAGAAGAGAAACAAAAGGCAAAGGAGAAAAGGAAAGATATTCCTATTTGAATGCAGAATTCCAAAGAATAGCAAAAAGATATAAGAAAGCCTTCCTCAGTGATCAATGCAAAGAAATAGAAGAAAACAATAGAATGGGAAAGACTAGAGATCTCTTCCAGAAAATCAGAGATACCAAGGGGACATTTCTTACAAAGAAGGACACATAAAGGACAGAAAAGATAGGGATCTAACAGACACAAAAGGTATTAAGAAGAGGTGGCAAGATTACACAGAAGACCTGTACAGAAAAGATTCATCATGACCCAGATAATCACGATGGTGTGATCACTCACCTAGAGCCAGACTTTCTGGAATGGGAAGTCAAGTGGTCCTTAGGAAGCATCACTACAAACAAAGCTAATGGAGGTGATGGAATTTCAGTTGAGCTATTTCAAATCCTGAAAGATGATGCTGTGAAAGTGCTACACTCAATATGCCAGAAAATTTGGAAAACTCAGCAGTGACCACAGGACTGGAAAAGGTCAGTTTTCATCTCAATCCCAAAGAAAGGCAATGCCAAAGAATGCTCAAACTACCACACAATTGCCTTCATCTCACACACTAGTAAAGTAATGTTCAAAATTCTCCAAGCCAGGCTTCCACAGTACGTGAACCGTGAACTTCCAAATGTTCAAGCTGGATTTAGAAAAGGCAGAGGAACTAGAGATCAAATTGCCAACATCCACTGGAACATCAAAACAGCAAGAGAGTTCCAGAAAAACATATACTTCTGCTTTATTGACTGTGCCAAAGCCTTTGACTATGTGGATCACAACAAACTGTGGAAAATTCTTCAAGAGATGGGAATACCAGACCACCTGACCTGCCTCCTGAGAAATCTGTATGCAGGTCAGGAAGCAATAGTTATAAGTGGACATGGAACAACTGACTGGTTCCAAATAGGGAAAGGAGTAAGTCAAGGCTGTATATTGTCACCCCGCTTATTTAACTTGCATGCAGAGTAAATCATAAGAAATGCTAGGCTGGATGAAACACAAGCTGGAATTAAGATTGCCAGGAGAAATATCAATAACCTCAGATATTCAGATGACACCACCCTTAGGGCAGAAATTGAAGAAGAACTAAAGAGCCTCTTGATGAAGGTGAAAGAGGAGAGTGACAAAGTTGGCTTAAAACTCAGCATTCAGAAAACTAAGATCATGGCATCTGGTCCCATCTCTTCATGGTAAATAGATGGGGAAACAAAGGAAACAGTGACAGACTTTATTTTGGGGGGCTCCCATATCACTGCCGATGGTGACTGCAGCCATGAAATTAAAAGACACTTGCTCCTTGGAAGAAAAGTTAGGACCAACCTAGATAGCATATTAAAAAGCACAGACATTACTTTGCCAACAAAGGTCCATCTAGTCAAGGCTATGGTTTTTCCAGTATTCCTGTATGGATGTGAGAGTTGGACTATAAGGAAAGCTGAGCACTGAAGAATTGATGCTTTTGGACTGTGGTGTTGGAGAAGACTCTTGAGAGTCCCTTGTACCTCAAGGAGATCTAACCAGTCCATCGTAAAGGAAATCAGTCCTGAATATTCATTGGAAGGACTGATGCTAAAGCTGAAACTCCAATATTTTGGCCACTTGATGTGAAGAAGTGATTCATTTGAAAAGACCCTGATGCTGGGAAAGATTGAGGGCAAGAGGATAAGGGAACGACAGAGGATGCAATGGTTGGATGGCATCACCCACTCAATGCACATGAGTTTGAATAAACTCTGGGTGTTGGTGATGGACAGGGAGGCCTGGTGTGCTGCAGTCCATGGGGTTGTAAAGATTCAGACATGACTGAGCAAATGAGCTGAAATGGACTGAACTGATCACCAGGGCATAGTTTCTCAAGACACTTTCGGGAGGAGCTGCAGATGACTCTGCAGATTCTTGGTGGCTCAGTGGGAGTGAATGACAGTAGAGTCAACTTGGTTTAAACACACCCCGTCGGCTCCCATTTCCCCCCAAATACAGCATGTATGTTCCTTAATGTACTATAGGTTTTGAGAAGGCAGTTCTGATACTTTTGGTAATGTCATAAAAATCACGATTGACCTTTTTCATTGTCAAGGAAACCTAAGGAAGAAGGAAGCTGATTAAAGTGAAGACGTGAATGACTGAATCCTGATTCTAGAGAAAGCTGACTCTATGGAAGCCTTCTTCTTTGCAATAATTAAAAGCCAAAATATGACAACTCATATTGTCACTATAGTAAATTACAAATTGGTGAAATAAAGTAAAACACTGTGTGCAGAATCCAAAGGAATGCAGTTCAAATTAAAATATCAACCAAGCATTCCCTGTGCACCTCATTTGTCACTCACATTGGCCATGGGTCAACTGAACAGTCTAGCCCGTCCACTCAGTCCCATCCCATCAAGGACATAGAGTGCCCCAGGAAAGAACCAAGAACTGAACTGAACTGAGGTCTTTTCTTGACATTTGCCATTACTTCTTCCCCAGACTCTGGGGACAAATCCAGGCTGCAAGCCAATTGAGTGTTTTTTACTAGCTAGACCGAGGAGCCTGGTGGGCTAATGTCCATGGGGCCACAAAGAGTTGGATATGACTGAGGGACTGAACACATATAGAATTAAAGACCTACCTCTGGGGCCCATTCTTCATTTCTCAGAACAGTCCTGCTAACAAGATATTGCTTTTGCACAATGTTCTTCTTTTTAATTTTTTTCCTCCAGTGAAGAAATATAAAATAATTTACTCTTAATATTATGAATATTATAGGATCACTCTAGAATATAAGAGTGACGATAAGCTTGATTGGGAGACTGCAGATAAATTGCTCAGCAGGTTAGAAGCTGGCTGGTGGGTATGTAGGATTACATTGTGTCCTGTATATTTCACTTTGTTTCCCAACCTGAATGAGGTTGAATTGCCATGTTCACTTCCGGGGCAGGGTGGGCTTTAAAAAAAAAAAGCTGTAACAATAGATGCATTGTAGGAAGAATGGCAGTGATGGTGACATAATTAGCTGTCAAATCAAGTCTGCCAGGTGTACATTTCTCAACCCCAAACACTGTGGTCTGAGGTCCAGATGAGCAGGCTTTTGGCTCATGCTCAGAAATGGATGCATCCTGTATTCTGATTCTAATGACCTTCCAAGTAAATGGAATCCCTCTGTTACCTCTAACTACCCTGCACCTCCAACACATAGCAAAGACTTGGTGGAATATATGCAAGAACAGCAAACAGGGGCTTAGAAAGAACAGGAGTCAGGGTTCAAAGGCCCAGTCTGAAATGCTGCTTGTAGGTGTCATTAAAAGAAGCCACTCCTTTTTTTTTTTTCCATGCTTCTCTCATCTATCTGGCTACATTTGCAGCTGAGACCTGACACACCGTTCACATTTGAAGCATTAGTTTTCAGGTGCATCATATTTGCTGTCCTGTGGTATCTGTTTCTGGCCCAGAGGTTTCCTTCTGTTCCAGGGGGTTTATGTAGATTGTTTTTATGTAAGAGGGGAGAGGTGCAGGTATTTTTTAATACAGAGAATTACATGTCTTATCCACACATAATTTTGTCTGCATCATGCCTTCCTTGGCTTTTAGAGGACGCTTCTTTAGACACTTAACAGCACCAGTTTTCCTCACAGTGTCATAACGTAAGGAAGGAGTACTAAAGTGGCTGCCTACACCACAGGCAAGACATTGAAACAAAGGGTAAGTGAAATTTTGAAGTCGGCCTATTGACCATACGCATGTAGGTTAAATACTTGGTCTTCTAGGCTATGGGTGCATGCTCAGTCGTGTCCAACTTTTTGCAACCACAGACTGTAGCCCACCGGGCTCCTCTGTCCATAGGATTTCCCAGGCAAGAAAACTGGAATGGGCTGCCATTTCCTTTTCCAGGGGATCTTCCCATCCCAGGGATCGAACACATGTATCCAGTGACTCTTGTATCGGCAGGCAGATTCTTTACCACTGAGCCATCTGGGAAGCCCTGATCTTCTATGAGATTAGATAAACTATGAAATATTAAATATGTCAGAGAATCCAAAGAGATAAATAGCAATTAAGTATATTTTTTAAACCTACATAAGATGTGCAATAAATTCACATTTTGGCCAAAGCAACATCAATAAATTAATTTTTCCAAGAAAAGGAGTGGGATAGCATCCTTTTAATGGCCATACTGTGGACAGAGAAAAAAAAAAACTGCTGGCCAAAGAACACAGACAACATTCTCTAGGTGGAATGTGCTATATATTGTAAAAACTTTTATTTTACAGGCTTAAAAGGAAATACCATTTAAAGCTACACCCACTTACCTTTGGCTTCATCTTCTCATTATTGATTTGAGCAGTTTGGCTTAAGTTATCCTTGAAGTGCCTGTGCAGTAACAGCTATAAGACTGTGATCCTTAGAGTATATGGAACTGATCATTTGAGGACCGAGAGCAGAACTGTATGATTTATGTAGTGAGAAGGTTAGGCACTTTGGCTAAAAGGCTATAATGAAGATTTATCTATTTCGACCAGTCCAATTTGGCCTTCCTACTAGGGTCTGTTCAAATTCCCTAAATCTGAAAGTTAAGAATATCTACTTTCCTGCTTGTAAATGTCAAAAGAAAAAAATCGCGTGAATCTCCAAAAATGAGCTCACAGTCCTGCCTTGACCTTCTACCACAGCAGAACGTACATCTGGCTTTCGGCTTCGATTTTCCACTCCATGTTTTCCATGTCCTCTGGCCAAACAGGGCAACACAGTGTCTCCTGAACACCCCCCAAGTTCTTCTGCAGATGAAGAAGGACTAATTATAGTCTCTAATTATAGTCTCCCCCAAGACACCTCCTTCATCCTGCCTGAATCCATACACCGTCGCCTGTCCATCTTTGCTATTTACCCATCGTACAAGATCCATTTCAAATATCATTCATTCCTGAAGAAGCTCCTGACTCTCCAACCAAAAGGATTTTTTTCTCTTCTTTCAAATCCCAACAGAAAACGGCAAATATCATATGATACCACTTATATGTGGATTTTTTAAAAAAAAAAAAAAAAGACACAAATGAACTTATTTACTAAAGAGAAAATAGACTCACAGACCCAGAAAACAAACTTCTGGTTACCAAAGGGGAAAGGCAAGGGGAGGGATAAACTGGAAATTTGGGGTTAACAAATGCACACTACTATATAGTAAATAGATGAACAGCAAGGACCTACTGAAAAGCACAGGGAACTATATTCAATATCTCATAATGGCCTGTAAAGAAGAGAATCTGAAGAAGAATAGACAGACCTATAACTGAATCACATTGCTATTACTGTTGCTGTTGTTTTGTCTCTAAGTCACGTCTGACTCTTCGTGACCCCGTGGACTGCAGCACCCCAGGCCTCCCTGTCCATCACTATCTCCCAGAGCTTGCTCAAACTCATGTCTGTCGAGTTGGTGGTGCCATCCAACCATCTCATCCTCCGTCGTCCCCTTCTCCTGCCCTCAATCTTTCCCAGCATCAGGGTCTTTTCTAAGGAGTCAGTTCTTCGCATCAGGTGGCCAAAGTATTGGTGCTTCAGCTTCAGCACCAGTCCTTCCAATGAATATTCAGAGTTGATTTCCTTTAGGATTGATTGGTTGGATCTCCTTGTTGTCCAAGGGACTCTCAAGAGTTGCAAATCTACTCCAATAATAAAAAAAATCACAGATAAATAAAAATACTAATAAAATCAAGCCTTAGACAGCTCAGAGTGTGCCTTCTGGAACCTTCTGCTGCCTCTGCTCTGTGTTGCTTCTGCCCTTCACTAGTGTCATTTCCTGACTGTGGATTCCTGATTTGGGTTCGCTCTATATCCTGAAGCTCAGCTTCTTTTTCTTAGTAGCTGTTAATGCATATTTATTAATGAAAATAAATATGTGGTAACAGATTTGATGAGATTCTGTGAGCAGAGTAGTGGATGATGGAGGCCACATGGCGCAGTGGGAAGAGGCCCAGCTCCATCCCTCCATGTCCAGGGGATGTGGACATTGTCTGTTCAGGGTTCTGTCTCCTGGCCTGGACTGTGAACGCTGATGAGTGGCAGGAGGACTTTTGTTCTTGGTACCCCAAAGCTCTGGCCCGGGCATACTGCACGGAAAGCATTCAAACATTTGCAGTGTCAAATTGTCACTTACTGACATTTTAATCTGGGAAAATCCCTGCAATTTTCTCAGCCTCAAATTTCTTCCTGCTAAAATGAGGGACTTCTTTTCAAAGTATTTTCAAATTTTTGTTTCATACAGTATTTTTCTTTTCACTTGTGCATGTAACTACAAGGTGTTTCTTCAGTAATAACTTAATCAACTTTTACTGTTAGGTGGGCTGGATTTCTTGTTTTTGTGTTGTTTGTTTAATTAAACCCTGTGATATAAGCATGTTTAAGCAGTATTAACATTATTAAAGTTTCAGAGCAAATAGAAATGATCACAAGGCAGAGGAACATCTTAGGGGATCACAGGTTAGACATCCGTACAAGCACTGGTGTGCCACATTCTCCGCCCTCTCATGACAAACGCTGCCAGGATGGATGGATGGGTGGATGGATGGACAGACAGATGGATGAAGGGGAAGATGACCACTCCAGACACAACTTTGTGACATGAAACTTGGAAACAAATTTCCTCTCCAGAAAATGACAAACCATTATACATCCTTAAGATAAAAACCTGCAATTCTCAGTAGAGTTATCTTTGACCTGGCAGATTGAATACCCTCTCTTTGACGATGATTAGATGGAAAATACATTCTCCAGGTGCTGGTTTCTGTGCACTGCTTAAAAAAAAAAGTAAAAGCAAATCACTAAGCTAAGGCTGCTATTGTGGTCTAATCACTAGTTTTCTACAGTAAATGACAAAACCATCATCTCTAAACGTGGCAGCCACAGTGGTCTTGCTGCCTATACACTTGTACAAAGCAAACTGTTCTTTAGAGTCTGACAGTAGTGGAGGCCATGAGGAGCCTAGCTCTGGACTTGAAAAATTTAGGTCACCTTTTGCACAGACATTTCTGCTTTAATGCTCTTGACTCAAAATTAAGTCATAGAAAGCTCTCCAGGTAGATCAGAATTAAGACCCAGGTTCTTCACTGTACAAAGGAAGATATATGTCTCTGTTAAATAGTTTGGAGTGTGGAAGAGGAGATTTTACAAGAGCCTAGGAAATCTGATTTGGAATCTCATAAGGGGCTTGCTGAAAAGTGCCGAGATGCAGTGTAGCATTCAGACTTGGAAGGAAGGCAGGGGGCTGATTCATCCAAACTGTTATCCACAGAATTATTTTTTTTATAATGCCTTCCCTCTGGCCCTACCATATTTAGTGCAATGCCACTTATATTTGAAGTCTGTTCTCTGCTACAGTGAAATAGCAGAGAAAAATAAGAAAAAAAAATAGAAATACGCTGTTTCCCAGGAATGATATTTAATCCCCATTCATTTTAGACAAAAAGGAAAATAAAAACATTTTTCTGTGTCCTTCTTTACCTTTTATAAGAGACCAAATTCTTAAACATATAAAATGCTATATGTATATAGATATAAATATTATAATGTGTGATATTTCCTTTTGGATCTTGGGTGAGAAAGTTGAAAAAAGTCAGCATTTTGTGGGAAAAAAAAAAACACATTACCCCAAACATTTAGATTGCTGTGTTATAATGTGTCACTATAAATTATAGCAGAGTGTTGATTTCAAATTCTTTTTAAATAATGAATTATAAAGTTTATAATTTTCCTCTAAACAAACTTCTCTCTCTGTACATACATCCTTATACTGATGATGACCTTGGCCGAGCACCCTCATGCCCTTGTATCTCCCTTTCTCTTACGTTTCTCATACTTGATTGGGTCCATCATCAAATGTGCCTTCTGCCTCCTCTCAGAGCTTTTAACATCCCCAGTCTTCATTCTTTATTTGCCTTGTTTATAAAAGGTGGATCCAACAGCATGCGTGCTAAGTCGCTTCAGTCGTGTCTGACTGTTTGCAACCCTATGGACCGTAGCCCACCAGGCTCCTCTGTCCATGGGATTCTCCAGGCAAGAATACTGGAGTGGGTTGCCATGCCCTCCTCCAGGGGACCCAACAGACCCATGCTTATTTTCCAATATGCCCCGTTATAAACTCCAACCCAGTTCTTAAACAGCAAGATTACAGCTGGAAGGAACCACCAAGAGTACTTTATCTTCATTCCTTCTCCATTTTCAGCCAGCCCTCAGGGATATCAGTGGTGCTCAACCATCAACTACACTCTGAGCAGCAAGCAAGTTCATAAGGCTGAACCCTCTGTGACTCAGCACTTGGTTTCTCAATGTGATAAATGGATCTTTATCTCCTTGATCCTGAAATCCAGGCTCCTCTGCATTCCAGGAGAGGATGTATCTTGGCTCCTTGTATCTGAAGATTGCATATTGTACCTTAATGATGTCCAGTCTTTTCCCAGGGCTCATCTCCCACTTTGCTGCTGTTTGGTAGCTAAGTCGTGTCCGACTCTTTTCAACCCCATGGACTGTAGCCCACCAGGCTCCTCTGTCCATAGGATTTCCCAGGCAAGAATACTGGAGTGGGTTGCCATTTCCTTCTCCAGGGGATCTTTCCTGTGTCTTCTACATTGAAAGGAGGATTTTTTACCACTGAGCCACCAGGGAAAATCCTGCCTACTTTGTGTAAAACTTGTTCCAAAATCAAGAAAAAATGCCCTCGATTCCAAAACTCAGTGTGAGGGACTTTGAAGCCATCTGACAACATCTCTAACCTATACTTTTACAGTAGTCCCCAGTTAGTCCCTGGACCTTTTTATCTCACCTTCTATACTTTGTTTTACACATACTTCCACATTCATTGTCCATTTCAAAAATGATCTGCAAAATAAAGATCATCTATGAGACAAAGTACATACTTCTTAGGCGGTATTAAGGGTCATCCAGATCTGTCCTCAAGTATAGGACAGGCTAGATCTCTAGCCTTAATTGTCCTTAAATTATCTCTCTAATACAACCTCTGTTAGTAATATAATCTTCTGCCAAGTATACTGTCACAGGCTTCATAAACATTTTCTCAAACATTGTATTATTTAATAATTATTTCAGCCCTGTGAGTTGAGCTGGCACCTGTGACCTTGGTTTGTGATTCCACTTTATGAATGACAAAGCAAATGAATGCACACAAAGCGGTATGAAATCCACAAATCTACATCGCTACGTTACTCAATGCTGCATTGAGAATCAGAGGGAGAAGCAATCTACATGTCACACCCTAGCTGTTGCACCCATGAAAGTTCCCTGGCAGTCCAGGGGTTAGGACTTGGAGCTTTCAAGTTCAATGCCTAGGGCCCATGTTCAATACCTAGTCAGGGAATTAAGATACAGCAAGCCATGTGGTGAGGCCAAAAAAAGTAGAAACTTCTAATTGTTTTACCCTTTTGTAAATGTTCCAAGAAATGTCAGTTCTGAAAATCCCTTGCCCTCTTTCTAGGCAGAACTAGCTTCTCCTTGTCCCAGGTTCCCAAAGGACTTTCTACAAACTCTATTAGGACCTGTATCACATGCAGAGTGATTATTAATTTTCACCTTAGTCAACAGTGAGAGACTTGCAAACAGAAGCCATGCTTTTTTTTTTGCTTGATGTTTTGTCATTTGGCAGTATCTGGTTAATGCCATTTCATTATCAGGTGGTTTCGGACATGGACTCGTGTACTGGCTCCAGTGAATTATTGCATTTCTGTGCACTTAGAGAAATCACAATCATGTTTTGATTGTGGTAGGGAAGACTGTTCTACAGCATCTGTAAATGTGAGCCTTGTTAAACCTGAAGCTAGAATTCACACTGGAAAATCAACTGACCGTTCTAGTCATAAAATAAAAAGTAAATTTTGTATAACTAACCTAAACTATTGCCATGAGTCACAGGGCATAAGGCCTAAAGTCATGTCTGGTTTTGAAAGAATACTGCACTCTTATTCAAATGCCTTTATTAAGAATTTAGCTAGTACAGAGCATGAGCTCTTCAAATATTTAATAGAAATTGAACCAATAAGCTTATTCAACCTCTGGATAGTCCCATAAAATGACTAATCTTGAACATATTAATATTTCATGAGTGTTACATAACATCTTGAATATATTTGCTGGTGGAAGATATTTTTAACTGGGAATTACAATAAGTAAACTAGATACTTTATTTTAACTATGGTTTAATATGTTCAATCTAAATTTTGAGAAGATGGTAAACAAGTGTGAAGCAAATATATTATGAATGTTATGTAGTGAAAGAATCCAGAACCAGTGGCAAGAAAATAAATTAGAAAAATAAACATATATATATATATATAGAGAGAGAGAGAGAGAGAGAGAGAGAGAGAAAGGCATTCAGTGGTCCATTTCACTGAACTGAGCATAATATAGAACATTTTATAATTGACTTCAATGGTGGTTTCTGTTTATCATCAGGTATCATCTGTTAGCTATTTATAAAAGCCTCAGGAAGTAAGAATATTCTCATAGGTTTTTATTAAGGGTGACTATCATGACACTTTTTCTGAATAAATTTAATTTCATGTCTTCCTCATTGTCCATGTATAATTAGCTCATTGAGTTAGAACCAACTGCTAATATGTCCCAGATCACTGGTTCAGTCACATTGCCTATTTAAATGGAATGGTGAACTTGAAATGTTTTTAATTCTAAGATTTGGGTTTTCAGTTTCATAGCCAGGAGCCAGTGTGTAGTGTATGTCCTCAGCCTCAGTAAGCAATTACTCTGGGAAAAAAACTGCTGAATTTTCTTTTAAAAAATGATGTGCAAGGCAAGTATATGCTTTACTGGACATCCAGCTCTTAAGTTTAATATTTGGATCACACACTCAAATCAGTAGATCATTAGCACAAGTATCTTTTCTTCTTTCTTTAAAAAAAATTATTCTTTCTTCTTCAAATTATTAGGATTATTGATGATTTTGAATTGTTAAACAACTGAAAATATTTCTGAAAAAATGTGGTGGTATGTATTCCAATTCAATAGACTCACTCAATTTGAATACACCTAAAGGCCAGGGTGAGATATTTGAAACCAAAGATACTTTTCTCCTATCCTGTCCTGAATCTTCCTTTTCTTCTTATACTGTGTATTATCCCAGATATGCCTTCATTTTCTTAAATTACTTTCTTACTCCCCACTTGCAGCTGAGGTTCTTCAATGCCTTTAACTGCAGGGCTTTACTGTGGGCCATGCCTAACCCAGAAAACCAAACAAGATCTACAAATAGAAGTGACATATGTGGTTTTTACACTTGAGGAGCTCATAGTCCAGTGAAGGAAACAGAAACAAACAAACCAAACACCCCAAAAATACAGTGAGGAAAGTTCCCACTGAAACTTTCAATGTATAATGAGAACACCAAGGAAAGGGGAGTGACCTGAGGCTGGGTCTTTGGAAAGAGAGAAACAAGGGCCAGCTTCATGGAGAAGAGCTGGTCTCAGAGAGGGACTAACACTTTAACTTATGATCTCCCTAAGAATCCTTGATTCATGATTTCATGAATCAAGAACTCTCCAGCTGCTATTGAGATTTTCTGTTTTCATGAAATCCTTCCTTACATGTATTGTCTGAGCAAACATCGTTGAGATACTGGTTTAATTGCTAAGTAATAATTCTAATGCTTGGTCGTAGAAGAAATTGGAGTTTCAATGTCATGTAGATATTTATAACAAACAATAGTGCTTGATGTAATAGACTTCAAATTATTCTCAATTGTCCTATTGTGTGAATTATTTATGAACTTTTACACATCTGTAAACTATGAATAAACCACTTTTAACCATTTCATACACAGAAAAAAAATGATCAAAGTTCTTTCCACGTGATTTACTTACACTTCATAGTGTGATTTCAGCATAGCATTTCACGTGTACAAATTATAACATCTTATGTGTCATAGGCTTAACTATTCAACATTTCAATCGTGTATATTTATTAGGGTCCAGAGGTAGGTTCAGAACCTTTGAGAATCACCAGGTGGACATTAAGTAGTATGCTGCTGTTTAGTCGCTCAGTCATGTCCAAATCTTTTGTGACCCCACGGACTGTAGCCCACCAGGCTTCTCTGTTCATGGGATTTTCCAGGCAAGAATACTGGAATAGGTTGCCATTTCCTTCTCCAACTAAGTGGTATACATCTCCCTACTGAGTAGGCATCTGTGTTATTTCTCCCATATTAAGAAATTATTTCATGGAAGAAAATAATTGGATTCCTGTGAGAAAAGAGAAGGAGAGAATGAGAAGGAGCTAATTGCTTCAATTCAGTTCAATCGCTCAGTCGTGTCTGACTCTTTACGACCCCATGGACCACAGCACACCAGGCCTCCCTGTCCATCACCAACTCCTTGAGCTTGCTCAAACTCATGCCCATGGAGTCAGTGATGCTATCCAACCGTCTTGTCCTCTGTCATCCCCTTCTCCTCCTGCCTTCAGTCTTTCTCAGCATCAGGGTCTTTTCAAAGGAGTAAGTTCTTCGCATCAGGTGGCCAAAGTGTTGGAGTTTCAGCTTCAGTGTCAGTCCTTCCAGTGAATATTCAGGACTGATTTCCTTTAGGATTGACTGATTTGATCTCTTTGCAGTCCAAGGGACTCTCAAGACTCTTCTCCAATACCACAGTTCAAAAGCATCAATTCTTCTGTGCTCAACTTTCTAAGTTTCTAAGATTTGCTTAGCACCCACTATGTATAAGATTCTTTTTCTTTTTTTATTGTAGTGGTTTTTGCCATACATTGACATGAATCAGCCATGGGTTTACATGTGTTCCCCATCCTGAACCCCCCTCCCACCTCCCTCCCCATCCCATCCCTCTGGGTTGCCCCAGCCCGGGGCATTTGTCTCATGCATCGAACCTGGAATGGTGTTCTGTTTCACATATGATAATATACATGTTTCAATGCTATTCTCTCAGAACGTCCCACTTTCACCTTCTCCCTCAGAGTTCATAAGACTGTTCTATGCATCTGTGTCTCTTATTCTGTCTCGAATAGGGTTATCGTTACCATTTTTCAATATAAGATTCTTTACATGCATTATCATATTAGGTATACAGTGTTAGTCGCTTAGTCATGTCCAACTCTTCGCGACCCCATGGACTATAGCCCACCAGGCTCCTCTGTCTGTGGAGTTCTCCAGGCAAGAATACTGGAGTGGGTTGCCATTTTCTTCTCCAGGGCATATTAGGTATATATCATATCATATAAGACATCTGTAAAGTATACCATTATTCCTTAGGTTATCACTTACTGAATTTTCTTACCTCCATTTTATCTGAAAGAATAGGAGATTCATTTCCCAAAGATACACACAAACAAGTTTGTGTCGACATCAACATCCACATTTGGCTGGTTTGTAGCCATAGAGGAAGCGGAACCTAACTTGGGTTTTGATGACACAGTAAACTACATGGCTTGGGATAAGTCTTTGTTTCCCATGTGGGAGGGTATGTCCACCACCCCTGCCTCTGGCTCTAAATCATGATGAACAAACACATCTGGGAACCTTGTGCTAGACATGACCACTGCCTCTCTGGAATGCGTCCTTGCTGAGCAGAATAATGGCTTCAAAGATGTCTGTGTTGCAATGTAAGTATATGCTACATTGCATGGGAGAAAAAAGACTTTGCAGGTATAATTAGCTTGTCTATTTCAGGACTGGATGACTGCCCTAGATGACCCGGTGGGCCTCCTCTAATCACATCAGCCCTTCAAAGTGGAGAGGCTTCTCTGGCTGAAATCAGAAAGGGGAGGAGAAGGAGAAGTCATCGAGTTTCTGAGTTTGATGAGTTTTTCATGCAGGGTTGCTGGCTCTGAGATAGAGGGGTCAGTGGACAAGGACTAGAGAGAAGCTTCCTGAGGGTGAAGGTTGTCTTTCAGATGACAGCCATCCAGGACACAGGGATCTAAGCCCTAAAATCAAAAGAAAATGGGTTCTGCCAATGATGTGAATGAACTTGGGAGCAGATTCTTTCAAGAGTCTCTTGACAACCAGCTGACACCTCTATTCCAGCCAAAAGAAACCGGAGGCGAGTATAGAGAGGGGCCAATCCAGGCTGTGAGATAGTGTGTCTACATTTTTCAGTCACTACATTTGTGGTGATTTGTAACAGTAGCAAAGGAGACTGCTCAACAGCCTGTGAAAATGTGTGTTGTCACTCAGTCATGTCCGACTCTTTGTGACCCCATGGACTATAACCCACCAGGCTCCTCTGTCCATGGGATTCGCCAGGAAGAATACTGGAAAGTGTTGCTCTTCCTTTCTCCAGGGGATCTTCCTGACCCAGAGATCGAATCCAAGTCTCCTGCATTGCACACAGATCCTTTACTATCTGAGCCAGGGAAGCCTCATGTACAGCTGCCTCCCACCCAGTTAATAGCTCAGACTTGGGCCCCCTGCTGGATTTTTTTCTTCCTCCTCCCTTTCCCAGTATTTATTTGTTTCATTATCACAGAGGTGCATCTGCCATGATTAAGACATTATGTATTTTAAACACAAAGTTCAACTTCCAAATGGTCAACTCACAAGAGGTCTTCCCTAATCCGTGTGTGTGTGTGTTAGTCACTTAGTAGTGTCCAACTCTTTGCGACCCCATGGACTGTAGCCCGCCAGGCTCCTCTGTCCATGGGATTTTCCAGGCAATAATACTGGAGTGGATTGCCATTTCCTCCTTCAGGGGATCTTCCCAACCAAGGAATCGAACCCAGATCTCCTGCGTTGCAGGCAGATTCTTTACTCTCTGAGCCACTGGGGAAGCCACCTAATCCATAACTGAGGAGAACCTTTAGAAAGGAACAACGTTTCTAGAGTAATAACAACCCCTTCAGAATAACCATGTATCTACTTTATTGTGCTTTATTGGACTTCACAGAAACTGTGTTTTTTTTTTTAATAAACTAAAAGTTTGTGGCATGTCATGGGCCTCATTTTTCCAACAGCGTTTACTCATGTCTTGTTTCTGTGTCACATTTTGGCAACTCTCACAATGCCTCTAACTTTCTCATTATTATTATATTTATTATGGTGATGTGTGATCAGTGATCTTTGATTACTCCTCCATCTTGCTAAATGCTCAGATGATAGCATTCCTTAGTAATAATTAAGATATTCAATTGCACGATTAATAAGTACAGAATAGAGTAGACACAACTTTTACATGCATGTGACTTCCTTTAATGTGATATTCACTTCATTGAAGTGGTTGGGATTGAACACACCACGTCTCCATGGTATGCCTGTATGATGGATAAAATTTTAATTAGGGAATTCTGGAATCAGTAGGATTACTTTCTCTAGGTCAGTTACATAACTCTATTGCCATATCTCTTGTTCCTAAAGAGGAGAAAGTAAGGGAGTTCAAGGGGGAGGAAAGAGTGTATCTCAGGGAACTTCCCTGGTGGTCAAGTGGTTAAGAATCTACCCTCTAATGCAGAGGAATATGGATTCTATCCCTGGCTGGGGAACTGAGATCTCATATGACGCAGGGCAACTAAGCCCACATGCCACAGCTAGCGTTGCCCACACTGCAACGAATATCCCACATGCCACAAATGAAACCCACTGCAGCCAAATAAGTAAATAAGTAAATATTTAAAAAAAAAAAAGAGTGTCTCAGAAGCCCTTAACACATAGTAGTTTCCCATTATGATTATGAATCCAGGCTCTGGACTCATACATACTGCATTGGAATGCCAGCTCTATTACTGACTGTGGTGTCTTGGCCAAGTGTTTCCACTTCTCTAATAATGCAAACACATTTCTTGAGCATTTTCCAGGTACTAAACTAAGCTCTTCATTTAATTTATCTAAATTATTAGTTATAGTAGCTCTATGTGGCGATCGCTTTTCCTCCGTATCCTCTTTGTAGACACTGAGGCTCAGAGAGAGCATGCATTTGACAGAACAAATGAAAGAGTGAAGGCAGAACTTAACCCCATGGGTGTGACTCCCAAGCCTAACTTTCCCACCAGCTGTGGTCCTCTCTGAGCTCCTGCCGCCTCATTTCTGACCCTTGGGCTGAGTGTCCAGTGAAAAGTGCCTCCTTCCCCCAGGCTGAGATGCAGACTTTGTTAGAGAGGACACAGCTGTGGTCCACTGGGTGACAGAAGACTCACCATGACACTGTGCTGGCAGGACTCACTGGACATCTGTCCTCAGGGACTTGCCATGCATGCACCCACTGGGGTGCAGGAGAAAGCTGTTTGTGGTAAGCTGCTCAACAGAGGCACACTGCTAAAACATGCCGGGGGTGGTGGTGTCAGGGGAAGCCGTGAGCCCCATGGGCTGCAGGACCCAGTGGTGAGCCGAGTGCCTGCAGGAGGCTGCCCACCAAACACAAGGACCAGAGAGCAAAGTCCTTTCCTCCTGCAATATCTGCTCAACACCCTCTATGGAAAAAGCTTAACACCGCGCCAGCCAGCAAAAGAAAAAATTAAAGGGCCCAGATTCATTTTTCACAAAGCAGGCAAAAAGTTTGAATTTGGAGCTGAACAGCAATAAATCCATAAGCAGTACACTCACCACGCACTTTCTATCTCATCTTTTGCCTCTTACACATAATGCTTATCCATTTTGTCAACTTAAATGAGTTTTTGCATTTACTTGATGTCTATACTCCACTGTTTTTTCAAACACTATTCCACTGGCAATACTGCCAGTCCCCCAGGAATTCTGTGAATGAGGGTGCAGTTTCTTGGAAGGAGCTGATACTGCTCACCTGGCACCTATGAGATGGACACTCTTCTAACAAGCGCTGCCATTGTCGCACCAGGCCTTGGGTGTCACAAGGAACATTTAAGTCCTGGTGCCCTATGCCAGGCATTGACAACAGTCCCATGAAAATCACAGGCAGATGCCACTGCACAATGAGGGAAAATGGATCTCTCTCTACCAACAACGTGTTGCATATAACCCACTAACTCCTGAAGAGCTTAATCCAGCACATTGCTACCCTGAAAAAACATAGTTGAATTCTAACTTATCTTGAAACTTTTCTGTAACAGTTAAATAAACTCTGATATGGGTGCAAAATAAATTATTAAACATCCATGAATAAATATTTATGAAAATCTAACGTGTGCGTGTGTATGTGAAAGTCGCTCAGTTGTTTCCTACTCTTGCAACCCCACGGACTGTAGCCTGCCAGGTTCCTCTATCCATGGGATTCTTCAGGCAAGAATAATGGAGTGGATTGTCATTGCCTTCACCAAGGGATCTTTCTGACCTGACCCAGGGATTGAACCTCTCACCTCCTGTATTGTAGGCAGATTCTTTACCATCTGAGCCACCATGGAAGTGAAAATCTAATAACATGTGAAAGTGAAAGTCGCTCGGTCATATCCAACTCTTTGAAACTCCATGGACTATACAATCCATGGAATTCTCCAGGCTGGAATACTGGAGTGGGTAGCTTTCCCTTTTCCAGGGGATCTTCCCAACCCAGTGATCGAACCCATGTCTCCCACATTCCAGGTGGATTCTTTACCAGCTGAGCTACCAGGGAAGCCCGATAGCAGCCCAATAACACATGATAAACCCACAAAATGAGTTTAAGTTAAAAAGTAAGAATGTATTTTATTCTGCACGAACACAGGCACACATACACATGTATATAACCAAAATATGAACACCTTAATAAAAATTATTTCTCATAGAAATAATCTCATATTTCCTTCTTTATATTTTATTTGTATTCTTATAAATTTTCTCTCATGAACATTATGGTTTGAAAGAAAAAAATATTAAAACAACATTTGGCGTCTCTTCTCTGTGTTTCTGCCTTCCTTTCCTAAATGACTGTGGCTCCATGAAGAAGTAATTCCCCAGGATTCTGCTTCATGATTCATGCAATGGATTCTCACTGCATTGAAATTATCTTACCAACTAAAAATAAATAAAATAATAAAATAATTATTATTTTTATCAATTATGAAAACAAAAATCATTCTTTCAATGTTCCAATCCCCTCATTAGCTCATGTACGTCAGTTTATAAATTCAATTCAAGGGTCTAGAGTTGTATTTCCAATGATAAAGAGACAACAGAGTGTTCTATTTGTTGCCAGAGGTTTTTTCAAATGTTTATTAATGTTCTAAGAGTTTCAAAAATGATCCATTATAGTTTTAGTTGATATGACGATGACCTTGCCATTTATCAACTTGGAAAATCTATTAATGTGATCTGGTGACCCTAGAATAAAAATTCAAAGCCCATCTCCAAATCTACACTTGGTAGTAAATGTTTCAAGTTCTTTATCAAAGTTCATAACATTTTCTGTCACAACTGAAAGATATGGGGGAGGCTGTGGGCTAATGGGGACCACTTTTCTACCCTTAAATGCCTTTGTCGCTGGGGTCAATAACTGAAACCTTATCTTTTCTTGAAATAAAAGATGGTACATAAAGGTTATAGCATGATGTACATATGGGTGATTCTCTTTGTTGTACAGCAGAAATTAAGTCAAAATTATAATGCAATTATACTTCAACAACAACTTTTTAAAAAACAGAATAAAAGAAAAGATTAATTTTGAGTCAAAATCATCACAGTTGTCATAAAGAAACCTGGCATATCTATTAATAATATATAGTGTACTAATGTGCTTCTCTGGTAGCTCAGTGGTAAAGAATCTGTTTGGCAGTGCAGGAGACATGGGTTCAATCTCTGGATCAGGAATATCCCCTGGAGCAGGAAATGACAACCCATTCTAGTATCCTTGCCTGGGTAATCCTATGGACAGATAAACCTGGCAAACTACAGTCCATGGGGTCACAAAGAGTTGGACATGACTTAGTAACTCAGCAATGACAATCCTATTCTAACAGAATGCTACTTTTCAGCCATCTATGCTTTACAGCAAAATCAATCAATTAAACATTTCTGAAATTAAAGTTTTTGGGCAAGCACAGTATGTAGAGTGAAATCTTTGAATAACTGGGATCCATAAATGATCCGATGAAATATGAACCATTGGCCTTGTTTTTAAGCCACCCTTTTAAAGAATTGGAGAGGAACTGGCAAGAAACACAGAAGTGTTGATATGGGCTTCCAGCGAGGGCTGCTTACAGGCTCCAGTCTAATACTGTAATGTTTTGCGTTCAGACAATTTAACTAGCAAGGCTCACCTACCACCTCCAGAGACTCGCCAGTGAAAACTATTTAATGTCATTTTACTCTTAATCTTTGAACATAAGACATTCTCAAATTAGTTTTCTAGCAAACTGCTATCCTCTGTGACATTGCTAAGTATACACTGGCACCGAATTAAAAAATACTACCTAACTCTCTTTACACACTTTCATTCATTCACTTCTTCACAAACATTTATTGAGCACTTACATATGCCAAGAATATGCTGATCTATGAAGACGCAAAGGGAAAAAAAATGTAGTCTACCCCTGGCTTCAAAGAGCTTGCAGTCTGGAGGGAAGACATGTAAATAAGCATAGTATAAAAGGATATTAAAATAAGACTCTGGTTGAGAGCTCTCAAAGCTGAGAATAAAAAGAATGAAGATTACTCACTATCTGAAGCAAGAGATTGTTGAAGAATTTTAAAGGTAACATGCCTTTCTCTGTACCCTGGAGAATCTAGCTAACACTCTTTGGCTACTCACTGTTCTTCCAGTTTCCAGAATATTGGCTGTATTACTCAGAACAAACCTTTCTCTACAGCAATACTACCTAGGACTTCATCACCCAAGATGCCTTAGTTGCTATGCAGAGATTCCTTTGGAAAATCTAGGGCTGCAAATATAGCAAGAAACGGAAAGTCAGTTAGCAACCAAAAGCTTTTAGCAAAGCTGAATGAACAACACCTCTGCCCTCTAAACTGGCTCAATGGCTAAGAGCTGTGGTTGTCACGGAAGGCTTCTTGTATCAGAGTGTATTCTTTGTGCTAAATATATCTATGTTAATTTGCAATGCAACCACCTTCTCAACTGAAAGGCAGAATGTTCCAAAAGAACATATGTCCAGCACCTTCTTTAGCTTTCGCTTGAGAAACAGTTTGTGTTTTCGTTTTTCTATTCTTTTCTTCCCCCCTCTTCATTTCTCCTGTTTTTTTTTTTCCTCTTTAATCAAGACAGCAAATGCATACTCTCTTCTGTAGAACAGTCAAATTTTCCTGAGCTCCAGAATCACAAATCCATCTATGGAACACAGCACAGAACACACTAGATTAAGAACATAATGTTTGCCACTCTTGAGATATAAGCAACTTTTTGAGATAAAGAATTAAAGATGCATAATGATAAAGATTTGTTAAATCCATTAACGAGATGAACGGACAGAAAAAAAAGGAGAGATTAATATTGATCTGTAGCTTTCTGGAAAGGCTTCAGGAGATTATAAGGAAACCTACTTCAGGAGAATCGTGGTTTTCTACATGATAAGAAGCAGGGAGAAAAGGGGGCAGGGAAGACTAGAAAGGGAAGTCTGGCTAAAGAGACCAAGCTAGCAAGAGACAGGGAGCCAGAGGAAGCTCCTTGCCCATATTGGAATTGTTATAGGTTGAATTATGATCCTTCAAAATTCACATGTTGACATCTTATGTCCCGTACTGCAGAATTTGACCTTATTTAGGAACAGGGTTGTTGTAGATTTAACTAGTTAAGAGAAGGTCTTACTGGAATAGGGTAGACCTGTAATTCAATATGACTGGTATCCTTATAAAAGGCTTCCCAGGTATCTCAGCAGTAAAGAATCAGCCTGCCAAGCAGGATACACCAGTTTGATCTCTGGGTCAAAAAGATCCCCTGGAAAAGGAAATGGCAACCCACTCCAGTATTCTTGCCTGGAGAATCCCATGGACAGAGGAGCCTGGCAGGCTACTGTCCATGAGTCTCAAAAGAGTTGGACACTACTTAGAGACTGAACAACCACCACAAAAGTCCTTATAAGAAGGGGAAATTTAGACATGGAGAACACCATATACAGATGAGGACAGAAATTGGGCGCTGCTTCTACAAGTCCAGGAAACCAGAAATGGTCAGCAAACCATCCAAGGTAGGAGCGAGGAACGAAGCAGGCTCTCCCCACAACCTCTGAAGGACCCCCTAAATCTCTGCTTTCTGGTCTCCAGACTGTGAGGGGGTAAATTTCTAATATTGAAGCCAACCAGACCATGGCTCTTCTTTACAGCAGCCCTGGCATATCCTTACAGAGAGGCGGGGGCACCCCTTGCCTCTAGGACACAGTGGTTGTTCAGGGACTTTTGTTAGAAAAAGCCCTCTCTAGAACCATCCCTAGAACCATCCAGACTGGATAATGATCTGTGCTGGTAGTCACACTTTTGCAGAAGTTGGAAGGAATGGCATATTCCAAAATAGTCTTTAAATATGTACTACGTGTTATTAGAGTGCCAATAAAGGCTAACCCAGAAGTCTCTACACCTCATTAACGGGCCCTCAAAGAGAGCATTAATTAAATCCTGGAAACCACAGGGTTTTGAACAGTTGGAATTTATATTTTAAAAATAGGCAACTCTGCTTCCTCCCAGCTCTAAAATCTATAATTCTGGTTGTGACACACTTATCACCCACCAGTTCTTATGTTCATTTGGATCTTTCCAGATTTCTTAGAAAGTGCCAAGAAAACATTTGCATTCTGGTATACATACCAAACTGGACATGGGCATGAGAGTTTTAATAAAATAGAAAAAGCACCTGATTTCCCAAGATCTATGAGATCCTGACACCTCCTACTGTTTGAGAAGAAATGGATACTGCTTTTTAAAATTCTAAATTGTGGCTCGTGGCATTTGTGAGATTTTGTTTAAGAGATGATACAGAAATTTTGTAGTCTTAATAGGTTACAGCGTTTAAAAGAAGTAGGACCTCAGGAAATTCTGTGGCTCTACAGCCAGTGTTTACCAGCTACTGAGACAGTATTTCATGTCCACTCCCTTTAATAACCACAGTCTCAGTGTCCTTAGGCTCATCTCGCCTCTCCTCTCCTCTGCGTCCTTACCTTGTTATCCTCTGTAGGAGAGATACAAGAAAGTGTGTCAGACTGAAACAAAATCTGAGTCCAGAAACATGAATAAAGTCAGATATATCATCTGAGATAATGACCTAAAACTTAATTTTAAGGGTCGTTTCTGGGTTTTTTTAATTGTTATTTAATTATTTTCCTTATTTTTCAAATCCCAGGCAACTTGCTATATCCTGAATTTCTCTAAACACTATCTTCCCACTGTGGAATAAACTGGATGCTTAATAAGAATGTTAATAAATAATCCATGCAAGATGAATGACTTTAGACAAATCGCATGTCCTCTCTGAGCCTCACTTTCTTAATATGCAGGTGAGCACATTAATACCCACCTCAGAGCCTTTGTGCAATGACCCAGTGATGTAGTGAAAGGACAGCCCTGATGGGGATTCTGCATGGTCCTGCTGTAAGGTCGTTTTCAGAGTTCAGTTGTTTAAATGTCTTCTCTGCTGTCCCTTTCCCCCAAATTGCACACAAGCGCTAAAGAGTCTGCCAATTTTCCTCAGGATGTGCTGCATATTTTTGAATAAGAGTCCTCAATTCCATGTCCAAATTAAAATCCTTGAAAAGTTCCTTAGTCCTTAATATAAAATTAAAGATATCCTGCAACTTGGCTACAAGTTATCTTTCCAGACTCAATTTTCACTTTTTTCAGTTATCTCCTGAGTGATCTATTTTGGAAAAATTATTTGGCTCATTTCAGTATATATGTTGATATATTTAAAGACCAAACCACTGTCCATACAGTTTGCCTTTATCTTCAAAGACCCAGACTCACCCTCTTCTGCATGACCAGATGTGACTTACACTTAATTTTAACACAAGTCTAAATTTCCAAATAAGCTGGACCTGGATTTTCCCATCTGGGAATTATTTCTATTCTTTTCTTGTATTATTTATATTATATAATTTATTAATAATTTTATGTTATATATTTATTTCATATATTACATATAAATATGTAAGTATATTTATATATTATAATGACATATTTAAATAATATATCTAAACTTTATTATGACAGGAAGTGACAGACACTTGTGAAGATAGTCACATTTTTTTGTTTATTGATTTGTTTCTTAATTATTTTCTAAGTTGCAAAATTCTCTACCACGTCAATCTGTTTGGGAGGTAGAGTTTGTCTTTCTGTAGAAAATGAGACTGTTACACTCAATTTCCTGGACTTCCTTGTTGCAATGGTAGGAGCATATGATAAGGTTTAGCCAACAAGACACAGCCACTTGGGAATTTAAATCAGGACAGAGCAAGGCAGAGAAGCAAGCAGAGTGTGTGTGTTAGTTACTCAGTTGTGCCCAACTCTTTGTGACCCCATGGACTGAAGCCCACGAGGCTCCTCCATCCAAGGGATTCTCCAGGCAAGGATACTAGAGTGGGTTGCCATTTCCTTCTCCAAGCAAAGAGACAGAGTTTATTTCCTTTGTTTCCAAAATCACTGTGGATGGTGACTGCAGCCATGAAATTAAAAGATGCTTGCTCCTTGAAAGAAAAGCTATGACCAACCTAGATAGCGTATTAAAAAGCAGAGACATTATTTTGACTACAAAGGTCTGTATAAATGAAGCTATGGTTTTTCCAGTAGTCGTGTATGGATGTGAGAGCTGGACCATCAAGAAGGCTGAGCATTTAAGGACTGATGACTTTGAACTGTGGTGCTAAAGAAGACTCTTCGGAGTCCCTTGGACAGCAAGGAGATCAAACCGGTCCATCGTAAAGGAAATCAACCCTGAACATTCATTGGAAGGACTGATGATGAAGCTGAAGCTCCAATACTTTGGCCACCTGAGGTGAAGAGCTGACACATTGGAGAAAACCCTGATGCTGGGAAAGATTGAAGGCAAAAGGAGAAGGGACTGGAAGAGGATGAGATGTTTAGATAGCATCATCGACTCCATGGACATGAATTTGAACAAACTTTGGGAGACAGTGAAGAACAGGGAAGCCTGGGGTGCTGCAGTCCATGGGGTTGCAAAGAGTCAGATATGGCTGAGTGACTGAACAACAACAGCAAGCAGAGGGAAGGTTTCAATCTGGCAGAAATGGCATCAGCAGCAGCAATGGCAACATTGGGTGCATAAGCAGATGGAGACAATAATTTCAGCAATAGCATCATTGTCCACCATCAGCAGCTCTGCCAAGGGGACTTATCTATCCCATTTTGTAGAGTGATTTTCCAACTATTTCAGATTTTTTTTTTAATTTTTAGTAAAGTTCCACTTATCAATTCATTCTTCCATGGATCGTGCGTTTGGTATCATTGGTAGACCTAAGTTTATCTAGATTCCCTCTTATTATCTTCTAGAAGTTTTATGCTTTTAAGCTTCACATTCAGTCTACAATCCACTTGGTGTCAAAGCCAATTTGTGAAAATATTTTACCAATGTACAGTCAAGCTGTTAGTCTCCTAAGGACTCCTAATTTATAGATGCATGTCAGGAAAACAGGAAATTCCATTTAGCTGTACTGAGCTGAGTAACTCATGCTGATACACATACTATTCAGCCCTGGGTCCCTCTGAACATACAGATAAAAGCATTTCATGCAACTATTCTTCTAAACAACATTAATTCAGAAATACTTAACAAACTGTCTCTTTGTGTCAGGCTCTTTTCCAGGCATCGTAGATATAGTCAACCAAACAAATGTATATTTTTATCTTCAAGGAGCTTATAATCTAGAGGGAGAAGGCATATAGACAAAATAAAAAAGGAAACTATAAAGCATATTAGCTACTGGTAAGTGTTAAAGAGATAAATTACACAGGAAAGAACAGGCAATTTTGAATTGAGTGTGCAATTTTGAAAATGGTTATATAGAGGTCATGGATAAGATGACATGTTGAGTAAAGACTTGAAGAAAGTCATGCTGATATCTGGAAGAGAATGAGGGGAGAAAGAAAGCAGAAATAAAATCAGAGAGGCAATGGGTTGAGATCATGAAGGACTTTGTAGGATTTTAGTCTGAATGAAATGGAAAGTCACAGAAAATAAACTAAAGTAAGTATGGATGTTGCAGAAATATGATCAGTTCAGTTCAGTTCAGTCGCTCAGTCATGTCTGACCCTTTGTGAACCCATGGACTGCAGCATGCCGGGCTTCCCTGTCCATCATGAGCTCCTGAAGGTTGCTCAAACTCATGTCCATCAAGTTGGTGATGCCATACAACCATCTCATCCTCTGTCGTCCCCTTCTCCTCCCAACTTCAATCTTTCCCAGCATCAGGGTCTTTTCTAAAGAGTCAGTTCTTCGCATCAGGTGGCCAAAATATTGGAACTTCAGCTTCAGAATCAGTCCTGCCAGTGAATATTCAGGACTTATTTTCTTTAGGATTGACTGGTTTGATCTCCTCGCAGTCCAAGGAGCTCTCAAGAGACTTCTCCAACACCATAGCTCAAAAGCACCAATTCTTTGGCACTCAGCTTTCTTTATGGTCCAAGTCTAGATCCATATGTGACTACTGGAAAAATAATAGCTTTCACTAGACAGACCTTTGTTGGCAAAGTAATATCTCTGGTTTTTAATATGCTGTCTAGGTTCATCATAGCTTTTCTTCCAGGGAGCGTCAGCAAAAACACAGAAACACGGAGACATACACAAACATGCACAGAGATACACATGTACATTTTGATGGATTCTGTTCTCACCCTCTGCTTCCTCCGTGTTTCTGTGTTCTTGTTGACTCTATAGAGCTTCTCTATCTTTGGCTGCAAAGAATGTAATCAACTGATTTTGGTATTGACCATCTGGTGATGTCCATGTGTAGAGTCATCTTTCATGTTGTTGGAAGAGGGCGTTTGTTATGACCAATGCATTCTCTTGGCAAAACTCTTATTAGCTCTTGTCATGCTTCATTTTGTACTCCAAGGCCAAACTTGCCTATTACTCCAGGTATTTCTTGACTTCCTACTTTTGCATTCCAGTCCCCTATGATGAAAAGGACATAATTTTGGGTTGTTAGTTCTAGAAGGTCTTGTAGGTCTTGATAGAACCATTCAACTTCAGCTTCTTCTACGTTAGTGGTTGGGACATAGACTTGGATTACTGTGATGTTGTATGGTTTGCCTTCAAAATGAACAGAGATTATCCTATGGTTTTTAAGACTGCACCCAAGTACTGCATTTTGAACTCTTTTGTTGACTATGATGGCTACTCCATTTCTTCTAAGGGATTCTTGCCCAGAGTAGTAGATGTAATAGTCATCTGAATTAAATTTGCCCATTCCAGTCCATTTTAGTTCACTAATTACTAAAATGTCAATGTTCACTCTTACTATCTCGTTTTTGGCCACTTTCAATTTACCTTTAGTCATGGAACTAACATTCCAGGTGCCTATGCAATATTTTCCTTACAGCTTTGGACTTTACTTCCATCACCAGTCACATCCAGACTTAGGCTTTGTTTTTGTTTCAGCTCAGCCTCTTCATTTTTCCTGGAGCTATTTCTCCACTCCTCTCTAGTAGCATATTGGGCACCTGCCAACCTGGAGAGTTCATCTTTTGGTGTCATATATTTTTGACTTTTCATACTGTTTATGGGGTTCTCAAGGCAAAAATACTGGAGTGGTTTGCCATTCCGTTCTCCAGTGAACCACGTTTTGTCAGAACTCTCCACCATGACCCATCCATCTTGGGTGGCCTACATGACATGTCTCATAGTTTCATTGAGTTAGACAAGGCTGTGGTCAATGTGATCAGTTTAGTTAGTTTTTTAAATAAGTGTTTTCATATTACATTACAGTTGAGCTCAGACCAAATTACACCATCAGCTCTCCTAGGTCTCCTGCTTGCAGATGGTAGGTCATGTGACTTCTCAACGTCCACCATTGTGTGAGCTGATTCATCATTATGTCTCTCCCTCCCTCTCTCTGTCTTATGTACTATATACAATATATAACCAATCTTTCTCTCTCTCACATATATTGTATATAATATATACAATATGTAATATATAAAATATATAGTCATCTCTCTTCCTCTGGTAGTTCTTTTTTCTAGAAAACCCCAACTAAAACAGAGTTTAAGTATAGATTTGTTTCAGACATAGTGAGTGAAGATTCTTGCTTGATTGTTTTTATTTCCTCTATGTAGAACCATAACTACTGTGAGTATGCATGCATGCGTGTGTGTGTGTGTGTGTGTGTGTGTGTGTATGTGTGTTGGGAAGCCTGAGTGTTAAGTGTTAACACTTTCTGGAGAATATTAGAACAAATTACCTAGGAAAATGTAATGTAAATATGACTGCTAAACCATGAGCATGACGGGGACCCTCTTGAGACTTTTGAAATTGTGTCAATGGAGTAATTATAATGATGGACATTAGACTCTAAGGAAGGAAGTGAGGCAATAAGGAGTGGGACAAATGGTGAAAGCTGATGAGGTCATCTACTGGAGAGGGGTAGTATGCCAGAAAAAAGGATGAGGAAGCAGAGGGTGAGAACAGAAGCCATCAAAATGTACATGTGTATCTCTGTGCATGTTTGTGTATGTCTCCGTGTTTCTGTGTGGCGTGTGTCTGTGTATACCTCTGTTTCTGAATGTCTGTTTGTCTGTGCTTGAGGGTTTCACCCAACAAAATCCATCTGTACAGGGACAGCCATGAACAAGGCAGATTTGGACTTAATGGGAAGTTCAGTTTAGATTTACAGCAGAGAATACAACAAAAGTAGAAGGTGCAGTACAGTTGAAGATGTATTAGAGAAGTAAGGGGCTGAGAAAGGAGGAAGTGAGGCTATTTATACTCCCCTCCATAGTGTATTGCAAAGCTATCATTTTTCTAGTAGTATGTAAGGTTGTGAGAGTTGGACCATAAAGAAACCTGAGCACCGAAGAATTGATGCTTTCGAATTACGATGCTAGAGAAGACTCTTGAGTCTCTTGGACAGCAGGAGATCAAACCAGTCCATCCTAAAGGAAATCAACCCTGAATATTCACTGGAAGGACTGATGATGAAGCTGAAGCTTCAATACTTTGACCACCTGATGGAAAAAGTCGACTCATTGGAAAAGATCCTGATTCTGGGAAAGATTGAAGGCAAAAAGAAGGGGGCAGCAGAGCATGAGATTGTTAGATAGCATCACTAACTCAAAGGACATGAATCTGAGCAAACTCTAGGAGACAGTGGATGACAGAGAAACCTGGCATGCTGCAGCCCATGAGGTCATAAAAAGTTGGACATAGCTGATGGACTGAGTGACAACAACCACAGTGTATGAAAATGCTGATTCCTTGTACACTCACTGGATGGTACCAATCATCTGAGCTTCCTTCTGGGAGGCAGACAATGGTACCAAACCTATGGTTTCATTTGTATTTCCCTGCTTTCTCACTAGGCTGAGCTTTCCTTGGCTACTTACAAACCTTGATTTCTTTTCTCATCAAACGCCTCTCATATTATCTCGCTATTTTCCCAATTATACTTGCATTTTTTAAATTAATCTCAGGAATTTACATATATTAGGGATATTAATTCTTTATCCCCTATGTTATGAACATTTTCTCTATCACTATCTTTGACTGTTCTTGCTGTGCTTTGATTTTCAGAAATTTTAATGTATAAATATTAATCGGCCAGTATTTGTTCAATAGCTTTCGGTTTTCCTATTGTGTTTAGGAAAACTCCCACAAATTCTTTAAAATAATCTCATATATTACTTTTATTGTTGCTCATTGTTGTTCAGTTGCTAAGCTGTATCTGACTCTTTGCAGCCCCATGAGCTGCGGTATGCCATTTTTTGAATAGTTTAGTTTTTATAACTTGTTTATGTATGGTATAAAATAAGTACAAAACTTACTTTTCCTATTTTATTTGACAATCAGCCTATTTTCACACATCAACTTTGAAAAGCCTGTTTCTCTTCTGATTTATTTGCAATACTTTATGTACTATATATTAAATTCTATGCATTTTTGTTGGGCTGTGTTTAATTGCTCAGTTATGTCTGACTCTTTTCGACCCCATGGACTGTAGTCCACCAAGCTCCTCTGTCCATGGGCATTCTCCAGGCAAGAATACTGGAGTGGTTTGCCATGCCCTCCTCCAGGGGATCTTGCCAAACCAAGTATCGAACCCAGGTCTCCCTCATTGCAGGCAGATTCTTTACCATGAACTACCAGGGAAGCCCAAAAATACTGAAATGGGTTGCCTATCCCTTCTCCAGTGGATCTTCTGACTCAGGAATTGAACCAGGGTCTGCTACATTGCAGGCGGATTCTTAACCAGCTGAACTACCGATATCTTGATCTATTCTCTATTCTTCTGAAATAATCACATTTTGTTATAATAGTAGCTTCTTCAGTTCAGTTTAGTTCAGTTCAGTCGCTCAGTCGTGTCCGACTCTTTGCGACCCCATGAAATTGCAGCGGCGCCAGGCCTCTCTGTCCATCATCAACTCCCGGAGTCTACCCAAACCCATGTCCATCGAGTCGGTGATTCCATCCAACCATCTCATCCTCCGTCGTCCCCTTCTCCTCCCGCCCCCAGTCCTACCCAGCATTAGGGTCTTTTCCAATGAGTCAACCCTTTGCATGAGGTGGCCAAAGTATTGGAGTTTCAGCTTCAACATCAGTCCTTCCAATGAACACCCAGGATTGATCTCCTTTAGGATGGATTGATTGGATCTCCTTGCAGTCCAAGGGACTCTCAAGAGTCTTCTCCAACACCACAGTTCAAAAACATCAATTCTTTGGCGCTCAGCTTTCTTCACCGTCCAACTCTCACATCCATACATGACCACTGGAAAAACCATAGCCTTGACTAGACGGACTTTTGTTGGCAAAGTAATGTCTCTGCTTTTAAATATGCTATGTAGGTTGGCCATAACCTTCCTTCCAAGGAGTAAGCGTCTTTTAATTTCATGGCTGCAATCACCATCAGCAGTGATTCTGGAGCCCAAAAAAATAAAGTCTGACACTGTTTCCACTGTTTCCCCATCTATTTCCCATGAAGTGATGGGACCAGATGCCATGATCTTAGTTTTCTGAACGTTGAGTTTTAAGCTAACTTTTTCACTCTCCTCTTTCACCTTCAAGAGGCTCTTTAGTTCTTCTTCAGCATATGTTAATTTCTGATTGGACAAATCCACCTCAATTATGCATGTATTTCACATTGTTCTTGGCAACCTTCACATACGTATTCTTCCATCTAAGTTTTATATTCAATTTGTCTATTTCCCAAATATACCCTTGTTAATGTTATGATTGAAATTTTTATTAGATTATATTCCTTTGGAGAATTGACATTTTAATTAGAAGTAAGACTTGTCACCCTCATCTTCTTTGTATTCTCAATAAAATATATTTTATTTCAAATCAGAGGTACACATTTATTGCTAATTTTAATTATTAAAATTATTTATTAAAGTACAACAATTGTGTACCTACCACCTGAAATGAAACATATTTTACTGAGAAATACAAAGAAGACAAGAATGACAAGCTTTACTTCTATGTAATCTTTAATAACTGGTGTTCTTTTATTTTTCTTGATTTTAATGGAGGCTTTTTTTTTTTTTTAACAATTCTCCATTTAATACCATAGCTGGTCTTGGTTTTTGGTAAATACTCTGTAACAGGCTTAGTTTTCCTCTTTTTAAGCTGGACTTTTCATTTAAAAAATCAAAGAGAAAGAAAATAGTGTCTGCTTTTACTTTTACTGCCCTGGCTTTTGGTTTATTTTCCCCTTCTGCTTGAGCGTCAGAGGTTGACAGTGTCTTCATCTTCACCCTCCCTTCGATGCAGGAGCTTTGCTATGGGGTGAAAGGTCTTGGTATCTGTTCCTTGAAGCCATCTGATTCTACTGCCAACACTCTCATCCCTCCCCGCAGACCTTCCATCTCCCAACCTTCCATCAAGCAAGACTGTGTGTCAGAATCTTCCATTTTCCACAAAAAGAACGAGTTGTTTTCTCTCAGCTTGGGAGAGCATATTGATCTTCTTTCTGTCAATAACACAAAATGCCTGCCCTTCTGGTTCTCCCAAGTGACAGCCATTTGAGGAGTCTGGCATGCTATTCTTGTCACAAGCCCATCTGAGACAACTGGTGTCCCAAAGGCATCATCTGAGAATCACATTGACTCCACTCTTCCAGATTCTCTAGCCTTTCTGTGTAACTTAAGTGAGTTGAGAGAAACAACTACCCTCCAGAGGCAGACATCCCTAGCTGCCTCCACACCCTTCATCCCAACATAGAGCACCTTCAGCACCAGCTCCAGAACTTTCTTGACAGGGTCATGTGTCCTGACCATTGTCCATCGGCTCTCACTGGAGACCAGTTAAGAAATAGACCCATGCAGCTTGTCTGCACTGTTGAAGAATGATTAGTGAAAATTGTTTCTATCATATTCTAAACATTTTTGCATGGCATATTTATCCCCAGGACTTTGGGACTGATACAATTTCTCTCTCCTGTGAAATGGAATGCATTCTTTATTAAAGAGTGACTAACTAGAGAGTGTCGTACTGAGTGAAGTAAGTCAGATGGAGAAGTATCCTATGATGTCCCTTAATGTGGGATCTAAAGAGAAATACACAAATGAACTCATCGAACAGAAGGAGACTCACAGACTTAGAGAACAAACTTACCGTTGCCGGGGTGGGGGAAGGATGGGGCTGAGGGGTATTTAGGAAGTTTGACATGGAGATGTACAGACTGCTATATTAGAAATGGATCATCAGCAAGGACCTACTGTATAGCACATGGAACTCTGCTCAATGTTATGTGGCAGTCTGGATGGAAGGGGAGTTTGGGGGAGAATGTATGTATGTATGTATGTGTATATATACATATATACACATCTATGGGCTAAGTCCCTTCTCTGCTCACCTGAAACTATCACAATATTGGTAATTGGCTATCAGTTCAGGTCAGTTCATTTGCTCAGTCGTGTCTGACTCTTTGCAACCCCATGCACTGCAACATGCCAGGCCTCCCTGTCCATCACCAACTCCCGGAGTTTACTCAAACTCATTTCCATTGAGTCAGTGATGCTATCAAACCATCTCATCCTCTGTTGTCTCCTTCTCCTCCCACCTTCAATCTTTCCCAGAATCAGGGTCTTTTCAAATGAGTCAGCTCTTCACATGAGGTGGCCAAAGGATTGGAGTTTCAGCTTCAACATCAGTCCCTCCAACGAACATTCAGGACTGATTTCCTTCAGTATGGACTAGATGGATCTCCCTGCAGTCCAAGGGACTCTCAAGAGTCTTCTCCAACACCACAGTTCAAAAGCATCAATTCTTCTGCACTCAGATTTCTTTATCGTCCAACTCTCACATCCATACATGACTACTGGAAAAACCATAGCCTTGACTAGATGAACCTTTGTTGGCAAAGTAATGTCTCTGCTTTTTAATATGCTGTCTAGGTTGGTCATAGCTTTTCTTCCAAGGAGTAAGCGTTCTTTAATTTCATGGCTGCAATCACCATATGCAGTGATTTTGGAGCCCAGAAAAATAAAGTTTGCCACTGTTTCCATTGTTTCCTCATCTATTTGCCATGAAGTGATGGGACTGGATGCCATGATCTTAGTTTTCTAAATGTTGAGCTTTAAGCCAACTTTTTCACTCTCCTCTTTCACTTTCATCAAGTGGCTCTTTAGTTCTTCTTCACTTTCTGCCAGAAAGGTGGTGTCATCTGCACATCTGAGGTTATTGATGTTTCTCCTACCTTAATGCAAAATAAAAAGTTTTTTTTAAAAAGAGTGAATGTTACATAGTTCATGGAATTTTATCTTTTGCCACGGTTGACAGGAAGCTCAGTAACTCTGCTTCTATCTTCATCATCCTTTCTTCATCCCTTTTTCTTGTTTTTATTCTCTTTCTTCTCATGTAGTGTGTTGTCTTTAAGAGTGTCCATCATGCCTGTTCTTTTATTATATGTGGCCTTTGTGAAAAAACAGGTTAATCAAGGCAGATCACGTGTAAATAAGGGGAAAAAATAAGTGAAAGACACTTCAAGATTTATGAAACTAAGGAAAGGAAACTAGTGTATTGGCTTTTTATTTTGTGGGCTTCTATTACTTGACTTTTCATTTGGTAGAGTTCCAATAGTTGGCATAAATCTGGAAAAAAAAATATTACAGAGTCCTCCTGTAAAAACAAAAAATAAAACACTTTCTGAAACTACACTCCATCTCTGTCTACGTGTGGGAGGGTCGAGGTTGATATGACTCTTGAATCCAGGACTGGTAGCATAGAAAGTGGATTAGAGGGTGGGCTTTTTATTTACATGTTTTGTTACTGTGATGTGGAGAGACTCAAAACCCCAAATTAATGATAATTTATTTTCCCTTAACCTATTTCCAAGGAGCTTCTAGGTCCTATACATGATTTTCAAAGTTTATTCTGTGGGGTAAAAGATAAATTAATTATTTGAAAAATAAACCAGAGCTATCAACATTTCCTTGAAACACTTGCTACTATTTTCTCTTGGTCAAGAGCAGTGAGTCAGGAGAACCCCTGCTGCTGTTTCTCAGGTGTTCTTTCACCTTTCAGGTCAGAGATGCAGCCTGAAGGGCTGGGGCACTCCTCACCTGAGCTTGCTTCTCTCTTGGTTCACTCAGGGAAGATGGGAGAAGGAAGTCGCTGTGTGACCCTACAGCCTGGCCATGTTACAGCGCGGTCCCAGCTTCTTAGCGCTCTCAATCTGGACCCTGGGAGTCCCAGCTGGACCTGCCATACCTGCGCTCAGGTGGAGTTCCAGATTACATTAAAGGGCTTCCCACCAGCTGCCCAGCTCTGTGCCCCTCCCAAGGGAGGCCCAGGCACTGCAGAGAGATCACTAAGGCTCATCCCTTTGCAACAAGAGAGCTGAAGTCAAACAAGTGACTCTCAGAATGACTATTCATACATGAACCCAGTTGCCCTAGGTTTGGCAGCATTCCCAGGGTTAAGGTTGCTAGGACAATCCTGTACCTGCCTCCTTCAACCTTCTTCTGCAAAACAAGAACAAGACGTAATGGGGATAATATTTCTGAACTCTTTTCTGATGTACTTTTTATTCCCAGTGCAATTCTTGCTCTGAGACTCACAACTCATGAAATGAGTGGCTCCCACTTATTTAGGGGAGGGAAGGAGATAGCCTAGAACATTGGAAGTTGGTTGGAAGATAGTCTTTGTTCCCTAAATATGGGAGGAGGGGACTGTTTTGAATGGCAAAACCTGCTCTTACAGACAAGGGCAGAGCTATGAAGTAGAGAAGCTTTTCCAACAACAAAGGGGAAAATATTAAAAGTACAGGCAATAGGTTAAGAGTGAAAAGATGTAACATAGTAAGTCTTCACAAGAGAGAAGATGATTCTTCACTCAAGAGTAGGTTTGTGATGTGACCATGCATTTGTTCTGGGGCTGAAATGTACAGAGGGCTAGAACAACCTCATTTCTGGCAACCCTTGGTGTTCATGTCCTGTAGAACACCGTGATCTCTGTCTAATGTTCTCATGATGCTTTTCCTGCGTGAGTATCTGTGTCCACATGTTCTTTTTCTAAGGACAACAGTCATATTGGATTAGGGGCCCCATATGACCTCATCTCATCTGACTACATCCACAACAACCGTATTTCTTAATAAGGTCACAATCAGAGGTTAAAGGGATTAGTACCTTAACACTAATTAACAGGAATTTTGGACAAACACAATTCAACTTATAACAGTTGTTTTGGCTTATTTTTAACTTTTATATAGAAGATTATAAGAAAATGTAAGTAGAAGCAATTTTGGGTCCTGATATTAAAGAAACATTAAGGGATGGGATGGGGAGGGATGTGGGAGGGGGGTTCAGGATGGGAAATGCATGTAAACCCATGGCTGATTCATATCAATGTATGGCAAAAACCACTACAATATTGTGAAGTGATTAGCCCCCAACTAAAATAAATAAATATATTAAAAACAAAAAAAAATCTATACAACTAAAAGCAAATTTAGCTCACAGCCTGTCTGGAAAGAACAGAAGTGAATTCATCCGTCTTCTGACCTTCTGCAGCCTCACCCATCAGGAGATAGAGCAATAAACCCCCACTCACCCCCAGTAGGCTCCAGCTATAGGTCACTGCTTTCTGTATTTTATAACCACCTTGTTCTTAGTGCTTTTGGTCCTGACATTGCATTTCCTCGTGCAACTGTAAGAACGTGTGAAAGGACAGGTATCCTCCTTCAGTAGCAGAAGTTTCAAAAGGGAAATTCACTTTGCATCTTTGACAGACAGACCCATTGAAAAATACCTCTTAAATAATTAAATGGATAGTCTCTTTTCTCTGTTCCTGGGACCAAGAAAGAAAGCAGTGGGACCCTAATATACATGAACAATAGTAAACTTTGAGGCCAGATAGTTTTACTGCCTTTCTTGATAATTCAGAAAAGTCAGGGTAGAAGCAGCCAGCAACAGAAATTCAAGTATATTTTTTTCAATTCATAAAATACTGTGGCCTCTAAACAAAGTTTTCCAAGAAAAATAATAAAGGTCTGTTCATTTCCACAATAATGCTTTTCCCAAATATATGTTTTTAAAATAAATCTCAGGGGGCAATTCTATTTTATTATCAGAGTATTTCTTTTCTTTGCATTTTAATTTGTTTTTTAATGTTTACAATGTTGTGTTGGTTTCTGCCATACAACAAGGAGAATCAGCCATAATTATACACACATCCCTCTTTCTTGAGCCTCCCTCCCCTTTCCACCCCACCCCTCCAGGTCATCACAGAGCTCCAGCCTGGGCTTCCTGTGCTACAGTGCAACTTCCCACCAGCTATCCATCTTACACCTGAAAGCGTATATACACTGACACTACTTTCTCCCTTAGTCTCACTCTCTCCCTATTTGCAGGGAAGGAATGGAGACCAGATGTAGAGAATGGACAAATGTTTCTTATGTACCCATCTGAGGAGTCACAAGTGATATTTATTACATGGTCCTCTGCTGATGGACTTCCCCGGTGGCTCAGTGGTAAAGGAATCTGCCTGCCAATGCAGGAGACACCAGAGACACAGGTTCAATCCCTGAGTCGGGAAGATCCTCTGGAGTAGGAAATGACAACCCCACTCCAATATTCCTGCCTGGAAAATCCCATGGACAGAGGAGCCTGGCGGGCTACAATCCACAGGGTCACAAAGAGGCAGACAAGATGAGTGACTGTGCAAAGTCTTTCTCTCTCCTTCTCTGCAGATGGTGAAGTTCTATAAATATTCACTGCCCCATGGAAGTGTGCATTTCCTGTGTGTTCAAACTTTGATTGATAACATTCAAGTTCAGGGCTTACACACTGATGAGTACTTGATAGAACTTAACAGTCACTCTTATTGTGACCAAGGTCATGCTCCCAGGAATCTATTGATTTCCAAGGCCTGAAAAAAGCAGAGGAAGGGGACCAGGGACCAGGAGACAAAGTGCTGATCCCACCTCTGTGGCTTCTACCTCTGGCCTGCCCCTTCTTTTCTCTGAGCTGTCTCTTTAAAATGAGAAATAGATGTAGTCCATCATGTTTAAGGCCATTTCAGGTTTGCAGGTGGTGGCATGGTGAGGCTGGCTCTCTTGTTTTAGGTTTTTTCTTTCAATAACAAACCACTTCCTTATACTTTCCATGGATTGAACCGTAATCCCATTAAGAATTAGATTCAACAGTTTTCCATTTAGCTTGCTGATTCATTTTTAAGGGAAACAGACTAAGGGCATTTCTTACACTTAAGACATTAGAGGTTAGGAGGAAATAAATTTTCAAAGTGACTTTTCTGTTTTACTTTTTTTTCTCCTAAATACGTGAGTGGCAGCTGGAGATAGCTAAGGAACACCATGCCCAGTCAGATTTGTCTAGGGGCAAACTCCCTCAAGATGCCTCATCCTATAAACGTTTCAGAAAGAAAACCTCATCACAAGTCAAGGTAATATGTCCAAGGGGGCCATGGTTCCCCTAAATCCTCAGGTCAGCAGTGATCTCCTCTCTAACTCTTTCCCTTCAGTCAGCAGGAATTACACTCTATGGGAAACGCTGGCAATCCTTCCATCTCAATGTTACACAATAGGTAGCTCTGGAAACAGTTTCCTTATTTAAGGATCACAAAAACCTCTCCAACTGATAAATCTTCCAAATTCATCTCCAAACAGATAGCACGACGGTGCTTGAATCAGCACTTTGCTTGGTATTTGAACTGACTTCAAAATAGGACAATCAGGGAAAAGAGAAACAAACTCAGAAATAGAGAGCCTGATAAATAGCACTCGGAAATGGGGGCAGGGAATTAAAGCTAGAAGCAGAAAACAATAGCTGTTTTGCCCTTGTCACCTCATCATCAACTCAAGAGGGAAATGGAAGTATGTTGATGAGAATCTACCCCTTGGATGAAGCCATGAGATTCCAAAGGGGTGATAAGCTTCCAGGATCATTCCATTTCTCCCCCGAAGATGTGTGTTTGTGTGTGTGCATGTGTGTGTGTGTGTGGTGTTGTGTATGCAGGCACATGCTTAGATGCTTAGTTGTGTCTGACTCTTTGCAGCCCCATGGACTGTAGTCCTCCAGGCTCCTCTATCCATGGCATTTGCCAGGTAAGAATACTGGAGTGGGTTGCCATTTCCTCCTCCAGGAGATCTTCCCCACCCAGGGACTGAAGCCACATCTCTTGCATCTCCTACATTTGCAGGCAGATTCTTTACCACTGAGTCACTTGGGAATCCCACCCCTGAAGATAATGATCCCCATTCCACAGTCTGCAAACAGTAGGTTCTAAATAAATGGTGGATGAAAGTACCGGACATGGAAAAACAGACTGGTTCCAAATCAGGAAAGGAGTACATCAAGGCTGTATATTGTCACGCTGATTATTTAAGTTATATGCAGAGTACATTATGAGAAACGCCAGGCTGGATGAAACACAGGCTGGAATCAAAATTGCCAGTAGAAATATCTATAGCCTCAGATATGCAGATGACACCACCCTTCTGGCAGAAATCGGAGAGGAACTAAAAAGCTTCTTGATGAAAGTGAAAGCAGAGAGTGAAAAAGTTGGCTTAAAACTCAACATTCAGGAAACTAAGATCATGCCATCGGTCCCATCAGTTCATGGCAAATAGATGGGGAAACAATGGAAACAGTGCAGAGTTTATTTTCTTGTGCTCCAAAATGACTGCAGATGGTGACTTCAGCGATGAAATTAAAAGACACTTGCTCCTTGGAAGAAAAGCTATGACCAACCTAGACAGCATATTAAAAAGCAGAGACATTACTTTGCCAACAAAAGTACTTCTAGTCAAAGCTATGGTTTTTCCAGTAGTTATGCGATGTATCTGAGACTTGGACCATAAAGAAAGCTGAGTGCTGAAGAATTGATGCTTTTGAACTATGGTGCTGGAGAAGGCTCTTGAGAGTCCCTTGGACTGCAAGGAGATCAAACCAGTCAATCCTAAAGGAAATCAGTCCTAAACATTCATTGTAAAGACTGATGTTGAAGTTGAAACTCCAATACTTTGGCCACCTGCTGTGAAGAACTGACTCATTGGAAAAGACTCTGATGCTGGGAAAGATTGAAGGCGGGAGGAGAAGGAGACGATAAAGGATGAGATGGTTGGATGACATCACTGACTCGATGGACATGAGCTTGAGCAAGCTGGGGAGTTGGTGATGGACAGGGAAGCCTGGCATGCTATAGTCCATGGGTTTGCAAACAGTCGCACATGACTGAGCCACTGAACTGAAAGGATGGGGGAAGGGACAACTTATACATGAGTTAATAGCTTTAGACTATCTCTGAGGTTAATTTATAGTAATTTTACAGTAGCATAGGAAAAAATCGACATAAAATCCTCTTTAAAGAAAATGGATTGGAAAGAAATTAAAGCACTAGTGAACACAAGAGACGCTGAACTATACTGTGGATTACATTTGCCTTTTAATCCACTTTGTCCTCTATATGAAATATGGCATAGAGACATCTGCCAATATTTTAAAGGCTTCTGCTGATGCCTGAATTATATTTTTAAATGAGACCCTAAAGCTACATTCTGATGCATTACTTTCGTTTACTGAAGCTTGCATACCGTCTCCTTCTGCTCCCATGGCATCCATCATTTAATCAGTCTGAGAGCAGCACAGACCATGCTCATCTCCAGACGAATCTCTACCAGACACTGCTGACATCCACCTTTCACCTGCAGTGCAATACCTGACCTCCTTGAAGGAAAAGAACATACAGACACAGTTGAACAGGAGATGTGGGAGGAGAAGGAAAAACCCCTTTTGATAATCAGCAAAACGTATGCAAATCTGATTCTTTGCATCTGATGTGATGCACGTCATAGAAAACGCCTCAGTACACTCCATTAGCCTTCCTCTGTAAAAGTCAACACTGTGATTGATAGGTTTGACATAAAACTGAAGGTCAAGTGTAGGAAAAGCCATCTATTATGTGTTACTTTTGTGAAGGGAAAAGTATTAGTTGACCTCTCATGGCAATAGTGGTGATGACAGTGGATGTTCCCTTTGAACCTCTAAGAAAGAGCTGGTTCAAGTCTTGATTTCAGTGTGCAGACAGAAGACAAACTGGGGACCTAGGAAGACTGGAATTGCCCAAAGGGCAGAAATTCAGAGCTTTAGGAGGCAAAACCATCACAGGGTAGTGGATGTGAACTCAGGAGGACTCTGTTACTTCAGTAGATGTCATCTGTTCATCCTCACGCATGGATGGTGCAAAGTGCATGGACAATGGAGGCTGGTGAAACTGGGTCCCATTCCTGTTTGCAGCTGGGCTTCCCAGGTGGCTCAGCGGTAAAAGAATCCACCTGCCAGTGCAGAGGTGCAGGTTCAATCCCAAGGTTAGGAAGATCCCCTGGAGTAGGAAACGGCAACCCTGGGAAATTCCATGGACAGAGGAGCTTTGTGGGCTACATGGTCAGCTGCCAAGAGTCGGACATGACTGAGCACACATGTCACCACAACATAGTCCTTTGACCCCCTGCCTAGCAGCCAGGAGATCAGAGGGAAGGTGGAACGTTTGATGACCATTCTTTTGGCCATGATAATTTTCACTCATGAAGAACTCCCTTCAGTACTGTTTAGGAAAAAAAAGTTAAGGTTGACTTAAAAGCAAAAAAAGAACATTCAATAAATAATGTATGCCATTTTTCACAATTTAGGTATTATTGACACATCATCCTCTATCAGTTTACCACCAAATAATAAATTTGACTAAATTGTGTCACTGCAATTTCAACCAAAAGTTGAGAAATATCAGCTCCTTCCTCATATACAATACAACTTAAATTTTAGCTACTTTGTCTGCCAGATGAATACCAGCAATCTGATTTCCATTAGTCTTTCTGAGAAAGTGATAATAGCCCTCATATACCTTTTGCCAATTTTTGGCATTCCAAGGGTTGCAAGGAATCTGGGCTGGAAAGCAGGACATTAGGTATGTGATGACCCAAGCTGCCTGATAGAGTTGACTCCCTTCTCTGACTTGGTCCTCACCTCCACATCTGTAAAATGAGGTATTTATAGTACATACTCTAGGGACCCTTCAACCTCTAAAGTCAGACCATTCTACAGTTATTTTTAATAAGAATTTCTGTCTGGAGTGTATAATGCTGATGGAATTTCCCCTGACCTCCACCAAAGTGTTTGATTCCATAGAAACCCAGGAGATCTATGCCTGCTTCTTGCCAGATTAACCACTTCTGATATCTACAGTGGGTGAAGCCAACCCCTTTCAGATTAAATGACGCTGACAAATTCCTCCAAAAGCAGTGCTCAAGGGGACTGCCCTGATGGTGCAGTTGGTCAGAATTGCCTGCCAATTCAGGAGGCACAGGTACGAAGCCTGGTCCAGGAAGACCCTACATGACTTGGGGCAACTAAGCCCTTGCATCACAACTATTGAGCCCACACTCTAGAGCCCACAAGCAGCAAATATTGAGCCCAAGGGCTGCAACTGTTGAAGCCTGCAGGTGCTCTGAGGCTGGTGAGCCCCAACTGCTGAGCCTGTGTGCCACAACTCTTGAAGCCCGCATGCCCTAGAATCTGTATGCTGCAACTACAGAACAACCGGTGTGCTGTAACTACTGAAGCCTGCACAACTAGAGCCTGTGCTCCATGACAAAAGAAGCCACCGCAAGGAGAAGCCCAAGCATCGCAACTGGAGAGCAGCCCTCACTCACTGCAACTAGAGAAAGCCCAAGGGCAACAACGAACACCCAGCACAGACAAAAATAAATAAATAAATTATTAAAAAAAAAAAAAAACAGTGCCCAATTCTATTGACCATACACCCTGCTATTCCTTGCTTTTCACACACTTGACTATTTGAAGTCATGTCTTACTTTCTTCACTTTAGGACACCCTTCTGTCCTTTAAATAAAATCCATATTTTCAGTGTTTTCTGTTGCTTGTAAGATGAAATCATTCAATTTGCCCCAGGAATCCGGAGCCTCCATTGACTCAACCCACACTTCCTAAGATTTCACTGTCTCAGGCCTCCTGTGAACACAGGGATAAGGAGGTAAATGAGATAAATCTTCCCAAGGAGGGCATTGTCTGCTCTCAGGAAGAAAAATTTGTGAAAAACAATGACCATACGGCATGAGAAATATAAAGATGGGGAAAGAAAAGAGTGAGGTGTGATCTTTGGAAGGAGGGAGTTTTATAATAGGTCAGGCATAGGTGCTGTGGTTCTGAAGCAGGAGGTAGGGCCCCTCTGGGTAAAGCAATTGGAGATTTCTTCTCTACTGCTTGAAACTCCAAGACGAAAAGAGCAGGACAATCGAGGAAGGAGGCTGAGCTCTGCCCAGGCCACATATTTCTCATTCCCAAAGTCAGGAAACCTCCCAGAACACACTTTCACAGAAAGGCTCCTTGGATGTCAACGGGGGTGTAATGTCAAGTGATGCTGTACCCACAGGCCTCTTGGGTAGAATCCATCTTGGCTAAGAGATGCTTGGCACACATGGGAAGATCCTGAGATATACCAAATATGAACGGTGAACCAGGAAAATCAAAATGATTGACCAGGGGAAATCTGGACGAAATGCCCCATAAAAGTGATTCAAACCGTCATGAGGTTGCAACTCAGTGGCTCTCTCTGAGTCCATCCCTGTCTCTATCCACACGTACTGTACTCTTTTTCCTCTTAGTAAATACTTTATCTCTTTCATTACTTTTCGTCTTTGTGGGAATTTTTTCTGCAAAGCTGAAGGGCCAGGGCCTTTGTCACTTACCACTGGTCTAGTGGCCAGGATCTGGTGCTCTCACTGTCGTGACCCAGCCCAGTCTTCAAGCCCCGCTCCAAGCCATTGCAGGAATGGGCCTCTCAAGATCAGTTCCTAAGCAATAGGAGTGTGGGAATATGTGATGACGGTTCACTCAGCATCACCCCATCCGCTGTAACCAGTCCTGTAGAGGCACCTGGCCATGTTTCAGGTCACGGAAAGGAATCTCAGAGTGAAGAACCGTGAAGAACCACATTTCCCTCAAAATCACAATTGAGCAGATGTGTGGGATATTTAGAATAAAATATGTGTCACAAATGCTAATTTTCCCAGGAAGAAGTTCAGAGATTCTTGGGTGGGTAAGGAGGAGGACGTCTTGACTTTCAAACTGTCTTCTTCTCTTCCTTTACTAACTAACAATAGAAATGGGAAAAACTAGAGAGTTCTTCAAGAAAATTGGAGATATCAGGGGAACACTTCATGCAAGAATGGGCATGATAAAGGACAGAAACAGCAAGGACCTAAGAAGAGAAGAGATTAAGAAGAGGTGGCAAGAATACACGGAAGAACTATACACAAAAGATCTTAATGACTGAGACAACCATCCTGCAACACCTAGAGCCAGACAACTTGGAGTGTGAAGTCAAGTGGGCCTTAGGAAGCATTACTACAAGCTTTATGTGTCTGCCCCTGCTGATTTTGCAGGTTTCTTTCTTCATTGCATTACTATGACTTTACCCTGCCTGTCCCCATAGTCTTTCCTCTTCCTTGGGTGAATTTGTTCTCAAAGGCCCTCCTTAGATTACCTTGTGTTATCAATATCATCTACATCTTCTAAATGAGTTTTACCCTGATATTTCAAAGCATCGTGAATGACAGTTAGCAGGCATTTCTCTGCCTGATATGAGCTTTTGTGAAACACAAATTCAGTTATTAGGGACAGGGGCCATTGCACCAGACATGGTATGTATCCCTGGAATGTCGATCCAGGTGCCAGAAAATTGCAGGCCAGTAGGAAAATGGTGTAATCTGTGCTTCCATCTGGCCCATGAATTTCCAGTGGCCTTGCTTATAGATTGTCAGAACTGTTCATTAAGTTTGTTGTGAAACCAAAGGCTTAATATCTGTAATTTAGAGGGTTCAATAGGCAGTTAAATTGAGTGAAACTATTTTTGAATGACTACTCCAGTTTCAGAGAAATAGCCGACATTGCAGCTCAGAAGAGCTACATTTGAGGCAGCACCAGGAATTTAAATTTATTTATAGGTCCTTTAGAAAAGGGCTTTGCTATGCTAACTTGAGAAACTTCTTTTCTCCTTTTATTTTATTTTTTTAAACAAAAGCCAGAATGCTGACAAAAGGAAACATTTCTAATGCAGATTGGTTATCAGCCACAACCACATAACTTTAAATGTTTCAAAGGAAGCAAAAGTTGATTGTGTTTTTTGTTTTTGTCTTTCCCTCTTCGATCTGTCGTTATCTTAAAATTTTAAAATTCATGTGCCGTGTTGAAATGTGTTTGCCTGTAATATGCAATAATACAATGTGAGTGTAGTAATGTGCTACAGGGTGGTTATGACACACTAAAGAAAAAAAAAAGGAAGTTACTCGCACAGTCGTGTCCAACTCTTTGCGATCCCACAGACTGCAGCTTGCCCAGCTCCTCTGTCCATGGAATTCTCCAGGCAAGATTACTGGAATGGGTTGCCATTCCCTTCTCTAGAGAATCTTCCTGACCTTGGGATCAAATTCATGTCTCTGGTGTCTCCTGCAATGGCAGGCAGATGGATATCATTATCCACACATAAAAGAGAAGGTTCCTGGATTCAAAGTGTGGCACAAACAGCAGATGAGAATATGACATCTGTCCTGCGCTTGCCACAAACAGAAGATGCATACGTCAGGGTGATGCCCAAGAACAGGAGTGTGGACACACGTCCTCCTGAAGAGGAGCCTTGAAGAACAGCAGGTCCTCATGGCTGCCGAGGCCTATTGGCTACTGGACATTCAGAGGGTTTGGCAAGAGGCTCAGACACATTTCTACAAGGTGCACAGGGATACTGGGAGCTCATTCTTAAAGGCTTGGGTAGATTTTTATGTACTAATACCATAAGAACTCTGATGTATTATGCAAACATTGCTAGTTCTCACCCCCAAATCCATCTCTCCTTCTCCTAACACAGGTTTTCTTCAGAGCAGCTACGTGCCAGGATAAAAATACAAAGATTACATTTTACCTTTCTTACAGCTAGGGTGACAGCTCATGGCAAAGGAGAAGTAAGTATAAGTGTGCCAGGAGTTTCTGGGAAGATTCTACTTTCCTGGAATAGACACTGCCGCTTTTTTATTGTCACTTTCATCACCTTCCTTCATCATCTTCCTGGAATGAGGGTGTGAGCTGGAGACAGAGCATTCCTTTTGCCTTGAGAGGCAATCAGGAAGATAAAAGCCACAAATAATGATGATAGTGCAGAAAGCAAGAAGGAGCCTGTCTATTGTGACAGAAAGATGTGAAGCCAATACCACTAATTGTGCTGAAAAGAGCCTCCTCAGTTAGGTTTCAGATTCAAATGTCTTCTTAGGAATTACAAGAGAGTGCAGCTTCTGTGGAGTATCTCCAGCCCAAAAGGCAAATAAACAAGCAAATGAATAAACTGACAGAAAAACAGGAAAAAGCCCAAATTAAAATGTTCAGTATGTCAAAGTGTAAGTAGTCATTTCTGATAAGTGAAGGGATGTAAATTAGTGTTTAAGCTGTAATTACAATGAACACCTTTTATATTATTTACTCTGGTGTATAAACTTTTGACTGGACATTGCTGTCTGTTAGCTGTAATAATAAAGGAAATGATGAAATGAATTTAAACTTTGTCCTGCAATGAATGTGTGCTGTGCTGTGCTAAGTCTCTTCAGTCATGTCTGACTCTTTGTGATCCTATGGGCTGTAGCCTGTCAGGCTCCCCTGTCCATGGGATTCTCCAGGCAAGAATACTGGAGTGGGTTGCCATGCCCTCCTTCAGGGGATCTTCTAAACCCAAGGATCAACTCCTCATCTCCTGGGGCTCCCACGTTGCAGGTGGATTCTTTACCACTGAGCCACCAAAGAAGCACCCTATAATGAATGTCTTCCTGCAACTGTATAAGAAAATGAACTTTGGGATATCTTCATATTTTCTGATCACTCATACAATGTATTTTTGCATTCTTTTTCACTGATACCTGCATTATTAGAAGTCATTTTCAATGATTACCTGATCACTCAATTTCATTATGTCCTAACCCATCACCTCCTCATTGAGATTTTTCAGTTTCTACCCATCACTGAAATGATTGACCTGAAAGAATAAGTAGAGCCAAAATAAATCCTTTTCTTGAATAAGGCACTTCCACAACACTCTGTAAAAATTTTATAAGATAGTTTGTGTACCAGGACATACACAAATGAAAAAATAAACTAGTAATGTGCCATGCATGCACTCTAAGTCTTTCAGTTGTGTCCAGCTCTGTGCAGCCTTATGGACTATAGCCTACCAGGCTCCTCTGTCCATGGGATTCTCCAGGCAAGAATACTGAACTAGGTTGCCATGGCCTCCTCCAGGGGATCTTCCTGACCCAGGGATGGAAACTGCATCTCTTACGACTCAACTCCTGTGTTGGTAGGTAGATTCTTTACCACTAGCGCCACCTGGGAAGCCTACAATGTACCATGAAAGTGAAAGTGAAAGTCGCTCAGTCATGTCCGACTCTTTGCAACCCCATGGACTATACAGTCCGTGGAATTCTCCAGGCCAAAATACTGGAGTGGGTAGCCTTTCCCTTCTCCAGGGGATCTTCCTGACCCAAGAATCAAACCAGGCTCTCCTGCACTGCAGGCAGATTCTTTACCAACTGAGCTCTTAGGGAAGCCCATAAGGTACCATGTTACATGCTAAAGTGAAATCGCTCAGTCGTGTCCAACTCTTTGTGATCCCATGGACTGTAGCCTACCAAGCTCCTCTGTCCTTGGGATTTTCCAGGCAAGAATACTGGAGTGGGTTGCCATTTCCTTCTCCAGGAGATCTTCCTCCCAGGGATTGAACCGGGTCTCCCTCATTGTAGGCAGACGCTTTATAAAAGTATGCTTGTAATAGCACAGATTTTGAAAGTGGTGACAGATTTCTGTGGTTGAGCAAGACTTTCCAGTAAAATGATATTCAAACAAGGCTTGTATGGGTGAAGGGAGTGACTGAATAGAAGAGAGCTCTCTGGGGAGAAGGAAACAGCGTCAGCAAAGAGAGGGTAGAGGCTGAACACAGGTGGATCTCCACAAATCACCTACTTGACTGCAGTACAGAGCACATGGCAAAGAGAAGTGGAAGAAAGGGAGAATTTTGCTAGGCACAGACTGTAAGAGTCCTCAGAGGGTACCCTTAGGAGAATGGACTCCATCCTGTAAATGGTGAGGAGCCTATGTCTGTGCGAAATTGCCTCCGATTTAACAAACATGTAACTGGCTTTTCACCTTGAAAGAAAGTAAAGTTTTACCTAAAAAGGGCACAGTCTTCCTGAAATGACTGTTGTACAGACACCTGTGTGTCAGGGAAGGCCACCTGGGGGGCCTAGATACCGCCAGTAAAAGTGAAAGTGGCTTCATTCCACTGTCACTGCAGTGGTGGCAGAGGACCGAGTGGAGAGTTAGTTCTTTCAGGATCACCTGCTGGAAAAAGGCCGCTCCCCACTCCATGCAAGTGGAGGCCACGTGGGGAAAAGCAGCAGCACTGCCCCCCGCCTTCCACCCTGGGTGGTGTCTCAGAGACCTGCTGGGAGAATGAGCTCTCCTTCTCACTGTGGTAACAGGAAGCCCCCTCACCTTACTGGATGTCAGTGGAGGCTGAGTTCAACCGGGACTTCCACCTCCGCCGGATAGTTTGGGGCTTTTTAACCAATCAAGCTTCTGGGCTTCCCTGGTGGTTCAGTGGTGAAGAATCCGCCTGCCGGTGTAGGAGATGTGGGTTTGATCCCTGATCCAGGAAGATCCCACATGCCATGAAGCAACCAAGCCCGTTCACAACAACTACTGAGCCTGTGCTCTGGAACCTGGGAGTCACAGCTACGGAAGCCCATGCACCCTAGGGTCTGTGCTCTGCAACAAGAGAAGCCACTGCAATAAGAAGGCCGGCAGCACAGCTAGAGAGCACCTCCAATCGCTACCACTAGAGAAAAGCCCCACGCAGCAATGAAGACACAGTACAGCCAAACGTGAATAAATAAATAAATGACATTATTTTAAAAAAGATTCTGTAAGAGGAAGTCTGTTGAAATCTAACACGTAAATAAGAACCAGAGTTTCAAAACACAATGTCCTGCCCAAAATGTTCAGACTTCAATAGAAAATCATTGGTCATCTTATGAAATAGGAAGATCTCAAATTGAATGCGGAGAAGGCAATGGCAATCCACTCCAGTACTCTTGCCTGGAAAATTCCATGGATGGAGGAGCCTGGTAGGCTGCAGTCGAAGAGTCGGACACGACTGAGCGACTTCACTTTCACTTTTCACTTTCGTGCATTGCAGAAGGAAATGGCACCCCACTCCGATGTTCTTGCCTGGAGAATCGCAGGTGGGCTGCTGTCTATGGGGTCGCACAGAGGCAGACACGACTGAAGTGACTTAGCAGCAGCAGCAGCAGCAAATTGAATGAGAAAAGACAATCATAAGACACCAAAGCCAAGTTGATGCAGACGTTAAAATTATCTGACAAGTATTTTAAAGCAATTAGCATAAAAATGCTTCACCAAGCAATTATGAGTACTGTTTCAACAAATTCAAATATAGAAAATATCAGCAAATAAATGGATTCTATGAAGGAGAACTAGAAGGAAATTACAGAGGTGAAAAAAAAATTCAGTAGCCAAAATAAAAAGCTCATCAGATGGGTTGTAACAGCATACTAGGGAGACTGAAAAATCAATGAACTCGAATATGGACAAAACAAATTGCCCGATGCTAACATCAGAAAACAAAGCAGACTGGGGAAAAAAAGAACACATAAACAACAATGCATAAAATAAAAAAGAGTTACAATAACAAATGTTGGTAAAGACAGAGAGGAACAGAATCTCTTATATTGCTGGTAGGAATATAAAGTGATACAGCCACTCTGAAGACAGTTTGACTTTTATTTTTAAATAAACCTAGACATGTAATTACTTACCAGTAGTTTCAGTAATGGATATTTAATTGAGAAGTAAACTTATATCAGCACAAAAACTTGAATGTGATTGCTCATAACAGTTTTATATGTAATAGCTAAAACTAGGGAATGATAAAGCCCTGGAATAATAGGTGACTGGTAAACAAATTGGTATATCTCTACAGTGAAATACTATGCGGTGAGAAAACAAACTGATTATTATTATTTATACACGTTAAGTTGACTAGATCTCAAGTGCGATATGCTCAGTGAGAAAAGTCAATCTCTGTGTGAGTAAAGGTCTCATACTGTGTGATTGCATTTATATTCTCAAAATGTTAAAGTTATAGAGATGGAAAACAGATTACTCCTTGCCAGGGTTTCAAGGTTGTATATATGGTGGAGGGGGCTTAGGGGACAGACTATAAGGGGGTATCATGAGGGAAATCTCTGTAGTGAATCTCTGTAGTTCTGAATCTTGATTGGGCTGGGTGGTTACACAAACCTACACAGGTGGATAAAATGGCATAGAACTATACACACACACTGTACCAATATAAAACCTTACTTTGGATATTGTACTAAAATTATGCAAGACATAGCCATTGGGAGAAATCACTGGGTGAAACATACACAGGATTCCTTTATTAAAAAAAAAGTCTTGTCAAGGGGATGGGGCAACTGACTCATGAACACTAGACTGATACATTGATATGCTCTAATGCAATACATAGATTTCCCCTCTGTTCTCTTACAGACAGGTTGACATAGATGCACAGATTGGTGAGCGCATTGTGACTTGACCTGAATGGAGCATGGACCTTCACGCTCGGGTGCTTTGGAACCATGGCCAGATGCACAGCTCGGATTGCTGAGCTTTTCTGAGAATCCAGAAGGTGCTGGGGGAGGGGGAGCCGCTGTCAGCACGTAACTGCACCCCGCCTTGTGCAGTGTCCCTTGGGCTGCTGTGGCATCCTTCATCATTATGTTTTCACTAGGATTTGACTCAGATTTCCCATTTTTCTTCAGTTTTGTCCAATATGTAATCATTGAGCATCCACTACTCTCGGTCAAGCACCGTACAAGGCCCCTTAATAGCCTTTGGCCATCTACAGAAACAGTGCGCTTATTAATGGAGGATCCTCACTCTGGTTCCACCATTTCAGATCTGATGTCCTCCTACGTGGCTGGCAACTGGTGAAGAATCAATGTGTTCCTCACCAAGCGAACAAAAACAAGTAAGTTAACTGAGTTCTCTTAGGATTTGAAACAAGCCACAACTCATGAAATGTCTCTGTCCATCTTTGACTTGAAGCACAGCTAAACTCCTCATGAAATACAAAATTAAAAAAAAAGAAAAAACACAAAAATGCACATAGTTTTTGACCTGATAATAGTTCAGAAAATCCTAAAGAAATTCTTCAAAAAAAGTAATCAAGCTGTATGAAAAATGTTCATGCAGTTTATTAGGCTATAAGACACAAACTAAATATCCATGAAAAGAATTGTTACATAAATCATGGCACATTCCCAGTTAAGGATACTGTGTAACAATATACCAAAACATTGAATGAAAAAATGAGCAAGATTTTATATACACTATAATCATATCTATAATTTTTAAATGGCAAAAAGACTGGAAGAAATGCACAAAATTTTCACGGATTTTGCATAATGGTGGTGAAATCATGAGGCTCCCAACAGTCTCTCTCCTTTTCTATTCTTTTGTTTTCTCTTATTATTCATGCAACTAAAACAAAGTATAGTAATGTGACTTTAAACATGACAGATAAAATTAAACCTTCTTTGATGACCATTCCCACCTATTCCTACATCTTGACAAATGCACAAACACACACAAACACACACCCGAGAGGTAACTTCTCATTAGTTTTGTGTGCTTCTTCTTGAAGTCCTTTTTGTGTGCATTTATAACACATACTGTTGTGTGTTTACAAAAATGACACTGTTATGTAGAATGCTTTGTTACTTGATTTCTGTACTCTATGTTGACTGTGTTAATACATCTCTTTATGTTGAGGTCTGCCTCATTTTTTTAGTTGTCAGATTATATCTTATCCTAGACTTTTTTTAACCATCTTTCCACTATTGGACATTCAGCTGCTTCAGTCATTTTCCCGTGACAAAATTCTGCAATGAACATTCAAGTCTAAGTTTCTGTGGTTCACGGATGTCCTGTAACGTGGTTACAATAATTTTATAGTGAAAAGCACACTTCAAAACAAAATTATTTTATTATATTAACAAAAAGGAAATCACTCATGCATTCCATGAAACATTAGAGAGGAAAATACACTTTGGATGGAAATTCTAATTATTTTATATTACGTGTGAACCCAAATGACACTCAAGTGTGTTCAATATACTTCCAATATATTTTAATTTAAATTTTAGAGACAATGTCTCTTGCAAAGACAATGTATTATTCTCAGAAACTTTCAGTAGTAAAATTAACCCAAGGATATGGCTTTGCCAAGAACACCAACAAAAATATATATATATTACTTTTAGACTCTAGTAATGGTGTTTTTTTATTTGCCTGTCATTTCAGATCTCAGTTATTCTATTGTATTTGCAGAGAAAATCTATCTGATTATTTGGTTTCAAAAAACACTATTTCAACCTTCTAAGTTCCAGACATCCTAAGTTTCCTAGCTCTTAAGTAAATTTGTAATTAAACTTGCTTTTTCCTCTACTGACCCAACAGTACGAGACACTTCTTGACAAAGATTAATAATCCTTTGGAGAAATTTAAAATTATTATTTTATCTGCTGCTGCTGCTGCTGCTAAGTCGCTTCAGTTGTGTCCAACTCTGTGCGACCACACAGATGGCAGCCCACCAGGCTCCCTCGTCCCTGGGATTCTCCAGGCAAGAACACTGGAGTGGGTTGCCATTTCCTTCTCCAGTGCATGAAAGTGAAGTTGCTCAGTCAGTCGTGTCTGACTCTTAGCGACCCCATGGACTGCAGCCTACCAGGCTCCTCTGTCCATGGGATACTCCAGGCAAGAGTACTGGAGTGGGTTGCCATCACCCTCTCTGATTATTTTATCTAATTGACACAAAAATGAATCTTGTGATAAATGTGCCTAATATAAAAGAAAAAATTGGAAAATAGTTATGTTCTATCATAAATTATCTATAAATTAACTCATCCTCAGTGCCTTCCATGTTAGGACATCTAAGAGACAGTCTATCACATGAGTACTGACATTTCTTGAAATAAGATATTTCAGATCTAACTACTGAAAAATAAAAATTTGAGCCTATACTTACAGATAATGATATTATTTAGCTAATCTAAGTGAAAAGATGAAACTGAAGACAAGTTATGAATTGCATGAAATCTGTAACAAGTTCTTTTCCATCCCAAGTTCTAGTGCATTGTTTACACGCTCATCAAATCTTGCCTGGACGATGACAACGGCCTTTGCTCTTTGCCATTTAAAACTGACACATGCAGCAAACTTGCTCACATGACCTAACTAAAATGCAATTTTCTTCACCTGCTCAAGTCACAACAGACGTGTACCATGGTTTCAGCAGAACTGCACGCACCTTAACAGGACCAGCAGCTCTTTCAGAATCCACACAGCCCCAGTCCCTGGCCACATTTCTTCCTCCTGCTTCACCCATGCAGGTTAAGCCCCACCCCCAAACATGAATCTGCTTGTAGTATTCCACAGTCTATGTTCCCTCTCCCTTTTATTTCATTTAAGGCCTTCTCCAACTCAGATGCTTTCTTCCTGTCTGCCTTAGCCTGATAATGATTCTCTTCATCCTTTAGGACTCAGTCACTGCCTCCAGGACACTTTCCCGGACCTTGCCCTCCAGGCTGGGTTAAATGTCCCTACAGTCATTACTTGTGCATAGCCTAGCTCTGTGTCACAACATTGCTTTATACTACTCATCCCTCCTACACCTGTGATTATGATTCCTTGTATTTAGACCCTATAACAAATGTCTGGCAACCAGTTATAACTCAAAACTGTTTTTAATTAATGAATTAGTACCAAGGAAAGCTATGAAAAACCTCATATGGTCAAAGCTATGGTTTTTCCAGTAGTCATGTATAGATATGAGAGTTGGACCATAAAGAAGGCTGAGCATTGAAGAATTGATGCTTTCAAACTGTGGTGTTGGAGAAGACTCTTGTGAGTTCCTTGGACTGCAAGGAGATCGAACCAGTCAATCCTAAAGGAGATCAGTCCTGACTATTCATTGGAAGGACTGATGCTAAAGCTTCACTACTTTGGCCAGCTGATGTGAAGAGCCAACTCTTTGGAAAAGACCTAATGCTGTGAAAGATTGAGAGCAGGAGGAGAAGGGGGCGACAGAGGATGACATGGTTGGATGGCATCACCGACTCAATGGACACGAGTTTGAGTAGGCTCTGGGAGATAGTGAAAGACAGGGAAGCCTGGTGTGCTGCAGTCCATGGGGTCACAAAGAGTCGGACATGATTTTACCGACTGAACAACAATGTACTCATGCTAAGAATATTCCAATGTAATGAATAATTTGAACCTAATAAGATTTCATTTGTCTTTGATTGTTTTTGCATCTCTCACTGATTTCCTGCATAAAATTAATATTAGAATTGAACATTGGCTCCTCAGCACTCTTATTATTGTTGTTGTTTAGCTGCTAAGTCATGTCAGACTCTTGGCGACCCCATGGACTGTAGCCCGCCTGGCTCCTCTGTCCATGGGACTTCCCAGGCAAGAATATTGGAGTGGGTGGCCATTTCCTTCTCCAGGGGATCTTCCCAACTCAGGGATTGAATATGGGTCCCTTCAGAGCTCTTGTTTCAATGATTAGCAGATACCTACATTTAACTGGAGCTTCCCAGGTGGCGCTGGTGGTAAAGAACCCACCTGCCAATGCGGGGGATGTAACAGAGGTGAGTTCCATCCCTGGGTTGGGAAGATCCCCTGGAGGAACCCATGGCAACCCATTCCAGTATTCTTGCCTGGAGAATACCATGAACAGAGGAACCTTGGCAGGCTACAGGCCATGGCATCTCAAAGAGTCAGACATGACTGAAGTGACTGAGCACACACGCACACACATTTAATTGAGCTGAACACAAAGGCTAAGTTCCCCCTACTGATCTGGTCCCATACAAGATGCTGAGCAGACAAGATTCAGTCCCTGCTCCTCAGGACTCAATCAGTCTCATCAGAGAGAGAACCACAAAAAAAAAAAAAAAAAAAAAAGCTGCAGAGTGGCAAGATGCATATCCAGGATGCTCAGGCCACCCAGGGGGAGGAGGTGTTAAAGTGGGTGGGGGTGGCGGCAGGGCAGGTACTGCGTGTAGATGATGGAAGACTTTGGTGAGACCTCTCACTGAAGATGGATCTAAAAATTAACTTTGGCTTGTTTCTCAGTCTCCTAGATGCAATTATTTTTCGCATGATTGATAATGTCAACTAGATGAAACAGGTTGTACAACAATAAAGCTAATTCTTATAATAAAGCACAAAATAATGTGTGCATTAAAATGGTGCAAGGAAACATTTACAATCTTTCTGCACAGACTACATGATCCTGGAGGGAAACAGGAGAGCTTCCTGGAGGAGTTGGCATGTGAGGCAGGTCTGAAGAATATCATATCAGGGCATGCAAGAAACTCAAGAGCCAGAATGAGTGATTAAGTGAAAGTTGCTCAGTCATGTCTGACTCTTTGCGACCCCATGACTATACAGTCCATGGAATTCTCCAGGCCAGAATATTGGAGTGGGTATCCTTTCCCTTCTCCAGGGCATCTTCCCAACCCAGGGATCAAACCCATGTCACCTGAGCCAGAGTAATGCTGTATTATAAGATAAAGATGAATAACAGGATAAGATAAACATGCAATTAAGATAAAGGCATGGATGCGAAGACCGAGAGTGAATGTGATGAGCACAATGCTTACAAATGTTCCACACCAAGGATGTCAAGAATATCTTTTTGCTAGTCACACAACTTGGAGTCCTTCTGTTGCATACAATTTGTGATTCATGTTCTCTGCTACCAACTCCAAACCTCCTGTCCCAAATTCCGAGTGATAGACATTCTTTCCTCTCTCCCCTTAAAGCTTCACATATATCGTCTTCTTATTATGTCTCAGTTAATCATGTAACTCGTTTGTGCTGTTGCCTATTTTCTCTGAAACTTCTTGATCTCAGTGAGGATGCTTGAATGTTTCCAGAGCCAAACACAATGCCTGGTACATAAGGGGCTCTTGATGAGTTTGTGTGGTTTGGATGTTGTAGAATAGTTCTTATTAGGTTTATTAAAATTCATAAAACTACTTGCTGATGTCCATCACCACATCCTTGTTGAGCCACTGGGGATAACAGGATGTGGCCCAGAACCTCACATGCAGGTTCCTGGAATAAACTAAGTCACTACAAGAAAGAAGCAGCCCTTCGTCCTGAGCAGGACCAACGAGCCAGCTGACCTGCAGTGTGACTCAGACTTGGGAATGCCTCAATGCTCCCCTGTCTTCACAGCAGGTGTGGAGAAGCCAGGTTAGACATCTTCCAAGGCAGGCCGGGTGTTCTGCCCCACGAGGCTGTAGAAGAAGGGTTACCACTGTATGCCAGAAGCAACCAGCATAAATCACCTACTGACTCTCAGCCACCAGGTTCCTCCTTCCTGAGTCCTGACCCCAGGCCATCACTCACACCTGGATGTCAGGAAGCCCAGCCTCACTTGTCAAGTACTTTTCCTGCCCTTCTCATCCCTGGAACTTGCTGCAGTGGTGGGTGGGGGGTGGGGGGAGGTTGGCATCGTGCCTCCCTGTGGGCTTCCTGAGTGGGGCCTTAAAGACCTCAATTAGCGGGGCTGGGTCCATTTGACAATCACCAGGCCAAACTGGCACCTGCGGTCTGAGTCACTGCCTTTTAGCTGTTTATTAAGCGGTGACAGTGACAGCTAAATAGTGACAAGGAAGGGCCTTTCCCTGCATGTTCCGGTAACGTGATGCTCCAGTGAAAAGGCAAGCGCATCATTAACAGGGGTGCCACCCAGAGAGGAGGGGCTGTGGTTACCACGGGCCAGAGGACCCGCACACAAGCAGATGGACCTTCTCCCGTGTCTTGAGGGGGAGCGGTTTGTGAGAAGTCAGCCCGGTCCATCACTGTCTCCTCTGGGCCTGAGCTCTGGGCTGCTTCACACAAGTGTGTGTTTGCAGGAGGACAGAAGGCTCGTTTGGCAGAATGAAGAGTTTCTCCTGAGTCTGCGAGGCGTCAAGTCTCTGCTGAAAAGCCGTCCTATGGGTGGTTGTGATGCGTCAGAAAAGAGGACGGGCCTCCATGGGAACCGACATCCCTTGAGAGGCCCAGCAGCTTTCCCCAGTGGCCCGTGACCAAGAGACCCAGCTGATGCAGAGATGGGGGCTCATTGACCCCTCACCCACTGGTGGGTGGGACTGAACATCTTCAGCCAGGAAGTGATGCACAGGGGGTGGGGTCTGTAGGGGCTACTTGATTTCGGGCTCTGGGGAGTGGGGCCAAAGGTGACGTGGCTTGCTTTGTCTTTTTTTGCCTGGGGTCAGACATGTCTGGCTCCCAGAGATCAACTTCTGGATGTCAGGAAAATGCATGTGCATGCACACACACATACACGCACACTTTTGTACAGCATGTATGTGTATGCTGCAACCAATGCCAAGCTCTCAGTGTAAACAGGACTTGTGAAAGAAGAGGGCAGGAGGCAAGTGCGCCAGCTGTTAGACTCTGAAGACCTGAGTTCAAGCCTGGAGTTCAAGCTCTTTGCGCTGTGCGATTTTATCTTGGATTAATCTCTTGGCTCATCTGTGTGTTACATTTTTTCATGCACAAAATGAAGGGGATAATAATGATCCCTGCCTTCCAGGATGGTCGTAAAGATAGATGAGCTAATTCAGGCTTTCTTAGCCTCAGCACTCTTGGCATTTTGGGCCAAATAGTTCTTTTCCTGAGGGCTGCCCTGTGCCTTGTGAGGTTCTATCAGGACATTTAGCAGAGAGGTGAAAGGTAACAACAAAGAGCAAATAGTTATTTCCATGTCATCTAAGCGGGCATTAATAATCCAGTGGCCAGTTTCGAAGTTATGGGGTAGGAAATTAGATTAATCCGGCGTGAGACATTTTAGCTCTATACTACCATGAAAATGCTATATGAAAATAAACAAATTCGGTTTCTTTCTTCCAAAAAAGGGAAGGGAAAAAAAAAGAAAATGAGTAACACATTAAATTGCCAGGATATTAATTATACAGAACTACATATTAAATGTTATGCATCTAAGCAGCTAATTTTCTTCACAATGTTATTATTATTTGTTACTTATATAGCACCACTGATGTAAACATAACTGTTTTATAAATATTCCCTTAAAGTGTATTGCTCTTGAATGAGTGTGCCGTTTAATTATGCATTTACCTTCTAATGAGCAACGTGAGAGGCACAACTCACAGCAAAGCCCCGCTGCTGTCTCCTCTCTCCGACTTTCTAAAAATCTCTGGGCAGCAGGTACAGCCAGTCGTGTTGTGCTAGAAGCAGCATTGATAACATCTGAGTAAATAAGAGGCTTAAGTGAAGTCTATTTTTGTTATTTCTTTTCTACTTTAAGGAAACAGGCCACTCTTTCTCAGAAAGAGTTTCACACTGTGGGGTATTTTTTGGAGGAGGGTATTTTTGGTTTTTTGTTTGCCCTCTGTGGGGCTGATCTATCCCCGTCAAGTCTGCAAGGCGAGTTGTGCGTGGGCGGGAAGACAAACCACACTGAGCGTTCTCTGCGCCAGAGTTAGGTCACCTTAAATACCACATGGCAAGTTTCTTCACAAGGGAAAAAAGGCAACAAAAAGAAAACACCACACACACACACACACAAATGACTGAGATGAAATATGAACTATTGTCGTCTAAAAGCTTAGATTCTTCAGCTCATTTCACTCACGTCAGCAAAAACCCTTCTTGTCCCTGTCAGCCCTCAGCAGCTGGAAGATGGATCGAGAGGTGGGGTCCACTCTGGGGCCAGCAGCTGAGCTCCCTCTGGGGACAGAGCTATCGGTCCACCCTATGTGATTGGCCTTAGATGGTTTCTAGCTCAGATACACGAGCGGAAAGATCCTTGGGAAATGCAATATCATCCCTCCATTAGTCAAAAACATGAACGACTTTGGCTTTTTTTTTCTTTGTATTTTTCACATGGTTTGGAGCATTAAATGCGTAAGAGCCTGGACATTTTTCTTTGAAAAATGCATCAGTTGTGTATATGAAGCACAACAGCAGGCAAGAAATCATCTTCCATGTCCATTGGTAGGATTGTAGTCCTCAAATTTGACCATAAGGGCAGCCCTGTTTATGTATTTGCCAACTTAAACAATGTCTCGCACCATCTGAGCCCACAAGGATGGGGTCACTAGAAGCCACTGCAATGGCTGACCTCCAACCCCGCTTGAGAGGACTTCAGGGTAGAGCTCAGGAAGGAAGCACTCTTTGCACTCTGGAAAAATATGGCAGAACATGCCTTCAGATAGTTAGATATTTTCAGGAGTAAATTTTACGAACCCAATTTCTTTCATCTTCTCATGTCTAGAAAAGCACTGAAATCGTTAACAGAGACAACGTCTCCTTGTCACTAGCAGCAACTTTCTACCCAGATGTATGCTTGAGTGCACGTATCCCTTCACCAAAATCTCATATATGCTGACCTCCCCACCCACCTCTTTGGAGCAGTTCCTCAGAGTTAGCCAAGAGCCTACCTCCCAGGCTACAATCCTCAACTAAAACTAAACCCACATCTCTCATGCCCTGTGTGTGTGTGTGTGTTTCCCAGTCGATCTATTAAAGAAAATGGCTCCAAAATGAAAACTACACAACTACACATTGCAGAATCTGAGGTTAGTATGCAGTGGGTGAATGTGTCAGTTGGACAAGATTACAAGGCCTGAAAACCTTCTCCTAACTTGTTTCTTTGCATGTTCCAAAGGAACCCATGGTAGTGGGTATCACTGATCTTAAAAAAAAATGTAGACTTGAAATAAGAAAATGAGAAGAGGTTGTATTTTTTTTTTTAAGCAATCACCATCATCAAAGTTTTTTCAAGTATCTTCCTTTTTTTTCTAATCAAAACATCTCTGCAGATATCTTAGTCTGGATAAAGATTTCAGAAAACTCTAAAGCACTTTGTCCATACAACAGAATTCATCTAAATACATTTAAAATCTCTATGTATCAATGGTTTCACCTAACTTTTTATTTAAGAGCTCATCTATTTTATATATGGTTCAACCCAATTTCTCTGTAAAATGCGATGCATTCCTGGTGGGATGGGTCAGTAATTCTCAGCCAAGTGAAGGAACAGGTCAGAGATGGGCCATGTGGGTCTGGGGCACGATACCTGGGCAAGAGGCAAGTGTTTACTTCCTTGCCATTCCTTAGGCAGGGAGCCGCAAATGGGGAAGAGTCCTGGGATACTGTCATTCTCTAAGGCAGACATCTCACTCAGAGTTGTGACTTCAGGATAGGTTTTTAACAGTTTAGAATAAATACTTCAAGACTTTACCAAAGCTTTTGACCACCTCAAACATAAGGTGAGATAACTTGACACTTGATATCGTAAGAAGTACATTTTTAAGGAAAATCATGTAAGACAGAAAGTTTGCCTAAGTACTATGAGATGATACCTTAGATCAGAAATTAGAACATTTCACAGCAAAGTGATTTCAATAGAAAGGAAAGAAAGTTCATTGCGGGTAAATTTTCCCTCTTGTAAGGAAAGTAGCAATCTCACTCAAGTCATGTGGGAATCACCAGACATTCCTTTGACTGATACGGTTACCTGACCAGTGAAAATTACATGCATAAGGGTTCTCTCCTCATGCTTTGAGGACTTATCACACAATCAGCTCAACGTGTGGTTCTTTTGACATCACAATATCCAAGACTCAGTCTCTTCTTAGCATTAAATTTGCTTGGGAAATGAACGGTGCTCTTACGAAATAACTAAACAGTAGAAGCCAGATCCTCATCTGCCTTCTCTGCTCTCATCAATTTGAGATGCATGGGTGCTATTCGTGACCTCGTAGAATCAACTGTTGGTGTGTTTTAGGTTAGTCCCCAAGTACAATCTCCTGGCCTATTGAAGGAGGTTTTGTTAGTACATAGAAGGTGAGCAGTGCTGAGATAAGGCACTAAAGAAATACAGCGGGGGCATCTGACCCAGTCTCCGAGGCTGCAGTCGGCTTCTTACAGAAAGTGATTGTCATCATAAATAAGGGTTAGTTTGGTGAAAGTGAGTTGGAGAAGCAGAGTTTCAGGCAGATGAGATAATAGCAGTTGAGATCGACCGGAGTCAAAGAGAATCTAGAACATTCTAGGACCTTTAAGAACTTCTGCAGGTCTAGTTCAGATTAAGGGGTAGAGATAGGATAGGAGGGGAGTTGGAATGCCTCATGATGGGTGGGACCAGAGAGTTGACCGGGAGCCAATACTGCTGCCTAAGAACCTTGTCATAGTTGTCAGGTGTCATATTTCTATTTTATCCTTGGAGGGTCCATGGAGATTAAGGGGGGAATCCAAAGAAAGGATAACTGGCCCTTGTCCTAGGAAGAGCATCTTGCTTCAACAGTGACCTCTGTCCCATGACCTCCATTCAGAAGTCCATATGCCTTTCATGCTTGGGACATCAGTGGCCTTAAAGGAAGAGATTTTAATTAATAAACATAATAACTGAAAGAACGTGACATTAAAAATAAAAAAATGCTTTATTGTTTCCAATTTAAATCTGGAGATTAATGTTTAATTGATAAAATTAATACATCATTCCAAGCATTTGTTTTTTAACCTTATACATATTTTTCATTTTAAAAATCAAACCATGTGTCCAAAATGTTTGGAGAACTGTGATGAGAAAAAAAAAACCTCTTATTTTTCATGCCACTAGTCCAAGTCAACAAGTGTATACAGTATTCGGTGAATTTCCTGTGAGCTTTCTTCCCCCTATGACTGGGTATTTTACCAGATTTGTACTCATGTTATATACAGTTTTAACCCTGATTTTTCACATAATCTTACATCATAGATATTTTCCTTATAGTAGAAGGATTCTATAACCATCATTTAAAATTAAAAACATAATATTTTATCAAAAAATAAACCATAATTTATCTAACTATTTTCATGTTCTTTGGATTATGATCATCATTTTGTTATTATAAATAATCCATTTATGTCAAATTTTCCCAGTGGTTTCCAATTATTCCTTTGGGATTGGGTCCTAGACCTAGAATTTCCATTCAATGCATATCAATGCACTTATGTCTCTTTGTTCATATTGCCAAAGTATTTTCCAATTTACACAGCTCAGACCAGCTGCTCCAGAAAAGGAGCTCTTTGCAACAGGTGGCCAAAGTATTGGAGCTTCAGCTTTAGTGACAGTCCTTCCAATGAATATTCAGTGTTGATTTTCTTTATGATTGACTGATTTGATCTTGTAGTCCAAGGGACTCTGAAGAGTCTTCTGTAGCACCACAGGTCAAAGGCATCAGGTCTTAGGTGCTCAGCTTTCTTTCTGGTCCAAACTTCAGGTAGTGTCAACTGCCAACTCACAATGACACCTCTGTGCATCTCAAACTGTTTCCAAGAACATGTATACAGTAGTCCTGGGCATTAATGTCTGCTTCCAGAGCAAAGGGAAGACTTTCCCACCAAGATAACAAAGCTAGGGTGCCCTTTGTGGCAAAGGTGGGCAGATTTGCTAGAAGCCCACTTATACACCTGGGGCTTCGCACACACAGTGTTTCAAGGCTGTGCATAGACCTGTACCTGGGCCCACCTCAACGTGACCCCCATCCGCCATTGGGGACCACGGAATTCATGCAGACCAATGTGACCATGAAGCTCATGAGGCCTGAGGTGCCCTGGATAATGAGCTCTCAGTGGCTGTGGGATCACCTTGTCTCCACTGAATCTTCAAGAGGATGGTAAGTCAGCCAGCAGCCACAGTGGTCCCTGCTGTACTTGACAGTGCGCGTAAGGACTGAGCACCAGCATCTGTGAAAAAGAGGTTCCATGTAAGCCTGGATTTTGAGGAGAATTACAGCACCTATTGGGCTTTGTGGTGGCTCAGCAATAAAGAACCTGCCTGCAGTGCAGGAGACACAGGTTCAATCCCTGGGTCGGAAGGATCCCTTAGAGAAGGAAATGGCAACCCACTCCAGTATTCTCTCCTGGGAAATCTTATGGACAGAGGAGCCTGGCAGGCTATAGTTAATAGAGTGTCAAAGAGCAGACACGACTGAGCAGCTAGACAACAAGAGGTTCATTAACTTCCTGGAGGCATATGTAGCCACTGTTCCCTTCGCTTACAATGGAGTTTAAGAGTTAAGGATTGAAGCTCTGGAATCACACTTAGATTCATCCTTCAGTCCAGCTGACCCTGAACATGCTGCTCTTCCGTCTGAACCTCAGTTTCCCACGTATGAAATGGAAGTACTGAGAATCTTTCAATATGCTATCCTTAAGTGGTGACATGTGAACTGGCTCACTGTACACACTGACAGTCTATCCACCATTATTTTTTTGCTCCTCAATTACACAATCTAAACAGCTTTTCAGTCTCCAGAGACTGCTCATATTAATTAGAAACAGATAATTTGGTATACAGAAAATCTTCTTGGTAATTAACCCAGTCCTGTCACTTTACTGAGGAAAAACATGGACTCTAGACCATGACCTGCCTTCTGTTGCACTGGACACAGTTATCACCAAGACCAGGATACAGTTCTCTCCATATCAGCTCACTTACCTCCCTGTTGGAACTTCAATTTCCTGCTTGTCATCACATCTGAGGAACGTGCAGGTAGGAAGCAAGGAAAGAGATTAAGTCAAATAAAACCTAGAGAAGCCAAGGATTGCAACAAAACCACTCTTAAAGCTAGACAGACATGAACTACCATTCAATGCAAAGAATGTTTATGATGGAAAATGAAAAGTGCACTGCCTATGTGTGGAAGTAAATAGCTGGCTCAGAAGTGGGTTCTCAGGTTCTCATTCAGAGACAATTCACTTTTCCTTTATAAATAAAGATATATTTAAGAGTTGCCTACTAAAATCACATAAGACAGTTTGAAAAGCAGCCATAGGGTAGAAAGGATATCAACAAACACAAACATCCCATGAAAAGAAGACATAGGAACTTAAAAGTAAACAGTATTAACTCATAAATGCTCAGTAAACAGTAGAGTGGCTGCAGTTCAGTTCAGTCGCTCAGTCGTGTCTGACTCTTTGCAGTCTCATCAATTTCAGCACGCCAGGCTTCCCTGTCCATCACCAACTCCTAGAGCCTACTCGAACTCACGTCCATTGCGTCGGTGATGCCATCCAACCATCTCATCCTCTGTCGTCCCCTTCTCCTCCCGCCTTCAATCTTTCCCAGCATCAAGGTCTTTTCCAATGAGTCAGTTCTTTGCATCAGGTGGCCAAAGTATTGGAGCTTCAGCTTCAGCATCAGTCCTTCCAATTAATATTCAGGACTGATTTCCTTTAGGATTGACTGGCTGGATCTTTTTAATATAAAAGACAAAAAGAGAGTGGCTTATATATATATAAAAATTATAGTAAAGAATATGCCTACAGTGCAGGAGACCCAGGTTTGATCCCTGGGTGGGGAAGATCTCCTGGAGGAGGGCATAGCAACTCACTCCAGTTTCTTTCCTGGAGAATCCCATGGATAGAGGAGCCTGGTGGGCTACAGTCCATGGGCTCAAAAGGCATTGGACACAACTGAGCGACTAACTCACATACAAACCCACTCACAGATTATGTAAGTTAACAATTAGGAAAACCTGATGAAAATTTTAAGTCCCCTACAGAAATATAAACTAATATTAATTCATACAGTAAAATACTATAATTAACATTTTAAATACTATTTAATGAACATTTCAGTAGTCAGGATAGAATGTGCTCCTGTCTCTTAAGAAGTTAAAGCAATGAAGGCCTACATTCCTCAGTCACGAAAATTCTACTCTAAATTTGGCAATTCTCTAGGGTAATTATTCTCCATGTGGTAATTCAACAGTTCTTGTTGCTTTGTTCTAGTGCGTCCACCACTTCGATATGAGGCCTCCTTGGTCACCTTGTTGGGCAGAACAGCTTAAAGTTCATGGCCAGTCTTTTATTTCTGGTTCAAAGTTAGCTGGTATGGTTTATACCCACAGCCCAGGGACAAGAGCTAGCTGGTCAAGAAGACCAGGAAATACAGAAACCAACCCAGGACTTGGGAAGCCCCGCTGTCCCGGCCACAGTCCTAAGAAAATCGATCCGTTCTGTTCAGTAATGATTTCTAGTAAGGCATCCACCTGCGCAGTACACCTAGAAAGAGCTTCATGTAAAAGGTGCTTCAAATTTTGATGAAAATGGTGCTTAGGAAGATAAAGTCTCAATTATCCACAAAATTCAAACATTTAAGACATGTCATCGCAAAGAGTGAAGTAAGATTTTACAGGGTTTCGAAAGCTGAATTCAATCATTTTGACTAGTTGAACAAAACACAGAGCATTCTTTCGTTGGAACTTTGTGCACCCAATACAAATAATGATCTAATATGGTAAAAGGAACTTTGCAGGAAAGTATGCATGGACTATGATTCCATTTCCACACATACATGCACATATACATATATACATAATCTGACTACATTTACCAGGATCCCTTGCAGTTAGGCTGTGCCTGTGTAACTGAGTTCCAGCCAATAAAGCATGGGCAGGATAGCTGTGTATACCATTATACAATTTCTAAGTTTGACCCACAAACAAACAACACAAAGTGTATTGTGGCGGATGGAACCCCAAGGGGGAAAGCCCGGACCTTCGCAACTCTAATTGTACCACTGAATAGAAACACCTGATTTATCTTTTATCTGAGCAAGAAATAAGCTTCTATCAGATTTCTAGCCTTTTTTACATATTAGGTTTTCTTATTATATAACTATCTCACCCTGCCTAAAAGAAAGGAAGTCAAAGTGCATAGTTGTACCACAAAGGAGAAATATTGATGGCAGAGGTGGAAGGAATGCTCCACTTAGTCCTTTCTACATTTAAAACTTAAAAATGAAAGTTAAAGAGAGAACAAAATAAAATTGACGTGATCTGCTTTCTGGTCCTCATTTCATTCTGCTAAATATTTAACGTTGAAAGAAAAATCTATTTAGTTGAACAAGACATGTACCAATCATGTGACTAATAGAGTTACTTAAAGTCTTGGAAACTCAGCTTCATCACATGTATTCGAGGTCACCGGACTTATTGAACACCATAGTATTCTTCACATAGAATGTCTTCATTACAAGTTTTTGTATAAGCATGTCATGGTATGATCAGCAAGATCACAAACATGGAAGACAGTTTTCAGTGCTGATTCATGGATGAATATTATTTGAAATAAGAGGAGATGGCAATGCTATGTTACTTTAAGTTAGAGTTAGAGGGTGATGAAAAAAATATTGTGTTCTGGGGCTTTGAAAATACATAAGTGTATGTGTTTGTGGAGTACACACAGGCAGAGACTTTAGTGATTAAAAAAAGAAAAGAGAACCAGAGGATGTAAAAACAAACCATGAGTGTGAAATGTTTCTAAAATTGTTAATTAAAAAAAAATAGGAAAAACAGCTGCCTGACCACAGCATAATGGCACGTGCATGCGGGCACACACACACACACACACACACACACACACACACACTTTCTCTCTCTCAATACTTTCTTTCATTCTCTTTGGTGAAATTATATCTGATGTGGGACTCCAGAATTATCCTTATTGTAACAATCTCCTTTGTTTATCATTGTCTATTGAGAAAACTTTTCTCACTTTCTGCAAATCAATAATCCCATTGATGCTGCTGAACTATGATGAGCTGGATTGAAAGTTTGATGAGAGGAAATGTCACGAAACCTCCATGGCAATCCATTTCCCAGCCCTCTCCTCACCAGTGGCTGTGCAAATAATCTCTTGTCCAGGAGAGCGATTATTCCAGGGAGAAGACACAAAACGAGTGTTATGACATGTATACCCGACCTGCGCCAGTTCTTCTTCTAATATCAAGATTTGCACAGTGTGTTCCCAGTCATGGTCCTACCTGTATATTCTTCCCATTACCTTCAGAATAGTCCTCCTCTTTCATTTGCCTGCTGTTTTGTGCCAAGATGGGTAGGTGACAGCATATAGAAAATCAAAAACTTCTACGGCAAGGGCTCTTTCTAACACCAAATGACCTATCCTGTATTGAAAGCCAACTCCTGAAACAATGGGCCAAGGACATTTCTCATTCATTAAGTTCAAGTGTGCAAAATGGTATTTCTACCTATTTGCCATGCCAACCACAGTAGCTGGCACAGAGCAGAATCGCAGCAGTAATATTTAAGGGAAGAATAAACAAATACATTTTCTTGCTGGAAAACACCGTTAATTACATAACCCTTTCTACTGCCATGAATCAGAGGGTATTTCCTTTAAGTACCAACACAGTTCTTTTAGCACTCAGCAAAACTGAAGTGCAGACATGACAATATATGGTTCACAGGAAGTGGATATTTCACACTACAGTCAATCTTAGTCTTTTTGGAGCTGCTGGTTGAACCAGTCATAGGACTTTAAAAGCAATGCTGCAACCAAGAGCTCATGGCTGGCCAACTGGGCTCCTGGGACTAAGACAACAAGCAAATAATCTAGTCTCTTACTCCTGCTGCCAGAGTGTTTAATAAATTGGTTTGGCCTTTGATTCTTGATGATCCATGACTTTGAAAGCAGGAAGAAGTGGAGAATCACTAGAGCTATGCAAAGCAGTTTCTGTTGTGGTTGTTGTTCGTTAGTCGCTAAGTCGTGTCCGACTCTTTGTGACCCCATAAACAATCGCCCACTAGGCTCCTCTGTCCAGGGACTTCTCCAGGCAAGAATACTGGGGTGGGTTGCCATTTCCTTCTCCAGGGGATCTTCCCGACCCAGGGGTTGAACCCATGTTTCCTGCATTGCAGGTAGATTCTTTACCACTGAGATGCCTGGGGAGCCCATATTTAGTGGTAAGGTGGGCTTTTTGTTATCCTTTACTTTGAACATGCTTGTATCTATAATTCTGGAAAATCTTCCTAAACCACGTTCTGAAGCCAGTTGATGAAAAAGAGACTCAGAAATTACTGCCTGTCTTAACCAACCTATCCTTTCTTTATCATTGTGCATTTACGCTAAACAGGATGACCCCACCTCTAGAGATGTCACTGTCATAGTCACCACCATCATCACCATGTCTGCATTTACTGAACAGCTCCTATATGCTAGGACATGAGAATCTTACCCATATTGCTTACCTGATGCACAGAAATCTTATGAGCTATGTGCTGATATTCCCATATTTTAGATGAGGAAACCAAAGCTCAATGAGCTAATTTCTAAAAGTCATATATTTAGTAAGCCAAAAAACTAGATTACAACCTGGGTCTGTATAACTCTAGATCCCGTGGCTTGCATGTTACACTAAGCACCAAATCATAGCTTCACTTATATCTAATTTTACACTTCCAGCAGTTAATATCATGCGGATGAAAGAAAAGATTTAATTTACAAAAACAATTCTTGCCTAGAAATAAGTATCTCTCAACTTCTATTTGTTGAAAGAGCCAGAAGAGAACACTGGTTAAGTGAAAATTGCCGCAACATAAAAAAGCAGTGATGATAAGGAAACAAGGCAAGACGTGCAGCCAAGCTGACAGTTTCCTGCAAAGATCCACCCTCTGGCTCAGGAGAGCCATCCAGAAGTTTGGGCTGGACTCCAGACAGGCAAGGCCTTACCTGACTTTTTGTTCACAAATTCCATCTGATTCTGTTGCAGCCTGAGTTTCTGATCTGCTGTTAGCTTATGTGGGTTGAGTGAGTGCTTGGCTCCCTGAAAACCCCAAATCCAGGCCACGTGTTTGGAGCAATTCCTTCCAAGCCTTGAACATCGTGTTTCCTGTGGAGTGCTTTCGGCCAACTCCACCTAGGCAGTCTGGCTTCATTCACTCCCTTACCTTTGGATGGTGGCTCTCTGTTCGTGTAAAGTGAGTGGTCACTTTATTCACTGCTGGATTGCAGGGAAAGCCATAGCAGGGTCCCCAGAGCACCTTATCATATTCTTTTTGGCACTGGGGAGCCAAGAGATGCTATTAGAATTCAGACAGTCATTCTGAAGCTGAGGGAGTAGCAAGGCAAGGCATTTTCCTTCCTTCCAACCACTTACAGCAAAACTCAAAACACACCAAGAATTCTTTTCATTCTAGCAACTACTTTTTCTAGGTTTGTTCAAAGACCTAAATCAAGTAAGGCCAAGCTTTCATAAGCGGCAGTGGTTTGGGCTGAAACTGAAAACTACGATGCAGATGATGCAACTGGACTGAAAGTTTTATGTATGTTCTATAATGAAGCAAACATAAAACTGAAATCATGAAATGACTGTTCACTGCCTTTCCATTTTCCAAGTAGTTATTTGACTGCTTCTGGAGTTTAGCAACCTACTTCTGCTCTTTTTTTTTTTTAATTTCTTATGAAGATGAAAAATAGAAATATTTCTAAAGGGCCCTAAAGGTATGAGGTGCTAAAAGGATATAAAGGCTCAAAATGACTCTGGAATAAACGCTGTTCTCTTTATTAGAGTCTTCTGGATAAATGAGTAAAATGTTAAAACAACATTGGAAACATTTTCTTAACTTCAGAAACCCACCATTACAGGAGACACATTTTAATTACATTTTGTATGAGGTAGATCATTATTAAACAGTGTCTATTTCAGACTGACGCTTGAGAGGTTGACAAACTATGGAGGGGGCCAAATTCAGCCCCTAAAGGGTTTTGTTAAATAAAGATTTGTTGGAACAGAACCACACCAGTTTTTATGTCTTTATCTATGTTTTCGTGCTGCAAAGGCAGAGTTGAGCAGATACAAGAAACTGCATGGCCTGCATATGTAAATAAAATATTTACTACATCTCCTTTACAGAGAAAGTTTGATGGCCCTGCCTTTAAAACTACAGATATGTGGTAACTGGGCTCAGGCTTCTACAGATTTCTGAAACAAAGCTAAATCCAAATCTGGGTATTCTGAATTGCCACTACTCTCAAATGCATTCCATTTGTAGCTACTAAAAGCAGTGCTTTATTGTTTTCTTTACCTCTTAAAAAATGCGCTAAATAAAAACTATTGAGTTGGCCAAAAAAATTCTTTTGGGTTTTTCCATAAGATGTCACAGAAAAACTCAAACAAATTTTTTGGCCAACCCACCAGCATCGTAGAAGACCTGTATGTAATAGAATCTCATGTGAACCTCAGAAGGGGCTTCCCATGCGGTGGTAGTGGGAAAGAACCCACCTGCCAATACAGGAGACATAAGAGACACGGGTTCAATCCCTGGGTCAGGAAGATCCCCTGGAGGAGGGCATGGTAACCCACTCCAGTATTCTTGCCTAGGGAATCCTATGAACAGAGAAGCCTGGCAGGAAACAGTCTATGTGGTTGCAAAGAGTCAGACACGACTGAAGCGACTTAGCACACGTGCACGCATGAACTTCAGAAAGTATCTGAAGACCAAATACAACTCAAATAGTGTTTGTCCCTTTCCTATCAGCGAAATGAGAAGCATGGCCCCGACCCCTGCTCCCTGGTCACTGCATCCAGGATCTGTATGAGAGAGTGCTGGGAGAAGGAAGCATAAAGGCAGAGGTTCCCAAGCATGGCTTCACATTAGAAATATCAGGGGAAGCCAAGCAACGGCCAACACCAAGTCCCACCCCAGAACAACTGAATCAGACGGCCCGGCTCTGAGGCCAGGATGGAGAATTGTTTAACTTCCCAGGGGCATTTCACTGTGCAGACGGCATAGAGAACCCCTGAGTTCCAGTAATGAAGGAAGTTGTTTGTAGTGAGGAAGCCCCTTCACTTCTTTGGCCTTTCCTTTCGATGAGTAAATTGAGAGGGATGAAGCCAAGTTCTCCGAGATCACTCCATCTGCAATCTTAAGTTCAGTTCAATTGAATCAATTTCTCCAGAAGAGGAGACTCCCTCTGTTACCAAGAAATATGCAGAATGGATGCAGAAGATTGAAATGGGTTCATTGCTCCCTGGAACTTGGGAAAGAAGACTTGATGATGGGTGTGTTGCCACTCCAGGATTTGGTCCTTGAGGCAAGAGAGAAGCAGGACCAGAGCTGTTCCTAAGGCTCCTCCAAGCTAACTTCCACGTGATAGAGGATAATGGAGATGCACATGGAGCAGAGAGATGGGTGGAGTATTGCAAATGGGAGGATGCTTTTTAGATCTGGTTGTACCACTGTCAGATATGGAGTTTATTCATCAGTTTCCTCATCTGCAACATAAGGTAATAATCATTACTAGTCCAGGATCAGTGTGAGGATGAAGTAAAATAATGCGTATGCAAGCTTATCACTGTTTCAGTCACCGTGCAGGCTAAACAATGGCATAGTATTATTAAAACCATATTGTACTTTTGTCACGAGAATGCTTCAGTAATCTCCAAGCGAATCAAAGGTCTCGCTTATCCATGATTTTACAATCTGCTGCTACCTAAGTCACCTAAAAGAGCTGATTTTATTAAAATTTTATGGGCTTTAGAACAGCAAGATGGGAAGGCATCTTTTTATGTAAAACATTTCAGGGATTCCAATAATAGCAGAGGAGAACATACGCCTATGAGTGTGCAAACTTCCTCCCACTCCACCTCCCGGGACGGAATGCACAGCGTTCCATGAGTGTCATACTGTTTGTATGCAGATGTGCCTCCGGAAGCAATAGATGGAATTTTGCAAATGTTTTTAAACTTCATATAAATGATATCATGTTACATGTATGATGGTGAAAACTGCTGTTCTTGTTCAATGTTCTGCTTTTGGAGATTTATTCATATTAATGCATGCAACTCAATGCCATCTATTCTAACTGCTAAATTCTATACTGCCTTCTGATTTTTTGCCATGATTTCTCTTCCTTGTGTTGATAGATATTTGGTTGTTCCATTATTCTGTATTTAAAAAGAAAGAAGTAAAAGTGCTACAATGCCTGTTTACATACGTGTTTTCTTATGTACAAGGGTGAGAATTTCTGAGTAGTTGCTAGGCATAGACTATACATACCTTCAGTCTCCTTTCCTGGTTCTTTCTCAGCTCTTAGATTTCTGAATGATCACATACCCAGAGCTCAGTTCTCGAACTGAGTGAGCTCTATCCACCTTCAATTATTAGGGGCTGTCACCTGGTTTTCTTGCCTGGAAAATCCCATGGACGGAGGAGCCTGTTAGGCTGCAGTCCATGGGGTCGCTAAGAGTCGGACACGACTGAGCGACTTCACTTTCACTTTCATGCATTGGAGCAGGAAATGGCAACCCACTCCAGTGTTCTTGCCTGGAGAATCCCAGGGACAGGGAGCCTGGTGGGCTGCTGTCTATGGGGTCGCACAGAGTCAGACATGACTGAAGTGACTTAGCAGCAGCAGCAGCAGTCACCTGGTTTTAGCCTTTAAATATCACCCAAGATTACTATCTCCAGTCTAGACATAGGCCCTAAGCTCTACACTCGAAAGGGACATTTCATGGACATCGTAACTGCTCACCAATGTGTCCCTCTTCCAGGCACACACTGTATTACTCATTAACACTTTCAGTGAGGTGGGAGAACATGACTACTTCTTGACGAGAAAATAAGAAATATGCCACGTGTCTTCGTAAGCGTTAGTCGCTCAGTCATGTCTGACTCTTTGTGACCCCATGGACTGTAGCCTGCCCGGCTCCTCTGTCCATGGGATTTCCCAGGCAAGCATACTGGAGCGGGTTGCCATTTCCTTCTCCAGACATATCTTAGGTTTCCCTAGGAAATGGAGTCCCAGAGGTCTGAGGCAGGAGGCTACTGCGGTCAAGCCTACAGAGACTCACCTGTAAGGGAGGAGTGGAGAACTGACTATGACTCAATTACAGCAGAGCCTCAGCTGACCCCATGAGGGCTCCCGGAGCTGGATGGCCAGCCAGAGTTGTTCTAAATGGCAGTAAGAGCATTGTTGTTGTTCTGCCATGTCAACTGTTACTGGAACTGGGCTGCCTCTGGGGAAGGGACATTTCCTTAGGCTAGATGGTTCTTTTTCCTGGAGACAATTCACTGGGAAGGACTTTGGGGTGATCCATCCGTACCCAGCTCTGTAACATCAAGGGGGATGATGACCTCAGACCTCACAGGGAATCGGGGGCAATCCACCACCACGTCCACCCCAAGCAGCGGCAGTGGGAAGAGCCTGCCCACTTTTGCCCTCTGGCTCTCCCCTTCATCAGTGAGCATGACGATCATGAGTAGAAATGGCAGAGTCCTATCACTAAACCGTGGCACAGAAAGAAGCTGTCCTGGAGAACCGTCCAGTCTACGATGGGTGGGATATCCATGGGAAATACATGTATCAGAGGGAATTAAACTTCAAATTTCATAAATTTAAGCCACTGAGATTTGTTTTTGTTACAGCAGCATAAGCCTGGCCCAAAATGACTACTTCAATATCCAAAATTAGTATGTGCAAAACCAAGTTCCTGAGCGCTCCCCTCCTCCAAACCTACTCCTTTCTACAGTATTTGGGATCTTAGTATATGGAAATTCCATTCTTCCAGTTTATAAACTAAAACCACACATACTGCATCAAAACTGTTGAAAATCCAGTCAGCTCTTCCTTCAGAATAAAGTCAGAAGCCAATCATATCTCACACCTCCAACATCACCTCTGGTCCAAGCCACAGACATTTCTCTCCCAGATGATCGCCCTATACTCTTAACTGGTTCCCTGCTTCTGCACTGACCACCTTGTGTTTTCAGGAAAGAAGACAAGGAAATGCTATAAGATGAATTGTAGAATGTTCAAAACCTTCTGGTCATCTCTATCTCACTCAGAGTAAAAGTCAAACCTTTCAAGGAGCTCCAAGGCATTATGCAATCTGGCCCCGTGTTATTGCCTCCATCTCATCAGGTGTTGTACTTGCATTGGTTCCTGTGGCTTCACTATTTTCTTTGCTGTGATCAGCACACCAGGGATGCTAAACGCCTCAGGCCACTCACACTCATGTCCTCCCAAACTAGAAGGACCTCCCCAGGTGTCCACTGGTTCCCATATTTCCTTCAAGACACTACTTAGATGGGAGGCTTTCTCTATCCATCACATACATTTTTTTAAATATACAATTCAATTTGCTGTGCTTCATAGTTCTCTAGATCATTTATCATCATCAGATTAATTATACATATATTTTAAATTAAAGACTGATCCCACAAGGGCAGCACTTTCTGTGTTACTCATTGCTGTACCCGGGATACCCACTATAACCACTCTCACACTGAATATATATTTGTTGAATCAATATATGAAGTCTTTCACTAGTACTAATAGCTTGTAGATTCTAATTTTTTCTGTGTAGAACATACTTTATTTGTACTTGAGAGTAATTGTATTTCTTACAAGTACAAGGATAAGAGGCTTTAATACATTTCCTTCCTATTGTCCAGTCCAACCCTTATATTTGTTGCTGTTACTCAGTCACTCAGCCTTGTTCATCTCTTTGTGACCCCATGGTCTGCAACATGCCAGGCTTCCTTGTCCTTCACTATATCCTGGAGTTTGCTCAAATTCATGTCCATTGAGTCAGTGATGCTGTCCAACCATCTGATCCTCTGTGGCCCCTTTTCCTTTTGCCTTCAATCTTCCCCAGCATCAGGGTCTTTTCCAATGAGTTGGCCTTTCACACCATGTGGCCAAAGTATTGGAGCTTCAGCTTCAGCATCACTCCTTTGAATGAATATTCAGGGTGGAGATGCCAAAATGCTTCTTTCTGGATGGTTGGGTGGCATCCATAGATACTTGACACGGAAGCTTGGACTATAGTTCTGGGTGTGGTGTGGGTGCCACTCTTTCTCCGTCCCATGTAGTCTTCCACGTCTATAAGGGTGGGCACTGCAGAGCACACAAAGATGAATGACACCAGGACCCAGTCCTCAGGGAGATCCTAGACTAGGAGGAAGGTATCTTCAGCCGCGTGAAGGACAGTTGCACTAGATAATGCAGTGGGGCCATATCTGTCCCACTGGCACCTACAGTGGCCTTGCCAGTGCCCGGCCAACGCTGGTGGGTCTCTGTGCCTTAGTTCTGTGTGTAAAAGCATGATTCGAACCAAGTCCCATGTTGAGAGGACTAGGAGATGAATGGACCTGAAAGACATTGGCACTTGATACTTAATAAAAACTCAATGATTATGAATCCTTGCTATTCATATTAAAGAAAAGCAAAAGATCCTGGGGAAGCACCGTGGCTACCCAAAATGTTTGGAAAAAGTTTGGAAAGCACAGCCAGGTAAGCCAGGATTCTAAAGATGAATGAAATACGACAGGGACAGTTGTATGGACGCAGAAAGTTTTCCAAACCAGGGACTGGGCTGAGCAAAGGCGCTGGGCAGGGAATGCACAGTGGGTGTGTGGGGAGAAGCTGGGTGCCCCCCGAAGTCATCCAGCCAGCGGACAGAATAAGGGCGTCCACTCTGGCTTGTCCAGGTTCGCTTGTCACCCTCCGAGTGTCCCGTGTATCTCTCCAGTGTGTCCCGGATTCTGGCTCTATGCACCGTGTGAGAGGCCCTATACCTTAGAGTTGACTCAGAGCGGAGACGTGGGTTGGGACACCTGAGGGCACCAAGAGGGACCTGGCCGCGCTCAGGCGAGCGGAGCGCACACCTGCGATGACGTCACTTCTGGGCTCACCTGCCTGAGCGGAAGGCCCCCGGGGATGCTCGGGCGGCCGGGGGAGGGCGCGCACCTGCCGCCGCCCCACAAACGCCGCAGTGAGAGGCCGCTGATTAACATGCAGAGCCCCGCGAGAGGGCGAGGTGCCGCAGCTGGACCGCAGCTTCTCCCGGCCGTTTGAAAAAGCCTCTCTCACAGCTGGAGAGAAAATAGCCCCGGTGCCACTGGCCGGCCATTGTGAACAGCAAAGGGTCCTTCTTCTGGCGGAAGCAGAAGTTCACCCAGCTGTCAAGGATTTGAAATGTAAAAACCCCAGGCCTCCTGGGGGAGGGGAGAGGACAGAGGCCACGTCAGAGGAAATGCAAGCTGCTCCGGGGGTTGAGGAAACCGTGGGCTGAGGCAGTTCGCTTTGAGCAATCAATAAGGCTTTCAGAGAGCTGCGGAGAAAAAACAGTTCCGGAGAGAGGGCAGCGAGCTCTGGGCCAGGAACTGCTTCTATCCCTCCTGCCGGGGCCTGCAGCCTTCGGGATCCCCGGCGCCAGGAGGCCAGAGTGAGCTGACCGCAGTGGAAACGTGGTGCCTGCGTGTCTTACTCCTTTCTGCCCACCTCCTGCAGAAAGATGAAGTCCCAGACATCAGGAGAACCCTCATCACCTGCCTGCCCAGAGCCCCTAGGGGCACCCGCCCTGGGTCCAGCCTCTCCACCCTCCCCGTTTCTGCCAATGCACTTCCCCTGTCTTCCCCTTGATGTCTGGGCATCCTGCAAGCAAGTTGAGTGTCCTCTCTCTGTCCGGATTTCTGATCCCCACCCCAGGTGCCTCACATAGAATTAGGTCATCCTTCTGTCTATCTCCCCACAAACCTCTGCTCCAGCTCTTATCACTTAACAGCTAGATACGACTGGGCATTTTCAGACCCGGTGCCCTCTGCTAGGAGGACATGGTGCCCATACACCACCTTTGTCCTAGGGAGTTTCCAGTCCAGACATGCAGACAGACAGGTAAGCAATAAATGCAGTAATATGGTCCATTCTCCAGTCCAGGTCCTCTGAGCCCTAAGAGCAAGTGACACAGGACCTGTGGCCAAGCAGGATGGCACCTCTGGGCCAATGGAGAAAACAGAAATGCAGTGGCTTTCCTGTCTGCCTCAGTGCCCTGAGCTGTTCAATGCTGCTATAAAACCGCAGGCTGGCCTCAGTCCCCAACCTCCTATCTAATTGCATTCCTCATTTACCTGTCTCTCTATGTGTCCCAGTGGCGCTCGTGGTAAAGAACCCGCCTGCCAGTGCAGGAGATGTAAGAGACATGGGTTCGATCCCTGGGTCGGGAAGATCCCCTGGAAGAGGGCATGGCAATTTACTCCAGTATTCTTCTCTGGAAAATTGCATGGACAGAGGAGCCTGGCGGGTGATGGTCTATAGGGTCACAGTCAGACACGACTAAAGTGACTTAGCACGCATGCGTGCTACGTGTCTCCACCATAATAATTGAATGTGCCATCCTTGGGTCCTCTCTGCCCTTACCCCTGCTCAGAGGACTAGTTCATTCTTTTGTTCCTAGTTGAAATTTAAGGCAGGTTTCATGATATTTGGGGGATCACTTTTAAGTGGAAAAAAATTCTGTTCCTTGATGTCACACAACCATATAATAGTTAAATCATGGCTGTGTCCATTCCCATGTAGTAACAAACCTAGAAATGAGTGATGTTGAGGTGTCACCCCCAGCTAGACCTTCAGGCCGCCTTCTGTTCTCTCTCCTGTCACTAGCTCCAATTCCTGGCTCCTTCGAGGATGGGGAGTTTGGAAAGGGAGAGGAGAGGTGATGAGAGACCTTACTTGAATTCACCCTGAAGCCGGCACCTGCAGGCTGTGGCCCAGCAGGTGTTTGAGGCTGACTCTTTCTCACCAGGTGCTTTTGTGGGCTCTTCACAGTCTCTCCCTACTTCGGAGGACTCACACCCCCAGTTCTCTTCATGTGGGAAATGTAGCCCTATTTTTATCAATCAAAATTCAGACAGGAAAGCACAAAATACAGTAGCTATTTTAACGGAGAGAATTTAACCTAGAAGATGGGTGAGAAATTCCTTCTGGGAATGAAGGTCGGGATCCTGAGAGCATGGAAGCTTGGAGGAGGATCCTTGCAGAGCTGAAGACCGGCCCTGCAATGAGGTGTTACTCACTGGTGTTAATGGTTCAAGAGCTTGAAGGACATCCCAGGAGGTGGGACTCAGACCTTGGAGGAGGGAGTGCTGCTTAGGGGAGAGGGAATAGAAACGTGGTTCTAGAAACATGGATGAAGCCAGAAACTGAAATCAAGAGCTGTTCAATAGGTGCTACAGGGAAGAAGCAGCATTGTTTACAAGCTTCTGACATGAAAGGTTCAAAGAGAAAGATGGCACCCCCTCCTTCCTCCTACCTTGCATCCTCCCTCTGCTGGAACTTTGGGCAGAAGGGTCAGGGAACCCTGGCAAAGCAGAAAGGTGGTTTGGAGTCCCAGCTCCAACATCACAGAGCTCATTACAGAAAGGCAGCTGAGGACCTGAGAGACAGCAGCTTAGAAATCAGTACTCTGTCCTAATGGCCTCTGAATTTCCTTCCTCTGAACGCGGGCATCAGGTGGATCATGCATCTCTAAGGAAACCTCTTTAACAGCAGTTAGGGTAACATGAATCTGATCTAGGCTCAGGGCCCATGCTGGGTCTGTGGGGAATAATCACACCTTTTTCATCCAAACGGTCAAGCTCTTCAGACACTCACCATGGTGGCTGCTGCTCCTTTTCTCACCCTGAGCATCTTTGAGGAGGGAGCCAGATGCTAGCTCACCATGCCTGCCAAAATACAAACCACAAATACCCAGGCTTCTGAGTTAAAACTGACCTGAGCCAGGAGAGAAAGCTCTTCATTCCTCATGGTATCCAAGACTCATGCCAGAAAAATCCTGCCTCCCTGCCCTGGCTTCTTCCAAAGCCTCCAGATCATCAGATGGGTGAGGGAGGGGTGATGAGGGGCAATGAGTCACGCCCTCGGTTTTCTCTTCTTCTTTCTGAAACCCAGCCTCAAGTTCTTGCACCTCATCCTAGAATATGACATCTGTCAATCTGATAGTGCCTCAACTGAAATTTCCACTTTAACACTCTGCTAAATTTTAATTAACAAATTCGATTCAGAGGACAGCATCATATGCTATATAAAAATGTCATTTGTGCATTCACTGCCCTACTATATATGAAGCATCATGAAGATAACAAGGAGAAGAGACATCATCCTTTCTCATGACATATGCGGGAACTAAAGGGAAGATAGACGTGCACAGGCATAGAGTGAAGGAAGCAGAATTAAATAGGCTGTGATGAAAACATGCACAGATGAAGTAACTCTGGAGCTGGGTTTTAAACAACAGATTGACCAGCTAGAGAAAGACCTGAAGACTTTCTAGGCAAGGGAAAAAGTGCCTACATATGGTTGGGGTTTGTAAAATGGAAGAATGCCTCAAAGACAGACAAGATCAAGATAGTGATGAGGCTGCCGCAGGCCGCGGGTGCTAGGAGCTTGGATCAAGGGTGGTGGTGCTGCTTCATTTTGCTTGGTTTCTTTAAATGAAGACAGAACAACTTGACTTTGAGAGACTGGTTAGGAGATTGATGTTACTACAATGGATATTTTGAATAAAATATATGTTTCCAAACTAAGGCAGTGAGAAGATCTTAGCTAGGATCTTGTTAGGATTTTAGAGATTAAAGTCAGATCTTGGTGAGATTGGACTTCATACCTGAAGGACAGAAAAGGTAAATATCACCCAGATATTTCATATCATGGAGCTGACTTTCTGGCCCCACCTTTGACTAAGGATTAAGGAGATGGAGAAGCAGGCAATGATGGGTCTGTGTACCTGTGGAATACCCAGCATCAGGGTGGTGAGAAGTCAGGATGTCAGGAGAGAGTTTGAGGCTGAAGGAGAGTCCCAGAGTCATTACCTTCAGATTTTGGTCTGAATTGCTCTCAATTTTGTGGCACAAAGCCTTAGAAAAGCTGGATAACCTTAGAATATTGTTGCTACTTAGCTGCTAAGTCATGTCTGATTCTTTTGCTGCCCCATGGACTATAGCCTGCCAGGCTCCTCTATCCATGGGATTTTCCAGGCAAGAATCCTACAGTGAGTTGCTGTCTCCTTCTCCAGGGAATCTTCCTGACCCAGGGATGGAACTCTGGTCTCCTGCATTGGTAGATGGATTCTTTACCACTGAGCCATCAAGGATATTAGAATATTACCATTAAAATCACTGATACATAAAATATGCACATATTTTATGCATAGGTTAAACCAAAATAAAACTGTGTAGATGGTAAAGAAACCCTATAATACTTTGCCCAAATGACCATTTAAAAGACCACTGAGAAAGACTGATTCTTTTCAAGGATAACTCACCTTCCCCACCCTCTTCCACCTCCCCAAGGAACATGTTATTTACAACCACAGAAAAATGCATTCAAAATCCAAATTTTGTTGCAAAGCAGTGACATCTAGTGTTCAGTTTGGATAGCACTGAGACAGTTCCCCAGGGAAGCATTGAAGTGCGGTTGCACTTGTAATTCTGATCTGGGTTTTAAAGGAAAAGTTTTGAAGAAGAGTAAAGTCTCCTTATCTGTCTTACTTCCAGCAGGTGGTAAAACTCCATACGTGTACTGATACACAAGCCCAGGTGCACCTCAAAGTCAGAGGCTGTGATTTTAGACTAGAGCCAGGAGCATTCCTCATCTGATAAAGGTCTTTCTGAAATTCTTACTTAATTATAACATAATTACTTGAACTTAGATGATCAATTTGTTTCATGATTTCATCATCAATGATTTCATGTTTTCATTAAAATTTTTCATATAAACATAATTGTGCCAAAATATCTTTTCAACCAGAAAAAGCAAGTGTGATTGGTAGCTATATTCTGAATGGCTAGATTCAGAACAGAGACAAGCAAAGTGCCTGTCGGTCTTAGTACATTTTCACAAGTAGAACAGAGTTCCAAGGCTGTGTGGCTTGATGGCACAAGTGCTTCACTAGAAGCCGGGTGACCTGTGCCCCTGTCCAGTGTTGTCACTGCTCTTCACTGGGACCCAGAACAAGGCACCTGAGCCTATGATCTGTCACAAAGACCCAAGCAGAGTATTATTATTTCCCTGTTTATCATGAGACTCAATGAGATGCTTATTTTTCTTTTAACATACCTCTTTTGATTCTGTTTCTTAACTGATGGACAGTTGGGTTGTTTCCGACCTTAGACTCCAATTGTATTACAGTGAATATGCTTTTTCATACAATTTTAAAAGGTTACATTCCATTTACAGTTGTTATAAAATATGCATGCTTCCCAATGTTCTTAGCAGCATTGTTTACAGTGTCAAGTTATGGAAAAAACTTAAGTGTCTGTCAGCAGATGAACTGATAAAGCAGATGTAGTACACACACATACACACATGCACACACACATCAGAATACTACTCAGCCATAAAAAGAGAAATAAAGTTTTTCCCCTTGAAACAACATGGATATGCTTTGAGGGCATTATGCTAGGTGAAATAAGTCAGACAGAGAAACACAAATACTGTACTATATCACTTATATATGTAACCTAAAAATACATCAAACTGGTGAATATAACAAAAAAGAGTAGACTCAAAGATGTAGAGAACAAATTACTGGTGATCATTGTGGGGCACAAACTATTGGGTGTAAGATAGGCTCAAGTAAGTATTATTGTACAATAAGGGAAATATAGTCAACATTGTGCAATAATTGTAAATGGAAGGTGCTTGTTTTACTTGTCAATCTTCACTACTGCTTTGAGATACAAGGAAATACATATAGAAATTGTTGTTTAGTTGCTAAGTTGTGTCCAACTCTTGCAAACTCATGGAATGTAGCCCGCCAGGCTCCTCTGTCCACGGGTTTCCCAGGCAAGAATACTGGAGTGGGTTGTCATGGAAATACAGATGATAAATAAGGAAAGTAAAGGTCAGAGAGATAAAAGTGGATGTTCAGGTAGTAGTGGGCTCATATATGAAGACCTGGGGATGGAAGTCAGTGCTGTCAGCTCCAAGCTGGTTCTGTTCTTTGCATACCCCATTGGCCACCAGTTACACTGAACATCAATTAAATACTAAGTGCAGTAAAACACCACTAGTTCAACTCTATAAGCATTTTCAGGGAAAGTGCAAGTCAGTAACATTTTATTTATCTGTCTTCATCTACATCTCTCTATATACATATCTATCCATCCTCAAGAAGAAATTGGCTCAGTATTACAAAGACTCTCAGGAAGAGTATGTTGATGTTATGATGCCAACACTAAAATGGTTGGGTTTTGAGGTGTAGACAGACAGGTGAGCGATAAATGCAATTATATGGTCCATTCTCCAGTCCAGGTCCTAAAACAGAAACGCCAATCCTAAGAACTTTCTTGAACAGGGGAGGTTTTTTTTCCATACATTTAGATACAATTTTGTAGCTTGTCCATTTTAGCAGCATATTGAGAGGGGACTATACTCAAAACCAAACCAAATGCTAGGACTAAGGTTCAAGCTGAATGAAGTGAGGTAAACCGAAGGCGTGCCTAGTGTGTGTCTGATACTCGTACTGAGTCTCTCACTAGTGCTACGTTTCACCTCCTGGCAACCCTACAGCTCAGGTGGGCCTTTCCCATCAGAAGGCTGATACCTGCTTTTCGAATTTTCTCTCTGAAGTTAAAGCAAAAGTAAACTGTCATTCTCCTCCCACCACTTTACATTAGGAAAGTTTTTTGTTTTTCACATCTGTACTACCCAGCATTTATCCTCATGAAGGGAAGCAGAATACACTGCTGCTCAGGGTAAAAATGGGGAACTTTGAATAGACATTGGGTGTTATCTCTCAAATCTGTAAATATGCTTACCCACCTAACAGTTCAACTTTTTCCTACACAATTATTTTCCACTTTGTGCCAATAAAAGTACAAGTATTTTTCTCAGTATTTCCTAAAGTATTTAAAAACATTGGCCCTTGACAACACAATAGCCCATCAAAAGATGTATTAAATATGGTCCATCCATACAATGTTACACAACTGTCATAAAATTATGGTACGTTCATGCATACTGGCATATTCAGAGCTCTAAGACAAATATTAAGTGAAGAACTACAAGTTCTAAGTCTGAATCAATAGTATATTGGAAGCTTGTATGTACATTTGTTTGTTAACCACAGTTATATAGTGTTTATTACCTTCCAGACAATATTGACTCAGTTCTCCTAATAGCCTGATAAGGAAGGTGCTAGTATTAATTCCTAGATATGGGAACTAAGACATGGAAATGTCGAGTAACTTGACAGTTACACATCTCTCTCTCTCTCTCCCCATAAGCATACCATGGTGCCTACAGGGGTAGAAGCATTTAGTAATTAAATTTGTCACCTTAGGAGACTGAGAAGAATTGGGGTCGTAGAAGGAACGTTTATTCCTCTTATACTTGGACATTGCCTATTTTTAACAAGCATATATTTACATGCTTTGTGCTAAGTCGCTTCAGTCGTGTCTGACTCTTTGCAACTCTACAGATTGTAGTCCACCAGGTTCCTCTGTCCATAGGATTCTCCAAGCAAGAATACTGGAATGGGTTGCCATGCCCTCCTCCAGGGTATATTCTTGACCCAGGGATCAAAATACGTCCCCTGCAATGGCAAGTGAGTTATTTTGTTTTTATTATTGTTACTTAATGTACTTTTCACTTGTTACATGTTACTAAGATAATAATCAAAGATAGGTTTAAAAATGAATGTCAGTTATGGGGACTCAGCTGAGGAGTGTCCCAGGCCCTTCAGCAGCGTTTGAGGGTGGAGACTGTCTGCCCCTCTCCCTAAATCTGGACTGGAACCCGGAACCGTGTTTGAATCCCTGGAAGTGGCATGCTGACGGTGCCACCCATCTACCTGGCAGACAAAGTATTCAGGTCTTCCTTCCCATAGCTGATCATACCATGAGTCTCTGGGGCTTCCCTTTGGTTGTCTTTCTCTTGTCAGCACCTAAAGGTAGGCCTGGACAAGGAGATTTTAAGGAAAGTAATCTGGTTACTCGTTTCCCAACCTGGCTGAAAACAGAATTCACTTAGAAAGTTTTTTTTTTTTTCTGAGTAAAATATACATTCCCATATTCAATTTCTCATTCAAATACAGCAGAATGAGTCCGAGGTCATGGAATCTATTTTTGGAAAGTTTCCCAGGTGATCCTGCTGCCAAAGTTAGGAACCAGTGATGCCCTGGGCCACATGGGAGTAGCAAGGCTGTAGTACACAGAAGTAGGCATTTTTCAAAGACTCATGAGGGACTGGTTCATGACCCATGAGGTCTGTCAGCCTCAAAGAAAATAATTGTGATGTGAGCATACACAAGACAAGTCCCAGCCCCCCAGGGATGGCCTGGCAAGAGAGAGATCACCTCCAAGGGCATGGGGGTCCCACTGCATTTAAAACTAAATACGTGACCCTCCAGTTGGTATGAAATACTTGCTACCTGGAATCCCCTTTGCTTTTCTTGTCATTTAGTTGCTAAACTGTGTGCATGTCCAACTCTTTGAAACCCCACATGGACTGTAGCCTGCCAGACTCCTCTGTCCATGGGATTTCCCAGGCAAGAATACTGGAGTGGGTTGCTATTTCTTTCTCAAAGGGATCTTCCCCACCCAGGGATCAAATCCACATCTCATGCATTGCAGGCAGATTCTTTACCTTGTGAGCCCTAGGAAGTCAGATGGAAGGAGAGCTTTCTTTTCCTTTCTCTGGAAATGAGTTAATGTCCTTTATCATGACTCTTCTGGATGGAGGCCCTGTGGACTTCCTGCATTTTTACCCCCACACAGGAGTCCAAAGCTGGCTGAAGCAGGGCTTTATCTGAATGAGACCCAGGTTTGTTCTCTGGAATTCTTCCTACTGTCAATGAATAATTGACATTTCTTCCCCTGCCAATGGCTAATCCACAGCCAAGTCACTGTATGGTGAGTTCAGAAGTGATCAACTCTTATTAAACCATTTCAGACTAGAAGCCAGCATATGACCCCAACTCAGTGCCTTTCAGTGCATATGACTTGGCCCTGCCTGTACCATGTCCTCTAGGATCCTTAACCAAGCTCTTAGAAGTGACAGAAGCTAAAGACATGACTGAACTCAGACAAAGTGATCATCAGATGCAAAGTATTATATAGAGAATGGATAAACAATAAGGCCCTACTGCATAGCACAGGGAACTACATTTAATACCCTGTAATAAATCATAATGGAAAAGAATACAAAAAAGAATGCATCTGTATATATAACTGAACTGCTTCGCTGTGCAGCAGCATTAACACAACAGGGCAAATCAACTATGTCTCAATATTTTTTTAAAAAGCTATTAAAAAAAAACAGACAAAGTGATCATTAAGCTGAAGCTTCACCTCCAAAGAAGGTGTTGATGCTTTAATCACCTCCGAGAAGTTACTTGTTTTCTATTCACCCGCAGGTTCTGGGTTCTGCTCTTAAGTGTCTCATCTTCCCGCTGCCAAGGCGATCATAGACTCAGGAGAGAGACCCGGAAGGAGAGGATGGGAGAGGACAGCAGGGGTGTGTGTGCAGTGTCACACGTCACCCCAAGGTTGTCACACTGTGCTCTCAAGCAAAGTCTCTGTGGTCTGTTTGTAGACCCGTTAAGACCCTGCTGCAAAGTCAGTCTTCCCTGGTGAGAGAGCTTTAGTCTTCTAGATAGCATTGGTCCATGGGAAATGGCCCTACTTGTGAACATCTGATTGCTGAGAGGGGTTCTCATTTACAGACCACTAACAAGATTAAAGTGCTAATTTAAAAAGTGCTTAGCCTAGATGTTTAAGCAGCACCAGGCTTGCGAGTTTCTAACTGCTGTTTCTGTGAGTTTATAATTGCTGTTTCTGCTAACAGGAGCCATTTCATTTTCTTGCATTGAAATGGATCAGATAAATCACATTAGGTAGGTTTACAGAAGCGGGCAATGACAGGTTCCTCAGAACTGAAAGCTAAATAACCTGCTAGGGCCTGACTTTCTTTCATCGTACTCTCTATCTTCAAACTCAATACCTATTTAGAACTGCTGATAACACCCCACCAATGCTCTGAGCCCAAGTCCTCAGACATAATGGACTGTTCCACCAATGCTATGGAATTTAAACAGTTTTGATACAGTCTATTAAAAAGAGGGATTGTAGCTAATTCAAATTCAGCAACTTCTAATAAAAAAAAAGTCCAGGAAATCACATGCACATTTGCAAAGGAAACTGGGTAGAGATCACACAAGGACCTTCTCTGTTCTGTCAGTAAATTATCTCTCCTGGGCAGGCAGAACTGATAAGAGAACTCATTTGACACACACCTCGGGGACAGAACAGGAAAAGATTGCATGATTTCCCAAAATAGAAGGGAAGTTCACGTTTCTAAGGGATAAAAGCTCCTGTGTGCTTTATGAGCAGCATTTGAAATTCTCCTTTAAATAGAGGTAAATCCCTCCCTTGCGCCGTGGGTACAGGTTACCCTGCTTTTATAAAGCCTCACTCTTTTGTTAAGGCAGACACCACACTCCACCGGGCACCATCCTTTCGTGATAGGAATGAGGTGAAACCTTGCAAGAAACCAAAATGAGCATAAGATGATTTAATGTAGGATAGTGTTTTGTAACATGGCATTTCAGAGTATTTTGCCTATGTTACTTGATTAGGCGGTGTAAGAGTCTGACTTTATTCTTCTCCATAGGTAGAGATTGAATTTGATAATGAGTAAGTATAAAAACTACCACTTTGAATATCTAGATTTTATAAGTAATTATCTCATTGGATCTGAAAACACAAAGTAGAAGAGACATGAAGTGCGTTAAATGCACATCTGCTGCTGCTGTTGTTTTTCAGTCACTAAGTCGTACCCAGCTCTTTGCAACCCTGGACTTCAGCACACCAGGCTTACCTGTCTTTCACTATCTCCCAGAGTTTGCTCAAACTTACGTCCACTGAATCAGTGATATCATCCAACCATCTCGCCCTCTGTCACTCCCTTCTCCTCTTGCCCTCAATCTTTGCCAGCATCAGAGTCTTTTCCCAGCCATCATGAGTTGGCTCTTTGCATCGGGTGGCCAAAGTCCTGGAGCACATTGCTAAGTGAAAAAAGGTCAGTCTGAAAAAGCAACATACTGTATGAATCCATCTATATGAGAACCTGGAAAAGTGAAACTCTAGACACAATAAACAGATCAGTGATTTACAAGAGCTGTGGGGAGGGAGAGATGAATAGACAGAGCAAGGGAAATTTTAAGAGAGTGAAACTATTCAGTATGGTCCTGAAAAGGTGGATCCATGTCATTATACATTTATCTTAACCAATAGAAGGTACAACATCAAGAGTGAACCTCAACATAGACTACAAACTTTGGGTGGTAAAAAGGCATCGATGCAGATTCATCAGTTGTAACAAACGCCCCTCTCCACTGGGGGATGTTGATGATGGGGGAGGGTGTGCACATATGGTGTCAGGAGATACACAGGAATCTCTGTACCTTCTGCTCAGGTTTGCTGTGTACCTAAAATTGTCAAAAGCAACAATAAAGCCTATTAAGAAAAAATAAAAGAATGGCCCAGAGTAGGAGGAAACTGACCAAAGGCAGCAGTAATTCAGTGGGCATGATGTAATACATAGGCGTGAGCCCTAACACTTAACAGTGAAGCTGATATGGGAACAGAGGGAAGAGAGATGGATGATGCATCTGACAAAGAACAGAGAATTTAGACATGGGGTATGGAGATGGAATATGGGAAAGGAGCATGATTCCTGGGGCTCTGGGACTCTTGTTTGGAAGCCCAAGAAGTTTTAACCAGCATTGACTCAGAGGTGCAATCTCAACAAGGAGTAGGATTGTGCCAGTTGAGGAAGACTGCATAACATCTAAGCTCTACAAGCTCTTCATTGTGCTGGTGAGCATGCCGACATTTTCATGTACGTTAACTTATTTAATTCTCAGTTAAACTTGGCACACTAAGCATGCCCATATCCATTTTTTTTTTTTTTTTTTTTTTAGAAAATGAATTGTGGTTAGTAAGGTTAAATTGGGCTTCCCTAGTGGCTCAGATGGTAAAGAATCCACCTACAATGCAGGACACCCATGTTCAATCTCTGGATTGGGAAGATCCCCCTAAGAAGGGAATGGCAACTCACTCCATATTAAATCCAGGTTAAATAACTTTGCCCAACCCACCCTGGTCTTTTCCACCACACTCCAGAGCCAACCCATAGGCTGTAAGTTACCATTTGGAAGTTCATGTTTTCACTTGTTGATTTTTCTTTTATTGGGAGAGAAATTTTTCTCTTCTATTCCAAAATCTGGGGATACCTACTCTGCTACAGAGGGACTAAAGTGTCAATAAGTGTCCGAGGATCACACATGTGGTCCATTCCTTGCCTGCCAAGGATGAAATGTGAGGCACCCTGCTCCCTGACCATTGGGTCTGCCTGAAGAAGCAGTACTGCATTGGCTCCAGGAAACCTCTGCTGAGTCCAACAGGGAGAATATTCAGTCCAAACAATCTGTACAATAATTTCTTATCATGAGCATCACACCAAATTAGAATCAAAGAGGATGCAAATCTGGGAAAGGATGAGAAAGAAGGGGAAAGAGAAAAGAAAACAGTGATCTGGGTGTCAGAACACTAAGGGTCCTGAAAGCATAACTGGGCAAGTGCCAGACCTCTCTGAGTTTCTGTTGTATCACTTATCCTCACTGCCACCATCACCACCATCACACTGTATCACCATCACCATCATCACCACCATCACCATCATTACCATAACCATCATCACCATCATCACTACCATCAACATCACTGTCATCACCACCATCACCATCAGTATCATCACCACCATCACCACATCATCATCACCATCATTACCACCATGCTGACAGGGGTCATGGCAGCTATACTCCAACTCAGGGCTCAGAACTTTTCCTGTCTTTTCTTGGTCAACTTTTCTTCAGTCCTCACTCTCAATCAAAGTAAAAAGTGTCAGAAAGTCTTCTATGACTCCCACACTTGAAAGTCCTTTGAGTCCAGCAGTGGGCATTGCATTGTTAATTGTCAAATACCAATTGCATAAAAGATAAATATCAGCTCACTTAAGATAGCATAGTTATGACACATCTCACTTTAAAAAGGAAGCACATCATACTGATGCTCTCCGCATCAGCAGCAGGCCCCAAGCTGGTGAGATGCCCTCACCCATTTTCCAGCAGTGGAGGGCATATTCCTTTCCCTTCAGGAGAAATGCAGCAAAAATGGGGGAAAACAAAAGCAACACAGAGCTTCTACTTCCTCCAGTGTTCTTGCCTAGAAAATTCCATTGACAGAGGAGCCTGAAGGGCTACAGACCATGAGGTTGCAGAGTTGGACATGACTGAGCAACTAAGCATGTAAGCACATACCCATGATTGCTTTTTTGTCTAAGATAACTTTCCATAGCATTATGGTGTGGAAAATATCAACCCATCTCCCCGCTCTATTATACTCAAGCATTCTTTTTCTACAGATTCCTGCTATTTTGCAGTGAGAGAGACTTGCAAAAATATCCTGGGCTTTCTATCTTGGACTAGGGAAACTGGGATTTGGAGAGTTGTCATTATAATGAGTTTTCCAGGGATACCCAGCCTAGAGATGAGCGTACCAAGAGCATGTCTCCTGATTCATAATCCGAAGGAGATTTCTGGACCAAGGAGTTCCAGATTTGAATATCATGTCTGAAGTCTTAGATTTACAAAAGCACCTGAAGAACTCTGAAAAATTCAGTAGGGACCTCTCAACGGTAAAGCAAGTACAGCTTCTGGTGCCAGATCTCTGAACAGACATGCAAGAAAGAGCAAAAGCCACCCAAACCAGCTGACCTTTGTTCATGAGGAAAAAGAGCTTGATTCATTTCCATTCTTTTTGTTTGTTTTTTTACTTTACAATATTGTATCGGTTTTGCCATACACTGACATGAATCCGCCATGGGTGTACATGTGTTCCCCCTCCAGAATCCCCCTCCCATCCCCTTCCCCATCCCATTTCCATGCTTAATGATTCACCTTTACAACAATCATGTGTGTGTGTGCGTGCTCAGTAGCTCAGTTGTGTCTGACTCTTTGTGACCCCGTGGTCTGTAGCCCACGAGGCTCCTCTGCCTATGGAATTCTCCAGGCAAGAATACTGGAGTGGGCTGCCATTTCCTTCTCCAGGGGATCTTCCCAACCCAGGGATCGAACTCAAGTCTCCTGCATTGGCAGGCAAATGCTTTACCACTGCACCACCAGGGAAGCCCTACGATAATCATACTAACATATATTTTAGTAGCATATTAACTTGTAAAAGCTTTTACATACACTCTCTCAAATGTAAATGCCTATTGCTTCACTTGATATGAAATATTCCATTAAAAGTCTTGTACTTTAGTATTTAGGGGACTAATCATGGGTTTGGTGTACTTCTTCATTAAGGCCATTGGGTCTTCAACTGAGTCAGATTATAAGAAATGCAGGCTGGATAAGAGTTCAAAGATCTTCTAATCATGCACTTCCCATCGCCAGGTATGCCGCCTTGGGTAGGTCATGACCTTGTCTCTGGGACTCAGCTTCCTCACCACATAGAACAAGGGGGCTGACAGTGACTCAATGGGTCTGCCATACAGAGAGACTCCGCCGTGCACATGGATCTGTTAGCAGGAGACACCCGTAAGCTGCTGAGGCCTCGGCTGCCCAGGTGGCTGGGACCTGGGAAGGGCAGGTGTGAAGGCGTTTATCCTCCGGGGTGCCCGGCGGCTATGCGCACATCCACACCATTGGCGGCGAGGCTAGCGGTGTGCCCCCAGAGCTGCCTGGGCCCTTCATTCCCCATCTGCCAGGTGGAGATAAGAAAGCATCCCAGAGGCGTGTGGCCCAGGCAATAAGCGAGTTCATTGTAAACCCAGGGCACAGAAGCTGCCCCCAGCACAAGCTCAGAGAATGGAAATTCTTCCATTCAGGGTCCCAGGGGGTAGAAAGTGAGGAAAATGTAACAATAAAGAAGAGGAAGAAAAAAAAAAAGGAAAGATGGATTGCCATTCTTTAAATAAAACCAGGGAGCGAGGTGTGAGAAAAATGAAGAAAGGCAGAGAGTACGAGAGAGGAATAGCTGCAGGCACTTGGAATAGTGCTGAAAGATTCTCATAAGTAAAAGCTTCTTTTAAAATATTGGAGTTCCTCCATCTGGGAAGCTTGGGGAGAGAAGAGGAAAAAAAATTAAATTAAAGCGTTTGAAAGTATATTATAGTTTTATCTCTTTGGCTCTGCGGTTTCAGAAATAATATAATCCTATGGAAAACAGGCTGCCAGAAGATTCTGTATAGTGGCACCCCGACAGAACGGGACCGAATGATGTCAAAAAAGCTTATATAACAGTCGCGTTTTATTCATTTACATAAATCACATTTACCGTAGGTGTTTTATTCAAAATAAAGTTTGGGAAAAATAAATTGAACAGATGAACCTAGGCAAACCTGGTGATTTTTTCATGAGTAGTGTTTGATGATAAAAGGATAAAAGCATAATGTGGTATCATTTCACCGAGGCACAATATGGATCATCCATATGGAACAGAAGTTGATAATACTGCAAAGAAGCAAAAATAAACAGAACAGATGTACTTGTAAAATCCAGTCTGCACCCACCCCTGAGTACCTGCCTTGTACTGGAGAAGTTTCTACAAGAACTCCAAACTGGCGTCAAATCACCTTCCCACGGGGACTCTTGGGATGACGCTTACGTGACCAAGGAGACAGGAAGAGGTTTTCTAAAGCATGCAGTTCCCACAGCAGAGGCTGAACCCAGACATGTGGCTACTGCAATGGAGCCCCCGGTACTGACTCACATGTCAGCGTCTGAGACACGGGTTCAAATCCTAGCTCCCCTCTTAAAAGATGAGTCCATGGGAAATTCCTCAATCCCTAAGCACTGGGCCCTCAGAATTGACCTTGCTATGGTGGTACCTCCTTCCTGACGCTGTCATGAGGCTTAACAGAGGAAATACAGGGAGGAAAAAAGATGCAGTTTATAGAACACCACCAAGACAGAGTTCGGCCAAAAGAGGTTGCATTCAGGCCTTTTGTAAGAGACATGCCAGAGGACATGGCATGCAGTGACCTCATTTTCTCAAGCAGGTAAGACCTTTTGGAACCCTGAGCTCACTGTTTGATAAAGATTTGACAGAGGATCATAATATGCTTGAGAGCTTGACCACTAATGTTAGTAGGGCTTCCCCGGTGGCTCAGTGGTAAAGAATCTGCCTGCCAACGCAGGAGACTCGGGTTCAATCCTTGGGTAGGGAAGATGCCCTGGAGAAGGAAATGGCAAGCCACTCCAGTATTCCTGTCAGGAAAACCCCATGGACAGAGGAGCCTGGCGGGCTACAGTCCACGGGGTCATGAAAGAGCTGGACACGATTTAGTGACTTAACAACAACAAAGACTAATGTTAATACGTGCACAGGAAGCTGTCTCATTTACAAGGTGATTTCTCACCCACAGTTTCATCTGTGAGGTCCACAGGGAAGGAAATAATTTCCATTCAACACACGGTAGACTGTGACTCACAGAGAAGCTGTGACAGCTGGGAACAGACCCATCTATGTCAGGACACCTTGCCGCTGTCACCCACACATCCACAGATGCTCTGATGGCAGAAGGAGATTGTGTCCTCGGCCATGAACTGCCAAGCCTGTGTCTGAGGATGGACGGGCTCGAGAACAAAAGAGGCCCCACACTTGGGGTTGGGCTAGGAGTTTATGGAGCCACATGTGTGAGGTGTAAAGCATCAATTACTTTGTTCAGTTGCTCAGTCATGTCCGCCTCTCTGCAACCCCATGGACTGTAGCCCGCCAGGTTCCTCTGTCCATGGGATTCTCCAGGCCAGAATACTGGAGTGTGTTTCCATTTCCTTCTCCAGGGTATCTTCCCAACCCAAGGATCAAACCTGAGACTCCTGCATTGGCAGGCAGATTCTTTACCACTAAACCACATGGGAAGCCCACAGATCACGTACAACCTGTAAAGTGCTACTGTGCGTAGAAACTGTTACCTTTCACGGTCAATGTCTGATCAGACGCTAGAGTAGAGGCTCATCCCATGCCTGCAGGAAGGACCCCTCTCACTCCTCTGGGATCCTGGACGATCGCTTCCTGCCCTCCTCTGTGGGCCCCGCTCTCTAGGAACCAGGGCTTTGTCTACCCGCCAACCTTGTAAGAAACTGCCCCACTTCATTAAAAAGCCCAGATTCTGCCCAGGTTACCTGAATGCAACAGAATCCCTCTGCATGTTTCACGGAAGGTGTTTGGAAGTTCTTTTCCCTTAAAGTCCGTGGCTGCATGTTTCAAAGAGAAGCAGAGAGATGTGCTTTCCGCAGCCCAGAAACACAATTTCAAGAAGCTGAGGACCAAGGGGACAGGGAAAACAGAAGGGAAATTCTCCCCTTTGCCTGTAGTAAACGTGGTCACGTGGCCAACAGCTGGAAAGCGCCATCCATGGCCCCCGATCTAATCAAGTGGCAGCCCATCTGCTTGGTTCCCAAAGCGATGGGGAAAAAATAGCGCCCCGCGTCCCACACACTCCAGCTGTCCTCGGCATCCAGCGTTCAGGGATTTTTTTTTTTCTAAAAATAAAATGAAATAAAATCATCACTTTTTCAATCAAGAGAGCACTTGTGTAAGGAACAATCCAAGAGACAGGCGCCATTGTCCCAAAGCTACCTGCAGATCTGTCAGAGCGAGTACACATGTCATCCATTCCTTTGAGCCGGGCGCCCCATGCAAAGAACTGGCAGCCTTGGGTCCCTGCTGGTGAACGCACATCTGGTACAAGAGATTTGACATCCAAGTCCCGCCGGGCCAGTGTGTGTAAGCTCCTGTCACCCCTGGGCATTAGTGCATCCTGGGTCACACGCTCGAGTTCATACTTTCTAACCAGATCCTCAGAGCACCCCCCTGGAGAACGTGGACATATGTCAAGGCTCAAGAATAGAACTGGAGGATATTTGCAGACAGGCAGCCTTTGGGTGCGCCAGCATCATCTCCAGTCACATTCTCTTTTAGAGGAAACACACATCAAAGCAAAAGCTTCCTTGTGGACTTCAGGTTTTAGAGCAGAAATTCCAAAAGAGAGGCTGCCATTAAAAGAAGAGGAAGGAGTCTGAGTCCGCCTGGAGGCAAGAAGAGCCTGGCTTCCTGTGCCTCACCTGCCCCCCATCCCTGCCTCTGTCCAAGCCCCGGCATCGCCCCAGAGACCTGCCCTGGAGTGTTGCTCCTATTACAGCCAAGGTAGACCCCTGCTGTCCTCAGTCTCCTCCTTACATTCTGAAGTCCTATGCACACACCCCTCCCGGCGACTGTTGGACTGCACTGCAATTACATGGAATACTTTGGTTTTTCTCTCCATCACTAGATCATCCACTTTTTTATTTGTTGGATTGGCCAAAAGGTTTGTTCTTACAGAAAGACCCAAACAGACCTTTTTCAACCCAATATTTAGGAAACATTATATAGCGTCATGTGCCCATCACTCTTCAAAGCGGCTTACATGAATTTGCTCACAGAATCCTCCTAATGGTTTCCCAGGTGGCTCAGATGGTAAAGAATCCACCAGCCAATGCAGGAGACACAAGTTTGATCCCTGGGTCAAGAAGATCCTCTGGAGAAGGAAATGGCAACCCACTCCAGTATTTTTGCCTGGACAATCCCATGGACAGAGGAGCCTGGTGGGCTGCAGTTCATAGGGTTGCAAAGAGTGGGACACGACTGAGCGATGGAGCATGAACAATCCTCCTAATAGTGCTGTGATTTAGTGACTTGCTCTGTGCATTCCACAGACGTGGTAGCTGAGGACCACAGAGTGACTTTGACCGGAGTTGCTCAGCAAGCACGGGGCAGAACCAGGACTCACACTCAGGCTGTCCCACTCCAGAGTTCCTACTCTTCCCCACCTGACAAGAATCTAGAGGGAAGGGACCAGCCCACATCTTCTACTTTATCCATCATCTGTTCCTTGCCAATTCAATGCATTCTTATTGATCAAATACTGATGGCAATGGTATCATTTTAGAGATATATGCACAGGTATTTGATGATGGTGATGTGTGTGTATGTTTAGATAGGAAATCACTATGAGGGTGGTACCAGAAAGGCTACTTCATACCAATCCATAGTTTAGACTTAGCAAGAAATGGCGCCAAGCATTGGAATAAGTGAGGCGGACACTATTGAACCCATTTTACAGATGAACAAACTGAGTTCCAGGAACTAGACTTCTATGAATTAGACTTAGCAAAAAATCTGATAAGTAAGTGATTGCACAAAACTGTAGTTCAGGAAGAAAAAATTTCATGTGTCATTTGCTGGCTCAAGAGAAAAGAAATGCAGTCCGTATTTAATCTACATGGTGGAGGACCTGAATAGGTTCGAGCATCTCCATCCAGAAAGCTCTTGAAAGTAAAAAAGGCAGAAGAACAAAACAGAAACAAACCACTAATTTGAATGAAGATTGGTGGGCTAGTGGCGTTTTGGCCACTGGGGTTTAAGCTAGAAGCAGCTATTTTGTGTAATTTCTGTACTCGTGGTGCCTTAAAAGTCTCTGATATTCCACTACTGTTAAAAAAATAATATCTATTTTTTGAAGGCAGATGTTTTCTTTTTATATACCAAGACCTTATTCCTTTAAATTTTAGGTCACAGTACCAAAAAAAAAAAAAAAAGCCTTCAGCTAATTCATCTGGCAGCACTGATCATATTCATGATGCCATTTGTTGCTGTTGTTTTGCTTTTTACAGTAAAGGAGGAGGCTTGGGGCTGTTGGGATGTATTTGTGATGCTGCTTTTCGTCTCAGCTCCACACCACCAGGGTTAACAGGAGGAAGGGCAGACCCGCAGCCATTTCATAATCTGGAATGCAAGGAGGGAGGAAAGGAAAGGGAGAAACAGAGGAAAATACAAATCCTGTCGTGCACGTAGCAGAGTGGGGCTGGTACTGGGATGGGACAGACGTGACACTGAGGTCTGGGGTGGGCCAGGGGTGGGGTGAACAGAACCCCAGATTTCCTTTCTCTCTTTGATGCAGTTTACATAAATGTTAATAGAGCAGTTACTATGATGGCAAAAATTAGTGTCATTCATGTCATACCCTTGGAATGTGCTTCCACGTGCATGTACTTTGACTTGGTAGGACAAGAGTATCCATCCTGGCAGGGATGGCCGTCCTGGCAAGGGGTAGTCATCCTGACAGGTGTTGCCATCCTGATAGATGTAGCCATTCTGACTGGTGAAGCCATTCTGACTGGTGTAGTTGTCCTGACAGGTGTAACCAACCTGACAGGTGTAGCCGTCCTGACAGGTGTAGCCAACTTGAAAGATGTAACCATTCTGACTGGTGTAGCCATCCTGACAGATGTAGCCATCCTGACAGTTGTAGCCATTCTGACTGGTGTAGTCATCCTGACAGGTGTAACCAACATGACAGGTATAGCCATCCTGACTGGTGTAGCCATCCTGACAGATGTAGCCATTCTGACTGGTGTAGTCATCCTGACAGGTGTAACCAACATGACAGGTGTAGCCATCCTGACTGGTGTAGCCATCCTGACAGGTGTAGCCATCCTGACTGGTGTAGCCATCCTGACAGGTGTAGTCATCCTGACCAACAGGGGTGTCTGAGCATCTCCTTGGACTCCCGTTTTGCCCCAGACCCCCTGGGCTGACTGCGGACTGTGCACTGGGCACAGTCTGTCACTCTCCAGGAAGCCATAACCGCAGCTGAAGCATTGATTGAGTCCTAACTACTCCAGTTCCCTGAATGTGGAAGATGATAAATGTTCATGTGGGGGAAAATGCTTGGTCTGCAGGGCTTCCTTCCAGGAGGGCTGGTCACAGTCCTGGGGAAGGGAAGCAGGTCAGTCATGCCTGGCTGTGGCCAGCTGGCGCCCAGGGAGCCTTTGGGAATGTGTGAACCTGTGTTCCGCACGCTGCCCTGGGGTGGACTAGAACAGAGGAGACAGAACGTAAAGGAATGCAAGGAGGCCATGGTGCCCACCCCTGCCCACTCAGTTCTGCTCCAGCCCCAGGACATAGGCCACGTGTGGAGCTGACTCTCCCTAGGTGGTGCATTCAGGTCAGGGCTGGGCTGTCTTTTATTCGAACCCTCTTTCTGTCTCCTTGTCTCTGTGTCTCTGTCTATCTCTGTCTCTCTTCCTTTGTCTCTATGTCTTTGCCTCTCTCTCTGTGTCTTTCTGTCTCTCCATCTATTTGTATCTCTCTGTCTGTCTCTCTTTTTTAAAACGTATTTGTTTAACTGGAGGATAATTGCTTTACAGTACTGTGTTGGTTTCTGCCATGCATCAACATGAATCAGCCACAGGTATACATATGTCCCAGGCCTCTTGAGCCTCCCTCCCACCTCCCACCCCATCCCCCCCCCCAGACTATCGCAGAACACCAGATTTGAGCTCCTTGCATCATGCAGTAAATTTCCACTGGCTATTTAATTTTACATATGGTAATGTATATATTTCAATGCTACTTTCTCTCTGTCTCTTTGTCTCTTTCTGTGCCACTGCCGTTCCAGTCTTGGGACATTATGGTGAAGATTTAAGAATTATTTCAGGGGCTTGTGTTCATCTAAAAGTCTCCTTTGATATTTTCAAACCCAATATTTTGTCACTCTGTGATTTTATTTGTCCTTTGCAAGTATTTTCACAAACACCCAAATCTAAAATTGCACAAATCTCCATTACCAAGAGACTGCTGAAAAGGAAAAAAGAAAAAAAACACTCCACCATGAACATTGAAAACTAGTTCCTTTAAAAATGTTTGAGGCTAAATGAATGTTTTACAGAATACTTGTCAGGATGAATCTTATTTCTTCTTTTACTTATTAATCCGGAAGAGGGGGTGTGCCGTGTCATTTCCAAGTTTGCAGACAATGCTAAAAATGCTATTGAACAGAAAGACGTCAAGCTGACAGGCATAGACGGCAGCAAAAAGATTGCTCAGGCTGGTGGAGTGGGTGGAAGGTGGCAGCTGAGCTTCAGTGTGGGCAAGTGTGAGCAGATGCTCCCTGGGGGAACCAGTTACAACACGACTCTCCCAGGGATCAGTGGCCTGACATGGGAAAGTCAGCTTCAATTCATCAGTATCAGTGCCCTGTGTGTGTGTGTGTGTGTGTGTGTGTGTGTGTGTGTGTGTGTGTGTGTTAGTCGCTCAGTCGTGTCTGACTCTTTGCAACCCCATGGACTGTAGCCCACCAGGCTCTACTGTCCATGGGATTCTCCAGGCCAGGATACTGGAGTGGGTTGCCATTTCCTTCTCCAGGGGATCTTCCCAATCCAAGAATTGAAACTGAGTCTCCTGCATTAACAGGCAGATTCTTTACCACTAAGACACCGGGGAAGTCCAGTGCCCTGTATATAATCCTTGTGTGTGTGTGTGTGAGGGTATCTGCACCCACATACATTAAACTTGTTGTTGTTTAGTCTCTAAGCCATGTCCGATTCTTTAGTGATCCCGTGGACTGTAGCCCACCAGGCTCCTCTCACCATGGGATTTTCCAGGCAAGAATACTGGAGTGGGTTTCCATTTTCTTTGCCAGGGGATCTTCTCAACACAGGGACTGAACCTATGTCTCCTGCATTGGCAAGCGGGCTCTTTACAACTGAGCCTCCAGGGAAGTCCCCATATATTAAATAACCCCTCCAGAATTTTACATGTACATTACATGTAAATCAGGTTAACAACTTGGTTATGTTACATCACTATTTAATGATGAAACAATTTGATATTCTTCTTGACTTCAGCAACTCATCATCTCAAAGGGAAGTCACACACATAAGCCAAGCAGAATAGTGCTCTCTGTGCTGCTTTACATGAAAATGCAGACTCCCACATAGCATTTTAGGGCCCCTAAGAGATTCTTTAGACAGTAAACAAAGAGTAGAAGAATATTGTGTAGGGCAGGTCCTTGAAGTTCACCACTGCATTTACCTGAAGAAGGTTGTGAAAATGTTAAGCATTCTATTACACAACGCCTTCTTTATGATTTGACTGTATCGAGATTTGCTTCTCTGAAATAGAGAAATAAAAGAACATTTTGCTTTATTTGTTCTTATGGATCTGTGAATTTTATCATTGCTCTTTTTTTTTCTTCTCTATGTTAATTTCCAGGAAGCAAAAGTCAATTTCGCAACCCACGTGCAGCAAGTTCAGGAAAAGCTTACAGAAAAAGGGAAGACAATTTATCGTTGAATGTATGAGTTGGGTCGACTGTAGTCTGAAGCGAATACACACCATACGGTCTACAGTGGAGGCGGCAAGCCACGGGCGCTTGTCTTCCGAGAACAGTGGTCACACAGAATCCGACACACTGTGGCACAGAATGCATCGTGTGATTCAGTCTGTCCCCATCTTAAACATTTTCTCTGAGTTTTAGCCCTGCTCCTGTCCATCCTCCAGTGGAACTGTAACTTGGGTTTCCTAGCTTCCATCTGTAACAGTATGCAACATATGGTCTGTCTCACCTTGTAGCTTTTCCCATTCTCAGCTGACAGGCTGGCTCAGCCACACAGGAGGCGATCTTTGTGCCTCTGAGATCACAAGAGATTCTTTATGCTTCTCAGGTTGTCCTGGTAAATTAAATCATGTCACATGATTAATGTTTTATTGGAGGCCTGTTTGATTTTTTAAATAGCGATTTGACACAATCCATGATGTAGTTCAAAGAAAACATTTGTCCCTGGTTTTTGGAGCCAAATAATTTGGTCACAAAGACTCACTTGTCTACTAGGCCTAGACTAGCTGTTAGTCATACTATCTATGGGTCATCGCAAGATTCTCCCTGAGCCTGGAGCGTGTTTGCTGAAGGCAACATGCCCTTTGAAAGAGAGACCTTCCAGGGAAATGAGATGCAAGGTGACAACATCAGTAAACTTCTATAGCTTCCTATTTGACCATCCATCACTAACATCTTTTCCCACATAACATCAGATAACTCAAAGTGATTTTCCATATGAGCTTTGTATATATTTATCCTTGACATTTCCTTAAATTCTTTTACTGGAATATCACAGCTCAATGGCAGCACACTTTATCTCTGCATTAAAGGTTAGTTAAAAGAAGTTCAATCACCTTGGATGCTTTGCTTGACCATCTCCAGTGTTCTGGAGGCAAGCGATTCTATCATCCACACTTGATACATAAAAACGACAAGAGGGACATATGGGGTCGAAAATGTGTAAAGTGAACAATTTGCGATAAAATGGCCAATATCTTCACATGTATATTATTTTACAAGTAATTCAAAGACAAAAAGAGTCCTTGTGTGCGTGTGTGCACATGTGTGTCTGTGCACGTGCTCAGCTGAGTCTGACCCCGTGTACTATAGCTCACCACACTCCTCTGCCCATGGAATTCTCCAGGCAAGAATACTGGAGTAGGTCGCCAGGCCCTCCTCCAAAAGAGTCCTTGGATTTTGCCTAATCAAAACATTTTAGAGTTAAGGAAAAAGTAAGTGATGTGCTAAGTCACACAACTAGTTGATGGCCAGAGTGGGGCTTCCAGCTCAGGAATCCTGCAAGTTAGTGATTCCTGCTACACAGAATGCTCCCCCTGAGAACAATTCAGAGGTTTTATGTGGAGTATCCTTCCCTTTCCCCAGATAAGACGTTTGAGGTCAAGCTTAATCTTTAAGTACAGTGAGACATTTCCACAGTGAAGGGTGCACTTGCTTTTTAAACTACAGACTCACTGAGCTAGTGTCTTGCCTCTGGGCAGGTCACTATACATGCTCTTCATGACTAATTCAGATAGTCAGCACCACTGGAAGGGGAAAATATGAGACATTTGAAAATGTGAGCACGTGGCCTTGATTTAACAGCATCTCTTGAAGGGAAAGGAAGATGTGCCTTTCTCCTGGGATGTAGACTGCCTTCCAAACATAACATCATTCTCAAGGGCAATCACTAGGAAGAACTGATGGCCTCCCCTTCTGAGCGGCTGAACAGGGAGTCAGACAAGAAGAGTATAAGTGGACCAGTAGATGTAGCATCTTATGGTTCATGATCTTAAGTGAATCATTTGCTATAGCTGTGCTTTATTTCACATATTTTTTTCCATGAAACCTGTAAGTTTACATTTATTTTGTCTGCCACATTAAGCAATTGTATGCTACTTGAATATTTTCACTTTAAAATATGTCAGTGGGGGTAATAAAACTGAGGAAGCACATTTATAAGTGAGACCAATCTAGTCTACTCTGATTCCTAGGGTTTGGAGCCATACAATTTGAGAGGAATTTCCTCACTTGGTCCATTTAAGCATCCCTTCCCCAAAGCCATTTCCTTAAATACACAAGTGTTGATACTGTGCTGCATTAATAAAATGAATTAATCGGAAAGTCTTAGTAATGGTAAAAAATATATAAGCCAGGACAGGTATGATGTAGACAAAAGTTACCTTCTGCATTTATTCTCTTGTATGTTACTTGATTGACAACACGGCCAATTCAAGGACATCGTTTTTTGGCTACTACTCCATCTTTCAATAAGTTACCTTGAAAATAATACATTAATTTCTGCTGTACGCACTCACAGAGCTATCAAATGAAATAAAGCCTATGAAAGTGATTTATAAACTCTGAAGAACTGTATACACATCAAGTATTTTTAATACTAGCAATCAGTCATTAATTACTGAGTACCCACAATGTAGAAGTTGACAGGCTAAATATCAAGATTCAAAAATCCTAGTCTCTGCTCTTAAGTAATGTGCAGACTACTTGGAGGAAACCAAGCAGAAAAATGATAAACTATCAGCAAAACTCAGAGTGTAGTAGGAAGCCAAGAAACCCTGCCAGGAGATTTCAGAGGATGGGAACATTCATTATGAACTCTTTTTTCAAGGAAGTAGACTTAAAGCTCTTGGTCTTAGAAGAAAATGGCATATAGAAAGTATTTATTGGGGTTCTAGAGTATGGGTTTCCAGGGTCTCAGCCCTCTGGGGTCTTTTCCTCCCTGTTTGTCCTCCCATCCTTAAGTGGAGAGGGTCTCTGGTTATGGAGTCACATCACTCTTGTGATTAGGGTGTGTGGTAGGACAAAGAGGAAGGGATTTTGCAAGTGTGATTAAAGTCCTAAATCAGGTGGGACCTTGAGCAAGTTTGAGATCATACTGGATGGGCTTGGCTTGATCAGGTGGTGACCGTTTCCTAAAGAGAGACCCTCCAGCGGGCCTTGCGGAGGCAAACATGAGCCTCCAGGAAATGAATTCAGAGCAAGCTCTAATGAGAAGGCAGTCTGGCTCACATTCTGGATACAGCCCTGGGAGACCTGGAACAGTGGGCCCAGCTAAGCTCTCTCTGGATTGCTGACGCCCAGAAATTGGAAGAAAAGGAATGCAGATTACAGTCTGCAGTTGTTTGCAGGAAACAAGTACAACCACCGCCGTTCAGGATTCACCATCTTCAAACTTCTCCAGAGCTACGGTGTCTAGCTTCAAAAGTCAGTCTTCTCTACAGAAGGCCTTCATCATCTGAGCTGCAAAGAGGCAGGCAGAAAGTGTTGCTGTCGGTTACATCCTGCCAGGAGCGAGCTTTCTCCCCTAAGAGATGGTCAGACTGGGGGGCCCGGAGGAGAGACTGTGGAATGTCACACAGCGTGCAGCCAGGTTTACCACTGCACCTGAGAATCACAGACTCCATGTCTGGAAGGGACGTTCAAGTTTCCATTTCAATTCTCTGCCTTTACCCCTGAGGCTCAGAGAGGCTCCTGAAAGAGCTGCAGGTGGAACCCAAGTCTTCTGACACCCACACGAGCGTTCTCAACACTGTCTGAATGTCCACTGAGTCAAGGCACGATCTCACCCATGGACCACAATCATTATAAGAGGATGAGATGGTTAGATAGCATCACTGATTCAAGGGACATGAACTTGAGCAAACTGCGGGAGACAGTGGAGGACAGAGGAGACTGGCCTGCTGCAGTCCATGCGGTCGCAAAGAGTCGGACAGGACTTGGCGACTGAACCGCAACTTGGCATCTCGTTCAAGTCCAAAACAACAAGATGAGAAATTACCCATTTCTCCTTGCTTACACCACACCGGAGGTTGCTTTTTCATGATAAATTAGTAATAACTCTCAGGTGCATTTGGCAAGCCAAAGAAAAATGGATTTTTTTTACAATGCATTGAATAAACATCTTCTGCTTGAATATCTCCTATACTTCATTGACTTCAGTACAGCGGGAGTTTATTGACGTGTGTACTGCAAGCTACATTTGAATGATTGCTTCATATATTATGCTATGCTACGCTACTTTGTGTTCCTACTCTGCTTCCATAGCCCAAAGACTTATTGGAATCAGTTGTTTCAGACTCATAAAATATACATGACTTAGAAAAAAAAAAAAGATTATTGTACTAAGAATTCCACCAGTCTTTCGAAACTGCATCCTTGATTATTTGTTGAAAATTCATTTCATTTTTTTTACCATCATCCCAGTGTACGTTCAATTCTACCACAGAGTGTAAACGTGCAATCTGCTCAGGGAGGCAGTTTGTAATAAGATAGCATGAAACAATGCTTTTGGTGTTATGGTTTGTTGACTTTTTTTTTTTTAAGAAACTAGCGCTCATAAAGCAGAAAGTTTGTTTGAAAGTGTGATTCCAAAATGAGCCTTTTTCTGAAGCAATTCCATCTAAAATTTAATTAAACTGCCCTGTCTGTATCAATAAACCACCTACATTCCACGGAGTAGACGTTTTTAACAGGAAGATTGATGAGTCTGTAGAAGCAGCAGGGTTGAAGAGAAAATGCAAAATTAAGAAAAAAAAAAAAAAAAAACCTGGAGGCTAGAATCAATGCCTGAGATGTCTTCCTTCGGCCCTTTCAAACCTGCCCCTCATTCTCTCAACTCGGCACTGTGCAGAGACTGGCGCATGTGGACTTGAGGCTGAGGCCCTCATCTTCTGCCTTCCACTGAGTTTGACAACTGGGAGGTGAGGGCGACAGATGAGGGTGAGGGGATTGATGATGAGGTCGGGGGATTCCACCTCCATTCCTGGCAGACTTCTGCAGGGAGGTAACTCCCTCTACCAAGGCCCAGAGTTCTTCTCAGGGGGCTCTTTCCACATGACTCCTTCTCTAGGGTTTAGTATCTTCTCCAGGGTGGTACAGCTTCCCATCTCAGGACCTGTTTCCTCCTTATTTTCTCTAAACACTGCCCACATCATTGTAAACCATCCCTTCTTAAACTCTCCTTGATATTCCATTGGAATGCACCAGTTATCTTTTGTTTGTTTTTTGTTGTTGTTGCTGTTCTTGGCTGCATTGGAAGAACAGAGTGTTAACCACTGGACAGCCAGGAGAGTCCCAGAATGCATCATTTGTTTTGCCAGGACCCAAGATGGCACAGTTATGGTTCTTCAATGTGTCATTTTCAATCTCTGTGTGTGTGTGTCCTCTTTCTCCTGTTCTAAAAATAAGGGGGAAATATTCCTGCTCAAACTGCTTCATAAGCCTTTGAGGAATATGAAACGTGAAAATGTGTGGTTAAATGCTCTTCAAGGTTTAACATCACCAGTGAATACATGTCTACGAAAGAGTTAGTTTGTGCTAGGAGGGTGGAGGTCACTACATAAGACACAGAAATAGATCAGGTGTCATCTCCGTGAGCCGATAACTGTAATAGGAAAACTCTGGGGAAACTGATGCTGAGACTGACAAGAGGCCTCCCAAGTTCATTGCAGCTCAGATTCCAGCTGGGAGAAGAGGTATGATGGATGCTTCCAGCAGAAACTGCCATTCGAATTGGATATTAAAGGGTAGATGGGATTGGGATACAAGAAACGATTTGCCATTCCAGGATGAGAGAGGATGGTAAGAAGGAGCAGGGGGTTTTGATAAGCCTGGGAGTTACCTAAGGAGAGTATTCAAGGCACTTTCGGATCTGTCAGTTTCAAAACGGGAATCACTCTCGTCACAGGCATTTTCTGTGTCTGGCTCAGTGACTAGTTCTCAGAGTGTGGTCCTGGGACCAACAGGGCCAGCATCACCTGGAAATTTTTTAGACATGCAAATTCTCAACCCCACCCAGACCTACTCAATCAGAAACTCTGGGGGTAGAGCCCAGCAACCTTTGAACAAGTCTTCTAGGCAAAACCCAGGCTTGTGGAAGTTTGAAAGTTACCTCTGCCTCTATGTGGGGATGGCTGCAGGTGGAGAACAGTGCGGTCTGGGATGAGTGGAGCGGGGCCTTGAGGAAGCAGGCTAGACCAAGAGGACACCAACGTGGAGATAGGAAATCACCCTGAGTCTGCCCCAAACTCCATCTGTGATGCAAGTCCATTCTTCTCTGATCTCAGTTCTTTCATTTCCGAACAAAACATGAAACAATTAAATGATCTCTTCTTTTAAGATCTCTTCCAGTTCAGACACCTGTCGCCCCGAGTCACTACTCTCAAACAAAATAGTGATGAGGTCATCAGGACAGAGGTCAGGACTCACCAAAGACCAAGGTGTGAGTCCAATTTGCTACTTCCTGGTTTGTGACCCTTAGCCTCATCTTCCTCCTCTAAATCAGTGATAACACCATCCACCATCCAGGGTCACTGGGAGGATAAAATGGGACTTCCTGCTCCAAGTGTGAAAACAAAATACTGCTTCTGCATGAGTTACGCCCTAGTCACTGCTGTGGTCTCAGGGCACATGGCATATTTCACTAACTTCTCTCCGACTTCCTGGTTGGGTGAGATTTCTCTATTACACCTTGTTGTTATCTCACAAGGCCATCCTCCACAGGCAGGTGGTCGGTTCACCTAGATGGGGGGTTCTTGGTTAACTTCTATTTACTTATTCCACAGTAGGCCCTGTGATGGAGACACCATGGCATTTTTTAATCCACAGCCTTTGCGGTAACTATAACATAGAAGGCATTCAGGAAATACTTACTGAGTGAATGCATAAGAAGTTCTTGAAAACAATCACCAAGCTTTCGAAAGAAACCGAAGGACTGTAATGAAATTACCTCTAAGTCTGTACAAGCGAACCTTTCCGAGCACCTGGCATGACGATTGCTGTGTCCTAAATCACTTTCCTCGGGGAATTTTTCACCAATAAAACACGTGCAGGGGAGAGCCTAGGTCGTCACATAGTGCTTCAGCTAGCCCAGCGCTCGGCCATAATTCAATCACGTCGCCCTGTGTTTCATCTTTGTCTCTACCTCCCTGCCATCTGAGGCGTCTTGCCGAGCTCCAGCTTTAACTCCGGGATCATTGCACCTGTTCTGCCACCTGCTCCCATGGTGGCTTTGCTGTTTCTTATGGTCCTAAATCCTGGGGTTGCCTTGGTTTGACCTTTTTGTTTTATGCTTGGCTACTATGGGTAATGTGTATATTCTTTCTCTTCTTCTCTCTCTCTCATATTGATACAGATGTATACAAATATCAATATATATGCAATATGAAAGTGAAGTGAAAGTGAAAGTCTCTCGGTTATGTCCAACTCTTTGCGACCCCAAGGACTATACAGTCCATGGAATTCTCCAGGCCAGAATACTGGAGTAGCTGTTCCCTTCTCCAGGGGATCTTCCCTACTCAGGGATCGAACCCCGGTCTCCCGCATTGCAGGCAGATTCTTTACCAGCTGAGCCACCAGGGAAGCCCTACATGCAATATACATCTCTATATATTGATGTATTTTATTGATCAATAAATATTATCTAGCTCCCTATCTATCTGTATCAATAAGAAATGGCCATGGCCATGTTTCCCTTTTTACTTCTCAATAGTAGAAAAGCCAGGACTTTTCCACTGCACTTCTGTATGTTGGGAGCTTCTCATCACGAAACTACTTACCACATGTTAGCAATGATTAAAAGGCATGTGCATCATTCAGCTAAAGGCCTTCAAAATGCCAGATATACTTCGACATGCTTTCCCAGGGCTTGAGAACTTGGGTGTGACATGGAGTTGCAAGGCTGCCCATCCACGCTGGTATCATGTGCTCAGGACAGTCAGGCTTTGGTGCCTCCCAGGAAAATACCAACCATGCAGAACTGCAGGGTCTTGGGGGGTCTTACCCAGCACAGTTGTCCTTACCACGTGGCCCTAGACCAACCACACCAGCCTCAGAATCTGTCAGAAGTGCAGACTCAAGGGGAGCACAGGGAACTATATTCAATATCTTGGCATAATCTATAATGGAAAAGAATATGAAAAACTATATATATATATATATATATATATATGTATATATATATGTATATATATATATTTGGGTATATATAGCTAAATCATTTTGCTGTACACCAGAAACATTGTAAATCAACTATACTTTAATTAAAAAAATAAAATAAAATAAAAAAAGAAGCACAGGTTCAGGGCCCTTCTTCAGACTTACCCAGTCAGACACTGTGGGGCTGGGCCCAGCCCAGAACATTTGTCTCCAGACAGGGCTGACCTCTGACCTGGGCGCAGGTGTGAGTGTCAGCCTAGTGGTGTTCGGTCCTGGAGAGCATCCCACTGGCCTTGTCCGTGACTCCATATCAAGTTTCTGCACACCATCTTGCTAAGTAGCTATGCCAAGGTGGGAGGGACAAACTGACACCCACACGGCCTTTAGCAGATTGGCTCTGACCCCAGTGCCCTACTCCACCTCCCTCTCACTCCCAGTCCTACTTCTGCACAAAGCTTTCCAGGTCACCTCAGATTAAATCATTGTGCACATGGAATTTTATATCCCCCCTCTTCCCCACCAAGTTTCTATGTTGAAGCCCAAGCCTCCATTGTGATGGATGTGGAAGTGGGACCTTTGGAAGGTAGTTAGGATTAGAGATCATAAAGGTGGGGCCCCCTTGAAGGGATTAGTGTCCTGGCCAGTCAGTCCTAAAGAAAATCAACACTGACTATTCATTGGAAGGACTGATGCTGAAGCTGAAGCTCCAATATTTTGGCCACCTGATGCGAAGAGCAGACCCATTGGAAAAGACCCTGATATTGGGAATGATTGAGAGCAGGAGGAGAAGGGGGCAACAGAGGATGAGACGATTGGATGGCATCACCGACTCAATGGACATGAGTTTGCACAGCCTCCTGGAAGACAGCCTGGCGTGCAACAGTCCATAGGGTCACAAAGAGTCAGACATGACTTAGTGACTGAACAACAGCAACAGGTAGAGATACCAGCGAGCTTGTTTTCTGTCTATGTGCAAACACCAAAGAAAGGCCCTGTGAGCACAGAGTGAAATGACAGCATCTACTTCACTCAGAAGAGATCTCACCAGAACCCAGCCAGGTTGGCCCCCTGAGCTTGGTCTTTCAGCCTCCAGAACTGCAAGAAATATGTTTCTGTTGTTTAGGGCGTGCAATTTGTGGCATTTTGTTATGCCAGGCAGAGCTGACTAAGACGATCATCATTCTCTTGAAACCAGATGTCTCCATGTGCTTGTCTACACATTGCTCCTGGGAGCCCCTGCAGCACTCGCTCTGAACAGAACAGAAGCTTTATCAGGGGTCATGTTCACAGAAGCTCCTGAGTAACTGCTCTCTGCCAACCACTGGGTTAGGTGCCAAGGACCCTGAGATGAGCCCACAAACCAAAGTCCCTGCCTTGTACTAGGAGTTAGACAATAATCTATGGTGAATGCCCAGTGTCCTCCACCATGTGCTAAGGACCCTGAGATGAACCCACAAACCAGAGTCCCTGCCTCATACTAGGAGCTAGACAATGATCTACTGAATGCCAGGTGTCCTCCACAAAGGACTGGGGCATGGGAGCTCCTTATTCAGTTTGCTTTATTGATGGAGAAATAATAGAATATACCCAATCTTTTAAAAATGGTTTAGGGGTATATGAGAGCTCCAGCCAACAGAAAGTTTAAGAACAGAGTCCCCAAGATCACCCTTACTTCTGACACCAATTGCAAGGTTGGGGGAAATTCCCAAAACTACCTTAAGTTTCAATGATTCCCTAGAAGGAATAAGAACTCACTAATAGATGTTATCCTGGTATAGTTTATGGAAGGGAAGGGCTGCAGAGTATAATCAGTGAAGGGAAAAGATGCACAGGGCAGAGTCTGAGAGGGTTTCAAGGCAGAGCTTCCATTCCGCTCTCCCCATGGATGCAGAACATGTTACCCCCTGATATGGATGCATGATACATAGGGAGTATTGTCAACAAGGTAAGCTACCTAAGCCCCACATTCAGAGCTGTCACTGGTGCTTAAGTAACCAGAATTGATTTACCACCCATATTTAATCTCAGCTTCCAGATCCAGGGTTACTCTGTGGTCCAAAACTCCACCTACGTCTCATGGTCATCTTCATGTGTGGCTAGTTCCCATCCTAAGGTGTAGCTGGCGCACCCTCAGGCCAGACTCTTCCCTAATCAATGATAGTCCTATTAAACATGACAGATTACCTTCTAGAAGACAAAGGGAAAGGCCACACCTATCTTTGTGTGAGTGTTAGTTGTTCAGTTGTGTCCGACTCTTTGCAACCCCATGGACTGTAGCCCACCAGGCTCCTCTTTCCATGAATTCTCCAGGCAAGAATAATGAAGTAGGTTGCTGTTTCCTTCTCCAGGTGATCTTCCTGACCCAGGGATCGAACCCAGGTCTCCTTCACCTATCTTTGGGCGAGATCAAATTCTTTACTCCAAGAGAACATTACAGAAGCCAGTAGTGATAGTGTTCAGGGAAAATTTGACGCAGCCTGAAGAATACAAAGTGGTGGAAATAATAGTGTGTTCAGTACCAGAACAGACCAAGATTTGAGGTGGAGGTCAGCCTGTTGCCAACTGAAAATTCTAGACTGGCCACTTCATTTCTCTGAACCTCAGTTTCTCATTTACAAACCGGAGAAAATGTTTCTATATCAAATTGTGGGATTAGCTTAGAAGCTGATTTTTAAGCGTCTGCCATAGTCCCTGGCACCAAACAGGTGGCTAAATAAACAACCTTTCCCTCTCATTTCTTTCTCTCTCTCTGCACCTTACTCCTCCCTGACAAGAAGGGGCTGCTGAGTAGGCAGACACCTCTTCTTGATCTAGCAGCTGCTCCTGCCTCCAGCAGGATGGTTCTAACAGGAGAGAGCATTTAAAAAAAAAAAAAACACACACTTTAAAAAAATCCACTCTCCCGTGCTATGTTAGTGATTTCAACAGCTGTGAGTCAAAAGAAACTATCACAGGGTGTGGTTTCCATGGCAACTGCCATGGTTACAGAGGAGAAAGGAAAGGAACGGGGGAGACTGCCTTGCCGTCCACTGTCCTCCCATGACGTCCACCCAGGGTCCCTCCACCCTCCCTCCAGAAGGATGACCTGCTTGCCACTTTTACTGAAATCATCTTTCAGTGATGTTGCTGGGCCACTTGGAGGAAGACTTGGAAGGCTCTGGTTTGCCCTGCCTGTTCTCTCAATTTAGAAAACCAACAACGAGATGAATCACTTCAAGTGGTGATGGCTTTATCACAGAATCACAGGATCTGGATGACCAGCTACCAAGAATGTGGAAGGGCATGTGGAGTGGGCCCGTGGGAGAGGCCTGGGGTGGGGAGCTTGAGGGGGTGGTCTTGATGAGTTGGAGGTATGACTCAAGTACGTTTTAAGGCTCATCCCACCCCAGTCAAGAATAATCATTTTCAGGCCAGCACCTACGCCAGTAGTAGGATAGATCCAGTAGACTAGATGAAGAAGCAACTGCTACTTCCCAGAGGTCAGGTACTCATGAAGTAGGCACAAAATGTAACTACTTACCTATTTGAGATATTTAGTAAAAAAAAAAAAAAAAAGGATGTAGAAATGTTTTAAGTCTAGAAAGGAAGTCGGGACATGATGCAACTCAGAAGAATATGGGAACCAACAACTGTCATGAAAGCATCTACTGTGCTTGAAAAGGCTCAGCATCGGCTCCACAAGGATTCAGAACATTGATGTTGCCCCCGAAGACTTCCATGAACTGGCCTCCACTTACTCTTCTTTATTTATTTACGCGCTTGTTTTTGGCTATGCTGGGCCTTCAATGATACCCACACGGACTTTCTCTAGTTGCAAAGAGCAGGGCTTCCCCTTGACCGTAATGCATGGGCTTCTCATTGCGGTGGTTTCTCTTGCGGTTCACAGGCGCTAGGGCACAGGCTCAGGAGTTGAGGCCCACAGGTTTAGTTGCCCCCTGGCATGTGGAATCTTCCAGGATCAGGGATCAGATCCATGTTCCCTGCATTGGCAGGCGAATTCTTAACCTCTGGACCACCCGCTCACTCTTTTTGAGGGCTGCATGCTTTCTCACCTCTTTGCTTCTGCATGTAACTTTTTTCCTTTTTTTTTTTCCATTTTATCTGAAACAAAATGGTGACAAGCAATACCACCAATTTCTCTCCAGTGTCACATCTTCTCAAATGCTGGTTTAAGCATCTCTTATTTGCAAAACATTCCTCATTCCTCTAGGTAGCCTTGGACTCTTGTCCCTGCACAAATGTTCTCAACCTATTTTCCTCAACATCTGCATAACCAACTGCCACTGCTGGCATCTCCAGTGTCACCTCCTCCCTGAGGTCCCATGGTTTTCTCAGTAGGCACTCCTGCCACACTTGATCTGCCTACTTAATACTATCTCCCATGTGGACTCATTTATGTGTGTCTTTGTCACTATTGCAACACAAAGAGTTGTGTCCGGCTCTTTGCAACCCCATTGACTATAGCCCACAGGCTCCTCTGTCCATGGGACTCTCCAGGTAAGAATACTTGAGTGGGTTGCCATGTCCTCCTCCAGGGGATCTTTCCAACCCAAGGACTGAAAATGGGTCTCCCACATTATAGGCAGATTCTTTACCATCTGAGCCACCAGGGAAGCCCAGATTGGTTTATACAGAGGCCCTAACTCCATTGCCAGCCTATTATTCTTGAGAATGAATATAGATGCTTGACTTACTGTTGTATGTCCTTAATGTCTGGCACCTGATAAGAAAATAATTTTTTGTTCAAAGATAGAGCAATTTTGGAAAAATATATGTGGAATAAATATTAGTTGGATGAGTAATACAATTTTATCAAAGGATAGACATTTTGCAGTTGTTTATATAAAGGATATTTTATATTCTTGTACTTGCATAAGACAAATTTCCTATGGATGCCTTAACAAAAAGCCTCAGGCTGAGTGGCTTCAAACATCAGAGATTCTATCTCACACAGTCCTGGAGGCCAGAAGTCTGAAAGTAGTCCCAGCTACTTGGCAGACTGAGGCTGGAGGATAACTTGAGCCCATGAGTCCTGGGCTGTAGTGTGCTATGCCAATCGGGTGTCAGCATCAATATGGTGACCTGCTGGGAACTGGGGGCCACCAGGTTGCCTAAGGACGGGTGAACCTATCCACACTGGAAACTGAGCAGGTCAAAACTCCCATGCTGATCAGTAGTGGGATCGTGCCTGTGAATAGCCACTTCACTCCAGCCTGGGCAACATATAAAGTATTTGTAGGAGCATGCGCTCTCAGTTCAGTTCAGTCACTCAGTCATGTCTGACTCTTTGTGACCCCATGGACTGCAGCACACCAGGTCTCCCTTTCCATCACCAACTCCTGGAGTTTACTCAAACTCATGTCCATTGAGTCTGTGATGCCATCCAACCATCTCATCCTCTGTCATCCCCTTCTCCTCTCACCTTCAATCTTTCCAAGCATCAGGGTCTTTTCAAATGAGTCAGCTTTTCGCATCAGGTGGCCAAAGTATTGGAGTTTCAGCTTCAACATCAGTCCCTCCAATGAACATTCAGGACTGATTTCCTTTAGGATGGACTGGTTGGATCTCCTTCCAGTCCAAGGGACTCTCAACAGTCTTCTCCAACACTACAAGTCAAAAGCATCAATTCTTCGGGGCCCATCTTTCTTTATAGTCCAACTCTCACATCCATACATGACCACTGGGAAAAACCATAACCTTGGCTAGACAGACCTTTGTTGGCAAAGTAATGTCTCTGCTTTTTAATATGCTGTCTAGGTTGGTCATAACTTTTCTTCAAAGGAGTAAGCGTCTTTTTATTTCATGGCTGTAGTCACAATCTGCAGTGATTTTGGAGCCCAAAAAAATAAAGTCTGCCACTGTTTCCACTGTTTCCCCATCTATTTGCCATGAAGTGATGGGACTGGATGCTATGATCTTAGTGTTCTGAATGTTGAGCTTTAAGCCAACTTTTTCACTCTCTTCTTTCACTTTCATCAAGAGGCTCTTTATTTCTTCTTCACTTTCTGCCATAAGGGTGGTGTCATCTGCATATCTGAGGTCTCTCTCAGAGGCCTGCAAAGGACTCCCCTTGCCTCTACCAGCTGTGGCAGCTCTAGGCTTCCCTGAGCTGTGATGCATCATGCGTGTCTCAGCCTCCATTGGCACAAATCCACCATCTGCCTGTGTCCTTTATTTTTTCTTGTTTTTAATTTTTATTGGGGAATACGTGGTTAACAATGTTGTATTAGTTTCTGCAATAGAGCAAAGTGAATCAGTTACACATATAAACAGATCCACTCTCTTTTAAATTCTTTTCCCAGATAGGCCATTACCGAGTATTGAGTAGAGTTCCCTGTGTTATACAGTCGGTCCTTGTTGGTTATCCATTTTATATGTAGAAGTGTGTACATGTCCATCTCAATTTTCCACTTTGTTCCCCATGTCTTCACATGGTCTCCTCTCTGTGCTGGAGTCCAAATCTCCCCTCGTCTTATAAGGACACATCATATTGGATTAAGGGCCCACCTTCTTTATGGCCTCATTTTAACTCAACCAATTAAATCTATATCAACGACCCTGTTTCCAAGATCTCATTTTGAGGTCCTGGCAGTTAGGACTTCAGTGACTCTTTCTGGGGGACACAATTTGACCCACACACTAGTCTCTCTCTGCACAAGAACACAATGATTTGTGTGCCCTGGCAACATCTCTGTAGCTCCAAGCCTTAACTCTTTAGGATCGGGAACATCTTGCTGTGTGTTTTTTTTATCTTTGTCCACTTGTTTCCCTTTTGCTATTTTAAAAACTTGTGTTAAGGTAGGATCTTAATCTATTTTCAGTTGTTCCTCTAGAAACATAGTTTAAATGTAGGAAAGGCCCAGTTCGGATGGCCTCCTGGCCCCTGGGATGGGCAGGGTGTCAGCAGTGATGCCCAGAGAAGGCAGCCGCTGGCACCGTGGGCCCCGCCCGGCCCTGCCTCGGCTCAGAGAGGCAGGAATATCCTCCGAGCAGATGGAGAAGCGGGGAGGTGCAGAGGTGCCTGGGGAGCCAGGCTGCTGGTGAGGAGCTTCTCAGGGTGCCGGCGTGCAGGGGAGGGGACCGAAATAGCCAGCAAATCCCTTCTTGAGGGAGAACCACCCATGAGAAGCCTCAGCAGACGAGTGACAGGAGCCGACAGGACGCAGATCTGGGCTCGCAAGCCGGACAGGTTGAGGCTCCAGATGGCAGAGAAAGAAGAGAAGGAACTGTGAACGACGACAGTTTTATTCAGCTTGAGCGTTTTCAGAGTTTGCCCGAAGGATGACGCCCTGCTGGGGCTCCAGCTGCAGGGACTCAAGGGGCAGACTCCGGACAAAGGCCGAGGGCGGGCGCCGGGCTGACCGTGGGCCTGGCCGGCCCGGGCTCAGGGCAGGGAGGGCGGTCCTGGCTGTGTCTTCCAAGGGGCTCGGGGGACAGGCCCTGAGGCCTGTGGCTTGGGTCTCTCCCTCCAGGTACGAGCGACAAGACGGCTGGGCTGAGAGATGGTGCCTGGTTCCTCAGCCAGGTCTCACCCTGGGAGCAGCTGGGGACACGGCCTCGCAGGACGGTCCATGGCGTTGGCCACCAGCCAGAGCCTGAGCCTGTCGAGAAGGCGTGTGGACAGAACAACGGTGTATATTTTCAAAATATCCCGCTGCAGAGACAGAATGGCCCGAGGTAGTGTGAACTCCCTCACCTGGAGCTGTGTGTGTCGACATGTGAAATGCACACATTGAAGGAAACAGTCCCGGGAGGGAAGGGCAGGACCGGGAAGCCAGCCATGGCCCGGCCTGTCCCAGTTGTGGACCCGGGTAGGTGCTGGGCCTCTCTGAGTCTCGGTTTCCCTCATACCCGTTGAGTCCCTTCTCCTCTGGAGGGAGAAGCCCGAGGGGCACACACACGCGCGAAGGACACGCCTGTGACAGGCACCCACAGGTAGCACACGCCTTGCCTGCACGTGGTGGGTCTTCTGACGGGCCTGGGCCTTTCTTTCAAGGAGAGAACTGCAAGTCACACTCACAGGGGTGGATGTCAGCTCACTGTAAACCAACAAGACAGCCCTTCCTTCCCTGTCAGCTCTACAAGGAAACATGCCCCCTATCCTGCCCCTGGGGTATCTCTGAGGCAGGCACCAGACCATCATCTGGACGCTACACCAAGCTGTCCTTGAGAAAGATGTCACAGACACACTGTCTTCCTGTGTGTTTTTTCGTTACAACTTTATAAAATCAGTTTAAGCAATCCAGTAAATATGACAACAAATTTTCTAAATCCACTTTGTTTTAAATACAAATATATATATATATATTATATATATATATATATATATATATATATATATATATATATATATATATCATAACATTATACCTACTGGGAGCTCCAGTATTTTGGCCACTTGATGTGAAGAACCAACTCATGGGGAAAGACCTTGATGCTGGGAAAGATTGAGGGCAGAAGGAAAAGGGGGCGGCAGAGGATGAGATGGTTGGATGGCATCACCGACTCGATGGACATGAGTTTGAGCAAATTCCAGGAGACAGTGAAGGACAGGGAAGCCTGGTGTGCTGCAGTCCAAAGGGTAAGGTGCTGGGCCCTGGGAGATGCTGGCTCAATGCAGAGTGGGAACGTGGAGGGAAGGCTGCGGGGTTCCACTGGCGAATTTGGACTGGTAGCCATGCCTGTCTCCAGTGACAGAACCGGTAATCTGGAGTAAATCTCCTGGTCCATCAGGAAAGATGTCACAGGTAGAGAGACTACCTGGAGAAAATTCAAGAAGCATCATTTCTGATGGACCAATAAAGAGAGCAATTTGTAAAACTTAAAGGAGCGTGTCAGCTCCCAGCAAAAACTTCTCCACCGACCAGGACAGAGCTCCCATGCCTCCAAGCAGAACCAGCAGAGCCTGCTGGACCTCCTTGAAGAGAGTGAATGAAATCACCACCTCAGTGATGCTCGTTCTCTCTCAGCTGAAAATTTAGAGTGAAAAAGATAATGGAATGAGATTTCAAGGAAGCCTTTGTAAATGACAAGTCATTCTGGCTATCATCACAGAAGGCTCCAAGGACCTCTGGGAGTGACGGACGGTCTTAGGAGCCCTCCACCTTGGTTCTTTAGAGAAAAGAGAGAAAGGCCATCCCAGGACACCTGATGGGCCTGTCATGGAGAGGGGTTCACAGGGGGCCAGGCAACTCCAGTGTGGACATCAGCCCTGGAGTCCTGTCCCTCACAGGATCTGGGACCCAAGCCCTGTGACCTCCTCTTAGCCTTCCCTGCAGGCCAGCGAGGGTGCCAGTTCAGAGCTCTGCTCTTCCACTCTTATGTCAGACAAACTGGGGTCCCGTCAGCTTAAATTCCCCAGAAACGATGGATGCGTTCTCCAGGCCAACCCATCGGCTTCTCTATCAGCAAATAGATGATGAAAGTTAGAAGCTGCGTCTTCACAAAGGAAACGGAGACCATGGAGGCACAGATGCCCCAGGATCATGCTGAATGCAAGGCAGGCGGCTTCTGGATCCTGCTTGCTGGCTCCCAGTGCAATGGCTTCCATTCCAGATCATCCCAAACGCATGCTCATGGGAAGTGCACCGCTTCCAGGAAGGGCTCCCGGGTATTACAACTGATGGAAGGGCCAGGAGGTTGGGGAGTTGGCACCGAGCCTCTAATGCTTCTGACATTTGTCCAGATTCAACATAATCCACCTGTCATTGTATCAGAGATCGTCCCAGCACTCTCTGTTCCCACAGTGATCCCCGTTTTGATCACAGTTTTTGCTGGACTAGCAGTGTTTTGGCCCCACAGTGAAACCCAGCAAACAACGCAATTGGGATGGATTAGAATACGCCTGAAATTATTCCATCCGATTCCAGGCTCCATGTGACTTCCCAGAGTGGGGAAAGTTTGCCTTAGCTGATCAAGCTGGTCAGTGGCACAGCTGAGACATTGTCTGGCTTCCTGCCTAAGGCTTCTTCCTTTAGGACTGTATTCACTGGACTGGCCCTGATGCTGTGAGGTCAGCGGGATAGCATTCAGTGGACACTGTCATACCATGTGACTGTGTGAATAGCAGGACAGTCAAGGGCAGGGTCGAGTGACTACAAGAAGCCTCCTCTTGAGCCTCCCTTTAAGGCCTTTATAACTTTCAGATTCACCTTTGAGGGTCACTAGCCTATAAGAACTTCTGAACTCTTTGCTATGAACCTAACAGCTAAACCAAGCTACCAGAGTCACCATTTATCATGACAGAGTAAACAGACCAGATGATGAATGAAGTAGCAAGCGAATAAGTGTAAGTGAAGCAGAGCAGCCAATTACAGGTGAAAATAATGGGTGTCTTTGGGGTTCCAAGGAGGAATATTCAACAGATCAGTATAGTTTCATATGGGTGGGGATTCACTCTAAGCTACGCTCTCATTCCACACGAGAGTACCTCATGCACAGACTCAGAGAGAAGTTAGTTAGATGAAGTCAGAGAAAGCGGAAGGCACAGTACACAAACTGCAAGGAGACAAACACAGACCAAGAGGCTCTGAAAATCAGAGTGGAGGTCACAAATATGCCAGCGAGAATCACAAAACACGTTGGCAGCATGGGAGTGCTTTCTACTTGAAGTAATCCAAGTTATGAGATTTTCATCTTTCAGACATTTCCGAAGATCAATCTACCATGTTCTCAATTTTGCAAAAGCACACTTCAATGCTTCATTCATTCTTTCATTCACTTATTCCACATCTTTGGATATCTCTTTCAGTCTGGAAGCTACGTGGAGTACTGAGGACATGCAGATAAGTTAATCATTATCTCTGCCTCAACAAAGTAACAGTGCACTGCAGAACTCAAGAGTGAGCAGTCAGCATTCAGTTCCCATTCTCTTTAAACGCTTCTTTTCTTCTCATTCCATACCACTGACCACATTCTGATGGGAACCAATAATGATATTGTTCTGGTATTTCAAATAGCTGGTTATCTTTCCTTAGAGGAGAGTTTAAGATGGAGACCCTTACGTTATTACATTATGTGTAATAAGTGATAATTTGGTTTAACTTTACAATAATATCTTGCCACATGTAAACAATACTTTATAAATTGCCTTTCACCTCACTATCCCGAATGCTAAGTCCCGTGTCATACACTTCTATCTCCCTAGTGTTGCTCATGCTGGAGCATATTGCCCATAAGATTATGACAATCTCTTCCTTTGAAATGACATTTTTCACCTCCATTTTTATATCACATTATCAATTTGATTATCTGTTTCAACATTTCCACTTAATGTTATTGTTCAATTTCACCAACTGTATTAGAATGACAAGCTAAAATGTGTTGCTAGAATCAGGGAAGTGTATAAAATCTGTAAAAAAAAAAAAAACTCATAGAAATATTGACAGAATGGGGTTTCATACTTTCTGTCGCTCTCCTCCACATAATCGATTCCCAGTTGATGTCACATTGCCACATATTCCAGGAACGTGCCAATATTTTCCTTCATGTCTTTCCTATGGTTTAGGTTTGATATAGGCATAAATCTCATATTCTTAGGTATTTTTAGAAAACTGTATTTAAAAGCTTTCTGTTTTCATTTCTCTCATCTTAGATGTCATGAGTGCAAAATTGGATAAACTTTTGTTGGCATTGCACTTGAGGGTTTTTTTTTTTCTTCTTTATTTCCAATTTGGGATCTGCATATACACATTTGATAAGAATCTGTGTAAAATTCTCATCACCCATTGTCCAAATGATAGTTGAGTATAGCTTTCCCATAAAAACATTCAGAGGTATTTTATTGTGTTTTTATTTATCCTCACCAGAAGTAAACACTATCCATTATAAAGGCTTCAACGCTTGCATTGAACAAAACACAAATAAGAGCACCATTATCCTGACTTGGAATTCACATAAACTCAAAGGTTATGCTTACCAAAACTCAGTTTTCAGCTACTAGTAATGTATATAACAGAACTTAATGAACTTTGCCTGTGTGCATGCACAGTGAATTTGGTCGTGTCTGACTCTTTGCTACTCTTTGGATTGTAGCCCATCAGGCTCCTCTGTCCATGGGATTCTCCAGACAAGAATACTGGAGTGGGTTGCATGTCCTTCTCCAGGGAATCTTCCCAACCCAGGGATCGAACCCAAGTCTCCTGCGTCTTCTGCATTGCAGGGAGATTCTTGCCTGCTGAGCCACTGAGGAAGAACCCTAATAAAGTTTAGGAGGAGATAAATGCATAATTGACCAGAAAGGGAAGTCTTAGGTTCTACCTTTAAAACCTGTTGTTGCTAAAGGTTTACCCTATCTGTAATTTAAGCTTTCTAAAGTCTTTATCGAATACCTTGATATAAATAATTCCATATCTCCACTTTCTCTTAATTTTCTTAATCATAACACTCAAGTTTACCAGCAGTCATTTATCCTTCCAAAATTTAAAAAGAAGTATGTTGTTGTTTCGTCACTAAGTCATGTCTGACTCTTTGTGACTCTATGGACTGTAGCCCACCAAGCTTCTCTGTCCATGGGATTTCTCAGGCAAGAATACTGGAATGAGTTGCCATTTCCTTCTTCAGGAAAGCCTCCTGACCCAGGGGTAAAACCTGTGTCTCCTGCATTGGCAGGTGAGTTCTTTACCACTGAGCACCAGAGAAGCTCCATAACCAAGCATGCATGCTTTCATGCTAAGTCACTTCAGTCGTGTCCTACTCGCTGTGACCCTATGGACTGTAGCCCACCAGGCTCCTCTGTCCATGGGATTTCCCGGGCAAGAATACTGGAGTGGGTTACCATGTCCTCCTCCAGGGGATCTTCCACACCCAGGGATTGAACCCAGGTTTCCTACATTGCAGGCAGACTCTTTACCATCTGAGCCAGCATGGAAACCCCATAAATAAACAAGCATAAACTCATCCAAAACATTAAAGTCAAATCTTTAAAGTTGGTTTCTCTTCTGGAGATGACCAGATCTTTGGTGGCAGAATTTTCTGTTTCAAAGTGCCTACAAGAAGCTTTGTTCATAGAAGATAATCTCAGGTTTACCGTTTCTAAGCTATATGACTTTAACCAAGGTTCTCAAATTATGTAAGTCAATTTCCTCCAAACTGAAACGCTGGTATTTCTCCCCACAGAGTTGTTGTGAGGAATAAATACATCATTGAAAATGTTACAGACTGCATGGTACCTGATGGTCGACAAATGTGTCCTGAATAAAGAAATAAGGGATGAATAAATGCATGCTTGTATATATGATCTTTTCTTCTTGTGACAAGGTTGTGACTTTCCTCAGAGCCCCTATAAGCCCGTGAAGCTACTGTTGAACAAAGCACCAGTAACAAGAATTTATAGACTGCCCCGTTGGTTGGAAATTCTTGTCTGATCCTCACTCTTCACCAAGAGATAGAGGTTAAGACAGATTTCATTTCATGCCTTACAAACTTGTTGCAATAACTTTATTGAGAAGTCTGGGGGTGGAAAACGGAAACTTTGAATGTTCCCGATATATATGTGCATGTATTTTTAAATTGTATGTAAGGCCGACAGAGCGTTTCCTTATAATTATTTTCATAACTAAACTTCTTGCACTATAGATTCTGTTCTTTATAGATGGGTAATTTAAAATCCAATTATCGCTCATATACATCAAAATAACACATTTGATATTTATATTTATCACAGATCTGCCATTTAACACCTCCATATTATGCTCTGCTTCCCTCCCATGATCACATTCCAAAATACGCTCAACAGTCCAATTTTTTCTTTCTTATCATGGATATGACATTCATATTGGAAAATAAGTGTGTTCTATAGAACACCAGCTATCTGAACCTTCTAACTTAAACCACACAGCCTAGTATAGAGAAGGGGCTTAACATATACCCTCGCTGCTGTTAATATTATTCTCATAGCAGTATCAGCAATAGTCACCCCCAAGTAATTGAGGAGTTGATCTTGATTAATTGACCAATGTTGCTTAACTATTGTTTGTTCATTGGCACCAAAGAAAGCTTAAACAGAATAAGGTTTTAAAAAAAGATGAGGGGATCCTTCTCCAGAGCTAACTCCAGTAGCTAATTAAGTACTTATTCAAAAGATTTCGTGTAATTAGATGTTCCAGAGTAAAGCCCATGGTACTGGATAAGAAGTGTACATACACAGCCTGTGCCTTCTAAGAGCTCTGCTGTCCTTTAGTCACTAAATCATGTCTGACTCTTTGCAACCCCATGGACTGCAGCACTCCAGGCTCCTCTGTCCCCCACTGTCTCCCAGAGTTTGCTCAGATTCATGTCCATTGAGTCAGTGATGCCATCCAACCATCTCATCTTCTGTTGTCCCCTTCTCTTCCTGCCTGTAATCTTTCCCAGCATCAGGGTCTTTTCCAATGAGTCAACTCTTCACATCAGTTGCCCAAAATATTGGAGCTTCAGCTTACAACTCTGTTTATTCATGTTTGTCTTATGCTGTGTTTGTTTGGTTTCATAACACCAATCCTTACCAGAAGTGCTATACATTCTTATAAACAATGATAGAATTATAAGAACTATTTTTTTTTCCAGGATGGTTTAGAGACTGTCACAGCACCACTTGAGATAATTGAACTAAACTTCTTGCACTATAGATTCTGTTTTTTATAGATGGTTAATTTAAAATCTAATTATCGCTCATATACTTCAAAATGACACATTTGATATTTATATTTATCACAGATTTGCCATTTAACACCATTTCAGACCAAATCTTCATCCTTAGGTAACCAGGGACTCAGTGTTCAAGCTCACAAATGTCTTTATGTCATTTAGGGATTCAGAAGCTGTGAGCTGCAACCAGAGGGAAGATTGGGTTTCAATTTGTTTCCTGCACTCTTTTTCAAAGATCAGTACTTTACATAATCTCCTCACGCTTAGCTCTTAAATACTGTCACAGCTACTCTCCTCTGTTTGCTAAGGTTTAAGACTTGTCCTGTGATCAGTTTCCAGCCAAGATCTGTGACTGTGAGAATCCAGGGATGTCCACCTTTAAAATGTAACTTGACTAGTCACCGAAAGATCAGGATGATGGCAAAGATAAGACTTACAAAAAGACTTGAACCAAAATGACTGCAAATGTACATGACAATTAAAAGTGAAAGTGAAGTCGCTCAGTCGTGTCCGACTCTTAGCTTAACCCCATGGACTGTAGCCTACCAGGCTCCTCCATCCATGGGATTTTCCAGGCAAGAGTACTGGAGTGAGGTGCCATTGCTTTCCCCATATATATATATATATATATATATATATATATATATATATATACACACACACACACACACATACGTGTATATGGGGCTTTGCTGGTAGCTCAGTTAGCAAAGAAATCTCCTGCAATGCAGGAGACCCTGATTTGATTCCTGGGTTGGGAAGATCTTCTGGAGAAGGGCATGGCAACCCACTCTAGTATCCTTGCCTGGAGAATCCCACTGGACAAAGGAACCTGTAAGGCTACGGTTCATACAGTCACAAAGAATCAGACACGACTGAGCAATTAAGAACAGTATATATACATATAATTATGACTGATTCATTTTTTTATGGCACAAATCAACTCAACATTGTAAAGCAATTATCCTCCAATTAAAAAAGTAAACAAAACAAAAAAAAACCACTGTCTGTGTCCAGATTCAAGATGCTCGTCTTAATAACCTTCCTTTCAGAAGGCTCAGTTGCTGATACCCAGAGATAAAAGCTGGTGTCTGCACCTACGTCTGATGAGTTTTCAGAGATTCTGCCCTTCTCAGGACCACTCTCAGGATGGGGCTTCTAGATTCACCCAAGCCCTGGATAGACTAGAACTTCCTCTGGGTTCTGTCTTGTCACATATCTCTCACTTGCAGTAAGTTGTGGACTCTCTGTTTCTTGTATTCATAGAAATGAGATCGTGGTGTCCCCCATGTGTCTTTTTTTATTGGGGTCTACTTGCTTTATGATTCTGTGTTAGTTTGTGCTATAAAGTGAATCAGTTATAGGTATACATGTATCATCTCTTTGTCACCACAGAGCATTGAGTAGAGTTCCCTGTGCTATATAGTACGTTCTTATTAGTTATCTGTTTTATAGATAAAACTGCATAATATGCTTAGTCGCTCAGTCATGCCTGACTCTGCAACCTTTTGGACTATAGCCTGCCAGGCTCCTTTGTCTGTGGGATTTTTCAAGCAAAAATCCTGGAGTAGGTTGCCATTTTCCTCCTCCAGGGGATCTTCCCAACCCAGGGATCGAACCCACCCCTCCTGCATTGGCAGGCTGATTCTTTACCCACTGAGCCATATGAAATGTATATGTCAATCCTAATCTCCCAATTCATCCCACCCTCCTTTCCACCACTGGTGTCCATGTCTATTTCACAACTTTGAGGGAGCTGATTTGAGGTAGCTAATTGCTACACTCGGAAACCCTCTTGTCTTTAATTCTGTGGATTCCAGAAGGATCAGATTGCCAGAAACCTGACATCTATGAGCAGGAGGTAGGTATACATGTGAGATGCAATGAGTATTTATGCATTCTATATGCATATGTATATTCAGGCATACATATATTCTTCAAAATTAATTTTTCAAAATGTTCCCTAAAATTCTGTTCTCTCGTCTTTTAATTCTGTCAGGAGCTCGGTCCCTTCACAATTGATAAATCACCCACATTAATTTGTCTTCCACCTCCTCCCTTCACATCGTTCTCTCAGCCACAATAAGATTTGAGCGTGTGCCTGTACACATGGCGTCCCAAATTATAACCTCCCCAGTCTCAGGATTGTTTTCAAAGGGCTAAAAATTGCCATGCTCATAAAAACAAAACAAAACAAAAATGGCAACCTTGTTTGCCTTGCCAGTCTGTCAGAGCTTGAAAAACAAACTTCATCCCAGAAAGACAAACACACACATAGCAAACGTGAAGAAGGAGCTGCTAGGAGCTGAGAGCATCTCGAGACCAGGGAACAATGGGAGAGAACACAGCCTGGCAGGGCGGAGAAGGGCACGTACTGCCCGCAAGGTGAGCAAGGAGAGAACGCAGCCCTCGATGGAGACCTTAATGGGGTTGGAGGGAGGACCTCTTTGCACACACCCTCCTCCAAACCCCAAAACATCCCCACTGTCAAAGCTCATACTCGTGAAGCTACGTCTACATTGAGCTCTCCTTTCGTATCATCACCCCTTACGTTTGATGTATGCTGTCCCAGCCCTTTCCCTGTGTCAGACAGTCTCAGTGCAACACTCTGAAGTCTGATCATGCCCACTGCTCACATGAGAAACACAGATTTAGGGTCCGGATTCTCCAGTGACACAGCCGGTCAGTGGTAGAGTCAGATGTGTACACAGTTACCCTTGGGTCCAAAGCCCATGTTTTGATGCTCCACCGTTTTCATGCAGCCTGATCCCAGTGATGGTGTGAGATGAGTCACAATGTTTGCTTACAGGTTTGCATTCTTCTCGCTTCCCTACACCAAGGAAATGGGACTGGGGATCATTAGAATTTATATTTTCCAACTTGTACCAAATCATTCAAGTTTTCTGCTCCCTCATTCCATCAGTGCAAGTTCTTGGGTCCCCTTGGTGCTAAGAGGGACATCTCTGATAGCTCAGTTGGTAAATAATCTGCCTGCAATGCAGGAGACCCTGGTTTGATTCCTGGCTCTAGAAGATCTGCTGGAGAAGGGATAGGCTACCCACTCCAGTATTCTTGGGCTTCCCTGGTGGCTCAGCTGGTAGAGAATTTGCCCACAATGCGGGAGACCTGAGTTTGATCCCTGGGTTGGAAATATCCCTGAGTTGGGTAGAAGGAAAAGCTACCCACTCCAGTAATCTTGTCTGGAGAATTCCATGGACTGTATAGTCCATGGGGTCGCAAAGAGTTGGACACGACTGAGCGAATTTCACTTCATTTCACTTGGTGCTAATATGCCTCACAGGATGGGACCTCTTGACACTGTCATTCTGATTCGTAAGCACCAGGTCAAGACTGCTAGGAGAAGCAATGTCTCCCTGATGGGCAGAATTCTCTCTCTGATTCTGTGTTTAACTTTCTAATGAACAAACATGTATTCAACTCTTGTTGCATGCGCAAGGCTAGGGTGAGGACCAGGTTGACCAGGCGCCTCATTTTCCTCAGGTGCAAAATTTTAAAGTGAAAGTGTTAGTTGTGTCTCAATCTTTGCAACACTGTGGACTGTAGCCTGCCAGGCTCCTCTGTCCATGGAATTCTCCAGGCAAAAATACTGGAGTGGGTTTCCATCTCAACCTCCAGGGAATCTTCCTGACACAGGGATAAAACCTGGGTCTCCCACATCACAGGCAGACTCTTTACCATCTGAGAGACTAAAGAAAGTGAAAGTGAAGTTGCTCAGTCGTGTCCAACTCTTTGTGACCCCACGGACTGTGGCCTACCAGGCTCCTCTGTCCATGGGATTTTTCAGGCAAGAAAACTGGATGGGTTGCCATTTCCTTCTCCAGGAGATCTTCCTGACCCAGGGATTGAACCCGGGTCCCCAGCATTGTAGGCATATGCTTTACTGTCTGAGCCACCAGAGAAGTCCCACAAGAGACTAAAGAAGCAAAATTTAAAGGATGCCCCAAACCGTTCATTATTATTAATAATATTAACATTTTTTTAAATTTTAAATGAAGGCAAAAACCAAAATAAAAAGTGTTTCAAATAAAGATAGAATGAGTGTGAGTAACAATTCCCGTTGTCTCAAGCTCAGCACAGCAACTTGCTAGGCACTGGGAACCCAGCGACCCACATGGTCCTTGAGATGAGGACCTCTTAGAACACCAATTCTGGTATATGATGCTAATATCATCAGGCTCCTCACCTTCAAGATGGGAAATACAATTCCTACTTTAGAAGAAAAGTGCTAGAAATTTATTGAATGACTGAGTTAGATTGGATTAAACTTCATTTTCTTGCTGTGAGAATGGGGCTGGGCATGAGTCAATGACGCCATCCAACCATCTCATCCTCTCTCGCCCCCTTCTCCTCCTGCTTTCAATTTTTTCCAGTATGAGCGTCTTTTCCAATGAGTCGGAAATATGTATCAGGTAGCCAAAGTATTGAAGCTTTGTCTTTTTACTTCTCATTTAACTGTCCTCCTTCAGGAATCCATTTTCAGGGTATTCATTTCCTCAGACTAGGCATGTTCTTGCCTTAATGTCTCTGCTATGGATCCTTCCCATTACTGTAAAGACCTGGTATTTGAAACCAGAGTTAGAATAAAGCACTGTCCCCTTCTGCTCTGTGATGTAAGTTCCTTCTTTGTGGCAACAACAGAGGTTAGACTAGCTGGGGCCTGGGAGCAGCACAGATTATCAGGGGATGAAATAAACAAAGAAGCACCAATTAGTATTTCAAAATGACATCCTGTCCTGGTGGTTTATAATACATGGCAGTTCACAAAAGACTGATAAGTTTTCTCTCAGTTAATTTCTCAGTGAATCTTATGAATTGGATGCTATTATCCTGTTTACAAATGAGGAGGCAGAGGGCTTAATTCAGTACCTCAGTTACATTTATTAGATGACAGTGCTCAGTCTCTAAGTCATGTCTGACCCTTTGCAACCACATGTACTGTAGCCTGCCAGGCTCTTCTGTCCATGGGATTTTCCAGGCAAGAATACTGGAGTGGGTTGTCATTTCCTCCTCCAGGGGATCAAACTCATGTCTCCTGCATTGACAGTGGGATTCTTTACCCACTGAGCCATCAGGGAAGCTCTTAGTGGCAATCTATATTCTTTGTCTTATACTACACAAGGGAACTATTCCTCAGTAAAACATGCCTATCCTGCAATATAATTAAGCAAAAGAGATATGACCATCTTATATAAAGCACACTTAAATATACCAATTTTATATACTTTCATAAGAACAAACAAGTTATGGATTTGTAACTGAACTGGACTGTGAGCAATTTGAGAACAGGGCTGTCTCTTGTTTACTTTTCCTTTTCCACATTATCTGCTATGAGCTGAATTACATCTCCCCAAATTCATATGGTAAAGCCCCAACCTTTAGCACCTTAGGAGGTAGCTATAATTGGAGAGAGGGTCTTTAAAGAGGTAATTAAGGTAAAATGAGGTCTTTGAGATACTTTCTAATCCAATATTGGGTTTCCCTGGTGGCTCAGATGTTAATGAGTCTGCTGGCAATGAAGGAGACATGGGTTTGATCCCTGGGTCAGGAAGATCCCCTGGAGAAGGGAATGGCTACTCACTCCAGTATTCTTGCCTAGAGAATCCCATGGACAGAAGAGCCTGGTGGGCTATAGTCCATGGGGTCTCAAAGAGACTGAGCAACTAACACTTTCAGGTTTTTTTCCACGGTTACTGATGTCCTTATAAGAAGATGCGATTAGGACACACACAGGCAGGCAGTGATGTGAAGACATCAGGAGAAGATGGCCAACAACAACCAAAGAGAGACCAACCCTTCTGATACTTAATCTCAGATTTCTAATCTTAAGAACTGCAAGAAAATAAATTTCTGTCATTGAAGCCCCCCGTCTGTGGTATTTTAATATGGCAGCCCTAGCACACTAATGCACTAGCTCCCTGCCTTGGTTAATGGTATATGCCTTGGTATACGTCTGTTAGATTGTGGAATTACAGAGGAACAAGAGCTGCTTTATTTTTTTCCTTCCACAAGTGCCTCCCACTTGCTGGGCCTTCTGCTAGGCTCTGGTGACAGAGATGGAAAGAGTCCCTTCCCGCCTCTGAGGAGACCCTCAGTCCTGGGCAGCACGTGTGACCTGGTGACTGTCACACGCCGGTGGAGATGAGCCCACAGTGCAGTCACCTGCAGGAAGCGTGATGGCTCAGCTTAGTTTGCTGGGAAAACTCCCAAGGAGGCTGTTTCCTGACAACTGAGGAGGAACTGTGAATAAGAGCTTACAAAGGGAATTTGGGGTTGAAACTCGGTAGAAACTGCAATTGACTATCAAAAAACATCTAAATTCCTCAGTATGGCTTGAAAGACTCTCAGTGGGATACCCCTGCCTTCTACCCCTTTCGTAGCTTCAACTCGACCTCACTCTCAGATCCCACCCTACAGTCCCATTGGATTGTTTGCAGCTTGTCAGACCCCCTAGGATGCCCCAAGTCTTGGCCTTTGCTTGAGATGCTTCTTCTGTAAAGTCCTCCTGGCCAAGGTCCCTGATGAATAGCTTCTCAATTCCTCGAGATTTCACTCAAAGGTCACCTCTATATCCGTATATCCCCACATGGAATGAACTGCTCCCTCCTTTGTCTTCACAACAGTCTCTGCAGACAATTATTTGTAGCCCATAAGACACTGTGTTCCTCTGACTTATTTATAAGTTTGCTTCCCCTTACTATACCATGAGCCTCTTAATAAGAGCAGCCCATGTACCCCACAGGGAGCTCAACTCGGTGCTCTGTGGTGACCTAGAGGGGTGGGATAGGGGGCGGGGCGGGAGGGAGGATCAAGAGGGAGGGACATGTGTATAACTGTAGCTGCTTCACCTTGATGCACAGCAGAAAGTAACACAACATTGTAAAACAATTATACTCCAATAATAAAATTTTTAAAAAAATAGCAGCCAAGACTTATTCATGTTGTGTCATCAGGACCCTTAGTAGATGCTTAATACGTTTGTTGCCTCAGTGTAGACACAAAGAGACAAAGGTTGCAAGCGACACTGCCTAAAGGCAGACACTTGTGTAGTATGGAAGGCACGTGCAGGATTAAGACCTGGGAACCAACACCAGAGAGTAGGCTGGCCTTGTATGTAGGGCTACCAGATTTAGTAAATAAAAATTCCAAATACCCATTTAAATTTGAGCTTCAGGTGAGCAGCCATCAATGTTTTTCTTTAAAGTATAAGATGCCTCATGCAATATTTTGGATGCATTTAATTTTTTTTCCATTTTTTCTCTGAAATTCAGATTTGACATGGCATCCTGTATTTCACCTGGCAACCCTGCTCACATGTCATGCTAGGAAGCTTACAGGGCCAACGGCATGTAATAGAAACAAAGACTTCATTATTTGGTTCTAATAGATCTGCAGTTTGAAAGGTACCTCTTCTCCAGGTGACAGGTTAGGTAACAGTGTGGCCACTTCTCTCCCTGTGTTCTTAATTCTGGAATTATCATTAGAGTCAGGTAAAGTAGAATTAACCTCTAAGATTAAACGAGATTCTGCACAATGGAATCGTAAATGCAGAAATGCTAGACAACATGGAGAAAAGAGAGAAGAGGGTGGGGTGGGGGAGATTAAAAAAAAAAAAAACAGCCAATATGGTCTTGGCCCTCATGAGAGATTCACACAGCTTTGGGGATATATTTCCAAAGCTGAAACTTGAAGGGAAATCACATGGATATTATGCCACCCTTCCCAGAATTTTAAGCAGAGGCCAAATGAATGTTTCCCCAGAACCCCCTATCAATTGCAACTACTGACATTCACGTCGGTCTCGTGGCACCTGCTTCCACCAAATGCTAGTGTTTAACATTTCTCACAGTGTTTCTAAACTCGAATTTGTTCACTGCTACCAGCTAGGAACAGATGCACCAGAGAGAACCTATTTGAAAGTGGGTGGCTTATTATGAACAACTTAGGGTCTATAAAAAAAAATCCCAACAAGAGCTGGAAGAAAAAAATAAAAACTGCCAGAAGCTCTAAAAAATCTCTTCAGAAGAGAACAGAATAGTTATCTGGAAATTCTGCAAATATGTAAAGGAAACTTGTTTTAGCACCACTTTGCACTTCAGTATAATTTCCTGAAAGTTACCTCTAACTTGGGCTCTCTCACAGAATTGAGTCACCACCCTCCCCAAAAGGACTTCTCCTTAAGGCCCGTGAAGAGATCTTGTAGCACAAAGCTAAAAGGAGTGTCCTTCTACTGGATGAAAATATCCATCCTTTGCTTGGCTCTAACTATCTATGGCTGATGGCATTATAATTCCTGCACTTTGGTTGGTTTTGTAAAATTGTTTCCCATGTTTATGGAGATTCTAGTCCAAAATGGTAGCCATTAGAAACACAGGGCTGTGGTGCACTTGAAATGGGGCTGGTTTGAATTGATAAGAGCTTTGCATAAAAGGGGGCTTCCCTGGTGGCTCAGCTGGTAAAGAATCTGCCTGCAATGTGGGAGACCTGGGTTCGATCCCTGGGTTGGGAAGATCCTCTGGAGAAGTGAAAAGCTACCCACTCCAGTATTCTGGCCTGGAGAATTTCATGGGCTGTATGGTCCATGGGCTCACAAAAAGTCGGATATGCAGAAAAGGAAAAGGCAACGCACTCCAGTATTCTTGCCTGGAGGCCTCCATGAACAGAGAAGCCTAGAGAGCTACAGCCCATGGGGTTACAGAGAGTTGGACAGGACTGAGTGACTGGAAATCAACAGCAACAATATAAACATACAAACCAGACTTTGAAGACATAGTTAGAAATATATGAGATCACTAATGGCATCGTCGACTCAATGGACATGAGTCTGAGTAAACTCCAGGAGATAGTGAAGGACAAGAAAGCCTAGCATGCTACAGTCCATGGGGTTTCAAAGAGTTGGACACATCTGAGCAACTGAACAGCAATGATTTTTATATTAGCTACACGTTGAAGTCAAAAATATACATTTTTGGCTTACCTGCATGACTCCCATTAAAATCCAAGGCACTTTTTTTTTTTCTTGGCCACGCTGAAACAGGAGGGATCTTAGTTCCCCAACCAGAGATTAAATCCATGCCCTCCAGCAGTGGAAACACAGAATCTTAACCACTGGACCACCAGAGAAGTTCCTCAAGAGACTTTTTAATCAAAGTCTAGCAATCATTTTAATGCAATGAAGAAACTGTGATACTCAAGTTTTCCCACTTTTGATTTGGGCTCCAGGAATCTCCGATGTAATCGAAATGTCTCAGTGTCAAGATGGAGTGAACAGACCTGGGAGGAAATGTTGCGGAGACTCTTATCAACAACCGAAGGAGAAATTCAGAGGATTATTTAAATTCTCCATTTTACCTGACCTTGAACTTTGATTTGTACTACCCCAGCTCAGAATCCTTCAACATTCTGGAAAATTCACTGAACAACTTGCTATCTTCATGCATAGATTTCCATCTCAGTGAAATCTGAGGACAAGATTTCAACACGTGCTAGAGCAAACTCTTTAAGGCACTTCGGTCATTGGTTTGTCCAGGGAACAGACCCTGAGCCTTCTTCCCCGAGGGCCAGGAACTGGGTGCTGATTACAGTGGAAACGGGCTAGAGGGCAGGCGTATGGGTGTGTAAGGCTGTTAGGCAAGCAGATGGGTGCAAGACACCACAGGTGCTGGATGACTGGACCTCACATACCAAAGAATGAAGATGGACCCATATCTCGCATCACACAAAAACAAACTCAAAACGAGTCAGACATGAGAACCACATTCTAAAATTAGTAGAAGAAAAAAAGGCATACATTCTCATCACGTTGGGTTAGACAATGGTTTCTCAGATACAACACCGAAAGCACAAGTGACAAAAGAAAAAAAAAGCAGATCAACTGGACATTATTAAAATGACCAACTTTTGACCTTCAAAGGACTCTATCTAGAGAGCAAAATGACAACACACAGAAAGGGAGGAAATATTTGCAATTCATAAGTCTGATCTGAGACTTGTATCTAGAATATACAAAGAGTACATACAACCCAACCCAACCCAAATTAAACAAAAGTCCAATTTGAAAGTGAGCAAAGTATATCAATAGACATTTCTCCAGAGATATATGAATATTAAAGCCAACAAGCACATGAAAAGATACTCAACATCTTTAGTCATGAGAAAAATGCAAATCAAGACTACACTATTAATAGTATGTCACTTACTATCCGCTAGGATGGCTATAATCAAAAAGAAAAACAATGAACACTGTTGGGGATGATACGGAAAAGTTTGAACTCTTGTATGTTGCTGGTGGGAATGTAAAATGGACCAGCCACTTTGTAAAAACAGCTTGTCAGCTCTTCAAAATGTCAAGCATGCAGTTACCACATGACCCAGTAATTTAACTCCTAGGTATATATGTAAAAGAATTGAAAACTTAGGTCAACAGAAAAACTTGTACACAAATATTCATAGCAGCATTACTCAGAGTAGCTAAAAAGTGGAAACAACCCATTAGCTGATAAATGAATAAACAGAAGTGATCTATCCATAGAGTGGAATATTATTCAGCCACAAAGAGGAATGAAGTGTTGACATATGCTACAGCATGGATAAAGCCTGAAAATATATTAACTGAAAGAAGCCAGACACAAAAGGCCACGTGGTATATAACTCTATTTGCTTGAAATATTTAAAATATGAATATCCATCATGACACAATGTAGGTTACTGGTTGCCAGGGGCTGCCAGGGTAGGGGTAGGGAGGGTGGAGAACAGCTTTTGTGTATGAGGTTTCTTGAGTCAGTGATAAAAACATCCCAGAGTTTTTTTGGTGAAATAGTGGTGACAATTTCACAATTTATCACTGTTCTTATCGCTGTTTTTAAAAGCAGTGAATTGTTTATAAAGGCAACTTTATGGTATATGGTTATTATCTCTATTTTAAAAAATGTGACTTCAGAAAGTTTGAGGTTTGGGGGTCCCCTCCACAAACTACAAATGTGTTTATATATAAAATATATACACATTCTCAACATCTATTATTAATATAAACTGTGGCTTTTTCTGAGCTCATCACGTATATGCTTGATCCAGTTTATTCTGTACAATGTTACAGAAATTAGGCTAATGCCTACATTTCAAAAATGAGAAAACTAAAACTCAGATACCCAGCTCTATGGAGAAGAGATAAACAAGTGAATAAATAGAAAATTTGAGTAAAACATGTTCTTGTTCTTATATGATTCCGAATCCAGTCCAAATGGTTCTTGATGACGATGACACAGATCTCTTCCGGTCAGCACTTACTCAAAGCAGCTTCTGTCACAGCACTTTATCTGAGCATCTCTGTCTGGGCAGCCCACATACATCCCCTGCTTGCTCCCTGTTTCTGACTGAGCTGTTCTACGTCCTGACCACAGCATGCCATCACCCGTCTTTTCCATCAGTTTGCCTGGATGAGGTATGCATGCTGGTCGCTGTCAGGTCTTGAAAAGGAAACGTCCCCTCCCCGCATCTAGCAGCCCCACAAGGACCCCTGAGGAACCATGTCTGCTGGGGGCCGGGGAGACACAGCCGGGGTGGTCTGTCTTCTAATGTGGAACCTCAGGTCCGGAGTCGGCTGGACCTCAGCTCTCCAAATGCCCTGGGTTCTTCCCTGGTTGCTAGGTAACCACTCATCTCCCTCCTGCCAACCTGTCTCTTTCTCCATCTCTGACCCCAACCCCGTGTCCTGATTGTGGGCAGGTCTCTGTTTCAGAGGGTCCCTCACTGATGACTCTGTCCAAGGCTCCTCTCTACTGACCCTCCCCAGAGACTGAGTTCTCACACATAGTTGATGCTTCCCCGGTCACACACCTGCCCGGAGACCACCTTCCCCCATGGAGGCTCTGCGTCCAGAGGCAGCAACTCACACTATCAGTCAAATTTTTCCACAAAGGAGCTCCTGACAATTGGAAGCTCGGCAGTCCCAGGAATGAAGGCCATATCCCTTAACAACAATGTTAGAATGTCTGTTTTTATATGTTCCAAATAGCCAGTGAGAATTTGCTGTTTGATGCAGGGAGCTCAAACCCTGTGCTCTGTGACAACCTAGAGGGATGCCATGGGGTGGGAGGTGGGAGGGAGGTTCAAGAGGGAGGGACATGTATTCCTATGGCTGATTCATGCTGATATGTGGTAGAAAGAAACCAATGCAATTTATTAAGCAATTATCCTCCAATTAAAAATAAATATTTTTTAATAATGTCTGTTTTTCCATAGAGTTTAAAAGTCAAGGCAACAGTTCCACAAATCATCTAATCTGGCACTCATAACGATTCAGAGAGAAAGGCAATTTATTTCCATTTTACAGATTTGTATACTGAGACTAAGACAGATGATGTCACATCCTTACAACCCTGTATTCACACCATCAATCTGGTCAAGGTGTGACTCAGGGCAGCTCTGAACTAGGGAAGGACAGGGATGGGTCTGGGAAATGACCTCCTGAGGTCTCTAAAAAGAAATCCTTAGGGACTAAAAAGGAATGAAATTATTTAAACTAATGAAAATATGTTTCAATGATGAAAGATACTATAAATCAGATAAAATATTTGTTAGTGTTGGGCTTGATGCTTTAGGGAAGAAAAGTAAAAGAGAAAAACCAAGTTGAAAAGGGAAGTTTGGTCCCTGAGCACTGCAAAAATGAAGACAGACCTCACAGATTTAGGAAAACAAAAAATGTAGGGGAAAAGAATGAAAGGAAAGTGAACCAGAATGAAAAATCCTTGTAGCCAGCTGTGCTTCTCTGCAAACGTGGTGGTGACTATGGGGGACAGAGAGATTTCACTTTTGGTTAACTTCATGTCACATGGCCACTGATGAGTGAGGTTCACGGGGAGTCCTTTCGACCTCTCTCCATTTAATGAATTGTAATGAATTGTTGGCAGTTAGTTGGTCAATATTTGTATCATAATAACAGTCTCTCAAGTACTTGAGAACAGTCGGTACTATATGCTACAATGAACATTCCCATGCCTGCTGTTATTAATTTTCATAGCAAATTATCTTTCTGTTTTTAATGCCAATGTAAGCTTAGCTCAGGCTTGTCAGAATTAAACTTAATTAAATAATAATCATGCCCATTATGTGTTAGACACTGAGTTTAGTGATGGGGACACAGAAGTGAGTGCTCTGTCTTTGCCCTCTAAAATGTCATTTTTTAAGGAAACATTAAATGCTCAAATTTAAATGTGATGAAAATTTCAAATTAAATGATTGTTATTAATTTTATGAAAGAAATTGTGTCTATATTTCACCAGAACATTTGTTATAAGGTTATTTCAAACAATGAAACACTGTTGATTAAAATTTCACAGAGATGCCTAATAGAGATGTTTTCAAAAATTCATCTAGTAGGTCACTTCTGCACATGAGCTATTTTCTACACTTGATCTTAACCTAAGTGCCGAGAAGTGATAAGGCCTTTTTGAAAGAAATTTAAAGTTCATTAGAGACCTTACTATATATTAAAAATTGAAGACTCTTGTCTGTTTGGATATATACATATTAAAAATAACTACCAGTACACCAGGCAAAATTAGAGTACTGACATGAACAAGAGAAAGTTATCTAATTAAATTTTATTGACACTTTTATTATAGCCATCAGAAAATACTGTATGTTTAAAATAAAAAACCTCAAAAGGTGAAATAGCCATAGGAAGTTGCTGGATCTCTAGAAGGGAATCTACTTGCTTAACTTCGGTACAATGCAAAAATAAATAAGCAAGACACATTTCTATCAATTTAAAATAAAGGTATTTTGCATAATATATATAATCTACATATATATTTACACATATGTAAATATAGTCCAAAAATCCATCTAGCAATATGTATGGATAGATCATATATATATATATATATATATATATATATATATATATATATCCATCACATGACATAATTCTAAGTGCTGCCAAAGAAACGAAAAGTCACATCTCATCTGTTTGAGAATCTTATAGCTAATGTGGGAGATGAAGCCCATCAGGCGACAGGAATGTGCTAACTCTCAAGCAATCGGTATTCACGTCACCTGTCTGTTCCAGGTGAGAGTCACCAGGAGGCAACCTGACGCTCACACTTCACACCTGCCTAGAGCCCAGGCCGCTGGACCCATTCCCAGGCATTATTTATGCATTTTGTGTTTAAACATGTGTTTATTATTATTTTTTTTTCTTTTCAAACCTCCAACTTCTAGGTTTGCTATCCTTAAGTTCATATCATCTATGGATCTTAAGCTCTGGTTCAACAAAACGCTTCAAACTGAACAACAGCACACGTGGCAACTCTGTTTCTCTGGTCACTCACTCACTCGAGTCCACAAGGTCTCTTTGACCTCTCCCCCTCCGCCTCAGCACCTCCCCCAGACAGACACACACACAGCAGCCCGGTGTGCTACTCTCCCATTGGTGGAGAAAATGCAAGCTCTCAAAACTCTCCCATATTCCTATCTTTTCAACTGCAATACATAAAACTGTATGTCTTGCATATTCTTGCTCTATTCTTCTTTTCAGAGAGGCTGTCCCTTCCTCCTTCTAAAATGGTCCCTCTACCAATTTATGCCTGGCTGCCTAATTTGATGTCTATACCATAATGTTTCCTTTTCTTTTATATGAAACCTTACCCTCTCACCTGGATCCTTCCCACTGGCTTTTATGCATACTTAAATCTCCTTCTTTAAGGAAACCCCTCACCCCTTTGCAGCTGCCTCTTTTCACCTCTGTTCACCCACCTCTCATTTGGAATCCAGGCTGCTGGGGCTTCAGGTGTCATCTTTCTTGACCTCTCAGGGGCATCTGACAGTCCTGACCTAAACCTCTCTTGCTGGTTAAGGTCGTGTCCCCACAGGCATGTTGAAGCCCTAACATCCAACCCTGTAAAAGTCACATTTGGAAACTGGGTCTTTACAAATATAAGCCTATAACCTAAATCTCCTGCCTCCTTGGACAGAATTCAAGAGGCATTATTCCTCAACGCTTTGAACCTTAAATTAGTGAATACTTGAGTCTTCCTTGTAGAATAATTCCCTTCTTTAAAGGAAGGAATGGATTATTTTTTATCACTAATTTTCTTTTTCACCAGAACAGTAACTGACACACAGTACTTATTCAGTAAACATTTGCTGAATGAAAAGGTAAGTAATAATGGAGGGTTTAATAAATGCCTTAAAGGCGTTACATTTTAACTCCTTTAATCCTTGCAGCAACCCTGTGAGTCAGGCACTATTGCAATCCCCGTCCTGCGGATGAGAAAATTGAGGTACAAAAAGTGTAAGTAACACTCCAGGGCCACTTAACTAAGGGATCCTTAAGGGGACACTGCAGAATCCAACCTCTCACCACAGCAAAGAGTCTCCCAATTAAATTTTTTATTTTGCAACAAAGCTTTTAAAAAACCAAACCCAGAACAAAGGTCATTTCTTAGAACATTTTGTATCGCTTTGTTGAACTCTAGAAAATGAGTAATAATATTATTAGACCTAAACTTCCTGTGATGCTGTGGCATGTTTTGGCTTCGCTGCTTGGTTGGATGAAAACAATTCCCAAGGGAGCTACGAGCTGGTCCTGGAAGTCCCTCCGCACCTTGAACCACCCTGTGCAGCAGGAGGCAAGACTCTGTTTCTGCTCTGGACATTCTGAGAAGCAAGAAATAGGATCAGATTCGGTGCCTCCAACTCCTGGGTGATTAGAATCTCCATTCTCAGAGTCATCCAAAGCGAGGCTCCCTTATCTCTCAGTCAGTCGGGGATGATTTATTCCCCAGGATCCAGGCTCTTCTGAAGCACTCAAGAGGCCATCTCTGCAGTCTGTGGCACAGCTCGCTCCGGTACGCTGAGCGGAGACGAGGACATGAATAATTGTTTTGATAATATTTAGCAGGCGTGTGTGATGTTGCTTTGCAGCATCTGCTTTTAACAACACAAACAAAAGGAGCCTTTACCCCGTGTTACTCTGCTTTCAGGAAGATGTAATGTACTGATCTGGAGCCTTTGAAGATATCAGAACTCCAATTCTTTTCTGAATATCTCAGGGTCAAGTGGGAATGCCGGTGTTTTTAAAGTTAAGGCGACTGGATAACCGAATTATTGTGTTGTGGACCTGAAACTAACATGATATTGTAAATCAACTCTGTGTGTGTGTGTGTGCATACATGCTCAGTCATGTCCAACTCTTTGCAACTGAAGTCCACCAGGTTCTTCTGTCCATGGAATTTTTCAGGCAACAATACTGGAGCGGGGTGCCATTTTCCCCTCCAGGAAGAAATTTCCCAACTCAGGGATCAAACTCTTATTTCCTGTGTCTCCTTCATTGCAGGCAGATTCTTTACCCATTGAGCCAACAGAAAAGCCCACTAAAGTCAGTTCTTCTGTATGTTTCCTTGGCTGATGAAAGCTGGAATTGGTGTGTTTTTCTTCTGTTATTCCCAATCCTACCATACTTTCCTTGGCATAGCCAGGGCCTGTCACTCCAAGTACTATCACTCTAGGATATGTATACCTTTTTTATAACATGGGGCACTGAATTATTCTCTGTTACCCAAATATGGGCCCAGCTACTATTTCTCTCTGAGCACAATTTGATGAAAGTAGCTTGAAACATCAGCTGTGTTAATAGCAGTTCCAAAGATAATATAAAATAATAATGGTGGCTCAGATGGTAAAAGGAACTGCCTGCAATGTGGGAGACCCAGGTTCGATCCCTGGGTTTGGAAGATCCCTTAGAGTAGGAAATGGCAACCCACTCCAGTATGCTTGCCTGGAGAATTCTGTAGACAGAGGAGCCTGGTGGGTGATAGTCCATGGAATCGTAAAGAGTTGAACACAACTGAGAGACTAATACTTTCACAAAATAATAAGCCAGGTAGACACATAACGTAAACACTTACTATGTGTACAATCCATTCTAGGTACCACAGCAGATACTAGTGTATACACAGTCTAGGGCACAAATTGTACTAACAGATCTGACTAATCATGAAGCTCTCCTAAAAAGCTATTTTATTTTTATCTTCATTTTATTTAAAGTCAGAGTAGTGACAGGCTTCTCTAGCAGAGATTCTTGCAAACTTATAGCTTAAAGAGTAGAACAGGTTGCTTCTTTCATGATGGCATTCCTAATGCTAGCAGAACAAGAGGTTAGGGAATCCTTGTACCACAGGGTTCATCATAGAACTAGATCTTTTCCAAAACTTTCTTCCTCCATCCTCTGCCCTCCATCCCCCGGGACAGGGGTCAGCATACAGCTTTCCCTGTATGCTGCTGCTGCTGCTACTGCTACTGCTGCTAAGTCACTTCAGTCATGTCCGACTCTGTGCGACCCCACAGACAGCAGCCCACCAGGCTCCGCCATTCCTGGGATTCTCCAGGCAACAACACTGGAGTGGGTTGCCATTTCTTTCTCCAATGCATGAAAGTGAAAAGTGAAAGTGAAGTCACTCAGTCGTATCCGACTCTTAGCAACCCCATGGACTGCAGCCTACCAGGTTCCTCCATCCATGGGATTTTCCAGGCAAGAGTACTGGAGTGGGGTGACATTGCCGTCTCCGTTCCCTGTATGCTGCTTCATTAAATAAGGTTTTGTTGGAAAACAGTCGTTTGTTGCACATTGTCTGTGATTTCTTTCTTATGGCAACAACAGAATTGATTATTGACTGTAAAGAATATACATCCCACAAAGTCTAAAATATTTACTCTCTGATCCATTGCAGTAAAAGCTGGCTGACCCTTGCCCTACATGTTGCCATTGTCTTCATGGTGGAAGCTAGGTCACAGCCATATGTGGGTTCAGTTGGCACAAACAGAAAGGGAGCCTGGGAAAGATCCTCTCAATAGGGCCAGATGCAAGCATGGCACAAGTCCCTTCTGCTCATACAGGCTCCAAGAGACCTTGGTAACTTGGCAAAGCCAACCCTGGAAGTCTATCCATGCCTAACAGAAACATGAGGAGCATGGGTCTACCTTAGCTCATAAGCACTTCAGTCCTTTGCAACAGAATACATTCTGTCAATCAAATTTTCCCCTTTGATTTAATGTCTGTGTTTATTTTAAAGAAAAAATGTATCCATATGTTTCTGCATCATTTATACCTCTCATCAAAATGCTGTTTTTCAACAGCTGTTTGTCATTCACAACTCCTGGGAGAAAATGAACAAGCAAGTTTGGTTTTGTGGTAGGACGCACATGGGCATCTAAGCTCAGCATGTCACCATGTACCTAGGTAGTCTCTAAAGAAAGTGGCGTTTGTACAGATTCTGGATGGAGTTGATTGCTATAGAGACCTTCTTCTGCTCGCATCTACCAAATCACATTAGTTAAATCTATTGTCAGGTAATCATATTCAAAACAAAGACACCTTGAATATACAAGGACTTGTACCTTGTATGAAATTAGTGTTTATGAAATGATTTCACATTTGCTATAATGCATTTGGCCAGCATTATACTCTGTAGGGTAGCCAGCGGTCATCAGCGACCTCTAGGGTCCCCTGTTTCCTAGCTTCCAGACATCTCTTGGCAGAAGGATACCCTTAGCCCCTTTTTCCTGCTTTGGGAGATCAGAAATCCAGAGTATAACCAATCAGCAGCATCTAGGAATCCCAATATTGAGAAAGTGATAGCAAAAAATAGAAGGGGATCTTAGAGGTCAGGGTTGATGCAACAGCAGTGCAGAGAGCCCATGTGTCAAGACTCAATTTCTCTTCCTAGTCCTTGAAAGGTGCAGTGCTCAAGAATCTGCCTGCCAATGCAGGAGAGGCCGGAGATGCAGATTCGATCTCTGAGTGGGGAAGATCCCCTGGAGAAGGAAATGGCAACCCACTCCAGTATTCTTGCCTGGGAAATCCCATGGGCAGAGGAGGCTGGTGGGCTACAGTCCATGGGGTCACAAAGGGTCAGACATGAATGAGCATGAGCAGAGTCCTTGACAACTCCCTTGATTTTTTAAATTTATTTTTTATTAAAGTATAGTTGTTTACAATGTATTTTTAAAATTACTGCTGTATGGCAAAATTATTCACATAAACATACAAATATATTCTTTTTCTAATATTCTTTTCCATTATGATTTATCAGAGAATATTGAATATAGTTCTTTGTGCAGTACAGTAAGACCTTGTTGTTTATCCATCCTATATATATTAGCTTACACATGCTAACCCTAACCACCTTGGTTTTTGTCTTACATGATTCTCCAGCCATTTATTGATTCTGGGAGATTCCCTCTGAATATCTTTCTAATAAATGTCCTTTTGATTGAATTTGTTAGAGTCAGTGTTGTCTAATTGAAATGGGCTGCTGCCATCCTATTGCAGGTGAGGATATTAAGACTCAGGAATACTTGCTCACAACCTCACAACTAGTAAATGGCAGAATGGAAGATAATTTCCTGTCTTTTCATTCTATATGTTGTGATGTTTCTCCATTGGATGAATAATCTTAGAGTCTCCTTTGTCTTCTAAGAAATGAAAGGACAGTTTCCAGCTCAACCAGGAGTCCCTTTCACCTAAGAAGACCAGGTTTGAGGACTCTGCTCTCTGAAGCCTTCTGCTATAGCACAACCACAACAGCTCCTTTTCAGCTGTTCCCAAAACAATTCCCCTACATTTCTTTTAGAAAAATCACATGGAGTTTATTAAGGAGCTGCACAATTTTCTATGTAGCTTATAAAACAAACTATAAAAACAAAATAGGGGAAACCAAAATTGAAAAAGACACGTGTACCCTAATGCTCCTTGTAGCACTATTTATAATACCTAAGACATGGAAGCAGCCTAGATGTCCACCAACAGATGAATGGATAGAGAAGCTGTGGTACATATACACGATGATGTAGTGCTCATCTATGAAAAGGAAACAAATTTGAGTCGGTTCTAATGAGGTAGATGAACCTAGATCCTGTTATACAGAGTGAAGTAAGTCAGAAAGAGAAAGATGAATATTGTATATTAATGCATGTATACGGAATCTAGAAAAATGGTACTGACGATCCTACATGCAGGGCAGCACAGATATAAAGGAGACACAGATATAAAGGAGACACAGATATAAAGGAGACACAGATATAAAGAACAGACTTTTGGACACTGTGGGAAAAGGAGAGGATGAGGTGATTTGAGAGAATAGCATTGAAACATGTACTTTACCATGTAAAACAGATATCCAGTGGGAGTTTGATGTTTGAAGCAGAGAGCCCAAAACTGGTGCTCTGAGACCAGAGGGATGGGAAAGGGAGGGAGGAGGGGGGAGAATCCAGAGGGAGGGGACTCATGCTGTACACCTATTGCCCATCCATTTTGGTGTATGGCAAAAGCATCACAATACTGTAAACTAACTACCCTCCAATTAGAAAAATAAATAAATAACAAGAAAACAGAGGTCTTCATTAGAGGAAGAAGAGTTTCTTCTTCTTATTTCTATATTTTCATTATTGTTCAGTCATGCAGTCGTGTCCGACTCTTTGCGACCCCATGGACTACAGTACACCAAGCTTCCCTGTCCTTCACCATCTCCTGGAGTTTGCTCAAACTCATGTCCACTGAGTCAGTGACACCGTCCAACCATCTCAACCTCTGTCACCCCCTTCTCCTCCTGCCTTCAATCTTTCCCAGCATCAAAGTCTTTTCCAATGAGTCAGTTCTTTGCATCAGGTGGCCAAAATATTTCTATATTATGATACCTTGTGTATCTTGGGTACTCAGTAATGTTTGTTAAGTAGATGAATGAGGAAATAAGGAAAAGAAACTAGCAGAATAAGCTGCCAGCACTCTCAAGGGGATTTTTCTGAAGCACTAGGGTTTTAGAGAAGCAGGTTTACACATAACTTTTTTCACTGTTTAGTAGCAACCTCCCATCAAGATCCAGGAATTCTGCTGCAGCATCCGTACCTAGGAGAAGACAATTGTGCTACACTCATGGGAGTAGGAGGCTTTGTCAGCAACGTTTCTGTTCAAATGTCATAGAGAAAGAAATATGCAGCCTGCAGAGGGCTCATAGCAACCTTGTCCTGTGACTAAAGATGCTAAAAGGCCCAGCTAACCAGAAGTGTTTTTTCTACTATGGTCTACTAAAGAAAGTGTTCGTCACTCAGTTGTGTCCAACTCTTTCTAAACCCATGGACTGACTGTAGTCCACCAAGCTCCTCTGTCCATGGGATTCTCCAGGCAAGAATACTGGAGTGGATAGTCATTCCCTTTGCCAAGGGATCTTCCCGACCCAAGGATCAAACCCAGGTGTGCTGCATTGCAGATAGATTCTTTACTGTCTGAGCCACCAAGGAAGCCCTATAGTCTACCAAGGAACCCAGCCAAGTGTTGCAACTTCTTCGCTTGGACGCAATGTCTCCAGAAAGCTATATGTAATTTAACTATCTTAACTGGTAGGATAACCAATGGGCCAGTGGTGGCTATGGCAACATTGGTAGTTTGGTAGAAGCTGAGGGGCTCAAGGAGAGAGAGATGTGCTATCTGAGACCCACCTGCAAGGGTAATGGGATTTAGTTTTTTTCCAGTAGAATCTGACCTGGAGAAGGAAATGGCAACCCACTCCAGCATTCTTGCCTGGAGAATCCAATGGATAGAGGAACCTGGTAGGCTACAGTCCTTGGGGTCTCAAGAGTCGGGCACAACTTAGCGACTAAACCACAACAGAATCTGAGAGCAGTGTGCTGGGCTGGGGGAGGGGTGGTGCCAAGAGAAGTAGAACAAAGAGCCGAGCAGAGAGAGGACAGGCACAGACAGAAGGGACATGCATGCAGGAAGGTGCAGGAAGAGACGCCGAAGACAAAATGCCCAGGTTTTCACCCAAAATAGACAGGATAGGTTTTCCCGACTTCTCTGAAATGGTTCCCAGAATTCTCTGTCCTAGAAATTAATTCAGAAATGAACACTTCCCAGGTGCCAAGCTGGATCCATGGAAAGAGAAGTTTGTTTTCTAGGGTAGGTAACTCAGGGAGTTCACAAGAAAGGCAAAAGAACTTTATAGTTTTGAGTGAGATAATTAAACAAGATGCAAGTTGATCCTACAACACATCTATGGGGGTAAATTATAGATGTCATCAGCTAATCCTAAATGTCCTTTCCTTCCTCCTCTGCACCTCCCAATATCTAGGCTTAAAGTTGTGCTATTACATACAGAATACTTGGCTGGGAAATCCAATGGACACAGGAGCCTGGAGGGCTACAGTCCATGGGGTTGCAAGAGTTGGACACAACTGAGCAACTAAACTACCACCACTGCAAACAGAAACATGGCTCATAACACTCCGGTGGTTATGCTGTGTAAGACTCTTCCTTGAAGACTCAGTCTAGAGCTGCTTGGCTGTCTTGATGATGTGAGAAGCGATGTTTTGAAAACTCACAAGGAAAGGAACCATGAGAAGACTCTAGAAACATCAAACAGTTTCTTGATGCTGAGAATAGCCCCTTACCCATAGCTAGAAAAAATACAAGAGCTGTCAGTCCTACAACCACAAGTAACTGAGTACTGGCAGCAACCATGTGAGCAGGGAGCTTCTTCCCCAGTGGGGTCTCTAGAGGAGAGCCCAGCCTGGCCAGTGACTTGACTGCAGCCTCCTGAGATCCTAAACTAAGGAACCAGACAAGCTATGTGTATCTTTAAGCCCCCAAGCTTATATTCCACAGCTCAGAGCCCAACAGATCCTGCTACCTTCTCAAGGCAGCCACCATCCACCTGTTCTGGGGTGGTTTTTCATGGGCTGAAAAGAGACATCAGGACACAGAAGTGTTCCATTTAGATCATCTGGGACCCCAACCAGACAGAGAGCAACCCAGGGAAAGCTCCCAGAAGGAGGCAGAGGCAGCTGGCATATGAGGACACAGCACACAGGCCACTGTGCCACCCTAAACAAAGATGATATAGGTAAAAGTTCAACCCAAGAACACTCATTTTGCAATTTATCTTTTTTCCGAGGAAACGATCTATCTTTCTTCTGGGGGATTTGCCACTGAAGTACATTGTTTCAAAGGAAAATATGTGAAATGAAATTTGTCTAACTTGTTTTATAAGCTTAGAGAAGCAGGATCTCAAGGACATTCATTCTTCCCTTCTTACTTCTGTTTCCCCACCTTCTTGCACAGAGGTTGGCAGGCTGTATCCTGCCACTAAGCTTTGTATGGCCTCAAGTTAAGGGTGGTTTAAAAATGTTTAAAAAGTTGAAAAATAAGCAAAAGAAGAGTGATATTTTTTTATACATGAAATTACATAGAACTCAAATGTTAGTGTCTGGAAGTAAAATTTTGTTTTTCAAATTTATGGACATTGTGGGTCAAAAGAAGTCTTTGGTGGGGACTGGGGAGCTCTTCTGTGTATTGAATTATGTTTAGCAGTATCCTTGGCCTGCACCCACAAATGCCAGCAACACCCCTCTGCATTCATGACAATCACAAATATCTCCAGATATTTCAAAATGTCTCCTGGAAGACAGGATCACCCCACTGAGAACTGTATTTTCACCAAAGGACAACCACATTCATTCATCACACTGTTGGAAATTTGCTTTTGTGGGTCAGAAACAGAGTTGACTAGTTATTTGAAGGCCATGTGCCCTACGGAGGTTAAATATTTACTCCTGGCCCTTGATGGAAAAAAAAAATTCTCTGGTCTAACACATAGAAGGAACTCAGTGTTTGGAAAATGAATGAACAAGGGAAGGGAGAGAGATTCAGAGAATCTGTTGGTCAGGCAAAGGCCTTCTGATTAAATTAGTTGTTTTACTTTTTTAGCAAAGACCAATCAATGCATGAACATCAGGCTGCAGGCCAGCCTTCTCTGAAAAACACCCAAAGTACAAGTTTATCTCTAAAGCAACACCATATGAGTTCCTAGGATCAGCCTCTTCTGTTTAAACTCCATGAAGCTATGCTCCATCACAGAAATCACAGGTTAACTAAAAAGGGTGGAATGGGAGAACTTGTAAGTATTGACCCTTGTAGCTCCAGTCTGAACATATCAGCAGCATGGAACAGTTCAACAAATTCCAAGTCAAGAGACTGAAAACCACTGTTTAAAGGAGTAGATGCTGACTGAATGTTCACTGTGTGTCAGGAATGGATACAGAATCTCTGCATATCTGTGGCCCTCCCAAGAGCCCTTTGAGGATCCTTTATTTTTGCCATGAGGAAACTGAAGGTCATAAAGATGAAGGGACTTGCACAGGCTCTCCTGGAGCTGCGAGCAGAGCTGGGGCCCTGATCGGGACCTGAGTCCTGCAGAACTTTTACCTCTGTCACTGCCGTGCAACATGCAGAGTAAAACTGATTAGAATGTGCTGTGTTCACAAGGACAGCACGTTCTCTGGAGTGAGCTGACATTTGAAATCCTGGGCACAAAGGGAACGGAGTTAGGAAGAGGCAGGCTCACTGAGCGGAGGCCACGGCTGCAGGGCACCATCCCTGCGGGGTGGCCGGGGCCTGGCTGCTTCAGCTTCCAGGGAGTGTGAATTGGGGTGAGCTGGCCCGACGGTCTCGTCTCCGTATCACATGCTGAGCAACACTAGAAAGACACTCTAGACACCCCGAGGAAGTAAATGGCTTGAGAAGTCATGTGTGTAGAAGCAGGCAGTATAAAGAGAGATTTATTATGTGCTGATAAATTGACAGTGAAATTAAAAAGCTTAATTATTTCAGCATGAATTTTGAAGAGGCATCTTTTCCCACTGAACATATGAAAAAGTTTCAAAGCATTTTGCAGCTATAAAACATCTGTGACCCAATTTACCCAAAAAAAAAAAAAAAGCAACAACAAAAAACCAGAATGAAACAGAGTTGTTAAGGTAGCAAAGTATGGCAAGATGATTGTGAACCCATATTTCAATAAGGTCCATCAATAAAGAGACCCCTGTGCATATAGCAGCCCTTCAAAAGTGTGTCCTTTTACATTTTGGGTGTGCAGGGAGGTGGGAGGCATTGAGGGGACCCAAAACACCACCGGAAAGAACATGTGAAAGTTCATGACAGATCAAAGACCCAGAGAAGAGATGCACTGAGAGTTCACTAACGGGAAGGTAGTGGCCTTCGGGAGCTGGTGCAGAAGACAAAACAGAATGAATGAATTTTAAGGACAAAAACACACTTGAAAAAAATATGCCACAATTATGTTATCTGAAAGCACTGAATTATAATAATTCCAAGATATTTCTTTTGTTTCATGTTGTATACTGTATCAGAGAAAGATGAAAGGTATAGTCTAAAGGGTTTAATGGTTAGTTTTAAAAGGGTTTTGGCAATGCTTGAATTTTAATTACAGTGGATCAGGCAGAGCTTTAAAAAAAAAAGTATCTTTTGTAGAAAACTGAAATCAGATCCAATAAACTCAATAAATATTCACGATTCCTGAATGATTTGAAGATTATTTTAAACTGATGTAAAACGTGACAAAAATCTGTTCTAAAGAATGTATAGAATATTGACATATGGTAATTTACTAATTGGAAAAAAAATCGAAAACACTTACTTCTCTAAGATGTGAAACTTAAATTGTGCAAAGGCTTAACTGGATCGTATCAACGGGGAAATTTTTTTGACTTTGTGTTTTTATCATTATTTCATTCTGATTCCCCGGTGCCCAGGCAATTTCATGCATAAGAAGTAGCCACTTCTGTAAGCACATTCATTTTTAGCAAGGATCCATTTGGTAGAGAAAATTTTAGATGCCCCAAAATAAGTCCACACCTGTAAGTATTCTCTGAGGGAACTCTTTGGTTAACGAGTCCTAATTAAGAGAATATTGGTTTTTAAAAAGTAATTGCTTGCATATACCTTTTAATTAACATTTTCACATGAAAACATTAATTCATTACACACTAAGCAGTGATTCACAAAGGACAGAATCATTTTTTAGCTGGTGGATGGGAACATACTATCCCTTTCCATGTGTACTCAGTGGTGTTGGACTCTCTATGACCCCATGGACTGTAGCCTGCCAGACTCCTCTGGACATGGGATTTTCCAGGCAAGAATATTGCAGTGGGTTGCCATTTCCTTCTCCAGGGGATCTTCCTGACCCAGGGATTGAACCCACCTCTCCCTCATTGCAGGCAGATTCTTTTCCATATCATCCCTTTGGGACTTTTCAAAATATAGCCCTACACACTACCCAACTCCTCCTACCCAACCCTGGAAGAAAATCCTAGAATATGTCCCCAAAGTGACACTGTTTGTCAACAACTCTGCATCCCATTGTTATTAGAAACCAGTGCCTCATTGGTAAGAACGGGCCGTTTCTCTCAAGTGTGTGGGGAGCATGAACCAGGAACAAGCTACATGGTTGAACACTCTAGTCAACGCTTCCTGTGCTGAGCCCTGGACTCTACCAGCTCTACTGAAGCTGGGAACAGAGGTTCACACTCAGCTGGCAACAGGTCTGGGAGCTGAAGGAGGAATGATCTTAGACTCACTGTCATTCAAAACCTTTGCAGAGCTGGGCAGACAGGAGCAGTGTTTTTTTATTATTATTAATTTATTTATTTTAGTTGGAGGCTAATTACTTTACAATATTGTAGTGGTTTTTGCCATACATTGATATGAATCAGCCATGGGTTTACACATCAGGATGTGTTCCCCATCCTGAACCCCCCTCCCACCTCCCTCCCCATACCATCCCTCTGGGTCATCCCATTGCACCAGCCCTGAGCACTTGTCTCATGCATCGAACCTGGACTGGCCTTCTGTCTCACATATGATAATATACATATTTCAATGCTATTCTCTCAGATCGTCCCACCCTCACCTTCTCCCGCAGAGTCCAAAAGACTGTTCTATGCATCTGTGTCTCTTTTTCTGTCTCGCATATAGGGTTATTGTTACCATCTTTCAAAATTCCATATATATGCGTTAGTAGACATTTCTCCAAAGAAGACACACAGATGGCTAACCAACACATGAAAAGATGTTCAACATCACTCATTATTAGAGAAATGCAAATCAAAACCACAATGAGGTACCATTTCACACCAGTCAGAATGGCTGCTATCCAAAAGTCTACAAGCAATAAATGCTGGAGAGGGTGCGGAGAAAAGGCAACCCTATTGCACTGTTGGTGGGAATGCAAACTAGTGGGGGTTGGTGATGGACAGGGAGGCCTGGCGTACTGCGATTCATGGGGTCGCAAAGAGTCGGACACGACTGAGTGACTGAACTGAACTGAACTGAACTGAACAGCCACTATGGAGAACAGTGTGGAGATTCCTTAAAAAACTGGAAATAGAACTGCCATGTAACCCAGCAATCCCACTGCTGGGCATACACATCGAGGAAACCAGAATTGAAAGAGACACGTGTACCACAATGTTCATCACAGCACTGTTTATAATAGCCAGGACATGGAAGCAACCTAGATGTCCATCAGCAAACGAATGGATAAGGAAGCTGTGGTACATATACACAATGGAATATTACTCAGCTATTAAAAAGAATACATTCAAATCAATTCTAATGAGGTGGATGAAACTGGAGCCCATTATACAGAGTGAAGTAAGCCAGAAGGAGCAGTGTTAATAAAAGGTCATGAACATGAAGATCCACTGGGGCAGAGGCCACGTGGTCAGTGACGTGGGTCTCTTCTGCACTGGGTCTGAAGGGATGGCCCCCCAGGCCAGCAGGGGAGTGCATGCAGGCCGAATGCAACTGGAGGAGCTCTCCAAAAGGGGTTCCTTTGTGGGAACAAAAACAGTGGTGTCAGTGTTCACAACAGTTGCTGAAAATCTGGAGTTGTTTTTTTTTCTTTTGTAACTATATTTGGTGACTGGTGGAGCTCCCCAGGGGGCACTAGTGGTAAAGAACCTGCCTGCCACTGCAGGAGACGTAAGAGGTGCAAGCTCGATCCTGGGGCTGGGAAGATCCCCTGGAGGAGGGCACGGCAACTCACTCTAGTATTCTTGCCTGAAAAATCCCACTGACAGAGGAATCTAATGGGCCACAGTCCATGGGGTCACAGAGAGTCAGACATGACCAAAGCGACTTGCACGTGATAGCTGATGTTCACTGGACTTATTGTGATGATCATTTTGCAACATATACAATATCAAATTGGTAGGTTGTACACCTGAAACTAATAAAATATTACATACCAACGATATGTTAATTTTTCTAACAGTAAAAATAAATTATTTACTTAAAAATACCTGGATTTTTATGTGAACTTGCATAGTTTTTATTTTAGAATCTAATTTTTTTAATGACATTATAGGAACCAACCTTGTAGCCTAAACACACCCTCTCTGTGGGTTCGGTGAAGCCCTGTAGTCTGGGATCTCAGTTCCAGGTACCCTGATGTCCGTGGAGCTGAAGACCCAGAGACAGAGAGCCAGTATACTTCCTCTCCTTCCCATCAACCCACAGATTGATGTTCCAGATTTGCTGGGCTTTTTGGTTTTTGTGGGTTTTTTTGCTTCATTTCTCATGTGGTGAAAACAACTGAAATATATTATTAAAAGTAGCCCTGTAAAACTTAGCCTTGTATTTATCGTAAAGATGTCATCATGGACTTACTGATTATGTGATACCATGTGATCTGTAAGAATAACGGAGACATCTCTGCTCAAGTTTCGTTATCAGAAACAATGGTGTGTTTTAGGAGCAAAGACTTTGTCTTTCTACCTTTTGGTCTCTGTGACTCATTTCAGATCGTGTTTGCATGTTGGCATTGGATGCCCAGAAGCTTAATGTGAATCTGTGTGTGAACGCTTCTGAATCCATCCTGCTTCCCTTTACTCATTTTCCTTTTGTTTAACCCGATTCACGTTCTTCCTCATTTCTATTCAAGGTATCTTGTTATACTGACTGGGTTCTTGGTAAGATGAGTCACATCCATTTCAAAACAGAGCAGAAAGGGAATAAGGACAGGCATTTTAAAAACAAATTTTGAATATTTATAGTCTGCCTTCTTCTAAGAAGCAAGCTGGTTTTTACGTGAAGTGGGATAAAGAGTGGAGGAATTCTTATGTAGTCTCATTCTGGACCTAGGGCCTGGGATTGGACAGATTCAAACTCAAAATTACCGTGTAGGGGGTGAAGGGGTAGGGTGGGGATCAGGAGAGGGAGAGCGAGACAGATACCACCAAGACTCCAGATTCATTGGCTCACCCACTGAAAGACATCTTTGCACCAAGTTTTGGCAATTATGAGTAAAGCTGCTATAAACATCTGTGTGCTGGTTTTTGTGTGGACATAAGTTTTAACTCCTCTGGGTAAATATCAAGAAACACAATTGCTGATCATATGGTAAAAATATCTTTAGTTTTGTAGGATACTGCCAAACTGTTTTTTAAAGTGGCTGTGCCATTTTACATTCTCGTGATGTTGATTTTTGATTAGACGGTTTTAAATAGGAATTACTCTGGGGTTGCATATACACAATTAAGGTACTTCTAATACTAACAACTACTGATAGAATATGGATTAAATATGCCTGTAAACATACATACATACACACACATATACAGATATTTTTATATGAATGGAAAGACACTCAGTAGTATCCAACTCTTTGTGACCCCATGGACTGCACCCAACCAAGCTCCTCAATCCATTGGATTTCCCAGGTGAGAACACTGGAGTGGGTTGCATTTCCTCCTCCAATATATACACTACTATGCATAAAATAGATAACTAATGAAAACTGTGAAAAAAAAATGAGAAACTGGAGTTGAATGTAGTTAACTAGGAAAACCTAAAAAGCCATTATATGAGAACTCGTCAAAGAAGTCCTAACAACAGGGGCAGCAGTAGAAATAACATCTTTGCCTGCACTTCTTGGTTTATGGAAAAGGAAACCAAAACATCTTTCACCACCATCTATCTTCACAGTAAATGAGGCTAGAACAAAATGGTTCAGGAACCATCTTCCCATTCTAGCCATCCTTCAGCTTTTCCTTCAAGAAATGTCTGTTTTGCTGAGTTGAATGATGCCCATTTGAAGTCACTGATTTCTTGCTATTTCTGGTTCATTCTTTTCCTCCGTAATCTTGCAATCTCCCTTAACATCACAAAATTGTGGCTTTTCTTTATCTCATTTCATCATTATTCCCTCTATGTGCTTCTAGTTCAAGTTTTGTGACGCAGTCCTGTGAGAAAAAGCGATGATCACAGTGCTCTGAAGAGCTATGGAAAGTTAAGGATAACTTGCAATATGAATATCTTGCATTTAAACTGAATTAAAACTTGAGCTGGTTTGCAGCAGCCCCTTTGTCTTAAGTGTAGACAGTCTGACCATTTTGAGGTCAAGCCACCTCTCTGTCCAAGTTCAGGCTTCCATATATTGAGGGTAACGCAAATAAATTAAAACTCTGTAATTTCTACTGATTGTGCAGTGTGTCATGCCACAGATCCAACAACTGTAGCAATATGTATTGTTTGCTAGTTTGCCATCATCTGTTGGCAGACTGATGTGTTTGGGAAAATTATCCTTTTCTGGAAATGCGATGGAAAAAGATCAGCACAAAAACAAATATATACACAATGCACAATGCATGGTTTGGGGTTAGGATGGTGATTTAGAATATCATAATGGAGATACATCTATCACACATAATTTCACTTCTCTCCAACCATCAAGGGTTTGTTTTATTTTTGTAAACTATAAGAACTGCAAAAATCCCACTACAGGCTACTCACCAGGGCTTAGTGATTCACATTTGGGATATTCAAAAATATATGTTTCCATCCAGGCAACTAAATTTAAAGAAAACATATTTAGTTGAGAAAGACAAATGAGACAGACTCACCTGAATGCTACAGTGAATCTTACCACTGTGATTTTGCCAGGTGGAAGCCTGTGAAGGAGAATCCCAGTGTCATAGACACAGAGTGAGCTTGGGGAAGTTTGCTGGTGCCATAAAATGGACAAAGAGCATATGACTCAGAGATGATGAGCTAGAGTGCAGGTCCAGACAAAAACAGAGCAACAGGAAATACAGAGTTAAGGACAGGGCCATAATCCCATGAAAGCGTAGAGCAGACGTGAGGATTCGGCATGTCTTCGAAAGAAACACTTCATCATAGAAAAGTGACTCATGCTGGACCCTCTCCTTACTACAGCTGGTGTCAACAGTCTTTCTATTCATCTTACATCTCAGAAGTCTATCTCATTCCTAATTCATGATAAACCTCAAAACTTGTCTAATAATCAAAGATCTATTGATGGAAAGCAAGAGACTCAGGAAAAACTGAAAGATTGCTTCAGGGAAAGATGGATACATCCTTTCTATTAAATACTCCCAGAGAATAAAAATGGTCCAGTTTTAATGTCGCAATCAATATTCATAATTTTAAAATCCCTCTGTTTCTCTGACAATAAAGAGATGATTTTTCACATGTATTAATATGTTGACCCTTAATCCTGATACCACAAGGTAAGTGGGCTTCAACAGAAACAAGTAGGAAATATCAACTATGTTTTAAAAAAAAACAAAAGAGACAAAAGACAAAATAACCAACCAACAAAATCCTCCTGAACTCACAGCCTGATGGTCACTAGGATTCTGAGCTGATCAAATGCCCACTTTTCTTAGTAACCTCCGAGCTCTTCGGATGACCTTCCACATACACCCACCCTCACCTCTGGAGTCATCTCTACGCTCTAATGTCAGGTCACCAAGTTTGGTGCAGGCCCTCCAGCTACTTCTGCTCCTTTTTTCCTTTTTCCTACTCTCATACATACTCCTTTTTTTCTTCTTTGTTCCTCACCATAACCTTATTCTGAAGCAAACAATCCACACCCATAGCTGGGTGCCAGGACAGTAGAATAATTATAAGGATGCCTTAAAGCCTTTGAGTTTTCAAAGCACTCCCCTGTTCAGTTTTACACAACATCATCACATCTTGGGTTTCCCTGGTGGCTCAGATGGTAAAGAATCTACCTGCAATGCAGGAGACCTGGGTTGGATCCCTGGGTTGGGAAGATCCCCTGGAGGAGGGCATGGCAACCTACTCCAGTACACTTGCCTGGAGAATCCCCACAGGCAGAGGAACCTGGTGGGCTACAGTCCATGGCGTTGCGAAGAGTCTGGCAGGACTGAGCAACTACGCACATCACACCATGCCATAAAGGAAGATGTCCTTCCCACTTTGCAGGTAAAGACTGTGAGGTCCGGGGACCTGAGTCGATGTACTTACAGACACATAATAGTAACAGGAATGAGACTTACATCTAAGACCAGCGTCGAGGTACAACTGTGCAAAATATTTGAACTCCACTGAATCTTGTTAACGTTTGACCTCTTTGTATTAGATTACCAGCCTTAAATTTGCATAAAGTATACTGACAATAACCCCTACCTCATGATATGTAAATAATACTTTGTTGTACAGAAAAATAGACAACGTACGTGCACACACATGCTAAAACATTTACACGCACCTCTATTAGACAAATTTGTACTAAGAGTTGACTCTTGTATCACTTGAGGATGGCTTTAGAAGGAGGAAGTTGGAGAGAGAAAAAAAGAAGCCTATAGTTGACAACTATGGCTGGATTGTCTGAGGGCTTGGTTTTCCCATACCACTGTATTTCTGCTGGACAACATTGTAGAAACTCATGGAAGAATGAGTTGAGCTGCCTCTGAGAGCTCTGAGCACAGAGAGCGATCGGGGTGATCGTCTAAAGGTCCTGCTACAGAGCTTGTAGAAAGACCAGGATGAAGCTCTTCCTATAAAGAACAATTTAGGCTACATTTCTACAAGACCAGCAAATCTAACAGCTGCATTAAATCATACTTCTTTGAGGCTCACAGGTATTTCTTCTACCAAAACCAAACTAAGTCAAACAAACAAAAGCCTTGGTCTGCTGAGTTCTATGTCACAGGTGGTAAAAGACAGCAATTTAAACAAAAAAAAAATGAGATTGGGAGAAGGGAAGAATATATTAAAGAACATATTAAAATATATTTTAATTTTTTTTTAATTGAAGAGGATCCTGGTGGGCTACAGTCCATAGGGTCACAAAGAGTCGGACATGACTGAAATGACTTTACGCGTGATTGATTTACAATGTTGTGTTAGTTTCAGGTATACAGCAAAGTGACACAGTTTATCTATTAGTTTTGTAGATTGTTTTCCACTGTGGGTTATAAGATATTGAGTACAGTTTCCTGTGCTGTACAGTAAGTCCTTGTTGATTATTTTATGTATAATAGTGTGTTTATATTAATCCCAAATTCCTAATTTCTCTCTCCTCACCCTTTCCCCTTTGGTAATCATGTTTTCTAGGCCTGTACATCTATTTCTGTTTCGTTTATAATTTCAGTTGTATCAGTTTTTAAAGATTGATATCATATGGTATTTGTCTTCACTTAGTATGATGCTCTCTAGGTCCACTCATGTCCCAGTGACTCTCAATATGTCTACTGCTTCCATCTTATTTGGTGTTAACTGGGTGAATTGAGAAAGACTTGTAGGAGCTTGTAGGATATAGACATACAAATGCACAAACACATGTATATAATTCATAATTCATGAATTGTCACTAATTTATTCAATACTATTATAATATACGATTCATATATAATCCTATGTAACACATAATTATATCCACTAAATGTAAGACAGTGTGCAAAACAGTGTAGGGGTTCACACTGCAGTCCCCAAGGACCATTCAGACAGCAGGAAAGCTCAAATTAAGCTTGCAAATAGTGCAGTGGAGATAGGGTAACCACCATAACGGAAGATAGAGTGCTTTAAAATTATTTTAAAAAATAATTTTTGTTTTGCTGGAAAGAACTGTGGAAACTATGGAGGGTTGGAAATTTCTGTTCTTTTTTAAATTCTTATTTGCATATAAGAGAACTGTGAATTTAGTATAAATTTTATATGATGAAAAGGCTTAGACTTGGAGAACTGATGAGTTTTGCAGCACCTACGGTAAATTGAGTCTGAGAAAAGCCGTTTCCTTGACGAGGAACCTCGTGGCACATCGTACAATAAAACAGCCTTTCTTCTCGTGGTGAAATGTCGTTATGGTTCCTGTGAAATGGCGTGTTCTCGAGAGGTAATTGCAAATTTCCTTCCCAAGCTGAAATTTAGGAATAACCAAGCAGGCCTTGAAATCGAAAGCACCAGTTGGCTCCACATCCCTTAGCAAATTTTTTTCCAGAAGTAAATAATTGTTACTGGCTGAAATGACATTCAGCTGAGGCAAAACGGTCCTTCTGAGGCCCAGTGGGGTGCTAATGGTCAGATGGTATGTCCTTAACTTGCTGGGATGCGGAGCAGTGCCTTGAATCTTGCCCATCCTATTTGAAACACTTAGCTGTTCTATAGGGAGCGCTCAGAAGGAGATGCAAATTGCGCTGGCATCCGAATGAAAACAAAGAGAAAATGAAAACAACATTGGTGAGCGGGCCTCTCAGACGCTGAGGCTTATTCCTCCATCAATGTTAAAATTTCAGAAATTTGGTTTTGAAAATTTCTGTAGTGAAATACCAGGTTCAGTCACAAACAGGGGTGTGTTTAGTGACGATAGAACAACAACAATTTGGAAGAATAGATGTGTTTCAAAATGGAGAAGGCAGAAGGAAAGAAGGAAAAGAAGGAGGGTGTGTCTGAAAGGATCAAAAGGTCAGGAAGGAGTGAGGGACACAGTCCCAGAGGCCACAGCACTGGCAAAGGCCCTGGGGCAGGGGAGGGTGTGGTGTGCTCCAAAACACTTCACTGGTTTCAGGATCATTATAACCAGTTCTGCTGATTTCTTCTTGTCTCTTTGAGCTTCAGTGGTCATTCTTTTAAAATACATGATGGTATCTCTCGATTCTTCTAATTCCTCTATTTCCATTCTCCATGGGGTTGAGTTTGTTATAAGTAACCTTTAGTCTTTTTTTTTTTAATAAATTTATTTATTTTAGTTACAGGACAGGGAAACCCAGCATGCTGCAGTCCATGGGGTCACAAAGAGCCAGACACGACTTGCAACTGAACCACAACAAATCTTCAGTCTGCTTCCTCAACTCAGAAATCACTGAGTGAAAAGTTATGTGTGCAGCCAAAAAGCACACAGTGAAATTTTCCTATCCATGTATTTTGCTGTTGCACTTATAAGACATTTCAAACAAAGGAACTTTTGAAGCAAAGGTACTTTTAAGATTATGTTCAAAGATGCTAGTGGAGAACTAACCAAATGTTAGTATAATATTTAAAAAGAAAATAGCTTTGAAAAGAAATAGAAGAAGGAAAAGAAAAGAAAGAAAGAAGAGGGGATAGTGGAGAAGGGGAAGATCTACACTTGCCCAGAGTCTGGGTGCCCACCGAGTTCTTCCTCCTCTTCGCCAAAACCTTTACTTCCACCCCCAGCTGGACAGTTCATGAGCACGCACTTGATATGCAAAAAAAAAAAAAAAAAAAAAAAAAAAACAGCCACGAGCTTCCAGAAACCTATGGATTTTGACAAAAGTTGCGGGAATCATCAATTCCTCTTTTTGGACTTGGAAATTCAGCAGCCTGAGAATGACCTGAAAACTGTGTCCAGAGAGAAAGAGAGGATTCCAATTGAAGAAACACCACAGGTAAGATTATAAGGTGTTTGGGGATTGGAGGCATGTTGAAAATGTTTCCATAACCTGAGAAATTAAATCTTTTCCCACGAGCACTAAAGAGCCATCTGAGGTTATTAATCAAAGCAGTGTCTAAGCCCATTTTATGCTTTGAATAAATTACTCCAAATGAAGAGCAAATGGCTGAGAAGGCCACCGATTACAGAGAGGGGGTCAATAATGAGGATCCTGCAGTGACCAAAGCCGGGACTGGGGGCTTGTGCTGGGTGCCGGGGGTGGAGGTTGGGGAGAGGAGGCACAGATGGAAGACACAAGTTTAGGAGGTGAAATTGGCAGAGTTCAGACAACCCATGGTCGTATTTTGAGACTTTCCGAAAGACACTCCCAAGGTTTAATCCTCTGATTGCCAGTTTCACACACGGAGGTTGACATGTGTGTCATTATCTTCTCATGGCTCTCCTGAGAGGAAACAAAACGCAGGATCAATGTCATCAGCACAGTTCTCTGTGCCTCGGAGGTTAAGAAGGTGGAACAGATTTACGGCTGATCTTGACAGTCACTGACGCCTAGCTTTCTTCTCGCTCATCACCTCTGGTGAGGACCGGAGGGCTGGCCCAGAACACAGAGTAGTATAATAAGACCCCGGAGTGCGATCCCTCCTGCTGCTTCTAGACAGCCACACGGGTCTAGCTTTGACAGTTTTGTTCACTTAGATCCAGCCTGGCCCACAGACAAGACGCGTGCCTGCTTCCAGAGGATTCTCAACTGCGACTCAACCTGTTTCCCTGTTCCTGGGACTTGTCAGAGGTCCTCAGCAGGACTCCTAGCAGAAGTGATGTGAAGATGCAGGGGATGATGGCTGGAAAGCATTGAAGTTGTAGCTGAGGGATTGTCATTGCACCCCTTCTCCTAACCTCCAGCTTGAGGTCTGCCCTATCCTTTCCACCCTAAACATTCAGGCTGCAGTGTCACCTGGTCCCCATCCTGACGCACCATGGATCTCATTGAACTTCCCTCTCTGGCCTGTCATGGAGTACCCCCAGCCAACTTCCCGCTGCTGGTCAGAGTGTTTCAATCAGCCACACAAAAGGATCTGGTAGATCTGACCCTGAACAATGCGACTTACCACCCTTCTCAAAGCCTGTCTCCTAGAGATAGGGACTGTCACAGTGCAATACCTCATCAAACAGTGGTTTACCTCAGTTCAATTCAACAAGCATTTATGAAGAATCCACTGTTAAAGGCACAAAGATATAAGTAAAACTGTCCTAAGAATCTAGAAGTTTATCATCTAACTGGGAGCATATAAATAAAACCAGTTAATTATGGAGACATACAATGATGTAACTGCTAAACAGAAAGCAAACACGAAGCTAGGCCAGTATCAAGGGTGAAGTGCATCATTCTGATGAGCAGAAGTTTGAGAAAAGAGTGGATTAAGGTTTCATTTGTTGTTTTTTTCAATCAGGTTTGCCAAGGCGTAATTTCATTTACAACCAATGAAACATATATTAATCAAAGAGTTCGGTAAATTTTGATGAAACAAAAATCACGATCAAAATGTACGATACCACCATTATCCCCAAAGCGTCTCTGTGCTCTTCCTAGTCAATTCTTACCCCTTCAGCCAAGACACTGCTGATCTGCTTACTAGTAATACAAATTAGATGTGTCTTTCCTTGAATGCAATCACTGAGGGTATTCTCTTTTGTCTAGCTTCTTTTGTTCAGCATATTTCTGAGATTGATTCATAGTCACATAACAGTACTTAATTTCTTATTATTGCCAATATCATTCCATTGTATTGTGTCTTGTTTATCCATTCATATGATGATGGACATTTGGGTTGTCTCCAGTTGAGGGCTGTCATGAATAAAACGTATGCACATCTGCGTGCACACGGATGTGTCTTTTTTGTGGAGGATGTATTTGTGAATGTACGAATTTTGAGGATGTACTTTTATTTCACTTGTGTAAATATCTAGGCTTTGCATGGTTGGGTCATGCAATCGGTGTCTGATTACACTTATAAGAAACTGCTAAATAGTTTTCCAAAACAGTTGTAATCATTTTACGCTCTCATCAGCAATGTGTGAGACTTGGTACCGTCAGTTATAGTTACATTTTAGCCATCCAAGTGGGTGTGTAGTCTTCAGTTCAGTTCAGTCTCTCAGTCGTGTCTGACTCTTAGCTCACTGCAGTTTGAAATTCCCTAATGATTAATGATGTCTAACAGCTATTCAAGTGTCTGTTGATCATTCACATATCTTTTTTTGGATTAGTTGTCTCTTCAACTTATTTTGATTGGGTTGTTTGCCTCTTTATTATTGAATTGCAAGGGTATTTTTGTATATGCTATAGATAAGTTCCTTGGAAAAAAGTATCTAGCTAATATTTTCTCCCAGTATGTGGCTTATTTTTGTTCCATTTGTTTTGTTTCTGTGATATGTCTTTTGAAAAGCAGAAGTTTAAAGTTTTTTATGCATTTTTCTTCAATGGGTGTTGCCTATTGCATCCTATCTAAAAATCTTTGTCAACCCCAAAGCTACAAAGATTGGTTTCTTAAATTTTCTCTAAATGTAGTTTTAACTTTTAAATTTAGTTTAACAATATATTTTGTGTTGTTTTTGTGTGTATATCATATGGCACTGAGAGTTAGATATTTTCATATTGTTATCCAGTTTTCCCAATCTCATTTCTTGAAAAGGCTATCTATTCTCCATTAAATTCATTTTACCCCTTTGTTGAAAATCAATTAACCACATATGAGTGGTTTTATTTCTAGATTCTCCTTTTTGTTTGAATGGCCTTTCTCCATCTCTTTCTCTCTCTCTTTCTCTCTTTCTTTGTCATATATATATATATATATATATATATATATATATATATATATATATGTATATACATACACACACGTATATATATATGCACACACACAAATATATATCTTCATAATATTTTGATTGCAGAAGCTCTATAGTAAGTTTTTAATATAAGTAGTTTAAGTTTTCCAATTTGTCCTGCCTAAAATAAGCACATTTGAATTTGCAATATAAACTTTCGTGTTTGCTTGTCAATGTCTGCAAGATATTTTCACTGGGTTCATACTAAATCAATAGACCACTTTGCTGAGAACTAGCATCTTAACGATATTGAGTTTTTTAATACATGAGTATGTGTGTATATATTAGTTTGCAATGGTTGCCATAATAGAATACCACAGACTGAGTGCCTATAACAATGAAACTTTGTTTTCTCACAATTCTGGAGTCTAGAAGTCCAAGTTCAAGATGTTGGCTCTCTTAGTTTCTCTTGTGGACCCTCTCTGAGGTTTGTAAATGTCCACCACCCCCTGTGTCCTCACACAGTCTTTCCTCTGTGTACTTGTCTCTGGTGTCTCTTTCTCTTCTTACAAGGACACCAGTCCTGTGGGATTAGGACTCCACCCTAATGGCCTCATTTTAACTCAGCTACCTCTTTAAAGGCTCTGTCTCAAGTAAGTCACATTCTCAGGTATTGGAGATAGAGTTTCACGGATGAATGTTGGGAACACAATTTGTCCATAACTATACAGAATCTATTTATTTATATTTTATTCAATCTTTTTCTAAGAAATATTTTGAGGTTTTCAATATATGGATCTTATGCACAGTGTGGCTAAACTTGCCCCAAATTACCCATATCTTAAAGAAGTGTATGTGTTTTTCAACCTCTAGTTGTTCATTGCTAGTTCTGTCTTATGACACTGCGTAATTCACTTCTTAGTTCCAGAAGCTTTTTTTCAGTTTCCTTAAAATTTGCTACCTAGATTGTGTTGCATTAAAGCAAAAATGTTTTTTATTTTTTACTTTTCTAATTGAGAGATAGGCAGGACTTATATCAATGCCAGGTTTTGTACTGAGATTTTATTTGAAAAGCACAACCTAGAAAAAAACATCAAAATAGTATTTTTGAATTTAATAAGAAGCTTATAATCCTTCTGGAAAACTACATTATATCCCTATGAATAACTATAAATATACCCTACAGGTTTACATGTTCATTATAATAATAAAAGTGAGGACCACAAGCATTAATATAACATTACTATGCTCCAGGTCCAATTGTAAACAGTTTATATACATATCTAAATATGTGCATCCACATATAGAACACTTTTATTTATATGTAATAACTTATACATTTATATATAATGCATGGGTTTGCTCTCCTTATATTTGTATTGTTTCATCACGTTGGAGTCATCGTATGTTTTCTGCACCCTCACGTTTAGACGGTTGGTGTGTTAAACACTCACTATTAAGCCAAAGTGTAAAGAAGGAAACACACAGAGGCGTGTCCTGCTTGTCTGGTCCTTCAGATCACAGACAGCAAGCCCGTTCACAAGAACAGAATCTGGTCCTTGGAGGGGATCAGTGTCTGTAACAGGACACAGCCAGAGTCCCCTCACAGTTGACCCGGCAGTGCTGTTTAACTGGGTTAAAGAGACGGACAACACAAATCATAGAAGAACATAAGACAAATTGAGTATCTCTAAATGGCAGAGAAAAAAAAAAAAGCCGCAAGTGTTTTTCCCATCTTTTGTTTTCAGTGTTTCTGTACTCATCTGATTATTCATCGCAGGCAAGGTAAAAAATGAATATTCTGAGTAAGAATTTGCTCTTGCCAAAGAATAAGAACAGAATCTGTGATACCATAAAACCCTGCAGGTCTGATATTCTCTGGTGAGTTCAGATGGCAACCTAAAGTAGGTGTCAGATTGTCAAGACTTTTATCTATCACGGGGCGAGGCGGCTAGTGGATCAGTATGGCTGGCCTATTCTACAGATGTCTGAAGATATTTTTATTAGAGCTAAAGTATAAGGGATTCTTCTTACAAAAATTAATAAGCATCCTGAAAAAGCAGTCATACCCACAGAATCATTCATTCAGTCAGAAAATATTAATACAAAATCATTGATGGTGTCTCTGCACCAGGTAACTTGCTCTGCAGGCGGCATGACAAGGGTTTGCCAGATAGAACTCACCTCTGCTTCCTATGACACACAGGTGAACAGCAGAAGCACAATTATGACAGCAGTGACAATAAAGCACTGCAAATGTTCCAGGAGGTAAAGCCCTGTGATCACACATACCCACACGTACCTTCTGGGTTTTGAATTATTGCTTTCACACATGCCTTGAGCTCCACAAGACCTGTTATTGTTTTGTGTGATCAATATTTATTTACAATTGCCTACTTCTTCACCTTCCTGCTACTGTGGACCATTTTGTGCATTTTTTCATTTCTTTTCCGAGGTGGTTTCCTTTTCCCTTTTGTGCTTATTTTAGTGAAGGTATCCTGGCAAACAATTCTCTCAACATTTGTTTGTGGGAAATAGCTTTATTTAGCCTTCGTTTTTAGAATGTTTTAATTAGCTGTGGAATTCTAGGTTAGCAAGTTATTGTTTCGTTTTTGTTCTTTACAAATATCTTCCCATTGACCTCTGTATTCAATTGTTTTCTTTGAGAATTTATCCCACAGACTTATATTACTGCTTTGGGAAAAAAAACAATTTTCCTCTTCTGTTTTCAAATTGCTTGTAATATACAATTTAGTTTTACTGTTGCATGCATAGATATTTCTTCCTACTTGGACATAGCCAAGCTTCATAAATCTGTAGGTTGAAGTTGCTTATCTGTATTGAAAACTCTTAGTCATTTTCTCTTAATTCTCAATCTTTTTTCCCCCAGAAACTTCAATCGCATCATTGTGAGATCTTTCTAATGTGCTTGGCATTTATCTCATGGTATACTCATATATTTTGATTCTTTTTTACTCTATCTACTGTCACTCTTTAGGTCTTTAGAACTAAAGAACTAAAGAGCCTCTTGATGAAACTGAAAGAGGAGAGTGAAAAACCTGGCTTAAAACTCAACATTCAGAAAACTAAGATCATGGCATGCGGTCCCATCACTTCATGGCAAATAGATGGGGAAACAATGGAAACGGTGAGAGACTTTATATTTTGGGGCTCCAAAATCACTGCAGATGGTGACTGCAGCCATGAAATTAAAAGATGCTAGCTCCTTAGAAATAAAGCTGTGACCAACCTAGACAGCTTATTAAAAAGCAGAGACATTACTTTGCCAACAAAGGTCCATCTAGTCAAGGCTATGGTTTTTCCAGTAGTCATGTATGGATGTGAGAGTTGGACTATAAAGAAAGCTGAGCACCAAACAATTAATGCTTTTGAACTGCATTGCAGCCACATGAATCTCTAATTTTATATCTCCAGTCCCACAGTTCTGCTAAAAGCTCTGTCTTTCTCGTTCTTAAGCTTCAGTGCCCTCTCTGGGCACATTCCAGATTCTCAGCCTCTTCCTCTATGAACAGATTTGATGAAAGCACTCAGGGAAACATGGCTCCAAGGTATCAGCTTAGACAAGGTTCTCTCCTTCCTGAAACCTCAGCCCCTTTAGGTCTCATGGCATCAGTACTTCATCGGTGACCTAAAGCATAAAATATTTATATTTTACTCAATATTTCTTAACAAGAAGACACACACACAACCCCCTGTAACCTAGAAGAACTCTGTCCTTGTGTTTTCCTCCATGTGGTGAGTGTGGATGGGAAGCCCTTTGACAATGACAGGGCAGTCCTTTTATTTAGACCTATTTAAGCTGACAAAGGTCCGTATAGTTAAAGCTACGGTTTTTCCAGTAGTCATGTACGGATGTGAGAGTTGGACCATAAAGTAGGCTGAGCACCGAAGAATAGATGCCTTAAAATTGTGGTGCTAGTGAATACTCTTGAGAGTCCCTTGAACAGCAAGGAGGTCAAGCGAATCAGTCCTAAAGGAAATCAACATTGAATATTCATTAGAAGGACTGAAGCTGAAGCTCCAATACTTTGGCCACCTGATGCAAAGAGCTGACTCATTGGAAAAGATCCTTATCCTAGGAAAGATTAAAGGTAAAAGGAGAAGGGTGTGGCAGAGGATGAAATGGTTAGATGGCATCACTGACTCAGTGGACATGAATTTGAGTAAACACCAGAAGACAGTGAAAGACAGAGGAGCCTGGTGTGCTACAGTCCATGGGGTTGCAAAGAGTCAGACATGACTTAGCAACTGAACAACAACAAAGGCACTTAATCACCCTGCATATGAACTCTAACTAGCAAAGCTGACTTCCGCTTATCAAGTGTACAAAATAAGTCACATCTTAATCGAGATAATTTTGCACAGAAACTTTTTGTATTATGGTTATGCTAACTCAGGTTCTCAGATCAGGCAAAGAGAGGACTGAGGCACAGCCACTTGGCGATTCCTTTAGGCTGGAAAGAACCCACTTTACTTTTGCTTTCCTTCCATCAGCCCAAGCTAGTCTCAGGGTCTCACCCAGATGCAAGGGAGATAGAAGAAATTAGTCCTTGGTTGGGAAGCTGCTTCTCAGAAAGATCTGCAAGGTCTGGAAGGGGCCCATGGATCTTCAGTGTCCAGCGGGCCATCCCCCTACAGCAGACACTTAGGAAAGGGGACCACTCTCTAGGGGTAATATAAGGGAATGAGACATGGAAGAATGGGAAGAAGAAGGGAGAAGATATGAGAGAAGTTGTTTTTTTAGAATGAAAGAGAATCCAAATAGTTCAATTCAGTTCAGTTCAGTTCAGTTCAGTCTCTCAGTCATGTCCGACTCTTTGCGACCCCATGAACTGCAGCACGCCAGGCCTCCCTGTCCATCACCAACTCCCGGAGTCTACCCAAACCCATGTCCATCGAGTCAGTGATGCCATCCAACCATCTCATCCTCTGTCGTCCCCTTCTCTTCCCGCCCCCAACCCTACCCAGCATCAGGGTCTTTTCCAATGAGTCAACCCTTCGCATGAGGTGGCCAAAGTATTGGAGTTTCAGCTTCAACATCAGACCTTCCAATGAACACCCAGGATTGATCTCTTTTAGGATGGATTGATTGGATCTCCTTGCAGTCCAAGGGACTCTCAAGAGTCTTCTCCAACACCACAGTTCAAAAGCATCAATTCTTCAGCGCTCAGCCTTCTTCACCGTCCAACTCTCACATCCATACATGACCACTGGAAAAACCATAGCCTTGACTAGACGGACTTTTGTTGGCAAAGTAATGTCTCTGCTTTTAAATATTCTATCTAAGTTGGCCATAACCTTCCTTCCAAGGAGTAAGCGTCTTTTAATTTCATGGCTGCAGTCACCATCAGCAGTGATTTTGGAGCCCCCAAAAATAAAGTCTGACGTTGTTTCCACTGTTTCCCCATCTATTTCCCATGAAGTGATGGGACCAGATGCCATGATCTTAGTTTTCTGAACGTTGAGCTTTAAGCCAACTTTTTCACTCTCCTCTTTCACTTTCATTAAGAGGCTCTTTAGTTCTTCTTCACTTTCTGCCATAAGGGTGGTGTCATCTGCATATCTGAGGTTATTGATATTTCTCCCGGCAATCTTGATTCCAGCTTGTGTTTCTTCCAGCCCAGTGTTTCTCATGATGTACTCTGCATATAAGTTAAATAAGCAGGGTGACAATATACAGCCTTGACGTACTCCTTTTCCTATTTGGAACCAGTCTGTTGTTCCATGTCCAGTTCTAACTGTTGCTTCCTGACCTGCATACAGGTTTCTCAAGAGACAGGTCAGGTGGTCTGGTATTCCCATCTCTTTCAGAATTTTCTACAGTTTATTGTGATCCACACAGTCAAAGGCTTTGGCATAGTCAATAAAGCAGAAATAGATGTTTTTCTGGAACTCTCTTGCTTTTTCGATGATCCAGCGGATATTGGCAATTTGATCTCCGGTTCCTCTCAGGCTTATAAGATAAAACACTTAACAAATTTAAGATATCATATATGAAACCTTTACAAGGTTTGTGTACCAATAAGAAAGAAAAGGGCTTCCCTGGTGGCTCAGTGGAAAAGAACATGCCTGGCAATGCAGAAGATGTGGGTTTGATCCCTGGGTCAGGAAGACTCCCTTGAGAAGGAAATGGTAACCCACTCCAATATTCTTGCCTGGAAATCCCATGGACAGAGGAGCCTGGTGGGCTTCAATCCATGGTGTCACAAAAGAGCCTGACATGCCTTAGCAGCTAAACAGCAAGAACAAAGAAAGAGGAAAGGTTACCAATGAGGTAATGACATAATGCTTTCTAATAATATCAATTAAAATGAGCTGATCAATTTCAAAGTTATTAAAGTGTTAATAAACTACTCATTTTTAAAATGTATTGGTGTATATTTGCTTTACAATGTGTTAGTTCGTGTTGCACAAGAAGTGAATCAGCTATATGTACACATATACCCCCTCCCTCCTGAGCCTGCCTCCCACCCCCCCCCACCCCACCCTCGAGGTGATCACAGAGCACTGAGCTGAGGTCTCTGTGCTATTCAGCGGGTTCCCACTAGCCATCTATTTCACACAAGATAATGGATACATGTCAATCCCAACCTCCCAATTCCTTAGACTAGAAAAAGTATGGTAGAAGAGAGTTTTAAAAGTCTTACCTTCCTTCTCCCCCAGAAGGCTACCCAACAGCTGAGGGTTACAGTAAATTTTACAGTAAATCCTGGAGTCCTAGAGCTGGTCCTCACGAAGCCTGGGAGAGAGGGACATTTCACTTCATTTATAGTGGCCCTGATTACGATTCTCCTTTGAAGCGCCTCACTTCCCCTTCTGCTTCTATTTGGTTTGCTTGTTGGGTTTGGCCTAAATGACACAGTCCATTTTTCTATTTTGTGCCCCTATACCTCAACTCCCATAGCTCTGCAGAGATCGGTAGAAGCCTCCTCTCACTGCTGAATGTAGGTATTGTAAACTCACCCAGTTATATTCTTCCTCATGGGTTAAATCAAAAAATATAACAGCTTTATAGAGCAAATCTAGGCCCTTGCTGTTAAATGCAGCCTATAATTAAGCAACCTGTATTTAAGTATTCCATGATAAATAATGTAAATCCCCTAATCATTTTACATATATGTTAATTTCTTGGCTCTTAAATGTTGTAAATTTTGACTTGACTCGAATTCAGTTTGATTTTTAGTTGGTGTATGATATGAGAAAGAAAGAACGACATGAAAGCCTTCTTGTGACAAATTTGGCAGGTCACAACATAGGACAGTGCTGCTGTTATTACAGCTAGCATTAAAATCCAAATGAATGTGCTATCAATCAATAAACATATTTTTCTGAATATATGCATAATGAATATGAACTCATTGTTACCATATGGGCTCCCTGGGTCAAAATCATTAAAATCCTCTGTCCTCGGGAGATAGAAATCTCTTGGTGAGGTAACAAATGTTTGGAAATCCTGCGTTCTTTATTTTGTTGCCAATATACATTAGGATTACTCAGATTAATCAGATCTTCACACATAAAGCAATACTAGTCATCATCCAAATGCATTAGCACAGCAAATATATTGCTATATAAATTGTCAAGGATGCATTTGCAGTGTCAGAACATTTCAGGGCTGGATGAGTCCTCAGAAACATCTGATAAAGTACCATCCCTGGCCGAATGTGTCAGTCATCTGTTTCAGCTCTCAATTTATTTAGCCTCTGCTTGAGTTCTTCCAGAAAGTGGGAACTCACCATTTCTCAAGCAGCTCACTTTGCTGCTGAATAATTCTAATTATTCATCTTGCCCTACTTCCCTCCTTTCATCTCCATCCATCACCTGCTTGTACCTTCTAGGACCACAACAAGGTTTAAGGAAGATAATGCTTGTCAAATGCCTGCTAGGGTCTCTAGGACATAAGAAATCATCAACTGAAATCATCATTTATTAATTTTATTTTCTTTCTACCCAACTTCCATCCGTGGAGATTTGACTTACATCTAGGATTTTGTTTAAGGGTAACTTCCTCCCAGAAGCCTGGATTCCTGAGACTAGGTTGTCTTCTGTATCTTCATTTTTATTCTGTGTCTACTCTCAGCTTCCTTGGGGCAGGAATTTCACCCTGCTATGGTTTTTATAGTACCTAGCCACTTATCCAGGCTTCCCTGATGACTCAGAGGTAAAAAATCCACTTGCAGTGCAGAAGACGTAGGCTCAATTCCTGGGTCAGGAAGATCCCCTAGAGAAGGAAACAGCAACTCACTCCAGTGTTCTTGCCTGGGAAATCCCATGGACAGAGAACCTGGCAGGATACAGTCCATGAGGTCGCAAGATTTGGACATGACTTAGCAATTAAACCACCACTACCAGTCACTTATTTGGCACACATAGATGGTTAATATGACTTTTTTAATAAATAAATAGATGAATGAATAACTGATATAGATATTAGGTGAAACGGCAGGTTCTATAGCTGGCTGCTGCTGCTGCTAAGTCGCTTCAGTTATATCCGACTCTGTGTGACCCCATAGACAGCAGCCCACCAAGCTCCTCTGTCTACTGGATTCTCCAGGCAAGAATACTGGAATGGGTTGCCATTTCCTTCTCCAAGGCATGCATGCATGCTAAGTCGCTTTAGTCATGTCCAACTCTGTGTGACCCCATGGACAGCAGCCCACCAGGCTCCTCTGTCCACTGGATTCTCCAGGCAAGAATACTGGAGTGGGTTGCCATTTCCTTCTTCAATAGCTGGAGCTACTTCAAATACTGAGTAATATGGCACAGCATGAAATGTGAATTATTTGTACAGCTTTTTTAGGGTATCACATTTCAGTATATCAGCAGATAAAAGCAAAGTCATGCTTATATTATGTACTTTCAAGATTATTCAAATATGTAGTAGTTGGGAGAAGGAAAGCAAAGCCAAGACTTTAGTTTCTGAAAATCTTTGCTCTGGTGATGATGCAACACGGCCTTTTAATAACTTTCCCAACAAAATTGTTCTTTTCTTGGACAGGTCGACCACTCCAAACTGAATAGTCATTGTTTAGTTTTGTAGGTTTTCTTTGCTCCAGATTCGATAGTTTCCTGGTTCACACATATCCCTTAACAGTTTTTCCTTTAGAAAGACAGGTTAGATCTAGGGATACAGTAAGAAAGCTTTCATTTTGTATCAAATATAGATTATTTGCACTTGGGTCTGTTGATTTGTATCAGGTTTTATGTTTGTCTAGAAGAATCAGCCCTTCCTGGGCTCACATGAAGCTCTCGTTCCATCTCGACACTTCCAGGCTGTACACTTGAGTGACTGATGTCATATCTGAAATTGATGTTTCCCAATCTTCTTAGCTGCTGCTCCTTTCAGAATTCCACTCATTTCTCTTTCTTGTAGAGGTCCTGGCAAACAATATTTTTGGTGTTTAATTTTTATTTTGGACATTATTTACTTATATTTTTCTTGGGGATATTAATCGAAAGAAATAGGCACAAACTCAAACTAGATTAAATTAAGGGTGAAGGATGGGTCCCCTACATTGGGAGTGTAGTCTTGTCCACTGGCTCACCAGGGAAGTCCCTTATGTTTTGTTTTTTTTTTAATTTTCATTTATTTACCAACGGGGAAAGGGATGGTGGGGAGGGGCAACATAGGGATGGAGAATTAAGAGCTACAAACTGTCATATAAAATAGGCTATGAGAATATATTGTACAACCCAGGAAATATAGCCAATATTTTATAATAACTATAAATGGAATACGTGTGCTTGTGCATGCTCAGTCACTCAGTCATGTCCGACTCTTTGGGACCCCATGGACTGTAGCCCACCAGGCTCCTCTGTCCATGGAATTTCCCAGGCAAGAATACTGGAGGGTTGCCATCTCCTGCTTCAATGGACCTTCCCGACCCAGGGATGGAATCCACATCTCCTTCACTGGCAGGTGGATTCTTTACCACTGAACCACCTGGGAAGCTCCCATATAAACAGAGTATAACTGTGAATCACTATATTGCACACTTATAACTTATATAATAATGCACATCAACTGTACTCCAATAAATAAAAAGTTAAAAAAAAATAAGAGTGAAGGAAAGGAAACCATCACATAATATCAGAAGAATCCCATGGAGCAAATTCTCTTTCTCTATGATAACGTGATCTTTCACAGATGTCCTATATCATGGTTATTTTCTCCTCTGGGTCCTAGCTTTTCCTTGGCACTCTGTGTTCTTGTTTTCCATAGTAATTACTAATACCTGTCTTTGAATTGCCATGGCAGTGACTCAGTTTTGTCTTAAAACTCTAGTGCTCAGCACCACTGGATTCGGTCTTATTTTTTATCATTTATCTTGGCAGAGAAAGTTTTCGATTACACATACACTTTAATAATCGATTATTGGCAGAAGTGTGAGGGTGTCTGGTCCAACAGGGACGCCTGTGCCCACGTCCTCTAGGGGTGCAGCCCGGCCTTGACTGCTCTGCTGCCATAGCACACCCTTACGTTTTAGATTTTTTCCCTTTGAACACCTAGCAGACAAGAAAACTCTATTATTAGACCTCAGCCCAAAAAATTCCTTGATATACACCACACTGACAATTCTGTGTACCTCACTAAAAACTGCAGGTTCTTGAAAGATCAATTCTGTTACCCAATTTAAAGATTCTAATTATTTTAAATTAAGTATTTAAAAATACATAGGAAGTTGAGTAATTTCGAAACCAGGAATTTTATATGTCAATGAAGCATTGGATCTTTAATTTGTCCTTGTGGATGCATGGCAAGTGTTAGTACTAGATTTCCCCAGCTGTATTTTCAGGAATAAAACAAATATTGGGCAACTTATATGCAAAGGCATTTACAAGTCCACTAAAATACAGACTAACACAAATTTATCTAATTCTCAGAATCTCATCTAAAACTCATGTATCTCCATTCTGAAGCAGACATGTGTCCTAATATAATTCTTCATTTTTAAAATTGTTATTTATGACATACACATGAATACACTGATTAGACATGTTTATATGTAGAAACTGCATTATCGGCTATATTGTATTGAATTGTATGTTTTTCTTTTGCATATGTCATTTTTATTTCTCATCTTATAGAAATTTTACATTGCAAGGTTATAATAAATGCAAGGATAGTAATATGCATTATTTTCACTGGTTAATCGAAACATATATTGGTTGACTATTCACCAATTTTAAACTGGAGTTGGCTTGTACATCAATGAATGAAGTAGCTAATTCTTTGCATCCTTATGGAATCTTTCCTGCTTTTATTTTCCAAAATGTAAAGACTCCACCAATTCATACATTTCCATCCCAGGCAAAGACTATCTGATCTCTGCTCTGATTCTTCCTCACTGGGAAACTTTTAAGTTTTCGTCTCTTTTCTTCTGAGAGATATCTCAAGTTCATGATAGCTTTCTCAGGCCTCCTTTATTTTCTCATTGAAAAACCAGGAATTTATTTTCTTCTCTCTAATATTTCAGGTTAAAACGATACTCCCTGAGCTTGGGATGAGCATGTATGCACTGATATAATGACAATGAATAACCAACGAGGCCTTACTGCATAACACAGGACCTCTCCCCAAAGTTGTGTGGCAGCCTGGATGGGAGACAAGTTTCGAGGAGAATGGGTGCGTGTATGGCTGAGTCTATTCACTGTTCACCTGAAACTACCACAACATTGCTCATTGGCTCTACCCCACTACAAATTAAAAAATTTAAGAAATCGGTTCATGGGGTTGCAAAGAGTCGGACACGACTGAGCGACTGAACTGAACTGAATAATAAATAGAAAAAACATTTTTAAAGCCATGGTAGATACCTTCAAGGAACTCACAAACTAGCAGAACAAAAATATCAAAGATAAACTATAATATTTCAAGGTAGTAAGTGCTTTAATTGGGATGAAACAAAGAACTATCAGAATACAGACAAGAAAGAAATCAGCCTTTAAATATGTGGGAAAGTTGGGAGACATAAGGATAAAAAGTGTAGTAATCTTTTAGTAAGGAAATGGTAGACAAATAAAGTATTAGTTTAGGAGTGCAGTAGCAATAGTAGCATAATTAAATGTGGATATGTTAATATAAATTTAATACAGAGTCTAAAGCATATATGCTCCTTTCAAAAGAAAACAGATGTGATAAAGTGTAGTCATTGCTCCTTGTGATGTTTCAGAAACACCTTAATGTCAAACAGTAGACAGATGTGTATTTTTAACCAACAGAGAAGGTGAAAGTACTGCAAAAAGAAAAAAATTCTTAAAAAGTTGCCAAGCTGCTATGCTATTTATTTGATGAATCCCAGGCAGATCTGATTTTAAAGGAATCCTGTCACTTTCATCAGTTATCATTCCTGTGAGGGGACTAAAATCCTTCTAGAGCTTTTTATCAGACTTTCTGAGCTATATCTCCATCTTCACCAACAACTGGTTTCTCCTTTTGGTGTTGCTGCCACCTTGTTGTCTGACATACTGAGGTTCTGCGAGAAAAGTTTAGCAGCAGCTGAAATTATTGTGTGGCCTGTTAAAGTCTGAGAGCTTGTGAAGCTGAGGAGAGGTGTGTGCCTGTGGGTGACTGCTTGACTTGTGCACATTCATGGTGGTTCTTCTCTGACATCTACTACAGTGGGTTCCATGTTCAAACATTAGTTCTGCCCAAACCACCTTAGGAGTCTGTGAAAATTTCTCGTCAGTAACAGCAAGCATAATTTTTTATTTTTATTAAGAAATTTTTAAGTTTTCTGTTGTTGAGTCACTAAGTCATGTCTGACTCTTTACGACCCCGTGGACTGCAGCATATGAGGCTTCCCTGTCCTTCTCCATCTCCCAGAGTCTGCTCAGACTCACGTCCATCGAGTTGGTGACGCCACCCAATCATCTCATCCTCTATCACCCCCTTCTGCTCCTGTCCTCAATCTTTTCCAGCATCAAGGTCTTTTCCAGAGTCAGCTCTTTGCATCAGGTGGCCAAAGTATTGACGCTTCAGCATCAGTCCTTCCAGTGAATATTCAGGACGGATTTCCTTTAGGATTGACTGGTTTGATCTCTTTGTTCTCCAAGGGGCTCTCAAGAGTTTTCTCCCGCACCGCAATTCGAAAGCGTCAACTCTTAGGCACTCAGTTTTCTTTATGGTCCAACTCGCACATCCGTACATGATTAATGAAAAAACCATAACTTTTATGATTGCTTTCTACACTATGAGAAAACATACTGAAACTTCTTCAGAGGTGCTGAAACTGAGGATTCCTCCCCAGAGTTGGCAGCTAAAAAGTTATTGGTGAGCAGTGGGAAGAGTTTGAGTATGATGGTAAAAACCACAGACAGAATTCTGAGAGTGGTTCCTCCTCCAACTCTTCCATGACACAGTAACATGCAAAAAACCCACGTCCCTCTTCTTGAAAATTAATTACTCAGGGTAGGTCTTGGGATGGAACATCTGTGTTTGATTTCTTGGTTAACTGCTAACTGCCTTCGGGTTCTCAGTGCTGTCTGCACATGAGAATCACCTGGAGCTTTTAAAACTCACTGACCCCCAACATCCCAGACCAGTTAGATGAGAATCTGTGGGGTTAGTACCCTCAAAACAGCATTTTTAATGCTTCTCAAGTGATTACAACATATATCCAAGTTTGAAACCAGTACTGACTTTTTGTCCCTGGTAAGTCATTTCATCTGTCTTCACCTATGCTTTTCTATCTGCAAAATGAAATGTTTTAGATGTTCCAACCTCTTCCAGTCCGTATCAAAGGAGGGGGCCGTGAGAGTGTTTAGTGAAAGGGACTTCCCACATCCTTCTCAGTAGGAACAGCCTGTGTTTATGATTCAATGACAGAGCTCATAGCCCCAAGGGACAGAACACTTGGGCATCCTCAGAAGGTAGAGAGCTTAGTCTCAAGCTACGACTTCCATCCTAACTGCCACAGAAGAGCAGAGGAAGCATCAATAATCCACTAATTCACTAGTCAATATTCTTTCTACCAGGCCAAACCACACTTATCATCTTGTCTTCAACACTTTGCTTCCTGGGGTTGCAGCCAGTGAATAAGCCAGACCAGAGGATGCAGGATTTTAGCTACCAGTTCTGTTTAGAGAAAAATTCATGACTGTGCTCCTAAAGTTGAGCCAGAAAGAGCCAAGTGCAAAGGAGTCCATGTAAGCATATCAAGATCGGGGAAGAAGACTTACATGACCTGGAAGGGAAAAAAAAACCAAAGTGTGCCTCAATGGCCCTGATGCCCAAGCTGGGATGGGTACCACTGGCAAGAGGTAAGTCATGTGGGAATGAAGATCAAGCTCAGGTTAAGTCATTGGCTCAATCTAAGGATGCATCTTAGGGTCCCCAGACTTCAAGTCAGGAGTGATTTGGCAGATTAAGGTCAGCATGTCAAAGAGATGGGGTTCCCTCCAAAGGGACATACTCTTTTTTTCAGTTGGTTATTCCATTCCTGGGATCCCAGAATTTGTTGCCGCATTCACTTGGAAATGAATCCTGAACAGTCAAAGTCTTGCCCTCACACTACCCTCATCCTTGTGTCTTTGTGGTCCCTCCTTGAGACCTCGTTCATCTTTCATTTTACTTAGCACCAACCATAATGCTTGGCAAACCAGAAGCTCTTCATAAATCTTTTTCTTCCTCTGCAATAAAAATTTGGGGGAAAGGATTGAAAATGTGGTGGAGAAGGAAATGGCAACCCACTCCAGCATTCTTGCCTGGAGAACCCTATGGACAGAGGAGTCTGGTGGGCTACAGTCCATGTGGTCACAAAAAGTCAGACACAACTGACGTGACTGAGCACATTGCAAATGTGAGAGGCAAAGGAGAAATGGATGTCCAAATGGGTAGAAGAAAATCATACATGAAGTCAGGGCAGGACAAGGAGTAGAGCATACTCTGCCCTAATCACAGGCTGCAGTGTGAACATCTCTTCATTAGAGCTTCCTCCCAACATTAGCACATTGGAACATCTGTTTATAGCTCTGTTACCATCACTAGTCTGTGAGCATTTAGTGGGCAGTGTTTGGACTCTCTTCTTTTTAAATTAGCTAGAGACTAGCTGAGAGGATGGGAGTTATTAAAATAGGGATGGCCTTGGACATCAATATTCCAAAATAAGTTCTTGGCTCCCATTTGATATGACTGTAATTGTGGAAGTGTAATTGTTTATACTAAGAGCCAGGCACATGAAAGAGAAAAACATTCCTCTAAAATATATTCAGAACCTGGGGACATAGCTCAGATGTCTATTCCATACCATTCTCTATAAGAACAGGCTGATGGGATAAGAAGTTCTCCCACCTCTGGCAAGGGCCCTCAACCATCAGCCTCCTGATGGGAGAAAGGAAGAGCAGAGAAGATGCAACTGAAAAGCCAAGAGTTTGCTAAGATCTATGGTCCTAATGCTTCAAGGCCTGTAGAGGAAAGAAGACCAGGACAAATGGGGTCCCTAGGTAATGGGGGATCCCACGACAGGAGGGCACTGGACAGCTTTCCAAGGTGTTCCCAAGAGACCTTTATTCTTCTGAAAAGTCCTGTCTCACTCACCATGACATATGAACAATAGATTCAGACATTTTTGTCTGAGCCTCACCTCTCAGGATCCATGCCAATCATGACATCTGGGGGAAGCTGATGAGTTCCACCCAACCATACTCACCTTCTGCAGAGTAATGCCTGAAAGCTGGCCAGCAATCTCAAAAGCCATGGTCACTGAGAGAAAGTTTCAGAACATACAGATTTTGGAATATCAGGGAGTGGGGGAATTGAGGAACAGTGTAACAAGAAGAGTCAGCCAAGTCTGCAGTGAACACAGAAGTGTGTCCAAGGATGACACCTATGTGGGAGCCAGGCAAACCAGGAGTTTGGTCTGTAGACACTCATGTAGAGCCAAGGTAATACCTTATCCTGTATTCCTCTTATCCTCTTAGAGGAATACAGGAAAAGACAAGGACCTTGAACTTGACCGAATGGTTTTCGAAGAGAAAGCAATTCTAAACTGAGGGCCTGATAAGATCCATGTGTTAAATATCTTGTTATAAATAGAAGTGGAGCATATAAGTTCCATTGTCCACAAAGCTTTTTAGTTTGGGTGTAGGGAAATAAAGCAAGTTACATTTTTATGCCCCTGAGTTTTGGACTAACATTCCTGAGACTTTGTAGTCAGTTGTATTTTGTGATCCCAGCCGTTAGGACTGGAGCTGGTTTTCTTCCGTGCTGAAGTGCTTGGTTGTACCTTCTATGCTTTCAGCCCTGTGCCAGGTCCTCAGGATGTAGATTGCTGAGGAAGATGACTCAGATTCTGCTTTTGTGAAGCCGAGAGCCCAACAAGGAAGGGAGAAGTTGTTGGTGAGACAGGATAACTAACCGGGAAATGCAGGATGCCAACAGGGAACAGAACCAGGAGACCTCGCTTTATATGGAAGTCGGGGAATCCTCCTTGAGGGGTCATCTTTAAGCTCAGACCTGATCAAGTCAGGGAACAAGAGAGAAAAGAGCATTCTAGGTGAAAGGAATTTCCCAAAGCTTTCAAGTCCCTCATCTCACACAAAGAGGCCAAAGTAATCCTGATTCCAGCTAGAGAGCAATTACAGACACCTGGACTCCAAGGCTCAAGGAAAAAGACCTTTCAAGTTCAAAATATTCATGGTATCTGCTACTGGAGCCTGTAGATGACACTTTATTTAACACATATAACTTAGTGTGTTTCTGGAAACATAGACTTGAGCCCTCCCAACTAAATGCTTTCTGAAAGTTTAGTCAAGAAAGTCAACATATTTGGAAGATTCTTAACCATTCTTCCAGCCAACATGTTCTGTAAAGGGGAAGTGGTAAATACCCTCAGCTTCAGGGACCATCACTTCTCAGTCACCACCATGCAACTCTGCCTCTGTAGTGTGACATCAGCCATAAACAATATGTGAATGAATGAGCCTGTCACTTTCCAATAAAACATCATTTACAAAACTAGGTGGTGATGGACCAGATTGGGCCTGCGACCACAGTTTGCCAATGCTTGTTCTAAACAGTCTAAATAAAAAATACCCTAAAATCTATTCCTGGACTAATCTGGAGAATAGGGAATTTGACTGTAGACTATATGCTTTTTTTTTTCCAAGTTATTGATGATTTTATTTATTTATTTATTTATTTAGGCTGTACTGGGTCGTCTCCAGTTTTGAGGAGCAGGCTCTAGGGTGCGTGGTTTTCAGTAGTTGCAGTTCCCCGGCTCTAGAGCACAGGCTCAGTAGTTGTGGTGCATGGGCTTAGCTGTTCCTTGGCACGTGGGATATTCCTGGACCAGGGATAAAACCCGTGTGTCCTGCATTGGCAGGCCAATTCTTTACCTCTGAGTCACCAGGGAAGTCTTTGTCTATGATTTTGCTTGGCAGAATTACTTAGCAGTTAGCTGGAGACACCACTATTGAATGTTGTAGTAGTTTCATTGCTGGAAACATCGTATTTGGCTAGGACCAAATGACATGCCCCTGTGTAGCTGCAAGAGAGATGAGAAAAAAAGTAATTGATACTTTGAGAAAACAAGTAACCAACACAGGAAGATGTTGTGGGAGGGGGGCTCAGCTTGATCAGGTAGTTGCATTAGTGGGGATGAGTTTCAGCAACAAAAACACCTATGTCCCTTCCATGTTAACTGTCCCTCCTGCTTCTGCAAGGACTTTCCATCATTACTGATGTCACTCAAGGACCCTAAGTGACAGAAGGTTTCATTTACTGCTGGTTACTGTGGCAAATAGTATATTAAAAAAGCAGAGATATTACTTTGTCAACAAAGGTCCGTCTAGTCAAGGCTATGGTTTTTCCAGTAGACATGTATGGATGTGAGAGTTGGGCTATAAAGAAAGCTGAGCACCGAAGAATTGATGCTTTTGAACTGTGGTGTTGGAGAAGACTCTTGAGAGTCCCTTGGGCTGCAAGGAGATCCAACCAGTCCATCCTAAAGGAGGTCAGTCCTGGGTGTTCATTGGAAGGACTGATGCTGAAGCTGAAACTCCAATACTTTGGCCACCTGATGTGAAGAGCTGACTCATTTGAAAAGACACTGATGCTGGGGAAGATTGAGGACAGGAGGAGAAGGGGACAACAGAGGATGAGATGGTTGGATCACATCATCAACTCAATGGACATGAGTTTGGGTAAACTCCGGGAGTTGGTGTTGGACAGGGAGGCCTGGCGTGCTGTGGTCCATGGGGTCGCAAAGAGCTGGACATGACTGAGCGATTGAACTGAACTGAACTGAACCGTGGCAGAAGGGAAAGTTACCAGAGTGTGGTAAGTTACACACTAGACCTTTATGTTTTTTCCCAGAAGTTGTACACATGATTGTCTCTCACATTTCAGTGACAAAGCGAGTCACGGATATGCTAAGTTTTGATGGTGTGGGGGATGCAGACGTATCCTAAGCCTACAGAAAGAGTGAGAAAAAAATCATTCTGCAGAGCATGGAGGCTACCAGAACACAGTCAGCAGCTGGCCTGAGAGGCTGGGACACGAGGCAGGGGGGATGGGAATGGGAGCTCAGAAGACAGATGCAGATGGAGATCCCAGGGAGGAGAACAGGCTGAAAGGAGGCCCCTTTCCCTCAGAGGAAAGGACCACAGCCACAACAGGTGGGCGTCAAGAGGCTTCCGGAAGTCTCTGGCATGGCCATTACCCAGTTCAGTTCAGTTTAGTCGCTCAGTCGTGTCTGACTCTTTGCAACCCCATGGACTGCAGCATACCAGGCCTCCCTGTCCATCACCAACTCCCGGAATTGACTCAGACTCATGTCCATTGAGTCTGTGATGCCATCCAACCATCTCATCCTCTGCTATCCTCTTCTCTCACCTTCAATCTTTCCCAGCATCAGGGTCTTTTCCCATGAGTCAGTTCTTCCCATCAGGTGGCCAAAGTATTGGAGTTTCAGCTTTAGCATCAGAGTTGTTTAGTCATTTGCCATCACCCAAGATTCCCACAAATTTCTAACTGGCTACAATCCTAACTGAGAGGTCTGCATCTATTAGGTGGAGGAGAGTCCTTCTTGGACTCAGAGCTACCCCGTATGACAATCAGAGGTGTCCCCCAGCAGTCAGGGAACATGGTCTTGTCCCGGAAGATCACTTTTTATGGAAAAACACCTGAAATTTCCTATGAAAACATGTGAAAAGAAAACTGAAGTGCTCACCACACACCTGCATGCTGAGAAGGGTTTTACCTCATCATACATTTTTGTCAAAACATCCCCATGATTCCATCTCTTTCCTGTGTTTACTTCTCTCCCTGCTGGTGGCCAGGCTGGGCAGGGGTCTTTCTTCTGCCAGGGCGGGGGTCTGGTCACCATCCTTTGGACATCTGGCTCCACGTTCCCCTCAACAGGCCAGGTAAGTCAGCTCTATCTGGCTGCTTCATGCTTCACTAACTAAACCAGAGTCAGCACCGCTGTTAAAAACAACAGTTGTAAAAGATGAAAGAGAGACGAGAGCAGGTGGGCTGTGGGGGCTGAGATGTTACACCTACAAAGTCTGCAGAGAAAAAGAATTTCTCTGTGCAGCTCCCTGCACTTTCAAACACACACACACACACACAAACACGTGCATCTGCTTGGAGCCAAAAACAAAGAAGGACTGAGCCAGAAAGGGAGCGGTCCTACAGCACAAAGGCACACACGAAACATCCCCCTGGGCTCTGCCTGAGGATGCTAACGTGCAAAAGCCTGAAAGACACCCTGATGGTTTCTCTTTGTTGCTGCTATTCCATCCCTCAGTCGTGTCCAACTTTTGCGACCCCATGGACTGCAGCTCGCCAGGCTTCCCTGTCTTCACCATCTCCCAGAGCTTTGTCAAACTCATGTCCATTGAGTCTCTGCTCCACTGTATACGCTCCTGGATGCAGAGACCTTGACTTTTTCACCATAGTAGCCTGTGCCCAGTGCATTGCCTTTAGGTACACAAAGCAGGCTGACTAAGGAAAGAAAAGAGAGTGAAGAAAATAAATAGAACTAGAAGCAAAGAAGAGGCATTTCTATTTTGCTTCTGCAAAAGATTTGTTTGTAGTTCCCTTAAATGATGTGTGTCTGGGGGGCATATCTGGATATCTCTTTGGAGACCATTAATTACCTGACACGTGGGCAACAATCAGGAAAGAAATCATAAAAACAGTGTCTGTTTCAATAGGACTTTTTTATTTGCTTTCTCATTCAGTTATCAAGTCTCCTCTGTTTTCAGCTGACGTAAAAGAGGTTTTGTCTCTTTGGTTTTCTTAGCTGACATTGATAATATCAAAATAGGGGATAATAAAATATGGCACATTTTTTTTTCCAATCGGGAATTGGAGAGTATGATTCAATATATAAAACTTCATTCCTTCTTATTTATTCATTGCTTTGATAAATATATTTTAAGTACCTACCATGTGCTGGACTTTGTGGTGGTGGTCCATATTGACTTAAAATTTGCAACCTGTAGTAGAAAGCATTGCATTTTTAAAAATATTTTTGTTTTTAACTGAAAGATAATTGCTTTACAATGTTTTGTTGGTTTCTACCATACATCAACATGCATCAGCCATAGTAATACGTATGTCCCTTCCCTCTTGAACCTCCCTCCCACCCCATCTCACGCCTTTAAGTAATGAACACTTCAACTGAAGTGATAGCTTCAATCTTCATCTTTGTAATCACAGAAAAAGCCCTTATCTTTCTGGTTACCTTCGCTTTATCGAAGGTGAAACAGGAATAGTGTTACATGCTCAAAGCACTAACACGAAGGAAAAGAAGTGAGAAAAAATAAAATCCTGTGCTGGGCACAGAGGAGGCACTAGATAAGAAATGTTTTGTTTTCTTTTTCTTAAATAAGTGCCAGACTAACCAATTAATAACCTATATAGTCTTTTTATTACAAAAGATGTAAGTATCAGAATTTCTGAGGTAAAATGTCTTCCTTCTATTTTTTGAGCAAATGTAGATGTGGCTAAACAGTCAGCACACACACAGTTGCTGGCTGGAACTCTGAGGTTTACAAGAGATTCGGAGTGAATAGTGTGATATTCCACAGGGTTACTCTCTGAGGGCTGGGCTCGCCAGAAAATTATTCTCAGAGCATGGAAGCTTTGACCTGCACATGGAAGGTGGGGAAGGTTCATAAAGACACAGAGAAGGATGGAAGGCTTACCTGGTAAGGTTTAGGTGGTAAAGAGCTCAATGTGAACCAGGTTCCAAGAGTCAGGGTGCAGGAAGCAGCCCAGCACCAGCCTTGAGCCTGACAGTGGGTTTCCATTGCTAGTCACTGATGGCCAATTTCTAACCATGAATGCTTTGGGGGAATCTTGTGTGTAAACCTTCTCCTGGGTTAGGACATGAGGGAGATGAAGAAAACTCAGTCACATTCACTCCCCAAGAAGCATATGCCACGTTTCATAAAAGAGAATTTCAGCACTGTGTCTTTTAGGCACAAAATTGATGGAGGGCAAGTCTTTGCTGGATGCCATCCAAACTCCAGATCATTGATGCATCCACTCTGTAACTTATTTATTAAACATGCCAGCCACAACATATTAGGTTAAAAGCAACTTATAACTCAATTATTTCCCATCACTGCCTTTTAAACCTACTTTATTCTCTCTCTTCCTCATCAAATAAAACACAGTTCCATACCTTATTGGATCACTTTTAGATATTAACACACCCTCTCATTCTTAAGTTGCCAGAAACGAGTCTAATATTGAAACTTCAGTCTGCCGTGCAATATAAAGTTTTTGTTCCCACCTCCTCACACAGGCCAGGTCTGTGATTCTGAAGATGAGCAATGGGAGACACTTCTTTCTTCTCCGCTCCCAGTCTCCCAGTGTGTGTGTGTGTGTGTGTGTGTGTGTGTGTGTGTGTGTGTGTGTGTGTGTGTGTTGTTGCTGTCGTTGTCATTCAGTTGCTCAGTCGTGTGTCTGACTTTTTGCAACCCCCACGGACTGCAGCAAACCAGGCTTCCCTGTCCAGTATCTCCTGGAGTTTGCTCACTCAGGTCCATTGTTTCAGTGATGCCATCCAACCATCTCATCCTCGTTGTCTCCTTCTCCTCCTGCCTTCAACTTTCCCCAGCATCAGGGTCTTTTCCAGTGAATCACCTCTTCAGATCAGGTGGCCAAAGTATCGGAGCTTCAGCATCAGTTCTTCCAACAAATATTCATTGTGTGTGTGTGCAAAACTGTGTATCTGTATATTAGTATACAGATAGAATTATATATTTTGTGTATACTATAACCGTATAGAATTATAAACAAAATACAGTGCAATCTTGACTTCCACAACTGCCTCTGCCATGAGCTTCTTCCATGCAGTAGATCTGCGAATGTGAACTTTTCATGTGGAGCCCGTCTGTGGGTTCAGACGTACTCAGTGTTTCTCCACGTCATCTTTCCCTTAATGCAGGTAATGCACTCTTCATCAGACCTCCTCCAACTCTTCCTGAGCACCTGTTTGGGATCAACCATTTATGTATGAGTTGCCTTGCCCTAGTGGGTAGGTCTTTAGGGTGAACACTTTTCAGAATTGCCCAAGCCTGTTTATGCAAGTACCATTCTGGTTCAAGGGAAATACTTCATACATTTGTGTCCCCAATAGTGGAAAATCAGTGTGCCATCCTACAAGCCTGCTAAGTGCTCTGCCGTCAGGGGCATACCCAGCTAGCTTTGTCCTTATAGACCTTACTAGTCTGGAGACCAAGATCTTCTTCTGACATATTACATGGTCTCCATTCTTCAAACACCAGGAGGCATATGAACCCTGCTGTAGCAGGTTTCTTCTCAGAAATTCTCACTACTAAGGTGTCCTGTCTTCTCTTATAAATAGGCTGGTGATGCGCCATCAACATGTACTGAGTCATTCACAGACGTTTTCAGCTCTCTGGTGAGATAGTGAGTTGCCCGGCAGTGGAAGCATTCAAGTCTAGGTGGCTATCAGCTGAGAACACTAAAACCACGATGCATTGGCAGGGAAGGTGGTTGGCCTCTGAGAAGAGGCTTTGGGGCATCCGTCTTCTCCATGTGCTGTCAATGAAGCACTGTCTTCTCCTCTGTTGTCCTTAGGATGACCTCAAAGCAAATAATCCCAGGTGGCCCTAGTGGGGAGGAGCCAATGCAGGAGACCTCAGAGACGTGGGTTCGATCCCTGGGTCAGGAAGATCCCCTAGAGGAGGAAATGGAAACCCACTCCAGTATTCTTGCCTAGAGAATCCCATGGAGAGAGGAACCTGGGGGGCTACAGTCCACAGGGTCACAAAGAGTCCGACATGACCGGAACGACTAAGCACGCACAAGCCTCAAATTTGAGGCTCAGAAAAAAATTAGCAGTGCACCAGTGACGTGCCTGTGGCCCTTTCATGTGACACGACCGGGCGCTTGCCCTCCTGACTCAGCTCACGACCTCTGCCACACCGGGACCCTCCGCTGCCAGCAACATGAATCAGCTGGGAACCGACATTTGTTAGGTCGGGAGCCAAGCGTCAGGAAAGGCTAAGTCATCATGCGTCCCTTATTCCACAAATCAGAAAGGATCCTTTTCATGGAGGGGATAATCGAGGCCGAGAGAACTGGAGGCTTCCCCGGAGGTGCGCAGAGGATACAGCAGAGCTGGGGGTGCGGGGTCAGAGCAGGTCTAGGGGTTCCCGTAGTCCACCGCCTCCACTCAGACCCTGTGCCCACTCATTATGGTCAAGGGTTCCGCCCCAGCATCCCAGCCACGCCCGGGTGCTTCTTAGACACGAAGACAGAGTGCGGGGAGAACGCGAACATTAATCAAGTGTCTGGTGCCTCCTTCCCCTGACACCTCGCTGGGGGACCCCTGCAGCAGGGAACCAGCAGAACGCAACGGAACAGCATGCGCAGCGGTCACAAGCAGCCTGGCCATGTAGACCCCGCCCTGGTTTGGTAACAGCAGCGATTCCTAAAAGAAACAGAGGGCAGCAAACAGCCTGCTTTCTGATCCCAATCTGATGCAGAGGCGGCACATTATAAAAGCATTAGCACTCAAGCAAGACTTGCGATCCCGAGCGCCTGGGGCGGGGTTGGGGGTTGGGGGGCGGGGGGGAGGTAGGGAGGGCGGACATCAGTGGTAATTTATCAGAACCCAGGATCGCACGCGGAGGCCAGTGACACTCCGATGTCCCCGTGCGAACCAAGGCGTGTGCGCACGAGGTTGGAGCCTGGCAGCTCTCTGAACACACCCGTCCTCTAGTGTTGGGGGCGAGACTCAGGCCTGGCTTGGGCACAGGGGATGGGCTCAAGATCTCACTTCCAAAGTGAGCAGATGGTGCAACCCATGTTCCAGGCGCGAGAGAGATCACGCCCAGCTCGCACGAGCATTTTGACAGAGCCCCAGATAACGCATTCATCAATCTGACATGGGATCTGACAGGGTCTGCCTGCTGGCCCCCGGCCCCCTTCACAGCAGGGCGAAATCCTCCAATTATGGAGGTCACAGATGTCAGAGCCTCCCTAGCACATAACCTGAAATGTCAAAGTCACCCTCTGCGACTCTTTATCGGGTTCTCTGAAATAAAACTTCCATCTCTCATCACATATTGAAAGGTCCAACTGAAGACTGGATCTTCTTTGAAGAAAATGGGTGATTCGCCCTCTGGTTTCAGGTTGCCTGGGTGTCCAGTTCTTCATCCTTCCTGCTTCAAAACACCGTGCCCTTGGTCTGGCTTCTCGCTGGTGAGCAAATTCCTGTTACCAAAACAGGGAGGAACCCTGAGCTGGGAATTAGAAAACCTGATTCTATGTGTTGCCATTCCTTTGACTTTCTGAGTCTTAGTTTTCAGAGCTTTGAAATGGAAATAGTGGGCAAAGTGAAGCCTAAAGGTACATGAGGCTCAAAAGCATCCGCAAAATACAAAACAATCTTCACCATGATTAAACTGAATTTACTAGGAATAAATCAAAGTATGCTGCTGGTTCCCTGAAGCTAGTTTCCATCAGCTGTCTTCACTGTGTGACCTCTCCCCAGATGTGGATCCCTGGGGGTCAAGTTTAGGTGAAGATTGTGTCAAGCCAGGAGCGAGTGACAAGGAGTGGTGGTGAATACGCTGGAAGCACAAGGGAAAGGTAAGAATGCACGGAGGAGGACAGCAGGGACGAGGACCAGGTTGTGGCGAGCTTACATCAAGTCGAAGAGTCAGAGTCTGGAGAGGAGAGGAGCTTGAGATCCAAGGTCCGCAGCCAAAGGCGATGCGTTATCACAACACCTGACATTTTTATAGGGCACTAAGAGTCACACCGCAGTTTCATAGGGATTGATTCAGTTAACAATCGCTTTTTAATTAAAAATGTTCTCAGGCCCTGGGGATTCAACAGGTTGAGAACCAGGGCTCAGCGTGGCCATTACATCTCATGGCATCCTTTTCTGGTCCTGTCTCATCCGTCACTCCTCCTACAGGCTCTGGAAGTTCTGGATTCCACCCGGCCGAGGCAGCTACCAGATTTCATTCAGCAAGTCTGAGCGTGGCTCTTCCCACCCCTTCAGTGTGAGGCCCTCGAAAGGAGGGACTTTCTTTCTGCATCCTTATTCCCTTGAAAGTGGAAGTGTTAGTTGCTCAGTTGTGTCCAACTCTTTGTGACCCCACGGACTGTAGCCTGCCAGGCTCCTCTGTCCATGAAGATTCTCCAGGCAAGAACAATGGAGTGGGTTGTCATGCCCTCTTCCAGGGCATCTTCCTGACCTAGAGATCAAAGGGTCTCTTTGACCCAGGAACCCAGGGTCTCTTGCATTGCAGGCAGATTCTTTACTGTCTGAGCCACCAGGGAAGCCTCCTTATTTCCTTACTAGATGCTTAATAACTGCTGATTGATGGACACCTTTCTAGAAATATGACCAGTGAATGGACACCTTAACCACTTGTGTACCTCAGTCTCTCAGGTCACGCAAGGAAAATGCCACATCAAAAGTGTGTGTGTGACAAACAGCAGGTGATAACACTCACATGTGGGATCTAAATATATAAAAGCATGATTCAAATGAACTTATTTACAGAAAAGAAACAGACTCACAGACAGAGAAAACAAGCTTATCATTACCAAAGGGGAAACGGGGAGAGAGAAATTAGAAATTTGGGACTGACATACGCACTACTATATATACAGTAGATAAACGAAAAGCAGAGGGAACTATATTCAATATCTTGTAATAACATTAGAGAAAAAATTGGGAAAATATTACATATAATATATACAACTGAATCACTTTGCTGTCACTTGAAACTAACACAACTATACTTGTAAATCAACTATACTTCAATTAAAAAAAGGTGTGTGTGCACAATTTCTGGCTTATTAAAGAGCATGGGCACAATAGAAATGAAAAGGCCTTATCAACTGCATCAGTAAATCATGTTAGCCTTTCCATTTATCAAGCTACTGGTAGAAAATTCTACAGTGTAGCATACGTTGTAACGTAGTGCTTACAATTATATTGATTAAAATCACTACTTTGAAAAAAATAGTTTTAAAAATCTTTTTGACCACTGGAAACATTACAGTTTCAATACTTCACTTTAATTCCTCCTTCCAAATAATCCAGATATAACTATGGATCACACACACAAAAAAATTTCTGCATATCTGATTGTCAATTGCCAAGCCAACCTTCTTCACTTTCCTGAAGAAAATGTGGCCTCTTGGCAGCATTTAATCACGACAAACCTTCACAGCTTTCCCCATTACAGGTTTCCTGCTGCAAGTTTCAGCAGATTGGACACACAAGGTGTCACTCTATTTAAAAGTTCATGCTGAACATTTTGCTCGGTTGGAAAAGATTAAGATCCATGAATGATGCGGTGCTTTTAGCATCTGTTCAGGTAAATGGGGGTATTGCTGACCCTCCAATGTGCACCCTGCCGGCAGAGACAATCCTGACACTTTTCTTCCCACTTCACTGAAAAACTGTTAAAAATAAGCCAGACTGCATCTTTGAAGGGCAGTTTCTCTGCATTGTATTGCCTCTTTAGAATATCCTAAGCTGCCCACACAAACAAACAGAAACCTATTTGCTTTCTATCTGCAAAGGGAACTCTCCAAACAATAGATTTTGTCCGAATGTACATATCAAAGCAATAACCTGAAAAGTAGAACAGAGTGTGGTGAATCTGCTTGTTATTTGTCTTCCTCTTGCCAAACTGTTCAACTATTATTTTGTTTCCACTAAGCTGACAGGAGGGAGCAGTGGTTTTCTCTACATCATTTCAATTACAAGTCCGGAACCTCCTTCCCCTCCAGTTGATGAAATCCTACATATCTTGTTGGGTTTGTTCAACTGATGCTTCTTCCAAGGGGCCTTAAATCTCCCAAGTCAAAATTACTTAATTTGGAAATCTGTGTGTTACACCTCTGATAGAGCCTTTATTTCAGTCTAGGCAATAAAAATTGCATGCTTCTCTCTCCCCAACAGTAGAAACCATGTCTTATTTATTATATAATAGATGCCAAGTAACCATTGATTACCATGAATTCTGCAATGCTAAAGAATAACAGTGAGTCCAAATAACTATTTTGCTTATCTGTGAAAAAGAAGTTGCCCTTGCATGCATGCTCAGTCTTGTCCAACCCTTTGGAAACTCATAGACTAGCCCGACAGGCTCCTCTGTCCGTGGGATCCTCCAGGCAAGGATACTAGAGTGTGTTGCCATTTCCTCCTCCAGGGGATCTTCCCAACCCAAGGATCGAACCTGAGTCTCCTGTGTCTCCTGCATTGGCAAGTGAATTCTTTACCACTGAGCCACCTGGGAAGCCCAAAGTTGCCCTTGACTCTGTCCTAAAATTTGTGGTCCTTTCCGTTGCCTGGTGCATGCATCATGATCAGCACAGCTTCGGGTGCTGGGCCTCTGTCCATCCAGTCTTGAGGAACATGGGAAGATGGAAGGTCCATCAGAACTGCTCTTCACCAGCTGTGATGGATGGCTCCCTGAGGACCAGGATCTGGAGCTGCTACTTGGGAGCCTGCTGTGGGAACGCAACGTTGAGGCAGATGCAGTGTTTCAAGACAAAAGTCACCTAATGTTTTGGTGCTCGTGAGGTAGGAGAGGAGGAGGTACACAGGATCGCTGTGAGTAACAGGGGCCTGGGCAGCGGACTAGAAATCACTTCCAGCCAAAGTATGTAGGTGATGGGGATTTGCTTTGAAATATCTCCTCTAAACAAGTGAGAGTATTTTTCAAGTATACAAGGTCTGGAGGTAGATTTCTGGATAATAGTTACGAGTATTTTTAACTTTAGCAGGCAAGACTACTCCTTGGTGGCTCGGATGGTAAAGAATCTGCCTGCAATGCAGGAGACCAGGGTTCCATCCCTGGGTTGGAAAGATCCCTTGGAAAAGGAAATGGCTATTCACTCTCGTATTTTTTCCTAGAGAATTCCATGGACAGAGGAGCCTGTCAGGGTGCAGTCCATGGGGTCACAAAGAGTTGGTCATGACTGAGCGACTAACACACACTTAGGTTTAATTCTCTACTGCTTATTCAGTATTTTTGGTGGGATAACCTGGGTTATCCTATTCTTTCAAACCCAACAGTTTTGAAACTACTGTTAGTCTTTCCTCCTTTGATTCTTCTTCTCTTTGGACTCCTTCTCTGTGTTCTTGTGCCAATATCAACCCAGTCATCCAAGTGAGAGGCTGAGTCATCAACCCACCCCTCCTCTCCTGCTTCCACTCCATCCTTGGTTACTCTTTCCTGTTAATTCTGTCATCACAGTGACCTTCTCGCTCATTGCTTTTCTCTATGTGCACCAGCACTCTCATAGCCCAGCTTCTGAGAATGGCTCGTCTAAACTTGTGTGATAATTAATCTCCCCCCTCCAGTCCTTTCTCTGTTTCTTTGGTAGAACCATCTTCTCTATAATAGAAGCAGTCGTGTGGTTCCTGCTGTCTCAGTAAGCCCCCGATGGCTCCCTGGAGCCCACTACAGCTGGTCCAAACTGCCTCCCAGGAAATAAGGTCCTGGCCACCCTTACCCCTGTACCTGTGCACCCAGGCTGTGGCCCAAGACTGCACTGTTTTGTGAAAAAGGCCATGCGATCACTTGTTCTCCCTCTGACCTCCCAGGGCGTTTCTGCATACCTCTGTTTAATAGAAAATTAGAGATTTAGAAGAGACACTGAGAGAAGAGCTGCAGGCCTCGACTGTATGGCAGAAGCCAGGGAAATTGGCGAGAGGGGAGTAGGTTTCAGCAGTATTGCAGATTTAAAAAGTGCTTAGAATTCGATAATCAAGTTACCAAGGTGGATGAAAACAGGCAAGGGAGTTTAAGGTAGCAACACGGCTTCTAGTTTGGAAGACTGGGTGAAAAATGTTGCCAAATGGAGCAAAGAAACCCAGGAGAAGAGCTAAATAATTCCATAGCCATGATTTCCTCTGCTGTATTCTTTGACATACTATAGTGAGTTTCAAAGACACACAGAATTCCTGCTCAACTAATAAGGAAAGACCTAAAAGAAGAAATGATAAAACTGCATGCTTCCTCTGCCTTTGTTACAGTCTCTCTTAGTGTAAAACACAGAGCCCTTGGATTCTGGCTTATGGAACTGGGTGCAACACCCATCTGTTCAGTCAATCACGGAGCAGATGGGAGTGGGTGGGTAAGGAAGTGTATGACCACAATCTCGGATAATAATAAATATTTAAATACGTATTTGTTCTTTGTAATGGATTTTGAAGCTGAGTGATGAACACACTTTAAAAATCAATAACAACAACAATAATGAGGAGTCTTAGTAATCAGGGATGACATATGCATTTGAGTGCTTCCCAATTGCAAAAATTGAGGGTGGGGGCATTCAATCTTGATGAATCTCACAGGAGCCTGTTTCCTGAATAATGTCAAATTCCCCTTGAGCTGTAAGAAGGCACAGCCGATGATGCCTGGCCTGTGTTTCCCCTCTGAACTGGAACATAGATGTCAGCTCTGCGAGCCAGGAGGAATTGGAGGCAAAGCCTGGTCCAAATCCCTCTCCATGCAAGTGAGAAACTGGGATCCAGAGACCAGTAATAAGCCCACCTCTCAGGGACAGCCCACCTAGCCCTAACCTCCTGGTTTCCTGGTGCTTCCTCTTCTCCAGGGGAGCAGAATAAAAAATGAAAACGCCTGGAGAGAAAATTTCAAAGGAAATGAATTAGAAGACAATAGGCAATTCTGGACTCATAGAAAGAGCTGCCTGGAGGATTTTAGTAATGATTTTAGGAACTGAGGGGTTTAGGAGCTGAGTATGTCTTAGATAAATTACTCTCCTAATTTTGGTCCCTTATATTTGAATCCCTCATGAATGTTCAGCTGACAGCTCCTTCATCCAGTCCATGCCCTATTCCTTGCAAGGTACTGTACAGGATTTCTGGCAGGTGACCTGAAATTTCAATCAGAGTGGCTCATGTTTTAAAATCAATTTGGAACATGCTGGAGAATCCATGTATCACTGTATTTAAAAGAAGCTAATCCCAAAATGTCAGCCATATTCAAGAAAATCCATTTGTAATCAGCCTATAAAATGTATACAAGTCTAAGATTATTGAGTTGATCTGCTGCATCATCAGAGAGAGAAAGAGAATCAGTCAGCATATCTCATGATGCCTATGAATTCTGAAGATGTCAAAATACCAATAACACTGTGTGTATCTCTGTGTGTGTGTGTGTGTGTGTGTGTGTGCGCGCGCGCACTCAGTCATGTCTGACTCTTTGTGACCCCATGGGCTGTAGCCCGCCAGCCTCTTCTATCCATGGGATTTCCCAGGCAAGAATACTGGAGTGGGTTGCCATTTCCTCCTCTGGGGGATCCTCCCGACCCAGGGATCAAACCCATGTCTTCTGTACTGGCAAGTGGATTCTTTACCACTGAGCCACCGGGGAAGCCCCTCACTTGCTAATCTAACGCCAGCCTCACAGACACTCCCAGAAACAATGTCTGACCAGCTACCTGGACTCCCTGAGTCCAAGGATGTTGACACATGATAGTAAATTTCATACACACATCGTCTATTTTCACCCATGCCAAACCCACAAACCAAAACTCGGAGTCTCAGAAAGTTCCAGAATCTGGAGTTGTAAGCTAAGACTCCCTGACATCTAGAAGAAGGGCCCCAGCCAGCCACTTCCTCTGTCTTTTTGATGCTCTCATAAGCCAAGGCTCTTCCATGAGGGTTCCCAACCCTCTTCTAGTCCCTATGCAGGAGAAAATGTGTCTCATTGAGTATACAGGTGAATGACCTTGATTTTGTCATTCTACTTGCTGTTCTGCCATTTTCTTAATATGACTACTTTTTAAAAATGTTGAAGCTAGCTAATGTGATATGAAGTCTATGACAGGGATAAATTTTTTTTTCTAGTATATCCCTCAAGCCTTTTTAAAACTAAGTTCAAATTTTTCTGTTATTTTTGCTTATTGTTTCTTCCCCTGAACCTTGGAATTTCTCCAGACTAAGGACAAGTTAAGATTCTAAACTCTACCCTAAATCTGGATGCCTATTGACAGTTCAGTCAATACCAGCTGCCATGACAGCAGCTGTGCTCAGACATCAACCCCCTCCCCAACTCAGCCTTCCACATGCCCCTTCCCTTCCCCTACAAACACAAGTACACACACTGGTTGTTCAGCAATGTCTGTCCTCATCCAGTGTGAAGGTGGCCCTGGGCTGAGGGTCCCTGAGGATTCCTCCAGGCATCTCTGTGGTCCCACAATATCCAGGACCCCCGGAACATCCCCACTGTCTGGCCCCTTCCACTTTCAAAGAAAACCCACGCTGAGTGTGAGGCTGTGGACGGTCGTCAGGTCGGAAAGCACTGCTGGATGGAACTTGAACTTCATTTCTGTCCTGACTGTTTCCCAAACAAGAAAGACCTCCCCAGGAAGTCTTGATGGGCTTCTCATGCAGCCTCTTAAAACTCCCCTCTCTCCTTCATGCTCCCCACCCCGCCATCCACCCTCTTTCCTCTTGACATGAATTCAACTCACTGCCACCTAAAAATAGGCCTGCCTGTCACATTCTCTGTGCTGGCTCGAGTGAATGTCACTGAGTGTCAGAGTCCTTGGGGACTGATAGCTGGAAGAGTTTGGTCCAGAGTAGAGCCAATCCCTCTGGCGACCTCACCCAGACATATGCCTCAGAGAAAGCATTGGTTTTTTCTTGCCATTGTCTTCTTTCCCATTACATTCTTTCCACAACTATTTAAAATCACCATCTGCTCTCTTCTGAGAAATTTAAGTCACTTCAGCACAATTTTTTGATTTTTACCCCCAATTGTAGAAAAGCCATATGTGGGGAGATCAGGTTAAATGCCAAGTTCTTAAAATGAGGTAAGAGGAACTGAGCAAATGGTCCAACAGTGTCTTTGGGGCCGTTCATCTGCTGCTGTGTAGTCATCCAACAAGCATTTATGAAGCACCAGCTAGTCACCAGGCATTTTTCTAGAAAGTTCTGGGCCTACAGAGATGAGTGTGAGTTCCATATTCCCAACATAATCCAGAAGTTTAGGATTATTGAACATACACAATAGATTAGCCACTATGGCACAGTGGGGCACGTTCTGCACTCTTCATCCACAATGTTGTCACTATTGTTGTTCAGTTGCTAAGTCATATCTGACTTTTTGCAACCCCATGGACAGTAGCACACCAAACTCCTCTGTCCTCCACTGCTTCCTGGAGTTTGCTTTAATCCATGTCCATTCAGTTGGTGATTCTATCTAACCATCTCATCCTCTGCCATCCTCTTCTCCTGTTGCCTTCAGTCTTTCCCAGAATCAAGGTCTTTTCCAGTGAGTTGACTCTTCACATCAGGTGGCCAAAGTTGTGGAACTTCAGCATCAGTCTTTCCAATGAACATTCAGGACTGATTTCCTTTAGGATTAACTGATTTGATTTCCTTGCATCCACAATATGACTTCTACTATTTTCTCCACATAAGATGATATTTTCCAGATTACCTGGAAAATTCCTACTTCAAAATATGGTTTGATTGTCTCATCTGTGCAGATTACTGCACCTTTCTGAGTAGATTTAACTAACTCTTCCCTGGAGATCCCCTTAGGCCAGGCACCTATCGTAGTTCACTGAAAATTACAAACAGAAAATTTATTCTCATCCACTAGACTATGAACTCCATTAGGCAGATGGTTCATGTTACTTACTGTGAAAGCACCAGCAAAGGATTGTCTCCAAGTAACTTCTTAATATTTGTTAAATGGCTGAATAATTCCCTTCACTTAAAACTTTTCTGAGCACCTGTGTTGCACCAGGCACTGTGTCAGGAGAGAGCCTGTGTGTGCCCACAAGTGTATGATAGGGGAGAGCTGAGCATGACAGCAGCTATGCAAAGATGAACGGCAAGACTCCTGATGTCATGGAGTTCCTGAGCTAGGAAAGTATACAAGTAATAGTGCAGGAGACACAAGAGTCAGGAATATCCCTGGAGGTGGAAATGGCAGCCAATTCCAGGACTCTTGCCTGGAGAATCCCATGAATAGAAGAGCCTGGTGGGCTACAATCCATGGGGTCCTAAAAAGTCAGACATGACTGAGTGACTGAGCACACAATAACTATTACTCAAGTGTCTGCTTTTATCCCCTGCAGTAATCTTTAGGAAGGTGCCGGAGTCCTGCCCCAGCTGGTCAGGGTTCCCTCAGGATGGACGGCGTCGGCGATATGAATGAGAAGACACAGCGAGTCGTGGTGTTTCCAAGTGTCTTCCGACTTTATTGTTTTTAAGACAGTTTTTATATTTTTTGTGGTACATAGAAACAAACGTAAAGTATAGAATCATACCAATTCAGCTTAGTGGGCATATGAATTCAGCTTAATGGGCCTATCAATTCAGCTTAATAGGCCAGCAGTTTTTGACCTTCATCAAAACTGTTTGCCTGTTTTTAGTTACAAAAAGCCTCATTTTGTTTACATCATCTTCCGGCCTGGGGGCCTGCTAACATCTTGTGACTCTCCTATTGATAAGGGTTGATCAGTCAGAAAGCTTTTGTATCAGGCACAGCAGGAAAGAATTTATCAATAGAGAGTTTCAAGGTAAAACCTGTTTTCGGTAATTTACTCTACGCCTTGAGCTTAACAGAAAAGAATGTGGTCCCAGAAGGTCAGCAAGCTGAAGGTCAGCTCTAAGTAAGAATCATCAGTTAATTCAACAATTGTCTTATTATTTGTATTAAAGCTAAACTTCTATTTATATAAATCTTTTAACTATTATACTTTCATTATATAGGCTAAGTACGTTGAGTAAAAACATAGTGAGTAAATGTAGACTAAGTAACAGTTTCATAAAGCAATATTTCTTATATTTCCTAACAAGCCTTTTTTCCTGCGAAGGGTTTTGTGCCCATAGAGGCTTTCTGTACACAGGCTCTCAATGCTGTTTTATTGTTAAGGAATAGTCATGCACATTAGCTCCAAAGGCACAGGTACATTTATTAAACAAACCAATATGTTAGCAAAAGGAATTTAGATCAGCATACTCTATATCTCAGATAATTTTATTTAGGGTGCTCCCGTTGGGGGGCCTTGTTGATTTGAGGTTTCAGAATGATCTATTTTAGAAGGGAATCAGGAAAAGCCTTTTGCCTAAGTCACAGAAAATAAGAAGAGGTTTATTATAGCCAGCGTCAGAAAGACAGATCTCATCCTTAAGGTGAGCGCTGAGGCAGCCTCTTGAGAATCCCTGAGGCCTGAGTTGCTCTGCTCGTCAGTCCTTCTCCTCATGACTCTGTCATGAGTGGGGATCTCGTGAGCTGGCTCCCGGCAGGAAGGGTTTGAGATAGTTATAGATATAAAAAGGAATGCCTGTGTCTCATTTCAAGATTCATTTTTAGTATTCTGTTCTCAGATCTTGACATTGGATTGTTAATTTTGCCTCCACCAAGAAAATAATATTTGACACGTGAATATACCCTTCTTTCATGTCTTTCATCCCATCTGCGGCACTTACTGTGAGGGTTTTTGAGTTGCCTTTGGGGGATTTTTCTCTGATCAGTTGTTCTTTGCCTGCATCTCTCATCATCTTTGCTCTTCTAAAGTTCACTGTCTCTAAGTGGGGAAGCTGAAACACTGTGTTTCCAAGAGCTCTCTCATCATTGGCATTCAAAATATCCATGGCAAAATCACCCCAACGCTCTCTGAGCTCCTACTCCGTGTACATGACTGTACGCACTCCAGGATGGACTCCAAGAACAAAAGAGTGCCCCAATCAGGTGTGGGCCACAAATGTTCTCTGAATGACATAAGAGCCTTCCCAGACAGACAGACCTTATCTTGGATGAGTAGAAGAGTGATTTCATTTTGGGAGCTGGAGCTTACATCATTAAAGTAGATCTTGAAGAATAATTCAGGAAGGGCATGAGCAAAATAATAACATCACCTGTAACTTAATACCTCTGTTCAGGAATATAACTTTGCATCTCCACTTTAAAGACAAGCTTCCTGCTCCAGAGGCTTTCAGTGATTTCCAAGAAGGTTGAATACCTAATTTTTCCTTCATTTCAGGTCTTACTTTCCCCTTCTTCAAGTCTTCCTTCCCATCAAACCTCCTGTTCCCATTCTAGAATTTTCTTTTCTTATTAGTAATTACCCTTCTGTTCTGCAACAGGATAGTTCAGTTCAGTTCAGCTGCTCAGTCGTGTCTGACTCTTTGCGACCCCATGGGCTGCAGCATGCCGGGCTTCCCTGTCCATCACCAATTCCTGGAGCCTACTCAAACTCATGTCCATCGTGATGGTGATGCCATCCAACCATCTCATCCTCTGTTGTCCCCTTCTCCTCCCGCCTTCAATCTTTCCCAGCATCCAGGTCTTTTCCAATGAGTCGGTTCTTCGCATCAGGTGGCAAAAGTATTGGAGTTTCAGCTTTAGCATCAGTCCTTCCAATGAATGTTCAAGACTGATTTCCTTTAGGAATGATATTAGAATACCATTCTGTGCCCTGGCTGAGGACTCACGTGGGTACAGCACAGAAATGAACATTATCAGGAAACCAGGTGTCCACAAGTCCAAATCCCAGACTACAGCCCCTTCTCTCCACGTCTGTCGAGTAGCATTCCTCCACAGTCCCTGTCTGCAAACCTTTGATAACATTGCTACCCAGTCTTTTGTTTGGAAAGAGGCTGAACCACAACATGAAGCTCTCCAAATGACCAGTTTCTCTGCCACTCAGAGGCTATCAAAAGCAATTAACCCTTCGTCATGGCAGGACTCAGTGAAATGTGTGAATCATGAAGCAAGGCGGTCTCAAGGAGAATCTTCTGAGCGAATGGTGTCCCCAAACTCCTTCTCAGATAGCAGCACCCTACAAATAAGAGGGCTAAGATATTCACAATGTAAACACAGGCAACAGAGGTGCAAGGGAAAATGCATTTTTGGGTGGATTTCAAAAACACACACTTCTTGGAAAGCAGATGTTATTTTTTTTTTTTTGGTATTGTCAGGAATATTTTAGTAGCAGAGTGGGCTGTACTATAAATATTGAGAATATCACACTTGGTTCTGGGTGAGGAAGGCCCATGTTGAAGGTATAGTCATTGGGAAAGTGTGAGAAGATGAGAGAAGGTGGGAAATATATGTAGCTAAGGACTCAGAGTGAAAGACTCCCTGAATTAGGGCTGTAATCCTGGAAACAGGAGTCTAAAGGCTGGGTGGACATGAAACAAGCTTCCTTTGCCCTGGGTTGTCCATAGTAGGTGAACAAGGAAAGTTCCTAAAAGGTTAGTTGGTGGGAGGGCTTGAAATCTAGATGTTCTTCACTGTTGGATCTTGAGAAGGGAAGAAAAGAAATAATGAAAAGAAAGCATATTTTCTAAATTGAGATATAATCTATATGTAGCATTTTGGGGTACAACATGTCAAAGTGTTACATGTATATATTGTAGTATGATTACCACCATAGCTTTCAGTTCAGTTCAGTTCAGCTGCTCAGTCATGTCTGATTCTTTGAGATCCCATGAACTGCAGCATGCCAGGCCTCCCGGTCCAACACCAACTCCAGGAGTTTACCCAAACTCATGTCCATTGAGTCGGTGCTGCCATCCAACCATCTCATCCTCTGTCGTCCCCTTCTCCTCCTGCCCTCATTCTTTCCCAGAATCGGGGTCTTTTCCAATGAGTCAGCTCTTCACATCAGGTAAGCAAAGTATTGGAGTTTCAGCTTCAACATCAGTCCTTCCAATGAACACCCAGGACTAACCTCTTTAAGATGGACTGGCTGGAACTCCTTGCAGTCCAAGGGACTCTCAAGAGTCTTCTCCAACACCACTGTTCAAAAGCATCAATTCTTCAGCGCTCAGCTTTCTTTATAGTCCAACTCTCATATCCATGCATGACTACTGGATAAACCATAGCCTTGACTAGACAGACCTTTGTTGACAAAGTAATGTCTCTGCTTTTTAATATGCTCTCTAGATTGGTCATAACTTTCTTTCCAAGGAGGAAGCGTCTTTTAATTTCATGGCTGAAATCACCATCTGCAGTGATTTTGGAGCCTCCAAAAATAAAGTCTGACCCTGTTTCCCCATCTATTTGCCATGAAGTGATGGGACCAGATGCCATGGTCTTAGTTTTCTGAATGTTGAGCTTTAAGCCAACTTTTTCACTCTCTTCTTTCACTTTCATCAAGAGGCTCTTTAGTTCTTCTTCACTTTCTGCCTTAAGGGTGGTGTCATCTGCATATCTGAGGTTATTGATATTTCTCCTGGCATTCTTGATTCCACCTTGTGCTTCCTCCAGCCCAGCGTTTCTCATGATGTACTATGCATATAAGTTAAATAAGCAGGGTGACAATATACAGCCTTGACGTACTCCTTTTCCTACTTGGAACCAGCCTGTTGTTCCATGTCCAGTTCTAACTGTTACTTCCTCACCTGTATACAGGTTTTTCAAGAGGCAGGTCAGGTGGTCTGGTATGCCCATCTGTTTCAAAATTTTCCACAGTTTGTTGTTATCCACACAGTCAAAGGCTTTGGCATAGTCAATAAAGCAGAAGTGGATGCTTTTCTGGAACTCTTGCTTTTTTGATGTTCCAGCGGATGTTGGCAATTTGATCTCTGGTTCCTCTGCCTTTTCTAAAAAGAGCTTGAACATCTGAAAGTTCACAGTTCACGTATTGCTGAAGACTGGCTTGGAGAATTTTGAGCATTACTTTACTAGCGTGTGAGATGAGTGCAATTGTGCAGTAGTCTGTCTGAGCATTCTTTGGCATTTCCTTTCTTTGGGATTGGAATCAAAACTGACCTTTTCCAGTCCTGTGGCCACTGCTGAGTTTTCCAAATTTGCTGACATATTGAGTGCAGCACTTTCACAGCATCATCTTTTAGTTAGGATTTGAAATAGCTCAACTGGAATTCCATCACCTCCACTAACTTTGTTTGTAGTGATGCTTCCTAAGGCCCACTTGACTTCACATTCCAGGATGTCTGGCTCTAGGTGAGTGATCACACCATCGTGATTATCTGGGTCGTGAAGATCTTTTTTCTACAGTTCTTCTGTGTATTCTTGCCACCTCTTCTTAATATCTTCTGCTTGTGTTAGGTCCATGCCATTTCTGTCCTTTATTGAGCCCATCTTTGCATGAAATGTTCCCTTGGTATCTCTAATTTTCTTGAAGAGAGCTCTAGTCTTTCCCGTAGCTTTAGTGAACAGCTTTATCACAGTCACATAATCGTTCTTTCTTTTTTTTAGTCTTTGTTTTTTGTTTCCACTGGGTCTTCACTGCTGCATGCAGGCTTTGTCTACTTGCAGCAAGTGAGGCTACTCTTTATTATGGTGCTGGGGCTTCTCATTGCGGGGGTCCCTCTTGTTGTGGAACATGGGCTCTAGGGCTCGCGGGCTTCAGCCTTTGCAGCTTTTGGGTTCTAGAGCACAGGCTCAGTGGGTGAGGCTCATGAGCTTAGTTGCTCCACAACATGTGGGTGGGATCTTCCCAGATTGACTGATTCCGTGTCCCCTGCATTGACAGGCGTATTCTTTTCCACTGCACTACCAGGGAAGTCCCATCCTTTCTTTTTTGTGGTAAGAAGATTTCAGATCTAGTATCTTAGTAATACTGAAGTGTGTAACACAGTCTCGTTGACTGTAACCATTCTGTTTTGCATTGGGTCTGCAGAACCTAGGCATTTTCCAGTGGCAAGGCATCATTAGTGCAGTGTCTTTACTGCATTAATGCCCCTAGCATTACTGAAGACTGACCTCACAGGCAAATAATTCATGGGAAGAAAAAGAAGTTCCCTATTTCAATGTGTTCAGAGTCAGAGATGAACTAGTATAATATTGCTATCTGCTTAGAAAGTAATAAAAAAATGTAGTACCCCTCCAACTACCTTGGTAAGTTGACATTCAAAATGAGTATATAGTCTGATTTGAGATAGTTTCTCCAAGGTCATTTCTCATATGTCCTCAGTATTCTTTTTACATTAGAAAACACCTTAAATGGGATTGTATTTTTACATTTAACCTTAATTTCTTTTATTTCTTTTAAATCAATTTGTGTGTTAGTCACTTGGTCATGTCCAGTTCTTTGCGACCCCATGGACTCTAGCCCTACCAGGCTCCCTCTGTCCATGGGATTCTCCAGGCAAGAATGCTGGAGTGGGTTCCCATGCCTTTCTCCAGGGGATCTTCCCAATCCAGGACTCGAACCAGGATCTCCTGCATTGTAGGCAGCTTCTTTACCATCTGAGCCACTATTATTATTATATTCTAGGTCCTTAGAAGAATCAAGGGAAAACTACAGATTTCCCAAACATACCTACCCCCACACGGCACAGTCACCCCCATGATCAGGTTCCTCACCCACCACGAATTGTTCATTTGCTATAACTGATGAGTCTGTGGGGCACAGTTTATCACCTCAAGTCCACAGTTTCCATTAGGGTTTACTCTCATGTTGCAGTTTTCTGGGCTGCTCACTGGTAACTGGATCCCAGAGTTTGATCACATGACATGGAAACCTCATCACCATCCTGTAAACACAGCCTACATGGAAGACGGGCTGTAGCCACCTTTCCATCTCAGGCCTCAGGCTGCGGGGGTCCAGGACTCACCCCCAGATCTGATGCCCTCAAGCCTCCTACATATCTAGTTACAGACATATCTAGTTGACCGGCAAGGCACACCTAAATCAAACATCTTAATGCTGTACTGAATTGTTGGATATTCTTTGAAAAACTGGCTTCAAAACTCAAGTTTTCCTTTAACTTTTTCTCCAAAGACTGGAGGCCGTGACTGTATGTGATGGTTGGGAATTCAAGCTTTAGGGTTCTGTGGTCTCAGATAACCCAAGTGTCCTCTCTGAGCCCTAGTTTCTCCATCAGTACGTTGGAGATAGTTATAAAAATAGTGAATATTTTATTTTCACATCATTATCTCCTATATGTTTTACTTTGCTTATAACTATACACTTCTACATCCTTTCATAATCCTTGTTGCTGTTGTTTCATCACTAAGTTGTCTCTGACTCTCTGTGACCGTATGGACTGTAGCTCACCAGGCTCCTCTGTCCATGGGATTTCCCAGGCAAGAGTACTGGAGTAGATTTCCATTTCCTCCTCCAAGGGATCTTCCCCATCCAGGGATTAAACTTGAGTCACCTGCCCTGGCAGGCGGATTCCTTACCTCTGAGCCACCAGCGTAATCTTACACCATTTATCAACTTAAGACTCAATTTCTCATTTCCAATAATGCACATTCCCAGTAAAATTCTATTAGCATCCCATCTCTGACCCTTGCTCCTTGAGTTCAGCCCTCCAGTTATGTCACCCCTAAATATTTGAGTGGTTTAATCCCTGTTTTCTCAGCACACTGAGGAGCATAGGCAGTGAAAGTAATTTAAAATCTTCCCTTTAATACTCCTGGATATTGGCTATTGGTAAAGTTTAGACAGGTGCAGTTTCACAAAATAAATGGATTTGTTTCCATAAAACAACAGGAGTTTATGAATGTTGGGAAGTAAAAATGCTTTTCAATGTATTTTTTATATAGGTATAAAAATGAGCATTCTTAAAATTATTTGCTTTGTCCATTTTTCAAGGCTTACACATAGATGTACATTAATATTTTCTTTGCCTTGGGAGCTTCAACTAAATTTCAAGGATTCTAAAAATGACTAGCCAATTTCACACCAAAAATGTAATCCAACTCCTTAAGTACCCTTGGAAGCTTCATTATAGAGTTATCCTTGGGCCTTATGGATGACTTTTAAAAATTACTTTAAAAGACCCAGCGATTCATCTGGAATGGTAAAGTGTGATAATAAGGACTTTTTTTGCATCCCCACTATGAAAAGCCACTGAAGAATTGTCCAGAGGTGACATCTTTGTTAAAGGTGACCCGTTTGAGAATCCAAGAAGGGCAGCCCTTCTGAGAGTCTGTCAGGATTAACCTCACGGCAAAATCAATGCAAAGGGTCTCTCTTGTGGGCTTCCCTGGTGGCTCAGGGGTAAAGAATCTGCCTGCAATGCAAGAGACGTGGGTTTGATCCCTGAGTCAGGAAGATTCCCCTGGAGGAGAAAATGGCAACCCACTCCAATATTCTTACCTGGAGAATCCCACGGACAAAGAAGCTTCACAGGCTCCACGGGGTCACAAAGAGTCGGACAGGACTGAAAGACTGCACACACACATCTCTTTTGTTATCTTTTGCCGGAGTCCTGCCCCAGCTGGTCAGGGTTCCCTTAGGATGGATGGCGTCGGAGACACGAATGAGAAGACACAGCGAGTCGTGATGTTTCCAAGTGTCTTCCGACTTTATTGTTTTTAAGACAGCGTTTATATTTTTAGCGGTACATAGAAACAAATGTAAAGTGTAGAGTCATGCCAGATCAGTTTAATGGGTCAACAGTGCTGCCCCTCACCGACATCGTTTGCATATCTTAGTTCATTTTGTTTACGTCATCTTCCGGCCTGGGGGCCTGCTAACATCTTGTGACTCTTTTATTGATAAGTGTTGATCAGCCAGGACACTTTTGTATCAGGCACAGCAGGAAAGAATTCATCAATAGAAAGTTTCAAGGCAAAACCTATTTTCGGTAATTTACTCTACGCCTTGAGCTTAACAGAAAAGAATGTGGTCCCATAAAATCATAGAACAGCAAGCTGAAGGTCAGCTCTAAGTAAGAATCATCAGTTAAATCAACAATTGTCTTATTATTTGTATTAAAGCTAAACTTCTATTTATATAAATCTTTTAACTATTATACGTTCATTATATAGGCTAAATACATTAAGAGTAAAAAAGCATAATGAGTAAGTATAGACTAAGTTACAGTTTTATAAAGCAACATTTCTTATATTTTCTAACAAGCCTTTCTTTCCTACAAAGGGCTCTGTGCCCATTGGGGCTTTCTGTGTGGAGGCTCTCAATGCTGTTCTGTTGTTAAGGGGCAGTCAAGCACATTAGCTCCAAAGGCACAGGTACATTTATTTATCAAACCAATATGTTAGCAAAAGGAATTTAGATCAGCACACTTTATATCCCAGATAATTTTATTTAGGGTGCTACCGTTCAGGGGCCTTGTCGATTGAGATTTCAGATTGATCTATTTTAGAAGAGAATCAGAAAAAACTTTTTTCTAAGTCACAGAAAATAAGAAGAGGTTTATTGTAGCAAACATCAGAAAGACAGATCTCATCTTTAAGGTGAGAGCTGGGGCAGCCTCTCGAGAATCCCTGAGGGCTGAGAAGCCGTGCTCAATCAGCCCTCTACCTCATGACTCTGTCATGGGTGGGATCTCGTGAGCTGGCTCCCGGCAATCTTTCTCTGCTATTGACCAGAATTTTAACACTTCAGGTGAAATTCTTATTTGTCAAAGATTAATGAGCACAGCTCATTCACTATGTGTTGACTTTATTGATGAAATCCAGACTAAAACAAGAGCAAGAACTCTCAACCCCAAACCAAATTTCCCTTCAAAGAGCAAAACACCAGAAGTAAAAAGGCCAAATTTGGACTCAACTGTCAACACCCCACTTTGAGGTTTAGGTGCCCATGATTCCCCTCACCTATGTTTTCTACCACCAGGCCAACTCAAAATTCCTCACCTGCCTTTGAGGGGCTGAGAGAAAGGAATGGGGAGGGTAGATTTTCTGGATGTCGCTGGGCACTGACATTTGCAGTTCACTATGGCTTCTTGGTCCCCAACCAGTCTTGGAAGGCCAGGGCATCCCAGAGGCCAAGAACACCTTCTGCCCTCTGATTTGGGCACAGCGGTGGCCACTTCACTCAGATGTGTGCCTCCTGGCAGCAAAGCCTGCCTCAGGCCTGCAGACTGGCAGGCTGCAATATGCTTTACCTGGGGCTACACCTGAGACCATATGGGCCTTCAGCTGCTGCACCATACAGGGGCCCGCCTGCAGCAAGGCGAGGACCAGATGGAGCAGACGATACCTGCGCGGGGCCGTCTGACTCGGCGCTGCTGGGGACTTGGTTTGTGGAAAATGGCAGACTATAAACATTTAAATAATAATACCACAACACATGCTGATTCTTTTCCACCAGGAAGAAGGGGGGAAAAAAAAGAAAATGCTTTCTGGGAAAGATAAACCTGAAGAATACTATGGACGAGCAATGAACTTAACTTTTTAAAAATAAAAGCTAAGTCAGATGATTAAAACCGAAGACAGATCTAAGAAGGAGTCCGAAGTGTGGGTGGGAGTGAGGAGTCACAGACAGGAGTGCAGCAAACTGCTCTGCGACTTATGCAGCTTACGCGACTCTCATCGTGCCTCAGTCTCTCCACTGATAAGATGAACAATAAAGCGGGCGATGCTGCTCAAAACACAAAGATAAGGAGTTCATGCCACTCTGTAAATCATCAGCAAAGTCTGGTTACAAAACCCACGGCAGCTGACCTAGGCAGCGTGCCTCGGAGTGTGAACGCTATGCATCTGGGTGCTGGTGCAAGCTCCTTGTCTCACTGAGGACACAGCCGACGGTTCAGAGCCTGGCCACATTCTATGAACTGGTACCTGCAAATGGATACTGTGAGTTGTGAGCAGTTTCCTCTTTAAACACTGGAAGTCCAGTGGTTGAGACGCCTCATTTTCAATGCAGGGGGTACATGTTTGATCCCTGACTGGAGAGCTAAGACCCCACGTGACAGGAGGCATGACCAAAACAACAGGAACAACAAAAATAAAATTCAGGACTTGCATTCTTGGATTGTTTCAGACCAGCTAGAGTGATATAAAATACTATTTTAATCTCGTTTCCTTTTCACTGACTTTCCAATATAAAACTACCCCCCAAAAAGTGAGATATGTCTTAAAGCGTCTTAGTTTGCTACAAGTTAAATTCACCCAAAATGTAAAAAAAAAAAGCCCAATTATTCAATTATTACTCCATTCCACACATATTTCTGATCTACTAAAAAGTTTAATAAAAAAAAAAAAGAATTTGCCCTTGTTGGAATGTGTCAACTCTTCTAGCATTGGGAGCATCCTGGAAAATAGGATTATTCTTAAGTAGAGAGTTAATTGATGAGCTGCTAGTCAAAGAATTGGGCAAAGGGATGAGGGAAGAGAGGCAGTTCCAGCTGAGAGAAGACAAAATAACATGACAAAGGGCATCGCAAAAATGGAAACACACAGATCCTTTCCTGCTGCTGAAATGTAAAGTAAGGGAGTCGACCATGAGTGGAGACAAAGAGAGGGTAGGAAGTCTCCAGGTCATAGATCACCTTGAAGCCCAGGCTGATGTGTGTAAACATCGCAGGTGATAGAGGCACCCCCTGTCAAGCCATCAGCAGGGTGATGAGATCAGATCTGCATTTTAGCCGCTCAGACAGTCACATGAAGAATGGATTTGTATCTGGTCTCCAGGACTCCACACTGCAATGGTTCTCCTCCTGCCTCACTGGGGGCTCCTTCCCAGGCTACTCTCCATTTATCCAACCTGTTAGTCATTGAATGCCCAGGGCTTAATCCCCAGATCGCCTCTCTACCCAGCTCTGTGTTTTAGTGATATCATTCACCCTAAAGGCTTTAAATATCAATCAAAATCCAGACTTCTCTCAGATTTACAGAACTAATCCACCCGTTTCATTTGAATTCCTGACTCATCCATCTGACTGCAGGTCCGACATCTCCAGTTATTTCTCTAACTTCACATACCCAAATCCAGATTTATATTCTTCCCCTAAACCTGTTTCATCTGAAGTCATCTCCCATCTTGGTTTCTGGCAACTCTATTCTTCTGGTTGCTAAGGCCAAAAACCTAGACGTTACTTGGATTCCTCTACTTCTTTCAGAATACATGTTCAGCCTGTCAGAAGATCCTGTGTTTCAAAATACATCAGGAATCTCCTTAAAAAACTGGGACTAGAACTGCCATATGACCCAGCAATCCCACTGCTGGGCATACACACCAAAAAAACCGGAATTGAAAGAGACTCATGTACCCCAATGTTCATCGCAGCACTGTTTACAATAGCCAGGACATGGAAGCAGCCTAGATGTCCATCAGCAGATGAATGGATAAGGAAGCTGTGGTACATATACACAATGCAATATCACTCAGCCATTAAAAAAAATACATTTGAATCAGTTCTATTGAGATGGATGAAACTGGAGCCCATTATACAGAGTGAAGTGAGCCATAAAGAAAAGCACCAATACAGTATACTAATGCATGTATATGGAATTTGATAGATGGTAACGATAACCCTATATGTGAGACAGAATGAGAGACACAGATGCATAGAACAGTCTTATGGACTCTGAGGGAGAAGGTGAGGGTGGGACGTTCTGGGACAATAGCATCGAAACATGTATATTATCATATGTGAAACAGAACACCATTCCATGTTCGATGCATGAGACAAATGCTCAGGGCTGGGGCAATGGGATGACCCAGAGGGATGGGATGGGGAGGGAAGTGGGAGGGGGGTTCAGAATGGGGAACACATGTAAACCCATGGCTGATTCATGTTAATGTATGGCAAAAACTACTACAATATTGTAAAGTAATTAGCCCCCAACTAAAATAAATAAATTTATTAAAAAAAAAAAAAACGTTAGGAATCTAACACTACTGCACCACCTCCATCACTAAATGCTCTGGTCCAAGGCACCTTCATCCTTCGCCTGGTTATTACAATGGCCTCCTACCTGATTAAAAACTTAAAAACTAAGATCATGGCATCCAGTCCCATCACTTCATGGCAAATAGATGGGGAAACAGTGGAAACAGTGGCAGACTTTATTTTTGGGGTCTCCAAAATCACTGCAGATGGTGACTACAGCCATGAAATTAAAAGACACTTACTCCTTGGAAGAGAGGAATAACCTAGACAGGAGTAACGTATGACCAACCTAGACAGCATATTACACAGCAGAGACATTACTTTGCCAACAAATGTCCATCTAGTCAAAGCTATGGTTTTTCCAGTGGTCATGTATGGATGTGAGAGTTACACTATAAATAAAGCTGAGCACCGAAGAATTGATGCTTTTGAACTGTGGTGTTGGAGAAGACTCTTGAGAGTCCCTTGGACTGCAAAGAGATCCAACCAGTCCATCCTAAAGAAAATCAGTCTTGAATATTCATTGGAAGGACTGATGCTGAAGCTGAAACTCCAATACTTTGGCCACCTGATGCAAAGAACTGACTCATTGGAAAAGACCCTGATGATGGGAAAGATTGAAGGCAGGAGGAGAAGGGGACAACAGAGGATGAGATGGTTGGATGGCATCACTGACCCAATGGACATGAGTTTGAGTAAACTCTGGGAGTTGGTGATGGACAGGGAGACCTGGTGTGCTGCAGTCTACGGAGTGGCAAAGAGTCGGACATGACTGAGTGATTGAACTACACTGAACTACCAGACATGAAGAAGGAGCTGACCGGCAGAGCATGAGGCTTGAGCAGTATCACTGGTGTCATTATGGAGCCCCTGCAGCCCCAGGAGAGTCCTGAGCCCTCATGACCACACATACGTCAGAGACAAGGCTGAAACCTGTGAGAGGTGGGAGACCGGAAATAATGTCCTTGCACAAAACCAGAACTCCCAAAGTGCTACTGACAAAGAGAAATGAAAACCAGTGAAACCTGTCTAACAGCCTTGAGAGGAAAAAAGAGAAGATGAGCTTGCCCTCAGCGGAAGAACAGTATTTCATTAGAAACGTCCACTAGAAACTAAGCCATGGTTTCCCATAGACTTGGGCTCCCAAATTATATTTCCCTAATTATGAAAGAAAACTCAAATTATGAACCAGTGTTATTAAAATAGAAAATGTAGCCCAGGATGGTGACACCCTCCATAGAAACAAGTTGAAAATCATTCAACAGCATCTTCCACATGAAGATTCCCTTTGGAGGCAAAATCAGGACCAACATCTACCTGAGAAGCCTATCCACACAGTTACACACGTGGGGGATTTCATCCAGAACACGGGCAGCAGACAAAGAAAAAGGACCATCAGCATCTCAAGTACTTGAAATGATAAGACAAGATGCTGAAGGAGGTCATAAACTTAGTGGCTAAAGGATAAAAGAAGGTCCCAAAAGTACCTGGAAAGAATGAGCCAATATGCACAATCTACAAGAGAACTGGAAGAAAGAACCAAGTAGAACTGTGCTAATCAAAGTCAGAGTAATTAGTAAAATTTCAAAAATATTGACAGATAATAAGTGCCTTTTTATTTCACAGTACACAAGGGCTACATGCTGAAATTTTAGACTTCTTAGATTTTAAAATATCCAAGGGCTGAGCAATGATCCTTTGCAAAACATCTAACACAAAATACCCAACTCCCCATTTGACTTGAGTATTTCATGTATTTTTATCATGATGGTGACAAAATCTATTTCAGGTGACTATTTTTGTCCTTTTTCTCATAGGCTGTTGAGTGACTTCCAGAAGAAAAAGCAAACAAGACAAGATGTAATATCCCAATGTACCACCATCACTCTCTCCCATCCCTGCCCCTTGAAAAATCATTCAGGATCTAGACCGAAATCTATGTCTTTAGTTTTAGCTGCTCTGACTGCCATTTCCCCAAATTAGAATTTTTCAACTTTCTCTCCACTTCTTCAGTTCTTTATCTAAGGCAAGTACCAAATCCGTTTATGTATAATCTGCATCCCTCATTAGACTGAAAACTTTCCTGAGCCTGGTACTGACCTGTCTTACCCTGGTACTTGACTAAGCAGCAGCTATGGTAGCCGCCCAGTAAGATTTTATCATATTAAACTGAAAACAGAGGGCTTCCCTGGTGGCTCAGTGGTAAAGAATCCACCTGCTAATGTGGGAGACACAGGTTCGACCCCCGATCCGGGAGGATCCCACATGCCACAGAGCAGCTCAGTCCCTGTGCCGCAACTGTTGAGTCTGTGCTCTAGAGCCCGGGAGCCAAATTTACTGAGCCCACGTGCCACAACTACTGAAGCCCATGCACTCAGAGTCCATGTTCTGAAATGCAAGAAGCCACCGCAATGAGAAGCCCACGCATCACAACTAGAGAGTGGCCTCCGCTCGCCACAGCTAGAGAAAAAGCCCACATAGCAAACAAGACCCAACACAGCCAGAAATAAATAATTTTTTAAGTTTAAAAAATAAATAAATTGAAAACAGAACACACGTTCATTGAAATTCCAAGTTTACACCATAAAATATTCCAAAATTGGCATAAGGCAAGAAATTAATAAGCTAAAGTAAACTTAAGACAATAAACAAATTGTATTCGTTTAAGTTTCTGAAGCTTAAAGTGTTCAAGATGGACGCTCAAATTAAAAACACGTGTGGGAGAGAGCTTTTATATATGATCACCAAATCCTCCCTTCAGAAACTTCTGTCATGGAAAAAATAAAAAATCACTTGGGAAGGTTCTCCAGCTCTGAGGTTGTAAACACGTGAGGGTCTCTAGGCCAGTAGGTCCCATTTGCCTTATGACCATGGGGATTCTCTGAAACAGCTTGGTGTGCAGACCTCCCAGGATGTAACAGAACCACTGCTCAGGCCAATCCTCTATTTGCAGCAACATTGACTGTCCTAGATCTTCTGGAGAATTTACATTTGATATCAAGAAGCAGGGATGAAACAAAATAAAATAAAAATACGCTGAGCATTTTATGGAATTTGATCACCCATCCCCTACCAACCTTGTACGCTTGTTCTGAGTGAGTCAGTGAATCTGTCCAGCAAACAAGTGGTCCTTGGAGACCGTCTCTTCTGGGTCTGCAAGCCCTCAGTCCTGAGTCTCTGTACAGTGTCCGAACCTAAGGTGTTCTTGCCGCATACACAGCAATAGCAAGACATCTTCACTTCTGACTCTGAAATAACAAGCGTCCAGATTAACAAAATGATGTGCATTCACTCAGATTAACAAGATTCTTCCATATATTCCATATGGCCGGACTTACTCTCAGATAGGTAGTATTAATAATACGTTTTTCTATTTAGGAGCAGATCTCTTTGATCTGAGATGAGACAAACCACGAAAATTTTCTATACCTTATTTCCAAAAATAAAGACTTGGCTCTATTTGATTCAGCTCATATCAGTAATTAATTAGGAGAATAATTTAGATCCATAGAATATTGTGTTTAATCCCCCAAAAATATAATTTTCAAGGAAAACCATTTGATTAGCAAGAGTGAAAGAAGGGTTATTAGCATTGTTATTGAAGCTGCATTTAAAGTCACACAATATGTATGTTTTCTTTAATGCATCTCAAGTGACACTGCAATTCCTCAAATGGTTCATTCCAGAAATAGAGCTTCAGAATATACATTTGTATTTCATTTGTCGGCAAGCATTTCAGTTTCCCATAAAGCTAATGAATTTCTTCCAAACCCTGACTCGCCTTACCAAATACAAATGTCTTCCCCTTGAAGCAATTACTCCCAAATGGTTGATTTATACAGCCTCACAAATCATAAATTTCCAGGCAAATAAATCACTTTGCATTTGGTTTCAACAAAGATAAAATAAAAGATTCTTTATAAAGGTGCTGACTAAGAACTTTGTGGAATTTGCTTGAATATTTCATTCTTTAATTAAAATATATGTTGATGTGTTTCATTTCCCTGAGAGCAGCAATATGGTAATAAGATCTTAACAGTTCAGATCTATGCCTTTTCATGGTTTGTTTTGCAATTCTATCCTACTTTTTTTCTTTCTCTAATCAGTAATCGGTACTTTTTGAGGTTTATGTGTACAGTATGTAATTTGATTTTCTTCCCTGGTGAGTTGTTACAGAGACTGAATACAGAGATTAAAAGTACATATATTTAGAATCAAGAAAAGCATAATATATGTTTTTGCTGCTCTTCAATGATGGGTGCTATACATTAATCAAGGTAGCAGGCTTCCAGCAAAGCACTGCCATTCCCCCAGCTCCAAGGAAATAGCAGCAATTCTCTAATCAGCATTTCGATGTCAGATATGGAACCCAGAGGAAGATCAGGAACGTGTGGTCTGTAGTCATGAGTGACAACCTCACAGTAAAAGGGCTCCTCTTGGTTCCCAGCCCTAAAGCCTCAGATAAAGGTGTGATAGATACTGAGAAATCTCTTCATGGTGATAATGACGTTTCATTCTTGCATTCTTAGTTAACTGGTTCTATAGTATACAAGGATTACCTTTCTTTTTTTCTGTTTAATGCACCTGTCGCTTTAATTGCAGAACCTGGAATCCGTCTTTAGTAAAAACCACCTGTTGGGTTGATACCCAGCGTTGTTGGCTGGGCACTGTTTGTGTGCTCTCTGATGAATTGCAGTGAAGTGCACCTGGGTTACCATGGCATTAGAACACAGGGTAATTCACCTGGAGGTGGGACACGATAAACAGGTTTCATAGAATCACTGAAGTTTGTTATAATGGAACTGGCTGAAACCTGAGAGTTTTTATCTTCAGTCTCCTTGGTTTACAGACGAGAAAACTGAAGAACAGAGAGGTAAAAGGAAAAGATCAAGTTTATCTGATCGATTGGTTATCGGAACAAAAACAAGAACAAAATTATCCTGGGCACTGAAACTGGGTGATTTTTCATATGGCACAAACCCAAGAGATTTATATACACCTTTGGACATGTGCAACTGAACTGAACTGAACTGAACTGATTGTACATATTAGGGATATTTTTCCAGAAAATGTCATGTTTTGAGTTTGAGTTTGTAGGGGAGCCAGATTTGTAACCTTCTATAGAAATACATTTTTTAAAGAAATTAAATGTGTTTCATATAATGATCACAGAGGAGTTCTTTTCATATCTCCTTGTATCTAGTTACTTACTTTAAACAAGATATAATGTGATGTAAGCAATTTCCATGATTCAACAGGAAGAATGTCAGTGGACTGATTTGGAAAGATAAGTGGTGTCATTCTATGTCTGTGAAGAACATGATCTGTGACTGAATCAGATGGTACCACTCTCATTGGCATGAGACTTTCCAATGCACAAAGTGGATTTAGAATCAACATTCCCTTTCATCCTTCCAATGGTGCTGATGACTAAGAATGTGTTGGTGCCACACATTCTTCTAGGTTCTTTTTACTGGGATGTTATTCAACTGGTACCAATGCTATTAATATTTCTACTTTATAGCAAAAATCTTCCACATATGCTATGATCTGTCTGCTACCCCCTTCAACTTTGGGTCTGATTTGAGCACAAGAGTGTTAGTAAGTGTATACCCACATTAACTATTGCTGCCCTGTGCTCAGTCATGTTCAACTCTTTGTGACCTTATGGACTGTAGCCCACCAGGCTCCTCTGTCCATGGAATTTTCCAGGCAAGAATACTGGAGTGGGTTGCCATTTCCTACTCCAGTAGATCTTCCTACCCCAGAGATCGAATGCATGTCTCCCACATCTCCTGCATTAGCAGGCAGATTCTTTACCACTGTGCCACCTGGGAAGCCATATTAACTATTACCTGAGCATAAATAAGGGAAATCCAGAAGCTTCACGTTGGAGCTTACAAGGAGCCTTCACTCTAATAGTTATATTTGCTAACCAAGTTTCCCAGCTAGGTTGGATGGCTGCTATCAGTTCAGTTCAGTTGAGTCACTCAGTCGTGTCACGCTCTTTGTGACCCCATGGACCGCAGCATACCAGGCCTCCCTGTCCATCACCAACTCCCAGAGTTAACTCAAACTCATGTCTATCAAGTCAGTGATGCCATCCAACCATCTCATCCTCTATCATCCCCTCTCCTCCCACCTTCAATCTTTTCCAGCATCAGGGTCTTTTCCAATGAGTCAGTTCTTCGCATCAGGTGGCCAAAGTATTAGAGTTTCAGCTTCAGCATCAGTCCTTCCAATGAATATTCAAGACTGATTTCCTTTAGGATGGACTGGTTGGATCGCCTTTCTGTCCAAGGGACTCTCAAGAGTTTTCTCCAACACCACAGTTCGAAAGCATCAATTCTTCTGTGCTCAGCTTTCTTTATAGTACAACTCTCACATCCATACATGACTACTTGGAAAAACCATAGCTTTGACTAGACAGACCTTTGTTGGCAAAGTAATGGCTCTGCTTTTTAATACACTGTCTAGGTTGGTCATAACTTTTCTTCCAAGGAGTAAGTGTCTTTTAATTTCATGGCTGCAGTCACCATCTACAGTGATTTTGGAGTCCAATAAAATAAAATCTCTCACTGTTTCCATTGTTTCCCCATCTATTTTCCATGAAGTGATGGGATCAGATGCCATGATCTTAGTGTTCTGAATGTTGAGCTTTAAGCCAACTTTTTCACTCTCTTCTTTCACTTTCATCAAGAGACTCTTTAGTTCTTCTTCACTTTTTGCCATGATGGTGGTGTCATCTGCATATCTGAGGTTATTGATATTTCTCCCAGCAATCTTGATTCCAGCTTGTGCTTCATCCAGCCTGGCATTTTGCATGATGTACTCTGCATATTAGTTAAATAAGCAGGGTGACAATATACAGCCTTGATGTACTCCTTTCCCAATTTGGAACCAATCTGTTGTTCCATGTCCAGTTCTAACTTTTGCTTCCTGACCTGCATAGAGATTTCTCAAGAGGCAGATCAGGTGGTCTGGTATTCCCATCTCTTTCAGAATTTTCCACAGTTGGTTGTAATCCACACAGTCAAAGGCTTTGGCATAGTCAATAAAGCAGAAGTAGATATTTTTCTGGAACTCTCTTGCTTTTTCGATGATCCAGTGTATGTTGGCAGTTTGATATCTGTTGTGGCTGAGATCACAACAATGCAAAACACCTCTTCCTTCAAAGGGCCCAGGTAACCATCACTGACTGGGCAAGAGGGGATTCTGGGTCTAATGGAGATGATGCCCGCTGCTCGGTATTAACTCTGAGGAAGAGGATGGACCCAGGGGTAAGATTTATTAATCAAATTTGAACACTGTTGTATTTATAAGAAAACTGCGGCCTTGGCCCTCAATAATTAATGATACTTCTTGTGAGTTTAAAGGAGGAGTTGGAAGCTGGGAGTTAAATTCTCCCTCAGAGACCACTTTCATAAAGCCAGTTTTTCGAGCCTGACATACTTTTAGAATATTTTTCATGCCAGGTGCTAAGGACAGATCATTAAATACTAGGGATTGTCCTGTCTTTTTGTCCTGAAGTACTTCTAAGATAGAGAGTTTGGTCAAATTGAAATTTCCCCATATTATTTGGTGAAATTACAATTGATGACACTGAGCCACTTTTTAAGACACTTCCCAGGTGGCACAGTGGTCAAGAATCTGCCTGACAATGCAGGAGACACAAGAGAAGTGGGTTCAGTGTCTGGGTCAGCTATCCAGCCTGGCTAAGATGTAAAAGATCAGCAACTGGCTGAGTGTGTCCTTTAGAACCTCCTGTTTCACACCTGCTGACCAGAAGAGGACCATTTCTGACCACAGACCTGACAATCTGCCTTTTCTCGCTGAGGAATTTTTAAAGACTTCAGCTTTTAAATCAGCTCTCAGGAAGGCAGACAGGATGGAGGGAAAACAGACACTCGACAGTTTTCAGACAGTGGCCCAAAGCTGTTTGTCCAAGGAGGGACAGCAGGCTGATGAGAGCTTAAACGTTTCAGTTCTTGGGATTGATTTTGTTAAACAATTGGCATTTATTGGCATTCTCTCTATGGACTGTTCTCTTTTCAATGATATTGTTGACAATATAGGGCAGGACAAAGTCAGGTCGGGTGCACAAAATTTCACCAACACAATTCCAATCAGAACAAAGACTTCCACAAGTGAAATATGGCTTTTCTGGTACAAAATAAAGCGTCAACGCTTCAGCAAAAATCAGAGCAGAGACCCCACATCGGACTCATCTATGCTGTGGATGAGGGACTTCAAGAGGAAGAGATGAACAAGGTCTGGAGAAACACCCACAGAAGTGCTTTGCATCAAGAGTTGTGGTCCAAGTCACAACTGGGGAGACGCAGCTGGATTTTGCTGAATTCTCCCAATGATAGAACATGCCTTCCACAGACAAAGCAACCTGTTATGATAGAGCTGAGTTTTATTGATGTAGCGAGGGACAACTATATAGACAACTTGTAATTTTTTATTTTTTTTTATTAAGGAACATGAATGCCCAGCTTTGATCGCTGATGGGTTGGGCTCAGACATTCTTAAGGGAGGACAGAAGGAGGGGACCCTTGGCATAGGCTGATATTTTGAGACAGGGTCCATGTGAGTGAATTGAGGTTCTGAAAGAGGAAAGAGTAGTGTAGTCAAGTTATGCTTGACTGTTTTGCAGCAGTATAACTGTGGGAGACGCAGTCACTCCAGTTTTCAGTTATCAGGACAAGCCTCACCTTGTCCCCCAGTGCACAGTCCTTCCAGGGATCTGCAGGTGATGCTGTCAAAATGTGAGTTAGGGGCTTTGTGCCCTGTGAATATCCCCTTTCTCTCCTGGCATCTAACACAGTGCTGGGCTGAACTGCAATAGATTATTTGGCCAGATGCACTGATGGGGCCCCTCTTTGGAATTAGATTCAGAGCCTGTTTCTAACTACGCAGTTGAAGGGGTCAGTATTTCGCCTTCTCTCCCACTCCCTTGGTGGGGGCTGCCCCATGAGTCCTTGCCGGGGGCTGGTGTTGCTTCTGCCTCATTCCTCCCACCTCCCTCCATGCAGGTGACAGGGTGCCTCCCAGCTATTGCCACCATGCCCCCTGCCTTTGTTTCAGCTCCAGTCCCCACCAGTTGCAGAGCCATTTCCCCCAGCGCTACAGACCCTCACCACGTGAAGACATGCGAGTGCTCCAGTAAAGTGCTTATTGTGTTTTACAGTCGGGTCAATTATTTTTCAACACAGGTGCATTTAATGGATTAGAGCCACGTGCTCTAAAAATGAACCAGACCGTCCCTTCTGATCTGAAAGGAACCAGCCATGCTTCAAGATGAAACCAATAAGACTCCGCTCAGCAAAGTACTAGAATGGTGTGGCTTATTACTAGGATATAAGCAACATGGGCTGGAGGGATGGAAAAGAGGCGGATCAGAGACTGTAAACAGGATCCATTTGTAGCAATGACCTCAAAGGATTATATTCAACACACTGAGTCCGAAGGAGGAGATATGGTCACAATTGTCACAGTATTTGTGGGAAGCTACATCATGCGTTGGGGACACAGCCGAGGAGCCCAGGTGACAGGTGAACCCTGAATCACCTTCAGAATCTGGCCCAGAATGTAGCCCATAGTTGGCAGGCAATAAATCTGTGGATTAAGGACAAGCAAGCAGATCTCAGCCGCCTAGGGAGAAGTTTGACAAGTATTGTGCAGGTCATCAAAGGTCAGTTGAAGGATTTGGGGCAGAGACAGGTACTGAAGTGCTAGGTGTGCACACCGAGATGATAGTCTGGGAGAGAGCCTGGGGACAGCAGTAGGTAGACAGGTTTCCCTCAGTCACACCGGGTAATAGATTTTAACACTGATTCCAGGGCCTCCCTCCTGGTCAGACCTTCTTGATTGGTCAGGAGAACAAAGTGTGACTGAGTCTGCAGGTAGCAGGCATCACTGATTACAGACTGCATGGAGGGCCAAGGAAGGTAAGAACTGGCATTTTTGTGCTATCATCCTTCCTTGAAGTAGCCCAGCTAAAACGGAAGAGATGCCACTGATGGCTGCTTAAGGGGCTTGTTCATTTCCAGTGTTTCCATTTCAAGCTCAATTGCAAGATCTTCCCCTCCAGTGAAGACTCCATCAGGTTTGTCACTTCATCTTTGAACACACAGTTGTCCTCGAGGTTTGTGTGTAGGGGAGGTGTTCTCATGGGTAATTGGATGGGAACTGAGCAAAGGCATGTGGCCCCTTGGTATTTCTTCCATTTAGAGAACCAGCATTTCTTTTTTAAAAAAAGTTTTTTATTTTGTATTGGGGTGTAGCTGATTAACAATGTTATGATAGTTTCAGGTGAACAGCAAAGTGACTCAGCCATACACATATATCTGTTCTCCCCCAAACTTCCCTCCCATCCAGGCTGCCACGTGACATTGAGCAGTTTCCTGTGCTATACAGTAGACCCTTGTTGGTTACCCATTTTAATTATAGCAGTGTGTACATGTCCACCAGAAACTCTGTAACTATCCCTTCCCCTTGGCAACCCTAAGTTTGTTCTCTAAGTCTGTGAGTCTCTTTCTGTTTTGTAAGTGAGTTTATTTGTACCATTTATTTTTAGATTCTGCACATAAGGGGCATCATATGATATTCCTCCATAGAGAATGGGCATTTCTGGAGCTGGTGATGTACAAAAAAAATTTACAATAAACTGCAAGCAACTTTGAAGTGTTTTTGATATGTCAGCTGGGATATATGGTTGCCTGCAACAGAAAACCTAAAACTTGGTGTCTTAAACCCACAAAATTTAATGTTTTCACGACCAAGATATAGTCCAGAATCGATATGGTGGTTCTCCATCATCTTCAAAGACGAGGTACCTGTAAACCATCATTCTGCCTTCTCAAAGGGGTCTTCCCCATCCTCATGGTATAGGAAGTATGTGGGGAACAAGATGGTAGAAGGAGCTTCCTTCCATAGTCCATAACCCCAAAATCACACAGACCACGTGTTTGTGCCCCATTGTGTGTGTGTGTGTGTGTGTCTGTGTGTGTGTGTGTGTGTGTGTTCAGTCGCTCAGCCATGTCTGATGCTTTCTGACCCCATGGACTATAGCCCACCAGACTCCTCTGTCCATTAGCCAGAGTGTACTAACATGGCCATCTGCACTGGGAGAAGGCTGGGGAATAGGGAGTTTTCCTGGAACATACTGGTGTTAGGCATTCTGATTTTTCAGAAGGGGAGGAACAGGTGTTGTATAGTCCTTCAGTGGCTCTCTGCCACAGCAACATTTTCCTGTACGGACAACTCTGGGATTCTTTTCCAAGTCCACAATGAAGACAGTATTCCACCGTCTTAAAACTGACATCACTCTCAACTGCTTTGCTACGAGGAGCAAAACAAAGCAGAAAATAAAAACGAAAAGAGCACAATAAACAACAGAATGGTAAATAAAAACCTGACATACAGTATCCCACAAAAATAGGAAATGTTTTCCTGCGAAACCTACACTCACCCACCAACACACCTCCTTCAAGTTTAGTTGCATTAAACAAAAACAGAGTCGAGCTCTGTTGCGATTTTCGAGTCCATATTGACGCACGCCGGAATTTCACAGAGGAGCAGGAACGGGTAAACGGCATCGCAGGGTCAGCTCAACACTTTATCCACTGAGAATTCAAGCTCTGGCTGTGCCACTGAGAGATGCTTCCCGGAGTCTCAGCTGGGAGGGGAAGAACCAGGTCCTGGAGAGGGCCTCGTGGTTCTCTTTGCTACTTGGCTGTGAAGCTGGACTGGCAGCTGGATGGACTGAGGCCTGTCACACCTTAATGGGAAAGGATGACAGAGTGGCTGCGGGCACCGTGTCATATGTGCGGTATGGCTGGGGCCGGAGGTCTGGGAGATGGAGAGTGAGGGGCCATCTGTCACCCGAGGCAAGGATGTTCTCCAGCCTGAGGCTGTGCGAGACACCTAGGTCTCCACCTGATGGTAGACAGCCTGTTTCTTTATTCAGGAGAAAAATAATCAGGGCTGGATGCCAGGGAGGAGGCCCTGGCTGCCCACCATCAACTGCAGGGAAGCTCATTAGCTTAATCTTCAAGCACTTGCAGTTGAAAACAGGGCAGCTCCAGGACGATCAGAAAGGCCCTGGCTCAAGGACACCCCCGCTCAGCTCCCCGGGGTCAGGAAAGCCAAGCCGGGGTCCCTGCCCAGGGGTCTGGCTCGGATGGTGCATACTTCTCTGATCACTGGGGCTCAGGGAGCATGCTCCCCACTCCGAACTCTGAGTAGTGGTTCTGTGCACTGGTGGCCTTACCTTTAAAACACCCTGCCTTACCCCATTCCAGTGATTTTCTGTGCATCCTCCAAATGTATTATTCAAACATAAGCCTATTTATAGCTCTTCATAAAGCCTGCCGAACTGGAGTGTATTTGGCACATGGTAGTTGTTTGCTTCAGAAAGGTGTGTGAGCAGTTGGATGAACCATCACGTTTGCTATCTGTCATCTTCAATCCAAGTCTACAAAAAATCTTCTGAAGCTGTCTCTCGGCTGCCTGGGTGAGAACTAGCTCAGCTGCAGCTCTGGTCAACCACCAGCCAGCTATGGTTTGGGGGTCCTTTAGCCCTACCTAGGCATTTCCCTTAGTCTTTGAGATGGGCCCACTGTATGATATCACCAGGAAGAAAGAGCCCCCAACACTGAATACAAGTTGATACTGGTGCATTCCTGCAGTTTCTTTAGCATTCCAGAACATGCCTCATCAGTGCATGAAAGTGTAGTATTAGTCACCCAGTCATGTACAACTCTTTGCAACCCCATGGACTGTAGCCTGCCAGGCTCCTCTATCTATGAGGTTCTCCAGGCAGGAATGCAGCAGTGGGTAGCCATCCCCTTCTCCAAGGGATCTTCCCAACCCAGGGATTGAACCTGAGTCTCCTGCATTACAGGCAGATTCTTTACTGTCTGAGCCACCAGGGAAGCCCCCATCAATGTATGACCCTGATTAATTTGATCAGTAAAGTTTCAACCACTTCTGATGTTATCATGATGGTGAAACTACAGTTCTTTGGAAGCCCAGAGCAGTCTCTGGCTCATCAGCTGTGCTCCTGCATCTAAATTAAACCCAAATTCTTCTTGCCCCCAAAGCTTATATTCCTGGTGAGCAATGAGGTCACTTTCTCATGTCCAGTTTTCATCAGATCTAGCTCCCCACTTGTGTATCAAATGATTCCACAGCAAGAATTGGGGCTAAACTTGGGAGCAATTGAGGGAAGGAGTAGCTGTCATCATAGCGCACCAGAAAATATTGTAATGAAAAATGTCATAGCCTCAGAAGACTTCAGCGGGGTGCTTCTTTGCTGTGAGTTCATACAGCATGGCAGCCTGAGTTTCTGTCTGAACACAGATGGCCAGGTTGAGATGAAACATCAGACTGGCAAGGGTTCATCTTTCTGTTCTATGAGATTCTGTTGCTGTGTGTCCAGGGAGATTTATGGTTTCCTCCGATAGGCCAACATGCTTACACTTTTCCAAAATAAGATGCTTTAGAGGCAGCCAACAGTTTTAATGATGGACATACAGGACAAGGGGGCCCTGAATGCTCAAGCCCCTCGGCCAGCAAGGACCGTTTGCCCTGTGGTTTGCTGGGGTCTCACTGCTCCCGGGGAATCTCGTGAATAAATAGGTGCTGGTGACAAGGGAGAAAGACAGGAGATTTTCTACCTGGGCCTTCCCATCTGTCGGCTCATGAAATGGTCTCACATGACACAGACTGGATGGAGGGACCAGGTACCTAGAGCAGTGACCAAGCACAGATCAAAACCCAAACACTATCAGCTATTTGTGTGTGTGTGTTTCATTCTTCAGAGTGGGGCCAGATTTCCTTTTCTAAATACATGTTACCTGGGGAGAGGAGTGGTTTGGGGGAGAAAAAGATTTGGTAGAGAAGAAATAATGGCAAAGTGCTATGCTTAGTCGCTCAGTCATGTCCAACTCTTTGCAACCCCATGGACTGTAACCCGCCAGGCTTCTCTGTCCATCAGATATCCCAGGCAAGAAACTGGAGTAGCTGGCCATGCTCTCTTCCAGGGGATCTTTCCAACTCAGGGATTGAACCCAGGTCTTCCCCAGTTGTCTTTAACAGCAGGAATATGTTGAGATATTACAAGACCATCATATAGTAGAGGGAGGATTTTGTTTTCCTTAGAAATCAGTATAAGGACTGACATGGAGACGTAATAAGGAAGATCTCTTAGTAGGTGGCTCAGTGGGTAAAGAATCTGCCTGCAATGCAGGAGACACAGGTGACACGAGTTTGATCCCTGGGTCAGGAAGATCCCCTGGGGGAGGGCATGGCAACCCACTCCAGTATTCTTGCCTGGAGAATCCCATGGACAGAGGAGCCTGACAGGCTACAGTCCATGGGGTCACAAAGAGGCGGACATGACTGAGTCCACACTCATGCACACTTAGTAAAATAAATAATAATAACAAACTTTCCCAAAGTGAAGCTTTAGTGGGTTAAGTAAACAGCATGCACAGGCTGAGGTTCCCTGACTCCTGGGTGAGGGGCACTGTCTGCAGGGTCTCATGGAAAGGACCCCTGTGTGAGGTAGAGTCTGAACTCCAAATTCAATGCAGTCTCATCTCCTCTACAGGTCTGTATAGTTGTGTCCACACGTGGAAGTGAACGGGCAAGACGCCTCAAGGCACAGGCCTGCTGCACTGGACAGAACCTAGACCACACACCCATCAGGTCGGCATTATTATTAACCCACCAACTCAGGAGAGCAATATAAGGGAACTAGCCAACACACATAGAACACGGACTCTCTCACCAGCTTGTGTGCATACATGTGCTCATTCATAGCCAACTCTTTGCAACCCCATGGACTATAGCCGGCCAGGCTCCTCCATCCATGGGGATTTTCCACACAAGAATACTGGAGTGGGTTGCCATTTCCTCCTCCAGGGGATCTTCCCAACCCAGGGATCAAACCTGCATCTGCATCAGCAGGCGGATTCTTTACCACTGTGCCACCTGGCTCATCACCTAAAAGCTTACTTACTTATTATTGTAGAGACTGGCTCAGATTACAGAACTAGTAAGAAGAGGACCTGGAATTTGACCTCAGGATGTAAGACCCCAAAAATCTACGCTCCCATGTTTTTTCTATATAGCCCAATAGAGGGATCTTTTAACCATACACTAGACCATCTTTTCTAGAGTCCTTGGTGTCATCACTCACCCACTAGAGAAGCAGCTGGAAGCTATACCTTGGGGCCTAGGGCGTTCCTGGCACTCTGTACACAACTACTGATGGGCAGAGGGGGAAGTGTGCAAGGGTGGGTCCAGAAAATATGTCACTGAGGCTCCACACAGAAAACCTCTCAGTATCCGCAGGCGGTGTTCATCCTGAGGGTCAGGACAGCTGCGTCCCACTGCCCAGTCTCCTGTAACCAGCCCCACAGTCGTAGAACAGGCAGTAACCTTTCTGAATAGTGTATTCTCCTCTGGTGGAAGCGACTAGACAGGCACCACCTGGGTTGTGTTGGTGATTTAACCGAGGCAGAGCTGCTGGGATGGCCCCTCATGTGGTCTCCGTGTGTCAGTGAGGGGAACTCACTTAATCCTCCCAACTTTGCCAAGCCTCCCTTTGCCCACAAAGAAACTAGTGATGAGAAAGATGAAAACAGTCTGCTTGAATGCTTTTTTCCTTTTTTTGCCTAAGTCTATCTCCATAATTCAACTACTGACTCCATAAGAGAAAAAGACCTCAGAGCTCATGTCTGCATCCTTTCTGGTACCCACCACAGAGTTTAGCTCTAGGCATCACATCACTTGTTAATCAGTCAAAACATAATGAATAAATAAACGTAAAATTACAGCAGTGACCATGAATGGTTCATAATCCTTCAGTAGAGTGGTACCCAACCTTTTTGGCATCAGGGATGGTTTCACGAAAGACAATTTTTCCAGGGACCAAGGGGGTGGGTAATGGTTTGGGGATGATTCAAGTGCACTATATTTATAGTGCACTTTATTTCCATTATTATTTTTGTGTATTTTTATCTTACTGGGTTATTATTCTGTTTTATTACATCAGCTCCACCTCAGATCATGGAGTAGCTCTCATTATCAAGGAAAGAGTCCAAAATGCAGTTCAGTTTAGTTCAGTTGCTCAGTCGTGTCAGACTCTTTGTGACCCCATGAATTGCAGCATGCCAGGCCTCCCTGTCCATCACCAACTCCTGGAGTCTACCCAAACCCATGTCCATCGAGTCAGTGATGCCATCCAACCATCTCAACCTCTGTCATCCCCTTCTCCTCCTGCCCACAATCCCTCCCAGCATTAGGGTCTTATCCAATGAGTCAACTCTTCCCATGAGGTGGCCAAAGTATTGGAGTTTCAGCTTCAACATCAGTCATTCCAATGAACACCCAGGACTGATCTCCTTTAGGATGGACTGGTTGGATCTCCTTGCAGTCCAAGGGACTCTCAAGAGTCTTCTCCAACACCACAGTTCAAAAGCATCAATTCTTCAGTGCTCAGCTTTCTTCATTGTCCAACTCTCACATCCATACATGACCACTGGAAAAACCATAGCCTTGACTAGACGGACTTTTGTTGGCAAAGTAATGTCTCTGCTTTTAAATATGCTATCTAGGTTGGTCATAACCTTCCTTCCAAGGAGTAAGCATCTTTTAATTTCATGGCTGCAATCACCATCAGCAGTGATTCTGGAGCCCCCCAAAATAAAGTCTGACACTGTTTCCACTGTTTCCCCATCTACTTCCCATGAAGTGATGGGACCAGATGCCATGATCTTAGTTTTCTGAACGTTGAGCTTTAAGCCAACTTTTTCACTCTCTTCTTTCACTTTCTTTAAGCCAACTTTTTCACTCTCCTCTTTCACTTTCATCAAGAGGCTCTTTAGTTCTTCTTCACTTTCTACCATAAGGGTGGTGTCATCTGCATATCTGAGTTTAATGATATTTCTCCCGGCAATCTTGATTCCAGCTTGTGCTTCTTCCAGCCCCGCGTTTCTTATGATGTACTCTGCATAGAAGTTAAATAAGCAGGGTGACAATATACAGCCTTGACGTACTCCTTTTCCTGTTTGGAACCAGTCTGTTGTTCCATGTCCAGTTCTAACTGTTGCTTCCTGACCTGCATACAGCTTTCTCAAGAGACAGGTCAGATGGTCTGGTATTCCCATCTCTTTCAGAATTTTTCACAGTTTATTGTAATCCACACAGCCAAAGGCTTTGGCATACTTGGATATAATCTCAAAAATGACAGAATGATCTCTGTTCATTTCCAAGGCAAACCATTCAATATCACGGTAATACAAGTCTATGCCCCAACCAGTAATGCTGAAGAAGCTGAAGTTGAACAGTTCTATGAAGACTTACAAGACCTTGTAGAACTAACACCCAAAAAAGATGTCCCTTTCATTATAGGGGACTGGAATTCAAAAGTAGGAAGTCAAGCAATACCTGGAGGAACAGGCAAATGTGGCCTTGGAGTACAGAATGGAGCAAGTCAAAGGTTAACAGAGTTTTCCCAAGAGAACACACTGGTCAAAGCAAACATCCCCTTCCAACAACACAAGAGAAGATTCTACACATGAACATCACCAGATGGTCAATACCAAAATCAGATTGATTAAATTCTTTGCAGCCAAAGATGGAAAATCTCTATACAGTCAGCAAGAATAAGACCGGGAGCTGACTGTGGCTCAGATCATGAACTCCTTATTGCCAAATTCAGACTTAAATTGAAGAAAGTAGGGAAAACCACTAGACCATTCAGGTACGACTTAAATCAAATACCTTATGATTATACAGTGTAAGTGAGAGATAGATTCAAGGGATTAGATCTGATAGATAGAATGCCTGAAGAACTATGGACGGAGGTACATGACATTGTACAGGAGACAGTGATCGAGACCATCCCCAATAAAAAGAAATGCAAAAAGGCAAAATGGTTGTCTCAGGAGGCCTAGCTGAGAAAACTAGCTGAGAAACAAGAGAAGCTAAAAGCAAAGGAGAAAAGGAAAGATATACCCATTTGAATACAGAGTTCCAAAGAATAGCAAGGAGAGATAAGAAAGCCTCCCTCAGCAATAAATGTGAAGAAATAGATGAAAACAATAGAATGGAAAAGACTAGAGATCTCTTCAAGGAAATTAGAGATAGCAAGGGAACATTTCATGCAAAGATGGGCACAATAAAGGACAGAAATGGTAGGGACCTAACAGAAGCAGAAGATATTAAGAAGAGGTGGCAAGAAAACACAGAAGAAATATACAAAAAGCATCTTCATGACCCAGATAATCACGATGGTATGATCACTCACCTAGAGCCAGACATCCTGGAATGCAAAGTCAAGGTGGGACTTAGGAAGTATCACTACGAACAAAGCTAGTGGACGTGATGGAATTCCAGTTGAGCTATTTCAAATCCTAAAAGATGATGCTGTGAAAGTGCTTAACTCAATATGCCAGCAAATTTGGAAAACTCAGCAGTGGCCACAGGACTGGAAAAGGTCAGTTTTCATTCCAATCCCAAAGAAAGGCAATGCCAAAGAATTTTCAAACTATTGGACAATTGCACTCATCTCACAAACTTGCAAAGTAATGCTCAAAATCCTCCAAGCCAGGCTTCAACAGTACATGAACTGTGAACTTCTAGATGTTCAAGTTGGATTTAGAAAAGGCAGAGAAACCAGAGATCAAATTGGCAGCATCTGCTGGATCATTGAAAAGCAAGAGAGTTCCAGAAAAGCATCTACTTCTGCTTTATTGACTATGCCAAAGCCTTTGACTGAGTGGATCACAATAAACTGTAGAAAATTCTGAAAGAGATGGGCATACCAGACCACCTGACCTGCCTCTTAAGAAATCTGTATGCAGGTCAGGAAGCAACAGTTAGAACTGGACATGGAACAACAGACTGGTTCCAAATCGGGAAAGGAGTATGTCAAGGCTGTATATTGTCACACTGATTACTTAATTTATATGCAGAGTACATCATGAGAAACGCTGGGCTGGATGAGGCATAAGCTGGAATCAAGATTGCTGGGAGAAATATCAATAACCTCAGATATGCAGATGACACCACCATTATGGCAGAAAGAGAAGAAGAACTAAAGAGCCTCTTGATGAAAGTGAAAGAGGAGAGTAAAAAAGTTGGCTTAAAACTCAACATTTAGAATACTAAGATCATGTTATCTGGTCCCAACACTTCATAGCAAATAGATGAGGAAATAAGGGAAAGAGTGACAGACTTTATTTTGGGGGGGTCCAAAATCACTGCAGATGGTGACTGCAGCCATGAAATCAAAAGATGCTTGCTCCTTGGAAGAAAAGCTATGACCAACCTAGACAGCATATTGAAAAGTAGAGACACCGCTTTGCCAACAAATGTCCTTATAGTCAAAGCAATGACTTTTCCTGTAGTCATGTATGAATGTAAGAGTTGGACCATGAAGAAAGCTGAGTGCCAAAGAATTGATGCTTTTGAACTGTGGTGTTAGAGAAGACTCTTGAGAGTCCCTTGGATTGCAAGGAGATCCAACCAGTCCATCCTAAAGGAAATCAGCCCTGAATATTCATTGGAAGGACTGATGCTGAAGCTGAAGTTCCAACACTTTGGCCCCCTTGTGGGAAAAGTTGACTCATTGGAAAAGACTCTGGTGCTGGGAAAGATTGAAGGTGGGAGGAGAACGGGATGACAGAGGATGAGATGGTTGGATGGCCACTGATTTGACGGACATGAGTTTGAGTAAACTCTGGGAATTGGTGATGGACAGGAAAGCCTTGCGTGCTGCAGTCTGTGGGATCACAAAGCGTCAGACTCGACTGAGCAACTGAACTGAACTGAACATCAGATCATCAGTCATTAGATCCCAGAGGGTGGGGACTCCTGCCTTAGTATGTTTTAAGTTTTGTTCTGGACATGAGAAATTGAAAACAGTCCTATGTGGCTAAGGAGATCAAAACACAGTAGTTAAAAGTGTTTTACATCAGTTATCTCTGTTTGGGGATTCAGGTTTGAAGATTTTGAATCTGTTATCAATGCATATATATATAAGTATATACATATATACACATATATATCTTTATATACTTATACACGTATATGTACATATACAGGCATTAACTTAGGAAAACATCAAACCTGGCAAAGAGTAGGCATTTAAATTTTGGTTCCTCTCAAACGTGGCACAGAACAGGCATTTAAATTTTGGTTTCTCTTTTGCCCTTGCATTTGAGAAGGTACTGAAATACAAATAGCGAGCTACAATAGTTTGATTCCATTGTATAAATCACTTTTAAACCTGCTTTCCTCGCAGGAATGCTGCCTGTTTATACACTGAGACGTATCAGCGATGGTCTTATCCTGTCTGACCAGCTGTTGAGTACATTTTCAGAGCAGCAAAATGGACTGATGACCTTGGCATTAAGGATACATAAAAGCAAATGTCGCTGTCCTTCCCTGCCTCTTGAAAGTGAAGTCGCACAGTCGTGTCCATCTCTCTGAGACCCCATGCGCTGTAATCTATCAGGCTTCTCTGTCCATGGGATTCTCCAGGCAAGGGTACTGGAGTGGGTTGTCATTTCCTTCTCCAGGGGATCTTCCTGACCCAGGGATCGAACCTGGGTGTGCTGCATTGCAGGCAGAAGCTTTAACCTCTGAGCCACCAGGAAGCCTCCCTGCCCCTTGAAGGCAACAAATAAATACATGTAAGAAGGTGTTTTGTCTTCAGTCCTTTCTAGCTGACTTCTTCCCTGCAGAAGTGGTCCTTTCAGTGCAAGGGACCTGAAGTTGCCATCAGTCTTCATTCAGCTGTCCCTGTCTCCTCTCACCTGAGCAGGTACACTTGTCAAGGGTGTTCAGCTCACATCAAATCCAACAAATACATATTGATTCCAAGACTTTCAGAAACAGTCATTGTTTAAATAAAACCTTAAAGGTTTGCTTACAGTTATAGCTTCATCTTTTAGCTAATGGCTTAGTGGATCCTGTTTTTCAGAAACTGTTCACCACCTATTCTAGTATGAGGAGGCTTTCCCATGAGAGAATGAGGGATTCTGTAAGAAGTACGTTTGTTCTCAAATGCAAACACACTGCCTGCATTTACACCAGAGAACAAAGAAGCAAAAAAACCCTAAATTCAGGCAATGACATTTTCCTACATAGAACTCTGTGTTTAAATAGTATTTACTCATCAAAAATTAGTTTATTTTAAAATGCATTCACTCTTTGCTCTATATTGGAGGCTGAAACAATACAACGTTAATAAATAAAAACTAACTGAAAAATACTTGAAAAAAAATTTTTCCAGGCAGAAAACAGAGCTTTTATCATTTTATTTTTGTGATGCTATCTTAATTTGGGGGGGAAGGTTAAATTATTCTGAAAGCTATGAACCATCTACATATTTATTCTTTTTAAAGGTTCTGTGGTGTGTTAGCATCTGTATTGCCAGAAAACAAAATTTTCTTCAAAGTTATTCTTGGGCAGGCCTGGGACTCAACCCATATGTCTCACAGTTAGTTGCAGCTCAAGGCTTGAATTTATGTGACTTGTTCCAAACTTGTTTGCAATGTTATTTGCTTCAGTGAATGCTTGGCGCCACCTATGGATGGACTCTCAGAATTTCACTTCTCTTTATCAGAAAACCACATCTCACAAAAATGGTTTTTTGAAGCCCATCAAGATTTCAGAGCGTATGGGTGAAAATAAATAATTATTTTGATTAATTTATTTTATATGCAGTAAGTGAGATGGCATCATCCTTCTACTTAAGTCCTTGGGCTGGGTGATGTTGTAGAGAAAGACAAGGATGCGTTTTCTAATCGGCTCTAGCTATCTCTTAAAATACTTCCTCGGCTGTTCTTTCTGAGGCATCTTTCAGGGAAGTCAAATGCATGTCTGTGCATCACCTTTAAGAAGAGAATCACGTTGGCCCAACAACAAGTGATCACTTAACACAAAGCTGAGCATAGCGGTCTCTTCTTCCTTCCATATTACCTGGAGACAGACAATTTAGAGACTCAACATTCCCTACAGAGAGAAGTCCAGGAGGAATTTCAAGATGCATTATCCTAACGTAATAAATATCTTTCAGAAAACACGTTCAGCTTGCGACAGCCCTAGAACAAGTGATGTTTCTCAAACCACACTGGCCTGGCTCCTCCCTCCCCATTTACACAGTAACCAGAGGCATCAACTGGAGTTTTATGTCTCTTTCCTGTGAATTAGGGAGAAATCAACAAAAGCAGAAATGCCATTCCTGTTGGTATTAAATACCCCAATTCATATCTCCCTTTGCGTCTGCACAATGAAAATCGTGAGGCTTAGATGAGAGAGGCAACTGGCTTGTAATATTTCTGCTAATCCATCTGCCCAATGCTAAGCCACTTCTTCCTTTTTTCATCTTCACTGTAACAAAGAACAGTTGGGCAGCTATTGATGGTGAAGCTCAGCAGTCAACTACCTTGTAAATTAGAAGCCGTGGTTGTAAAAACGGATTTGTATATCACCGGGAGTGGAGAGTGTGTCTGCCTTGTAAATTTAATTAAACAGCAGGTGCAAAAATCAGGTCATATGGCTTTGATGTGCCCCGTGCGAGGATGACAACGAGACAATGATTCTAATAGGAAGAAATTTGCATACATTTGCATTGGGGAGCAGAGAGCACTGCCGCTCTCATCCACTTTCATATTTAATTTCTAGGAAGTTGAATAAGATTTGAACGATCACTTTCTATTTAGACATTGCAGGAAAACACAAGGAAGGTTTTAGCCCTGAAACAGACTTGGTGGACTGAAGACTAAGATGCCCTGATGCACATTTTTAAAATACAACTGGCCATACTGGAAACTGGAGTACACCTAGAAACATAAGGAAACGGAAGGAGGAGAAGAGAGCGTGAAAATATGTCCTATCTCTATTTTTTAATCTTTCGCAGATAGTGTAACACTGACTGACTCTTCCTTCTCGGTCATCTGTTCAGGAGCAGTCACAATAGTTCTGTGCTCCAAGAGTCGGAACCATTAAGTGAAATGGCTGATGGATGAAAGAAGGTGAAATGATGAAAGATGGAGAAAAAAAGACTTTTCACATACAGCCATTAGCACTTTAGATACATTTTTAAAACAATATACTTTCTACTTTGCTGCCTTATTGAGTAGACCATACCTTTGATCACAGCAAACCAGAATGTTTAATATAGACACATCTTTTCTCTCCCTGTGATTGCCTGTTCAGGTATTAGAATATAGTAAACAAACAATCACTGCTAGAAATCAGTATTATCTTTAAGGTGGCCCCAGAAAGCCCAGGTGGTGGATAAAGAACTCACCTGCCAATGCAAGAGACATAAGAGATGCAGGTTCCATTCCTGGGTTGTGATGATCACCTTGAGAAGGAAATGGAAACCCACTCCAGTATTCATGCCCGGAGAATCCCATGGACAGTGGAGCCTGGAGGGCTACAGACCATGGGGTTGCAAGGGCTTCCCCAATGGCTCATTGGTAAAAAAAAAAAAAAAAAAAAAAAAAAAAAAAAACCACCTGCAATGCCGGAACCACAGGAGATGTGGGATCAATCCCTGGGTTGGGAAAATCCCATGGAGGAGGGCATGGCAACTTACTCCAGTATTCATTTCAGGAGAATCTCATGGAGAGAAGAGACTGGCGGGCTACAGTCCATGGGGTCGCACAGAGTTGGACATGAGTGAAGAGACTTAGCAGCAGCAAGAGGAAAGCCTGTCCAGGTGCAGAGGGACAAGACACAAGCACTTGAGCCAAGAGGTCCAGGAGAACTCACCTGCAGAGCCTGGCCTCACCTCTCCCCTCATCTCAGTTTTACTGAAACCTCCTTCTAAATGTGCCTGCTCCTCTTGGAGAATTCATCCTCCACCCCGTCTGCAGATCTGGGACTGCCTGGGGCTCTTTTCTCATCTTTCCGATCCTCTTCTTTCCCTGAGTAGAGCTAAGATTATCCTAGACCCTGCACTTCTGACTATTAACTTGGAATTCTGCCTCCTTTGTGGATGTTATGATAAGATATCAGCACAAGTTTGTGTGCCTAACGCAAAGTAGGCCAAGCACATCAAAAACGTCTGAGCTTGGGGAAGAGAAGGGTTTACTGCAGGGCCCTGCAAGGAGATGGTGGCTCGTGCCCTATAAAGCCCTGTGCTCCCCCAAGGATTTCAGCAAAGCAGTTTTAAAAGCCCGGTGAGGCGGGGAGCCACAAGGTCGGTGATCAGCTCATGCATAGTTCTCTGACTGGCTGATGACAAGGCAGCAGGGTGGTGTCACAGGGGCTCCAGCAGGCCTGGGACTTTGAGCTCAGGGTTATGATACACTTAACCTTTTCCATTTGTTTGAGGGGATTTTCACATCTGCAAAACAACTCAGGAAATGTGCATCAAATACTTTTGACGTATTCAAAAGCTGCTCAGTTATAATGTAGTGTTAGACAAAAAGATGTGACTTCAGCTTTCCAGTAAATTTTTTTGCTATTATTTATTAAAACTAAATTCTACCATGTTGTATATTTGAGATACTTCAGAGAGTCAGCTTTTAATAAGCAATGCTTTCATTGTGATATCCTATAATTTATTCTTTGTCCTAACTAACTTGCTTACAATTCATCGACATGGTAAAATATCTTATGTGTGTGCTAAGTCCCTTCAGTCATATTCAACTTTTTTCAACCCTACGGACTGTAGCCCACCAGGCTCCTCTGTCCTTGGGGTTCTACAGGGAAAAATACTGGAGTGAGTTGCCATGCCCTCCTTCAGGGGATCTTCTCAACCCAGGGATCGAACTCAAGTCACTTAAGTCTCCTGCATTTGCAGGTGAGTTCTTTCCCACTAGTGCCACCTGGGAAGCCTAAAATATCTCACAGGAAGCAGGAAATCGTGTGCTCTTGTCTTTAAGTAGGCTCTTCAGGCACTGCCCCTACTGAATTCTAATTGCTTGTTGCATTGCTCATCCTCCCCCGCTAGGGTGCCAACTCCATGAGCACAGGAAGAGGTTTATTTTGTCACCACAATGTCCTTAGTATTTACTCCAGTGTCTGGCTTTGGTGCTGTTTGTTGCTGTGCTCAGTTGCTAAGTTGTGTCTGGCTCTTTTGTGGCCCCGTAGACTGTAGTCCACCAGGCTCCCCTGTCCATGGGCTTTCCTAGGCAAGCATACTGGAGTGGGTAGCCATTTCCTCCTCCAACGGATCTTCCCGACCCAGGGATCAAATGCACATCTCCCGCTTGGCAGGTGGATTCTTTACCACTGTACCACCTGGGAAGTCTATATATATATATATATATATATATTTGAATCACTTTGTTGTACACCTGAAACTAACACAATATTGTAAATCAGCTATATTTCAATTAAAAGATAAAAAAAAAAACCTGCAGCCTGTCCTGGTTACACAAAAGAGCCCTTTCCAACCAATGAGCTGCTGCCTAGGGACACACACACACTTTACCCAAGGAAAAACAAGGCACCTAAAATTTCAAGATATTGGTCTAGAAAGTAGCTTTCTAAGGAATCTAACCTTGATTCTTGAATTTAAACCAAATGCAATACACAGATTAAGTTGCTGTCACAATGAAATCATTGTGGAATGTCCACATTATATGAGATTTTGCTATTCTTCTTGAAGGATGACTTTTGACACTGTTGAAGACAATAAAATTAGCTAATGGCCAAATAACATTTACTTCTCATCATATCCCAAATCCTAAGACTAATGCATAATTCAGAACAAGCCAGCCAATGAGACACCTCTGAGTCTGAATTTTCTCACCTGTCAAATAGCAGGCAGTGGTGAAGATAATAATACAGGAGAAACATGTGAGATGGCAATGGGAATGCTCGGTAGAACCTTCCCTAAAAGCCACAGACAGCATTGTTCCTATTGTTGACTTAAAGAAAAATACACAGCATGAGCGTTATGAGTTAGGTTTTATTTGGGGCAAAATGGGGACTGTAGCCTGGGAGACAGCACCTCAGATAGCTCGGAGAGATTGCTCCAAAGAGGTACTGGGGGAAGGTCAATATATGTGATTTTGGTGAAGGGGGAATACATATATCAAGCACATAGTTTTCCAGAAGGTTTCTGCTAGTCACTAGGAACAGGCACCACCATGAGGGACTTGAGTGCTTTTCTAAATGTGGGGAAATATAAGAATCGAGCTCATAAAATCAGCTCCTGAAAATATCTAATTATCTGAAGACCTGTCCTGCCAGTTTTTTCCCCCAGAGCACAGAGCGCCTCCTTTCTGCTCTCCTCCCTGAACTCCTTTTAGGGTTTATTGTAGGTCAGCAGCTACAGCAGCTCATGATTTAATCCTTGTAGAGGTAAATGGCAAGTGCCAGTGGCAAGTGCCAATTTGTAGTTGACACCATACACAGGAGGAGCTATGAATGAATGAATGCATGCATTTATAACACATCTCTCAAGACATCTCTCATCTCCTTTGTACTGGTAGGTAAGACCCCTGGATCTCCATTTTGGATGCAATTTAGTCCAATATGGGCTCTTTGCAGCTTCCCTGGTGGCTCAATGGTAAAGAATCCACCTGCAATGCAGAAGATGCCAGAGACACAGATTCAGTCTCTGGGTGGGGAAGATCCCCTGGAGGAGGGCATGCCTACCCACTCCAGTATTCTTGCCTGGAGAATCTCGTGGACAGAGGAGCCTGGTGGGCTACAGTCCACAGGGTCACAAAAGAGACAGACATGACTGAAATGACTGAGCATGCATGCACACATGGGCTCTTTGTCAACAGTTCCTCAATTCTGCCTTAAGGGCCAGCCTACCCCATTATGATGGGCCACCTGATGCTTCCTCGGGCTCTCGGGAGGCTGGGGTGACATCTGGAAAACACTTGAAAGTAAATGCATGCAGACCTCTCCCCTGGATGTATTGTGAATCACACACACTGATGATAGCTGCAGAACTTCTCAGCAGAGGCTCAGACAACGGTATGGGTCTTTAGTGGGATGGGTCCTAATGAGCTGAAAAGTTAGTGCACTTCTAGAGCAGAGACAGATCTTAAAGAGGATCTGATACCCTGAGGAATCCTGCTATTCTTGAAACTCGAACGCTACTCTCAGGCTGCCTTGCCAAATGCTTGCTTTGACAGCTGCATTTTTCAAGACAAGTCGAATCTTACCATCATGTTCACATTCAGCATTCATTTTTATCCTTCGCTTTTCACTGCCTCATAAGAAAGTCCCCTCGCTCTGCAGGTTCATTGAACTCAAGGCGACTATTATTTCTGTTTTACTTCACAAAGGCCCTTGGTTTAGGGGGTGCTAATTTTCCATTCTTCCCACAGTGATTTTCAACAAGTTTTTATCAAATTAACAGTTATAGAGACACCTGGGGCCATCTCCCATCCCTACGATGTACAGCTTCCTTTTGTAAAACTCCACTTGCTCTTTTGAGATCTTTAAAGTGAAAATTATACTGTGCAGTCATCTTGTACAACTTGGTTCATAATTGGAATTTAAAAAGTGGTGCAGACAGATTTTTTTTTCACCAGCTTACTTTATAATCAATTTTCTTACTCAACCTAGCACGGGAGGCAAGGAGAATAGAGTGGCAAAAAGGTTATGGATTGGAAAGTCGTGTGTGAGCCAGAGACTGGTGTTTCTGCTGCTCAGCCCTCAATGCTCATCCCAGACCCAAATGCCCTCCCCACACTGCGCTTGCACCCCAGATACACAGGCTGCCCTCTGTTCCTCCAGTGGTTGTCTCCAAGGTGGAGAGGGTGGGAACATAGCCTCTCTGGGAAAATGGTTTGACTGCAGACAGTTGTTACAGTAGAGTCATGCTCACCTTATAGCCTATTAAACCTTGAGACTCTGAAAGCGTAACAGGCATGGAAAAGGGATGGAAGGGGGAAATAATATCTAATTTCTGGTGTAAATGGGGAAATAGTGAGTTTGGGTGCCATCTCGTGTTGCTTCTCCATGTCCTCCTCAATCACCAATGTCTGCATTTATGACTCTAGACAGCTTCTTGAAACTCAGATGTGGCAAAGTATCTGACCCATGTCCCCCTTTCCATGGGATGTTTACAGGAAGGTGGAGTGATGAGCCTAATCCCAATCCATTCCAGACGTGCTTGGAAGCAAACAGAAACATGGAGGTGAGCAGTCAACCTCATCTGCGTCAGCTCCAAGGACACGTGACTTACATGCTAGCGGGAACTCTAAGCAGATAGATATCTGATCACAGCGGAGGGCCTGGAACAAACTCCGTAAGAATTCACAGCACTCATCTCACACAGCCTCACCCAGGGATCCTTTAACTGGCAATAGCCAAGACAAAGCTGGTCCAAGCTCCCTGCAAAGGGTTGAGTCACAGACCTGGGGACAAGGGAAGTGTATGTGCTGATCACAGGCTGTACTCCACTAAGTTCTCTGTGCATATTATTTCCCTAATCTGTAATATGACCTTGAAAGGGAGCTATTACTGCCCCAATTTTACAGGGGAGGAAACGGAGGCTTGGAGAAGTCTACATGGCAGAGCAGAGATTCAATTCCAAGTCAATCTTATCCCCAAAGTCACGCTTTGTGCTCATCATTGGGTCATGTCCCAAGTGTTTCTCTTCTCTACCATTTTGCTTTTGAATTATTTGCTCTTAAAGAAATCCCCAAAGAGGAGGCAGCACATGCAGTGAAAAGAGAACCATTTGGGACTCAGAGGACCTTAATTCTAATTCTATCCCCATGTTGACCTTTGGCAAGCCACCCAAAGTTTCCATCTCCATTTCCCAATCTGTCCAACAAGGAGGAAAGAATACACTGTCTTGTCCAGCTTCCACATTCTAGGCTTTCTGATGAGTCGCTGCCTGCATATATACATGCAAGTCAGCATTAAGTCCTCCCAAAATGACATTAACGAACTGTTTCCCAGGCAAACCAAGAAACAAAAAGGATGCACTTCAGTTTCTACTCAAACTTCTTTTCAAAATGTTATAGAATCCAAGTAAATGCTCACATTTATTTAGAAAACCATGTGTCTCTCACAGGGAATGATGTCCCAGAATGATGTCCCATTTCCTTTCATAGCCCTGACCCCTCTCTATTGTAACTGTGTGTGTTTACTACCCATGTGGTCAGTTTTCTGCCGACAACAGAACCCTTCCCAAGCATCTGATGAGATTTATCCCCATTAGCAGAACACAGAGCAAGGGCGGGATATACCTAGTGACCACTCTCCATGGTTTTGGTTTGTACTGAATACTTTTCACTCAAGAGAGGAACATCTGTGATGAGGGACCTAAAGAACTGTTTCACCAGATTGCCACCTGAGACGGCCACAGGGCCATTTGATGATCCCTCTGCCCCTGGAGATTTGCCCCAGGGCTTTTATGGTGACTCAGATGGTAAAGAATCTGTCTGCATTGCAGGAGACCCAGGTTCAATCCCTGGGCTGGGAAAGATCCTCTCCAGTATTCTTGACTGGAGAATCTCATGGGTAGAGGAGCCTGGCGGGCTACATCCATAGGGTTGCAAAAAGTCAGACATGACTGAGCAACTAACACTTTCACTTTTTTTTTGGCCCCTGGAGGTTAAGGCTAACATGTATACAGTTCGGGCTAGTGGTTAGGGCAACAGATCCCATGATGAAGGGAAGAGAAGGTGACTGCTGAATGATGGGAAACTTGGTAACTATGGAGATGAGTTATCCTCGGCCTGTACCATGAAAGCACGTGCATGGTCACTGCAATCTCAACAGACAGATGATTGTACCAAGCGTGGATGTGGCTCCCTGCCCAGAATGCTACTCCAAAAGATGCTGCCCTCATGTAAAGGGTACTAGGAAAGCAAATCGAAGAAAACCTCAAATACAGTTGGCCTCAGACCAAGTGTAGAATCTAGAACCATGGCCTTTGCATGGATTTCTTTGCTCTATAATGTGATTTTTTTTAAAAAAAAAAAAACCTCTACCTTATGCTATTTTCTCACCTTGTGCGTCTGTGTATTGGATGTGTTGGAACCAGGAAAAAGATAGATTAAAGTGTAGGGAAGTTCAGAGAGTTACGGATGCAAGGATGGGAGAGAGACTGTAACAGGGGCTTATCTGCCAATCCCACTGCCTGGTGCCGAAAATTAATGGATGTCAGAAAGTTTCTACCTTTACACTTTTAAATGAAATGGAAGCAGCTGTTCCTGTGAATTTTTTTTAACTCATACCAAAAAAAGACAGTTCAAAGTCCTTTTGCCCCGAGTCAGTAATGCAGCCGAAAGTCCTAGGCACTTGTTTGTTTGTTTTTCCAACCTGTGTGACAAACTTTCTGTCTGAGAAAACCTTTCATCTCTGAAAGGGCCCCAGGGAAAGGCAAAGAGAATACTGCCCTCTGAGGTTTAAGCACACAACAACTATGCCATCTTTTGTTCAATCATGTTTTTCCTTTAAAAATTTAGAGAAGAATATTCAGGATTCCTCACTGCACGTGCAAAAATATAGACAGTTGAACATGAAATGTCCAACTCTTTACCCATAAGAAGATTCCAAGTAAACAAGTTCATTTCCTACTCTGATCCTAACTTCCAACAGATTTTTTAGAATTAAAGAAAAAGTAATGTTTCAGTAAGAAGGTTAATTTCTTATGACCCAATTGAATGCCACTGAGGCAAGCTAGTAAATTCATTTTTATATCTAACAACCCCAGTTATTTCAACTGAAGGGCGTGGTAATTAATTATACTAATTCCTAAAGAGAAGTGCCAATTACAAAAAAATGAGACTTTATATTCTATAATGCTCTAAACTGCATGATACTTCACTGTATCTATACGATGGTGCAGTGCACATAATTAAATAAGGATGAAAGGGGTTACCATATTCTGCCTCAGTATTGAGCAAGAAATAAAAGTATCTTTACAATCCTCACATAAATGCTGAAAGGCGATTTCTCTAGAGAAAAAATTCAAGTAACTGGACCTCTTCAACTTTGGGTAGGGTATTCTTTAGAGAATTAGCTCACTTCTCTGGGTATTTTTCTTTATAAAATGAGGATGATAAATCAAACTTAATGAGAAATTATGAGAACTCACTAACTCTTTTAATGTTTTGTTACTCATCTATTGAGATTGAGATGAGAAATATTGATAGCCTCAGATATGCAGATGACACCACCCTAATGGCAGAAAACAAAGAGGAATAAGAGTTTCTTGATGAAGGTGAAAGAGAATGAAAAAGCTGGCTTAAAACTCAACATTCAAAAAACTAAGATCATGGCATCTAGCCCCATCACTTCATGGCAAATAGATGGGGAAACAATGGAAAGAGTGACAGACTTTATTTTGGGGGGCTCCAAAATCACTGCAGATGGTAACTGTAGCCATGAAATTGAAAGATGCTTGCTCCTTGGAAGAAAATCTATGACCAACCTAGACAGCATATTGAAAAAGAGAGACACAAGTTTGCCAACAAATGTCCTTATAGTCAAAGCTATGACTTTTCCAGTAGTCATGTATGGATGTGAGTGTTGGACCGTAAAGAAAGCTGAGCACCGAAGAACTGATGCTTTTGAACTGTGGTGTCAGAGATGACTCTTGAGAGTCCCTTGGACTGCAAGGAGATCCAACCAGTCAATCCTAAAGGAAATAAACCCTGAATATTCATTGGAAGGACTGATGCTGAAGCTGAAGCTCCAATACTTTGGCCACCTGATGTAGAGTTGATTCATTGGAAAAGACCCTGATGCTGGGAAAGATTGAGGGCAGGAGCAGAAAGGAGGTGACAGAGGATGAGATGGTTGGATGGCATCACCAACTCAATGGACATGAGTTGAGCAAGCTCCAGGAGATGGTGAAGGACAGGGAGGCGTGGCGTGCTGCAGTCCATGGAGTTGTAAAGAGTCAGATGTGACTGAGTGACCAAACAACAACAGTAACTCACCTATTGTCTTACATGCAACACAGTTGGTTCATGTTGGTTGTTGATTTCCAATGTCTAGCAATTTTAACAACTTTTCAACCCCTCCAAAGCTTTAATTTAACAAAGGAAAGTTGCAAGTCTAGCTGCATGGTGCATTAGCATTGAATTCCCCTTCACAATGGCCTCACAAAGCCATTTTAACTCTACTATTAAATATACACCATCCTGACTGGAATCTCACAAAGAACCCACAAGCCAGCTCTCCTGACCACTAAAGAAAGACAAAGGAATGTCCCTGGTGGTCCACTGGTTAAGACTTCACCTTCCAATGCAGGGGCTGAAGGACTCAATCCCTGGCTGGGGAACTAAGATCCCATATGCCTCCTGGCTGAAAATACAAAACATAAAACAGAGATAATATTGTAATGAACTCAATGAAGTCTTTAAAATACTTTAAAAACATCTAAAAAAAAAAAAAAAACTATATTGGGTGCCCTTTCTAGCAAAGAAACAACATCCAAATGCTCTGAAAAGAACTTGGCCCAAAGTCCCACTGCTGAAGTGTATTCTTTTCTAACTGCAGGAGAGAGGGGAAAATGACAGTCATGATTTTCAGAGGAGGCCTGGGGAAGCTGGAGGAACAGATATCACGATGGCCTGCGGCTGACAGACCATCTCCCTTGGGTCCACCTTGCCTGTGCTCAGGCAGATTCTTTACCACTGAGCCACCAGGGAAGCCCCTGAGGGACCTCACTAAATACATGTTTGAGCTTTGCAGTGACCTCTGTGATCAGTGCCTTCAGGGAACAGCTTTGCTGTAGAGAGTGTCCAGGTAGGAATCCAAGGCTCACCATGTAAACTGGCAATGTCTCCAAATCACTGCAGAAAGGAAGTCAAAAGCAGATCTTTAAAAAAAAAAAAAATTCAGCTTTACTGAGATATACTTGACATTTAAAATTGTAAGATTATTTAAAGTATATGAACAGTTCTCCTAAAGTTTGCCCTGGAAACCATGAAACATTAAGCTGGGGTAATGCACTAGTAACTTAAGTACAAATATTCTCAAGTCTTCTCATGCTACAAGGTAATCTTCTTCTTCTTTTTTTTTTTCTTTTTGGTGTTTTCAAATACTGTTGTATTATATTATCTTTTAAAAATGTATTTTGAAAGATAGTACATACCTTTAAAAAAAAAAAGATAATGTGTTTAAACACTGCTTGTGGAAGCCACCTATTTGTCAGAAAGCATGTGGGAATAAATAAGTATGTGTTCCTGGTAAATACAACAGCAGTAGTAATGAAAAAAACTGGGAATAGAACTGCCATATGACCCAGCAATCCCACTGCTGGGCATACACACTGAGGAAACCAGAATTGAAAGAGACACGTGTACCCCAATGTTCATCGCAGCACTGTTTACATAGCCAGGACATGGAAGCAGCCTAGATGTCCATCAGCACACGAATGGATAAGGAAGGTGTGGTACATATACACCATGGAATATTACTCAGCCATTAAAAAAAATACATTTGAATCAGCTCTATTGAGATGGATGAAACTGGAGCCCATTATACAGAGTGAAGTAAGCCAGAAAGAAAAACACCAATACAGTATACTAATGCATATATATGGAATTTGAAAGATGGTAACCATAACCCTATATGCGAGACAGAATAAGAGACACAGATGCATAGAACAGTCTTATGGACTCTGAGGGAGAAGGTGAGGGTGGGACGTTCTGGGACAATAGCATTGAAACATGTATATTATCATATGTGAAACAGAACACCATTCCAGTTTCAATGCATGAGACAAATGCTCAGGGCTGGGGCAATGGGATGACCCAGAGGGATGGGATGGGGAGGGAGGTGGGAGGGGGCTTCAGGATGGGGAGCACATGTAAACCCAGGGCTGATTCATGTCGATGTATGGCAAAATCCACTACAATATTGTAAAGTAATTAGTCCCCAACTAAAATAAATAAATGAAAAAAAAAGAAAACTATAGGTGAATATTCATCAAGAGTTTGGTGATACGCCTCCACTTTCTAGCATTTCATGCTTCATTTCAGGGAAACATGGATTACAGCTTTTTAAAACTAACTTGGAAGCATATTTGCTCAAGGGGTTGACTTTGGGAAGCAGGAAAGTGTGCTTCTCTGCTTGTATCCTTTAGTCAATCATTCAAAAATGGCTTCAGAGTAATAAAGCATGTTAAACTTGGCCTCCTTGCAAGAAGAATCTTGAGCAAGATGTGCTTTCTTGAGTCTGAGTTGCTTCTGAACTGCTGAGTGGCAGCTACAGATTTGCCTGAAAACTTCCTCTGGTGATAAAATTGAACCCTCCATTTCTGCTGTAGGGTTTTGCCTCCCAAACCATTTCTGTCCAACAAGGTAACTGCATCTCCGTCCCTGTGGGTGCCCTCTGCTGCCCACAGCTGGAAAGGCACACAGTTCAGTTCAGTTCAGTTGCTCAGTCGTGTCCGACTCTTTGTGACCCCATGGACTGCAGCACGCCAGTCCTCCCTGTCCATCACCAACTCCTGGAGTTTACTCAAACTCATGTACATCGCGTCAGTGATGCCATCCAACCATCTCATCCTCTGTTGTCCCCTTTTCCTTCCACCTTCAATCTTTCCCAACATCAGGGTCTTTTCAAATGAGTCAGTTCTTCACATCGGGTAGCCAAAGTATTGGAGTTTCAGCTCCAGCATCAGTCTTTCCAATGAATATTCAGGACTTATTTCCTTTAGGATAAACTGGTTGAGTCTCCTTGCAGTCCAAGGGACTCTCAAGAGTCTTCTCCAACACCACACTTCAAAAGCATCAATTCTTCGGCGCTCAGCTTTCTTTATAGGCACAGCTCAGACTTAATGGAAAGGACTGCAGAGTGCATTGCTGTTCAGTCACTCAGTCATGTCCTGCTCTTTTGCAACCCATGGACTGTAGCCCCAGGCTCCTTCGTCCATGGGATTCTCTAGGCAAGAATACTGGAGTGAGTTGCTATTTCCTTCTTCAGGGGATCTTCCCAATCCAGGGATCAAACCCACATCTCCTGCATTGGCAAGTGGGTTCTTCACCACTGAGCCACCTCGGAAGACCCACTGTTACTCGTTAAGCCTCTACTAGTTAACTGGTAGAGTGCTTCTTTAAGTCTGGCTTCACACGCATGGGTACCTGGAATCCTTCCTTCTCTGGTCTCCTCTTCCAGGGTGTCCCCAGCCCCTCTACAAGGTCGCAGGGTCATTGGCCACAATAGCTAAACTCTGGAGCATGTCCTTTTGTCCCATTCTGTTGCCTTCTGCAAGATGGGCAAATCCAAAATCCTATTCTGTCCTGGATCCTCTTATTCTTCACAATGAACTTATGGTCTGCAAGGTATCTTTCTCTTGTTATTCATAGTAAGGAAAGCCCTCATAGCAAGATGTTACTGCACTGTTTGAAAGAAAATCTTCTAACCTATCAGGGGTGAAGATAGGAAAGAAAACAAGATGACATAAAGACTCCCCTGATATAATCTTTGAGGTTTTCTCCTTGAAGAGCTTTCACAATTCCTGCCCTAAATTTCTCACCAGTAAAGTGAGAAAGTTCAACTAAAATGGTTGTCCTCCTGCCCCAAGTGTCTTTGGTTCAAAAGTTGAGTATCGCTGAGTTTCTGCCCCAACCAAATACACCTTCTGTGCCTCCCATCCTCTGCCCCTTCTTCCATCCCAGTTTTCACCATGTTAAACCAGAGTAACTTTCTGAAGGCTGAACACACAAAATGAACAATTCACATCAGCAGATTAGGGATAGGGAGGAGACACACACTATAGAAATGTCTTGTGAACCACACTGCATGAGAACATGTCAAATACTAACCAGAACACTAATTCCAAAATGTTTTAGAGGCAGCACCATAAAGGGAAAATCATGAAAAATCAATACAGTCAAGATTTTCCACAAGTAACTAATGCATTCAAGGTGGCCTCAGATTTCCTTCTGGAAAGTTCTGAGCGCCATGATCTCTACCTTTTATTTTTAGTCTCCGTATCTGTCAGTGGGCTATCACAGTCTCTCTTTTTATTCCCTCCTTCCTGAATTGACCTTCACAGTGATTTTTTTTAATTGACATCAAGTAATCACAGAGAATGTCACCTCTGCACAAGTAACTTTTTCATTTATAAAGACCAGATCTAGGTGCTTTGTCACAACTGAAAGTGTCCATCTCTTTTCCACTCACATGTAAAAGCTCATAGAGAGGCCAGAAGGGAAAAACTGGGCATCTTCCCCAGCCAGTGAGATCCACATAAGCTACACCCAGACCTAAGGCTAGGGAAGCCTTGCTCAGCTCTATTTGACCGAAAGGCAGCATCCACAGGTAACGTCCCACCTGCTCAGAGCCAGTCAAGGGCCACGGCCGCTGCCCTGCTCAGGAGCCCCATCCTGTGATGCTGCTGCTGCCGCCTCCCCCGTGTTTCCATTCCAGGCAGAGCAAACATGTGTAAATACTTTATTAAAATTAAAAAAAAAAATCACGAAGTGAAAGCTGTTCCCCTCTGATTGATTTTTCAAAAGCTCCCTAGACTGCTTCTGCTACAGATGTTTGCAAAATGATTGGCTGCAAAGGGGGCTTAATTCATAAAAGCAATAAAATGTTGCTTATTGACTGAACAGATGAACTAGCTGGGGGTGGTGGGGTGGTAATTTGGAGTGTTCTTATTGGAAGTGCTTTGAAGAAATGTAATGATAGTGGAGAGACAGAGTCTTATTAGCTGTGGTAAATATATTTTCTTACAGAAGGCTTGGGAGGTTTTTGGAATAACTGGAAAATAACCCTCAGATTTTCTGTTTTACTGGCTTTTCGACTAAATGTGTAACTCTCAGCTTCATAAAATTGTATAATTCTTGATGTGCAACATTTAAAACCGATAGGTACATTTTTAGTGTAATGGGGAAACGTTTAGGGCTGGGAGTCAGGGCAGCTGGGTTTGAGTTTTAGTTTTACTACAGACCCTATCACAGTTCTCTTCAATAAGTAAGTGTTGGAGAGACAGAGATGAGGAAGCCTGTACTCTTGCCTCCAGGAGCAGAGAGTCTAGGGTAGTGAGTGGGATTCTCAGAGGACCTTAAACATTCCAAGGAAGTACATCAGGGGCAGCTGGGGAGCAGTGAAGTGAAGGAGTGAAGTGGGGTGAGCTGGGGTGCTCTGCGTCCCCCACCTCTGCTTCCGCGAACTATTTCTGCTGTTTCCAGTCATATCAGGCTACAAGAGTAACATTTCACCTGCCTAAACTATTGGCTTCTTTGAAGTTTTTTTGAGAAACAGTAGTTTCATGATAAGTCATGCCTGTCTTTCCTTCCAGGCCAGTGCACCTAGAACAGTAAGAAGCCAGTGGTAGGTATGCAAGACTCTGTGTTAAAGCTGAGTCAGGAAGAAGCAGATGTCGTGTTTTCTGTTGCCACCTCTTCCACCAGTTCATGGATCTTCTTGGATCAATATGAATATTTTTGTTATTGTAACTCTTTATTTTTACAAAACCTAATCTGTATTTAGAGATACATGAATAAGAATAAACAAATGCTATGAACATTATTCAGCAGAGAAGTGTAACAGATGTTGGCCAAAAGGATGGTCAGACACAGTGATGCCCACCCCACCTCCTCCCCCACCCACGGGAGGTCAGTTCGGAGGGAATCAATGCCAGGCTGTGTTTGCAGGCCCATGGCCTATGATGTCTGTATCCTGACCCCACGACACTCTTCCCCCATGAATTATGGGGACTGTGTCCTGAAAATCAATATTTAATTTGTTTATAGCATCAGGTGAGACACTCAGTAGCGTATATAAATGCTGGCATCTTTAAAGAACACATCATTTGCTGGAAACTCTGTAACAGCGGTCCCCAACCTTTTTGGCACCAAGGACCAGTTTCATGGAAGATAATTATTCCATGGACCGGGGTGGAGGGGTTGGTTTGGGGATGACTCAAGAACATTACATTCATTGTGCATTTTATTTCTATCATTACTACATCAGGGCCACCCCACAGCATCAGGCATTAGATCCTGGAGATGGGGGACCCCTCCTCTATAGGCTCCCATGAGACCTGCTGCCTTCCTTCTCTGCTCTCCATTTGTTGTCACCCCTTGTGGTCCTTGACACCCAAGAGGTAGGTCAGGATTCCATCCTAAAACACCTCCAGTGTTGTCTCTCCTTAGTTTTAGTGATTATACAATAGCTTTGGGCATCAAATGGAGGTAAAGAGAACACTTTAAAAAAATTTATTAGTTTAAATGTCAATGACAAGAATGCTTACATAGCCATCAATGGATAATTACCTATGTTTCATTGCACATTTATATTAGCTCTGAGTTCCTAGTGTCTGACATGTGTTAGGGATTTAAAACATATCAGTAATGAGTAATTTCTTTCATATACCTATGCTCACTCACTCAGTCGTGTCTGATTCCTTGCATCCCATAGACTGTAGCCCGCCAATGTCCTCCGTCCCTGGGATTTCCCAAGCAAGAGTGCTGGAGTGGGTTGTCATTACCTTCTCCAGGGGACCTTCTTGACCCAGGGATCGAACTTGCATCTCTTGCATTTCTGGATTGGCAGGCAGATTCTTCACCACTGAACCACTTGGGAAGCCCTGTATATACCTAATTGAGCTTATTGCCTCCTAAGTTTGTACAGTCTGAGTTTCCTCAGGGCTCAACTTTGGGAGTGGTTGCAGTTGATGGCTGCTACATGGCAGGTGTTCTTTGCTTCCTTCCTGAGTTCCTCTAGGGCTCACCAGCTGGAGGTGACTGCAATTGCTGATGACTGACTGACATGACTTAAGGACTGAGCCCAAGCACAATCTGTCCTAATGTAAGCTCTTAAATGTTACCTACAGTCATTACTAGCTTCTGAGGTGGCACTAGTGGTAAAGAACCTACCTCCCAATGCAGGAGATGTAAGAGACACAGATTCGATCCCTGGGAAGATCCCCTGGAGAAGGGCATGGCCTCCCACTCCAGTATTCTTGCCTGGCGGGCTACGGTCCATAGGGTTGCAAAGAGCTGAACATGACTGAAGCGACTTAGCATGCATGCACACACAGTCATTCCATTATAGCTTCCCAATAAGGCAAAACATTCTGTACCTTATGAAGTGTTTTTACATATACTTGGTTGGAAAGTAACAAATTTGAATTTAAACTGGATGCACATGCATAGACTAGGTGTGCCTAAGGCTTGGGGCTCTGGGCACAGTGTGAAGAGGCACCAGTCCTTCTCTGCCTCCTTCAGAAAATATCACACAGAGGAGATGCTTTACCTTCAGTTTTGCTCGCTGCACAGCCAAGGGGGGATGCCAGCTCATTCAAAGAGCACTGTTTGAGCAATAAAGATGAGAAAATGTGTAAATGGGTTTTCCTTAAGAAGAGAAAAGGAAAAAAATTAGTGAAACAAGACTGAATACCAAAGTAGGTGGTAGAAAAATGGAAGCAGTCTAGATTGAGAACAAAGAAAAACAATAGGATTTTTTTGTTGAAATAACTGTATTGCGATTTGGGGGGCACTCACCCTGCAGCAAGTTTCATTAAATATAAAAAGACCTTGGGACTTCCCTGGCGGTCCAGTAGTTAAGACTTCACCTTTCAAAGCAGGAGGTGAGGGTTCGATCTCTGGTCAGGGAGCTAAGACTCCACATGTCTCAGGGCCAAAACGCCAAAATAAAACAGAAGCAATACTGCAACAAGTTCAATAAAGAGTTTAAAAACTTGTCCATGTATAAAAATTTTTTTTAATTAAAAAAAAAAAACAGACCCTGAGGCTTACGGCACAGACTTATACAGCGAGTTACAGAGTGATGGCCTTCCTGGAGGAAAATGGAACCTGAATACTTGATTTTTCCTAAAAATTTTGCAGAGAACTCTTTACTGGACATGGGGGCAGATTACAGAACATAATAATGTCTTAGGGCAGCTACTTCATCAGATGTAGGCCTATGGTGGCATTAGTGGTAAAGAACGTACCTGCCAATGCAGGTAGACCTAAGAGATGCAGGTTTGGTCCCTGAGTCAAGTTGATCCCCTGGAGGAGGGAGTGGCCACCCACTCCAGTATTCTTTCTGGAGAATCTCATGGACAGAGGGGCCTGGAGGGTTAAGTCCATATGGTTGCACAGAGTCAGGTACAACTAAAGCAACTTAGCAAGTATGTGTATTTGCATTTTCATACCTTACAAGGCAATGCTCTTTCTATGGTGTTTCATATTATTAGATCCAAGTTACCTGAGATCTTGAGCCAAGAATAAGCCATTGATCTGAATGGATAATGGGAATGGAATTGGCCTGAGTTGGGATCATTTCTTTCAAGTTCCATCTCTACTGCCAACCAGTTGTGCAATGTGGACAGAGCGGTGAATACCACAGAGGCTCAGTTTCCTCATATGTGAAATGAAAGGGTTGGACCACACCATCTCTAGTTTGCTTCCTAGTGTCTTTCCTGATGGATAATTCAGCAATATGAGTGATGTTGGTTCATTCCTGACTTCACTGGTCCTCCAGACTATCCATGACCTTCTTAGAACTCTGTTTGAAAGGACTGGTATTTCCTTGTAAAGAGAAAAACAGGGATTGTTAGGATTCTTGTCTAAGAGAGCCTTTAACTTGCCTTCAGATTCCTTTGAAGTTGAACAAAGATAGAAGCGGAGTCATGTCTCTGAAATCGGGCATTAGTCACAGCCCAGAGAGTCACCAATTCTAAACAAGTGAAATGAAGAGAGGTGGGTGTGTTCAAGTCTCTTTTGAACGCATTTCATATTGTGGGGAACTTTCCCTCAGGTCAAGCACCCTTCTGTTAAATTTCACATGGCTATGCTTTTTAAACTATGAATATTCATTTGATTAATATTTCTACACCCATGAGTTTTAAAAAGAATCTATTCAAGCACAATAGCCAGAGAACACTATGAGATGGACTTATTATTGGACTTGAATGATCTACCAACAGGGCTCCCCTGTTATCTGTTCTCATGTAAGAGGGAGAAAAGAAAGAAAGAAATCCGAAAATCAGGGGTCAGCTTTTCAACACGCAGTTACCAGCATTTCAAACACTGCAGCTAGCAGGAGAATAAAGCAGAAAGAATAATACACCTTCTTTGAATGAAGGTACGTGGAAGGTGAATTCAAGAACATCCTTGACTCTGAAAGAATAAATTATTTTCAAAAGGGTGCAATGAGGCAACTTTTCTCAGTCCTAACCATTGGGGACATGCTGCTGCTGCTAAGTCACTTCAGTCGTGTCTGACTCTGTGTGACCCCATAGATGGCAGCCCACCAGGCTCCTCTGTCCCTGGGATTCTCCAGGCAAGAACACTGGAGTGGGTTGCCATTTCCTTCTCCAATGCATGCATGCATGCTAAGTCGCTTCAGTAGTGTCCAACTCTGTGAATAAATTTATATAATCTTTTAGAGTGCTGTTAGAAAAATAAACATTATATGGGGGATGATAGAGGGGTATATAGACAATAGGAGGAGAAATAGGGAAAAAGGGAACATATATCAGGAGACTTAAGGAAGTGCATGTTCTTTGTTGCAGCAGTAATTCCCCTTTATCTGGAAATACATTGTAAAACTAATATTTGTATATACATGTGTGTGTATATTACATATATTAGTGCATGTAGGTATGTTATATTTAAATGTTTACATATAAGAGTATGTATGTACATACACATATGTACACACAATGTATATGCAATTATATATGCATGTAGAATAGAAATCCTTCTTTCAAATGTCATTGTATTTCAAGCACATACACATATAGTAAATAATGTTGTGTGTCTGTATTTTTTATCAAGATAGAAAAAGTTAAGCTGTAATTGACAAACTGCTGTAGGCTTCCCTGGTGGCTCAGACAGTAAAGCGTCTGCCTACAATGCGGGAGACCTGGTTTCAATCCCTGAGATGGGAAGGTCTCCTAGAGAAGGAAACAGCATCCCACTCCAGTACTCTGGCCTAGAAAATACCATGGACAGAGGGGCCTGGTAGGCTACAGTCCATGGGGTCGTTAAGAGTCGGACACAACTGAGCTACTTCACTTAAAGTGGAGAAGTTGGAGGTTTCAAATGTCCAGAGGCCAGTCTTGGAGGAAAGACCCCCATTTATGAGTTTTATCCCCAAGATTCCACCAGGTTATCAACGTGCCTAGGATCTGAGAAGACTCTGCTCATGACCCAGTAGGGAGAAAGGAAAGATAACTATTTTGAAATACAGCCAGAACATCCTTCTCTCCTAAAGGAATTGTCTCAAAAGAAGTAATTTTCCCAGAGCCTAATAATCTTGGAAACCACATCACAGATGCCCCTAGCCTTGTCATCTCCCTTAAGGTGGGAAAAGCTGAGAAGATCTTGTGAAGGTCACGATCCAGGGACTCAGGCTCACTAAAAGGCTGAGAAAAGCCCCAGGAAGTTTCTTAAGAGAAAACAGGGCAGAAGACATACTTGAAAATACCTTAAATAATGTTTCTCAAACCAAAGTTATGGCAAATGAAATTTTGTGGTTATTCAGTCACTAAGTGGTTTCTGACTCTTGCGACCCCATGGACTGCAGCACTCCAGGCTTCTCTGTCCCCTACTATCTCCTGGAGTTTGCTCAAACTCATGTTCATTGAGTCAGTGATGCCATCCAAACATCTCCTCCTCTGCCACCCTCGTCTCCTCCTGCCCTCAGTCTTTCCAAGCATCAGGGTCTTTCCAATGAGTCAGCCCTTGCATCAGGTGGCCAAAGTATTAGAGTTTCAGCTTTAGCATCAGTCCTTCCAATGAATATTCAGTGTTGATTTCCTTTAGGACTGACTGGTTTGATCTCCTTGCTGCCCAAGGGACTCAAGAATCTTCTCCATCACCACAGTTCAAAAGCATAAATTCTTCAGTGCTCATCCTTCTTTATGGTCCAACTCTCACATCCATACATGACCACTTAAAAAACCATAAGCTTATCATAATGAAACTGTTGAAAGGAAAAGGCCAAAGAAAAATTTTGAAAACAGAAAAAAAATCACAGTCAAAAGAAATAATTACACTGACATCTGATCTCACAGCAGAAATGACAAAACCCAGAAGACAAACATCATCTTCAAAGTGGTGAAAGAAAGGAAGAGCTAACCTAGAATCTTGCAGAATTTAATACCCAGCAAAAATACCCTTGAAATAAGAAAATTAAAGAGATATATTTCTAGCCAAACAAAAACTCAGAATTTTTTGCCAGTTGGCATCATTAAAGGAATCACTAATTTCTGAGAAGAAGGAGAAAATATCCCAGATGGAAACATGGAAATGCCAGAAGGAATGAGGAGTGCAAGATAGTAAATATGTAATTAAATACAAGTATATATGAGTTATGCAAAGCATGAATATTAAAGTCTCATGGAGACTAAAATACATACAGAATTAAAATACATAGAAAAAGGGCCAAAAACATCCAGTGGGTGTAAATGGAAATTAAGGTCCTAGTACTAAGTGGAAAGTGCTAAAATTACTAAAATATACTAGGCAGTAATAAGTCAAAATAAACAATGTAAGGATCAATCTAAAATGTAATAATATATTATAATTATAGCATAACAATATAATATAAACTTCACACACATCAATAGAAATGAAAATGTAATGATGAAATGTCTATTTACATAAAAGTCAAGGAAAGAGTTAAGTCTTATAATATGTAACTGTAATAACACACAACTTAAGAGGGATGAATAGTATAATAAACTTCCATTAATTCAAAAGAGCACAAGAAAAGAGAAAAAAGTGTAAGCAGAGAGCAATAATCAATGCAGAAGATTAACAAATGCTTTTGCTTCATGAAAACATAAAGATTAAGAATTACATATCAAGAAACAAAAAAGATACCCGTTACCAGGCAGAAAGAGAGGCATATTACTATAGATATTACAGAAATTAAAATTATAAAAAGTAGTAAAATGACTTTATGTCAAAAATTTAAGAATGAAAATAAAATAGAGAAATTCTTGTGGAAAAAAGTCCTTTCCAAATGACATAAGCAGAAAAAAAATCTGAATAAATTTCTATTTATTAATTTAATTTTATAATTGCATCAAAAATATTAAATATAAAAATAACAAATGACACGCAAAACCTCTTTCTAAGAAATAAAAAGCACTATTGAGATACTTTAAAGGAAATTTAAATGTAGAGATATATCACATTCATAAATTAGAAAGCTCAATATTTCAGGGCATATATTTCCCCCAAGCTGACCTGTGGATTCAAAACCCCAGCAGAGTTCCGCTTGAAGTGAATTTTAAAATGTATGTGGGAAAAAAATGCATATGGAAATACAAAGAAATTAAAAGAGACAAAAAAGAATAAAGTTGGAGGATGTGCACAAACTGATGCTGAGACTTACTATGAAATACAATTATTGGTTTGTGGATACAGATTATTGGAACAGAACAGAGACCAGAAATAGATCCACATATGTACATTCAATGATTTTTTACTAAGGATTTGAGGCCTCTCAGTAGAGAAAATCTTTTGAAAGAAAATAACGCTTCAATAATTTACTAAACACCTGGAAAGTAAAAAACTAATTACAGACCCCTAACTCACATTTTGCACAAAATTTAATTTGAGATGGATCATAGCCCTAAACCTAAGAGCTAAATTCACTGACGTTCTATAAGAAGTCATAGGAGAATAAGTTTCCAGGTAGATTTTAGAAAGACACACATAAACCATAATCACAGAAGAAGAAAGGCAAATTGGAACTGATGATAATTTAGATCCCCTACTCTTCAGAAGCTACAACTAAGAAAATGAAAAACATAAGCAAATAAAAAGAAAAACAAACCACGGCTGGGAGAATAGAGTCTCGGTAGGTATCTGACAGTGTCTGACAGTGGAGTGAAGGAGCCATCCTGTGTGGTACTGGGGTGAGGCATGCATGAGTCTATGTACTTGTCAAAACACATATTGCTGTACATGCCAAACAGAGAACTTTAATGCATGCAAGATAAAAAGTACAAATTAAACCAGGAGGTCTAGGAATCTAAGGATGGGATGCCAAGTGAATCAAAGTATCAGGGATGTGTGACATAAGTTCACTGAAGGGGACAGGGCAGACGACCTAAGATAGCCTGCAAACTATTGTTTAAACTGGTGACTGTGAAACTAGGGATAAAGGAACTGTACTCTAGCTATCAATTTGCTTCTCATGGAAAAGTAGGTTAATGATTGTTAAACTTCTTCACATGTACACTGGTGTTGGACAAATAAGAAACAGATGGTAGATGGCTACAATCAAGCTTCTCATTGTTGGAAAGGAAAATTCCAGGTAAGCAAGAAGTGAAGGCTGGGATGAACCCTGTAGTGAGTGTATGAGTCAGAGATTTCAGTATGAACCCATCTGTGCACGGGTATGTGCATACACGTATACTAACATATTTATACAGAGGCAATATTTCATCCCATATACATCAGTTAGTACACATACATGTGTTATCTAACTTGTCCACTGAGATGGTCTTGACACCTGAATGCTAACATCCAGATCTTTATTTCTAAATATTATTCTCCTAGGACTTCCCTAGACTTCCCTGTAGCTCGAACGGTAAAGAATCTGCCTGCGATTCAGGAGACCAGTGTTCAATCCCTGGGTTGGGAAGTTCCTCTGGAGAAGGGAATGGCAATCCACTCTAGTATTCTTGCCTGGAGAATTCCATGGACAGAGAAGCCTGGTGGGATACAGTCCATGGGGTCTCAAAGAGTCAAACATGACTGAGGACTTCCCTTGTGGTACAGTGGATAAAAATCCATCTGCCAAGGCTGCAGGGCAGCTAAACCTGTGTGACACAACTATTGAACCCACATGCTCTAAACCCCATGCTCCTCAACAAGAGGCCACTGCAATAAGAAGCCCATGCAAGAGTGGCCCCAGCTCACTGCAACTTGAGAAAGTCCACACAAAGCAACAAAAATCCAGCACAACCAAAAATAAATAAATATTATTCTCCTAGAACCCTGAATATTCATTGGAAGGACTGATGCTGAAGCTGAAACTCCAATACTTTGGCCACCTGATGCAAAGAACTGACTCACTGGAAAAGACCCTGATGTTGGGAAGGATTGAAGGCTAAAGGATCAGGGGTGGATGAGATGGTTACATGGCATCATCACCTAAATGGACATGAATTCGACCAAATTCTGGGAGATAGTGGAGGATAGGGAAGTCTGGCATGCTGCAGTCCATGGGGTCGCAGAGAGTCAGACATGACTTGGTGACTCAGCAACAACAACAACATTCTTCTAGAAAATAAACCAGGTCTCCTTGGAGAAATGTCTGGTTCTAGAACAGTGACAGGGAATATGTAAGATGAACCTGGAGCATCCTATCATTCCAGAAAGTAAGGAAATGTTAAAAAAAAAATGAAGTGAAGGGGACATATCAATTGTACATATGAACAGGGGTAGGAGATTAAGAGGTACAAAGTACTGTGTGTAAAATAAATAAGCTACACGAATGTATTATACAAAACAAGGAACATAGCCAATATGTTATAGTAGCTATAAATGGAATATAGCCCTTTAAAAAAAAAAAAAAGGAACACAGGAGCCAACTTGAAAGAGTTACCAATGGCCAGAACTACTTGAGCAACAATATAAATAAGGTAACATTGGATTATCATCCACAGGGTAAAATAAATACATAGTCGTGTACATAAGTGGTTGAATATACAAGTAAATGAAGGCAAAGAGGCAAAATCTCCCTTACACAAAACCTCAAACATATATAGACACTTTCCCCCATAGAAGGTCCAGGTAATCCACCTCCCACCCCTTTGAGGGTGCTCTGAGTTTTGCGACTCACTCCTCAGGGTGGAAAATGGAGAGGAAAATAAGAACTTTACCCTGGAAGAACCGGCCACCATTCCTTCACCAGGGTATCCAGTAGATACGGCACTGATGCTATGAGGAGGTCAGGAACCTAAATATGATGTGACAAGAAGGGCTCATTGCCCATGTCTTATTCTTTAAAAAAAAATGTCTATTAAGGAAAAAGTCAACCCACATTCTGCAAAACAGCTGGTGAGGATGCCTTAAAACCATGAAGGTCATCAAAACCAGGACAATCTGAGAGACTCACAGACCAGACAAGCAGAACATAGTAATGTAAGAGGGTATCATTAGGGAAGAGAGAAGCTGGATGAAACATGTAGGGGTGTTCTCTGTCCTACTTCTGTGAACCTGCAAATCAGAAATCATTCAAACAGAAAGTTTACTTAAAAACTTCTCATGGTGCCATGTTTAGCGCAGCATAGAAATTCAATATCGTTCAATGAAAGAATTATATCTGTAAGTGGCTTGGCATGTCTGGAACACAGTAAGTAATCAGTAATATGATAGTTCAAGGTAAAAATTGAAAAGACAAAATAATTTCCCCTTGATTAGGAATCACATCAAGTAAATGCTTTAAAGATAAAAGCAAATACTGATTTTAATGAAGTTTGTTTTGTGTTTTCAGTGTATGGGTCATATGCTGGTTTCCTTCTACAATATTCTCTTGGCCCATAAGATCAGCTCTGAGATGATGGAATTCCAGTTGAGCTATTCCATATCCTGAAAGGAGATGCTGTGAAACTGCTGCACTCAATATGCCAGCAAATTTGGAAAACTCAGCAGTGGCCACAGGACTGGAAAAGGTCAGTTTTGATTCCAATCCCAAAGAAAAGCAATGCCAAAGAATGCTCAAACTATCGCACAATTGCACTCATCTCACACATTAGTAAAGTAATGTTCAAAATTCTCCAAGCCAGGCTTCAGCAATACGTGAATTCCGAATTTCCAGATGTTCAAGCTGGTTTTAGAAAATGCAGAGGAACCAGAGATCAAATTGCCAACATCTGCTGGATCATCGAAAAAGCAAGAGAGTTCCAGAAAAACATCCACCTCTGTTTTATTGACTACGCCAAAGCCTTTGACTGTGTGGATCACAATAAACTGGAAAATTCTGAAAGAGATGGGCATACCAGACCACCTGACATGCCCCTTGAGAAATCTGTATGCAGGTCAGGAAGCAACAGTTAGAACTGACATGGAACAACAGACTTGTTCCAAATAGGAAAAGGAGTACGCCAAGGCTGTATATTGTCACCCTGCTTATTTAACTTATATGCAGAGTACATCATGAGAAACGCTGGGCTGGAAGAAGCACAAGCTGGAATCAAGATTGCCGGGAGAAATATCAATAACCTCAGATATTGCAGATGACACCACCCTCATGGCAGAAAGTGAAGAAGAACTAAAGAGCCTCTTGATGAAATTAAAAGAGGAGAAGGAAAAAGTTGGCTTAAAGCTCAACGTTCAGAAAACTAAGATCATGGCATCTGGTCCCATCACTTCATGGCAGACAAATGGGCAAACAGTGGAAACAGTGTCAGACTACTTTGGGGGGCTCCTAAATCACTGCAGATGGTGATTGCAGCAATGAAATTAAAAGACACTTGCTCCTTGGAAGGAAAGTTATGACCAACCTAGACAGCATATTAAAAAGTAGAGACATCACTTTACCAACAAAGGTCTTTTTAGTCAAAGCTATGGTTTTTCCTGTGGTCATGTATGGATGTGAGAGTTGGACTATAAAGAAAGCTGAGCACGGAAGAATTGATGCCTTTGAACTGTGGGGTTGGAGAAGACTCTTGAGAGTCCCTTGGACTGCAAGGAGACCCAACCAGTCCATCCTAAAGGAGATCAGTCCTGGGTGTTCATTGGAAGGACTGATGTTGAAGCTGAAACTCCAATACTTTGACCACCTGAGGCAAAGAGCTGATTCATTTGAAAAGACCCTGATGCTGGGAAAGATTGAGGGCAGGAGGAGAGGGGATGACAGAGGATGGGATGGTTGGATGGCATCATCGACTCGATGGACGTGGGTTTGGGTGGACTCCGGGAGTTGGTGATTGACAGGAAGGCCTGGCGTGCTGCGGTTCATGGGGTTGCAAAGAGTCAGACACGACTGAGCAACTGAATTGAACTGAATGTCTCTAAGCATGAATTCAGTTCACTTCAGTCACTCAGTCGTGTCTGACTCTTTGCGACCCCATGGATTGCAGCGCACCAGGCTTCCTGGTCCATCATCAACTCCCAGAGCTTACTCAAACTCATGTCCATTGAATCAGTGATGCCATTCAACCATCTCATTCTCTGTCATCCCCTTCTTCTGCCTTCAATCTTTCCCAGCATCAAGGTCTTTTCCAATGAGTCAGTTCTTCACATGAGGTGGCCAGAGTATTGGAGCTTCAGCAGCAGTAAATGAGTATTCACTGATGAATGAATACTTCCATGGATATTCAGGACTGATCTCCATTAGGATGGACTGGTTTGATCTCCTTGCAGTCCAAGCTATTCTCAAGAGTCTTCTCCAACACCACAGTTCGAAAGCATCAATTCTTTGGAGCTCAGCTTTCTTCATAGTCCAACTCTCACATCCATACATGACCACTGGAAAAACCGTAGCTTTGACTAGATGGGCCTTTGTTGGCAAAGTAATGTCTCTGCTTTTTAATATGCTGTCTAGGTTGGTCATAACATTTCTTCCAAGGAGCATCTTTTAATTTCATTGCTGCAGTCACCATCTGCAGTGATTTGGGAGCCCAAGAAGATAAAGTTTGTCACTGTTTCCATTGTTTCCCCATCTACTTGCCATGAAATGATGGGACTGGATGCCATGATCTTAGCTTTTAGAAGGTTGAGTTTTAAGCCAACTTTTTCAATCTTCTCTTTCACCTTCCTCAGGAGGCTCTTTAAGGGGCTTCCTTGGTGGCTCAGACAGTAAAGCATCTGCCTGCAACGCGAGAGAGCCGGGTTCCATCACTGGGTCAGGAAGATCCCCTGGAGAAGGAAATGGCAACCCACTCCAGTACTCTTGCCTGGAAAATTCCATGGATGGAGGAGCCTAGTAGGCTACAGTCCATGGGGTCAGACATGATTAAGTGACTTCACATACACATACATAAGAGGCTCTTTAGTCCTTTTTTGCTTTCCACCAAGCAAGAATTACCCAGGAATAAAATTCAAGAGCACCTTTTTAAATAATATATTTATCTTTAGATTTTCAGGTGCAAAGAAGAAACTGATATCTTCATTGTGTTCTTCTTTTCCTTTTGTGCTAAACTTAGTTTTTGACTAATGCTTATTTCTTGGTTATACCCATTGACATGGGCAATTCCAAAAAATATTAATCTTTGTCTAATATTCCATTTCACATGGGGACAAATACAAGCTGAACTTTATTTAGAATTATTCATTTATTAAAGTTACAGAGGTTCTTACATGTGAAGTAAAAGGAACATAAGGTTCAGCTTAAATCCCAATGTTACACTCTCTCTGAAACCTAAGTTCATAAAAAGAATGGGAACACAGAATTTTTAAGTGCATTTTTTTTTCTCTTTTCAACTCCATGTTTCAGACCGAAGCCTCTGTAAACATAGTGTCGGAGTGAAAGATATCGTGTTTCTTAACTGCGATACAATTTCACAGAACGTGGAAATGAAAGACAGAAAAGAGCTATTAAATCATCGTGTCCGCTCCCTGCCGGCACAGGATTGCTCCCTGCAGTACATTTTCCGTTGCTTTGTCGATTTTGAAATGACTCAAGCAAGGAGGTTTCCATCACTTCCCTTGGGAGACTTTTCAATGGTTTAATAGCCCTCACTGTTAAGATTGCTTTAATTTTCCTTCACTCAATTTTCCTTTGCTTAATTTTATTCTGTCTTTCCCAGTTACACTTCTCTGAATGTTCTCTTCCCATCCCCAGTGTTAGAGGAGCTCCCATCTGCTAGTCATCTAAGGCATGAATTTAGTTCTTTTAATCTCCACTCAGAAGCCCAGTGCTAGGTCTCCTTTAACTGTTCTCATTGCCTTTCTTTGGAGATATCCGACGGGTTGTTAGTTCACACCAGATTGGTTTAAGCAGAATATAACTAAATTATCAGTACTCTGTTTATTCCAGAACTCTAAACATGTGTTTGATATATTCTTGGATCAACAGCAAGCTCTTCTGTAGTCTTTTTTTAACACTTTAGTGCCACAGTGCACTAAACAGTGTGCAAGGGAGAATGGCCCATTACTTTCCATGGATTTAAACCCCAAATCCAAATATGGCCTGAGTAGAGGTGAACCAATTTTTTAATGATGCATATGCTTCCATATTTTTCTGGGAGATTTGTAAAATTATAATAAAATTAGCTATGATTTATTTCAAAGAAAGTATATGCTAACAACTGTTACAAAGATATGTTTCAATAATTTTAAAAATTCATCTTTTAGTATTAGAAAACCTAAAAGGAAAAATTTACTAAATTGTGATACTGCTTATATTTGTAACATGAGAATTAGGGTCCTGTCCTCAGCCCTGTGGAAAGAGACACAGGATCAGAGGAAGAGACCAAGGGACGCTTATTGTTGGTATTCAGTCGCTCAGTCGTGCCTGACTCTTTGCGACCCCATGGACTGTAGCCCCCCAGGTTCCTCTGCCCATGCAATTTGCCAGGTAAGAATACTGGAGTGGCTTACCATTTCTTTCTCCAGGGGATCTTCCCAATCCAGGGATCAAACTCACATCTCCTGCATTAGCAGATAGGTTCTTTACCGCTAAGCCACCAGGGAAGCCCAAGGAACATTTAGCCTGAAGCTGTTGAAGCTTGAGGGCCCCCCGATTTTCTTCCCTCTGCCATGTTCTGAATGTTTGGTTCCTTCTAAAATTCATATGTTGAAACCTGATCTCCAAGGAGTTGCTATTAGGAGGTGGGGTCTTTGAGAGGTGATTATGTCACGAATGTGGAGCCTTTGTGAAGGGGCTCAGAGTCTTGTAAAAACCACTTGAGAAAGCCTCCTTTCACCCCTTCCGACAGCCACCTATGAACCAGAAATCAGGTTCTCAGCAGACACCTAGATTTTGAACTTCCTAACCTCCAGAACTGAAAGAAATAAGTGTTTATTGTTTATTAACTGCCCAATCTCTAGTAAATTGTTGTAGCAGCCCAAGCTAAGACACCCTTCTTCCCTCCATTAACACTCAGAGTTGCTGGTAATATTCTCAGTTGTATGGGGTGGTGGACAATTTGCAATGGGGAAGCATTTCCATGTCAGCTTAGCAGGCCCACTGCCCGAAGGCAGCTCACAAAGATTGGAACCTAAGTCTCTAAGGTTCCAGCAATTTGTTATGATGCATATTTTCATTCTAAATATGCACTCCTAACCGCTTTCCTATTTATATGAGTAATTTTGTCAATTTTTCTCAACAAAGACCACTCAAATTGTCTAGGCTTTAGCTCACATCATTGTGAACTGACCTTGGCTGAACCAGAGACGCTGCAGGTCCCAGGCACTGAGGAAGATGAGCACTGGTAGTCTGTTCTTTTCCTCTCTCTCTGCCAAGTGACCGGACATGATCCAAAGGTACCCTTGGGGGATCCAGTGATAAGTAAGTTCATCCAAGAGTGGCGGGACAGTCATTTTATTTCCTAAATCATTACGAGCCCTAATAATGTCTGCAACTTTAAGCTTAAAAAAAAAATCAAAATCTTGGGGCTTCTCTGGTGGTCCAGTGGTTAAGAGACCACCTTGCAACGCAGGGGACACGGGTTCAATCCCTGGTCCACGAAGATCCCACATGCGGTGAAGCCACCAAGCCCGTGCACCACAACTACTGAGCCTGTGCTCTAGAGCCCAGGAACCACGACTACTGAGCGCACGCTTCTAGAGCCCACGCTCGGCATTGAGGGCAGCCACTGCAATGAGAACCCCGCACATCACAACTAGAGAGGAGCCTCCACCTGCCACAGCTAGAGAACGACTGTGCAGCAACAAAGACCCAGCACAGCCAAAAATTAAAAATAAATAAGTAAAGCATTTTTGAAAAAGTCTTCGTTGCTGTACCGATACTTCCTGATTTTATTTGACTACAAACACAGCTTTTTCCCTTGTTAATACATTACCCCCCATTTCACTAAAGGACTTAGGGTCTAAGGAGCATATTCTGGACAATACTCCACTACTACATTCCCTACAGATCTAACATGAATGCTCTTTACACAGCCGGACTTAAAGGACATATTGAACTAATGTAATTGTTGAGTCCTGTAAAGAGACAGGGAAGGTAGACAGACATCTCCATGAAGCTTAATGAGTAATAATCTCTCTATTCCAAGGTTACTGAACTGAACAAAAATCTTCTATAAGACAAGAGAAGTGAGCTGTCTCTACCTGACCCCGAGCCCCCGGTCCTTGAAGGTAATGTCCACCTGGAGTGTATTGGGCCAATCATTCCAGACCCCCACCTAGCTGACAAATCATGCAGAATTACTGTCTGCCTCAAACCTCACCTGAGACTTCTTGCAATGCCATCTGGGCTGATGTTACTGATCCAGCTGTATTTCTTAAATCTTTAATTAGCAACAGGTTCTTCGTATGAGGACAGAATGCAACCCCTGGGCTAGTTCACAGGTCAGTGAGCCTCACATGCTCCTGGGGAGGCTTGGTTCCAAATCTGTTCTCTGCGTACTCTTCTTCCACAACTCATTGGAATCAGACAAGGAAACAAATTACTCTGATGCCTCCAAAGTGAAAGTGAAGGTCATTTGATCTAGAAAATCCTAATCTCCATGCAATTCTTCCCACAAAAGCAGGTGTGTAGGAAGATGGACATATTCTTGCTGACTTTATGTCTACTTCTTTCATCAGCATTTTTTTGTGGGGGGGTTGGTAGAGGAGTTAATTGAAATCTCCAACCATCTCTGGCCTAAATTCCCATTGTAAACAAGTCCTTTCCTTTTCTCGCATGGTGGTACAGGGATTAAGAATCCACCTGCCAATGCAGAGACCATGGGTTCGATCACTGCTTGGGGAAGATTTCATGTGCCGCAGAGCAGCTAAGCCCATGCTCTGCAACAAGAGAAGCCACCACAACAAGAAGCCAGTCCAAGACAACTAGAGATTAGCCCCTGCTCATTGCAGCTAGAGAAAGCCCCCACACAGCAAGGAAGACCCAGCACAGCCAAAAAAAAATAAATAAAGATTGAATAGGCTCACAATCGTTGTAGAAAAAAAAAGTAGCCTAATAATGATCCCAGAGACTATCATAACCATTGCTCAAATTGGCGACTCTTCATTTCAATATGCAAGTATAAAAGAAGCACGTGGTACCCAGTGGGTCAACTGCTGATCAAAACTGTATGTGTCCCAGGGGAAGCGGGGTGGGGGGGGAGTACAGCTCTGCCTTAACTCATATTTCAGTACATAATTCTCAGCTGAAAAAAGATGGAAAAAATACCGCTTCCATCTCATTGGTCTATTGACCAGGCAACACAGACGTTAACCTTCTGAAAACCATTTTCCTTCTTGATCTACATGGGTAAAACTTGTCCACAGAAGCCTCCAAAGACACCAGAAGAGACACCCTGTGGCCTTGCTGTCTGGATCTTTTGCAACTATGTGCACATGCTCAGTTGCTTCGGTCACATCTGACTCTTTGCGACCCCATGGACTATAGCCCCCCAGGCTCCTCTGTCCATGGGACTCTCCGGGCAAGAATGCCGGAGTGGGTTGCCATGCCCTCCTCCTGGGGATCTTCCCAACCCAGGGATCAAATACACATCTCCTGCATTGCAAGCCAATTCTTTACCCACTGAGCCACATGGGAAACCTGTTTTTCAACTATAGATTTTGTTAAATAGCCAGAAAACTACAAAGCCGAATCCAGTGATGGAGGCCAAACTTATCAGGCAGTAATGTGGTGTGAGGTAAAAAAAAAAAAATCCACCACCAGCAGAACGGGTATGAAGTCCCTATTTAATAAAGACAATCAGTATCTATTGCCAACTTTCTTCTTAATTGCAATAAGACTGAAATGTTGATGGATATAAATAAGAAAATCAACTTTTGGTCATATGTTTTTAACATCCATAACGTGTTTGGACTTGCTGACACTGCCCTGTGATTTTATTGTAAAGCTTATCCAAAAAAATTGAAAAGTAAAGCAATACACAAGGTGTGTGAGATTCCCCCCCAAAAGTCAGTATCCTCAATGTCATCATATTATTGGTAGGTGTATCCTTCTCCATCAATATCCAGCTTCCATTCTAATGGGAGAAGGGTATCTCTCTACCATCCAGGTGTGGTCCTATGTCTCCTTTCAGCCAATGAAGGGTGTGAAATGATGTCCATCAACAGTATAAGCTTTAAGAGTTGAGCGCACTTTGTCAGTCTTCTTTTATTGCTATTGTGGCTTTTAAGAATATTACAGATAGAGGTAGATATGACAGCCTGTAGATAGACAAGAGAGGCCAGCTGACCTGAGATGAATAGCTAGGATGAGCAAGATAGAAACCTTTGGTGTTTTGCACCCCTGGAATGTATGGTTCCTCTGTTACCATGGCAGAGGCCAGACGGGCTGCCTGATATCCTTGACTTCTGAACTTTTTATCTACCCAAGAAGACAGCCCAATTCAGACTTAACAAAGCTAGCGGAGGTGATGGAATTCCAGTTGAGCTATTTCAAATTCTAAAAGATGATGCTGTGAAAGTGCTGCACTCAATATGTCAGCAAATTTGGAAAGTTCAGCAATGGTCACAGGACTGAAAAAGGTCAGTTTTGATTCCAATCCCAAAGAAAGGTAATGCCAAAGAATGCTCAAACTACCACACAACTGCACTCATATCACATGTTAGTAAAGTAATGCTTAAAATTCTCCAAGACAGGCTTCAACAGTACATGAACCATGAACTTCCAGATGTTCAAGCTGGATTTAGAAAGGCAGAGGAACCAGAGATAAAATGGCCAAGATCCATTGGATCATTGAAAAAGCAAGAGAGTTCCAGAAAAACATCCACTTCTGCTTTATTGACTATGCCAAAGCCTTTGACTGTGTGGATCACAATAAACTGTGGCAAATTCTGAAAGAGATAGGAATACCAGACCACCTGACCTGCCTCTTGAGAAATCTGTATGCAGGTCAGGAAGCAACAGTTAGAACTGCACATGGAACAATAGACTGGTTCCAAATTAGGAAAGGAGTACGTCAAGGCTGTATATTGTCATCCTGCTTATTTAACTTATATGAAGAGTACATCATGAGAAACACTGGGCTGGATGAAGCACAAGCTGGAATCAAGATTGCCAGAGAAATATCCATAACTTCAGATATGCAGATGGTACCACCCTTATGGCAGAAAATGAAGAACTAAAGAGTCTCTTGATGAAAGTGAAAGAGGAGAGTGAAAAAGTTGGCTTAAAAGTCAACATCCAGAAAACTAAGATCATGGCATCTGGTCCCATCACTTCCTGGCAAATAGATGGGGAAACAGTGGAAACAGTGATAAACTTTATTTTTGGGGGATCCAAAAATCACTGCAGATGGTGACTGCAGCCATGAAATTAAAAGACACTTGCTCCTTGGGAAAAAAGTTATGACCAACCTAAACTGCATATTAAAAAGTAGGGACATCACTGCCAACAGGGGTCTTTTCAGTCAAAGCTATGGTTTTTCCAGTAGTCATGTATCGATGTGAGAGTTGTGCTATAAAAAAAGCTGAGTGCCAAAGAATTGATGCTCTTGAACTGTGGTGTTGGAGAAGTCTCTTGAGAGTCTCTTGGACTGCAAGGATAACCAACCAGTCCATCCAAAAGGAAATCATACCTGAATATTCATTGGAAGGACTGATGATGAAGCTGAAACCAATACTTTGGCCACCTCATGAGAAGAGTTGACTCATTGGAAAAGACCCTGATGCTGGGAAAGATTGAGGGCAGGAGGAAAAGGGGATGACAGAGGATGAGATGGTTTGATGGCATCACCGACTCAATGCACCTGATTTTGAGTAAACTCCAGGAGTTGGTGATGGCCAGGGAGGCCTGGCGTGCTGCAGTCCATGGGGTCACAAAGAGTCAGACACGACTGAGTGACTGAACTCAAGAAGACTGCTACAATTGTCTAGCTATTTGTCCTGCTTCTCCCTTTCCTTTGTCAGAGCCATCATCTACATTGCTGCTAGTGTAAACCTTATGAAATCCAAGTGTATTCATGCCTCATTACAATCCTTCTATGAAATACAGTCTAAAGGTAAAACCCAAAGTGTATAACCAAAGTCACCCATGACCCTCCACCTCGTATCAGATTCTCTCCCACTCTTTCTCCCTATACTATCAGCTCTCACATGAGGCTTCCCGTAGTGCTTGGATTGCTGATACTCATTTCTATTTCTGAATTTGCTCATAAAATGTCTGCTACATAGAGGACAGAACTTTGCCAGCTCTCAGATAAAAGCTCACCTATTGTTCAAAATTCAGCTCAGAGAGCTCCAATCCTATGAATCTCTCCCTGGTATTAATCCTACAACTACCACCAACACTGTCACAGTCTCCTATATATAACTCTAACACTGGATTTAGTATATTTGGCTTTGTAATTGTGTACTTATCTCTCTATCTAATGTGAGTCCCTCAAAGGCATTTTTTCCAAAGGCTCAAATAATAAGGAACTTGCTCAAGATGAAGTAGTTCTAAATGCCCTTGAGGAACTCACATTTAAATAGATAAGTACACAGACAATTATAAACCCAAATACTAAATCCAAGGTTAGAGCTGTATTTAGGAGAGTGTGACAGTGTTGGTGGTGGCAAGGTAGGGCTTTCCAGACAGCACCAGTGGTAAAGAATCCACCAACCAATACAGGAGACACAAAAGATGCAGGTTCGATTCCTGGCTCGGAAAGATCCACTGGAGGAGGAAATGGTAACCCAATCCAGTATTCTTGCCTGGGAAATCCTACTGACAGAGGAGCCTGGCGGGCTACAGCCCATGGGGTCGCAAAGAATTGGACATGGCTGAATGCGCAGGCACACACACAGAACAGCAGGATAAACCTGAGACTATAATTCACGCCCTTTCCTGTAAGTGCTGCCTTCCACGTACTGAAGTCAGAAGACCTGTGTTCTAGCCCTCGCTCTGTGAACTATGTGCCAAAGTGGACTTTCTCAGCAATGTATGAGGTATTTGAGACATGTTAGCACTAAGTATTCTTCCTCCTTCTCAATGGCTCTTCATTTATTACCTGATGACTCTCTGACAGGTTCCACATGATCCACAGAACCAGAGAGATATCAGGAAAGGACTGTGCATTTCTAGCCTGTCCTTCCCACTACTATTCAGTGACTTTTGTGATTTTCTGTTCTAATTCTGCAGTGTATTAAAGTTTGATTTGGAGGGTCAGCAGGGCTCTTAAACTCTTTGATGGGGTAGATTGAGCTACAGAATCCTCTATGGAGATTATATGTTTTGGCTTGGCATCAAGGCCATATGTCTCAGGGTTAAAAAAAAATGAACCTCATTTAGATGATCCCCAAGGTCTCTTAAGGGATCCACTGGTGACCTAGACTGTAAAGACTCTCCCTGCAATGCAGGAGACCCATGTTCAGTCCCTGGGTCAGGAAGATCCCTTGGAAAAGGGAATGGCTACCCACTCCAGTATTCCTTGTCTGGAGAACTCCATGGATAGAGGATCCTGGTGGGCTACAGTCCATGGGGTTGCATGGAGTCGGACATGACTGAGCTACTAACACAACAACGAGGTTTCTTGTAGGGTAACATCTCATGAGTGTGAAGGTATGGCTCATCCAACCAATAACAGACAACATTTACTGAGGATATTCCAAGCACAAGGTCCCGGATCAGAAGCAGGGACCTGTTCACTAGCCTAGAGTTTTAATACTAAGCTCTGAAGGTGTTATTGATAGAATAGAATCTTCCCCTGCCACACTTCTCTCTCTGTATTTCAGGTTCATGATTCCAAAGCTTTACAGCCAGTATCTTCTTGTTTATTACCAATGGCACCCTTGGTGGGTCCCTGTGGAGTGACTGTGGGGAAATTAAATGTTTTCATGCTGGGCGCAATCCTTCAAACAAAGTTCTTGCCTGAGACAAATTTTCTCCATAGGTTGTAGCTAGTAATTTGCTTCCTGTTAATAATTCCACGCACATTGATCTCACAGCAGCTGGTGATTATTTGGCACAAAACCCTCTGGATTTATTTTAAATTTAGAAAAAAAAAAATGTTCCGGTACCTGCTTCCTGCTTAGGCATTGCCTTGGGAGACCAGAATATTCTGAATAGCTTGATGAGAATGACCAGTGTTCTCGACAACAACAAAGCCTCAAACTTTTCATCCAGCTGCCCACAGGAACAGATTTTGTTTTTCATTCAAGTGGACTTCTTCAAGCAGTTTCAAATAAAGCCTTTTCTAGCTTCATCCCAGTTCACTCAGTAATAAACTGCTAAAATAAGGCGTTTTCTTTCCATAGCCGGATTCTCTTTTTGCCCTTCACACCATCCACCCCTCTCCACCCCCACAAACAAAGAATGGCTATTTCTCATTAAGCGCCTGATATCTGTATTGAGGACACCTTTAATGCCGGAATAGAAGCTCTATTAAAGCATTCTTGTGTTGTTCATTGTGGCATCTGGAGCAACTGGGACAATGCCAAGTATTTAAGAGGTGTTCAAACATTACCTATGCTAATTAAACAAGAATACCAAATTACACTTTTCGTTGCATAAATATTATTATCTCTTGCCAAAAAACAAAGGTGAGTTAAGATTTCTCTGAGCATAATGTGATGAACATTTTTCTAAACATAATTTTACTACCAATGCACTCCATTTTGTCGGAGGTAATCACAGCTGAATGTATTCAGATCCGCTGTCTGGTTATCTTATCTTAGGAACCGTCAACAATGGAATGAATATCCCATTTATCACCTCCAAGTTGGGACCTTTGGTGTACCTCCTTCATCATTTTGTTTTTCTGTTCTGAAGCCATTAATGCTCTTGTTGTTATAAGATCACTTAAAACTTTAGCAAGCACTTAAAGCTTTCTGAAATTAACCCTAGTCAGAAACTTTATGCCCCAAATGCCACGTGCTCATTCCTTCTTCCTTTTATAAACGAGCTTCTCACTTTTACCCCAGGTTTTTTCCTATGCTTCCAGGGATATTTCACTTTGTACATTCAACAAAAGCGAGCACTCTTCTTCGGCCAGAGGCTAGCAGCAGAACTACATTCTATCAAAAGTGAAAGTCCCAACTTAACCTTCTCATTAATCCTTCTATTAATTCAAAGGACATCTCCTATAGATCAATTCTGTTTTACGTCAACATGGAACGAAACACATAACAGCAAGTGAAATGAAGATATTTCCTTTACTCATTCTTGATCCAAGTCCACTTGAGTAGTGTTTTCTAAATTCTCACGTGAAATAAATATCATACCCCCTTTGTGGTAGATACCCTGAGAGGTGATGGCTAATGGGATGACTGTCCTTCCCTGGAATGTGGACAGGTCCTGTGACTTGTGTCTAACAGAATAAGGTAAAGATGGTACTCTATTGATTGGGTTATGTTACACGACAAAGGTGGATGCTATCACTCCAGGAGGACACTACATTATTTAAGATTATGACTTAGCAAAGAGCGGGCTTTTCTTGATGGCTTTGAAGAAGCAAACAATCCTGCAGTGAAGTGCCATGGAGAAGGCCAAGTGTCAGGGAGCCACAGTGGTCCAAGACCTGAGGGCAGCCAGTGGGAGCCAAGGGTCTCAGTCATAAAACCACGAGGAGAAAAATTTGAGCAACAGCCTGAAAGAACATGAAAAAGGATTCTCCCCTAATGAGCCTCTGGGTCAGAACACAGACCAGCTAACACCTCAGTCACAGCCTGGTAAGACCCTGAGCAGAAGAGTCGATTAAGCTATGCCTGGACTCCTGACCCACGGAAACCGGCCAGAAACTGGATGTTGGTGATAATTTGTTGCAGAGCAAGAGAAAACTAATACATCCTTGCTTCTGAGATTTCATCCTATGAGATTTAAAATCAATGTAGTAATAATATTTACTACTAGGAAACTAGGATGATTACATTAAATATATATTGAAAGAGAGGAATTTAACTACCTCTAATACCATATATCGGAGAAGGCAGTGGCACCCCACTCCAGTACTCTTGCCTGGAAAATCCCATGGACGGAGGAGCCGGGTAGGCTACAGTCCATGGGGTCGCGGAGCCTGGTGGGCTGCCGTCTATGGGGTCGCACAGGGTCGGACACGACTGAAGTGACTTAGCAGCAACACCATATATTGATGTCCCAGATGCTTTGCTAAACACAGAGGATGGACTAATAGAAAAAGGATGCAAGCTTTCTGGCTTCAATGAACCCACAGTATGGATGAAAGAGTCATTAACAGCAGCAAAGCACCGCAGAGATCTCCACTGCCAGCCCCGAGGGACTGACTACAGCCCCTCTGCCACTGATGACAGCCGAAACTGGACATGATAACTGGACATGATACAACGAAAAAGTACTTGAGGTCTCGCATATCAGATGAACTGGGAACTGAAGTATAACAACTTACAACCAGAGTGACTTTCATAAATTTTTTCCCCTCTTTTGTATTCTCAAGGGTGCAACTGCTCCCAAATTGCAAAACTATGCAGCAGTCACCAACTGCAAAAGCAATAGAGAAAAATATCAATAAAATCAAAAGCTCATTATTCCAAAATTGGGTGAAATGGATAAAGCATTCCCCAAAATTCCCATAAAAAAAAGAGAAGATGCAAACTGCCTAAATCAAGAATCAAAGAGGAAAGATAACTAGAGACCCTCAAGACTTAAGAAAGAGGAAAATGGAATTTTATGAGCAATTGCAGGCCTTTCAGTGTGAAAAGGCCACATTGTGGCCCTTTCCCAGTGTGGAAAACGATAGTGACCTCAAGTCTCTTATAAACTTCATGAAGAATTTCGTCTTTATTTGAGGACCAGTGTAAAGCCATTGAATAATGTTCAGCACACATAGAACAAAGTTCCTCTGTCTCAGAATAGATTTGGAGAAACAAACCATAATTAGGAGCCTATGGTGCAACTTGAGACAAGAGACCAGCAGATTCCCACTTGTAGTGTTGCAGTGGTGATAAACAGAACTGAAAAGATTCTGGAACATCCATACAGCTAATGGATGAAATTTTGCATTGGCTTGGATATGGCACATGACAGCAAAGTGTCAAATATCAGTCTAAGTCTGGAGTCCCTAAACATTTTACCATTTCAAGCTCTGAAGGCCACATGTGGACTCTTGCATATTTTTGTTCTTCGTTGATTTTATTCTGCTTCTTACTTTTTAGCAAAGATTTTTCAAATGTTTGGCTCATCCTTAGCTCATGAACAACACAGAACTAGGCACAGGCTGGATCTGCCTCGTGATGTAGGAGATTCCAGCTTTCATATGACAGTTGGTATCAGTGCCTTCTGTGGAGCAAGTGACGTGGTTCAGAGTAAATCCATCAGGGGATTACATTTTAAAATGTTGATCTTGAGCTGCTTTTGAGGTATCAGATGGAGATATCAAGTCATTACTTGAGTATACAGAATTGATGCTCAGAGGAGAAATCTGGGTAAACACATCATTCAGCACCATCTATGACTGTGGTAATAAAGGCAGAGATACGGATTAAAATGACTGAGGAAAAGTTAGATGGGAAAGAAGAAAGAGTTTGGGATTGAGTCTTGAGCAACTGCCTAAGTTAGTGTCTCAAATAAAGGTGATGAGCCTGCAACAGAAACAAAGGCAGTGGGCAGAAACATTGAAGGGAATTAGATCAGGTTGTGTTAAAAAAAAAAAAAAGGATTCTATTTACATGCTCATTTCTTCTCTAGAATTACACTCAAAATGGGGATTTAAGCTTTTGAGCATGTGTGCATGCTCAGTTGTGTCTGACATTTTTGTGATTCTTTGAAATCCCCAGGCTCTTCTGTCCATGGAATTTTCCAGGCAAGAATACCAGAATGGGTTGTTGTTTCCTCCTCCAGGGTATCTTCCCGATCCAGGGATTGAACTCATGTCTCCTGTATCTCCTACACTGGCAGGCAGGTTCTTTATCACTGTGCTACCTAGGGATCTCCAAGCTTATGAAAGTCCTCTCCAAAAGAGCCTTCCAAATCCATGATGTCCTTCGGTTGTTTCATACACTATTAAGATAATACACTGCATTTTTATTAATATGTGAGGGTGATAGCAATCCTTTAAAATCTAATATTCATAATATGATATCGATTACTTAGAAGAATTACAGGGTCTTGTTTATTTAACATTCACACTTAACCTCTCTGCACCTAAAATAATGTTACCTTCCCCATGAACAATACAGAGATCTTAAAACATTTATTTTCCACTGCCTGTCTTCTGACTTCTAAGCCATATCATTCTCACTAATTTTAGTTTTTTCCTGTTCCTTTTACATCACAGACTTCATTATTACTGTAGGATACAATTGATGACAGTTTAGATTCCTTTGCGTATTTATTACTCTCTTTGCCCAACACTTCACTCAACACTTCACGATTCTCAGAAATTCCATGGGTGATAGTTTTCCTTCTGCCCAAAATATATCCTTTAGAAATTTCTCTAATATTGCCTGGAGGAAATTTGAGAGTTTCTACTAATAGGAAATATTTATTTTGTCCTCATTTTAAAATATATTTCATAATATATGCAATTATAATTACTATATATAAAATAATTATATAATACATATAATTACATAATGATTATAATCATACATAAATATAATTTTGCCTTGTCATTTATTTCCTCTTAGTATATTGAAAATTTTAATATTTTTTGGCTCTCATTGTGGCTTTCGAGAAGTCAAATATTAATCAAACTGTCATACTTGTAAATGTAATATTTATTTTTCTGTTTTAAAGATACTCTTTTAATCTTTGCTTTTTTCTAGTTTTATTGTAATGAGTCTACGTAAGGATTTCTTTTTACTTACCCTGTTTGGGATTTATTGGGATTTCTGGATCTAAGGATTGATTTCTTTCAAAAATTCTGGGAAATTGTAAGTCATTATGTCCTTAAATATTGATTCTTCTCTGATTCTCTCTATTATCTCCTTCAGGAACTCCAATTTGATGCAAGTTAACAACTTCGATTTCCCCTGCGTGTGTTTCAAATTCATTCTCCTGTGTGACATCCATTTATTTCCTCGATCATATTCCATGTAATGTCGCGATCCTGCAGCTATCTGACCTTCTGTTTATTCTCTCCAACAGATTTTAATCTTAATTGTCATAGTGTTTTAATTTTTAATTACTTTAGTTCTCTCATTAATCTTATTTATTATTTTTCACTCTCTTGTTTTTGAAGATGTTATCAAGTTTTCCTAATATCTTACTATACATAATGTAGAGAGAGCCCCTCCCAAAGATGCCCATGCCCTAATCCGTGGAACTTACAAATATATCACTTCAAACGGCAAAAGTGACTTTGCAGATGTGACTGAGATTGAAAAAGAAAGTGAAAGTGAAGTAGCTCGGTCGTGTCTGACTCTTTGTGACCCCATGGACCGTAGCCTACCAGGCTCCTCCGTTCATGGGATTTTCCAGGCAAGAATTCTGGAGTGGGTTGCCGTTTCCTTCTCCAGAGGATCTTCCCGACCCAGAGATCAAACCTGGGTCTCCCACATTGTAGGCAGACGCTTTACCCTCTGAGCCCCCAGAGAAGCCCATAAGCCTGATTAGCCTCAATTATCCAGGCTGATCCAATCTAATCCATGCAGCCTTAAGAGGGAGAATTTCTTCCCATAAGAAGTAGAAGAAGAACACAGTGGAGGGGAAAGCAGGGAGACCCCAAGTGGGAGAAGGGTTCAGTATACCTTTCCTGGCTCTGAGATGTAGGTGCTCCCAAAATATGACCAAACAGAGGCCCCCAGACAACAGTCAGGAAGAAGATGGACCTTAATCTTACAGCTGCCAAAACCCAGATTCTTCCAACAACCCTGTGAGCTTGGAAGTGAATTCTCCCAAAAACCTTCTCTTGAGACCCTGCCAGAAACACTTACATTTTGCATTCCTAAACTGGAGCAGAGATCTTGGCTGAGCTAACTCCCAGAGCAAGATAATAAACTCTGTTGTTTCAAGACCCTAAATCGTGGTAATTTTTATAGCAACAATAGAAAACTGATACAACACATTAAATGACATATCAAAACTTTACCACTTAATGTGTGATCCAAAGACTGGCAACAATGGCAACCCCCTGGGAGTTTATTAGAAATGCAGGATACTAGGGCCAACTCTCAGACTTACTGAGTTAGAATTCTAATCAAAATATAACTAGGTGAGTCCCCAGGTGGCCGCTAGTGATAAAGAACCCGCCTGACAATGCAGGAGACATAAGAGATGCCAGTTCGTTCAATCACTGGGTTGGGAAGATGTCCTTGAGGAGGGCATGACAACCCACTCCAGTATTCTTGCCTGGAGAATCCCATAGACAGAGGAGCTTGGCAGGCTACATTCCATAGGGTTGCAAAGAGTTGGACACAACTGAAGCGACTCAGCATGCAGATGACTCATAAATGCCCAGAAGTAGTGTTCTAAGACGTCCAGTATCTGGTTATGTCAACATCAAGGTCTTTGTGGTGAGTCTTGTTTTTTTTTTTTTTTAATTTCTGCTCATGGTGCCTGGATCCTTTGCATTTTATAACTTACTGAGCATCCCATTGATTGAAATTGTATCTATGGGATTTCCATATATGCATATGTTAACCAATTTTAACTGAATGGATCTAGGATGGATTGGGAGTATCTACATTGCTAACCAAGGAAGTTCCTTCAGAAAGAAATTGTATCTGTTCTCATCTGGTGGTCGGGGACCCCCAGCTCTGGCTCACATCTTTCACCCTTCAGGAGGAGGTGAGCTTGATCTCTAGACCTCTGTCAGCGTCAGCTTCTGGTTTTGATTCTTGGGGGAGATGTCTTTGACCTTCAGCCTAGAACAAAAGGTAATTCTCCATGTAGGGGACTGGGCAGGGAGTTTATTCTAGCTCATTCATAAGCTAAAGTCGAGGCTACTCAGAATCACAGGTCAGGTGGGGAGACCTATTGGCCCTCCCACCGTGGGCAGGGCTTTGACTCTGTAGGACCCTATGGTCATTGTGGCCTTGAACACGGAGTCTTCTAATTATCCCATTAACAAAGGACACCTTTGCTTTACTGTCCCGATCCACTCACTTTTCTGAGCTTTATCTTTCACATTCTATTTGGCCTCTGAGAAGGTCAGAAAGAAGTTCTTAAGGGATCATTGATGCCATTAAAAAAGATGATTTCTATATATTTACAGAAAAAAAAAATGCCCTCCCCAGGGAGCACAGTGGTAAAGAATCCACCTGCCATTACAGAAGACACAAGAGACATGGGTTCGATCCCTGGGTTGGGAAGACCCCCTGGAGTAGGAAATAACAACCCACTCCATGGACAATCCCATAGACATAGGAGCCTGGCAGGCTACAATCCATGGGGTCACAAAGAGTCAGACACAACTGAGCCACTGAGCAAAGAAAAATATCTTTAAGAATTGTAAAGTGATGGCATTTTGAATGTTTTCATCAGTAAGGTCATTTGAAGAGCTTGTTTCATTGTGCTGCTATAAACACAACTCTCCAGTCACCAGGCTAGGCGACATGTTACATACAAGGTAGGAAGATGGCCCAGCAGAGGGGTGGGGCTTACATGGTCTTTATCCCCGGGGCTAGGATAATGTGGCATTTTGTATCTTATTATTGAACTTGTCAGGTTGAATCTATGCCATGTACTTGCATATGTTAGGCAAACGGGAATAAAGTCATACCTTGTTTGTATGAAGTTTTCAAGGTGAAAGAGTTGCTAACCTAAATGAGATCCCTCAGGATAGATATTCATGTCATACACTGAAATACAACCGGATTGAAGAGGGAAAACTTCAAGTGTGAAGTTAGAGATGTTATCTCTTGAGGTTTCCCAGTGGCAATGTCAGCTATGCTACTGGTCTGGGCTCAAAGCAGAAATCTGGGCTGGAAAAATAAACATGCAGCGATCTGGGGCAACGTTAGGAAGAAACAGTATTTCACATTTTCAGTAGACAGGGCAGCTGGCTGGTCTTAGGGGAGAACGAATGCTAGCTGAAACTCACAAGGAAGGTTTCTTGGAGGAGAAGGGCTGTGGGAGCCACGGAGACTTAGGAGAAACATTTGCAAGTGAGAATGAATGATGTGCGCTGAGTGGTAAGTTTGCTCTGAGAAGAATTCTGACAGCAGGCCCACCTGAGAGGGGTGGGCAGGAGACAGCGGTGTTTGTTTTCACAAGGAGATAATGAGGTAAACGATCTCAGATTCATGTTATTTTCGAGTGGCATGATGTCGTGTGAGGTTATGTAATCTTCCTTTAAACAAACAAACAACCCAGAAAGAACAGAAGGGGAATACCATAAACATAAGCTGGAGGAACCTCCGGAAAGGTAATCTGTTAGGCTGTAGCAATGAGCGTCAGCCCTGCCTCCCCCAGCTTCTCTGGCTACGGGTGCTGCCTTTCAGCACCTGCAGAGTCCCAGCCCCCGGCACTTGCCTGTGGTCCAGTGGCTAAGACTTTGCCTTCCAATGCAGGGGGTGCTGGTTTGATCCCTGGCTGGGGAGATGAGATCCCACATGCCTTGTGCCCCCAAAACCAAAACATAAAACAGAAGCAATATTATAACAAACGCAATAAAGACTTTAAAAATGGTCCACATTAAAAAAAAAAAAAAGAGAGAGAGAGAAAGAATCCCAATTCCAGAGGGGAGAAGCTATAGGACCTGGCTTCTAGGAGCATGGAAGTCTGCATTTAGACAAAGAGGTGTTTGCCCAGACCAGAGTCTAGTCCATGTGGATAGAGTCCTGTCTGCCCTCCGCCATCATTCCCCGTTTTCATGTGGACCCAGCAGTGCAGGACTCTCTGCATCCCAGCTGCCTCGCTGGTCTTCCCCCCTGATTGCTCCATCCTAACCCCATCCTGCACTTGTCCCTAGACTTGGTCTCACACCTCACCCTGCTCCAATTCAACTCAACTCTGATATCTTCACTGCAGATGTCACCTCCTGCATCCAGCTTTAAGAGTAGGTCACCCTGGAAGCTGACACTGGCCTGGGTCAAGCAAAAGTTTGTTCCACCCCAATCCCGCCTTACTACAGTGTTACTGTAGTGTTGGAACACTTGTTACTCAGGCTCTGGGTCTCAGGGTCTGAAGGCAGCTCAGCACCAGGTCTGACCTGGTTCCAGCTTTCTTCCCTAATGTCTTAGCTCAGGTCACCATTATTTTTTCATCCCTGTTCATGAACCCAGGTGATTCTGCTCCATGAAACCTGGAAGTTTCTAGGAAAGCCATTCATTATTTTATTCCGCAAATATGTATTACCTGACTACTACAGGCCCTATAGATTCCTTACTGTCTGAGCCACCAGGGAAGCCTGGAGATTCTGCAGCACCAACAAAAATAAAATCCCTGTCTTTGGGAGACGTGTCCCACTCATTTGCAACCCCATGGACTGTAGCCCACCAGGCTCCTCTGTCCATGGGATTTCCCAGGCAAGAATACTGGAGTAGGTTTCCATTCCCTTCTCCAGGGGATCTTCCCCACCCAGGGATAGAACCCACATCTCCTGCATTGCAGGTGGATTCGTTACCACTGACCCACCAGGGAAGTCCCATGGGGCATTAGATGGTGTTGAATGTGATGAAGAACAATAAAGGAAGGTGAGGGAAAAGAAGTTTCCAGGGGAGGTGAGGGAGGGGGTCCCTATTTTTAGAGTGCCTGAGGATGGGTCTCTCAAATAGAGCGATATTGAAGCAAAGGGGCAAGACCCTGTTCAGCGCTGTGGGGCATCCATTCTGGATTGTGAAGTACATGTGGAGTGGTCAGACACTGAAGAAATTCCAGTTCAAAACTCTACTGCGGAAGAGAACATTATGATGAGACTTGCCCACCAGGCCACGTGGACGGGCTCTGCACGAATCATTAGTGAGCTGGTGCTCACTCAGCCACCATTTTGAAAACGATTACCTCTCTGTCTTTAGCAGGTCCTGAGGGGAAGCATTTGATAGCTCTAATTCTCTCAAAATATTTGTTATGAGTAAAAAGGTAAAATTGAAAACAGAATTGGTCACTGAGCTTTTTTTCTTTCAACGATATTTACTTAAACAATATAAAAGAAGTCTTGCCACTATGGTGTATTGAGAATCCGGTTTATTCAAGCTCATCACATACTTTGTCTCTGTAGACTCTGTCACTTGGGAAAAAGAGTTCCCATTTTACCCGTAGGGCCCAAGGTCACACATTCAGTTTGAAACTAGAAATCAAATACAGACTTAATTGAATTTAAAAAATGTTGACTTTTTCAACATATAATCCTTACTTCTTCTCACGGGGTTTAGCCTGTTAAACTGTCCCGTATTCATATGGAAATACTAAATAATCTTGGCATTTTCCCCATGGTAATGCAAATATAAAGGGTTAATTTTGAAGCCAGAACCAGTTGCAAAATTTCTAGGTAGTTGAACTAAAATTCAGGAAAAAAAATTTTTTTTCTTTAATCAAGTCTCTAGTCTCTGGTCCAAAATGAGAAGACTTTGTCATTTAGATGAAAAAAAAGTTTTGCCAAATTTGATTTGAGGTGGTAAATTTTCAGCTGTAGGAGACCCTGTCAGTTATATGGATATCATTAGAACCCAAGACAGAGCTAACAAAGGTAGCACATTTTCACAAAACTGCAGAAGCTTGATTTAATCAGTGAGAATTTCTTCTTCACACAGATTTTTGTTATCTCACTTGGCTCCAGGGGCCCCTTAATGACAAATTAGCAAGGTGATACTGTATTGTAACTGGAAGACATTTTATCACACTGACGTTCAGCATTGTGACCTACTTCTTGCTAGACAGAAAATTAATATCTGCACTGGCTACAGAATTAGCTTGTTTTTTAGATTATTTTGTACTTAAAATCTGCCTTCATGTGAAGCAGGTTTTCATCTGGAAGCCAACTTTGTTTCCATTTTGTTTTATTAGTGATATTTACAAGAACAAACCAGTCCATCCTAAAGGAAATCAACCCTGAATATTCCTTGGAAGGACTGATACTGAAGCTCCGATACTTTGGCCACCTGATGCAAAGAGCCAACTCATCAGAAAAGACCCTGATGTTGGGAAAGATTGAAGGCAAAAGAGAAGGGGATGACAGGATGAGATGGTTGGATGGCATCACCAACTCAATGGACATGAATTTGGGCAAACTCCAGGAGATGGTGGAGGACAGAGGAGTCTGGCATGCTGCAGTCCATAGAGCTGCAAAGAGTTGCAAACAACTTAGCAACTGAACCACAACAAAAACAATTACCATCGATGAGATGTGTTTTTGCTGACCTTGCAGACATCTTGATTATTTATATGACTTCCAGTGCACTAAAGTGGGCAAGATAAATAACATTACCTCCATTTCATGGCTTAGGAAACTTAGCATCAGAAGTTAGACTCATTTGTCCAAGCACGTGCAGTTGATGAGGACTTTAAGGAGATTCAAATGCCCTTCTGTCAGAATCCAAAGATGCTCCTACCTGGACCAGACCATCATCATCAAACTAAAGAAGGTCCAGTCAAAAGAGAAGCAGAAATCAATCAAAACTGCAAGTTGAAGCCTCATCTTAGCAGGTGTCCTGCGCTACTATAGATCTTCCAGCTGCAACAAAGAGAAAACGCTCTTCCAAACCAAATGATCTAATTGAGAGTTATGTGAATGTGCCTGAGCTCCCCAGGTATTCCTCCAGCATGCAAATATGATCCCAAGTACCATTAAAAAAAATACATTCATTTTGATAATTTTATACTCAGAGCTGAACCAGCTATTATACATACATTGAATCACATCCCAAAAGAACAGAAGCTGTACCTTCACATGTTTCTTCATGAAGACAGAACAGTTTTCTTGATAGTAAGAGAATACAGTTGATGATAAAAGAACATATTATCCTGTTTCATTGACTACATCTTTGTGGGAAGAGCTAACAAAAGTAAAATCACACTGGAGGGCAATGGGAACCAACAGGCAAGCCGAGCCACCTGAGTTTACTCCCAGGAAGGGCGATTTGCTTGGGGCCTTGACTGTAGTGGAAGTCTCAGGATTCTCCGCAGTGTTTCTCTTCTAAGCACAATTTTACTTCACCAATGACTAAGGTCAGGACATGAACAGATGGCAGCTGGCATTTCCAAACTGTCACTTTTTGGAAAGATTTGGGAGAAAGACTTGAAGGGTCCTAAACTGAAAAACCTAAAATTTATAAAGAAATCACCTTTAAAACAGAGGTCAAATAAGTGTTGATTTCTTCTTTTAAGGAAAGGATGTTCAAATTCAGATAGATGTTTTATTCATTTTTACTTTTAGTGTGTGAAAGTGTTAGTCTCTCAGTCGTGTCCGACTCTTTGTGACCCCATGGACTGCCTGCCAGCCTCCTCCTCTGTCCTTGGAATTCTCCGGGCAGAATACTAGAGCAGGTTGCCATTCTCTTCTCCAGGGGATGTTCCCAACCCAGGGATCAAACCTGGGTCTCCTGCATTGGCAAACAGGTTCTTTACCACTAAGCCACCAGGGAAACCTCAGTGTACAAATAATGAATGCTTATATGGACAAATGGAAAGTACAGAGAATAAAAAAAGGAAAAGAAAGAGAAAAATATGTATAATCTCTTTAGAAATAAGGGAGCATTGCTATCAACTTGATTTGACTTATGTTAACCCAACTGTGGGGAGGAGATATCTTTTTTAATTTCTTCATAACCTTCTTGGAGTTTGTCTTTTTTACACCCTATAGACTTATAATAAGCATGTTTGTATTACACAATGACATCATACTGTATATACTATCTGTAAAGTATTATCAGGCTTTTGTATTAACAAGTTCATTATCATGTTCACTATATGTATGTTACAGTGTTTAGACAATGTTCATTGTTATTTCAGTGGCTGGGCCATTCCATCAAATGGGTGTAATATTTTTCTTGATATAGCCTTAAATAAGACTGCAGTTGATTAAATTTTGTTGTTTTTATTTTAAGAAACACTTCGATGAACATCTTTGTGTATACATATCTTGGCACTTCTAATAATTTTCTTAGCATAAATTCCTCGAGTCAGGTCAAAGCAACAAACATTTTTAAAGCTTTTAATGCAATCTGTAGAGAGGTTACAACAAATTATTTTCATACAATCTGTGTGCGAGCATGCCATACCTCCTCACCCTCTTTGACACTGTTTATTTTTATTATGTTTCATCACTGTCAGTCTCAGCAGTACAAGAAAACAGTAGCTCATTCTTGTCTTAATTCAGCCTACCCCTTTCAAGCTATACTCAACACCATACAAATCCAGCACAAGACTTTAGGATATTTGGACTTTATGCTAGACATTTTTTCATCCTATATTTTTAAATGCTTTCTTTCCAAGCTACTTTCCATTTTCTGCCTCACTCTCTTCTGAATGCCCAGTACTTACTTCAAACAGAAAACCTAAAGAATGGAGCTTGAGAACTGCAGTTTCCTGGTTGTCTCGCTGCTCAGTAGCAGAGAACAGCAGAAAGAGAACAGACTGTGTCCCAGAGCCCCTGCCTCATACAGTTCCTAGAAACAGATACCCAAGTTCAGAGAAAGCCATAATTTGAAAAGATACATGGATCCCAGTGTCCATTGGACTGTGGACAATAGCCAGGACATGGAAGCAACCTAAATGTCCACTGACAGATGAATGGATAGAGAAGGCGTGGCACATATATACACTGGAATACCACTCAGCCATAAAAAAGAATGAAATAGTATCATTTCTAGCAACATAGATGGACCTAGAGATTCTCATCCTAAGTGAAGCAAGCCAGACAGAGCAAGACAAAATCATATATTATCACACATGTGGAATCCAAAAGAAAAAAAATTAAAAAAAAAAAAAGACGCAAATGAACTTATTTCCAAAACAGAAGGAGACTCACAGACACAGAAAGAAAACCTTTTGTTGGTTACCAAAAGGAACAAGGAGATGGGAGGAGGGGTAAATGAGAAGGTTGGGATTAATATATACATGCTTCTGTGTATAAGATAGGGAGCCAAAAACGGTCTGTAGTACAAGAACCGAGACTCAGTATTATGCAATAATCGATAAGGGAAAAGAATGTGAAAAAGAAATATATAGACATATATATATGCCATAAAGAAGGCAGAACTCCAAAGAATTGATGCCTTCAAACTGTGGTGCTGGAGAAGAGTCCTGAAAGTCCCTTGGACAGCAAGGACATCCAACCAGTCAATCTTAAGGGAGATCAACCCTTAATAGTCACTGGAAAGACTGATGCTGAAGCTGAAGCTCCAGTATTTTGGTCACCTGATGCAAACAGACAGCTCATTGGAGAAGTCCCTAATGCTGGGAAAGATTGAGGGCAGAAGGAGAAGAGGGCATCAGAGGATGATGTCTGGACAGCACCTCTAATGCAATGAACATGAACTTGAGCAAACTCTGGAAGATGGTGAGGGAAAGGGAGGCTTGGTGTGCTGCAGTCCATGGGGTCACAAAGAGTCGGACACGCCTGGGTGACTGAACAACAGCATTAAATATGTATACATTTTATATATATATATATAATATATCACTCTGCTGTACACCTAAAACTTACATGCTATTGTTAATCAACTATACTTCAATAAAAGTTTTGAAAATATAAATATACGTTTTAAAAATGGAAAAAAGAATCGATACCCAGGTTTCTTGGCACCTAAATTTCTCCATACTGAAAAAGGCACAGGCCAGGCAATGTCTGAGCCCAGCAGCTCTGTGGTAGTCCTTTTATTTAAATAATTGTCTATTTTTATTTTCTGTTAGTGATTACCCACTCAAAATGTCTGTTTGGTGGTTTTGATAATATTGACCCATTCTCCAGAAGACGATGTAGTGGGTGCTGGATAGTGGGTGCATTTCCCCTTACTTTCGATGAAGAGTTTCTCCTGGGCAGGTTGCCCCTCTTTCAAGGATTTCTGCCCCAGGGGTGACTGAGAAAACACATGGACAGTTCGGCAACCAATGTGCAAACAAGCCCCATCAGTGAGGCTCACAGATAGGTGAACATCTCTAACTTCAGCTTCAGCCTCACGAAGATCAGCACGTGAGGAGGTGAGGAGATACAGGACTTGGAGTGAGGTAAATACTGCTCCATCCTGGAATCAAGGATACAGCCAGTCAGTTGACACCTGGGGTATCTATCAACAGACATGGACTGGTTAAATATTGAAGCCCTGAGCTGCTTCCACCAAGGAAGATGGTTAATGTCCAAATGGGGCTCCCTTATCATTTCAGAACTGAACTCATTCTTCAAACACTAACACATAGGAACAGGTTAGACCCCATAGATTTTAAAGAACTCTTCCAATATTTACAATATAGGAAACAGAAGGTTTACAACTGGGCAAGCAGGAACCATTGGAGAAAAGTCCTCCACAGGGATGCTTGTCTTAATCACACTTAAGTGAGGAAATTAACTTTAGAACCACTGTATATATGGTTGTACCGAAAGTTGTACCTGAATAGGATTAATAAAACGTGTTGTTTATATTTACAATAGCCAAGACGTGGAAGCAACCTAAGTGTCCATCGACAGATGAATGGATAAAGAAGATGTGGTATATATATTAACGGGTATTCCCATGTGGCCCTAGTGGTAAAGAATACACATTGGAATATTATCAGTCTATCAGTCATAAAAAAGAATGAAATGTTGCCATTTGCAGCAACACGGATGGACCTAGAGACCATTATACTAAATGAAGTAGTCAGAAAGAGAAAGACAGATACCATTATGGTATCATATATGTTGAATCTAAAACATGATACAAATGAGCTCATCTATGAAGCAGAAACAGATTCACAGACATAGAGAACAGACTTGTGGTTGCTGAAGGGGAAAGGCAGTAGGGGAGGATAAATTTGGAGCTTGGGTCTAGCCTATACATACCACTGTACATAAAATAGATAAACAACAAGGTCCTACCTTATAGCTCAGGTAACTATATTAAGTATCCTGTAATAAGCCATAATGGAACAGAATATAAAAAAGAATATATAGGTATGTAATGTGCATGCATGCTTAGCTGCTCAGTCAGGTCCGATTCCTTGCTATCCTTTGAACTTGTGGCCCACCAGGCTCCTCTGTCCACGGGATTTCCCAGGCAAGAATACTGGAGTGGGTTGCCATTCCCTTCTCCAGGGAATCTTCCCGACCCAGGGATCGAACCCAGGTCTCCTGCGTCTCCTGTAATGTAGGAGAATTCTTTACCCGCTGACCATTGGGGAAGCCCCATGTATGCATAGAACTAAATCACTTTGCTGTCACCAGAAACTAATGCAACATTGGAGGGTCTCACACAGCTCCACCTCTCCATGAGTGACCCTGGGCACGCCCAGTGAACCACGCGCGTTCCAGAGCACAGCTTCTGACGAGGTCTTCACAGAAACACTGAGGACTTGAACACCAGGCGCAGCACGGCCCAGAAAACTCCCCCCAGGCTGTGGTCCAGGAGACCAGGGCTCTGTCTCCATCCCTCCAGGGTGAGGAAGCAGCCCTGGCTCCAAGACATGCCAGCCCATTGCTGAAGGATAATCCTCAGCGGTTCCTCATGAGGCCCAGCCCCTCTGTCTGGCTTCCGGAAGGATGAGCACTCAGCCTTTCAAGACACACGGATGATTTACAGCACTTATGAGGTTTCATACTCATTCCAGGCTTCCCTCATAGATCAGTTGGTAAAGAATCTGCCTGAAATGCAGGAGACCCCGGTTCGATTTCTTGGTCGGGAAGATCCACTGGAGAAGGGATAAGCTAACCATTCCAGTATTCTTGGGCTTCCCTTGTGGCTCAGACAGTAAAGAATCTGCCTGCAGTGTGGGAAACCTGGGTTTAATCCCTGGGTTGGGAAGATCCCCTGGAGAAGGGGAAAGGCTACCACTCTAGTATTCTGGCCTGGAGAATTTCATGGACTAAGTCCATGGGGTCGAAAAGAGTCAGACTTGACTTTCACTTTCATACTCATCTCAGAGTTCCTTTTGCCAAGTCTCTAATAGAGCCTCTCCTCCCTGGGATGTAAGTATCCTTGGGCTGAGCCGGGGCTTTTGCTGCCCCGGTGACACCTGTTGTTGAGGACAAAGGTAGGGATTTCTCCTAGAGGAGACCTTGGGGGCCAAGAGGGCTTTCAGATTCAGCTCTGGAAGGAGAAGCAGGCTCACTGTGTAGAATCGGTACTGCTGCACTGAACAAGCAACGTCAAACGAGAGGCCAGGGACCAGAAGATAGAAACAAAGTGGGAAGAAAGGTTTTCTGTGTTGAAAAGCAAAGAAATCAAAGACCCCTCTGGCTTGGCACAAAGCCTCCTCACAAGGAAAAGCAGAATAAGAACTGGCCCTCACCTGGCGAATTCAGAGAAGTTAGAGTGAAAGGAGTATCTCCTCAGGGACATGGAGCAGACTTTCCTGGGAGCCAAGCCCAGCACGCTCGGAGCAGACCTGGGTCCACCAGGGAACTGGTTTCTGCTGATGAATTTCCCCAAGCAACGAAGTGCCCCAAGGTCACCCTGCCACCCTCCTCAGGAGGGTGTTCTCTTTCTTCTGTCTTTCCAGCACTGGGAAAACGAATGCTTGCTGTCGCAGGCCTGTCAAGTTTACTTTACAGTATCCTCATGTTCAAATACTCAGGTCCCTGATTTCTTTAAAACCCTAACAGGAAACACATGATAAATGCCTGTTTCATATGTACTGGTAATCTTGGAAAATAATTCTACTATTGCTGATTTTAATTTGCCTTGACCCACTCCTGTATTCTTGCCTGGAGAATTCCATGGACTTGGAGCCTGGTGGGCTACAGTCCATGGAGTCATAGAGTCAGACACCACTGAGCAACTAACACTTTCACTTTTCACTTTAACTTTTAATTAAGGCAGGATTTGAAGTATTGATGACATATCAAATTCTTACCTTGTACTTTTTTTAAAAGTAGACACATGTTTTAAATGACCTGCTCTCCAAGTAGTTACATAAATACTTTCAAAATAATTATTTTGGGGGTCTCAAAATTCTTTTTTCTCACCTATACAGGTACAAAATTCAGCTTTTGACATTCAGAGAAAATCCATCAAATGGGAATCACTAATGCCTGAAAGGGAAGAGTTTTGGCTTGGCAGGGGGATGAGGGGGTGTGCTGGTCTGGAAGTTAGCAGAAGTGATCTGGGGAGGATGAGTGAGCTGGGCTTCCTCAGGTAAGTGTCTTTACCTCTCTGAGTCATAGTTCTCTATGTGTTAAATCAGGGAATCAGAGCATAACTCAGGAGTTTTCAAACTTTCATAGAAATCTTTAACCCTCTTTGCATATACCAAAACATCTGCAGAGAAGCCTAGTTTTATAATTAGAAACTGTGGGGGCTTCACTTTTTCTCCCAGAGCAGCCTTGAAAAGACGCCTTGGCAGCTGAAAGACCCCACATAGCAGTTTGCCAAGCACAGGGTAGCTGCCTTGACCTCTTGTCCATCCCAAGGAGTCTGTGGTCCACGGTCAGGGGCCACATTCCTGTAAGAACTACAAGCTGCAGATCACTGTGTGTGCATCCCCCTCTGAGAGAGGAGGGTTACAGGACTGAGGAAGTGCTCCCGGTCATTATGAGAGTCGAGGGTGACAGATCATCCGAGAAAACTTGCAGTAATGGGAAAGACTAAAGTATTCCTGCTCTTAAATAAAACTAGAAAGAATTTCACTTCCTTAGGTTTCCCTCTGCCCAATTCTAAAATGAGAGATCAGATTAGATAATCATTAATAATACCTTGTTACTCTAGCACAACGTATTAAACATGACGATTTCATTTGCTTTTTCCATCTCTATGGTACTGTTCCTAGCTTCATTTTCTGGCTGAAGAGACAGGCTTGGGGGATTGGGGAGGTTGACTAGCGACACCTCCCAGGTGGTTCTAACCCCCCATTCCTGTAATTCCTGACCCAGTGCTTATCCATTACCCCCAAATACCCTCTCCCTCCACCGTGCACAGTAGCTTCAAGCTCTGTAATTCTATGATTCTCCAAAACATTGTCCTCACGTTCTTACCATGGAGAGTTGCAGCTTTGCACATGGATGTGAAACCAATAATTTGCAGATTCCAACATATTGTGAGTGACCACAGCACTCCCTTTTCAGGCAATCACACATGAAATATGACCATTCCTAACATACAGCAGCTGGACCCCAGAGCAGACTGCATCTTCAGGCAGGCTTTTCAAGGTGTTTCTGTCACGTCTTCCAGAGCCCTCTTGATCCCTCTACTCCAGACACCGGGGGCTTCCTCTGTTCTGTTGAAATCTCTAGGTAACACGCTCTCAATCCTCATCACACCTGGACTGGATATTACAGCACAACTTCAGTTTCCCGTTTTCCTCTCTCGTTCATGTTAATTTCACTGATTGCCCCCTATCACTTAATACATTATCCTTTTTATTGGCATCTGGGCTGATGGCTGCAACACAAACACTGAAAGACCAGATCAGATTTAAAAAAAAAAAAAAAAAGAGCAAAATATTCCCGTTTCAGATGGAGAAGCAGATGGGGCTCTTGGCACTTCAGAGGATTTAAATTGACCCTCTGCACCACGCAGGGGAAGACAGACTGTCACTGCTGACAAGAAAGCACGCAGAGACTTGCTTTCCAATAGAACATAGCAGCATTTCAGAGCTTTTTTTTCTTGAGGGTGCAGGACAAGAAACCATATGATTTATCCTCACTCTCTGGGAACCTGCAAGTGCAGCGGTGGGACCAAGACAACCCTGGGTGCAGACATGGCACAACCCCCAGTTCCACCTTGGCAGTCTGGACCCATTGACCTCTGAGCCTCGGCTTTGCCATGTAAAGATGGTAATAAAAACACCTGCCTCTCATCAATATTACATGAAGGGAGGTGAGTGCAGGTCAAAGTGCCCAGCACATAATATAATACACTGGGCTTCTTTTCCCTTTTTTCACATGGTCAGAGATGTGAATTTTTGGAATCTCTCTTTTCACAACTTTCTCTTTCACAGCTGGTAAAGATAAGGACCAGGTGGGTAGTTCTGACCTTCCCTTGGATGACATTTATGAAATAAGCACGATCTATACATAGGACAAGTGTGATCGGCATTTGAGACAGGAGTTCCTTATTTTAAACAGGTTTTGAGCTTGCCTGCAAATCTTTAAAATATGGGAAACTTGGACAACCTTTAGTAACAAATCTTGAAGCTGTCCTCCTGTTCAGTTATCAAAATATGTTCCAAATCTCGATGTCTATCCATTTTCAGCTATTCTGAGCACTGACTTCTTTTGATTGGTGTGAACTGTTCATTTTAATAATAAAAAAAAATTTGCTTCAAACAAATCATACTCTTTGTGCTGTTACTAAAAAAAATGGCGCACGCCAAGCATAGCTAAATTAGTCAAAGGATTAGTTGGTGATAAATACTACAAAGAAAGAAAATCCATTTGGGAGATTTATAAATCAAAGTGTTTATTAGAAAGACTGTGAGAGAAGAAAAGGGGTACAAAGAGAAAATGCAATTAGAAGAAGAGAGAAAAACCTGGTGACTGTGTCCTCTGAACTTGCTGCTGGACATCTTACTTCTCTGTTTCACGTCCTCCGTATGTGCCTTGCTGGCCATAAGATGCATTCAATTCCCAAGGTACAGCACACAGTGACTTTTCTAATTAGTCTGCCCTAACCTTGTTCAGCTCAATTTTTGCTAAAACATGTTTGTTCTCACTAGCTCTCATATAAATTAAAAAAAAAAAATTAGTTGTCTGCGTTGGGTCTCAGTTGTGGCATGTGACAACTTTTGTTGTAGCACGTGAATGAACTCTGTAGTTGCCATGCCTGGGCTTTGCAGCTCCATGGCATGTAGGATCTTAGTCTCCCCAGCTGGAGCAAATCTCCTGTGTTGCAAGGCACATTCTTAACCACTGGAATACCAGGGAAGTCCCTCAACTCAACTTTTAATAATTCCCCACATGTTCCTTCAGTGATGATCTAAGTCCCCAAACCATTCCTACTCCCCAGATGACACCCAGCATAGTAATTGCATCTTGCACGTGTGTGTCTGTTGTTTATCCAAACAAAAAGCTTAAAAATCACTGTGTGCAAGTCAATAGGATACAGACTACATAAACTCGCAGAAGTTCCACTTACATCAAGAAATATCAGTAAGAAGAGAGGCTCGGAATAGAATGATTAGATGCCCACACAGAGAGCTAGACCTCCACACAATCCCCCATAAGCCCTGAGGCATCTACAGGCCTCCATCCACGTGGGATACGGGGTGTTCATCTGATGGTGAAATCAAGCCAGAGTCTCCAGACCTGGGAGTAAAGAAGATACAAAGGTAACGTAGGAGACAGAAGACAGAAGGAAAGAATGAAGTCTGCATAATGAAGAGAAAGTCCTCCCAAGACCCTTCTCTCTTTGACTTCCAGCATACCACAGAAAGAGATGGGGAAAACAACCTCTTGAGAATGGATGTATCTGAGGGGAAAAAGCACAGCTCCAAGGACACAATCCTAGCACTGATTACTCTAAGTGAAGCTTGCTAATTACTAAGCCATATGCTCATAATTTCAGAACAACTGTTTAGTACATGACTTTTAAACCTAAGCAGAAAACCAAGAAACATTAGATGTTTGGGGAATTAGAGACAAGTCAAAGCTTAAGAACAAGGGAAAAAATATTAAATAAATTTTTAAAGTTTCTTCTGCAATGAACGTAAAATATGTTTAATTGATATTCTCAAAGAGATAACATATTACAACAATGAAACAAGAACAGAATGCTGTTAAATAAGATCAGAGAACAGAGCTCTTAGAAAATAAAATGATAATTCATGAAGTTAAAAACACAAAGGATTGAAAGCAAAATTTGAGAAAATCTCCCAGAAAAATGTAATAAAATTTATGGGAAATGGGAAATAGAAGATAAGAAATGGAGATTTGTCTGAGAAAACAAATTTCTCAGTAACAGGAGTTCCAGAAAATCCAAATAGAGTAAATTGAAGAGAAGAATTATTAAAGAAATAATAAAAGAAAATGTCTCAGAACCAAAGAACTTCAGTTCCTGTTGAGTGGACTGTGTTGGGATGGATAATAGCAACCCCTCCTCCCCAAACACAGATGGGGAAACAGTGGAAACAGTGACAGACTTTACATTTTTGGGCTCCAAAATCACTGCAGATGGTGACTGCAGCCATGAAATTGAAAGATGCTTGCTCCTTGGAAGAAAAGTTAAGACCAGCCTAGACAGCATATTAAAAAGCAGAGACATTGCTTTGCCAACAAAGGTACATCTAGTCAAAGCTATGGTTTTTCCAGTAGTCCTGTATGGATGTGAGAGTTGGACTACAAAGAAAGCTGAGTGCTGAAGAAATGATGCTTTTGAACTGTGGTGTTAGAGAAGACTCTTGAAAGTCCCTTGGACTGTAGGGCGATCCAACCAGTCCATCATAAAGGAAACCATTCCTGAATATTCATTGAAAGGACTAATGCTGAAGCTGAAACTCCAATACTTTGGCCACCTGATGGGAAGAGCTGACTCATTGGAAAAGACCCTGATACTGGGAAAGATTGAAGGCAGGAGGAGAAGGGGAAGACAGAGGATAAGATGGTTGGATGGCATCCCCAACTCAATGGACATGAGTTTGAGTAAACTCTGGGAGCTGGTGATGGATAGGGAGGCCTGGCATGCTGCAGTCCATGGGGTTGCAAAGAGTCAGACACAACTGAGCGACTGAACTGAACTGAACTCCCCAAACAGTATCTGTATCCTAATACTTGAAACATGTTTTGGTTTGTTTTGCTTTTAAGTGTTTGAAATGTAATTGAGTAAGGACCATGAGTTGGGGAGATTATCCTGGATTTTCTAGGTGGCCCTAAATGCTGTCACCTGTGCATCCATCAGAGAGGCAGAACGCCTGACACACACAGAAGAAAAGATGTTATGACTACAGAGGCAGAGACTGGAGGAATGCGACTGCAAGCTTAAAGACTAAAGATTCAAAGCTTCCAGAGAGAAGGAACAGATATCTTCAAAGGAAAAGGACTCAGATAAGAACCCTAATAATTACTACAAACCAATGCAGCAATATCTGCAGAATATAGCATTTTGAGATTAAAATAATTTCTGATCTAGAATTCTATATCCAACCAAAATGAAATATTGTCCCAATTAATTATATTTTGACATGTAGTATCTCACCTGATGAATCTCTTCTTGCACATTTTCTTGGGAAGATCCTGGAAGATATACTGAAAGGAAAATGGAAACTCAAAACAACAAAACAAAAAAAAAAAAAAAGAGGAAATCATGAAGTGAAGGAAGGTAAGCCAAATTAGGAGTAACAAAGATGAGATCCCAGGAAATTGGTGAAGGCAGGTTCCAAAACCATAGCTGGGCCACAGACTGAAAGCAGAATTGTCTGTGTTAGAGCAGGAGGGTGAAAGTTCTCACAGGATGCCTCAATAACAATCCCACAATGGAATCCACGTATTTTCTACACATTGGATGATACCGGGTGGGATGCTAACCTACCTTTCAAAGAGAATTATGGATAGCTTCACAGAAAAAGAATATTTTAAATCAAAGATGTATGTGGTAGACCTAGACTATGATACCTAAACCCTTATCTTCATGATTGAAATCAACAGAGAAGGTTTTAAATTTCAAAAATAGAATAAATATGATTTAGAATTCTGAAACTTTAAACCAGAAGAAATAACTAGGAGAATTTGAAGCAGTTGGTTCTGGGGTCCAGGTTCCAGTTTTTCCTAAGTTTTTTATTACTTTGATTTTTGTAAGCCATACACACTTTTTACTATGAGTCTTTTTAAAAAAGGGAAAAAAAAATTCACAGGCTTTCTCTCTACAAAGAGAGGCCTAATCCAGTTTCTACATGACAGTAATTGTGCTAGGTATTTATATGTATATACATATGTTTCTCTCCACACTGACAAAATGTAGCTGGCCAATGCCAATTAAAGATGAAGAAACCAAAGTTTGTAGAAATAAGGGTGATATCCAAGGTGGTAGAATAAGGAAGCCAGTGACCCATGACCTTCTAGCATGATGTATGGTATCCTGTCAATCCAGGTCTCCTTGATCTGACCTCTGTGCAGCAAGACAGACCTCTTTCTCTTGATTCCTATGAGCTTGCTCCCTTCCCACTACACACACTTTCCCCACTTCACGGCATGAGGATAAGGGATGGATGCAGATACTAACTTAAACAGGATGGCCAGTGTTCTCAAAAATGCTTTGCAGGCAATGAACTCAGCCTCCACCTTCCATCTGTTCACATGGGTCCTGGCTGGCCAGGTTCTGAGACTGAAGGGGGGCCAATGGCACAAGGACCTGAGCCTGACCTTGAGTGAGCCTAATTCCCACCAGGTTGTCTATTCAAGCAAAGAAGACACAGGTCCTCTTCCTCTGCTCTGCTGAGTAGACGAAGTGAGAGCACAAGGTGAGTCACATCCCATCCATGCCCTCAAGACATCCAAAGGGAGAAACTAGATATCCATTAAGAGCTAGTGAGAACGTATCTTAGAAGCTAGAACTGTGGTGCTCAGAAGGAGGAAAGGGGCTTTCCCGATAGCTCAATGGGTAAAGAAGCTACCTGTGATCCAAGATACACAGGAGATGTGGGTTCGATCGCTGATTTGGGAAGATCCCTTGGAGAAGGAAATGGCAACCCACTCCAGTATTCTTGCCTGGAGAATCTTATGGACAGAGGAGCCTGGTGAGCTACAGACCATGGGGTCACAAAGAGTCGGACACAACTGAGCAACTGAGTGTGGAAGGAAAAATCCCTTTTGGCTGAAACCTCAGAAAAGTCTCCACGGCAAGAGAAGCATTTAATCTGGGCTCTGCTGAACAGGCAGTTTCAGGCATGCCCCTGAATTCCCATGCAGCCTCCATTCTGTCTCGTCCTGACACTCATCCGCAAAGCAGGCCTGTGAGCTCCCTGCCCTGAGCCCTGCGCCCTCTGCAGGTAACGTGACTTAAACACCCATGGCACTGCTGGGCTCTGAGTCCCTCAGGGGTTGGGATTCGTCTTAACCAAAGACTAAAGGCTGCTTGGCATTTATGAACCTCTATTAAAAATACTTGCTGAATGAAAATGCAAGCATGTTCTGGCTATTAGCTCAGCTCCTATCAGAATCCCTGCCGAGGTGAAGGGCTGAGGTCCATTTCCAGCCTCCAGAGTTACCACACTGGGTCAGAAGAACACAGAGTTTCTAATAACTGACAAGCGCTGCTTCTAATCTGTCATTTCAAAGAATGTTTTTGAAATTAAAATAATGTAAGTGGAAATGAAGGTGTTTTGCCTCTTAATTCAAACCCCAGCCCTTTCTCTTGGGACTTCTAAGTCCCTTGGAAGCTAGAAACTTGAATACCAAGCAACTCTGATATATTTTGGGGGTTCAAAGGCTTGCAAGTGAAAAGACATATCTTTGCAAGTAAAAATCTCAAATCTTGGGGCTGGTGCCGCAAGTCTGAGAACTGCAACCAGCATGGAAGACCTGAGGGGTGTGTGTGTGGGGAGGAGGGGAGCATTTTTCCTGATGTTGGGGAAAAGAAGGGCTTATTTTTCCACTGCCATTCACACCAGCTGCCATGAAGCAGCAGTAAAGGCCCCCTGATGCAGCTCTCTGGCCATAGATCACGGCGCCAGCCCCAGCTGCAGATGGACCCGGCAGCTGGCCGGAGAGGTGCTGGGCTCGCCCCCCCAGGCTTCCCTGCCTCCCTCCCCAGATTTATGAAGCAGGAAGCAGCCAGCCAAAAAAGCTAAAGACAAAAAGCCCAACTGCTCTTCTTTTTTTTCTTAAAGCCAACACACCTAGCACTGTTCTTAGCCACTAACAGATGCAAATGTCCATCACCTGCAGGTGTCAGGAAGCCAACACCTTGGACCCAGGGGACAGCATCATGTGCAGATGCTGTTAGGAACGTCCAAGTGCTCACAGTGTCCCGTCACTGGGGTCTAGGAACCCGTGGGAGACAGTAGTCACATTTACCATGCACCTACTCTGAGCTGATGGATTTCTACAACACACTGAATCACCAAGTGATGTTTGGAGATAAAAGATTAAGGAATGCTGAGGTTGTGCTCAGGTTTATTTAGCTCAAAGATGCTCCTCATTGGGAGCTCAGAGCTGCTTTTTATGGTATATATATATATTCTTTTCCAAATTATTTTCCCTTACAGATTTTTACAAGATATTAGGTATGGTTCTCTGTGCTATACAGTAAGTCCTTGTTGGTTATTTTACATATAGTAGTATGTATGGGTTAATCCCAAACTCTTAATTCATCCCTCCCCCCTTTCCTATTTGGTAACTATGAGTTTGTTTTGAAAAGAAAGTTCTAGAAATTTCTAGAGCCCTAGAACTTCTTTACAAGACTTCAGAATAAGCCATTGAGTTGTTGATGCTTCAATTGTCTTTCACTGAGACTTAGATGCATTTTTTATGCTTTTGCATCATAACTGGTATACAGCTCAAAAGCTCAAACTAGGTCTGGGGTGGAACTCCACCCTTCCATCTCACAGGTGAGAAAACCAAGGCCATGAGATTCCAAACAGTTGCCCAACCTCACCCAACACCTTCCAGGGAGAGCAGAGAGTAGAGCTCAACCTCCCAATAAATACCATTACTCTTTATCTAGTTTTTAAAGATAACCACTGTCAAAAATACATAGACATGACTGAGTGACTAAACAACAACAAAAATCCTCAAAAATAATGATATGTCATATATACAGCATAAGTGACCAAATTCCCTAATATGAACCCATGGACCAGAGCCATGATATAAAGACCTACTCAGGTGAGTAGAGTTCCCTGTGCTGTACAGTAGGTCCTTGTTGGTAATTAACCTTGTATACAGTAGTGTGTATGTGTTAATCCCAACTTTTTAATTTATCCCTCCCCCCAACCTTTCTCTTTTGGTAACCATAAGCTAATTGTCTATGTATGTGGGTCTATTTTGCAAATAAGCCCACTTGTATCATTTTTTTAGATTCCACACGTAACCTGATGTGCATGCTAAGTCTCTTCAATCGTGTCCGAATGTGACCCTATGGAATGTAGCCCACCAGGCTCCTTTGTCCATGGGATTCTCTAGGCAAGAATACTAGAGTGAGTTGCCACGCCCTCCTCCAGGGGATCTTCCCAATCCAAGGATTGAACCTGTGCTTCTTAAGTCTCCTGCATTGGCAGGCAGGTTCTTTACCACTAGCACCACCTGGGAATTCTACCCACATATAACTGATATCATATGGTATTTGTCTTTCTCTGTCTGACTTACTTCACTTAGTATGATAATATTTTGTAATGATCTATAAGAGAAAATAAGATGAAAAAGAATAGATATGTATACATATGTACAACTGAATTACTGTGTTCTACATCTGAAATTATTGCAACACTGTTAAACAACTATACCCATGTTGCTCAGTCTCTGAGTTGTGTCTGACTCTTTTTGACCCCATGGGCTGTAGCACGCCAGGTTTTTCTGTCCTTCACTATCTCAGAGTTTGCTCGAACTCAAGTCCATTGAATTGGTGACGTTATCTAACCATCTCTTTCTCTATCTCCCCCCTTCTCCTCTTACCCTCAATCTTTCCTAGCATCGGGATCTTTTCCAACGAGTCAGTTCTTCACATCAGGTGGCCAAAGTACTGAAGCTTCAGCTTTAGCATCAGTCCTTCCAATGAATATTCAGGGTTGATTTCCTTTAGGATTTACTGGTTTGATTTCCTTGCTGTCCAAGGGACTCTCAAGAGTCTTCTCCAACACCACAGTTCGAAAGTATCAATTCTTGAATGCCCAGCCTTCTTTATGGTCCAACTCTCACATCTGTACACTGTAACTGGGAAAACCATAGCTTTGACTATATGGACCTTTGTCGGACTATATCCTTAATACTTCCATTAAAAAAAAAGTTTAAAAATCACATTGGTCAGCTTGGGAGCTTGGTAGTTACAGTTTAGCTATGAGACTCCTCCCATTGTTTGTTTAGGGCTCCTGGAGAATCAGACTTGCAGTTATCAAAATTCACTATTTTCTCAGCATCCGAGGGCAGGCAATCAACAGCATTGGTATAAAAGAGATCATGGGCTTCCCAGGTGGTGCTAGTGGTAAAGAACCTGCCTGCCAATACAGGAGACTTAACAGACACAGTTTCAATCCCTGGATCGGGAAGATCCCCTGGAGAAGGAAATGGCAACCCACTGCAGTATGCTTGCCTGGAGAATCACATGGACAGAGGATCATGATGGGCTAAGCTCTGTAGCGTCGCACAGAGTCGGACACAACTGAGCACAGGCACACAACACAGCAATCAGAGCATCAGACGGACCCCCATGTGCATGCGCTTTTATGTGTCCGGACAGGACATCCCACAAGACCAGACACATTGCCCACCCAAGGAAATGACAATAATGATGCTGAGTGCACTGGACTAGTAATAAGATAGTGCAAGCCCAGGGGTGTCAGTGGAGCATTCTACTGCTCGTGTGCTTTGCAGCTTCTCTTGAGGACTTCCACACTTCACCCTTGTATACACACACAATCACCTGCTCATGAACCCAGACACCAGGTTTAATCACGAAGAGGAGCACCAGTGTTACAGCCAATGACTCTGTGATCATTAACCAATATCTCATAAAGTGAGACCTGTACACAGGCTGCAGAGAGACAGATGTTTCCAGGGCTTAATGAAGGGGAATCACGCACCATTCTCGTATGACAGAACCCAGCCCCACCTCAGCCACACGCATCATAAAGCGCTCAAACAGCGTCTCTGGCTGTTTGGACAAGTTGGTTGCGAATGGTCCCTGGCTCACTCAGGTTGCGTCCAGAGCTTGCTCAGCTAAACCTCACACACTCACAAATACACACCTGTCTGGTATGTGTGCATGCGCACCCACCCAGGGCCCAGGCTGCCCGCAGGTCACAGTTAAATAAACACAGCGCCAAGAAGGACTTTCAGAAAGGAACCAAACCACTGCTGAGACTGGAAGCCTGGATACATGGTGTGCAGTCAGCCGAGGGTTCCCAAGGAAAAGAACCAGGTCTGCAGCCAGTCACACCCGGGCTTCCCACGTTGTAAACTGCAGGAGGCCGGGCATCATTTATCTCGAGGCTCTAACCTTTTGTGTGGAATTTGATGGGCAAATATTACAATACCTAAAAAGTTCAACCTGTGGATTGCTGAGATGTAAAACACCATCATCGTCTAGGGGAGCTTCCCTACCGAGGGATCAAACCTGGGTCTGCTCGCATTGCACGCAGACACTTTACCGTCTGAGCCACCAGGGAAACCCTGTCATTTAAAGCAGGTGAACCCTAAGAAAGGTTTTCAAATGACCCAGGAGCTTATGAGTCACGATAAAGTTCTCTCGCATCCATCTTGGTGCCTGTTTTCTCCTTTCACGAGGGAGCCCTCAGGCACCCGTCCCTAGCTCTTCATCAGTTTTCCAGAGTCACCCTTGTGGATCCGGGGTGCTCCTGCCCGGGTGGGGCTGCACTGACCTGTGCTCCAGGGCGTGCAGGGGGAGCGGGTGGCCTCAGACTCAGGGGGAAGGCACCTCCCCCAGCCAGCCTTGCCTCTTCCTTCTCACTTTGGTCCGTGTGGCCTCCTAGCCTGTATCCAGACTGCTCATGAGGTCACAAATGCCCCGCAAGCCCTGCACAGTGTCTGGGTTCCTGGTAAAAACCTGGCTTCGCAACGTTTACCAGAGCTCGCAGTTTCCCCAGGCGGGTCCTCCCACCTGCCCTTCGTGCTTTCAACTCTCTTTAGCTCACCTTGCCTCCCACCCCAGCAGACTCTGATCCTTACAACCACAGCAGCCTGGACAGTCCATCTGCCCATCCGGTCTGGCTTCTCTGAACTCTGCCATCTTAGGTCACTTCCCTTGACTAGACCATTGAAGCAGGTGACCCAGCATCGCCCACACAGACTCCAGCTCCAGTCGAGGCTCCTCTGGCCCGGCCAACAGTCAGGGAAGCCTGACTCTGTGAGAGAGCATGGCTGTTCCAGAAACCAGCAGGCTTCCCATCCAAGCCAACTCCAGGTACACAAACTGCTCACCTTTCATCTTCAGTATGATAGCCATTGTGCTCTGTGTGTGTGTGTGTGATTGTGTACACATACCTGTGTCAGCGTCTGTGTGAAGTGAAAGCTGTTCAACTCTCTCTTGATCAATCCTCCAAAATTCCAGTGCTCTGTCTGGTTCTTGTCAGCTCCAAGCTCATCATCTTCTCTTCTGGTGCTCAATCCGTATCTCTCCTAACAGAACACCTAAGGGGAAATGGGAATGTTTCCAAAACACCCAAAATATGCAGGCACGTGGTCACTGCCTTTTATAGCTGTGGACCTTGCAGGGTACAGACCGTGATCCTCATTGTAATCAGAACATTCCTTGAGTGTTTACTGTGAGCACATGCTGTTTCAAACACCTTTGCCTGCCTGCCTGGTCTCTTTGAACAAATACCAGCAACAGACTTCAGAGAGGGCCTGAGGGCGCTGGAGCAGCCTGGGTAGGAGGGGTCCTGCCGGGCCTTGAGGGCCTAGCTTGTGCGTGACATCACATCCAGCCAGGGAAGGGCACAGACTCGAGACCTCTTCTATCCTGCTTCTTGGAAGACTTGGGGGACTTTTCATTTTTTCTTTATTTTTTTAAAATTGAAGTTTAGTTGATTTACAATGTTGTGCCAATTTCTGCTGTATTGCAAAGTGACTCAGTTATACATGCATATATATATATATATACGTTCTTTTTATCTTCTTTTTCATTAGGTTATCACAAGATATTGAGTACAGTTCCCTGCACTATAGAGTAGGACCTTGTAACTTATCCATTCTATACGTCATAGCTTGCGTTCGTCAGGCTTTTTAAGTGCATCTTTCTCTGTGATGCAACAGGCTTGTCTGTGACCTCAGAACTTCCAGCCCCAGTGAAATCCCCACGGGATTCTTTCTTTCAGAAAAGCCTCATCCTGCCGTGTGGGCTGCTCTCCGGGGAACCTCGACAGTAGCACTTAAGAGATAAGAAACTTTGAGACCTAAACTAGATTATTATATCTATGGGCACATACATTTAGCTTGGAAGGAGAAGAAATGCTAGAAACATGAATTTCCGCATCTAAAGGGCAACGTGACACATCGTGTCCTCTGAGCATCTTCTTTCTCTCCGGAAGCAGCATAGAATCTATGTGGTTCCAGAATCGACCTGTGACTGGATGTGGAAACTGAGGTACTGGGTCCTGTGCTCTTACACACACACACACAACACACACATACACACACCACATACACACACACCACATACACACAACACATGCACACACAAAACACATGCACACACATAACACACACCACATACATACACAATGCACACACAACACATAGACACATAATACACAACACATTCACACAACACATACACACACATAACACACACACAACACATGCACACACATAACACATACACACACAACACATACACAACACACACATAACACATACACACACAACACATACACACATAACACATACACACACAATACACTGACACACACAACACACAACACATATACACAACACATACACACACAACACATGCACACACACACCACCTACACACACCACATACACAACACATACACATAACACATACACACACAATACACTGACACACACACAACACAACACATATACACACCACATACACACACAACACATGCACACACATAACACACACCACATACACAACACACACACAACACATACACACACTACACACACACCACATACACAACACACACACACAACACATACACACACTACACACACAACACATACACACACATAACACACACACAACACATGCACACGCATAACACATACACACACAACACACACATATAACACATACGCACACAACGCACACAACACATACACACACAACACATAGACACACACAACACATACACAACACATAGACACATATAACACACACACAACACATGCACACACATAACACATACACATACAATACATAGACACACACAACACATACACACACATAACACACACACAACACATACACACAAAACACACAACAGATACACACACAGGGCCGAGTCTTTCTGGGACAAATGAAGAAAGAACCCAGGACATCAGAACCTCCCAGGTAACCTTTCAGGGCTCAGCGTATTTGCAGAACATTATCTCATTTGAATCTCACGGCGACTCTCTGAGGGGACTTGGAAAAAGGTGGCACCTCATCTGTCAGGTGGAGAAACCTACTCAGACAGTGAGTGAGCTGCTCCGGATTTGTGGCCAAACGAGAATCACGCCTTGACCTCTGGCTTCTAGTCCCGGAGGTTCTTTTACACTAAAATGCTCCGAAATCGTTGAAATTCCCAAACAGCGGTTGAGGTGATAACAACAGTGTAGTAATAACACCCAGAGAAGCAGTTGCACTGGAAGACACAGACACAGCAGAAGCAGCAGCAGTGGTCGAGTTACTGAAATATTGAAATAGCTGCAGCCTAGGTGTGAACAGTAGTGACAGGAGCTTAAGAACTAGCAGAGCTACGAGAGCGAAGGCAGTGAACACAGTGTGAGTCACGTTAACAGTCGCCTTCGTATGGAGGTATTTACATAAACAACTTCCAAAGAACTAGAGAAGCCACTAGAAAAGGGTGTCACTCATCACACCTTCATGCGTAAAGCTGCTCATTGTACTTGCTAAGCCTCTGAGGAGGCTTTACGAACAGCCGAGAAAGAAGAGAAGCAGAAGACAAGGGAGAAAGGGAGAGATACTGGCAACTGAATGCAGAGTTCCAAAGAAGGACAAGGAGAGAAAAGAAAGCCTTTTTAAGTGGACAACACAAAGAAATAGAAGAAAATAATACAATGGGAAAGACTAGAGATCTCTTCAAGAAAGTCGGCGCTATCAAGGGAATGTTTCATGAAAAGATGGGCATGATAAAGGACAAAAACGGCAAGGACCTAACAAGCAGAAGAGATTAAGGAGAGGTGGTAAGAATACACAAAAAAACTATACAAAAAAAAAGTCCTAATGACCTGGATAACCGCAGTGGTGTGGTCACTCACCTAGAGCCAGACATCCTGGAGTGTGAAGTCAACTGGGCCTTAGGAAACATCACTATGAACAAAGCTAGTGGACATGATGGAATTCCAGTTGAGCTATTTCAAATCCTAAAAGGAGATCCTGTGAAAGTGCTATACTCAATATGTCAGCAAATTTAGAAAACTCAGCAGTGGCCATAGGACTGGAAAAGGTCAGTTTTCATCCCAATCCCATAGAAAGGAAGTGACAAAGAATGTTCAAACTACCATACAATGCTCTCATTTCACATGCTAGCAGAGCAATGCTCAAAATCCTTCAAGCTAGGCTTCAGCAGTACGTGAACTGAGAACTTCCAGCTGTACAAGCTGGATTTAGACAATGCAGAGGAACCAGAGATCAAATGGCCAACATTTGTTAGGTCGTAGAGAAAGCAAGGCAATTCCAGAAACTTCTGCTTCACTGACTACGCTAAAGCCTTTTACTGTGTGGATCACAACAAACTGGAAAATTCTTAAAGAGATGGGAATATCAGACCACCTTATCTGTCTCCTGAGAAACCTGTATGTGAGTTAAAAAGCACAGTTAGAACCAGACATGCAACAACGGACTAGTTCCAAATTGGGAAAGGAGTACGTCAAGGCTATCTATTGTCACCCTGCTTATTTAACTTATATGCAGAGTACATCATGCGAAATGTCTGGCTGGATGACTCACAAACTGGAATTAAGATTGCTGGGAGAAATATCAACAACCTCAGATAAGCAGATGATACCACTCTAGTGGCAGAAAGCGAAGAGGAACTAAAGAGCCTCTTGATGAGGGTGAAATAGGAAAGTGAAAAAGCTGGCTTAAAACTCAACATTCAAAGAACTAGGATTGTGGTATCTGGTCCCATCACTTTATGGCAAATAGAAGGGGAAAAAGCAGAAACAGTGACAGGTTTTATTTTCTTGGGCTTCAAAGTCACTTTGGACAGTGACTGCAGCCAGGAAATTAAAAGACTCCTGTTCCTTGGAAGGAAAGCTATGACAATCTAGACAGTGTATTGTCTAGATGCCAACAAAGATCTGTAGAGTCAAAGCTATGGTTTTCCCAGTAGTCATGTACAGATGTGAGAGTTGGACTATAAAGAATGCTGAGCAGAAAAGAATTGATGCTTTTGATCTGTGGTGCTGGAGAAGACTCAAGATTCCCCTGGACTTGAAGATCAAGCCAGTCAATCCTAAAGGAAATCAACCTTGAACATTTATTGGAAGGACTGACGCTTAAATTCTAGTACTTCGGCCACCTAATACCAAGAGCCAGCTCATTAGAAAAGACCCTGATGCTGGGAAAGTTTGAGGGTAGGGGGGAAGGGGATGACATAGGATGGATGGTTGGATGGCATCACCGACTCAATGGACATGAATTTGAACAAACTCTGGGAGATAGTGAAGGACAGGGGAACCTGGCGTGCTGCAGTCCATGAGGTCACAGAGAGTAGGACACGACTGAGTGACTGAACAATAACAGCCACACAATCTTCTGTTTAAATAGACCAAAAGGAAAAAAAATGCTTATTATATTTTCTATAAATTTGGAAGAGCTTCTGATAAAATTAAAATTCCATTCTTGACTTAAAATTCTTAACGAAATAAGACTGAGCAAGAGTTTAAAACTTTTTCCACTTACAAACTTAAGACCTTTCTGAGACTGGATGAGAGTCATCTTCTAGGACAAAATTCCCTCCTCTCTGCTGGACGCTGCAGGTCTGGGTGTGGTGAGGTACTCAGATTTGAAGCGTTTTACAAATGTGTAACAAACCTCGCTTGGTCTCATAACTGCGAGAGCAGTGAGTTTCTAAGGTAGTGGTACAAAAACAGTCATAATTATGATGCGGGGGAAAGAAAAGTTAACTCAAAATGAAATTATGAGAAAAATTGGCAAAATTTTGCACGCAGATAGGAGGAAAACTTAAATTGAGAATAATTTGTAAAAATGAAGCAGGGAGAATGTCTCTATTAAAGATGCCTTGAGACTTTCTTGGCAGTACATTGGTTAAGACTCTGGACTTTCAATGCAGGAGGCATGGGTTCAGTCCCTGGTGGGGGAACTTAGATCCCACGTGTTTCATAGCATGGCAAAAGAGAAAACAAACAGACATGAAAGACGCCTAGTCAGTGGACAACAACTAGGAAACATGAATAGCACCGACTTTGTATATGTTCTAGCCTGCTGTGTGTCAGAAGAAGGCCAGGAATGTTCCCAAAGTTGAAAAACCACAAATAATTTCAGGGGCTCAGCACTCTTTCAAATCAGTACAACACTGAGATAAAAACAGGGAAAACACTCATTTTGTTAGCTAGAAAGGAGTTCACGGCAATACTCATTAAGATTTTCAAGGCAAATAAACCTACTTATTTAGAAAAATGAAGCCCAGAGAAATTCATCAATACACTTTTTTTTTAAAGCTTTAAAATGAAATCACACTCCTGTTTAGTGGAATTACCTCTGGGAAACAGAACTTTCATCCCTGCCCAGTCATTTTTTTTTAAATAAATAAATGGTCTTCAAATTTTTCAAGTTCAAGGGGCTCCACAGAAGTGACTTGAGGGAGGAAAACATGCCTGGTTCATTCCTAAGGCTCCATGTCAGGCTGTTTCCTGCCAGGTGCCCTGGCATACGACCAGGATACAAAGGTTCTCAACAGGCTGAACATTAAATGACCCACTATTAGCAGCTCTGTCTACAGAGCTCGCCGTAGTTTTAGAAGTGTTCTCACAATTCCCCATCTCTGTTTGGTCTTCTCAACAGCCTTCAGAGGTGTTTCACGAAGGGGTAGTCTTGATTCCAAGGGAAGAAATGGTGGCCAAAGTCATGAAGTGAGGCCCCAGACACAGCGGGTCGATGGTCTAGATGCAGCAGCGGAACCTGGGGTCTTCTGACTTTCTCCTGCTAAGGTCCAGCTGGCAATAAGCCAACACGCTGCATCTGAACCCAGAGACTAGATGGAGCCGTTCAGAGTGAACGAGGGAGACCTGGAATCACTCTCCTGGCTACGCAAGGAGGTCTTTTTACTTGTAAAACAAAGAGCCTGCTCCACGACTCAAACATCTCATCCTCAAGACTGGTGAGCCAACGTTTCTGACGCCATATTAGGAGTAGATTCTAGCAGTAGAATGAAAACTCTTAGGTCTCTTCATTAAAGTTTTAAATAGATCTCCTTGTCAGCCAGGCAGGTGAGTAATCAGGCTAGATCCAAGACACAAGGCTGATCACTGCAGTAACTAAACCTGGTTAACGTTTACATGTTTATGTCAATGAATGGGTCCCTTAGGGGGTTTACGGGGAGAAGTCATTGTCAGGGTTAAGAACAAACCTCTTGCCTGAAGATCTCAGAGAGAAGGGGACTGGAGAACTCCTCAGGAGAAGGTTGATTTTTATATCGTCTTGAAAGGAGACCTCTTCAAACAGGTGTGTCCACCTGGGGTGCGGGATGAGGAGGGCCGTGTGCATGGGGAAGGGGTACCTGTCCATTACCAGTCTCTGGACCCCGGGATTCCACCTACCTGAGGTCTCTCCTGCCGGCAGGATGACCCCCAGGCAGGGCAGTGGCCACAGAGGCCAGATCTCCATCATGCTCAGGTCTGATCAGCTGCTCCCAATACCACCCTGTCCTTCCTGAACCTAGCACTTGCTTACTCTTTCCTTGCAGCCCTTCTTATTTTGATTAATTTCAAAGGAAAAAAAGAAAAGCATCCTGAAAGAAGCTGAAAAGAAGTACAGGTTGTTTAAGGACAGGAAAGTGAAAATGAAAGTCGCTCGGTCGTGTCTGTGACTCTTTGCGACCCCTTGGACTAGACAGTCCATGGGATTCTCCAGGCCAGAATACTGGAGTGCAGGCACAAAATTCACACACACAGGGCAAACAAAACACTGAAATAAAACATAACAAAAGACCTCAAAACACAGACCCAGGTGGAACCTGAATAAATGAAGCGCTGCAGCGCCACCTCCTGGCTATCCCTTGGCACTGCATGCTGGTAGGCTTGGAAATCAGTGATGCTGTACTCAAATCCCAATTCCAGCGGCGGTGAGCTCCACGCTCTCTGCCATTTTCCCCTCACAAATTTCTGTCGTCCTCGGTGGTTATTCCTCTTCAGATTTACCTTGTGTTTCCCTCCATCCAGTCCAGACCCCGCACCAGGTAAGTCCCGTGAGTGTGCACACCTTTCACTTTCTGCAAACACTTTGTGAAGTTAATTAATGGCCCAGAAATGAGCACATCAAGGAGATGCCCTGGGACCACGTCCTTGCTTCTCTCTCCTCTTTCTGCTTGCACGTCTCTGGCGAGAACCAGCCACTCTTCTCCAGGCCTCTGGGGTTGGGGGCAACCAGGTCTGATCTTCAGCTTCTACCTTAAATAAGTTCATCGGACAATTTTTCTAAAATAAATGTAGCAATGTGCCACAGAGAAGGAGTCTCCTGAAAGCGTTTGATCCTTGTTATTCCACTTCATAACCAGAAAGGGCCTCGATGTCCACGTACAGGAAGCTCCCTAGGACCAGACGCCCCTGCAAACTTGGGTCTCATCCGTTCCATCCTCTCCTCTATTTTCCATGGGTTAGTCCTTCTATCCTATCTCCCCAGCCCTCTCTCTGCTCCTCACGTGGGGATACCCAAGTCTATCTATCCGTGTGAACGTTAGTATGGCATGGGACTTCCCTGAGGACTCTTAATAGCCTGCCATGGGTTCCTACTCACTGCACACATTTCTTAGGTGGATAGGAGGATGTGGAATGTCTTACTGATACAAGATGCTGGCCAAGCTCTGCAGCCCTGGAGAGGCCCTTGGCCTCGAGTAGATGCTTGGAAAGTCCACTGTGCTATGTCCTCACGGGGCACCTGTGGTCAGTCCCTCTGCCTCCCTTCCACCCACCTGTGTGCTCAGAGCCAGGGAATAAGTGACCAAGTAAAGACAAGTTCCTGTCACTCCACCCAAATGCTCACACTGTTTGGAATCCAGTCTGAGTGCATGGACCACACACCTTCAAATCCAACTGGCCCTACTTGCTCTTCCCAAACTCTGTAAACCAGAATAAAATACACTCATTCTAAGGCAGCTCTGCAAACCAGAATAAATACACTCATTTTAAGGCATGGTCATGTAAGCAAACGAAATGTTCATACTCGGGGCTGGGGCTATGATTTGAGAATCAGTTCAGCTCAGTTCAGTCACTCAGTCGTGTCCGACTCTTTGCGATCCCATGGACTGCAGCATGCCAGGCCTCCCTGTCCATCACCAACTCCCGGAATCTACTCAGACTCATGTCCATTGAGTCGGATTTGAGAATAGATTTGGGAATTAGAGACATAAAGCTTTCTCTTGAAAAATCTCTACCCATAGCTGTTTCTAAATCTTTCAAAAGCTGTGCAGGAGCAAAACTCTTGGCAATAGTCATTAATATACATGTTGCTTTCTCAAAAGGATTGGATCTTTGCCTAAGCTGACTTTTAATCAGGAGAATAAGTCTTTCTGTTAGGAGAAAGATGTGGTCAGTGTGTTTAATTTTAGCTTTTCTAATGGGTATGTGATCACATTCCATTGTGGATTTGGTTTGCAGTTTCCTGATGACTAGTGATGCTGAACACCTTTTCATGAGATTGTTAACTAATCACGTATTTTCTTTGGTGACATGGCTATAGGAGTCTTATGTCCATCTTTTAAAACTGAGTTGATCGTCTTTCATTATTTTCCCCTCTGGTTATTGATTTAAAGGAGCTCTTTCCATATTTTGGATTTAAGTTCTTTGTTAGATACTATATCGTGATTATTTTTCCCAACATTTGGCCTGTCTTTTCATTTTCTTCATAGCTTCCTCACTTGAGCTTTAGTTATGATAAAACCAATCTGTCCATCTTGTTCCCTTACAATTAACGTTTTTGTGTCCTCTCAAAAAAAGAAAATGTATTTGCTTACCCCAAAGCCACTAAGATATGTGCCTCTGTTTTCTTCCAATAACTGTAATGCTAAATCTGTGATAAACCTCAAGTCACTTCTGTGCAGGTTGTGGGGTAGGTACTGAGGTTCAGGGCTTCCACATGGAGTTGTTAGGAAAACTCACCATCAAATTGCCTGGGGACTCTTAGTAAAAGCCAGTGTATTAACATATTTAGGGCTTCCCTGGTGGCTCAGTGATGAAGAATCCACCTGCAATGCAGTAGATGCATGTTTGATCCCTGGGTCAGGAAGATCCCTCGGAGGAGGAAATGGCAACCCACTCCAGTATTCTTGTCTGGAGAATCCTATGGACAGAGTTGCCTGGCGGGTTACAGTCCATAGAGGTAGCAAAGAGTTGGATGTGACTTAGCAACTAAACAACAAAAACAGTCTGGAGGATCTCTATTGCATTCTTCTGATCTCTTTGTCCAAAGATGAATAAACTTATTCTGTAAAGGGCCAGCCAGGGGGTATTTTAGGTTTTGCCAGCCACGTGGTCTCGGTTGCAAAGACTCACCTCTCTCCATGTGGTGTGGAGTATGGCTGTGTTCTGAAACTTCCGTAACGGACACAGAAAGGTGAATTTCATGTCGTTTCTGTGTGTCACAATATACCATTCTTCTTTTGATTTTGTCAAACTTTTAAAAATGTGAAAGTCTCTCTTGTAACTGTACAACAGCAGGCGGCAGGCTGTTTTTGGCTCACAGCTGTGGTTTGTCAGCCCGTTTGGGTCCGGCCTTATTCCCAAACCACAGGGTCTTGATTACTGTAGTTTTCTGAGAAATCTTGAAATCATGATGCGAGTAGTCCAACTTTGCTTTTTCTTTTTCAAGAGTGTTTTGGCTATTCTAGGTTCTTTGCATTCCCGTATAAATTTTTGAACCAACTTTCAATTTCTATATAAAACATCTGATGGGACTTTGAGAACATACTGAATCTATGGAGCATTTTGGGGAGAATTGACATCATAGCACTGCTGAGTCCCCTAATTCACAAACACTGCATATCTCCCTCTCATTCAAGTCTCCTTCCGCTTCTCTTACCAATGGGTTAAGGTTTTCAGAGTCAAGTGTCTTATATAGATTTTGTTAAATGTATTTCTAAGTATTTTGTATTTTTGCTGCTGTTAAAATGGATTTCTAAATTAATTTCTCAAGTGTTTTCTGTGAGCTTAATGAAATACAATAAAAACCCAGGTTTGTCTTCTCAAGTCCACTGTGAGTATTCCTTCCAGATAGAAATGCCTTTCCTAAACTACAAAGCTGATCAGGCCTCTCTCCTGCTTACAATTTAACCATAGAATAAATGTCAAACATATTCACTTTTCTATCTGCTCAGCACTTGAACTACAAATAATTCCAACTGCATTTTTTTCATTATTATTTTTTTATTATTAGTAGTAGTATATTGGGCTTCCCTGGTGACTCAGCTGGTAAAGAATCTGCTTGCAATGTGGGAGACCTGGGTTTGATCCCTGGGTTGGGGAGATTCCCCTGGAGAAGGGAACGGCTACCCACTCCAGTATTCTGGCCTGGAGAATTCCATGGACTTCTAGTATAGTCTATAGGATCGCAAACAGTTGGACACGACTGAGCGACTTTCACTTTCATTAGCATATTAGTATATTTTTGCCAGCTCCAAAAGAAAAATTTCTAGACAAAGGAGAGGATTCATACACACAGGGACTTACCAGAAACCATCCCATCCCTATCGTGACCTCTTCGATAGGTGGCGGGGTCAGAAACGCCATATCTGAGCTGGTTTGGGATTGAGGAGGCTGTTGACAGGGCTTCACCATGATCAGTCCTTGGGCCAGAGGACAGGGTTCACCTCCAAGTTAGCGGAGATCCAGACAAAGAAAGGTGATGTGTACCTCTCCTCCCTCCTCTGGCCCCTCTCACTGCACACCGTGCAGGCTGGCATCATGGTGAGCAGCACAGCTCTGCCTTTCTTTGTAGGTCTCCCTCTCCTCCTGAGTTGTCTGTGATCAACTTGTCTGAACTTGGGACCATAATGTCCTTCCTACCACAGAGGCAATGTCTTTCATGGCCTTTATTCCTTGAAAATCAAAGCCCCTTTCTCACCTCTTTTTTTGTTGAGTTTCCCACGTCATCAACTAAGAACACATCTGTGACTGATTACACGGGGCCCGCCCCCTGCTCCCCCTTTGCAATGTGATTTTACAGCCACTGACATCAAGAGGCAGAAGGTATTTCCCTACTTAACTCTGGAACATGTTTGAGATTTGCCCTGGCAAAAAACAAAAAGGGAAAAAAAACAATACCAAAACTATGCAGCAGAATTAAGATGAAACTCTTTCAAGCCTAGATCTCCAGGGACCCTGCCCGTTTCTTCTCTTTGTTCAACCTCTGTTCAGGTCGGCCTGAGGACAAGACTTGCCGAACTTGCCAGAAACAGGAAGATGGCATGAGGCACGGCCAAGTTGGTCGTCAGCTAGCAGAACCTCGTACCAGGGTGACCTGAGCCAATCATGGTGCTTGACTGAGCTCTGGGGAGACAGGAAGAGGAGCCACCCTCACGACCACTGGACTCACGACAAAGATGAATGCTCCTTGTGTTAAACCACTGAATTCAGGAATGATTATCAATACCAGATACAGTATCTCTCATCTTTTTTATCTGTTACAGAGTCAAATGGAGAAAAGGCCTATTGTATAATATGTTTTCATAGTGTTCAGTTGCTCAGTCGTGTCTGACTCTTTGTGACCCCATGGACTGCAGCATGTCAGGCTTTCCTGTCCTACACCATCTCCTGGAGCTTGCTTAAACTCATGTCCATTGAGTCTGTGAAGCCATCCAACCATCTCATCTTCTGTCACCCGTTTTGCTTTTTTCTTCAACCTTCCCCAGCATCAGGATAATGCCTGTGAAATACTAGGTCTAATGCACAGAGTGGGGACTCCCCCATATCAACCTTTGAAACTCTATAAACAACTTTCATTCTGGGGTTGGGTAATGTATAAAGAGCTATAACAGCCTTGCCAGAAATAAGTGTGAGGTACAAATCTAGGTTCAGCATTTGGCCTAAATCATGAACTCCAAAGAGCTCAGTTTTATCTGACTCTTTGGGACCCCGGACTGTAGCCCACCAGGCTCCTCTGTCCATGGAATTCTCTAGCCAAGAATACTGGAGTGGGTTATCATTTCCTCCTCCAGGGGATCTTCTTGACCCAGGGATCAAACCCAGGTCTCCTGCATCGCAGGCAGATTCTTTACCATCCGAGCCACCAGGGAAATTATAGGTGGCGCTAGTGGTAAAGAATCCTCCTGCCAATGCAGGAAACATGAGACCCAGGTATGATCCCTGGGTTGAGAAGATCCCCTGGAGGAGGATATGGCAACCCCCTCCAGTATTCTTGCCTGGAGAATCCCATGGACAGAGGAACCTGGTGGGCTACAGTCCATGGGGTCAAAAAATGTCAGACATGACTGAAGTGACTTAGCACACACATGAACTCCAAAGGGCAGGCTCACAAAATCCACGGCAGAACACTCACCCCTGAACTCTCTTCTTCAGCTGGCTGAGTGGCCATGGATTCCCACCTTGGCCCACAGAAATGGGTGCAGATTCATACAGGAGACAAGCAACTTGGGGAGAAAACTTTGGCTGCTGTTATTATTTTGCTCATCTGGGGAGGAAAAGCCATCATAAACCTCACCATGGAACTTGGCTCCTGCATTTTCCCTCGGAATATGATTAATTACTCTCTAAACAATAAAAACCTTCCAGGAACAATAGAAGGCAGCTACTACAGAATATTCATAAATATTCAACTGAAGCCTGGTGGGAATGTTATACTCCCACCAGGGCTCTGCGCTGACATTGGAAGTCAGACCCCCAACTCAGAGACATTAAACTGTGCAGAAAAATATTTACGTAAGTGAGCCTGGTATGACTTGTCAGAGTGCCATGCTCTGCTTTTGCCTGGACATTGGGAATTAATTTGGACCTGATGATGAAACTGAGATCTGAAATGCTGGCAGCCTCTTTATTTCTGTGACCAGCTCACATGGCTGTCAGGGATGAACAGAACAGGGCTACTCAGGCCACTGTGTTAGCAGAGCCCCGGTCAACAAAATATTGTTTTATTTGTCTTTGGGTTCTTTTATTTTGTAGCCACTCTTTTAGAAATCACTTGGTGCCCACATACTAGGCATTAGGAAAAATAAAGAGTAGACTCAGGCCCTGAGTTCTCCCCCCAAAGAAATGAAAACTACATCCCCCAAAGGAATGAAGACACAAATAGGCCATTGCAATGCATCTTAAGTGCCATCTTGATCAAATATATGGGGCGGGGACATGGAGGGGCTCCAGGAGCTGGTCAGGGGTGGGGGAGTGGGCTGGTAGCTGGATTGATGGAAAGCCTTTATATAGCACTGGACATCTGAGCAGGGTCGCCTAGAGGAGGTCAACAGTTCTTCCTGCTGAGAAGACAGAGCAGGAGATTCCTGGCATCGCTGGTGTGGCTTGGGAAACGGTGAAGGACAGTGAGGTTGTGGTTAGAGAGCAAGAGCTGGAAAAATTAGAGCTAAATCTGTAGCAGTCATTGGAGTCTCAGAAAATTGCTGTGACCTTTCTCCCTCCCTCTCACTGTTGGTTTATTCTGGCTGAAGTTTCTGCACAAGGGAAAGGCTCTAGAGGGTCTTGGAGTATTTGTCTGGCCAAATCCTTTGTAATTTGCGGGAAACAAAAGAATCATCCAGCACCCTTGGTTACCATGGGCTTTGAGAATGACTGAAGGTCCTATAAAGAAAGCTGAGCGATGAAGATGCTTTTGAACTGTGGTGTTTGAGAAGACTCTTGAGAGTCCCTTGGACTGCAAGGAGATCCAACCAATCCATGCTAAAGGAAATCAGTCCTGAATATTCATTGGAAGGACCGATGCTGAAGCTGAAACTCCAATCCTTTGGCCACCTGATGCGAAGAGCTGACTCATTGGAAAAGACCCTGATGCTGGGAAAGATTGAAGGCAGGAGGAGAAGGGGACGACAGAGGATGAGATGGTTGGATGGCATCACTGACTCAATGGACATGAGTTTGAGTAAACTCTGGGAGTTGGTGATGGACAGGGAAGCCTGGTGTGCTACAGTTCATGGTGTCGCAAAGAGCTGGACACGACTGAGCGACTGAACTGAACTGAACTGAAGGTCCTACAGACCCTACATCCACTGGGGACACTACCAAGCTTCCTTTGTGGAGCTCTTTCAGGGTCAGACCTGTCTCTGGGAAACCAGAATGCCAGCATAAGGCCAAGTGGAGACTGCGTGGACTGAGTGGTCACTGGTGACTTCAGCAAGAGATGTTTGGATGGAGCAATGGGTGTTGAAAAAAAGCAGAAAAAATCAGAGACTTGACTTTTCTGACAAAGGTCCATCTAGTCAAAGCTATGGTTTTTCCAGTAGTCATGTGTGGATGTGAGAGTTGGACCATAAAGAAAGCTGAGTGCCGAAGAACTGATGCTTTTGAGCTGTGGTGTTGGAGAAGACTCTTGAGAGCCCCTTGGACATCAAAGAGACCAAACCAGTCCATCATAAAGGAAATCAACCCTGAATATTCATTGGAAGGACTGATGCTGAAGCTCCAATACTTTGGCCATCTGATATGAAGAGCTGACTTCTTGGAAAAGACTCTAATGCTGGGAAAGATTGAGGACAGGAGGAGGAGGGGACGACCAAGGATGAGATGGTTGGATGATATCACGGATTCAACAGACATGAGTTTGAGCAAGCTCCAGGAGATGGTGAAGGACAGGGAAGCCTGGTGTGCTACAGTTCATGGGGTTGCAAAGAATTGGACAGGACTGAGTGACTGAACAAGTAGGTGCAGAAGCTGGTGAGTGTGGTGTGAAAGCAGATGAGAGGATTGGAAACCCAGCTGTGTAACTTACGAAGTGGTTCAGGTGCCAAGCTTTAGGTCCTCGCATCTGTGAGAATGAGGACACAGTGAGATCTGACCATTGCTTCTCAAGTTTCTGTTTACACGGAAGAAAGACCCTAGGGTAGCACCCATGCTTACACTCTCTATAATTCAACACCTGGAACTTGCTTCCAACCAAGGCAAACGCATCACCCCCATGGTTAATCTACACACTCACACACACACATACATGTATTTATACATACACGTGTTGTTTAGTCACTAAGTCATGTCCAACTCTTTGAGACCCCATGGACTGTAGTCCTTCAGGCTCCTCTATTCATGGGATTTCCCAGGCAAGAATGTGGGTGGATTGCCATTCCCTTCTCCAGGGGATCTCCCCGACCCAGAGATGGAACCTGCGTCTCCTGCGATGCAGGTAGATTATTAACCCACCTAAATAGTCACCTAGAAATCGCCCTAAAATCCAGATCCTAACTCCGCAGATCTCAGGTGAGGGCTGAGATTTTGTTTCTAGCAGTTCTCAAGCACCTGTCATGCCTCTGGTCTAAAAAACCACCTTTTCAGTGTAAAGGAGATAGACGCCTACTGAGATTCCTTCCAACTCTAGGAATATACCAGCTGGAGGGAATCACATGGACATCAAAGGAAAGAAGTTATCACTGTTTGCAAATATCTAAACTGACTTTTGCAATTTCACTAAACACTGACAAAGTGTGTTGAACACGTTTAAAAGCATATGGAATTATTTCACAGAAGTCATTTTCGAGAAATTCTTAAGGCTCTACAGAAGAAATGAAAAGACTAATGATGAAAAAAATGTTGGAAGGAGAAGATTACGGAAAAGTGCTAGCCCTAACTAGATATTCCATACACATTGGTGCACGTGGGTCCTTATGCAGGATATAACCTGTTTCGGAAGAAGCCTGATTCTGTGGCTCTTATCACCGCAGGGGTGGGAGGAGGCGCCCTTCTCTCCCTGTCTGTGCTGACCCCGCCCCCCACAATCCCATCTCTTCCAGGAGTTTGCTCAAGCAGGAAGCTGCTCCTCTCTGCTCTCACTGAGCTTTGGGGCAAGTGTAACCTTCACATCTCTGCACCCCGTGGCTGCAATGCCTGAGGACAGGAACCTGCTCATGTGCTTTGGTCTGTGTGCAGAATTCGGGTGCTGAGGAGAGACCGAGATCTGCTGAGAAGATGCTGCAGGCTGGGGGTGTCTCCCCCCGGGCACCAGGCTCCTCATTCATAAGAACAGGTGATGTCTGAGGGGTCCTTCCAGGCATGGGATTCTGGCAATCCTTCCCTGGGGAGCTTCCTGAGGGATGAGTGCTTCTCTCAATTGTTGGTATTCGGGGTCTCTAGGGATTCCCCCCATGAGGTCGGAGGAATCAAAAATCTGTTAGTCCTTCAAAGGCAAGTTCTGTCTCTGCCTAAAGCTATGCCAGAGAATCCACACTCCTGGGAGATGATAATGTCTTAGAATTTTAAAAGCATAAATAGGGAGCAGTGTGGGAGGGCTGGGGTCAAAATCTAACTCTTAAGAAATTAAAAATCCAAAAAAAAGTAGAAAGGATAGTGTGAGGAACACCCATGTACTTTTCAGCTAAATTAAAAATAAAAATAAAACCTGAATGCTATAGAGCTCAGTTGTATACCTAGTGTGTGAAATGAACATCACAGGCGGGGCTGAGGCATCTCCGAAGGGTGCCCCCTTCCTCCCCTCACCCTGCCCCCCACTTTCCTAGAAAGTAACTGACTTTGTGGATCTGATGTGCACTGTTTCTATTTACAACACTTTTACCACATATATTATAATAAACTATGCAGTGTAATTTATGGTAATATATTTGCAGTATGTTACAATACACAATATATACATAATAATTTTGTTTAGAGTGGATCAAGAAAGGAAAGATACGAAAAAGGCGTGATGGGCAACACATGAGTCCAGCAGGGCAGACCTGTCCCCCGCTGGCTGCCACGTCCTACGGGGTGGCCAGTCCTCCCAGAGCCCCTTTCTCACGGCGCTGTGGGGATCACAGTCCTGGCAGACATGGGAGCACGCAAATCAACACCTGCAGGGAGAGAGCAAACTGCCTGGCCTATTCGTAACCCAAGGGGCCCAATTCATAACACGTCTAGGGTGAGACTTCCGCCTCCAGATGTTCTGTCCGTCTCCAGTTCAAATTTAATGGCTGATTTAACTGAATGACCCAAGCAACTGACACTCCTCTAATAAACACACACACACACACACACACACACACACACACACACACACACACACACACACACACACACACAGGGCAATTTATTCCTCCATTTGACAAACTCCTAACAGTCTCTACTATGTCAGACTTGATGATGCAAACAAGAAAAAAACCTAAATTCCTGATAAAACTAACAATTAAGTCTACTTTTCTGAAACTTCCAAAACTGATTTCTTTTGTATAAAAATCTTAAATACATATTGAAAAAAGCAAGATAAAAATTCCTGGACAAAATAATTGAGTCTACTTTTCTGAAACTTCCAAAATTGATTCCTTTTGTATAAAAATTTTAAATAAATACATATTGAAAAAAGTCAGATAAAAAAGTCCCGTGAAGGATTTTAATTCTCCTTTTCAAATGAAGAAAAGGATGCCCTGGTAAGTCACAGGCCTAAGAACTCACCCATCGGGGGCCAGAGCCCAGGGGACCCTGCGGGCCACGGCCACACTCCTGACCACTACGCTCGGCCTCCCACTGGGCGTCGGCCTCTCCCCTAAACACGCGGCTGCGTGATGCCAGAAAGGGAGGAGTGGGTTGTGAAAGCTCCAGTAATGAGAGGGAATGGTCATTTTCAAATGACTGAGAGCCCAGGAAACAGGAGCATTTGACTCTGTCTGGGGTCTGGCCACATCAACAGCTATGCTTTCCCCCAGGACCTGGGCACAGCAGCCTTCCACACACACACACAAGCCTGCGGTCAGTACCCACACCCGCCACGCCCTGTAATTTGAATCCCCTAAGAGTCTGTGATGTGGGCAAGTGCAGGCACAGAGGAGAGTATTTCTTATGGGAAAAACAAGTCCATGCATCCATGTGTACACACACACACACACACACAAACCATGTACACACACACACCATGTACACACAAACCATGTGTACACACACACAAACCATGTACACACACAAAAAAAACCATGTGTACACACACACAAACCATGTGTACACACACACAAACACACAGAGATTTATTTTGCTTAAAAGCAGTTGCTCCTCAGCAGAGTGTCCTCTGGGGCGATTCCCACCTTCCAGGTCAGCTTGAAGACCTGAGGTCCAACCGGAGTGGGGCAGGGCTGTTTCAGGGTCGGGGAAGCTCAGCAAGCCCTGCCTTTGACTCTCATCTTCCTTCTCGGATTGGCCTCCACTTGGGCAGGGTTGTCCCACCCACGGACCGTGCTCCCCGTCATGGACTGAGCTGTTGCGCCCAAAACATGCTGGAATCTCCACCCCTAGCGCCTGTGACTGTGATCTCATCTGTAAACAGGGCCATTGAAGATGGTCAGCTTGAGGTCACCCTGGACTTGGGGAGGGGGCTAATCCAATGGCTGGGTCTTCACAGAAGTGAGTGTGGACACAGAGATGAAGAGGCACACAGGGGAAAGAGCATGAGAAGATGAAGACAGAGACTAGGCGGCGGCCCGCACGGGCCCAGGGCTACCCGAGATGCTGGCAAAGCCCCAGCTGGGAGGGAGGCTGACATGGGCCCGCGCTCGGGGTTCTCAGGAGCCACCTTGCTTCCTGTGGACTGTGGGCCCCTGGCCTCCAGAAGCAAGGGAGAAGACATTCCTGTTGTTTCAGCCCCCAGTTTGTGGGGTTCTGTCTAAGCTGATGCAACCCCCCCCACAGCTTTAGAATGAAGCCCCGGAGCTTTGTGGGCTGTGCCTCCCAAGGGGGAACTCCTGAGTGGCCGTCCAGCCCCAGCATGCCCATCAAAGTCCTTGCGCTTGCTGGACTGGGCCACTCCCTCATTTCTGCTTGGCCGATGCTTCCTTATCTGTTAGGCCCAGTCCACACACCTCACCCTCCCCACAGCCCTCCCTGACCACCCGTCCTGGCTGCAGTGCCAAGGGGCAGCCACCAGGGCACTGGCCACACCTTGCCCTGATCTCTGACTCACAGATCAGCCTCCCTCCAGACGAGGAGCTCCCGTGAGCAGGGACACCATGTCTTCAATGCCAGCAATGGGTCACCCACTCACAGAATACTCCTTCCAGCACCCTCATCTCCAGATTCTAAGGGTGGCTAATATTTATTTTTTAATTAATTTATTTTGGTTGTGCTGGGTCTTTGTTGCTGTGCGGGCTTTTTTCTGGTAGCAGCAAGCGGGGGACACCGTCTCGCTGAGGTGGAAGGGCTGCTCATCACAGTGGCTTCTCTTGTGGAACACAGGCTCCAGGGCGCCTGGGCTCATCAGTTGTGTCTCCTCGGCTCAGAGTTCGGGCCCAGCAGTTGAGTCTTAGGGACCAGGGATCGAACCCGCATCTCCTGCATTGGCAGTGGATTCTTTACCACTGAGCCACCGGGGAAGCCCAAGATAGTTTTTAAACTGTAGCCACAGGACAGGTAACTAACTGCCTTTTCCAAGCCTTCCATTTTATGTTAATAAGTGAAGTATACATATTCTTCCAGGAAATTTAGATGAAGCAAATGAAAATCAAGGTGTAACACTCAAGAGTTACTAATTTTTTCTCCTATTAAACTCAGCGTCCTTGTTTACTCTTTTTTTCTAGCATCACTGCAGGACAATCACTGATTCTTACAATGCTCCCATGAACTTCGATAGTTTTCTAAGTATTTGTCTCCATGGATGGAGGCAGAGAACCAAGGTTGAGGTGCTTTCTGATGTCGTTTTCCTGGAGAAGGCACAAGCGGGGTTCACTTACCCAGCACCCCACATGATTTGGCTTCGAGAGAGTTGAGAACGTTCCCAAGAGAGAAAACCTCAGCACATACGGATGTGCCTGGAGGGTATCACGCTAAGTGAAATGAGTCATAGACATTGAGACCCAGGGACTGTGTGATTTCACCTACTCGTGGAAATCTACAAAACAAAAGCAAAGAGCAAACGAAACAAAGCAGAAATAGACTCATAGTTACAGACAATTGTGGTGGCCAGAGGTGGGGCTGGGGGATAGATAAAACAAGAAGGAGATGAAGAGGTGCAACTTCCACCTGTAAGACAAGTTCTAGGATGTAATGTAACATAGAGATTATGGTCAGTACGACCGAAACACCTTTATACAGTCACAGCTACCACGTGACAAACGGCTGCTGGTCTTACTGTTGGTGATCATTTCATAATGTATAAAAATACTGAACCACAATGCTCTACACCCCAAAACATTATCTTACTGCATGTTAACTATAACTCAAATTTTTTCAAGGCTGTGTTCCCGGTGGAATAAGGACCCTCTCCCGTCCACCTCCAATCCTCACAATGTTTTCAATCTTCAAGCCAGCAGTCAACTAAGAGTTTAAGAAAGATGGAGCCAGACAGGATTTACAAAAGTAACCTGTATTCCAGCCAAAATATCTTTAAAAAGAAATCCCTTCTAAAGGGGCGGGGGACAAACTACATAAGACACAATACACTTAAAATATGTATTGAAATTACAAATCAAACTTGTCTCTATGATTTCAAAGTACAAAACACGACATTAAAAGGCATTCAAACAGCTCTTTTATACATCACAGTGTGAATGGCACAAAATGTACTGACATTTCAAAAACACAAACCAAACTTGTTTTGGTTTTTTTGTTTGTTTTTACCACCACTTGTCAAATGCGTAATGTATACATGTGCATGACTCATTCATGCATGTTTTTACACAAGAGTAGATTACACTCACGGTAAAATGAGCAGGGGATGAGGGAAAGGTTGGGTGCCTACCCCTCCCTGAAGGCTGCTGGAATCTCGGAAGACAGGATTGTGCAAACTAAGGAGGGGCGAGCATGGGCTTGGCGCCCCCAAACAGCAGGCTCTCCGGGGCAGGACGCATCAGTCATTCTGCTTTCATGCACCCCCTTCCTTCCAGCTGGCATTTTTGACAACACCAGTCACAACTCTTCATTTTGTTTACTTTCATAAGGGCTTGGGTTAATGATAAGGAATAAACAAGCTTTGGTATTTTTGAAAGAGACCTTCAGGAAGCTTTATACATGCAAAATGTTTTCCCTTGATGATTTCACTGTGACTTATATATACATAGACAGGTATTTATTAATCAATGAGAATCTGAGAAATAGACAAAAAAAAAAAACAAAAAAAACCCACCCTGGTTCTTTCCAGTACTCTCTTTTTTAAAGACAACCAAGGGAAAACACTCTCTTCTAATTTGCAAAATAACTTTTAACTTTTGGAACACAGGTGAGAAAGATAAAATCATCTTGGAGTAATTTCTGCATATCTGATAAGCCCCTTTCCCCGGGTCCTATGTGCTAATCAGGAATTGGTCTGGTTCTTAAACCAGTTTTAAGAAACAGTATGCTGTAAAGAGAACCTGTTCCCCTTTAAAATGATGCCAGAAGGGGTAGACGTACCTTGCTCCTTAGCTCCTCCCGGGGGTGGAGGAAACACTGATGGGCCAGGGTTTGGGCCTTCAAAGGTTCTCTTTATGCTCAGGTCCTGGGTCGGTCTCTGCTGAGTGACCACCTACAACGACGCCCCTGAAGGCGCTGGTCCCTGGTGATGATGGCGAAGCTGGGCTGGCCAGGCTACAGGACGCAGGGAGGAGCCAGGCTCAGAGCCAAGGCATGGCCAGTGAAACCTCACTGCACTGTCCGTTCCCAAAGGACTCAGATCACCACCCTTCGTCGCCCCAACCCGGCCAGGAGCACTCAGCCACGGTCCATCTAAGTGTTCTTCTTCCCCTCCCCACCCCAACCTCAGAATTAAAGGCCTCTAAATCAATTAACGGACGTGTGCTTCCAGAGGGTCAGTGTGAATACCACCTGTCAAAGGTCATCTTCAATTAAAACCACACCCGCAGTGTCAAACACCCAGGCTTTCCTGGGAGTGACGGCAAGGTCAGAACCCACAACGAGGGCCATCTTCCCACGTCCTGTGTACACCTGACATCACGCCTGGTCCATCCTGCATCCCCACGAACAACAGGGATGGTATTCCTCGCTGAAAGGAGAGGAGTCAGATGGTGATGCTGCAAGTATCCGAACGGATCTCAAGGCGACCCTACCAGTGTCTTTCTAGGGAACAGACAGCTTTATTTTTGCTTTTCCTAAATCACACCGAGCACTCTCAGGCAGGCTTGATGCAAAAACTCAGAGCAAGCAGATGCGACTCAGACTCCGGGTGACCCCAGAATCCCGCTGTGTCCTACCCGGGTCGCATCATGTGTGGTGAACTGTCAGGGCTAAAGGCACAGGGCTGGCAGGGGCTCTGCGTGTGCACGGTCTACCCGTGGACTCCCCCAGGAGAACGGGCGGCCCAGCCTGCTAGGAACGAAAGGACCTGAGTGCTGGCCCAGGGAAGGCAGCATTTCCGACGGCTCTGGTCCCACCCTGAAGGAAGGGGCACTACTGCCTTGACCCCTGGACGTGACGGGCAGCAGCGAGTACAGACAGGATGATATGGGATGGGAAGGTCTGCCCCGCGGACCACTGGACCCGGGCCGCGAGCCTGCTGTCTCCCATGAGGACTTTAAAGGGCAAATCGCAGCGAGCTCTCAAGCCCGGGCCACCAAGCTCACCTTCAGGCCTCAGGGTGCTGTCACTCTCTCCAGAAAAGCCATTCCCCACCCCCAGGCCTGACCCTGATGGCAGCACCACCAGCTACAGAGGCTCAGTGCCCAGGCTTCATCCAGGCAGATGGTCCCAGGCATGTTCTTACTGTTAGTGAGTTTTCAAACTGCAATTATATGGAGGCTGTTCTGCACGTAATTTTGATACAGACTGGCTCCCTAAAATGGCTTCAGTTTCAACAAGAAAATGAATCCTAGAGGGAAAGAGTGATCCTGTTTCTCCTAAGCTGATTAAATGTTAACAAATAAAAGTAATTTCTCTATGAGAAGGTAATGGAGGACCTGAGATGGATACACAAATGCAGAAGTCAAGGATACAAAACACCACCACGCTGTACAAATGTGCCTGACACAAGCAAGCAACAGAGATAAAAGACTGTTTTCATTTTACTCTTTCGTGGAATGCTTAATAAGATTGAAAAAGTTCCACCATGACAAATCCACAACATTCGCCTACTATGTTTAGAAGTCCCAAGCTGGATGAAATCAGTGTGCTCTTGAAAAGCCACAGTAAAGTCAACTGTCTGTAAAGAATACGCTGCCCAAAGTTAGCTTACGGAGCCCGGTATGTGTTCTTGATCTGGGCATCCGCCTGCCCTGGTCACAGTCACACACAGCTGTGAAAGACTGAGTGGTACTACCCCCTCAATCAAAACAACTAAGTGAAGCGGAAGATTTTTTTCAGCAGGGGCAAAAGGGAAAGCAGTGGGACTTGGAACTGTGTAAGAGAGATGATTTCTCCAGAATAACTCAGTCCTTTCCAAAACTGAACATCCGGAAGCTTGTCCCCCAGCCCCCTGCCAGGAAGCCCTTCCCCCGGACTTCAGGGTCACTATTCGATTGGGTTTGTCTGCTTGAGGGGACTGACGCTGCGGCCCAACCACAGGGATTCTCAACAAAACTATTACCAAGTAAAACATTTGGTTTCTGAAGACATGAAAAAATACTTGCTGATACTTGCGTGAACAGAGAGGAGCCCTGTGAGCCGAGCTGAATCTCCAGAGAGACGAAAACAAAAGGTGAACCTAGGGTGGAGATGTTCCTTTAAATGCATCAGTATGTTCAAAGAAACGCAACGGATGCAGGAAGCACGCTGATAACAGTATACGGCGCATAGCGACCCCAAAAGTCTGCACGAGCGTCAAAAAAAACAGAAAGAGCACAAGGCTTCCTAAATCTCCTGCAAAGTGGCCGAGCCAGAAAGGCCGTTTAACCATAACTTCTTAAAACTGCACATCTCAAGAGAAGGCATACAATGGTTTCGATGCACCGTGTTGATTTGGGGGCAGGGGGGAAAATGCCTTCTAAAAAGGATTTTACTAAATGCCGTTAGTAATAAAAAGAGTTGTCATAAACAGAGTGCTTTTCTCAAGTCAGAACACTCGGATTCTGTCTGAAGTGAAACACGATCCTTAAAGGACTTCTCTCAGCCACGAGGAGGCGCCAGCTCGAAGCCAGGGAGGAGACAGACTGCACTCTGCACGAGAAGGTCCCCTGGGCAACATCGCAGGGTCCCGGTCCAGTGGGACAGGGAGAACGTCGCCGGGGTGGGGGGCGCTCTGCACAGCACCTCCCTCGGTGAGTCTGCAGAGAGCCACCCTGTGCGACGCGGCCCCCCTACGCCAGCCTTGCCTCCCCCACGCCGGGGGTGACCACACCTGGGGCCTTGGCCGGCAGCCTGGCATCAGTCCCTGGAATCACGGCATCCTGGCGTGACACTGTGAAGCTCAAGGGGGCACATAAGGCAAGAGAGATGTTTAGTGAGCGGGGGACAGCGGGGTGGGGCGGGGGAACCACGCGTCCCACAGGCGGGGGCCCTGCTCCAGCATCGCGCCGTCCTCTAAGTTGGCAGAGGGTCGTCGTCACCTTTACTGCACTTGCATTTGCAGCAAAGCACAAATGGTGTGGCCAGGAGCAGGAACGGGGAGGCCACCAGGAGCAGGAGCCCGAATCCAGCGAAGATGCCCACGACCTGCAGGGGGATGGGGGCGGCGTAAGGGGGCTGCTCACAGGCTCCACAGCCTATGGATGACCACACAACCGCCCGTTCAGCCACCCTGCACCCGGCCATCCATCCACCCACCCATCCACCCATCCACCCATCCACCCCCATCCATCCATCCACCTACCCATCCATCCCTCCACCCGCCCATATCCATCCATCCACCCACCTATATCCACCTATATCCATCCATCCATCCATCCATCCATCCATCCACCCACCTATCCATCCACCCACCCATCCATCCACCCGCCCATCCATCCATCCATCCCTCCACCTGCCCATCCATCCATCCACCCGCCTATATCCACCTATATCCATCCACCCATCCATCCATCCACCCACCTGTATCCATCCATCCATCCACCTATATCCACCTATACCCATTCATCTATCCACCTATCCATCCATCCATCCATCCATCCACCCACCCATCCATCCACCCACCCACCTCTATCCATCCATCCATCCATCCATCCACCCCACCCATCCATCCATCCACCCACCCACCTATATCCATCCATCCATCCACCTATATCCACTTATACCCATTCATCTATCCATCTATCCATCCATACATCAATCCATCCACCCACCTATATCCATCCATCCATCCACTCACCTATATCCACCTATATCCATTCATCTATCCATCTATCCAGCCATCCATCCATACATGTATACATTCACTTATACCCACCCATCTATCCATCATCCACCCACGTATATCCACCTTCTATCCAGCCATCCGTCCATGCATCCACTCATCCATCCATCCATTATACACACAACATCCATCCATCTTTCCATACGTCCATCATCTCTCCTTCCACCTGTCCATCCACCTATCCATCTATCTACAACCTGTATCATCCATCCATTCATCCATCAACCCACTTATTCACCCACTCATCATCCACCCACCATCCATCTATCCATCATCCACTCACCCATCCTTCCATCTGCCCATAGTTCTTACCCTTCACTTCCTTCCTTTCATCCTCCCTCTCTTTCCCCCTTTTCTTCTTCCTTGCCCTTTCCCTCCTTTCATCAAAGTAACCAAACATCCATTCAATGATAGATTCAATTAGCCATCAAGCATCCTCTGAGCCCAACACTGTTATTAGGTGTTGCAAACACAGAGGCACATATGACCTTGGCTCTCAGCTACCACCCACTCTGGTGGAAAGACAGCATGATTATAGCTGATAATACAGTTTACAAAAACTGCTATCAGGTTCCAGGTGTAAAGGAAACCCGGAGCCGGACACGTACATGAGCCATGGGCAGGAGAGTGTGCAATGGGAAACGGCTGAGATTATAAGGCTTACGAGGAGATGGGTGGTAAACAGGAATGACTAGGATAAGGCACTCCAAGTGGAAGAGCAGAAAGGCATACACAGGTGCCTTAGGGAGTGACCAGAAACCGTGTGGCATCACCGACTCAGTGGACATGCGTTTGAGCAAACGCCAGGAGATGGTGAAGGACAGGGGAGCCTGGTGTGCTGCCGTCCATGGAGTCGCCGAGAGTCAGACACGACTGAGTGACTGAACGACAAGACCTGTGTTATTCCTGGAGTTTAAAGTCCAACATGTACCGTTACAAATTTTGATCTGGTTTAAAACATATGTTTACTCCTAGGGATGAGTACATGCCAAAGGAAATAAGCCTCAAGTGTACACATGCTGTCATTCAAATCAGGGAGGGAAGCTGGACAAAGAAGCTGGGAGGTTGCCCCTTACCTGGCTCCCTCCATCAGCTGCTACAGCCGGAATCTGAACTGAAGGTGGAGTTCATCCGCCACCTAGTGTTCAGAGCGATAAATATGCAAACCCCGGGGCTCGTGGTTCTAATTCTGTCTCAGTATTCACCTCTCTGGGCTTCGTGCTAAGTTACTTCAGCCGTGTCCGACTCTTTGGGACCCCATGGACTGAAGCCCGCCAGGCTCCTCTGACAATGGAGATTCTCCAGGCAAGAGTACTGGAGTGGGCTGCCATTTCCTCCTCCAGGGGGATCTTCCCGACCCAGGGATCAAACCCATGTCTCTTATGTCTCCTGCCTTGGCAGGCAGGTTCTTTACCACTAGCGCCACGTAGGAAGCAGTTTTCTCAATGATACAATAAACAAATGAAGTAAAACATCTCTGAGGGTTAGTATCAGCTCTGAAATAGGATAATATGCTACAACATCACAGCGGGGTGAACGAAAGTGTCCCTTGACTTTGATTTTACCTGAAAACTATCACAGGCGCATGCACACACCTGCACACACACAGGTGCACACACATACACACACATCATATGGTGTTTATAAATTAGACTGTGCTCATGCTAACAGTCCATGCTTTCTGACGAGCTGGCTAAGTCCATTGGTGCCAATTGTGAGTTCTGAATTCAGATCACACTTTGATAAAATCACGCACACGGCTATTTCAGAATACATAAAACCCACAGGAAGGCATCGCTGATCTGCAAGGCACCTTGAACAACCTCAGCCACCGGGAACACACTCTCATTCTCCAGGGAGCCAGGGACTCTTGCATCAAAAACAGACCAAAACCCTTGACCAGATGCTCACATCCTTGGTCAATAAGACACCTCCGCTTTCACTCAGTCTACCTTGTCTCTTTCTCGGCGTGCTGTCGAACCAGCTAGGTTACCCAATCGTTCCCAATTGGTGATAGTGAAACAAAGCAGGACCCTAAGGTCCTCGTCCCTGCCCTATGTCCTCTGTCTGCCTTTTGTCTGTGGAAATACTTTAGCCAAATAACAAGTTTAATCAGAGAAGTGAGAATATGCAGAAACAAAGAAAAACAATCAAAGGAGATCAAATAACAACAGTTTAAGTCATTAAGCAAAGTCAAGGACCTTCAGTTCCTCCTCAAAGGCTAGAGATAATATTCGGAGCCGTGTCCTGAGAGCTGTCTTGTAGATACTGAACCCCCCACCTGGTGGAGGAGTTAATTACATGATGACCGAACTGCAGTCACGACATGGGCTGCCAAAATTTTGACAACTGTCCTCAAGGAGATGGGAACAAAGTAACCCTGGAACTAAAGATTAACTGTACTTAGAACAATCAAGATGACACTGTTCAGACCACCGATAACCAATGTGAAGGTGACAGACTGAGCTGACCGTGCTGTTTCTGCATGGAGCCCCCTCCTTCTGTCCCCTGATTGCTAAGGTTGGGGGGAAAGTCAGCTTTTGGACACGTGTCCAGCCTTCGCCCTTCCACCCCTACTCTATTGCCGGCTTCCAAAATTAAGCAAACTTTCTTTCCAACCAACCTGGCCTCTTTATCGGCTTTTGAACGGCCAGCAGCCAGGACCCACTTCCATTAGAAAAGGAGGAAATGGATATAGTCAAAAGGAAGTCAGCCAACAGAAAAGAATGAGACAGGAAGCAAATATCTCACAACAAAAATCATCACTTGGTGAGCATCTTATAAACATGTCAGGCAGAAATGATACACCGTGGGGCCAGAGGATAAAGAGGGAATCATGTGAAACAGGGACCCTTCTCCCCGGGCAAACCCTGATTTAAAGGAGCGATTAACCACTCAGACTGTTTCTCAAGGCACCCACTCATCAGAGCAGAGCCGGTCTGTGTGACCATCACCAGCTCCCAAGCACAGCCCAGAGTCTCTGCCTTCACAAATGTCCAATATGTGTGTATGAGACTCCCAGTGGAGTCCGGGAGGTTCTGAGTCCTCTCCCCTAGAGAGAGTTCTTCAACACAACTCCAGGGCTTGGTAGCGGTAAGCGAAGTCAAAGAGGTGGTAAAATGATCAGAACACATTACGTTCATTGAGACTGGGCACTGAACGCGGCCTGAGTGTCTGCCACACCGTAGCCCGAATGCTCGGAGGTCAGGTCAGAGGCTGTGTCTGGGGACACGGGGGCTTCTCCCACGTCTCTTCCTAGCTCTCCATGCAATGGCATCACCTTGGCAGCTTGAAACGGCTATCCCAGGAGAGTTGACACCGCAGAAGAGACCAAAACTACAATGTAGCCTGCCCCCCGCCCCCGCCCCACGACCAGCTGATAACAGTTCTCAGGACACTGGCTGCGCGTGTGTGTGTTTCAAGGCAGGGGATGGATGAGTTCAGAGGGCCAGCAGCCTGCCTGCTTTACACTGAAGGTGCCGTTGCTCAATTTCACCAGCACTGAGAGGGGCCTGAGATCAGGGGCGCGTCCTCGTTCAAGTGGCTCCAGAGTTGGCTCAGAGCTGGCACTGAGCATTTGCCCTCAGAAGGTGCTGAGCGATGAGGCCAAGAGGAGTTGGTGGGAGGTGTCCACAGGCTTCTTCCTCAACAACAGTGGAGGCCGGGAAGCCCTGTCCAGGTTTCTGCATTTCTTCGGGGCTTGTTCTCCAAGCGCCTTTTACCAGCGCTGCTCACGACCCCAGAAACGCGAGACTCACTCCTGAGAATAAACAGGCATGAGGGCTGAGGTGTGACCACACAGCCTGGCCTTGTTATCAGACAGGGTGACAGTCTCCACTGGTGCTCAGGCGCTCCTGGGAAGCTCGCTGTGGCTCCGGCCACGTGGAGACACGGGAAGGAGAGAAAACAGCTTCTTGTTCGGAAACAGGGTCTTTATGGAGATTGCTGCTGTTGTTGTTCAGTCTGACTCTCTGCGACCCCATGAACTGCAGCACACCAGGCTTTCCTGTCCATCACCGACTCCCAGAGCTTGCTCAAACTCATGTCCGTAGAGTCAGTGATGCCATCCAATCATCTCATCTTCTGTCGTCCCCTTCTCCTCCTGCCTTCAATCTTTCCCAGCATCAGGGTCTTTTAAAATAAGTCAGCTCTTCGCATCAGATGGCCAAAGTATTGGGGCTTCAGCATCAGTCCTTCCAATGAATATTCAGGGTTGATTTCCTTTAGGATTGACTGGTTGGATCTCCTTGCTATCCAAGAGTCTCTAAAGTGATTTTGGAGCCCAAGAAAATAAAATCTATCACTGTTTCCCCTTTCTCCCCATCTATTTGCCATGAAGGGAGGGGACTGGATGCCATGATCTTAGTTTTTTGACTGTTGAGTTTTAAGCCAGCTTTTTCACTCCCCTCTTTCACTTTCATCAAGAGGCTCTTCAGTTCTTTACAGGGAATCGGGTTAAGACGACATTCCCAGGATGGACCCTAATCCATTACAACCGGTGTCTTCACCAAGAGGGACATCTGGACACAGAGACAAGGTGAAGTGCCGGAGGGACATACCTGTGAACTGAAGAGCCAGGGTCACAAGGCCCCACCTGGAGCTAGAAGAGGCAGGGGGACCCTCCTACAGGTTCCAAGGGAGAGAGGCCCTGCCCATACCTCGACTTCAGCCTCCTGGACTCTAGAACTGCTCAAGAGTCCGTTTCTGTTGTTCAGTGTCTTGTTCCAGCGTAGAGGGGGCAGGGGAGCCCTGGAGTTGGCCGTGCTTGCCCGGAAGGCAAAATAAAATGCAGCTCAAATCTGCTCTCACACTGAGGTCAGCAGACTGGCCCTCGGGCCGGATGGAGTTCACAGTCCGTTGTGCTTTGTTTTGTTCTTACAACTTTATGGAGCTGTAACTTACATACCTTACAACTCAGCCACTTAATGCCCAATTTATGGGTTTTAGTGCACTCAGAGTTGCCCAACTTGCACCCCAGTCAGTGCCACCCCCTACTTTTTAAAAGCGATTTCTTGGAATGCAGCCACGGGCCTTTGTTGACACACTGTCTGCAGCATCGGCCTTCCTACCAGGCGGAGAGGACAGTTGCAAAGCTGGACTGTCTACCTTCAGCCGGCCGGGGGCCCATCAGCCCTGCCATGGGGTCTGCAGCGGGGATCACAGGAGAAGCACAGTTACAGGCAGTCTGTCTCCGTTCCTAGGAAGCCACCTGAGACTTGGTTCCTGCGTCTTCCAGATGGCCTGCCTCGGGGCTGTGCTGAGACGTGCCGAGAACGGGGCTGGAGCCCACTGAGGCTCTTCCCTACCCCAGGAGCTGGTGTGCACTGAGGCTTGCCTGCCGGTCCCCTCAGAGGCTTCCCACCATGCCCGCAGCACACCTGAACATCATACCGTGGCCTGCAGTGCCCATGGGGTCCACCCTGATCATCTCTGACCACTGCTACCTCCTCCTGCTCTGTCCACGCAGACCTCCACGCCACACTTCTGCCCTTCAGCCCAACTCTGTCCCCTCTTCCTAGACTGTCTCCCTATATGAACTGTCCCTCCTCTGGCTGGAATGTCCCCTCTGCCCTGTCCCACCTACTCCCACCACCAGCTCCCCATCATTCAGTCCTTGGCCATAGGCACCACCTCCAAGAAGCCTTCCAGGCCGCACCATCTAAAGACCCCTCCCAATCACCCCTCCCCTACAGCTGAATTCAGACCATATGCTGCTCCTGGTTCACTGTCCCTACAAGGAGATGCGCGGCCATAAGGGAAAGCTCCATCGATCTCCTTCACCAGAGTGTTTCCAACTCTTACAACAGCACCAGGCACACAGGAGGAAGTAAACATCTGCTGAAAGTATGAATAACTCCCACTGACCGGCTGCACAAACATCACCGCGCAGGGACCTTTCCATCCCTTCCCTCTTATCCTTCCCTGTGACTAACATGCTCACCCAGGGGCTTCTGTGGGAAGCTCTTCAATAAGAGCCAGCAAGGATGGACCATGCACAGTGGGCCATGACCAAGGCCGGGAGTAGGCAGAAGCAACCGGCCGTCTGATGTTGAAGAACCACCACGTGCTAAAATGTGGGGCGTATTCATGTTAGGTAAAGAATCTGCCTGCAATGCAGGAGAACTGGGTTTGATTCCTTGGTTGGGAAGATTCCCTGGAGAAGGAAATGGCAACCCACTCCAGTATTCCTGCCTGGGGAATCCTAAGAACAGAGGAGCCTGGCGGGCTACAGTCCATGGGGTCGCAAGAGTTGGACACGACTTAGCTACTAAACCACCACCACCACCATTCATGTCAGGCAGGCCTACCGAAAGCATAATCTCGGTCCAGGAAGAACTCTGGCAGCTACCGCATTTACTAGCTGTTTTTCTATATGAGAGATCTTTGACCAGCTGGCAAGTCTCCTGGAAATGACACAGACAGGTCCTGTTTCTCTCTCTCTGTGTCTCTGTCCCCGAGATCAAAACCCCAGGCGCGCCGCCTCCTACCTGTGTCCGATGCCAGATGACAGACGCCCTGGAGTGGCCCAGCTTGTTCCTGCAGGGCCCTTTATCATAATGGATCAGGAGGAAGTCATCCTGCGGAGGGAGAGAAAGCATGGAGGTGGATGGAACGGCAGGCTCCACTCAGCGCGTCCCGCCTGCTCCCGAGGTTTGCAGCAGTCTGTCATACTCCCTCTCTTTCCTTTCCTAATATTTGGAACTAGAGTTCCTATCTCAGGTATCCGATTGAGAAGAAAGAAAGCCGACTGACTGATTCTGGCTGGCCATCCCAGACTCCTCTCTGCTGAGTGCTCCAGAGTCTAAGTTCAAGTGAGGTGAGAATTCTTTACAGGAAAGAAGAGGCTTATCTTTCTTTTTGATTTAATACAAAGACTAATTAATACAAAAATGAATACAAAAATGGATACAAAAATCAATACGACTACACCTTTTCAATAAATGGTAAAGACCGTGTTGTCTATATCTGTGCATTCTCCAGAATAAAAATGTAGAATTATTAAAACAAAAAAGTAATTAATACAAAAACTAATACAAAAAATTAGTTAATACAAAAATTATTACAAAGACTACATCTTTTCAATAAATGGTAAAGACTGTGTTGTCTCTACCTGTGTATTCCCCAGAATAAAAATGTAGAATTATTAAAGAAAGTTATTACAAATAATGAAGGAGGAAACGGCAACCCACTCCAGTATTCTTGCCTGGAGAATCCCAGGGACAGAGCAGCCTAGTGGGCTGCCGTCTATGGGGTCGCACAGAGTTGGACACGACTGAAGGGACTTAGCAGCAGCAGCAGCAGCGTTCCAAATAAACTTTATTTTTTTAAAAAAAAAAAAACCCACTCAAAACGGGGATGTGAGGGAACACGGACAACAGCAGAGGAAGCGGGTTCACGGGAAGGGGCTGCAGCGCCCTGGGTCCCCTCCATCCTCTGTGACCGAAGGCTCACAGGCCACGAGAGGGAGCCCTGCTCCCACTTCGGCCCCCGTCCAAGCCTGGCTCAGGCTCCAGGAATCCGCGCTGATGCAGGGCTTCTGAAGAAGTAGGTCAGAGGCTGGGCCGCTCCGCGAGCCGCCAGCAGCCCCCGGGCTGAGCTTTCTTCCCTGGAGGCCCTGCCTTCCGCCCGGGCAGAATTACTCCCAGATGAGATGACTTCCGGTGTGTACGGTCCATCCTCGGCCTCTAACGCCAGCCTTCTCACCCGGAAAGTGCTGCTTCTCCACTCAGACCAGAAAACGTTCTCATGGCTCAAGAGCTGGCTGGAGACCAGTCCTCCGTCCACAGTTCCCCCGACTGTCTAGAACAGAGGCGACTCCCTTCTGACGTGGCCGAAAAGTCCTGCCCACCCCTCCCCACCACACCCCCACCCTCCACCTCCAGTCACCTGGAAGTCTTCACCAGACCGGCAGGGGCTCCTGGACTCGGGCCCCTGAAGCAACGCCAGCCTTGGTAACTACCTCGCCAGCTCGGAGCTTGGCACCTAGACCTCAGCAAACAGGAACCGAGGTGCAGGAGGGCGTTTTCTGTACAAACCCCCCTGCTCCTCCGTTAACAGGAGGGGCTGTTTTCTCTCCTGTCACCCACAAGGAGAACCAGCTCAGAAAGCAGCACAGAAGGGAGGCCCATGCTCTTTCTTCATGTAACACAGAGCCTCTTTCTGAGAGAAGAGCAAATAAGCCCAGTCCAGGGTGTCTTGAGACAGGAAGCCATTCCTCTTGGAGCTGGGCAGAGCTGGTCACGGTGGTGTCCCTCAGCATCCCCACGGGTGGCATGGCCTGGGAGCCCTCATCTGGTGCTAGGAACTGCCGGCATCTGGTCTGATGACCTCATAGGTCAGCCTCCTGGAGTTTGAATGGGCACTGGAGCAGCAGGAAATTCTGGTTTTGGGGGGTGGTAGTGAGATGCCTTCAAGGGAGGTGGGCGGTCCCAGCCTGCCCCCTCTCACCTCACCCGCTGGTCCCAGCCCCTCAGCTGTCCAGGAGAACACGGGCGGAGGTGAACACACGGCTCGGCCGGCCGGGGATGTCTTCTCAAAGCTGTTTCTGATGACCTGTGTCCGCTGCGCACTCTCTCTTCCTTGAACTCCTTGTTCTATTTTTTTTCACTCGCATAGCACGGAGGTTAACTTTTCATCCAGGGTCTCACTTTGCCAGGCTGCACTTCACAAAGTCTTGCTCTGGAGGCTCTCGGATACTCTTTGGATTTGTCTACTGAAACACAAGGCCAACTGTGCTGTCTCGCCCAGCTGCGAAGTCTGCAGGGATCTCCTCCGGCAAAGCTGCACAAACCCTGTTGCTGGTTACGGTCACTGGGAGCCCTTGGGGGCCGCAGCTCCTGACTCGGGGTCCAGGGTGGGCCCGGGTTACAGACGCCCCATGTGACCTTCATCAACACGCCGTGGACCAGTGCTTGGGGGCCATGAGCCCCTGTGATGGAGGTCAACCTCCACCTTGGCCCGGAGACCCCGGTCACGGCCCCCACCTTGGCCAGGCCCAGGCCACATACAGCTCACGTCCTTCCTCACCACATCCTGTTCTCTGGAGGTGGCCCGCCTCCCACACTCTGCCCTCTGCCTGGTCAGTGAACTCTCCTCCAGCTATGCCCACACCCTCAACATCCCTGGACCCAGGGACAGCCCCCCAACCCTGGAGGGGCTGCCGGAGACCCCACACGTACTATCTTATGGCACCGCCCACAGGGACCTAGTGCTACTGGGGGCTTCTCAACTGGGGGGTCACCAGCTCCTGGGGGTCATGGACTCTGCTGGCCTCAACCTGGCAGTCCCCCCCTCCATGCAGAGCAGAGCTGTTGACACTCACGGCATGTTTCCTGAACAAAACGAAAGCTTTCTCCCTGACAAAAGTGCTAGAAGATGCTTTCACAGTGTAACAGTGATTTCATCGTGACCTTAAGTTCCTGGATGAAGGCCTGGGGAATAACCACCGCAGGGCCTGCCAGGAACCCAGGTGGATGGTGAGCATGAACATTTCCTTCACATTATTCAGAGGAGCCGCATCAAGCTCCCCGGTGGACGCAGAAACAATGGAGCTGGCGACAGAGCTCAGGCAGCCAGATGCTCAGAGATGAATGAATGAACTCAGAGCAGCCCCACCACGGAAGGCCTGAGACTTCCTGTCCCACTCTGAGTCAGGTCTGCCTGACGGAGGCCAGTCTAACCCACACGGTGGGGTTTGGAGTCTGAAAGACCCAAGAATGGATGCTGGGTCTGTTCCTCACTCCTTCGGGGCTTTGGGAAAAGATCATTAACCTTCGTAGGCTTCTTAAAAACAGGAAATAATCATTCCACCTCTCATGCCAGAATCTGATGCCTGATGATCTACGGGGGAGCTGATGCAATAATCATAAAGTACACGATAAATATAATGCCCTTGAATCATCCCCAAACCATCCACCCTACCACCACAGTGCATGGAAAAACTGTCTTCCACGAAACTGGTCCCTGGAGCCAAAAAGGTTGGAGATGGCTGGATGAAGTAACAGAGGTATGCAGAGCAAAGCACAGAGGCTGCGTATGACCATCACTTCATACATAGTAACTATTCACTCGCCCCCAAAAGACAGTGGGTCCCTGCCGACTGTAAGCAGTGACTGTGGGGCCAGCAGAGCAGCAGATGAGCAGGTGTGGTCCAGGGCCTCCCCTGTGAGGCCTGGGGGCCGAGCCCGGCTGGGTGGGCAGGTGAGGACCAGGATGGAAGGCAGTGTCAGAAGATGAGGCACAGGGGTGCTCAGGAGCTGGTGCAGGGAAGGAAAATTCCCCAGGAGAGACGGGAGACCTGCCAGCCTCGTCTCCGCTCCGGAAGCACTGTTGCTTCCAGACCTGGTTCACACACTTACTTTGAGTCACAGCTACTGTCCTTGACTGACCGCCCCAGAGCAGACTCCCTGTCCTTCAGGGTCTGCATTCTGTGGCCACAGGGTCACTAGGCAGCAGCTGCTCATCTATAGAGAAAAACAGGACACTCCTGGCCCCGAGGATGGCGGCTTTCAAAGAGGAAATTGCTGCCTTGGTCCCTGGGAGCCTGAAAACAATGGGGCCTCTTGCTGGCAGGAACTGTGCTTTAGAACTAAGTCAGACGGACACACGGACAGACAGACAGGGTTTCTCTCCAGAAACCAGAGCAGAAAGAGAACAGCTTTGGGCTCAAAGGAGACAGGTCGAGGGGATGTCAAGGTTGCAGGAGAGGTCACAGCAAAGCTGTGGTCTCTCTGGAAGTCAGGCTCTGTGTCTGCCCACGTCTAATACTTCCCCCCAGAATCCACTGGGAGGTTTGATAACGTGTAGTTAAAACCAGTGTTTCACTTCCTTTCCCTTTTAGGAAAAGTTGATAAGGAATGGGAAATTGCAGGACAGACAGTAGGTGATATAAATTAATGGTGAGCTTTCAAAAAAAAAATAACAGTGAAGTGTAAAATTATATATCACATATTTATATAATATAGAGAGACTATGTATGATATATAGAGAGTATATATAGAATTACATAATATAGAAGACTATCTATGTGCTAAGTCGCTTCAGTCGTGTCTGACTCTTTGCGACTCCATGGACTGTAGCCTGCCAGGCTCCTTTGTCCATAGGATTCTCCAGGCCAGAATACTGGAGTTGGTTGTCATGTCTTCCTCCAGGGGATCTTTCCAATATATAGAAAGACTATGTATAGACTGAAAAGTGTTAGTCGCTAAGTCGTGTCTGGCTCTTTGCAATCCCAAGGACTGTAAGCCTTTCAGGCTCCTCTGTCCATGGAATTCTCCAGGGAAGAATACTGGAGTGGGTATCCATTCCCTTCTCCAGGGGATCTTCCTGACCCAGGGATCGAACCCAATTCTTCTGCATTGCAGGCAGATTCTCCACAATTGAGCCATTAGGGAAGCCCCATATACATATATATATATGATACATAGAGAAACCATATACACATAGACTTTGAAGACCGTAAGGACTTGGTAATGCTTCAGATAGCATTCTAAATATCCCCTTCCCATTGCATAAAGTCAGTGAACAAACCTATTATTGGTTCTAAGTTAAAGAAAATTAACCTTGTCAAAGTGATTTATTAAACTTGCTTAGGAAAGGAAAAGGAAACCTTCAGGACAGAAAGACAGCAATATACTCCCCAGATTTGTTCAGTTACACAAAGATCTCCTATACATTTAGTGATTTAAAATTAACAAAGGGACAACAGGCTTTTCGAAAGAAAAAACCAGAAAGAAGCAATCTGTGTAATATTTTTATAGGTGGCCTTTGAATTACAGACCTGTTAGCTTATTCAAGTGTCCATCTCAAACAGACACTTATTTTCTTCTTGACAATCTCTAGACCTGTCCATCTTGGGACAGGCAAACTTTCAAAGTTCTCCCACTTTGCACACTGTTAAGAATTCTTTCTCCTTCTCCTGTGCGGCCTGAGTCGACCCTTCTCTGCAAGGATGTATAAAGCTGAATCACCTGCGATAACCTCTCAATAGGAGGGAGACTCACCCAGACTTGGTGCTCTGACTGCAGACGGTCAGGATGAGAAGGAGCAGCTGTCAGACAGGTGAGCTCCCATTAAGGTAAACACAGGGCCGTTCTGATCTCCTTTTATTCTAATTAAATCTTAATACTATTATGGGATGGGCTGGATCCATCCCAGACACATCTTTGCTGTAAAGGACAAATAAATATAAAGCCATCCCTTTATGACATATGGCTCAATAGGCTTTGACTGTCACCAACTACAATGATTTTAATAGATGATTAGTTCTATTTGATCATAGGTGGCTCAGACGGTAAAGGATCTGACTGCAATATGGGAGACCTGGGTTTGATCCTTCGGTCAGGAAGATCTCTTGGAGAAGGGAATAGAAACCCACTCCAGTGTTCTGGTGTGGAGAATCCCATTCTCCAGAAGCCATAGGCCATGCAGTCACAAAGAATCAGACGTGACTAAGCCACTAACACACTTTAGAAACAGCTGTACAAATAAACTCTTATAAAATTGGAGTCATAATGTCATCATGTTGGCAAGATGCCCACTCCTGATACAGATCAGAAAGTGAACAGGAAACTCAAAAAAAGTATGGTCTGTCTTAGGCCTGGGAGCTCCAGAAAAGGCAGGGATTTGAGATGGGGTGGATATGGTGCCCCTGGCAGGATCTCCCTGTACGACAGACAGCACAAGGTACACCTGGGAGAAGGTAGCCATATGAGGCCAGACAGCCAAGGGTCTGTATGTTCCTCAGCCCTGCAGGACACATGATTGTCACTGAAGCAACTGCTCTGTCCCCGGCATCCACAACCCTCTCATCCTTGCTCTTCCAGGAATGATCCCTGCGATGGATTGCTTGTGTTCCCCCCCCACCTAAAACTCCTATGGGGAAGCCCTAATGCCCAGTGTGATGGGATTTGGAAGTGGGGCCTCTGGGAGGTGATCGGGTTCAGATGAGGTCATGAGGCTGCAGCCCCCATGATGGAATTCGTGTCCTTGGAGGAACAGGAAAGGGTCCAGAGGGTCCTCTCTCCACCAGGTGAGGCCATGGCAAGAAGGCGGCCGCCTGCACACCAGGAAGAGGGTCCCAAACCCAAGCCCGCCAGCACTCAGATGTCCAGTCCCCACAACCAAGAGATCAACATCCAGTTTTAGCTCCCTGGTGGCGGGGATGATTCGGTTTCAGCAGCCTGAGCTAAGACAGCCCCACAGTCGGAAACCTAAGATGCTGAGATCTACCCACTCCCTGAAAACCCAGGCTGAAGCCCACTCTGCACTCTCGGAGCTCCTGCAGCAACTCCCATCTTCTGACACCACTGCATCCCATGAACTTGTATTTTCACAAGCACAGAATAAACACCTGATGGCATGACTTCCGATGCCCCCTGTGACTAAGGAGGGTCCCCTTAGTCACCATGCAGTGGCTGGGCCACGCCTCCCACTCAGCCTGCCCCGCGAAGCCCCCCGCCACCCAACTGGTACTCACATCCAGGGACTCGAGGCAGTACCAGCAGAAGGCATGTTTGCAGTTCTTACACATCATCTGGGCGCAGCCTTCGTCCCGCTCAATGTAGACCTTGCACTTGGGACAGCGCTTGATGGGCGCGTCGTCTTCGTCCAGCTTGAAAGCGGAGCTGAAGCGGGAGAGACCCCATCAGGCTGTGCTCGAAGGCTCCAGGGTGACCTGCTGGCAGGGGCCGCCCCAGAATCACGAGCTCAACTAGAGGGGCTGAGGTTGTGTGTGTGCTCAGTCGTGGGACCCTCTGCGACCCCAGGGACTGTCTCCCACCAGGCCCCTCTGTCCATGGGATTTCCCAAACAAGAATACTGGAGTGGGTTGTAATGAGGTCACTTGCTACTAAGTGAAATAAGTCAAAACCAAAGAATCTCAAACTCTGGAAAATAATCATCAAAAAAAAAAAAAACTGAATCAGCAACTGTAGGGGGAAAAAATGAGCAAGGTCAGCATAGATCTAAATTTAGATGTGTACAGACAAACCAAAGAAAACAGGGCAGAGGCTTACAAGGGAGGTCTCTGAGTGATGAGATTATGGTCAAATTTTATGTCCTTATTCATATATTTGTATACTTTCCAAAAGGTTGATAATACATGGTATGCTCTTTGTTATTATCAAGGAAAAAAAATGTTAAAAACACACACATGCTGATCACTTACTTAGATCTACTTGGCATCTGTACAAAATCGTTTTCCTGAGAGGTCTGGGCAGGCCACAGGGGTGAGCATGGACGGACTGAAGCCTGAGTTCAAATGCAGCCCTTCTGCACACAGGCTGGGTGGCAACCTCTCTGAGCCCCAGTTCTGGTTGGTGTGAGTGTGGCAGACGGGATTATGCATGAAGGGCACTGGGCAGGGCAAGCCTATGTGAAGTGCCCAGTAAGTGGCAGCGAGGGTTCTATGCTGCTCACAAAATGACAACCTAGGTATCTTTCTAGGTTTAACTGTAGAAGGACGCCCAGCCCATGCTGTTAAATTTTATGTCAGCTGAAAATGCACAGAGTCATCTGAAGAAGTGGCTCAAACTCACCGATTATGGGGTGAATTTGCTATATTGTATGAACCCACGGCATTTACCAAGGGGAACGTGATTCTCCACAGAACTGAGCAGATTATGCAGAACCTAAAGCATTCATAAGTAGAGATTCACTGAAATTGAGAGCAAATTCTGGCATTTTGAATGCATTCTGACTGTAGGACCTTCCACAAGCGTCATAGTGACTGTAAGGGCTAAATACATCATCATTTCACATGATTATCTGAGGACTGGTGAGCTTCCAAACAATTACACGTTTCCCTGCTGGCGTAGCAGTAAAGCATCTGCCTGCAACACAGGAGACCACCTGCAATGCAGGAGACGCAGGTTTGATCCGAGTCAGGAAGATCCCCTGAAAAAGGAACTGGCAAACTACTCTGGGATTCTTGCCTGGGAAATCCCATGGACAGAGGAGCCTGGCAGGATACAGTCCACGGGGTCACAAAAGAGTCAGACGCAGTGACTAAACCACCACCAACAACAAACGATGATACCCTTGGGGTCTTCCTAAGCTCGAGATGCTTGCACTGTGAGGCATGCACCAGTTTAACAGGTTCCGTTTCACTCATTAGTACAAGGTGACCAGGAAAGACATGCTGGAAGGTACCTGGTCTCCCCGGGAAGAAAGGTGATGGGCATGGTCTCCGGGCAACCCTGGCCAGGGTGCCAGCTGGCTTTGCAGGCAGAGCAGAACTCCGTGTCACAGGCTTTGCACTGGACTAGCTGGGGGGTGTGCAGCCCCATCTCCTGGAGCTGGCACACCGCCTGGCAGGTAGACGCCGGGCACCAAGTCCGACAGGGGTCCAGGAGCACCTCTGACACAAAGAGAAAAAACGGGCAAGTCAGAGTCTGCAGGACCAGGGAACTGGCGGGGCTTAGGACAGACGGACATGTCAGTGCACAGCTTCTCATATTTAAGGGAGAAAAGAAAATCAAGGTCAGACATAACATGCCCTTCAGGATCTGGGACCCACCTGAGTGCCCCTCCTCCCTCCAGCCACTCCCCAGTCCCCAGCCCACTCGCATGGGGGGAGAGCAAACCCCCAAGTACCCCCAGAGTCCTCAAGGCTCCGGAGCCCCATCCTGGAAACCCCACGCGCGGTCCAGCCAGTGCCTCCTGCCCCCACCTGCCTACCCTGATACACAGCGTTGCCACAGCAGCCCATCTGAAGGCTCACAGCCTCAGGCGGGGTGTGCTGTGGGCACCCCAAAATGTTGCGTAAGGATGGAAGGATAAGACGAAAAGGAGATGGCTGGCTCTTCTTCTCATCAAAGGGCGCATCCGCCTACAATGGTTTCCATCCCAAATTCACATCAAAGCCCTGAGCTAAGCACTGTGTGAAATTCATTCTTCGACAGCCGGTTTTCCCTCTGAAGTGGAGCCTGATTTAATGAAATTAGTGAGAAAGCTGATTTTGAAAAACAGGACCGTGTGACACTCGCATGCCTTCACATCTGCGTCCACATCTCACATTTCTTTAAATAAAGGGTCCTGAGCTGCACCCCACCACCACCACCACAGTGAGCCTGATGACAGGTCCCATGGGGCCTCTGTCCAGTGTGACTGGACTCTCAGTGCTGGATGGCAGGAGGGAGCACCCAACTGGAACCCACACGGATGCTGATGCCAGGCCAAAAGGCAATGAGGCCAAAGGATTACAGGGTGTTTGCAAAGGCCTCCAAGTCGGCCAGTGATTTGCAAGCTGTTCCCAGGGTCACTCTTGAGAAGGAACAGACTGTATTTCGCTGTGAACCTAGAAGCAATGAAAGGCTCTTCTCGGCCATTTGACTGGCCAATGCCAGAGTGGGCCAGTTCACCCACATCAAAGATGGAATGTGTAGACACTGGGACCCCCAGCAGGCTGCAGCTGTCATGGGCTGCAGGCGGGCTGGGCTGCCCCTCAACAGGCATGTGTTTGCCACGTTCCCTGAACTGGAAGCCAGATTCAGCCCTCAAGTTCCTGTCGGGTACCAACAGACTGAAAACCACCTTATCATCTAATTCTGACAGTGAGTTATTTCAGTCTTTAAGGGCCACGAAGTCTCCATCCAACTACTCAGCTCTACTTCGGTAGCACAAAGGCAGCTGTGTTGATCTGTAAAGGAGTGTTTCAATAAAACTTTATTTACAATGCCAAGCCAAGGGCCGGGCAGATTTGGCCCACAGCCATGGTTGGCTGACTCCTACCCTAAAAAGGTGAATTAATCAATAGCACCTAGGGGCTTCCCAGGTGGCTCAGTGGGTAAAGAATCTGCCTGCAATGCAGGAGATACAGGCAGATGCAAGTTTGATCCCTGAGTCAGGAAGAGCCCCCAGAGAGGGGCATGGCAACCCACTCCAGTATTCTTGCCTGGAGAATCCCATGGACAGGGAAGCCTGGTGGGCTATGGTCTCTAGGGTCGCAAAGAGTCGGATACGACTGAAGCAATTGAGCACAATCAATAGCACAAAAACTATCAAAACCGGTAGGTCCAGCAGAAGGTTTAGAAGACTTGCTAATACAAAGGAACTCTGGCATCCAGGAAAATGTGATACTTTTTCATCGATGTTCATGATAATAAGGTAAAATCTTCCTGAGGCCTCAGTGGTGAGTGAATGTGTAAAACGAGGTCTTGTCATGAGCTGAGTGTTTGCTTTTGTAAGACTGTTTCTGGCTGTCAGATCCGAGGAGGTGGTTTTGTGGGGAAAATGCCCGCGTGTGGGGACAGCGGTCTGCGGGTTCCCGGGCTGAGGGGGCAGGAGAAAGAAGGACGGAGGGATGAACAGTGGCCTGGGGCACAGGGGGGAGGGGGAGGAAACGCCAAAGGCCGCTCCCCCAGAGTGCTGTGCCTTTTACCTGGTGGCCCTCCCCCGCCCACACCTGGATTTCTCTACCAGCAGTTCGGGCTCCGAGCTGGGTGAGCCCGGACCTGCCTCACCTACATCATGGGGCCCCTCCACAGGCACAGCCCCCCAAGGACGGCACCACAGGATGTGGCTGCTCAGCCTGCAAAGATGGCAGGACGCCTGCAGATAAGCTACATCCTCCGCTGGGTCGGCTTCCTGGCTGACTTGACAGAGTGTTCAGTGCGGGTCCACCCTTGCCCCTAAGGGGACACCAATGCCCAGTTCAGGTCCTTCCAGTCCCCACAGTGCCCCCTTCCTGCTCTCAGCAGCCTGTGCCATGAGGAGGGGACTGGCTTTCCCAAGGTCTCTTCCTGCCTCTTGCCACTGGGCAGTATCTCCTGGTCACTCCTCTCAGCGCCGCACATGTAGCCCTGATTATAGGATGCGACGCGCAGCAGAGGAGACCTAGTTAGGGTTTCCATGGTAACCACTCGCATCATGTGACTTGTGTCTTCTTGGAGCTGTGAGAGGGCACTGCCCATCCCCATGGGAGAGACTCCCTGCGGCAGACAGAGGGCAAACACTGAGCTGAGCTGCCAGCTCAGAATCCCTCACCCTTAGTGCTGCCGGCACCCCCCATCCCGGCTCTGCTCTCGGATGTCTATTAAATGTCTACAATATCCCTCTGCTGCTGGAGTCAGCCCGCTGGGTGTGCAAGATGGGACACGACCAGTAGGAAGATCCACACTGGGCACCAGCACAGCTTTTCTTTCCAGGATGTGTTTATGCATACATATCAATGTCTGTCTGCCTATCTACATATTTACCTATCCATCACATCTATATATTTATATATACTATATATACCATATATATACTATCACATCTATATACTATACATTAGATACACTATAGCCAATATGTTATAAATATACACATTTTATCTAGTATGTATACATGCACATATTTGTACATACTATATTTTCAAACAAAGCAAGAAGTGTATTTTCTGGCACAAGATGAAGAAACAAATCTTAGCTCCCCTCTCTCTGACATAGATATATAAATAGAAATAAACTAAGTCCCTAACAGCCCTACTCATCAAAAAGCCCAAGACTCTGGTAAAAGGTGTTCTTCTTTCTTAAACACAATTGTCCTTTGAGAAACACGCTGTGCAAGGCAGTGGGTCCTCCGTCCCTTCTCATACCGCTCCAGCTCCCACTGCCCCGGAAATGTAAATAAACACTGCAGCATGGCACGGTCACTGTCCAAAGAGGAACTCGTGTGTAATGCCATGGGGCATGTGAGCAAGTGATGGACCTTCCCGGGAAGCCTGAGGCTCCCAGCTTTGGGGGTCTTACAGCCGGCAGACGAAGTGCTCAGAAGAGTCCTCCTCCCAGAACCTCCCTCCCAGTGTCCTGCTCCGCAAGGACCCTGGCTGGAAGACTGGGGATGCTCTGGTTAAAATAAGGCTCTGATATGAGACGTGCAAATTGAGAGAGTATTGGAAATGTGACCCTAGCACTTTTTAGTAACTAAATGTTGTCGGGAGGTGATGCAGACTGTCACTTTTCCAGCAGTCACCATTCTCATTTGAAGGTGACTTCGAAGGGAGAGAGCAAATTGAAACCTGCTTCACTGATCCCATCTAGAATTTCCTCAGTTCAATTCAATTCAGTCACTCAGTCGTGTCCAACTCTTTGCAATACCATGGACTGTACCACACCAGGCCTCCCTGTCCATCACCAACTCCCAGAGTTTACTCAAACTCATGTCTGTTGAGTTGGTGATGCCATCCAGCCATCTCATCCTCTGTCATCCCCCTCTCCTCCTGCCTTCAACCTTTCCCTGATGCTCTTCACATCAGGTGGCCAAAGTATTGGAGTTTCAGCTTCAACATCAGTCCTTCCAATGAATATTCAGGACTGATTTCCTTTAGGATGGACTGGCTGGATGTCCTTGCCATCCAAGAGACTCTCAAGAGTCTTCTCCAACACCACAGTTCAAAAGCATCAATTCTTCTGTGCTCAGCTTTCTTTATAGTCCAACTCTCACATCCATGTGACTACTGGAAAAACAATAGCTTTGACTAAAAGGACCTTTGATGGCATAGTAATGTTTCTGGCTTTTTAATATGCTGTCTAGGTTGGTCATAACTTTTCTTCCAAGGAGTAAGTGTCTTTTAATTTCATGGCTGCAGTCACCATCTGCAGTGATTTTGGAGCCCAAGAAAATAAAGTCTCTCACTGTTTCCCCATCTATGTGCCATGAAGTGATGGGACTAGATGCCATGATCTTCATTTTCTGAATGTTGAGTTATAAGGCAACTTTTTCACTCTCCTCCTTCACTTTCATCAAGAGGCTCTTTAGTTCTTCTTCACTTTCTGCCATAAGTGTGGTGTCATCTGCATATCTGAGGTTATTGATATTTCTCCCGGCAGATTGCCGGGAGATGATTCCAGTTTGTGCTTCATCCAGTCCAGCATTTCTCATGGTGGACTCTGCACATAAGTTAAATAATCAGGGGGACAACATACAGCCTTGGTGTACTCCTTTCTCAATTTGGAACCAGTCTATTGTTCCATGTCCAGTTCTAACTGTTGCTTCCTGACCTGCATATAGATTTCTCAAGAGGCAGGTCAGGTGGTCTGGTATTCCCATCTCTTTCAGAATTTTCCACAGTTGGTTGTGACCCACACAGTCAAAGGCTTTAACATAGTCAATAAAGCAAAAATAGATATTTTTCTGGAACTCTCTTGCTTTGTCGATGATCCAACTCACGTTGGCAATTTGATCTCTGGTTCCTATGCCTTTTCTAAATCCAGCTTGAACATCTGGAAGTTCACGGTTCACGTAGTATTGAAGTCTGGCTTGGAGAATTTTGAGCATTATGTTGCTAGCGTGTGACATGAGTGCAATTGTGCGCTAGTTTGAGCATTCTTTGGCATTGTCTTTCTTTGGGATTGGAATGAAAACTGACCCTTTCCAGTCTTGTGGCCACTGCTGAGTTTTCCAAATTTGCTGGCATATTGAGTGCAGCACTTTCACAGCATCATCTTTTAGGATCTGAAATAGTTCAATAGCTCACTAGCTTTGTTCTCAGTGATGCTTCCTAAGGCCCACTTGACTTCACATTCCAGGATGTCTGGCTCTGGGTGAGTGATCACACCATCATGGTTATCTGGGTCATCAAGATCGTTTTTGTATAGTTCTTCTATGTATTCTTGCCACCTCTTCTTATTATCTTCTGCTTCTGTTAGGTCCATACCATTTCTGTCCTTTATTGTGTCCATCTTTGCATGAAATGTTCCCTGGCTATCTCTAATTTTCTTGAAGAGATCTCTAGTCTTTCCCATTCTATTGCATTCCTCTATTTCTTTGCATTGATCAAAGAGGAAGGCTTTCTTATCTCTCTTTCTGAAACTCTGCATTCAAATGGGTGTATCTTTCCTTTTGCTTTCGCTTCTCTTCTTTTCACAGCTATTTGTAAGGCCTCCTCAGATAACCATTTTGCCTTTTTGCATTTTTTTTTCTTGGGGATGGTCTTGATCACTGCTTCCTGTACAGTGTCACAAGCCTCTGTCTATAGATCTTCAGGCACTCTGTCTATCAGATCTAATCCCTTGAATCTATTTGTCACTTCCACTGTATAATCCTAAGGGATTTGATTCAGGTCATACCTGAATGGTCTAGTCGTTTTCCCTACTTTCTTCAACTAAGTTGAATTTGGCAATAAGGAGTTCATGATCTGAGCCACAGCTAGCTCCCAGTCTTGATTTTACTGACTGTTTAGAGCTTCTCCATCTTTGGCTGCAAACAATATAATCAATCTGATTTCAGTATTGACCATCTGGTGATGTCCATGTGTATAGTCTTCTCTTGTGTTGTTGGAAGAGGGTGTTTGCCATGACCAGTGCATTTTCTCAGTGACTGGCTATAATCAATAGCCATGTTTCAGGTCTAATGTTTTCATATTCCATTCAGACAGGTCTCTGCTCCTATTAAGTCCGAGTCCTTTTTGTATTTTTTTGCTGCTTTGAACATAACGCTAGCAAAATATTCTAAAGTGATAGCTTTGAGAGATATTTTTTTAATCTAAGTCAAGTTGGGTTCATTACTATGCAAAAGAAAAAAAAAATCTTCTTTGACTAAGTCAAAGTACAGAAGAAATAACAACAGTTAAAATTATTAGGTAGGAACATTTACCCAGCTGCATTTTTAAATTCAATGTCATAGAAAGTTCATTTTCTTCTAACCCAAATAACTGCCAGTTTCTGTCAAGATTCCCTCTGGAAAATGTTTTCAGAAGAGGCTCACAGCCTCAGAAATCCAAATTAATCAAATTTATAGCTCTACATACCAACTTTTGTGTCACATGGCCATATATTTAAGCTATAAACTGCCCCAAACCAAAGAATATATGGCATTTCAATAAATAAGCTCTTGAGAACAAATTTCAGTGTCATCAGAATTCCTGTATGATTTTTTTTAGGTTGGCCACACGTTACCTTTTTTTTTTTTTGCCTTGAAAAGTAAGTCTCAAGAGGAAATGCAGCTATCTTTAGCATTTCTTAAAAAAAAGAAGGAGAAAAAAACTTTCCACATTCAGCTAAACAAGGAGTCTCTGGACACACTGCTCTGGTTTATTCCACATTCCATTCCCATCCTGACAATGTTTTCCTGTAAATACAAAGCCTGGGGTTGTGCTCATCTCTCATGAATGCCCAATTCAGGAGACCACTAAGAACCCATCCAGGAAGAGTGGGGAACGGATAGTAGTTGCTCGATAACCCACCCGGAAATTTTAGAATCCAGATACAGTATCTTCACAATAAAGTCTTACATACAGAGCGTTGTCTACACATGTCTGTTATTCTGCTTCTTTTCAGATGAGCCCAAGGTCCAGAGAGATAGGAAAATAAGATCAAACAAAATACCATCTTATGAATCCGGCATGGGGCTTCCCTGGTGGCTCAGACAAGTAAAGAATCTGCCTGCAATGTGGAAGACCTGGGTTCAATCCCTGGGTCCGGAAGATCCCCTGGAGGAGGGAATGGCGATCCACTCCAGTATTCTTGCCTGGAGAATCCCATGGACAGAGGAGCCTGGAGGGCTACAGTCCATGGGGTCACAAAGAGTCGGACACGAGTGAGCGACTAACACACACACACAGGAACATGGCTTATTTCAGCCAGCAAAGACAAAGATCCATCCCGGACAACCAATGTGTCTTAACACTGGAGCAGCCTCGCTCCAGCCAGGAGGAGAGGATGGGACACTGTAGGGGTGAAGGGGGGACCTGGTCCATGCCCTTGCACCCACCAGAGATGGAAACTGGGGCACATTAGTTAGCCTTGTGGGTGTCAGGCTAACAGGCAACCTTGTTGGGCTGCTGTGAGGCTTAGTGAGACAAGACCCCAGCACCCACCGGCCCTGTCGGCGTGCAGCAGATAGACAGTGAGGGCAACAGACCTGTGGTCAGGGTGGTGACTATCACCATTCCACCCTGCCGGACCTCGGGACTTCCTTCCAAGCTTCTTTCCAAGGCTTCCTATCTTTTAAATTCTGTGACGGCCTAAGAATTAGTCCTCAGACTGTTAGGCCTTAAGGTGGCTGGAGAATAACGCTCCGTGAGGGTCTCTTTAAACCACTCCCATAATCCCAGATCCCTAGAAGCAAGCTGTTCCATGGATCTTTCCTGCCACCAACAAGAACCCCCCAACAGTGGCCATTCAACTGTGAGCTCTGCAGAAAACTCAAATGACAGCCAAACCTCAGAAGGCTAATTTTCAATGTTTTCACGTCCACTGCATCCAAATGATGCACAGTGGCATCCACCCGAAGCACTCCCCCCAGTTTATACACCGGATTCAATCACAGGAGTCATAAGTGGCTGCAACACTGAGGCACCTACCTCTTTCAAACTGTAGCTTTTTGTATCTTTGCATAATTTCAGCTGCCACCATGCACTCAATCTAAGGGAAGAAACAGAAGAAAAGGGACTCTAACCATCTGAGGGCTAGAACACAAGGCCAGGTCAGCCTGGACAGAGCCTAGGACCCCCGACTCACTGAGGAGCCCCCGCAGGTGCACCCCGATTTCCCCGGCTGTACGTGCCTCATTCTCCTGCAGGTGGCCCTGTTTGGGGCAGGCAGCATCTGGACAGCTAATCGCAGTTTCTAATCCTTCTTTGATCAAGAGCTCCACATACTGTTTCAGGCACTGAAAAAAAACAAAACACAGAGAAGTATCTGTAAACATCTTCCTTAAGGCTGAAGGAGCAGCGATGCATTAAAAAAAAAAAAAAAAAAAAAAGACAAATCAAGCACATTGTTACAGTACAGTTTTTTTGTATTTTTGCCCTGTAGTCCGTAGCAACGACCAAATTAGAGGTTATATTCACTCGACAAATATTTGCGGGGTACCTCTGCTGCACTAGGGCTGAGGATGCAGTTGGGTCCCTGTGCCCGACCTCGGCAAACACCACGCCAGTGTGCCCAGTGGGAGGAGTGGGCAGGCAAGGGAGGCTGGGGACCCGCACTCCTCAAACACACACCAGACGTCAGGGTTCTGCTCGGTCCCCTGAATGCCACTGTTTCACGTGGCGCTTAGAATGCTTTCGCAGGAAAGTTATGACCATACCATCAATCAGGTGTGAAAACTGAGACCCAAACAAGGAACCGCCAGCTTCCCCAGACAGCAAGGGCAGAGCCCAGACTCCAGCTCAGCCTCATCTGCATCTAGGCCGCCCCTGCGCCCCCACCGAGAACCCAGGTCGAGCTGCCCACCCTCCTTCAGTGACCTCTCATGCAACGGGCAATGATTGGCTACCACACCCCGCCCCTTGACTTGGCCATCTGGCTGAACATCTGAAGTAAGTCAGAAAAGTCAGTAGGAGACACATCCCAGAGCTCATGCCAAAGTGAAGTGGCCTTTTCCAGGGCCGGTCCACTCCTGCATTACTGTCTGCTGGTCTTGGAAATCCAATGCTCCCTGAAAAGCACTTTTTAAATGCCAAGTAGAAGAAAAGTGACGGTCTTCTCTAGGCAAGGTCACTGCCCGACATGACTGAGACAGACGCTGAAGAGCTGACATCAAATGACATCAGAACTCAAAGAGGATGAGAAACCGGACCTCTCAGTGATGGGAGCACAAAGTGAAATGTCTCTGCAGCATCTCCAAGTCCACTTCCCATCACAGCCCAGGCTGCAGAGCTACAGAGACACCTGGAACCCCGGTCCGTCCAGGCAGAGCTGAGGATAGGTCACGTGATGGGCTCAGGCCACAGCTCTCTGGACAAGAGAGCAGAGATGCCCTTCCTGCTGGGCTTCTGCGATGGTAAGAGAGAAAGGAGGGAAAGTCACCTGGCGCGATTCCTGATGCACAGACCAGCTAAGTAACAGTGGTAGCTGTTATCTGCTGTGTGTGTATCTTATTGGTGTCTTACAGACATAGGTGTAAAGAATATCACAACCTTAGCAGCAAGATCATTCTTTTACTTTTTTATAATTAAATCTGTCTAAATCGAGTCTCTGGGGGACACTAGAAGGCCATAAAGTGATAAAACGCTGAAAACTCTCATAATATTGTGCAGAGAAGTACACAATGAGAGGAAGCTGACAAAATACAACAGTTGACACTGGTGTGATAGGTACACTCAGGGGACATTTCTGACTCTAAACATCACTGTGCAAGGACTTGCATGTATCAACAAGCAGTGCGTCATACCTGGGAAGGGCTACCTGGGGGGTGAACATTCTATGCCGCCAGCGGGCTCTGCACAATCTGCAAAATGACTGTTTCTAGAAGCATCTATTTGCATACTATATAAAAGGGATGGGGACTTCCCTGGTGGCTCAGTGGAGAAGAACCCGACGATCAATGCAGGAGACACCAGTGTGATTCCTGATCCGGGAAGACCCCACATGCCACAGAGCAGCTAAGCCAGTGAGCCACACTCCTGAGCGTGTCCTCTAGAGCACGGGGGGCCATAACTCCTGAAGACCACGTGCCCTACGGCCGTGTCCCACGACAACAGAAGTGACCACAACAAGAAGCTGGAACACCACAACTAGAGAAAAGCTCGCGCAGCAACGAAGACTCAGCACAGCTAAAAATCAATTAATTAGTTAAACTGAAAAAAAACAAAAACAGAGACTAGCAGAGAATGAAAGCACCTTGAAAGGAGAGAGCAGTGAGGATCTGTATCTGACCAAGCATCCATGGGAAACAAGTCCAGTCTTCTTCCAGAGAGAAACCGGGCCAGGACTCACAAGCTGTGATTTTCAATCTAATAGCAAAAAGATGTCTTGAAATGAGCACCCGAAAATGCCAGAGAAACCTCGGTGAAAATAAATATACAGGACAGAGGCAGACACTGATGTATTCCCGACTATCGTATTAATTACAGCTCTCCGTAACCGAAGGCCTCAGGACTCTGCGTTAATCACCACCTGTGTTAGCCAACTAAACAAGATTCTTAGGAGGTGTTAATCGCTCCCCTTAGACAGAGGAGAGAACAAAGCTCAGGGAAGTCAGAAACAGGACAAAGTAGGGGTCTGTAAGTGGAGGAGCTTGGCTCAAACCCACGTGTGCCTGACTCCGAAGAGGTGGCGGTTTTGTGTTTTCAACTCTCGCCTCCTTCCTCCCCAGTCAAGAATTCTTTCATCAGCAATCATTTCTTACTTATTTTCTGTTACCTTTTAAGTTTTATAATGCGTAAAAAGAATTGTATGCATTTCAGACCAGCAAAGTCTGAGTCACCCCAGGGTGTGTCTCTCTGTGTCCCTGATGCTTGGGTGCCGGGACCCTCCAGGACATCAAGACCCCCAGTTCAGTTCAGTCACTCAGTCATGTCCGACTCTTTGCAACCCCGTAGACTGCAGCACGCCAGGCCTCCCTGTCCATCAAGACCCCCAAGGCCCCCCCCAAAGACGCACTGTGCTGAGGTTTCGGGGGGGTCTCCCCCTGGGGAGGGGGATCAGGAAGGTACCAGAGGTGGAAAGCTGGCCAGAGGGACAAGGCCTCTCAGGAAAGGGGCGTCCACTGCACAAAGCACAGGAGGATCTGGGAGTGGGGAGGCGGTGTATGGAGAGCTGCAGAAAGTTCCAGACTGTTCATTCTCCACTTTCTTGCCCAACCCTTTGAAACCTGGGTCCAAAGATGCGGAGGGGGGCCTACTGATCCACTGGGACCCACGTCAAGCTGCCCAGTGCAGAATCTGCAGGAAGCCTGAACTTGGTCTACTTTCTCCGTGGGAGGCCCGTCGGTTACTGATGATGCTAACAGCTGGGAGAAACCCCCAGAAACTGTGCTCAAAGGTGCCCGAGTGGCTTCTGCTTATCAGGGATCCGTGTTTACAAACAGCCCATGCAAGCAGATCTGAACAACGGCCGTGGGACTCCCGGGGACCAGGTTCAGGCAGCCAAGATCCTAGGACCACTGCCCTGGTGGGAATGTCAGCGAACCCTCGTGCCAGATGTGAGCCTGCATCCCTCTGAGGCCCCCGGACTCCCATAGTGCGGAAGGAAACAAACCCCGAGGACAGAAAAGGATGCTTTGGCAGCTAGGCGCCCACACACATACCACGAGTTCTGCCCGGCCCCCACGGCCTCACTTAGGGAGGGTCTGCTTACCCCTTTCCTCTGCTAGGAGGCAGGCTCTTTGAAACCCAGGCTGTTTATCCTCCCAGGCCCTGGGCCTGATGGAGTGCTGGTGAAAAGCAAGGCCTTAACAACTCGGCAGGAGAGACAGAGGCTGACAGCTGGGGTTGGGGGTGAGTGGTCCGAATGCAGAATAAGCTGACACCCGCACAGATGTGGACATGGACACGCATCCGTGCAGAGGAGGGGAGACCTGGGGTGGGGACCTCAGATCACTGCCAGAGAGCTAGCTGGATGGGCACCCCGGGCCCCTTGGCGGGCAAGGAGGGCAGACTCTTCCTACAGGGCTGTCCTCAGACGGCTGGAGCCACCGCCTGGCACAGCGGGCGAGACAAGGAGACTTCATGCAAACCTCCCCCACCCCAACTGCTGCCAGGGGCTGGAAACCCGAGCAGACCACCCAGCAAGCCCCACCGTGTATGTTCTGGCCGCAACACCACTCCAGGCTGCAGGGATTGACTTCACCCAAACCAGGGACTCCAAGAGATGAAGGCTGCTTTTGTATTAATAAAATTTTTAGAGGGAAAAGAAAAAAAAAAATCAGATTTACTTTCTACAAAAAAAAAAAACCCCAAAACTCTCATCTATGTGTACTCTCAGTCCGGTGGTCTTGCCAAACCACCAGCAAGCTGTCTCCTGGACTCACCTCCCCTGAAATCTCTGACCCCTTGGGCGCTGAAGCTCAGGTGGGCCCCACAATTGGGGTAATGTCGACGCTCAGCCCCCCGTGTGTCCCTTGGGCCTTTCCCTCAGGGTCCCTCAGGGTTTCCAAGAGTCAAAACCCAGTCAACCGCTGGAGCAGGAAAATGACTTTCCCTGCAGGCAGTGTCCCTGGTGGAAGGACACACGAAGGAGGTCTCACTCCGACCCTGTGAGCCTGCACCCACCAGCCTCTCTCTGTCCACGCGGACGTCTTCCCACCAAAACCCTGCCAGCCCACCAGTCCAGACTGGGGTGCCCATCCTTTCCACAGGCCCCCCGATCTGCAGCTTGGTGTCTGCGCACAGCTGACCCCACAGGCGGGGGCAGATGCAACCCCTTCTGAGGCCCTGCCGCCCCGGAATGCCCCCACCCTTGGGGGAGGGCGTGTGACCACGGGTGCACAGAGACACGGGCTGAGTCAGTCTGATGGACAACGCTCTCCTTCAAAAGCACTGAGTCGACAGTTCTCAGCTGTGAGTCTGTCACTTGCTGGGATTTTCCAGGTCAATTAAACCAGCAGGCACTGGGCACCCGCTTCTCCTGAGGGTGGCACGGGGAGCTGTGATGGTGGCAGCAGGACGTGGGTGGCCGTCCGCGCCTCACCACAATGAACACAAAGAGGCAGACCGGCCAACCCAAGATGCGGATGCTGCTCATTCAATATCGCCACCCAGAGAGGAAGTTATCCATCCCAGGGCTGGGTCCACCCAAGGCAGAGAAACTCCAGGAGACGGTGCACAGGTGTGACAGCACATGGAGTTGAGAAACAGATCAGGTGGTCCTGGGGACTACCCGAAGCCCGGGGGGTGGGGGACACGTGAAAGCCCCCCAGAGCTGAGCCGAGCAGCAGGTGTCACCTATGGAAGCCGTGGGTTCCAGGGTGCCAGGAGTGGATCCATATCACCATAAGACGTATAAGAACCTGATCTCCATGTGTGAAGATGAACCTGACGGGCCAGAATGACCAGTCCCAATCAGGGCCCCGGGGCGGGTAGGGATCTGGGCCCAGCCTCCGCCCAGCCTGAAGCTACACTAGGATCTGAAAAACCAGCCATCAAATGTGGACCTGCCTTGGGAAGCCCTGCTGGTGCGGTCACACACCTGCTGGTAAAACGCAGGAGGATGCCCTTTGTTTTGGAAAGAACTGCCCTGTTCTGAGAACTAGGCCATAGCCACAGGGACCCGGAGGACGAGTGATGCCTGACCCCGGGGGCCGGACTCAGGGTGATGTTGGGAGGTGACCAGGAGGCGACAGCGGGATATTCTATGGACGAGTTGGGCCAGCTCTGATGATCTGGGAGCACACTGGGACCGAGCTGGGCCTTCCCCTTGCTCCCCTAGCCTCACAGAAGAACATGAAGCTGAAGCTAACGCCTTCTGCTCATCCGCAGAGACCAAACCCGTCTGAAGCTGCCAGTCCCCAGCGTGCTGGCCGAGAGGCGGAGCTCCTAGTGGGCAGGCGCTATCCGCGCCCGCCCACCCCCGCCCCCAACCCCCGCAGGGAGGGTGCTCTCCTCGGGCTTCTGACCAAGCTGCAGGAGAAGCCCTGCGTGCAGGACACAGTCTGTCTGCTCCAGAGTAGTGCAGGATCAAGAACGAGCAGGTAACCCGACTACATCTTCATCACGAAGACCTCCCGGGGGAAGGGAAGACAGGAGGGGTTGTGAGGAAGTGAAGCTGCTCGGTCGTGTCCGACTCTTTGAGATCCTTTGGACTATAGCCCACCTGGCTCCTCTGTCCATAGGATTTCCCAGGCAAGAGTACTGGAGTGGGTTGCCATTTCCTTCTCCAGGGGATCTTCCTGACCCAGGGATTGAACCCAGATCTCCCACATGGCAGGTAGATGCCACCGTCTGAGCCACCAGTAGAAGGGGTTAACATGCAATAATTCAGGGAGCCGCAAGTTAAATCAACAGTCATCCCTTGTGTGGATTTTCGGGGCTTCCTCTGTGTTCTCGGGCACCCAGAGTGTCCCAGGGTGGGTAAACAGAGGGACACGGCATGTGGTGCTCAGCAAATCTCCCAAACCGCGATGGTTATCTGAGTGCATCTTTTAGGACAAATGTTCCCTGGGACACACGGCTGGGGAAAGCTGCTCTTTTGGATCCCTGCAGTTCTAACCCTGAACTCAGAAATGAGCTAAAGGGTTATGAGCCTGCAGACAGCCTGCTACAGAGCAGCTCCTCCACAAACATTCCCAGAGCCTCGGGGTGAACTCCATTCAGCTCCATTACACGGGTGAGGCCCATGAGGGCGGCGGGGTCGCAAACAGCCTGCATTGCAGGGTGCTGATGCCCGACCCAAGCTCCAGGATTTCTCTGGACCCCTTTCCTCCTCGAGGTCAATCTTCTTCTGCCCCAAAGCCTGTAATTCTTGGGTCGTTTTTTATCTTAAGAGAGCCTTCCTGCAGCCGTGCACAACTCCCTGTCTTCACTCTTCTCTTCTCAGGTCTGTCCCCAAGAAAAAGACATAGGCACTTCTGCTGGTGGGGGGCCCTGGGGCCTCCACGAGGGGATGGGGCCTTCCCCCGCCCACCCAGTCTGTGGACACGCAGGTGTTTCCTGCGCTTCAAGCCACACGGAGCTGCAGACACAAGCAGGCCTGGTCTCAACATCTTAATTTTTAATAAATGGTTGTGGGGAAAAAAAAAAATCAAAACCATCCCCTGTTTCTTAGTGCTCCCAGCAAGCCCCCTGTGAGAAAACAGTGCTCTTTCCCTCTCTTCACAAGCTCTGAGTTAAATTAAGCGTCTGATCTGAATTAGAGCTGCTATCTGGTAGAAATAGGGAACGAAAACGACAAGGACAACAAATGAAAGGCGGGGTGAAACCACGGCGGGGCGAATGAGCGACCTCACAGAGGAGGAGAGCTGTGGTCCCAGGAGGCCCTCCCCACGATGGCATATTGGGGGCGACAGGGAGGGGCTGGGAGCTCGCTCCCGGGCACAGCTGCACAGGGAAGCCAGCCAGTTAGCTGAGACTGGAAAACTTCCCTTCAGGCAAGAAAAGAGGCGATTTCGCATAAAGGGGATTCTTTAATCCAGCCAGACGTGGCTGGACCATTCCAGTTCACCCTCCAGAAATGAAAACGCTCTGTGTTCTTAGGCTGGAGGTCTGTCTGTCCATCCACCTCCCCCGGGGCCCTCTGCCTCCCGTCCTTCCCCAGCTCAGAAAAATGCCCCAAAACAGCTTCCCGTGCTCCAGGTTGAATTTCCTTTCCTGGGGCGTCAGTGAAGCAACATTCCTTGGCCACCAAGCATGCAGCTGAGGCCAACTCTCTGCAGTTCAATCCAGCCGCGTTACCTGATTATCTATCAGGATGATGAGACAGCATCACCGACTCAATGGACACGAATCTGCGCAAACTCGGGGAGATGCTAAGAGGACAGAAGAGCCTGGCGTGCTGCGGTCTGTGAGGTTGCAGAGAGCGGGACACGACTGGGCAACTGAACAACAGCAATCACATGTCCTGCTGTAAACCGGGTATTTGGAGCAGAACTGTGCCCTCAGGAAGCCAGGGTCTCGCATAAAAGGAAGTCAGATACACAGACTTGAATGACTGCAACCTCTGTCTCCTTATCCGTAAAATGTAGATGATGCTACCAAATGAGCCTACGTTTCAAGGAGATCAAGAGACAAACAGAGCAAGGGGCAGTAAGGAAGAAGCCTCTGGGGAGGCGGCTGTGAGGGGACAGAAACTAACCAGGACATCTGAGCAACACACAGGCAGGCCATCCGCAGAGTTTACTTGTAACAGTAACTTTTTTAGTTTTTCACAGTTTAAAGAAGAATTTTTTTTTGGACTTTTTTTTATTTAGGAATTCCTTGAATGGGAAAAAAATAAAATAAAATTCAATGAGACAAACTGAAAATAAATCTTATACCCTCATTTTTCTTTTCTGATGAGTAAAACGTTGGGCCTGAGTGAGGCCTGATGGGAACAGATCTGCAACCCTTAAGTCCCATACAGTCTTTGGCTCAAAATGATGCTGGCTGCATCTTCAGGAGATTCAAGTGTGATTTCCACACTCCCATGGGAGGGGGGCTTGGGGGAGAATGGATACACGTGCATGCATGGATGGGCTGCTTTGCTGTGCATCTGAAACTATCACAGGGGCTTCCCTGATGGCTCAGCGGGTAAAGAATCCACCGACAATGCAGGAGACATGGATTCAATCTCTGGGTCAGGAAGATCCCCTGGAGAAGAAAACAGCAACCCACTCCAGCGTTCCTATCTGAAAAGTCCCATGGACAGAGGGGCTACATTCCAAAGAGTCGCAAAGAGTCAAACACGACTGAGTGACTAAGCATACTGACGTGTATAACTATCACAACATTGTTAATCAACTATACATCAATATAAAATAATTTTTTTAAAAAATATACAGAAACAAAAACATCCTCTCCAGTTTAGCACTAAGGCGGTGCCAGCTGACACACAGAGGCGACTCTCCTGTGAGCACAGTCACCAGGACGGCACCCTGACCATCTCAGGCACGCCATTGTTTAATTAAATTGGACACAAGCTACGGTGCAGATTTCTTTTCCAGAAAGGAGCGTGCACACCATGTCAGGGTTTCTCAGCTGCGTTCCCAGCGTCTAAGCCTCTGTGTAACTGATCACTTCTGCACCATGGGCACCTGCAAAGGAACTTGCCCGGGGAGCCCGACGGACTCAAGAGAATCCTTCCAATAAAACTGTGTAACAGTGAGGGTGACCCTGCATGCTGCCTCTAAAACAAAAGCAAAAGGCTCATCCCGAAATCCTTTAAGCCGGCGTTCCCGGCGAGACCAACCAGGGTGCAGAAGACGCACTGGCACTGCGAGATGGTCGTCGTCTGCTCCGCCGGGTACTCCCCCAGGCACAGCTTGCAGGACACCAGCGGGTCCAGGGCCACGTCCCAGGACGGCCGGCACGCGCGTGCCGCGCTCATGGCAGAGCAGTCTGAAATGAGAGAAGCACAGGCTGTCAGATCTGCGTGGCCGCCACGGAACCCAGGCAGGGCCACTCCTGGCTGAACCCGGGGCCCCGGGGCTGGCCGAGTGACCGTGGAGGGCCAGAGTTCCATAGGCCTCATCAGGTCCTCCGAGAAGTTTTAGCTAGAGGCCCCTGATCTGGTCTGTGGGCGATGCTTCCTCTCCTGTACTGATGGTAATATTCCTTCCCCGTATTGATGGTAAAATTCCTTTCCCGTATTGATAGTAATATTCCTTTCCATATTGATGGTAATATTCCTTCCCTGTATTGATAGTAATATTACTTTCCCATATTGATGGTAATATACCTTCCCCATATTGATAGTAATATTCCTTCCCCATACTGATGGTAATATTCCTTCCCCGTATTGATGGTAATATACCTCCCCTGTATTGATAATAATATTCCTTCCCCATATTGATGGTAATATACCTTCCCCATATTGATAGTAATATTCCTTCCCCATACTGATGGTAATATTCCTTCCCCGTATTGATGGTAATATACCTTCCCTGTATTGATAGTAACATTACTTTCCCGTATTGATGGTAATATACCTTCCCCCTATTGATAGTAATATTTCTTCCCCATATTGATGGTAATATTCCTTTCTTATATTGGTGGTAATATACCTTCCCCCTATTGATAGTAATATTCCTTCCCCATATTGATGGTACTATTCCTTTCTTATATTGGTGGTAATATACCTTCCCCCTATTGATAGTAATATTCCTTCCCCATATTGATGGTACTATTCCTTTCTTATATTGGTGGTAATATACCTTCCCCGTACTGATGGTAAAATTCCTTCCCTGTATTGATGGTAATATTCCTTTCCCATATTGATAGCAATATTCCTTTCTGTATTGATGGTAATATTCCTTTCCTGTATTGATGGTAATATTCCTTTCCCATATTGATGGTAATATACCTTCCCTGTGTTGATGGTAATATACCTTCCCCGTATTGATAGTAATATTACTTTCCCGTGTTGATGGTAATATACCTTCCCCATATTGATAGTAATATTCCTTCCCTGTATTGATAGTAATATTCCTTCCCCATATTGATGGTAATATTCCTTTCCCGTATTGACAGTAATATTCCTTCCCCATATTGATAGTAATATTCCTTCCCCGTATTGATAGTAATATTCCTTCCCCATATTGACGGGTAACGAGGGATCCACTCACCCCTATCCTTCCTTCCATCCCTCTGATGGGTGTTGAGGAAGACAGCACCCTACCAATCAAGCACCCAGCCCAGGAGGGCAGGACCTCAGCAGGCCAGCGAGAGAAGCTTTTGTTAAAATAGTTGTTGATCAGGTCAAGCTGTTCTCTGCTGTAGGAACATCACAGGGAAGCCAGAGTGTGAAGCTCTGGCCTCAATGCTCTGTGTCCTCTGGGTGGAATGGTCTTCCCAAACCATTTCTATCCTCACTGCCCAGGTGTCAACTGACCTTCCAGAAACAGCCCATGCAACACTGCCTCCTAAGAAAGTCATGGAAGACTGTCTAAACTGTGAGCTTCAGGGAGGCGGGGCCTTGGGCAGGCTTGTTTGCTTCTGTGGGTCAAGTGCATCCAGCAGTGTCTCGGGTGAAGCTGACACTACACAGACACACGGATAAACAGTCCTCACCTCCCCAGCCTCCCCGACATTCTCCGGCCATGTCCCCCCTGGTCTGTGCTCCCCCGACAGTACGCATCTTCCTATTACTATGTTCACACACTGATCTCCACTGCCCGTGGCTCGAGGGGGCAGAGAAAGGATCAGCCTCCAGCTCTCAGCTCAGCTCTGACCCACGTGGCCTCCATACCTGCCTGCTGATGGGTCAGATGCTTGCATCCAGGGATGTGGCTTCTCCCATCCCTGCCCCTGGCACTGGATTTAAGCCTTAAAGACATTTATTTTTTGCCTGCGTTGGTAAGTATGTGCTTTATTCTACCAGCACCCCTTGCTCCCCAAATTCAGAACTGAGAAAGATTCATATAAATTTCACATAAAATTCCTGGCCATTTGAACTCTTACCACTTGCTATCCTAATCTCAGGACCTAAACTGATTTAGACAGCTGGCATCCTTTCCTAAGGAACCTCACTGTCTGAAGTAAGGAATGAAAAGGTTTGGAGAGAAAGATACATCTGCATTGCCCCCAGTCTGTGAGGTCATGAGAAGAGGGTTTGTCTCGTTCAACTCCACACATACAGCAGAAGACTGTTTGCATGTGTGCGTGGTAAGTTCCATCAGTCGTGTCTGACTCTTTGCAACCCTATGGACTGTAGCCCACCAAGCTCCTCTGTTCATGGGATTCTCCAGGCAAGAATACTGGAGTGGGCTGTCATTTCCCTTCTCCAGGGGATCTTCCCAATCCAGGGATAGAACCCGCATCTCTTATGTCTCCTGCATTGGCAGGTGAGTTCTTTACCACTAGCGCCACCTGGGAAGCCCGATAGGCTGTGTACGTAATGACAAAGATACAACACATCAAAGGTTAGAAAAGAAGACAAAACAGCACCAACCAATGACCAGAATGTACACAAGACGGCTCTCGAATCTTAGAAAGTCTCAAAGATATATGAGATATATGAGATACTGAATACTGATACCCACCTTGGGGTATTCAGTTTCAACTCAAGAACATTCTTTGCCAAATAAAAAGCTAACTGATGACACAAGGGAGAGTTTAGGATTACGTGTGAAATCAGTGCTCAGGCACTTGGGAAAAACTAGCAACCAGCCTGGGTTAGAATTCTCAGAAGAGGAGAACTTCGCAGGGGAGAGGCTTGAGTTTTAAGGGGAAGTTGCATTTCCTATAGTTGTGAAAAGGGGGTGGATATCAAAACAGGAGAGAGAAGTGTCCAAGCATCTTTCACCAGATAACGGAGATGACACCACAGGGACTCTATGCTTCCAGGGCCAACAGAACACCCATAGCTAGTAGGGTGCTGGGTTACCTGACCACAGTCAGCCTCAGTCTGCCCATCTGTGTGATGGGGCCATAACCTCCACCTCCCAGGGCTGGTGCAGCATTAGGAGAGACTGTATAAAAGACCTGGCACACCTGGCAAGGTTCAGTAAACCCTCTCTCCCCTTCCCCTGCAATGCCTCATTTAGCTGTGAGAAACACTGGTGATGCCAGTCCTTTCTACAGTCAGGGACTGGGTGTGACCACCACCTGTGTGAGTTATTCCGATGGTCACAATGTGTGCATGTGTATGCTCAGTCGCTCAGTCATGTCTGACTCTTTGCAATCCGATTAACTGTGGCCCGCCAGACTCCTCTGTCCATGGGAGTTTCAAGGCAAGAATACTGGAGTGGGTTGCCATTTCCCCTTCCATGAGATTGATAGCTTACGGTGAACGAGGTCAGATTGGTGATCTCCGAAGAAGAAGATTTAGGTTCAGGACCAGGGACCAGGCTTGATCACTCAAGAGCTTTTAGGTAGCAGTTTAATTAAAGTGAAAGCGGAGAGAGGACAGAGACATCAGAAGGGGGATGGAGAGTGCCCCACTGGCTAGTCTTATCAAGGCCTTATATACTTCTACGAGACCCATTCCCACAACATACATCTTAAAACAACCAGATTAGAACTAACAGTAGAAAGGTCTCGCCAGACTCACCCCACAACCTACATCTTAACAGGATTACAACTAACACAGAAAGGTCTCACCAGACCCACTCCCATAATATACATTTTAAGATGACAGTGTTAGTCAGAAGGTTCTTATTAAGGAGAAACATGTCCTTGAGCAAGATACATTGTTATATTGACTAAGACAAAGCAATGTAGAAAAAAAGAAAAAACATTTGTAGTTTTCTCCTCCTCAGGAGCTTCGGACCCCTTTCTCCTCCTTGGGGACCCTGGACTTCTTATCAACCTACCTAGGAATTGACTGTCTCAGGATCTTCCCGACCCAGGGACCAAACTCACATCTTTTGCACCTCCTGCACTGGCAGGCAGATGCTTTACCACTGCGCCACGTGTTAAGTCCAAGGGTTATGATACTTTTCTTAGAAAAGAGAAAAAATACACCCTCTTCTTGTGTTTTGACAGTCATAGTTCACCGGGTATCACTAAGCAAATATTTAGTTAGGATGAAGCACTGTGGGTTCCAGGCAGGGCACTGGTGGAGGGAAGGCACTGTGACTTGGGGGAAGAGACCACACGATGATCTTGAAAACTCAGAGGATATAAGACACAAGGACACAAGACCCAGGGTGTGAGTGACGTCAGGCTGACAGCAGCAGAGGGGACCCTGATCTGGGAGAGCTCAGACAAGCAAGGGGAATTACTGAATTCCAGCTGGAAAGGGCTTTGGGGGTGATGTCAGAAATCAGAATTCAGACCAATGACTTCTTCCCAGGTCAATTAATATCTGAGAGCAACTTAGTCTGAAGTAAGTGTAACTTCCATTGTTAGAAGAGAAATCTGAAGTGGTCTGTGGCTAAGAATCTGCCTGCCAATCCAGGGCACACGGACTTGATCCCTGATCAGAGAAGATCCCACATGCCACAGAGCATCTAAGCCCATGCACCAAAACTACTGAACTGGTGCTCTAGAGCCAGGAGCTGCAACTACTGAGTCCACGTGTCATACAGCCCCTGCTCTGCAACAAGAGAAGCCACTGCAATGAGAAGCCCACACACCGCAACTACACAGCTAGAGAAAATCCGCATGCAGCTATGAAGACCCAGTGCAGCCAATTATAAATAAATAAGATTGTAAAAGAAAACATTGAAAAGAAGAAGACAACTCTGATACAAATTCAAGTAGCTTTCAGAAGGGCTCGAGTCTTCCAGATAATTAAAACAAACATGATAATTTGAATTTAAGTCAAAGGGGCCAGAACACTTAGTTGATTTGAGGGGTCATTCAGTAATCTGGGGGGTGCAGAGGGTACCAGAGTCAAGACTCCCTCACTCCCTGAGTCTATTTTCTTTTGTAACATTTCCCTGCACCTTGAATCTATGCTCATTATTATTATTATTTTAATTGTCCACTGTTGTTTGGATCCTGGGATCATGGGCCAAGATTTTTTTGTTTATATTTCCCAGCACCTTCTTTTGTTTTAATCCTTAATGTCTCGTAAAGCTCACAGGACGAAGCACCGACTATATTTTGATTAAGAATGTTGTCGTTGTTCAGTAGCTCAGTTGCTCAGTTGTGTCCAACTCTTTGTGACCCCATGGACTGCAGTATGCCAGGCCTCCTTGTCCTTCATCATCTCCCGGGGCTTGCTCAATGTCCATTGAGTCAGTGATGCCATCCAACCATCTCGTCTTCTGTCATCCCCTTCTCCTCTTGTCTCCAATCTTTCTCAGCAACAGGATTTTTTCTAATGAGTTGGCTATTGGCATCAGGTGGCCAAAGTATTGGAGCTTCTGCTTCAGCATCAGTCCTTCTAATGAATATTCAGGATTAATTTCCTTTAGGATTGATGGGTTTGATCACCTTGTTGTCCAAGGGACTCTCAAGAGTCTTCTCCAACACCGCAGTTCAAAGGCATCAATTATTTGGCATAAGAATGTTAGCTAGGTCCTAACAGGGATCACAAAACTTTATTGGAAGCATTGAGAAATAACTTAAGACTGGAAGTGTCCCCAAGAGGGCAGAGGTTGCTTAATTGGCTTTTCTGTCCTGGAGAGCTACGGACAGGTGGCAGTGGACACTGTCTGCAAAGTCTGGGGCCCAGATTCTGCAGGGACATCACCCACTGAGCAGTGGATGACACAGTATGTCACCCAGAGTCCTGGGTTCAAATTCCTGTCCTGCCACTTGGTCATGTGACTTTGGAGAAATTTCTCAACCTCTATGAACTTTAGCTTAGTTTTGTTTTGTTTTTCCTCTCTGTAAAATCTATACACCATCACCCCCCCATGTACAATTGTGAAGAGTGAGTGAGAAATAATATATTTAAAATTCCTGGGACCTCTGCTTAGTAAGCAGAGGTCATCGTGCTATGTCAGATTGAAGAACCTGAACATTAACCAATGGGAACGAAAGTGAGGAGGGAAGCTGAACCGAAAGATGGACTCAGGGTCAGGAAGTTCACGCTGATGGACCCAGATTACTTTGGAAGAAGGAAACAACCCAAACATCAGAAGCCTCCAACTTTATCATCTGCTGCGCAGGCTGCAGTAAGGCTGGACATCACCCCAACTGGCAGAAATCGGGAGCTTAACCCTTGTACATCGTCTTGAAGCCCACAGTCCCACCCTCACACACTGCCTTTCACCCTGGACCGCAGGTCGCCCCTGGCTGGTCCCTTCCTAGACGACTCACTCTCCTGCAGCTTGGTGCCTTTCCTCTTTATGGCCTGGCCAAAGACATGATTCTCAGTCCAGTGCACAAGGATTGACCTCTTGCTTCCTTTCTTCCTGGACCACGATTTCCACTTGACCTGAGACAGCGCGGCCTCCCACTGCCCTGGGCACAGGTCAGCCTTGGCCCCTCACCTCCATGCCTCCTGATTTAGCCTTGGAGCAGGTCAGACACGATTTCCTGGCACCTGGTCAGTATTCTTTCCTCCAGAGTAGACACTCTCTGAAGTGAGCTCATCATCACGATTATTAAGAGGGAACAGCAATTGGGCATATTTTATCAAAAAAAAAGTTACATTGTCTAAGCCCATCACTACCTTCCCGACACACAGGATGGGCTGAATATGACCTTGCAAACACTGAGCAGCTGCAAACTTGAAATAGGAGTTGGCAAAGAAACTCACAATGCACAATACGAGCAAAAACAGTCTTTGTTTTCCTAATGTGAATGTCAAGTCGAATGAAACAACAAACTATTTTAAGAACATCTGGTCGATTATAAGTATTATTCAATCTAAGCAACTCAAAATGTTTATAAGGCAAGTCACTCATTAAGCATGACGGGGTTATGCAAAGAGGATGCCTGGTGAAGAGAGATCTACAAGGATGAAAAACAGCCAGAAGGGAAAAGAACCCACTGAGGGAGACAGTCTTAAAAGTATGGTGTGGTTATTTGGCCAGAACCGTCCTAGCCCTGGGGCATTCCAGGTGGCTCAGTGGTTAAGAATCCATCTGCCAATGCAGGAGACAAAAAAGACTCAGGTTCAATCCCTGGGTTGGGAAGATCCCCTGGAGGAGGAAATGGCAACCCATTGCAGTATTCTTGCCTGGAGAATCCCATGGACAGAGGAGCCTGGCAGGCTACAGTCCAAGGGGTCCCAAAGAGTTGGACACGACTGAGCGACTAACACATCCCTGCCTCGGGCTTTGGGGCTATGGATTCTGGACGTCCCTCTTTAGCTTCCATCACCCCTTCAAAGTACAGCAGTGAAAGGGAAGCCAAACCAGGTGCAGCCAGTCACACCCACTCTTTACTCTCAGGGCCCCCTCCAACAAGCCCTGCTGCCCTAAAGCCGACTGAGGTATGTCCATGTTCTTCCCCGGCAGAGGGAGCAGGAGAAGACATAGCAACCTGAGTCTTCCAGAGAGTCCCCATTGCAGTGAATCTGAGAACCACTGGTCTGCAATTCCACAGTATCGCATCGCCCCAGGCACCTTCCAGCCGGAAGCCCATGGAGGTAGAAGCTCAACACACGATTGACTCTGAAAAGTGCGGCACTGCGCAATCTGTGTCTGCCAGGCACCAGGCTAGACTCTGTGTATGGACCTTCCTTTATTCTTTGCCATCACTCTCTCTGGGGAAGTGAGAGAGGATCAGGGAGGAGGCAGCCCCCTCAGCAAGCCACAAAGATGATGAGTCAGTTCGCAGGTGTAACACACGTGCCTCTGGTGAGGGCCGGAAGTCATCACTGGTGGAGGCTGTGCATTGGGGGAGGAGGGGCAGGCGGGGGCTATGCAGGAACTCTGTATTTTTATCTCAATTTTGCTGTGAACCCAAAACTCTTCTGTATGGTAACTCCCTAGAGATTTGCATCAGTTTTATACATCTAAAAAGTCAAATCTGTTCATCTAAATCTAAAAACCGAATCTGTTCATCTGACTTGCCCTAAAATAAAACATTTATTTTAAAAACTTGTTTTTATTTAAACTCAAATAAGCCTATTAAAGGGCTTCCCTGGTGGTGCAGTTGGTAAAGAATCTCCCTGTCAATGCCAGAGATGAGAGAGATGCAGGTTCGATCCCTGGGTCGGGAAGATCCCCTTGGGAAGGAAATGGCAACCAAGTCCAGTAAAATTCTTGCCTGGGAAATCCATGCACAGAGGAGACTGGAGGGCTACAGTCCATGGGGTTGCAAGAGTCAGACACGACAACCCTATTATTAATAAAATGCAGAGTCAACTGGGAATATTTTAAGTCTAAAATTTTAATCTAAGAATGTGTTTTCCCCAAGCAGCAATATTTTTATTTTTAACTTTTTTTTTTTTTGGAATACAGTTGATCTACAGTGTTATGTAGGTTTCCGGTCTGCAGCAAAGTGATTCATATATATGTGCATATATATTCTTTTTTCAAATTCTTTTCCACTACAGGTTATTATAAGACATTGAGTATAGTAACCTGTGTTATACAGTAGCTCCTTGCTGGTTATCTATTACTACTTGTATGTGTATGTTAATCCCAAACTCCTAAGTTATCCTTCTCCATCCCCTTTCCTCTTTGGTAACCATAGTTTGTCTTCTATGTCTGTGAGCATATTTCTGTTTTGTAAATAAATTCATTTGTATCTTTTCCTTTAAGATTCCACCTCAAACAATACTATTAATTATGATACTAAAAATCAGAGGCATACGGGATTAACTATAATTGGGCAGATCAGTGTGTATATTTTTAACTATCCAACCCCATGTGGGCCTTGAGATGCTAATGAACGCAGTAACACTCCAAGAAGCTGTACTACAAGCTGTCTTCACTGGACAAAACACAAACCATGTTCTCACAAGCACAGCCACACAGCATCAAGGTTAAAAAGAAAAAAAAAAAAAACACTTTAAAATCATTTCACTGTCACAGGCTCCGCAGTATTCAGACAAAGGACAAGGGGCCCACGAAGCAGGGAGCGTGCTGGCCTGTCCGAGTGCACTCGGCACAAAATGAGGTCTTAGATTCATTGAAGAAACAGCCGCAGACTGCCCTGTGCAAGGAAGGGTGTCCAGGCTGCACGTTGCTGAGGGGACACTCCGTGGTCCACGGGTACCTCACAGCACTCAGGGTGAGGACACTTGGCTTCATGTAACCTGGGATCTTCTGTCCAGCTCCCTCCTGCCTCTGAGAGATTCTGACCATTTCACAAGCGCTATGAATTCACCTCTGTTAACAGTGGCTCAGAAGCTTCTTTGTGCTAAAGCGTGGATGGCTGAAGGGAGCCAGTCATTCCCCGGGAAGCAGAGCCCCTCCCACTTCATTTGCTGCCCCGATCCTGTCCTGAAGCCTCCCCCGGCGGGGTGACTCCCTTGCCATGCTGCCCCACCACCCACGTCCCTGCCAGGCCTTGTGTTTGAGAAAGGTAAGGTGTTGGAGAAGACTCTTGAGAGTCCCTGGGTCTGCAAGGAGATCCAACCAGTCCATCCAAAAGAAAATCAGTCCTGAATATTCATTGGAAGGACTGATGCTGAAGCTCAAGCTCCAACACTTTGGCCACCTGATGCGAAGAGCTGACTCATTTGAAAAGACCCTGATGCTGGGAAAGATTGAGGGCGGGAGGAGAAGGGGATGAGAATGAGAGGTTGGATAGCCTCACTCACTCGATGGAGATAAGTTAGAGTAAACTCTGAGTGTTGGTGAGGGACATGGAAGCTTGGTGTGCTGCAGTTCATGGGGTCACAAAGAGTCAGACACGACTGAGCGACTGAACTGAACCATGTTTTTAAAATATCTGTATTACTTACAATTAGTTAATAAAAGTGATCAAAGTGGGTTTAAAAAGCCGACCCAGGAATGGGAGCTCTGTCCCTTTCAAAGGTCCCTGCACAGGTGATGGGGAGAGGAGTCCCTTCCTGGAGCATCTATTACTGGGCACCGAAGTTCACAGTGTGGGGTGGGGGCACGCAGGGGAGGGGTAGAGGCTCGGAGGTGAGCAGAAGAGGGGCTTGAAGGAGCCGTTTCCTTCGACAGAGCAGCCCGCCCCTCCTCCAGCCCCATCTCAGGGCCCTGAGTCTGCACTTCTCCTGCCAGAAAAAGTCTGGGCTGGTCCTAGGCCAACAGAGCGCACCTTTCTGCCACCGCCCAGGGTTGTGACAGAGAAGGAACCCCTCACGGACACGACAGAAATCCGGCTGAAGGAGGCCTCAGAGACATTTCCAACACTGGCCAGGCTCGGGCCTAGACACCCTCCCTCCAGGCCTGGGCAGACCTGCGGACTTGCTCCCAGGAGCTGTATCTCTCTCACCAGAGGCTTGTCTTCGGAAACAAGTGGCCGAGAACGCACTCTTTCCCTTCTGAGCCGGACAAACACTCTGCAGGAGAGCTCAAAGGGTCCCCGCAGCTTCCTCCTCACAGTCTGCTTCCCACAGATGCCCCGCCCAGCCCTCCAACCTCCATCCTGGAACGGGGTGCAGCAGGATACCCAAAGGGACTATCACTCCCACTGCGGACCACACACTCCAGCCAGCAGCAAGCGACGCTTTAAAAGCCAAACACAAGGTCACCGCGTGTCAAGGCTGATGGGGGTCAGCATCATGTGTCCTTTTAGGGATGATTTCCTTACTCCCCGCTGTTTAGGGGCCTGCTCAGAGGTCGAGTGGCCACCCCACCCCGCCCCACCCAGAACCTTCTACCTGGTCATACACCAACCCGAGTGCACCCTCACCACACTCTGCCAGGGACAGAGTGACCCCTTGTCTCCACTCCTGTTTTTCAGACAAGGACACACAGACAACAGCACATGTCAATACATGTATGATGGAGCACGACCAGCATGGGCCACCCCCTGCTCTCATCCGTCCCGATCACCCTCTGCCAATCAAAGGGCGGTGTTTGGGGCACAGGCGTGTCACCTGCGTCCTCCAGCCCTTTTAGTCAGTCCCGGGTGATGAGAGGTGGTCGGGGAGCAGCTCTGTCCAGTTCAGATGGGAGCAGGATAGACACAGGGCTGTTTCCTTGCAGGTGACCAAGCAGAGGTCTTGTTGCTATGACAACGAGCCTGGGAAAGTCCTGGGTATGGAGCTTGTCAGTCCTTTGGGTTAACAGAGCAGGACATCATGGAGTAGGGACCATGCAGGGGCATGGACACAGGCCTTTGTGAAGATTCTAGAAGCCAGGGTTCTGGTGTCAGCACCACTGCCCACTGCCCACTGGACCACCCCCGGGACCTGTCCTGGACCTTCCCAGGCCAGCAATCCTCATCTGAGCTCTGGCTGGGACGTGGCCCCAGGATTCCCCAAGCCTTGAACCCTTCCATCTCCACCCACCTGGCGAGAAGCCTGGCTTCTGTGTCTACAGCAGCAGAGAGGGGCTTCAGGGCAGTGAGGATACATCTCAGAGAGTGAGCTAGAGGATAAAATAATCTCTTGAAGGATCAGCCTTGAAGCCACAGATCCACCTGGAAGCTCAGGCATGCCTGCGGCTGGGAGCCCTGTCTGTCCATGAAACCAACAAAACAGTCTCTGCCTTCCCTTTCTAAGAACTCTCCGCAATTCCACCTCCAGTCCTTCCCCATGGCCATGCCTATGTTTACACTCAAATCCCTCCACCTACTCAGGAGCAGCAGTGAGCCAGCTGGCATTAGGTTTCCCTAAGGATCTAAACACTGCTCTAGACTCCAGATTACAAGAGTCAGAGGCACTACACACACAGCGCCTTTTCTCTGGGCAAGCACCTGCCTTTGAGGATCTCATCATGAAGGGAAAGCGATCCCATAAAGGTGGTGCTAGTGGTGAAGAACCCACCTGTCAATGCAGGAGACGTAAGAGACATGGGTTTGATCCCTGGGTCGGGAAGATCCCCTGAAGGAGGGCATGGCTACCCACTCTAGTATTCCTGCCTGAAGAATCCCATGGACAGAGAAACCTGGAGGGCTACAGTCCATGGGGTTGCAAAGAGTTGGACATGACTGAAGTGACTTAGCAAAACATGCACACAAAAGGTATAAAATGACAGGGAATCTGTTCACAGGCAAATGGAATTGCCCTTTTATCAATATTGAGCTGCAGATGGTTTTAGCTTCCCTGACATACTTTAGTCAAAAAATTAAGCAAAATCTGGGACTTCCAAATACATAGAGCAGATTTCTTACTGCATCACTCCAAGATCTAAGTTTCTTCTATCAGGTTTACTTGGATTTTGTCTTTGCTTTTTAAGACCAGATGAGAGAAGGGGGTATTTCTAAAAACATAGAAGTAAGTGGATATGATAAACTCCACACAGGTGGTAAGAGTTGATGACAGTGAGGACAAAATATCTGCCAGGTTCTCTAAAGACAAAAGCAGGATGACCGGTGACATGCCAGCGAGGACTCCTGGGTGAGGCTCAAAAACAGGAAATCCCTGCCAGTATCATCCATGAGAGTGGGTTCAAGGTCAGGACCAAGGCCAGGGCCCAACAACCACATCCTGGAAACGTCGCTTCAAGCATGCGTAACCACGAGCAGCCCTCCAAAACCTCCTGAGACTCAAAGACAGGAAGAGACAGAACTCGAGGTTTGGGCCCTGTCTCTGCCTTCACACGTGACAGCAACATATGATGTCCAGAGGCTGGGTGCTGCCTGGACAAGTCAGCTCTGAGTGCCCTGTCCGTGGTGCCCCAGCTCATGGACACCCGCGGGCTCCTAAGGATTTCTTCTAGAAAGACGGTAGCAGGTGCAAGCGAGGCAGCCCAGCACATGCCCTCAGCGTCCAGGAGACTTCTTGTGAGAAAGTAAACAGGAAGCTTTAAATTCCGCTTCTCCTGTTAGGAGCATGCCAAGGAAGTAGCTCACACAAGGACCAGACATGCAAAAGTGCAATCAGCTCATGGTCTGAGCCTCTGTGTCCTTAGATCTGGAAGAAGTGACCTCTGACATCTAGCAGCACAGACGTGGGAGAGACGCACACCTCCCACGGGAAGAGCAAGAGGGGTCCTCACTGCAGGGGACACTGTAACACATCGATGACAAGTATCCCCCCTAGGCTGACTCCACACTCTCATTTATGCCTTTGGGTATACTCAGGGTTCACTCTTAATCACCAGTAAATTATAACCTGCTGCGCCTCGAGACAGGCAGAATCCATGTCATTCTATTCCATGTGGGCTCAACTATACTCTCAGTGTAATAACTGAGTAATGTAAAACTGATATTTCAACCTAAGAATGTTGCAAGTGTTATTTTTTGCACCTAAAAGCATCTTTTTCATCACTGGGAGCTATTAAAGGTCTGGGAACTCTTAAAGGACCCCTGTGTTTAGAAAACAAGAACTTACAAGTTTAGGCTTGTTACACAAGCCTAAATAATCCCATGCCAATTCATCTGTATGACAATTATGACACTAGTATCACAAACCTTTGTTTTCCAAAACCCATGACCTATAGATCAACACATCGTTCACCATCTGATCACCTACATAAAACTGCCTGCATACCATCCCCTCTGGTCCCCTGCCCCTCTTGATGTTGCCCCAGGAACTGTCTACAAGCACGTCTTCATTTATTTATCATTTCCTTCCCCCTAGAACATAAGTTGCATGAGAACAGTGGGTACTATCAAGCAAGAGTTTAAAATACCTACCCAAAGAAACATATGGCTGCATTTTGTTCTTTGCTTTACTGTCAACTTAAATAGGTAGAAAAAAACAAAACAAAAATACTAGCTTCAGTGGGGCATTATCTATTTCATTGGAGTGAAGAGGACAGACCTATTTTCTGATCAAACAAGGCTGACTAGCATCTCTGGATACCCCTGTGATTAGCTGCGATGTTTCTGAATACCTGTTCAAAACCGCTTTCTATTGTGTAGCTGGTAACCAACATATCGGAGACAGGAAGTCAGCTCAATTATCTTCACGTAACAGATGAAGCGAAGAGGCTCAAGAAGGATAAAACCATTTGCCCAAAGTCTCAAAGAGTAAATCCAGGCTTCACACCCAGTCTCCTGACTTCCCGAGCCACGTTCTCTTCCTGCACCAACATCCACACTGCCCTCGGGTCCACCGAAGGCTCTCACAAGCCCATGGCTCGGACGGTTGATGGGCTGGTGGGGGCTCCCAAGAGCCTGTAGAAGCCCCTCTGCCTCTGTCTGCTGCACAGAAATGCCAACTGCCAAGGGCTTCCCTGGTGGTCCAGTTGTTAAGAGCCCACCTGCCAATGCAGGGGACATGGGTTCGCTCCCCGGTCCAGGAAGATCCTGTGTGCTGTGGGCAACTAAGCCAGTGCATCGCAACTACTGAAGCCCGCGGTCTACAGCCCCGCGGTCCGCAACAAGAGAAGCCTCCACAATGAGAAAGAAGCCTGCGCACCGCAATAAAGCACGTCTCCGCTCGCCACAACTGGAGACAGTCTGTGTGCACAGCAACGAAGACCAGTGCAGGCAAAAATGAATAAACTAAACAAAAATAAAATGGTTTTTAAAAAGCCAATTGCTAACTTGGCTGTTCCACCTTCTTATGACAAAAGAGGCCACCCTCTGAGCGGAGGAAAAAGAAAAAGGCCACTGATGTTTTAACCTAAGAATGTTGAAACTGTCATATTTTTTACCTAAAAACATCTTTTTCATCACCGAGAGTCCTCTGGTTATGAAATGAGGCGTCTGGTCCCCACGAGGGTAAGGACAGTCTATCGAGATGGCAGAGATTCAGAAATCAATCCAGAGCTCGATTTCCTTGATGAGACAATGAGTCACAATCTCACAACCTCCTCTGTCCTCCCCGGGCTCAGTGTCGAGACACTGTACTTTCTAATAATTGGGAAAAAAAAACCAATCTATCATCCTCCTGGTCTCCCAGCGTCTCTGTGAGGAAGGCTGAGTCGTCAGTACGTCCTTGGACTTGGACAGGACTGAAAACCAGGGGTCCAGGGGTGTGGCCAAGATTAGGAGGTCAGGAAGAGTCGCGCTCCATCCCACCCAGCTCTGAGTCCCCCTCAATCCCCCACGTCAAGCTGCTGTCTCAGCCCACGCCCACCAGTCTAGAGCTCATATTCCAGCAGGGACTCAGAGCACACCACAGCCACTGCAGTCTCACTTTTCTGACTCTGGCTATAAGGAGACCCCAAGCGCCGATGGGCTTAACTGATGAAGACAGAGAAACCCAACAACAGAAAGACGGGATCAAGGCAGTGCCACGAACCCCGTCTCATCCCTTTCTTGTTCCAACAGTTCGCTCATCGCCTCTCTCCAGCCCATAGTGAGACACCACTGGGGGCTCTGTTAGATAGAAAAACCACAAAACTTACTCAAAATTAGTTCTGACATGGCGACAAAGATCCCCCGCAGGTGCAGATACAAGAGTTTTCATTTAGAGAAGATTCACGCAGAGAGAAGGCCCCAGACCAACAGGGCCAGGGCTGTGCCTGCAGACCTAACTCACTGTCTCCCAAACACACAGCTTTGTTGGAAGCCCACCCATGAGGGAATAGGAGGTAATCAAATAAACTGACGCAATCTCCCCTGCAGGGAAACAGAGATGCAAACTTCCAATTATTCCCAAGAAAACACCAGCTTCCAAGGTGGGGAGCATTCCTGCCGGGAATACCCATAATAAAGCAAGTCTAGAAAGTGTATTTATTTCCAGCCCTGGGATGGAAGCCTGACTTGGACTCCCAGGACCGGCGCCCGGTGTCCCTGTGCGTGGAGCCTTCCTTCGCAGAGAACAGACATGAGGAGTCTGTTTCAGGGAAGGACCAAGTTGTTGACATGATAATGGGTCTAAAGGGACTACATTCTCTCAAGGATGTAAAACTCTGGCCACTTGAGAATCGTTAGTATAGAACTACAGCATCAACAATAACAAGACCCACTAGGTCCAGCCAATGTTTTCCTCTTTCTTCGGTTATCACAGGACCCCAGGGCCTGGCATCCAGGGTCATCAGCCAGCTTCCTGACAATCCAGGAATGAGCAGGTCCAGGTGCCCCCGGGCCGTGGAAGATCACTGACATTCTCACCCACAGGCGCCCACGTCTCCTTTCCGGTCTGCTCACCACTTATCCAGAGATGCTGAGGGATGAGGGGCTGGGGAGCTGTTTCTCTGGGCTCCGCAGCAACCTTGTGTCTGCAAGACGTCTTGCTACTTCATCAGGTCTCGCTCTCCTGCTTGAAAACTTCTGACCAACCCCCAGCAGCGCAGGAGACATACGAGCCCCTCAAGCCCACCTGAACACACACGCTTCCGTCTTCTCTTCCTGCCAGTGCCCATCAGTGTCTGCAGCGTAATTCGCTTGTTTCGTTTACTCTCTGTCGCCCTGTCTGGAAGACACGTTCCTCAAGGAAACTGATTTTTCACTGGCTTTGCTCTCTCTCGGATCCCACGGCTCTGGCACAGAGGAGGTGCTCCATAAAAATGGGTAGGCATAATCTATCTGATGAACTCACACCTGGGAGAAAGCCAGGGGAGAGGGGCTGGCGGGGGGGTGTGTGTGGGAAGGATCACTGCTCTTTCAGAGATGTCACCAGGACAGGAAGGATGCTATGTCCACGTCGTATCACTACCTGGTATTACAGGCTGTATGTGGAAAGGAAATATTTACGGAGTGGATGTCTCAGTAACTACTAAATTAGCAATTAGGTGTGATCTTCTCTGCTGGGAAATAAAATTTCTCATTTTGGCCCAACTCGTTATATGTGAAAACTGTCCAAAGAACCACTTCCGGTCACCTGTGCTTTGGTGTGAATCCATGTAGAAACGTGCCAGCTTTCTCTTACTTCCTGGGGACCAGGACACTGGCTATAGCCAGCTCTGCGACCTTGGCACACCTGCTAAGCTCTCTGTAGCTTGAGTTACTCACATGGAAAATGATAACGGTGGATTTTCCACCTATGAAATAAACTGCATTGTTTTTAACTATAATAATCTGATTACAGTCATGGTTGTTGTTGAGTTGCTCATTCATGTCTGGCTCTTTTGAGACCTCACGGACTGTAGCCCACCAGGCTGCTCTGTCCATGGGATTTCCAAGTTGGAATACTGGAGTGGGTTGCCATTTCCTTCTCCAGAGGATCTTCCCAACCTGGGGATCGAACCCATGTCTCCTACATTGGCAGGCGGATTCTTTATCACTGAGCCACCCAGGAAGCCCAAACTCTACAGTCATGGAGCCAATAGTAAAACACACATGACTAACGGTAACACACAATGATAGTATGCTATTGAGAGGCAGCAGGCAACATTTATCAAGGACCTTATAAACATTCAACTCCTTTGATCAAGTAGTCCCATTTTTGGGAATCCATCCATAAAGCATGAAAAAAACCATAGGCATGAAAATATTTGTCATAGCATTTCCCATATATATATAAAAGGCTTTCAGACCATAAATGTAATTTTTAGAAAGAAATATGAAACCAGTAAAAGAAGAAGAGTGGAAGACTATGAGCCACAGGGTGATATTCTGCAGTCTTAAGCAATGGCTAAATGTAACTTTGGTGAGTGGAAAAGGAGTATCAAAATCATACGCTATGTTAGCCTCCAGAGACAAAGAAAGGATACACACCCACACAGGTGGAGCCATTGCTTCATTACAAGGAGGAGACATTCTGCTCTTCCTGAAACAGTCCCACCAGGCTCTTCTGTCCATGTGATTCTCCAGGCAAGAACACGAGTGGGCTGCCATTTCCTTCTCCAGGGGATCTTCCTGACACAAGGATCAAACCCATATCTCCTGTGTCTTGTGCACTGGCCAGCTGATCTTTACCACTGAGCCACCAAAGTGAAGATGAGTGAAGTGTGAAGTGTTAGTCACTCAGGTGGTGTCTGACACTCTGTGACCCCATGGACCACAGCCCGCCAGGTTTCTCTGTCCATGGGATTCTCCAGGAAAGAATACTGGAGTGGGTTGCCATGCCTGCCCTCTTCCAGGGGATCTTCCAGACTCAGAGGTTGATCCCACATCTGCGGTTCCTGCATTGCAGGTGGATTCTTTACCAGTGAGCCACTGCGGAAGCCCTTACGACCCCATGGTCTGTAGCCCTCCAGGCTCCTCTGTCCATGGGATTCTCCAGGCAAGAATACTGGAGTGGGCTGCCATTTCCTCCTCCAGAGAAACTTCCTGACCCAGGGATCAAACCTGTTTCTGCTGCATTGGCAGGCAGATTCTTAAGTGCAGAGCCACCCAGAAAGTCATACATATAGTTATATACGATCTCAAAAACTTCTACAAAGCCAAGGCAAGTCAAAATCAATAAATAGTTTCAGTGAACAGTTGCAAAACTTATCCCAAACAGTTAATCTCCTTTATACAGAGCTTTAGAAACTGAGAGATGAAAGAACAACAGTAATAGAAAATGATCAAAGAACAAGAAACAGTTCACAGGGAAGAAAGACAAGTATCCTCCAGAGGGACGCAGTTCTAAGAAGACATGCAAATTCATGACACAAGATGCCATATCTCAATTTTATACCCAGCAAACATTCAAACGTTTGGCAAAACACTCATCCACGAGGCTGTCGGTCAATAACTGCTCTTCTGACCCACTAGAGTTCAAAATGATACAACACATCAAAAAGTTTTTTACTTTGTTTTGTTTTCAAAATTTACCAACACTTTATCTATATTTGCCCATTGATCCACAAATCCTATTTCTAGGGCACGTGACCAGAGCATGAAGTTTGTCACTGTGGTCTTGTTTGAAATACCAAAAGATGAAAAACTATCCAAGTAGGAGACAGGTTAAATAAACCGAGGAAAACAACCCTGGAATGCAATACGAGGTGATGGCAGAAAGGAGGAGAAACATTCTACAAATTAAAAAGGGAAGATCGGCACAACGTAGTAAATTAAAAATGCGAAGTATAGAACATGTATATTATATTCTGAATTTTGTGTATATTTGTACTATTTATATTTGCATAAAGAAACACTAGATGTACACGTGTAGCCACCACGGAGAATAGTATGAAGGTCCCTTAAAAAAATAAAAAATAGAGCTACCATATCCCACTCCTGGGTATAAACAGGGAAAAATTTATAATTTAAAAAGATACAAGCACCCCAGTGTTCTCCACAGCACTCTTCAAAATTAGCCAAGACATGGAAGTAACTTAAATGTCCATCAGCAGATGACTGGATAAAGAAGACGCCTTGTATGTATACAATGGAATATTACTCAGCCATAAAAAATGAAGTAATGCCATTTGCAGCAGCATGGATAGACCTAAATTCTGTCATAATAAGTGAAGTTAAGCCAGATTGAGAAGGACAACTCTTACAAGATATTGCTTATATGTGCAATCTAAAAAAAAATTATACAAATGAACTTACTTACAAAACATATAGACTCACAGACATAGAAAATGAACTTATGGTTATCAAAGAGGAAAAGGGGAAAACTAGGAGTTTGATATATATATATACTACTATATATACAATATTAATAGATAATCAACAAGGAACTACTGTATAGCACTCAGAACTATACTCAATTTCTTGTAATAACCTATAATGGGAAAAGAATCTGATAAAGAATGTGTGTGTGTGTGTGTGTGTGTGTGTGTAACTGAATCACTTTACTATACACCTGAAACTAACATAACATTGTAAATCAGCTATACTTCAATTTTAAAAAAAGAACGCCTTAGGAATATGCAAATCCTAATTAAAACAGTTACCTAACAGGGTGGACTGGGCGGAGGGTGGAGAGACTGACGGCACAGCTGGCAAACAAGACTTCTCAATTATTACCTTTAAATAAAACTGACTGTGAACTACATGGATAAGCTTACAAAGACTTTAATAAAACAGACTGAAATATAGTCATTCAGCATAAACAGAGGATCTCTTGCTCGGTGTTAATTCAATCAAGGGATAAAGCCTGTTCGTTCTACACATTGACTGGCCTACTCAAAGTCAGGGGATGTGTTTCAAAATTATATAAGAGAAAAGTTTTAAGAGGATTTTTCTTCTCTGAGCTAGCTCAGCGTTCCCAAAATGTCAGTGTATATCTGCTCTACTCCAAATTTAAAATCTGCCACTTATTGTCAACATTCTCTGATCCTCAGCCTGTCAGGGCTAAGGTTTTAGACAGAGACCTGTCAGCTCACAGAGGAACAGGACTTTCACAGTGTCAGCCTCCGGGGAAGGGTCTTATTTTTCCCACAAAGAAAACAACGCAACATCAATTCAAACAAAGATTGTGTGTGTGCCTGTTCAGTCACGTCAGACTCTTTGGGACTACAACCCGCCAGGCTCCTCTGTCCATGGGATTTCCCAGGCGAGAATCCTGGAGTGGGTTGCCATTTCCTCCTCCAGGGGATCTCCCAGACCCAGGGATCAAATGTGTGTCTCCTGCATTGGCAGACAGATTCTTTACCGCTGTGTCACCTGGGAAGTCCCAAACAAAGATTAAGAAATACCAATAACAGCTAACATTGACTGAGAACTTCCGAGGTGTACACATTCATGAGCCACTTAATCATACAACAGCGCCAAGAAACACTGCCCCTCCTTTGCAGGAGGGCTGGGGTCAGGAGGCTGAGTGATGGAGGCAGGGGTGGACTCAATCCTGCTCTCTCAACATAAGGCTCCACTTTCTTATTTTCTGAAGGAAACTGGACTGGGTGTAGCTCAGGTTGGCCTGAGGCAGCTATAACCTCAGCGGCACGAAGGCCCACACTCCAACCGCCGTTCTTGCTTCTTACGAACCCTATCTGTTCAGTTAAGACACTCCTGGTGAGCGGGAGTGAGGGAACTGCACCAGGCCATCCCACAGAGTGTCACTGAGACAGAGCTGATAAATGAGCAGACTCCAGCCTGCCATCAACACACGGGCACTGACGGTGGCCTGGAAGCTGTGGGATCCAAGGTTCTCACACACCCAAGTCCTACATCCTCCCTTCCACTAATGAATGACATGCTACAGAAGCCCAGCAAAGGTGTAGACTAGATGCCAGAAGATGTTCCCCACAGGGGATCAGACAGTGCCTGCTCTGGGTTTTGTTTCAAGCGTCTTCACAGCAAAGGCTAAACTCCACCACTACATCCCCAAATCAGACAGAGGCAGCTCCTCACCCACGGGCGGGCTGGGCATCAGGGAGACCAAGGACCATACTCTGGCCCCGGTGCGGGCCCCTGTGGGGGCATCCTGTCCCCCTTCCCCTGTTTCTGACCGCAGGCCTTCTCTAAACATGGTTAAAGACTGTAACAAAGCTGTCACTGTTTTCCTTTGCAGTTTTCATTTTTACAGGGTTGTGATGGTCTCTGTCATACAACTCTCATCAGCCATAATTATGCCTATAACCCCTGCTTCTTTTATTAACATACCATTTTTCATCATTTTATGTATTTCCTTACTTTTGACTGTGCTGGGTCCCATACACGTGGGATGAGCTAAGCAAGTACAGCCGGAGGACCCGGCAGGCTGTGGATGAACAGCTGGCAGCACTTCAGCACCAAGTCCCTTTATCCAAGGGGCCCAAGGCACCATGGGGACCTAGTATGCCAGACAGCATCCTTTCCTGGAAAGCAGACAGTGTCCAGGACCCGAGGCCATTGGGTTTGAATCCCAGCTTGGGCACCCAACTACAGGATGGCAGCAAATCAGTGAAGTTGAACATCAGCTCACAGTTCCCAGGGGATGATCTTAGGCTACATAATATGCATATTGCTTCACTCAGTACTTTCACCAACCATGAAGTATATATGCACTCTTGTTCCCATTTGATAGAAAAGGAAACTGAGGCACTGAAGCTCCGCAACTGGTTCAATATTAAGTGTCAGAGCCTAGTTCCAAACCAAGGTACCCTGGCTCCAGAACCCCACTCTTCCAACCGTAAATTCTAGGGTCCTATGAGCCCTGCCAGCGATGACATCTGCTGTCATTGGTTATTCAGCATACGCTGCTTCATGCTGATGTATGGCAGAAACCAACACAAAATTGTAAAGCAGCTATCCTCCAATTAAAAATAAGTAAATTTAACAGTAAGCATAGCCCTCAAACAAAGAAAAAAAAACAGATGCTGTTATGATTGTTCTCTCCGGACTGGTTCAGGAGGTGCATCTCTATAGCCCAGGGCGGTTGGAGGACTGACCCCACCATCTCGTTTCTGCCCTGTCATCTGCTCTGCCAGCCACAAGCATCTACAAGAAGTCTTCTTCTGGGAGTCTGGGCCTGGACACAGCCCAGGGATGGGACCCCTTCAGCCCGGGGAGGTGTGGACAGCACCCCCGCGGAGGGTCGGACACGCCCAGAGACACAGCTGCCTGCCTTTTCAGCCAAGGGCACAGCACCACGGTAAGATGGTGGGTAAGCTAAAAAGGCCAGCAAGTGGCAAGAGGGGGCACAGAGCAGGAAAGCGCTGCCAAGGAGCCTGATCCCACATTCCTGTCCCAAGAAAGAGCACTCAGCCCACAGAAGAAACCATCTGGGGCTGTTTCCGCTCAGCCCGACCCACTCAGAACTTGTCTAAAAGGCAGAAATCAGTTACACACATAGGAGCTTGTCTAAAAGGGAAAAATCAGTTACACACATGGGAAGAGGTGCAGCTGAAGAAGGTGAGGGGTGGGGTGACCGCCAAAAAGTTACATAACATCACTTCCGTAGGCTGGGGGAAAGCTGTCTCCCAGAGTTTGACAAGGGAACAAAGAAACGTGGCAGCATTTAAGACTGCCACCCAGTCTTGCTGCGGAGCTGACGTGCCCACCAGCGAGCTCAGCCCAAACCCGGCCTTGGGATGAAGAGGACGGGGAGGCGGGGCGGGGGAGGCAGACCACGTAAATTTAGCATCCTGTCAGCGGTGTGCCTGCTGTGCCTTCCAGGAGAGTGGGTGGGTTCAGCGGCTCCAGCCTGATTTGCGGTTCTTGCATAAGGTTGTGGGCTGGGGGTGGGAGCCACTCCTCCCCAGGGGCCCGGACACAAAGAAATGAGACTCCTCCTCCAGGGCCCAGGGCTCATGAACCAGGCTGCAGTCTCTCTTGGGTGCAAACAAGTAAGAACAGACCAGAAAGAAAATTGCTTTAAGTTCAAAAGAAGCAAATGAGGAATCTAGAAATATACATTCTGTACTTTTTCTTTTCATATTTTTTTTTAATTAAAGTAGTGGGTAAAGAATCTGCCTGCAGTGCAGGAGATGCAAGAGACACAGGTTCAATCCCTGGGTTGGGACGATCCCCTGGAGGAGGAAATGACAACCCACACCAGTATTCTTGCCTGAAAAGTTCCATGGAAAGAGGAGCCTGGAGGGCTACAGTCCATGGGGTGACAAAGAGTCAGACAGTACTGAAGGGACTAAGCACACACAAACACATAGTTGATTTACAGTGTTGTGCCAATCTCTGCCGTATACAGCAATGTGATTCAGTTATACATTTATACACACACACACACACACACACACACACACACACACATATATATGCATATATTCTTTGCTTAAATTCTTCTCCATTACAGTTTATCACAGGCTACTGAGTATAGTTCCCTGTACAGTAAGACCTCCTTGTTTATCCATTCTAAATGTCATAGTTTGTACCACTTATATGTGGAATCTAAAATATGACACAAATGAAACTATCTACAAAACAGAAATACACTCACAGACATAGACAACAGACTTGTGGTTGCCAGAGAGGAGGGGAGAAGGAGAGGGACTGGGAGTTTGGGGTTGGGTGGATGCAAACCATTCTGCACTTTCTTAACCTACAGAGAACATGCTAGGCCTCATTCAAAAGCAAAGCTGCAGTTAAGTAGAGCTGAGTCCATACTGTAAACACAGGAAAAGAGCAGGGAGAGCTTTGGGAATTCCAATGTCCAAGCCCTCTTCAGGGAAAAGTGACCTCCAAGGCCACAGAGTAGCAGAATTTAATCAGAAGACCAGACTCACTCCTAATCCTCGGGTCAGCATAGGTGAACCTCAAACCAGCTGCAGCTTCTGTGGCCAGGATGACGGAAAAGGATGGTGGGAAATCCAGTGGCACCAGCAACAAAGTCGAAAGAAGTGTGAATCAGTGATCCTTTCTCTACATCTGCCAGATACTTCACAAAGTGTGTGTCACATCATGTGGGAAGAAAAACAAGAAACGTGGCAAAGATAAAAAAGTTCACGAGCACGCACAGAATTCATGGCCTCAAAGCTTCTGCTTGTCATTCTGGTTTTTTGTTTGTTTGTTTTTCACAAATGTTGCTGTTGCAGTAGGTTTTCTGCAGGCCATGCTTCAGCGGCAATACATTTGGCTCAAAAGTTCAAACAGGAACAAGGTTTTGGGAGGAACACAGGGAGCCCAGGGCGACTTGAGAAGTCACTGCAGCCTGACAAAACTCAGCCCCTGAGGTTACATGGAGAAGGTCACATCACCTGCCCCCGGGACCTGCAGGCTGAGAACACAGGCTGGAACCAGGTAACCCTGGTCACACCCACCTGCAGCCCCTGCTCTCTGGGGACCTTGACCCAGCTACTCAATCCACCCAGCCTCAGTTTCCCCATCTTCAGAAGGAGGATGAGACTTGCATTAGTTAGCTAAGGCTGCCTTAATACCGCACCACAGACTGCAGCTTGAAAAGTGTTAGTGGCTCAGTCATGTCCGACTCTGTGTGACCCCATGGACTGTAACCCACCGGGCACCTCTGTCCATGGAATTTCCCAGGCAAGAATACTGGAGGGAGTTGCCATTCCCTTCTCCCGGGGACTTTCCCAACCCAGGGATTGAACCTGCATCTCCTGCATTGCAGGCAGATTCTTTACCACTAAGCCACTTGGGAAGCCCCACAAAAGCAGTTCTTTGTGTCACAGTCTGGGGGCTGGAAGTCAAGGACGAGGTGGTGGCAGGTTGGTTCCTCTGCAGCCTCCCTCCTCAGCTTGTTGATAGCTGTCTTCTCCTTGTGTCTCTTCCCTTTTGAGGTGTTTCTCTGTCTCTATTTTCCCTTTGGATGAGGACATTCATGATACTGGGTTAATGTCCACCATAAGGACCTCGTTTCAACCTAATTCCATCTGTAAAGACTCAAATCCAAACAGGTGCAATTCTGAGGTACTGGAGTTTAGGGCTCCAACACATGGCTCTGGGTACACACTTCAGCCCCCACAATACTTATGTCAGAGCTGTGCTACTGTTGTTAAAGGTCTGGGAACTCTTAAAGGACCCTCATGTTTAGAAAACCAGAGCTTGTAACAAGCCTAAAGCACCACGTCAATTCATCAGTATGGCAATTGCTGTTGTTGTTGCTCAGTCGCTAAGAGTTGTGTCCAACTCTTTGCAATTCCATGGACTGCAGCACGCCAGGCTCCCCTGTCTTTCACTATCTCTTGGAGTTTGCTCAAACTCATGTCCATCGAGTTGGTGATGCCATCCAACCATCTCATCCTGTGTCATCCCCTTCTCCTCCTGTCCTCAATCTTTCTTAGCATCAGGGAAAGTGGCCAAAGTACTGGAGCTTCAGCTTCAGCTTCAGCATCAGTCCTTTTCAGTGAATATTCAGGATGGATTTCCCTTAGGATTGACTGGTTTGATCTCCTTGCAGTCCAAGGGACTCTCAAAAGAGTCTTCTCCAACACCACCGTTCAAAAGCATCAGTTCTTCAGGGCTCAGCCTTCTTTATGGTCCAAGTCTCACATCTGTACTTGACTAATGGAAAAAGCACAGGTTTGACTACACGGACCTTTGTCGGCAAAGTGATGTCTCTGCTTCTTCATATGCTGTCAAGGTCTGTCATAGCTTGATTCTGCTGAGGGACCTGCACTCAGCCAGGGTTCTACATGGAATGATTGTCATTGTCATCATCATGCCCAGAGCTCTATCCCTGGTGACAGACTATCACCACGGCCATGTCCACCCCCTGCACCAGAGGCAGGAGGCAGACGACCCCTTCTGTCCGACAGGGCAAGTCACGCTCTGCCAGCCTCACACTTTCTCTGCAGGGGACAGGCTGGCCTGGAAGGGCCGGGCTCAGAGACACAGCGTGGCCACCATCACCCCCTCTGATGCTGGAAGGAGGAAGACTTGTGGAGATGTTGCCCACTGCCCCCCAAGTTCAAAATGCCTCCTTAGTCTTGAAGAAGTGTGAATTAATTTTTCTAGACATTATGGCTCAGCCGACTTGTAATGAACAAACGTGCAAGGAATTCTGGATGTTATCTTGCTTGGTGGGAGAGAATGACTTTTTTGTCAAGCGTGTTTGTTTCTGGTGATGAGAGCAGGCTAAAGCGGAGAACATGAGACACGTCTTCAAGGCCAGGAGGCCCCCGTTCCAGCCGCTGCCATAAGACACGTTTCAATTACTGGCCTGACTGGTGTGTTCCCAGAATAAACCACTGTTTGCCCAACCGAGGAGGGAATAGCAACTGGCGCGGCAGGTCCTGCCAGCCAGGAGCGAGCCTTAATTCCAACCTGGCTTCCTTCAGTGCCCCGAAAGTTCCCCCACACTCCTTCGACTAAAATAAAATGAAAACGCACTCTGCCAACATATTTCAACTCGTGAATCATCCTGGAGGATTTTGTGATCCTGTATTTTCTCCTGCAAACAAGGAAAGCAGGAGGGCCCCGGAGCGTCTCTGTGCCAGCCTTCAGGACAGTGGCCCAGAGAGTGGAAGGGGCCACACAAAGCACACCCTGGGGGTTGGCAGGGCCACGCTGCCCACCGACTGCGAGTCCAGAGCATCTGCCCCGCCTGCTGTCTGTCTGTGTGCCACCCCGTCCCAGGCTGTAACATCCTGTCTTCATACAGAAGTTCCCTTCAATCCCTGTCACAGCTGCAATACCCGGGGAACAGCAGGGCGGTGCAGGAGGGGACACAACTTATCAGCAACTAGCAGGGGCTGCCCTGGGGGCTGAGTGGTAAAAATCCACCTGCCAGCGCACGAGACACGGGTTCCATTACTGGTCTGGGAAGATCCCGCATGCCTCGGAGCAGCGAAGTCACAACTGCTGTGCTAAGAGCCTGTGCTCTAGAGCCTGGGAGCCCCCATGTGCCTAGAGTCTGGGCTTTGCAACAAGAGAAGCCACCGCAATGAGAAGCCCGCACTGCAACGAGAGAGTAGCCCACCCACCCCCTGCTCACTACAGCTAGAGAAAAGCCCACAGGCAGCAACAAAGTTCCAGCACAGCCAAAAATAAATGAATTGAAAAAAACAAAAAAACAGCTAACAACAAACCCCACAGAACTCAGACTCTTTTCAAGAGGAATCGTTTCTCGGACCCCACACGACTCACTCAGGCATGACCTGACTCTGCAAAGCATCAGGGTTCCCCTGAAACACTCACAGGAGGTCCACCAACACACAAGAGGCCAAAGTCAAATAGGTTGGAGCTTTGAGTTTAAAAGTACATTCCTGGCTTTTAATCCGTCTGATTCTCCCAGCTCATAGGGAAACCGCCTATGGGAGCATTTCAGCTTGGCCTCCTCGAGAAGCAGTCTATTAGGGAAGTAATCCCAGGGACACAGTTGTAAACGAGCAGAGGGAGGCAGGAAGCAAGGGATTCATCACCGAGCGGCTGCCACTGGGGTTCACGGGAGCCCAATCCTTCTGGGAAAGTGGCGGGGCCGCTGTCACACCCGATCAGTGTCCCCCCATCCTGGAGGCAGGCGCTGGGCCAGCTGCCCCCCTTAGGTCACTCGCTGGCCAGGGAGGCTCCCGGCCAGAAGGAGAGGGCTCCTCTCTACACCTGCTGGCTCCTCCAAGGAAGGTCTCAGGTGGGGAGAGGCAGGCACCCATGGGTGGGCACTGCAGGGTGGGGGCAGGCACAGACCACAGGAGGCACCATTCCCCGGGAGTCTCCGTCTCAACCCCTTGTTGTGAGAGCCCGGCTCTGCACTTCAGGAAGATTTCCTGGGGCAGATGACAAACGGCTGTGTCTTCCTGAACATGAGGAATTTCATGTTTCATATAACATTTTCAAAGCTTGATTTGGGATGGTTTGTCAGGTAAATTAAACTCTAATTGGAGGCGGAACAACCTGAATGCACAGAGATGGGTTGGAATTTATTAGAACATGTGTATGAACTGATGAAAGCTTGCAGGGTGGGTGGATGGGTGATGATGGCAAAATGAAGGAGTAGAGGGTGGACGGGACAGTCGGTGAGAGAAGATGCTACAGGGATGGGGAAAGGGTGGGGGGCAGGGGAGGAGGCCGAAAGTGTCCCCCTAAAGCCCCCTAGAAGGTTCTGAAGAAACTCATGATGCAGTAACAGAAGTTAAGAAATCAGGGTTGATTTGAGAACATGAGTCTGTGCAGGGCAGAAGCATGGACGTTTCAAGGACAGAAGAACTTCCAAGTGGACACAAAGCCTGGGAGAGGCAACTGAGGTCTATCAATAGGGAGCTGGGGAGCTCATATACACATCTGGGCACCCACGGTCCAAGGACACCCTGCCATGCTGAAAGCTGCCCAGCGGCCCCACCACTCACCTCCCAACTGTCCTGTTCACAGAACAAGCTCCTCAGTTGTTATTCTACAAGACAATCTTGAGGTTATTCAGAACACCCCAAAATAGCCTCCGATCACTCACCCTTTCAGACCAATATTGACTGTACCTCCCAAATGCAAAGGAAGAGGCCTGTTAAGGGAAAGGAATTTAGCTACTATTAACCTCTATCTGAAAATAATCTTTTTATAACAGACTCTTTGGGATATTTTGGGGATTGGGGACTTCTCCAGTGGCAATTTACCCTTCTCCCAAAACAAACCTCAAAGCACAGCCCTTTCAGCCTCTGGGAAGGCAGGGTGGGGCGGGGTGGAGGGATGTTGACTGGAGACCTTGCAATCTGACCACTGTGCTTGCTGTCTGGATCCTGTAACCTGGCAAGGAGAGAAAACACACACTGTTGAGAAGATGCCCCTAAGTTTAAAACATTCCAGAACACTTCTGGCCAATTTGTCACCATGAGACTCACATCGTCAGTTATAATAAATCTCTTCTTTTCTTACTATACATGAACTAGAAACAAGGCAAACTCATGGCCCCATGAGACTGGACACAGCAAGTGCTTGGTGATGGAGACTCTCCTAATTCTGAACTTGGAGTCTGGGTTTGGGGAGAATTTTTTGTTTGCTTCCCTTTCCTTTTTTTTATTCCTTTTTAAAGTTAACATTAAAGTTTCAATTCTCTTAAAGCTAAAATGCAAATCCTGTTTAAAAACTGGAAATGTAATAAATGAAAACTCTAATAAACATATACCTGGTAGTTCAAAGATTCTTTTCTACAATTACAGAATTACTTGCACAAAAAGAAAAATGTTATGTCTATTTCACTGTTGATCTGGAAAGCACAGGGAAAAGGCTTCATATAAGGACCCCTAATGATAGAATTCTATCGTATTTTCCAAGAAGCAGGGCCACTGGCCCGTCAGCCATGTGCATCCAGGGAAGTGAGGCATATGGATCGGCCACCTGTGCTTACATCTCACATCCTTGTCCAAGGCTTTGGGAGATTCTCCCTCTTACAAGACGCTGGTCCCAAAACTTTATCAAGGCCCTAAATGTACAGAAAGTGAAAGTGAAGTCGCTCAGTCGTGTCCGACTCTTTGTGACCCCATGGACTGTAGCCCGCCAGGCTCCTCCGTCCATGGGATTCTCCAGGCAAGAATACTGGAGTGGGTTGCCGTTTGCTTCTCCAGGGGATCTTCCCGACCCAGGCATTGAACCCGTGTCTCCTGCATTGGAGGCAGATTCTTTACCTACTGAGCTATGATGTACAGACCTTTACTATAATCTAGAGAAACCTAGCTTCCCCATGGAAGGGGGCCTGGTGCTGCCCACCCGCAAATCCCAGGGCTCCTGTTAGCCTTGGCAGATGCGGTGGGGGGCGGGGAGGGCCAGCAGGGAATCTGTAGACCCCTCTGAGAGCCTCAGCCTCTCCAGGAGGGTCAGAAACCTGTCTCGCCTCACTGCCTCAGACAACCGTCTCCAACAACCATGGACACGTCCCATTCCCTCAACAGCCCTGTCACAACCCATCTGTCTACAGAGTAGGTACACTTCTTGTATTAATAACATCCTCACGGCAGCCTCGCCAGCCAAGGTGAAGGAACCATCTCCCACCTGAGCCCACGTGTCTACTTGCAATTCTAAACGAGTGCCCTGCAGAAACACACACGTGGGACTCCTTCCTACGCAGAAACCCAGGCTTTATACCTAATCTCTCCCCGCTGCCTCCCAATGAAGAAGAATTCAGATCAGAACTAATGTGTTCTTTGTCCCAGTTTTTGTTGGTGGTGGCGGTGTTCTTCCCTTCCACCTCCGCTCCTCTCTCAAACGTTCTTCTTTAACGTTATTCCTTTTTTCTGGGCCACTTCACTGATTCTTCTACTGTACTACTTGAGCTGGTGGGCCAGTCGGTGAACAAGGGCACTTCTAGACTAGACCAACCACATGTTAGCACAGCTACCTGAGAGATCCTGCTCCAGGGACAAACCCCCTCAGTGGATGCGGACTGTGCACCCCACGCCCTCCTCCAGGTGAGGACCAGGGGCTGGATCAAATGCACCTCAGTGACCCCACTTCCTCACCCAGGGACTAGAACTTATTGTGGTATGAGGGCATGAGCCAAAAATCCTGAGTCTTACCCTAGATGTGTCAAGAACCAGTTGGAAGACTTTCACCCATCACAAGAAGGGAAGGAAGAAAGGGAGGGAAAGAGGGGAAAAAGAAAGGAAGATGGAAGAAAGAAGAGAAGGGGAGGAAGAAAAGGAAGGAAGAGGAGAGGGAGTTGTTGAAACCACATGGTTTATCTGGTCCTCTGCTAATGCTCTTTCATTCTGTCATCTTCTCTTCGGAAGTGGGGTACAGGCAGTTGACACTTAAGCGGACATCACATGTTCAACTCTACAGATTCTGAGAAGGAAAGGATTCAAGACAAAAGGCTTAACTTAGGAGAACAAGGCCCTGAGGAGCTGTGTAACATGGGAGGAGGAAGGTGGGGTGTGGAGGGTGCTAAGCTCAGTCAACGCCTCTGGGAACAGGACAAAACCAATGGGCGATGCATCTGATCAGAATGTGCTGCACGCTAACTCTGGAGAAATTCTTTCTTCTGTAAAATGCACGGACATATTTCGACCCAAAGACCCCTTGCTTGGCCAGTGAGGGTGAAAAATACACTCATGCAATTAGTCAGGCTCACCTTGTCAAATATTTAGAGTCTGTGTCATCGGAGAACCGCGGTGCCCTTTGATCCCGCCTCTCCAGGCCCCAGGGATGCTCTGTGGAAGGGACAGCTCAGGATAAACGTCCTCACAGACTTCAGACACAGAAAGTTCAGCTGCTGTTGTTCATTGCTGTTCAGTCACTCAGTTGTGTCCAACTCTTTGTGATCTCACAGACTGTAGGACACCAGGTTCATCTATCCTTCACTATCTCCTGGAATTTGCTCAAACTCATGTCCACTGAGTTGGTGATGCCATCCAACCATCTCATCCTCTGTCGTCCCCTTCTCCTCTTGACTTCAGTCTTTCCCAGCATCAGGGTATTCTCCAATGAGTCAGCTCTTCGCATCAGGTGGCCAAAGGATTGGAGCTTCAACTTCAGCATCAGTCCTTCCAATGAATATTCAGAACTGATTTCCTTTCGGATGTACTGCTTTGATCATTTTGCAGTCGAAGGGACTGTCGAGAGTCTTCTCCAACACCACAACATGAAAGCATCATTTCATGAGTTCAACCTTCTTTATGGTCCTGGATCTCCCCCAATCAACCTGCTGCTCTCAGACTTGCTGCCTGATTCCAGACCACATGTACCTGTTTCCCTGTCCTCTGCATCTCTGTGTTGGAGACGGCCTCCTTATTCACCCATCTATAAAAATCACCATTATGATCAAGGGGTCTCCCAAGGCCAAGACCAACCAAAGACCTGGAAGGTCCAGCATTGGCCTCACGATGGCACAGACCACAATGAGGGGAGAGGGCCATCCAGGCTGTGTGAGAGGGTCTGTGCCAGGCACTGGGGGGTCCAACCTCTGGAGGTTTGCAATGCAGGTGATCAATGCAGACATATGCACAAACAACTACACAGCATAGAAAGGAAAAGACATGAGGTTTTACAGGCTGCCCAATAAGTGTTCAGAGTTTTATCTGTTTATATGGATCTAGCCATGACTGCAGTCCAATGGGATATTTTTATCCTAACCTTACAGATGAGGAAACCGATCGTTAGTGGGTTAAAGAGTTCTCACAAAATCTTTTGTGTATTTGGCGACCGAAGGGAGACTTCCAAATGCCAACCAGATGCCAGAGCTAATGCCATCCACTGCTTGCAGTTCCCGGAAGAGACCCAGATTTCCTGGTGAACTCATCAATCATGCTTCACGGCAGAGGAGCTGTTTGTGTGGCTCTGAGAGCCTGGTGGGATGCTGCTAAGTGACAGGAAAGAGGTGCCAGGCAGAGGGACCAGGGAGTGATGGGAGGTCACAAACTAGGTGCTGGAAAGGAAAGCCCGACCTCACTAGGTTGTGAGAAGGAGCCACCTCACCTGGGAGACCACCCTTGTCGGAACTCCCATTTCTTAGTGACATGTGTCTCTTGAGACAAAGTACTAACCACCTTCTTATCACGCACATCTCATCTCTCCAAACATCCTGACATCTCCGTGAAGGCTGGATCTCTGCCAAACATCTTCGGATCCCCAGAAGCTCTACTCACAGAGCCGACAGTGTAGTCGACGCTTACTGCAGTGTGGTAAGCGCTCAACAGCGCATAAGTCAGCGCTTAAATGAACAGATAGCATCCTGAGACACACAGTGTACTTTTACAGGAATTCAACCGCAAAAATAAAATACCCCCAGCCCTTAGAAATACTTTGGTTTTTTTTCCTGGTCTGATCTGTGCTGCCCATTATCATTTGAACATCTGAGTACAATGACAGAACTAAAACTTAATCTAAATATATATCAAATACCTACGAAGCAACCAACCTTTCTGTAACGCAATAAGAGGCGGTAAGAAACCGACGGACTGTTTTAACATCAGACATAGAGAGAGAAACGCATTTATTACTTCTTTTTCCAATTGCAAAAGAATAACTGGGCATTTTAAAGAGAAAACACAAGAAAAGGCATAAAGAACACAAGTGATACACTTACAAACAAAGGAAAAAACGAAGGGGGCCAAGTTTATTCCAAACATCTAGGAAGGCTGTTTTAAAACCCTCTCCAAAAGCCCTCCTCCCCACCACACACACGTGCACGTGCGTATACACACACACACCAAAATGCCATTACACTGACCAATGGCTTCACACAATCCTGTTACTGCCAAGTTCAAAAGCAAAGGCAGACAGTACTTTCTTCTGTTCTTCCCTTCACACTGAAGGAAGTAAACAAACCACTTGTGAATGTGAACACAGCAGAGGTCCTGACACCCTGCCTGCAGCTCCTCGTCCATCTAGGACAAGGGGGCAAGCACCACACAGAGACACAGTGGGCGATCAGCAGGCATGACTGCCAACCCCTCTGCCTTTTACAGGTGAGGAGGCAGAGGGCAGGTGAGATGAAAAACACCAAGCAGAGAGCAAGCCTGTGGCTCCTCCGACTTCAGGAGTTCTCTCCCTGCACGCGACAAGTCTAAGCTACGAATACTTTGTCTTCATATTCAAGACTGGGTTAAACGTCTGGTTACGGTTTGGTCATTACTCTCCATCAAGTGCACCTGGCCGCTCCCCTCGACGAGCGGTCACCACAGGATGCAGACATCCGGGTAGACTCGCCCCCACCCGACCTGCTAACAACACAGAAGCAAAGGCTCCTTCTTCTCACTCTCTTCCAAGCATTGGAGCAGACTGTCATTAGACTAAGCTTCAAAAAAATAAGAATATAGGCCAGCGTTTATCTGGAAACTTCAGCGGCTTTGGCTCTGCTATAAAGGCTCCATTCCAAAGGCACAAACGTCACCATCGACACTGTACATCTTCCCAAGCCCATCTCGGGAGAAACAGAAAAAAAATTAAATTAAATTAAATTAAAAGATTTCAATGAGCAAGAAACCAAAACAGCACACAGTTAACTTTTCCTCCTCCCACGTTTCCATGCAGTTTTCCAAAGGCCTCCACTGTCATAAAGCATCCTCTCAAATAGGAGAGGCAGTCTGTACGTTCCCAAAGAAAAACTAATTCTTAGAATCACAGAATGTGAGGGCCGGGGAGGGGGTGTGCTGTGGGAAGCCAAGAGAGGAAGTGGCTGAGAGCAGAAACCTGTGTCTCGGCACCAGTAGGAAAGTGAGATCAAAGTCCTATTTGGTGCCACACAAGTCTTGGGAGACCCACGGGCTTGGGGCTCCACGAGCTGTTGTAGCTGCAGTTCTCCTGCCCGCATGTGAGGGTTCAAAGGGACCCAGGCCTCATAATTAACCATCAGACTGTGCAGAGGTTCTGTGCTTACCAGCTCTCAACTCTTCCTCTCACCTTTTCTGACTCCTGGCAACCCCAGCCCTCTCATGAGGACAGCATGTTGGGAATGTCTCAGGGTGTCCTAAGATGTGGACTTATTCCAGGGATGTGGACTTTGAGCATCCCTCGGGTTCCAGCCTGGGGTACCTGTGCTGTATAAGATGGCCAACCTGGCCCCAGGCTACGACTCAAATGCGACAGCACCTTTTACAGGGATAGGGTGGGGAGGAAGAGGTGTGTAGTCTGGATAAGTCTCTGGGGACTCCCACATCCCTGCTCTAAGGGGAGGAGAGAGCGATCAGAGGAGAAGCCAGCTCTGCCCCACAGGGACTGGGAGCCCCGCTCTGGGTCATCTAAAGGTTAAGCCTTCGCCTTCCATTGCGGGGATTGCAGGTTCGATTCCCACACGAGGAGCTAAGATTGCACATGCCTCAAAGCCAAAAAAAAAAAAAAAAAGCACATAAACAACAGAAGCAGTATCTTAACAAACTCAGTAAAGAGTTTTTAAATGGCCCAAGTCAAAAAATATACACAGATTAAAATATAAATTTTAGTAGAATTCAGGGCGGCTGCTCACTGGGTAAAGTAGAATTCTTAGTTTAGTGTCCAAGGGCCTCTGAGATGCTCTCCTGGTCCCGCCCTAGACCTTGATCTCTGCACAACTCACTCCAGTGTCACCCTGAACCCTGGACACTCAACCCATGTCATGACCCCCATTCTCCCCTCCACGTCTCTTGTAAAGGTTTTGGGAGACACGTGGCAGTTTCTACATGGTGTTTTCATCCTTTAGTTTTTATAACATTTGCCTTCCCCCAAGTACAAGCTTGAGATGTGTATGCTGAGTTGAACTGGCCTCAAAAGAACGGGCACAGGTGTACAAAAATATACAGAAATAAAAGACAATGTGCCCAGAGAGCGGAATGAGTGGAGTGCGGTGGGCGAGGCAAAGAGGGCAGCCGTGGAGCTGGGCAAAGTCAGCCACCGAGGTGGGGTCAGTGCTGGACGGCCTGGAGCACGGCCTGACCTCCCTGGGTCTCTGTTTCGTCACGATCAGGGTGATAAGGCCTGTCTCGTGAGGTTTCCGCGAGGGGTGAACCAGGCTCTCTGTGCACAAGCCCATCGGGGCCTGGACAGAGGAAACCCACAATGATCGCTGCCGGGATCGGGTGCTTCGTGACACAGTCAACACCAAACTGAGGGCAACCAGGCTTTGAAGTGATTCTTAGAGAAAATAAAACAAAACCCTAAGCTCCCTGATGCTTAATATAAATGCACCACATCCTAACTGCAAGTGTTTTTAAGAAGTGGTCGGGGGGGGAGGGGGTGGCCACCTGCTGCACTGTCCCCGGTGCTGACCAAGTGAACCCTCCTCGGCACCCACGGCGGCTGTGGTCCAGAAGGACAAAGGTGAAGCCACAGCCCCCGAACAGCCCGCCTCTGCCGCCTCCGCCACCTGAGCCGAGCTCGGTTAAGAGGCGTGGGGGTGCTGAGCGTTCACGGTGAAGCCGGGCGCCAGGATCAGGGCGGGGAGACAGCACCCTGGCCTTCCTCCTTACACTGCTGGACAGCCATCTGTGCCTGGACAGCCAGCCAGGCCCCTCAAACCCGACTGTCTGTGCATCTGTGCATCTATTATCCTGTGTGTCTGTGTATCTGTGAGTGTGTACATCCCTGTGTCTGTGCATCTGTGTGTCTGTGCATCTGTGCATCTACTATCCTGTGTGTCTGTGTATCTGTGAGTGTGTGCATCTCTGCATCTGTGCATCTGTGTGTCTGTGCATTTGTGCATCTGTTATCCTTTGTGTCTGGGTATTCGTAGATGTGCGCATCCATGTGTCTGTGCATCTGTGTATCTGTCCACCTGTGTGTCTGTGCATCTGTCCATCCATGTATCTGTGCATTTGTGCGTCTGTGTGTCTGTCCATCTGTGTATCTGTGCATTTGTGTGTCTGTGTGTCTGTCCACCTGTGTGTCTATACGTCTGTGTATCTCTGCATCGGTGAGGCAGGCGGACTGGCCTAGAACCAGGAAGGGCCTCCCCAGGAAGAAGGAAAGGGTCTGCATGAGGGCGGGTAGTAGGGAGGGGGATGTGCGCCCTCCACCCCAGCACAGATCACTCACACATGACAGCTGATTCAGAGGAAAGTCTCACTGCCAGAACAAAAGCGCTTTGTCAGCCTGTGGCTTGTACTCCCTGCCAAGGGCCCGCAGGTCTGAGACCCTCGAACTTAACCCCTAGCTGTGGACAGGCTTTAGGCCTGGGAACATCACCTACCTACCTGATGACAAAAGCAAAGACCGAAAGGCCCTGTTTTCCTTTGACTACCACGTTATCAGGCACTCACCGGGAAACCCAGGGTCAAGGACACCTGTGCCCGCGTGCGGGCCAAGCCCCTGCCACCCTCTGCCGAGACTCAGGAACATCGATCGGCCGGCCCAGGACCTTCTGGGAAGTCCACTGTGGTCACACAGATGATCCCAGAAGAGTGGACACGGAGGCCTTGGCCTGGCCCCAAAAGCCACATCACAGGCCCGGGAACTCGCCACTGTGACTGAGGAGAGGCCTCCATGCCGTCAGCTGAAGGTGTGGGTCTCAGCCCGCCTGTGCGATGCCCAATAGGGCTGGGGGCTCCCTCAGCACCTCCAACGGGTCCCCCAGCCACTTTCTCAAGGTCCGTGCTGAGCAGTCTGCAGGGAACTCAGGACCTTCTTTCTCGGCAGGCTGCTCTACCTGAAATAGGACTTTCTTTCTCCCTAACTGAGTGACGGAAGGAGAGCAAGCAAGGCTTGTCAGTTTTGTGTCCGTCTGTCTGTGCACACCGTGTCCGTCACAGCAGCGAGTGAGCTGGCTCGGCTTCAGCTTTCCATCCTGCCTTTTGTGCTTTCTGGGCCTTTCCCGGCTCCACGGGAGTGTCTATCCAGGGCAGGGGGCCTGCACAGTGGGGAGCTGATGGGACCAGCCGCGCATCCCGGGAACGAGGGCCCAAGAGCCACGCTGCAGCCAGGCCACAGGCCACAGGCCGGCCCTCCACGGGCATCCACCACGGGCACAGTGTTCACCAAGGGCGAAGCAGCCCCTGCAGTCCCACCAGCGTGTTAGTGGCTGGTGGGTACATCCAAGATTACGCGGCCTCAGTCCAGGAGAAAAGCTGAGAAGCCAGAGTGGGTAACTCAAAACAGACAGGTCGGGGCTGGGTGCTGAGAGGGCAGGGGGTGCCAGATCCCCAGGGTGACACACGGGGTGACACACGGGGTGCCTACAGGGTGACACACGGGGCGACACAGCTCAAAGAGTGGGAAGGGTTGGGAAAGGGACTCTGCTTTCAAGGAAAGCGTTTGCAGAGTCAGCTCTCTGAGCACCCTTCTAAGTGTTCTTGGGGATCTATGGAGGCCCAGAACTGAAAAAGGTTCAAAAAATCTAAGCATTAAGAGGAGTTACACTGCTGCTCGATCCCATAAACACGCTGAGAGCCAGCGCCGTGCAGAGCTGCCTGGGAGCGCACGGAGACCCACCCCGGGGGCAGAGGGACCCTCCCGAGCAGAGGTCACAGTACTCTCCATACATCAGACACTGGGAGCTCAGGACCAAGGCCAAGCTGGACATCAGGTCAAGCTGGGTCCTTCTGAGGGACCCCACGGCCAGCTCCCTCCTGACCATCACATCCTCCAAACACCCACAGAGCATGTGCACACATCAGGGAATTCAAAAGGGAATTTTTGTAAATGTAGCTCCTTCATTGACTGACTAAGGGCATGGCTTTCCAGGGGATGTCAGAGCCCAGGAGATCCACAGCCCTCCCTGCCGAGCTCACCGTCCACTCAGCTGGGTAAACCCCAGTAATCACGGGGAGGAGGGATGCGGTCTCCAAAGGGGCTAGTGCGGGGATGAGGAATGGGCGTCTTCATGGACCTGGATCTTAGGACCAGCTTCCTACAGACACCTGATCGAGGGGATGGAACCACCACAGAGAACTCACTCCTCGGACGCCAGTCAGGCGCATGCAGGGACCTCAGAGTGCACCAGGCTGCAGGGAGGCTGGAAGCTGGCCTCGCAGGTTGAGATGAAGGCTCAGAACTTGGTCCTTGAAGCTCCAGTGATAGAGCTTTGATCAGAGCATGTTTATCACTTTAGAACAATTACTCTGTTGCAGAGATCCAGTTAGGTTAGAGAAACCAGTGAGAGCTTTGCTAAAATAGTTAGGGGCGGAGAAACCAGCGAGGACGTTGCTGAAGACCACTAACGATTTGGAAGTGGCCTGTTTTCCGTTATGTATGTCAGCAGTGAAAGGCTATCAGGTGTGAGGGCATGGACCTTAAACCGGCAAGCCTTCTAGAACATGGTGCTGAGGCTGTGCAGTGAGCCCACGTGTCAAGAGATTAAAACAGAACATCTTTGAATACGTACCAGTAGTGAAACAGAAAGAATACTCCTCTAAGGTTCAGGAGACCCAGACTTAAGACCTGATTGCACCTTAAATTCACAAACTCTTAGACAATTCCACAACCCCTTGGAAGCCTTAGCACCATCATCTATAATTTGAGGTTAATAACAAATGCCCCACTTCTCACGGGATGGTCATGGGGATGGCATAAATGAAACAGGCATAAATGAATAATGAAACATAAATGAAACAAGAAAGCATCAGGGGTGTCCATACAGGAGCATGAAGACAGGAAGCCGATGGCCCCTTCTGCTCTCGGCACCTCTGACTCTCTAGTTCGGCCACTTCACAACTATTTCAGGTACAACCATATGCCAGACACCAAAGCTACCAAGGCAGTTAAGGAAAGCACCATCCTCAAAGAGTTTACAAGAAAATAAATGACCGTGACTGGGCATCTTGTCCTAGGAAAACAGAAATAAGAGAGGAGTTTGCCAATCCACAGCCAATACGCAATCCTCTATGAATCAGACCCCCTTACCATGTAATCTGGGCTATTTTGGAACAGCCTTAAGAAGGTTCAGAGGGACCACCTCATTGTCAAGGTCTTAGAGGGCTCGTGGCCATGGGATATTTTTATAGCCTCTCTCGGAGTCAAGAGCAGTGCAGATTTTGTACTCATTCTGAATTTAACTAGTATTTAAGTGTGCTGATTATAGCTGCAAGTACACCTTTTATTCCAGTTTGTGGTTGGAGAGGTGGCCGGGGAAGAAGCCTTGGAAATTTACAGCACAGAAATAGCATGTGGTCTGTCTGCTTGAAGGAACCGATCCCGCCATGAGCAGCAGCGAGAAGGCCAGCAAAGGGCCTGAAGCAAAGACAAGACAATGAAAAGAGGCTTTTTGTCACCACATCCCTGTTACCAGGGACTTCCCTGGTGGCGCTAGCAGTAAAGAAGCCGCCTGCCAAAGCAGGAGACCTAAGAGATGTGGGTTCAATCCCTGGGTCGGGAAGATCCCTGGAGGAGGAACTGGCAACCCACTCCAGTATTCTTGCCTGGAGAATCCCATGGACAGAGGAGCATGGTGGGCCGCAGTCAATGGGGTTTCAAAGAGTCAGACGCAACTGAAGTGACTTAGTACACAGCACACCCTGTTACTATAGTCTGAGAGAGACCCCCAAAGAAGCAGGCAGCCACCCCAGAGCTGGTGCTTAAGAAGACCCAGGACACAGCAAGTCTAGCTGGTGAACTGGGGTCACCCAAGCAACACATCTAGACATGATCTGAACATGAAGAAAATGATGAAAGTGGAAATGCGGAAATCGCTTTCTAACTGGCTTTGCTTGAAAGAGCAGCTCTCCTACTTGTGGAGATGAACTACTGTTGGCAGAAGGGCCTAAAAAAGACTGCAAAACCTGAACTCTGGTCCAGCTGCCAGCATCCTGGGGACGCTCTGAGGTCACCAGATTCTCCTCTGCTGAACTAGGGGTTCAAAGGAACGGCCTTTAACCTTGGGGCTCCTGCACATCCCCTGTTCTCTCCTAAGGGTCAAGAGTGGGGAGATCTTGGCTAGTATGGGCCACCAGTGCCCCAAGTTTATTCCAATCTGACCCTATTTATTTTTAAGACATCAGGCTTCCAGAAGACTTCTTTGAAGAATGGATCACTCAACTACCTCCCCAAAATAAGTCTGGAAATCCCTGTGCGATGTTAGCAACACGACTTCCTTTAAGCAGAACACTCTGCAATTCCACATCCAGACTCATGGGTGCTGCCTGGCAGGGATGTGTGCAGGAGAAGAGGGCAGGGAGATCTTGCCCCATAGGGTTTCGCATGGCACCAGCCACCTAACACACACTTTTGACAATGAAACCCTTGTATGTCCCAGAATTCAAGTCATTGTGGAAAACATGGGACAGACAGGTTTCTTTTCAAACAAATACACTCCTGCCTAGCCTTTTTTCTTTTTTTTTTTGAGAGAAGATGGTGTGAGCTTCTTTATAAACACATTAGAAAGGAAGGGCAAAATGAAATCATAGGATAAGAAAATCTAGAACATCATGTTGCTAACTAATGTTAATGCTGTTATGTCCTTTCTCTATAACGGATGAAGGAAGCCCCTGTGTTACATACAGATTAAATCTGGACTAGTCATCTAATCCAAATTGACCGACAAATATTTCTTTACACTAACACTTGTTGCTCCCATTTCACCGCCCATCTACGCAGGAGTCAGTTCGTAAAGAATCCACCTGCAACGCAGGAGACCCTGGTTCAATTCTTGGGTGGGGAAGATCACCAGGAGAAGGAAATGGCAACCCACTCCAGTGTTCTTGCCTGGGAAATCCCATGGACAGAGGAGCCTGAGAAATTCATAATCTTTAATGCATTTACTTAAAAAGAAATCTGAAAATCACTGAGCTGTCCCTAGTCCAAGAAGTTAAAAAGCAACTGCAGAATAAACACACAGGAAGTAAAAGGAAAGATCTATTAACAGATAAAAACAAAAATAAAACACAAAATTAAAGACAGTCATAGAGTCAAAAGTATTTTTCTTTGAAAATAATAATAAAACATATACTGTCTGGCAGGTTGGTCAACAAAAAAATGAAAGAGATATAGCCTAATTAACATATCCATAATGAAAAAAAGACAGAAGGGATTTAAAGTAAAATGAATAATTTTATGATAATTTTAACCTGAAAAACAGGTAACTATGAATATACTCCTAGAAAAATATAATTTAAGAAAACTGAAAGAAATCCAGTTTAAAAAGAAACAGGAGTTCAGATCATTTTAAACACCTTGAAAAAATTAGATAAAAATCTAGCAACAAGGAAACCACGAGTTCTTGTTTTTAGCTGAGTACTACCAAAATTTCATGAGCAGATTAATTCAAATCATACACAAATTCTTGCAATAAATAGGAAAAAATAAGGAAAAATAAGAAATAAAAACCTCTCTCTAAATCAGACAAAAGCAGTTAAGGAAAGGAAAAATATAGGCCAAAGTTATTCATGAGTAAAGAAACAAAAATTTAAAACAAAATAAGAGCAAATAGAATCCAGATGTGCATCAGGCACGTATTTAGGGGGGAAAGTAGAGTCAAACAAGCTAGATTTATTGTAGGCACAGAAGAGCGTTTACCATTGAAATAAGTCATATGTGTTAGATAACATGCTAAGAAGAAAACAGTGGAAATCATACCTTCATCCTAATAGATACAGAGCAGTCTTTGATAAAACTCAACATACACTTGTGATTAAAGCAGAAAACAACTCTGCAAAACAGAACCATAAGGGAACCTCCTTAACCTAATAAAGGGTATTTGGAAAAAAAGTGACAGCAAACATCAGTCTTAATTAAATAAGAACATTTCTCATAAAGATGAGGAACAATGAAGGGCTATCTTTTATCGCTTCAGTTCACTGTTATATTAGAGTTCTAACCCAAACAAAGAAAACAGGAAAAAGAAAATGCCAGAATTGAAAAGAAATAAACCATATTTCAATTATTCACAAATGACTTTACTTCTAGGAGGATCTATAGACAAAAATGTTAGAAATACTAAAAGTTTAAGTGTCTGGATGCAAGATATGTATAAATATCAATTGGACTTTTATCCTTTGCAAAAATGACATCTCCTAAGGCATCCCAAAACTAAGGCGGCTAGAAACAAACATGTCACATGTACCTAGGAGCATGCAGAAAACGAGTAAGACCTATTCACAAAAGTATACAACTTTCCCCAAATATATGGATAGAACACAAATATATGGATAGCAATACAATGTTCATGGATAGGAGAACTCAATATAAAAAATAAACTCAGTTCTTTCTCAGTTGACCTGTAGATTGAAAGCAATCCAAGCAAACCCTCCACTGGTTTTGTTGTTGTCTTTGTCATTGTTATTCTTGTTTCCTAAATTAACTCTAAAAGTTCTATAGAACAGCAAAAGTCCAAGGACAGCCAAATATCACCCCATAAGAGGAAAAAGGTGAAAGAACCAAATATGAAGGTGTCACAGAGAACTACAGTAATTAAGAGCAGGCAACACTGATACAGAACTGGGCAAATTAACCAAGACACAGAGAGAAAAGACGCAGAAACAAACCCACACACCTGGGGAAACAAGACATCACAGGCTGTGTGTCCCAGATACACGGAGAAAACGGATCATTCAATCAGTGGTACTAGGAGAATAACTATTCATTACGGATAAAACCAACACTGGATTCCTATGTCACACACAAAAATTAATTCCAAGTAATTTTAAAACGGGCAAAAGAAGAGCAGGGAGTAACTTATAACCTTGAGACACAGAAGAAAATCTTAAAGGCAAGGCTCTAACCGTAAATGGGCAAGGTTGTCTATATAAAATACACTAAAATCAAGAAAAGCACCTTGTGAAAACATACGGCACAAACTAGAAGGTGATCTTTTTTAACACATGAAACCACCATTGTGAGTCTTCTGAATATGTAAGGAATGCTTTCAAATCGATGAAAAAACACAACCCAATGAGAAATGGCATCAAGGAGATGAACAATCTTTTTACAGTAAATGAAACAGATGATAATTAAATATGTGAAAGAAGCTCAAAACTGCTGGTACATTAAGTTCAGTTCAGTTCAGTTGCTCAGTCGTGTCCTACTCTTTGCGACCCCATGAACCACAGCACGCCAGGCCTCCCTGTCCATCACCAACTGCCAGAGCCTACCCAAACCCATGTCCACTGAGTCGGTGATGCCATCCAACCATCTCATCCTCTGTCGTCCCCTTCTCCTCCTGCCCTCAATCTTTCCCAGCATCTGGGTATTTTCAAATGAGTCAGCCCTTCGCATCAGGTGGCCAAAGTACTGGAGTTTCAGCTTCAGCATCAGTCCTTCCAATGAACACCCAGGACTGATCTCCCTTAGGATGGACTGGTCGAATCTCCACATTAAGTTCACTCTACTGTTAATCTGTCAAAAATTAAGAAGGCCAATGACACCAAGTGTTGGGACAAGACAAGCGTGAAACTTAAAGGAAACTTTTATTCACTGCTGATAACAATGTGAATTGGTATAACCACTGTGTAAATTAACAGGACATTTTCTTGTAAAGTTGGTCATAAATTAGCCTTTCTTTAGTCCCAAACTTTCCTCTCTGGTATATAACCAAAAGAAAAAGAAATGGCATATGTGCAGCAGAGATATGTGCAAGAATATAAATAGCAGGGTGTTTTGTGACAGCAAAAGGCTGAAAATAACTCAAACACCCACTGACAGGAGGAAGCAGGGATGTTAACCTTATCAGATATTATATAAGTGAGATGAATAAATATAGCTGCACTGAACAAGGCTCTTAAATCCTAGAAACAAAACACTGAACAACATCATGATACAACTTTTAACGAGTAGTATTATATATTTTTAGGGATACAGACTACCAAAAACAGCAAGGAAAGATGAAAGGATAGTGCAGGGAAGGGCAGTCAGATAGAGGAAGATGTCCACATTGGGGTCATGGTGTTGGTGATGGTTTTGTTTGAGACAAGTTCATTAATTATACTTCGTAACTCACATATATAAAGTGTTATATATATATCAGATCCAACCTATCAGATGTTTTTTAAAAGATATGATTAGAATGGTATTGTCTAATCTGGTTCAGATTTAAAATGGGTATCTCTCCAGGTATATTAAATTTTCTAGATGGTGAAACTAAAAAACAAATTAAAAATTATTAGTGTTATTTTTCTGGGGAGGACAAAGAGATGAAGCATTTACACTTGTGTTTAATAATTTTTCTGTATTGTAATAATTTTACTACATGCATGTGAAGTGAAAGTTTAAGTCGCTCAGTCGTGTCTGACTGTGTGACCCCATGGATTGTAGTCCATGGAATTCTCCAGGCCAGAATACTGGAGTGGGTAGCCTTTTCCTTCTCCAGGGGATCTTCCCAACCCAGGGGTTGAACCCAGGTCTCCCGCATTGCAGGCGTATTCTTTACCAGCTGAGCCACAAGGGAAGCCCACTACATGCATATATGTGTTAAAAATGTTAAGTAACCAGCTTAAATTGGTGAACTTCAGAAACTCAGAGGCTGAGAGCTGCAAGAGCTCCTCAGTGGATTCCAATGGACCACTATTGATTTACTGTCAATGAATTTAAAGAAAACAGGGATATCTGGGCTGAGCTGGTGGCCAGATCTCTGAATGGATGTCCTAGACCATGTCCACCTGCCACCCCTACCCAAGCCTCCATCCGTCTCCCTGGCCAGGGAGACACCTCTGGGTTCAAGAGGTCAAGAAGTTCCAGGAGTCAAGCAGTCAGATTCAACTCCAATACCAGCTCTTAGGGTCTATGGATTTCATGATCCTTTTTAATTAAGAAGACATCCTTTAGGTCCTGTCCTGTAAAAGAACAGGATCATGTACTTATAATTTCTTTATTCTAATGGAAACTTTTCGATTCTCTTAGAAAAAAAAAGGACTATGAAATGCTTTCCCTTGGCTAGGCCCCTCTTCAGAGATTGTGAAATGTGATTTTTTTTTTCCCCCAGCTTAGAACAATTTAGGCATGAAACATCCTGCTTCTTGTTAGTCCTCACATTCAGTTCACTCACTCACACAGTATGCTCTTCATTCTGATGTTTCAAAACCCCACAGTGCATCTGATTTTCTTTCTAGGGGGTGCTGGTGATAAGATTACACTCTTTGATGTTCACTTCAGCTTGCACCACAATGTTGAACTCGAACTGGGCAGAGAGGATCTAGAACAAAATTACAAAGTACCTTGCAAAGTATCTGGTAGGGCTGACACTTCCTAATACATCTAGGGATGGCTGCCCTAGAGCCCGTGGGCCTCATGTCAGCCTCGTCTCTCCCCACACTAACCCCGCCCACTAATGGATTTAAAGTGATGTTCCTGAACTCTGCAAATAATTCATCAAGTTCAATATATATCGCCCCTCCCTCAGCTGGCTAGTGACTACTCAGGATATCTTTAGATTTCCACAAAGCACTGGCCAACCCCTCTTTATTAAAGAGACTCTTTCAAAACTCCAACACCCAGAGAGGACACCATCCCACTGCCACCAGCGTCTTGCTTGTAGACGTCTCACAAACCTAAATAATGTCCCTTTTTAACCAAGCTCTTTTCCAAGACTCCCTGTTCCTCTCTGCTTTTCTGGTGCTGAAAGCCCATCCAAAACCTTCTTTACAGGCAGAAAGGTCAAGTGAGATGTGGAAGCTGGGTGTGTTGGGTTAGCTGGGCTCCACCATTTCCCAGCTGCATCATCCTGAACAAGTCGCTTTTGGTCTTAATTTTCTCAGCTGGGCCGTGGGAACAACAGTAGCTATCATCACGGGAGAGCTGCGTAAGCGAACAGTGCGCAGCGCACATTGAGGTTCAAGTATAAACTCCAAGGCCATGCACCGATGGCAGCTGTCAGCAGACATCTTTTGCTATTTCATCTCTCCCTAGGCATGTGGACGGTGGCTTCAGGAGCCCGAGAATAAATCCAGGTTGTGGCTTCTTTCTGCTGTGCTGGAAGGCATCCCTCAGTCCCATCCTCCAAATTCCTACAGCCCTCCCAAGTAACCAGGCCATCCCTCCCCTGAGCACAAAACGCACATGACCATGGGAACGCCTGGCCCTCCTCACAGCTGTGTGCAGGGTGCTGCCTGTCATCTTGTTTGCATCTTCTGTGCTCCCAAGGTCCGCCCTCTCTACCCCTCCCTCAGGTCCCAGAGGAGGCTGCAGGTGGTCATTCCATTTGCATTTGGTTCCTGATCAGTAACAAATAGCTGAATGTTGTTTACACACCATGAGAACTGTGCCCACCCTTCAGGCACAGCTGATCGTCACCCAGGACTTCCGGGTAGGCAGGGCAGCACTGCTCACTGCTCACAGCTTCTTTTAACAAAGAAGAAATCCAGGCTCTGAGATGCCAGTGACTTTCCCCAGCTTCGATTTCCTGGTGGCTCAGATGGTAAAGCATCTGCCTGCAATGCAGGAGACCTGGGTTCAATCCCTGAGTTGGGAAGATCTCCTGACAACCCACTCCAGGGCTCTTGCCTGGAAAATTTCATGGATGGAGAAGCCTGGTGGGCTACAGTCTATCGTGTTGCAAAGAGTTGGACAGGACTGAGCGACTTCACTTTCACTTTCCCCAGCTCCTGGGCAGGAAGGGGTAAAGCTGGGCCTGGACCTGCCTTCTGACTCCCCGTGTCCGCCTCTTCCACCACAACACAGAGCTTTGAATCTGCTCTATGTGCCCCAAAGGGGAGATTTTTCTGGTTTTCATAGGGAGGAACTGAGCTACAGCCAACAATAACTTTTTACAATTTTTTAGTTGTCATAAAATTACAGAAGAATTTTAAATAGTTCCAGAAGATACAACTTCTGGCATACTGGAAATACTGTCTTTTTAAAATAAAGTAGCAACAGTTGAAAGCAGTGTAATTTCTAGTATATCATTTATTCTTTTAAATATCCATGAATAGCTAAAGCAATCTTGAGAAAGAAGAACAAAACTGAACACGTCCTGACTTCAAATTATATGATGAAGCTACAATAATCAAAACGGTATAGTACTGGCATAAAACAGACACACAAATCAATGGAACATAATAAAAATCCTAAAAGTTTCTTCATGGCAAAAGAAATCATCAATAAAGTGAAAAGGCAACTTGTAGTATGGGAAAAACTATTTGTAAATCTCCTATCTGATAAGGGGTTAACATTCAAAATATAGAAAGAACTCATACAACTCAATAGTAAAAGTACAAATAATCCCATTTTGAAATGGGCAAAGAACTTAAACAGATATTTATTCAAAGGAGATGTACAAATGACCAACAGGTAGATGAAGATATATGCTCAACATCACTACGCATCATGGAAACGCAAATCAAACCACAAGATGCCACCTCACACCTGTTAGAATGTCTGTTATCAAAGAAACAAAGGGATAAATGCTGATAAGGGGGTAGAGAAGAGGGTACCCTTGGACACTGATGATGGAAAGTGTAAACTGGAACAGCCCCTGTGGAAAACAGTACAGAGGTTCCTCAAATTATTAAAAATATAACAACATGATCCAGCAGTCCCACTTCTGGGTATACATCTGAAGGAAACAAATTCATTAACTCAAAGAGATAACTGAAGTACCATGTTCAGTGTAGTTCTACCTCCGTAGGCAAGATGTTAGAAACAACCCAAGTGTCTGTTGACAGATGAATGGATAAATATATGTATATGGCATATATGTGGCATATATAAGGTATAAATACAATGGATGATTATTCAGCCTTAAAAAAGAGGAAGTCCTGCCATTTGCAACATGAATGAGCTGGTGGCATTATGCAGCTGAAATAAACCAGACCACACAGTATCACTTATATTGAAATCTAAAAGAAAAAAAAAAAGGAAAACTCATAGAAACAGAGGGAATAAAGGTGGCTGTCAAGTGCAGGAGAGTGGGGGAAATAGGAGCGGTTGGTAAAAGGGTGAAAACTTTCAGTTATAAGATGACTAAGATCTAAGGATCTAACATATAAATGGTGACTACACAGGCCTCTTGTTTAAACCAATACATTCAGAAAAAGTTCAGAAAAAATATATTCACTTCAATGCACCTCTCCACAGAAAATACCTTAATACATGATTTTATCATTATCATGTTTACCTTATATGTTTGTCCATATTATTTGTATATTTATCTCCTTCCAATAGTTTAAAAGATGAAGATAGTTTTCACTGTTAAACCAATGAACCGATGAGAATTCCTTTCTACAAGATAGATTTTACCTTATTTTAAATTCAGATAAGTGTGTTTATACATAGTTGATACATAGAATAAATTATGGAATACGCTCATAAAATCAGCCATTAAAATAAGTAAATTCAGGACTAAAATGAGATTGAGGTAAGTCAATTATGTTATGCAGTTTTCAATAAATGATAATGACCAGATACTAAAGATTTCCTCACTAACATTAATCAAGCACGTCAACTGTAGCTGAAACCATTAAGTATCATAAAGGATGGTATTTGTTTGGTAAAAAGGCTTGCATATGTTTGTGAAGCTCTGCTGTTAAGCTTTGGGGAATTGAAAAAAGAAAAAAAAAGTACTGTATGCAGGAGGAAATGGCAACCCACTCCACTGTCCTTGCCTGGAAAATCCCATGGACCAGGGAGCCTGGCAGGCTGCTGTCCACAGGGTCACAAAGAGCTGGACACGACTGAACGACTGAGCACGCACTCACTGTGCATTTTTTAAATTGAGGAGGGGAAAAAAATTCCATTAATTTTGTTAAGCCACATGACTATACTTTTCCTTGATTATTTTCCCTGTTTTCCATATTTTCTTTGTAACAGTGTCCAATGAATCTGTCCAAATTACTTTAAAAACATTCTATCACTATGCTAACAAATCCTGATGGTTCTCAACCACCCACAGGAGGGGGTCTAATCCAGACCCACAGGGTCCAGCCCGAGGGGCCCTGAGCACTGCCTTCTGCCCTCTGTCCCTCCCTTCTCTCCACTCAAGACACGTCCCTTCAGCCGTGAAGGGACCTAGTACTCAGCACCCATTTCTCACAGTCTCAGTTCTGCTCCATCCTGCACTCAAGTTTTGGGAACCGGCATCCCACACCTGCTGGCTAACATTCATCAAAGGAAAAGGTCAGAGCAGAAACCCACCCACGGCTCCTCCTCCAACCCTCTCGGACCTTGCACACAACAGGTGCTCATCAAGTCTGCCTGGATGTCCAGAGAAACTCACACTGTCCTGGGAAACAGGCACTTGCTTGTCTCTGACCAGAGGTCCTCGCTGCCACTGGGCCCTGTGGGACATGGAGACGGTGAGAACGCTTAGCAGACTTACCCAGGAAATGCTGAACTGACAGCACAGCCTAGAAAACAGCACATGTAGCTCTCAAAAACAAACAGAACAAGAACAACAACAGCAAAAGCCAAAGAAACTGCAACTGAGACAAATATGTAACCGTTTCAATTTCTTTTACCGAGACTTTCAGCCACGGGATCTCAGAAGAGCATCTTTATGTGTTTCGGTTTCTAAAACGACTGCAGGCCTAACCGCCTCAGCCACTCTGAAACCATGAGAACTAAAGCCGGGTATTGATATTTTCGATTCTAGTTAGTGTTTTAAGCGACCTTTGCCTTAAAGCTTCACCAGCCAAGACTGAGCCCTGTGTCCCAGCTGCAGCTCTCGGAATGCCGGCCGTTCCCAAGGCCACATCAAGGCCAAGGCTCAGCTAAACTTTCTTTACAGAAGATTTCTTTTCTTATCGATGACATTCTCCAATTGAGGGGGTGGGGGGAAGGAAAAGGAAAAAAACTCTTGTTTCAGATTTAGCTACTTCAATCACAGAAGTGAGACCTGGGGGTGGTTTATATCCTCTGAAGGCTGTTTCTCTTTATAAATCCTAAACATTTAAAAATAGCTTTGCCTGTGCTGGAATGTCATTTTCTGGTATTTGGGCTTCTTCCACACGAATCATTTTGTGACTATGAAGCCATTTCAGTTCTTGGAATTTGCTGGAGACAGATTCCCAAACACAGCGTCCTGGGAGGTGGGAGTGGGTCGGTGCGGGGAAAAAGCACAAGTCCACTTGGCTTTGCAATGCGTTCTTTTCCAGGGTGCTTTCACGTTCCCCTCATACCTAGGGACACTGTGTCCAGACTAGTCAGTATACTGAAGAGAAAGATGCAATAACCCTAAAATATTGTAGCTAAGGTCAAAACACACACATACACTCACACACTCACTCAGTACCCAAGGCCTGTGAAGAAGGCGGGGGGGGGGTGCAGTGCTTGAAAGGTCACTTATCACACTTCCTGTTTCCTTGCAGCGCTGATCAGCCGGCTGGAGACCTCCCTTGGCCTCAGCAAAAAAAATGCGTCAGTGAGAAATTAGCCACAGATTCCCAGGATTACTGGAGAAACGCTGGTAATGTCGGAACATGGTACACGGTCAAGGGATTCAACGGGGATCCTCAAGCAGGCCCTTTGAGAGTGCAGGCGACAAGCCTGGCCTAGTGGTTAGGACTCTACGCTCTCATTGAGGGTTCAATCCCTGGTCGGGGAACAAACATGCTGCTAGCCAAAAAAATTAAAAAATAAAGTGCAGGTGGTGAAAAGGCAAGGCAAGCTGATGAGCACTTGAGGCTGTCAGGGAGGGTATGCTGGAATTTAGCTTCCCTAAACTGCCCCAACAGCACAAGAGATGACTCTACACATGGGCATCACCAGATGGCCAAATTCAGATTGATTATATTCTTTGCAGCGAAGATGGAGAAGTTCTATACAGTCAGCAAAAACAAGACCGGGAGTTGACTGTGGCTCAGATCATGAATTCCTTATTGCAAAATTTAGATAAAACCAATAGACCAATCATGAGTGTGAGTGAAAAGTCACTCAGTCGTGTCTGATGCTCTGTGACCCCATGGACTATACAGTCCATGGAATTCTCCAGGTCAGAACAGTAGAGAGCGTAGCCTTTCCCTTCTTCAGGGGATCTTCCCAACCCAGGGATCAAACCCAGGTCTCCCGCATTGCAGGTGGATTCTTCACCAGCTGAGCCACCAGGGAAGCCCATGGTGTGACCTAAATCAAATCCCTTATGATCATACAGTGGAAGTGACAAATAGGTTCAAGGAATTAGATCTGATAGGGTGCCTGAAGAACTAGGGACAGAGGTACGTAACACTGTACAGGAGATGGCGATCAAACCCATCCCCGTGAAAAAGAAATGCAAAAAGGCAAAATGGTTGTCAGAGGAGGCCTCAAAAATAGCTAAGAAAAGAAGAGAAGCAAAAGGCAAAGGAGAAAAGGAAAGATGTATCCATCTGTGTGCAGAGTTCCAGAGAATAGTAAGGAGAGATAAAAAAGCTTTTATAAGTGATCAATGCAAAGAAACAGAGGAAAACAATAAAAGGGAAAGACTCCTGAGATCCCTTCAAGAAAATTAGATATCAAAGGAACATTTCATGCAAAGATGGGCTCAACAAAAGACAGAAACGGTATGGACCTAACAGAAGCAGAAGATACTAAGAACAGGTGGCAAGAATTCACAGAAGAACTACGCAAAAAAGATCTTCATGACCCAGATAATCACGATGGTGTGATCACTCACCTAGAGCCAGACATCTTGGAATGTGAAATCAAGTGGGCCTTAGGAAGCATCACCATGAACAAAGCTAGTGGAGGTGATGGAATTCCAGCTGAGCTATTTCAAATCCTAAAAGAAGATGCTGTGAAAGTGGTGCGCTCAATATGCCAGCAAGTTTGGAAAACTCATCAGAGGCCCAGGACTGGAAAAGGTCAGTTTTCATTCCAATCCCAAAGAAAGGCAATGCCAAAGAATGCTCAAACTACCGCACAATTGCACTCATCTCACATGCTAGCAAAGTAATGCTCAAAATTTTCCAAGCCAGGCTTCAACAGTACATGAACCGAGAACTCCAGATGTTCAAGCTGGATTTAGAAAAGGCATAGGAACCAGAGATCAAATTGCCAACATCTGTTGGGTTATAGAAAGACCAAGAGACTTTGAGAAAATCATATACTTCTGTTTTATTGACTATGTTAAAGCCTTTGACTGTGTGGATCACAACAACCTGGAAAATCTTAAAGAGATGGGAATATCAGGTATTCCTGAGAAATCTGTATGCAGGTCAAGAAGCAACAGTTAGAACTGGACATGGAACAACATACTGGCTCAAAATTGGGAAAGATGTGCATCAAGGCTGGATATTGTCACCCTGCTCATTTAACATATATGTAGAGTACATCATGGGAAATGCTGGGCTGGATAAAGTACAAGATTGCTGGGAGAAATATCAATAACCTCAGATATGCAAATGACACCACCCTTATGGCAGATTAAAGAGCCTCTTGACGAAAGTGAAAGAGGAGAGTGAAAAAGCTGGCTTAAAACTCAATGTTCAAAAAATGAAGATCATGGCGTGTGGTCCCATCACTTCATGGCAAACAGATGGAGAAAGAATGGAAACAGTGAGAGACTTTATTTTCTTGGTCTCCAAAATCACTGCAGATGGTGACTGCAGCCATGAAATTAAGAGACACTTGCTCCCTGGAAGAAAAGTTATGACCAACCTAGACAGCATATTAAAAAGCAGAGACATTACTTTGCTGAAAACTTCTGTCTAGTCAAAGCTATGGTTTTTCTAGTAGTCATATATGGATGTGAGAGCTGGACTATAAAGAAAGCTAAGCACCAAAGAATTGATGCTTTTGAGTTTGGGTGTTGGTGATGACTCTTCAGAGTCCCTTGGACTGCAAAGAGATCAAACCAGTTCATCCTAAAGGAAATCAGTCCTGAGTATCCATTGGAAGGACTGATGCTGAAACTGAAGCTCCAATACTTTGGCCACCTGATGCAAAGAACTGACTCATTGGAAAAGACCCTGATGCTGAAAAGGATTGAGGGCAGGAGGAGAAGGGGACGGCAGAGGATGAGATGGTTGGATGGCATCACTGACTCAATGGACAAGAGTTTGAGCAACTCCGGGAGTTGGTGATGGACAGGGAAGCCTGGTGTGCTGCCGTCCATGGGGTTGCAGAGTCGGACAGGACTGAGCCACTGAACGGAACTGAAAGTGCCCCATATCCCCAGGTCCAGGCACACTGACAGCCCACTGCTCCTGTCTTCCCAGCTAAGCCCTCCAGTGTCCTGGTACAGACAGCACTGGCCCTTCCCCTGCCCCTCCGGGCCACCCATCATCCAGCCTGACCTCCTCCTTACAACCCACGTGCTCTCTCCTCAAGTCACCATGGTAACCTCCTGGTGACCTGGGTCATCTCTCCCACAGACACTGTTGTTCAGGCAGTCCTTTCATTTTGCCCCTCTGCTCAGCCAAACAATATTCTTTTTTTCTTTTATAATTTTTATTGGAGTATTGTGGATTTACAGTGTTGTATTAGTTTCAGGTGCACAGCAAAATGAATGAGTTATATATATATACATATACATTCTTTTTCAGATTCTTTTCCCATATAGATTATTAGAAAACATTGAGTAGTGTTCCCTTTGCTATACAGTAGGCCCTTGTTCATTATCTATTTTACATATAGAAGTGTGTATGAACCTAGAAATTATCATACTGACTGGAGTGAGTCACACAAAGACAAATAACACATGATATCACTTATATGTGGGATCTAATTTTAAAATGATACAAATGAACCTTTTTACAAAACAGAAACAGACTCACAGATCTTGATATTTCAAGTCTTGGTCTACCGTGTGCTTAGTTGCTCAGTCGCGTCCAACTCTTTGCAATTCCATGGACTGTAGCCTGCCAGGCTTCTCTGTCCATGGGATTCTCCAGGCAAGAAGACTGGAGTCGGCTGCCATTAGCTCCTCCAAGGGATCTTCCCAAACCAGGGCTCGAACCCAGGTCTTCCACATTGCAGGCGGATTCTTTACCGTCTGAGCCACCAGGGAAGCCCAAGAATACTGAAGTGGGTAGCCTATCCCTTCTCCAGAGGATCTTCCCAACCCAGGAATCAAACCGGGGTCTCCTGCATTGCAGGCAGGTTCTTTACGTCTGAGCCACCAGGGAAGCCCAAGAATACTGAAGTGGGTAGCCTATCCCTTCTCCAGAGGATCTTCCCAACCCAGGAATCAAACCGGGGTCTCCTGCATTGCAGGCAGATTCTTTACCATCTGATCCACCAGGGAAGCCCAAGAATACTGAAGTGGGTATCCTATCCCTTCTCCAGCGGGTCTTCCTAACCCAGGAATCAAACCGGGGTCTCCTGCATTGCAGGCAGGTTCTTTACCATCTGAGCAGGGAAGCTCCCGTGCCTGCTCTCAACTCCCCAGCTGAACAGTCTAGCTAAACACACAACCACACAGATGGGGGTCTTTCCATCTGCGGCCGTGAGCTCCAGCCTCTCCCTGGAGATCTCCTAACTCTTTCTCTTTTTCCCCAAACTAACAAGACCTCCTGCACCATGGAAGTCTCAGCTGATGACTTCACTTCCAATTTCACCAAGAAAGTAGAAGCAATCACAAGAAAATGCCTCTTCTGAGCGCCACATTTGTCTGCCATGTGGTCCATCCCCACCAGTAACTATCTGTGTTCCTCCCTAAACAACCCCACCTGTATACAAACACAGCTCCTACTCAAGACCCAGTCCAGTAACTATCTGTGTTCCTCCCTAAACAACCCCACCTGTATACAAACACAGCTCCTACTCAAGACCCAGTCCCAGCAACCCTTTGTCCTATATTAACCTTTTTTCCTATCTACTAGACCATCCCCACGGATGTATAAATAAAGCTAATGCATCTAACTAAAAACAAATTCTCTCAGCCTGACTTACCCCACCAGACACCATCCCATATTCTGCTCCTCTTGGCAGCAAACCTCCTCCAAACTGTTGGCAACAATCTCTGTCTCAGATTCTTCCCTCCATCTTTCCTTCCAAACCCACTCTCCCTGGCCTTGGTTGCCATAGCCACCAGACCCACGTGACATTTGGCTGTTTTTACTGAAGCTACCAATGACCCGCATGGCACTGGTTCAAGAGTCAGTTCTCCGTCTCCACCTCACTTGGCCCGTCCACACACTGGGGACAGCTCATCATTCCCTCCTTCTGAAATGATTGATGTGGCTTTCAAGAAGACTCACCCTTGGATTTCCCCCTTTCTGCCTAGGGGTTGCTTCTTCATGGTCCAAAAGCTGGAAAGTCCCAGGACCCAATCTTGATAACTCTTCTCTCCCCAGGATCTCATCTGACCTTATTCCTTTAATAACCACAGACCAAAGACCTCTGCTGTATCTCCAGCTCAGACCACTGTCTTCCACCACCAGATCTGGATATACCTGTCAATCAGCACCTCCCTTTGAGTGAGTGAGTGAGTGAAATTGCTCAGTCGTGTCTGACTTTTTGCGACCCCATGGACTGTAGCATACCAGGCTCCCCTGTCCATGGGATTTTCCAGGCCAGGGTACTGGAGTGGGTTGCCATTTCCTTCTCCAGAGGATCTTCCCGACCCAGGGATCAAACCCAGGTCTCCCACATTGCAGGCAGATGCTTTACCGTCTGAGTCACCAGGGAAGCCTTTGGGGGTCTTATAATCTCAAATGCAATCTGTTCAAAATTGAACCCCTCGTGGCACCACACCCTTGCCACCACCCTGGCGGACTTCCCCATCTCAGTTGGTGACAACGTTCCTTACGCAAGCTAAAAACTTTGCCATCATGATGGACTTTCCCTTCTTCTCAAGCCCTACAATCCATTCTGCCAGGACACCTTAAGGGCCCTTTCTTCAAAATATATCCAGAATGTGACCACTTTCTGCTTTTCACGGCTACCAATGGAGCAGGCTACTGAATTATCTCTTGCTGGAATTACTACAATGGATTTCTCTAATGACCTCTAAGTGGTCTCCTGGTCTTCCCCTATCCTCTAACATCAGTGCCAGAATGAGCCGATTAAAACAGATCCTGTCCCTTCTCTGCTTAAAACCCTGCCCTGACTCTCAAACCTAGAATTCCTCCAACGGTCCGCGATGCTAAAACATGGTCTGTTCTCCACTGTCTCCTGACCACCCCACGCCACCTGACTCACAGCTCTCGGCTGGTTCCCCTCCGGCCCCCCTGCCTCCTGGTGTTCCTGGACTCTGGGCCTTCACACACACGTCTTCTTCTAACTCCAATTCTCTTGTTCCAGACACTAACTGGCTAATTTCCACAGTTCTTTAAATCCCTGTTCAAACGTCGACTTTTCCAGGAGACCTCCCAGAGCACTGCATTTAAAATTCCACTCCTCTAGACCTGGTAGCTTTTTGTTTCCTCCACGACACTTACCCCTAGGAATGCGACATAAAATTTACTCCCTCACATGGTGGAGTGGACACGGTCTGTCTCTTGGTGCCTGTGCCCACCCTCACCTTCCACTCACATCCCACCATCCTGGAATTTCTATGAAAGCAGAAGGGTTACAGCAGCACCGGGCACAATGCAAGTGGCTCAGTCCATCTGCTCTGGGTGAAACCATAAATCATGGAAACTCTGGAGACATCACTTTGATATTCTAAACCTGTTTCTCAGTCTACAAAACCAGACTGGCAATATCAACCTCATGAGGTTGTTAAAAGCAGTAAATGAGGAACTGGGTGGAAATCTTCATAAAATATTAATTACTATAATCACTTAACATAATATGCTAAGGACCATCCTCAAAATTCATTAAAGGGAAGCAAACTAGGCAACAGCCTACATGGTATGGTTTAAGAAGTTCAGAAAAACTCATTCAGGGTCTTGCCCAACAACTGCCTGAGATTCCACCTAGAAGACATAAATGAAGGTTTTCAAGCTTTCATTTTCCAAATTCAAAGTTACCTCTGAAATGTCCTGGTGCGAGGAGAGGAACGGTCTTCCGGCCAAATTCCAGGGTCCGCAGGGGCTCAGCTGGCTCGCCCCCTCATGGCAGGACGCCCTTCTGGAGGAGGGGGAGGAAGTCTCTGGCACTGGGGTCCCTGCAGATGTCGGGGAGGGGGAGAACACCAGACTCCACTGAGTGCTGACCACCTGGGGACAGGAGAAGGGTACAGGAGCTTAGTGAGCAGGTCTGGGCGGCGGGTGGCAAACATCCGCATGCCCACTCAGCACCATCCCGGCATCAGCCTTTCCAATCTCCAACCCAAGAGGGAAAGCCTGTGATATAACCACTGAAGTCTAGGCAGATTAATCTATGAAAGTATTACAGTTCACTGAAAGAGGAGCTGAGGCTTATGGTGTAAGTAACCAAACTCCACCACAAGGTTAACAGATACATTTACCACCACGGACAATTTTCAGATGACAAAGTGTCCCTGGTCTTCCTTTCCGTCCCCTCCTTTCCCAATCACAGCCGTCCAGGTTTGCCCCAACTGGACTCCTACCGGGAGAGGTGTAGGTCCGTAGAAAAGCAACATAAAGCAAGATGGCATGAACTGCAATCCCCAGGGTAACCACTAAGGAAACAACTGAAAAATGAATAATGAACAAACTGCAGAATTAAAAAGGCATATTAGAAACTAACACTGGAGAGGCAAAATAGAGGAATAAAGGAACACGAACGACACAGATCCGTGGGGAAAAGCAGCAAAACGGCAGACATAAATTCTATCTCATCAGTAATTATACTAAATAGTCTAAACACTCCAATCAAATGGCAGAAATGGGTGGTACAATGGATAAAGAACATATGCTGTCAAGAGAGACCCACTTCAGAACAGCATCAAAGAATAAAACGCTTACAAATCCAAAAAGCTATACAACATTTATATGTTGAAAATTACCAAAACATCATTACAAGAAATTTAAAAGTAAGTAAATAGACATCCTGTGCTCAAGGACTGAAAGACAATATTGTTAAGACAGCAATAGTTCCCAAATTGATCTTCAGGTTCAGTGTAATCTCTGTTAAAACCTCAGCTTTCTTTTTTACAAAAATTGACAAGTTGTTCCTAAAATTCATATAGAAAATTACCAAAACATCATTACAAGAAATTAAAAAGTAAGTAAATAGACATCCTGTGCTCAAGGACTGAAAGACAATATTGTTAAGACAGCAATAGTTCCCAAATTGATCTTCAGGTTCAATGCAATCTCTGTTAAAATCTCAGCTTTCTTTTTTACAAAAATTGACAAGCTATTCCTAAAATTCATATAGAAATCCAAGACACACAGAGACAAAATAACCTTAAAAATGAAAAGCAAAGTTGGAGAATTCACATTTACTGATGTAAAAAAAAAAAGAAAAAAGCTACCATAATCAAGATAGGGTAATACTGGTATAAGAACACACAGAAAAGGAAAAATGGCTTGGAATTGACATTCAGAAATAAACCCACATATTTATGTTTAACTGATTTTTGACAAGAGTGCCATGACAATGCAGAGAGTAAATGATAGCTTTTTAAAATATAGTACTGACATTCAAAAATGAATCTCTACTCAGACCTTATACCTTCCACAACAATTAACTCAAAATGGATTATAGACCTAAATGTAGGAACAGAAAATTATAAAACTCCTGGAAGAAATCGTAGCAGTAAATCTTTGTAATCTTTACATACTAGTTTCTTAGATATGTCTCCAAAAGCACAGACAACAAAAGAAAAAGAGGAACTCAACCAAAATTTTAAAATTTTGTGTACTACTGACAACTATCAATAAGGTCAAATCAACCCCCAGAAGGGGAGAAAATACACACAAATCCATCTATCTGATATAGACATTATCAGATATATTATTATTATATACATCTGATAAAGATGTATACAGATTATATAATGAACATTCAAATCAACAATAAAAAGAGAAATAACCCAAATAAATAATGAGCAAAAGATGTAAACAGACATTTCTCCAAAAAAAAGATAATCCAAATGGCCAACAAGTACATCTAAAACTGCTCAAAATGATTACTCAGCTTAGGAAAGGCAAATCAAATGAGATATCACATCACATCCACTAGGATGACTAGAATCAAAGACAGAAGACAACAAGTGTAGGTACAAATGTAGAAAATTCTGAACCCTTACATTACACATTGCTACTGGGAACTTAGTGGTCCAGCTACTTTGAGAGATTAACAGTTCCTCAAAGTGTGAAACACAGAGTCACATATAACCCAGCAATTTCACACCTAGGTATGCACCCAAGAGGATGGAAAACAAATGTCCGCACAAAAACCTGTATGTGAATGTTCGCAGCAGCATCACTCAAAATAGTCAATAAGTGGAAACAACCCAAATGTCCATCAACTGGGGAATGTGGTTTGTCCACACACGGATTTGGAATGCTACAATAAGAAGGAACTATGAAAGCATCCCAGGTGGCTCAGTGGTAAAGAATCTGCCTACAATGCAAGAGACCTGGGTTCGACCTCCGGGTCAGGAAAGTTTCCTAGAGAAGGAAATGGCAACATACTCCAGTGTTCTTGCCCGGGAAATCCCACAGATGGAGGAGCCTGACAGACTACAGTCCACAGGGTTGCAAAGAGTTGGACACGACTTAGCAACTAAACACACACATGAATGCATCATGCTAAGTAAAAAAAAAGAAAGTCAAGCAAAAAGGCTACAAAATGCAAGAAAATGTATATATGAAATGTCCAGAACAGGCAAATCCAGAAAAACAGAAAGCAGACTGACGGGCTCCAGGAGTCTGGGACATGCAAGAGTAAGGAGGGACGGTCATTGGACTGGGGTTTGGGAGGGAACTGAAAATCTTCTAGCACTGGACGGGGGTGATACTTGTACAACTCTGGGAGTATCCTGAAGATCCCTGAATTGCATACTTCAAAATGGTGAATTTTATACTACATTAATTACATCTCCAGGAAACTTCTGTTTAAAAAGAGTAGTAGTGGGCTGCTACTACTACTACTACCCCGTGTGTCCACGGGGTCACAAGAGTCGGACACGACTTAGTGACTAAACCCCCACCAGACCTGAGATACATCCCAATGGACAGACCCACAACTCCTCTGGAGCCAGCCCTCCATCCCTGCGCTTTTACTGAGATGACAAGCTTGGCCCCAGTGAGGCCGGAGCAAGTGAGTTCTCCGGCAATGCTCCAGACCAGCTCCCAAAGTCTACAGCCTTTGATGTGTAGGCTGAGAGTTCTGAGTGACCCTCGTCCCTGGCCTGGTCCCTGCACAGAGCAAGCCCCTTCTCCTGCAGGAAGCTCCTCCTACACCCTGAAGCATCAAAGTATACCAACTCCAGAAAACATGCCCCTGTGTTTTGCACCTCCTTTCTCTGCCTTTACTTGGCAACCAATCTGAACCCTTCAAACAAAAGGTACTACGAAACAGTCTGCTCTACTACCAGTTTCTGCCATTTCTCCCACATACAAAGAGCCACTAAATAAAATTATAATCTTCAGCAGGAAAGAACAGCTCGGGCTGAGCTGGTGCAGGGACAACAGGAAACTAAGCCACACCAGGAGGAGGTTTATGTAGAGAGGCTGCACGCAGGGCTCTCTGCCCAGAGGCTGGGCTGGGAGCCCTGGTGTTTTCAGGCCACCAGCAGGTTGGAGGGCCCCCCTGCCAACTTTCCAGAGCCCTGCTCAGGGGGCGGCTCTGCACTGGCATCGCCTGGCCCCCACAAACAGGAGGGAATTAAAGCATTAGAGTGCCGCAGGGTTTCCCGTTTCCCATGGTGGCTCCTCTTCCACACGGGTCATGGAAGTGGCGGCCGCCTCCAGCCTCAGCTCAGTCGCCCAGGTATGAACCACTGGCCTCCACAGAGCTCGGCTTACAAAGCTGCACAGGTTGTGATGGGTCAGTGGCCATGCTAGTTTCCCACAAGCCATGTGAGTTTTCGTGTGCTATGCTGTATGTAGAGAAAGAAAACTGAAAGTGAAGTCGCTCAGTCGTGTCCAACTCTTTGCGACCCCATGGACTGTAGCCTACCAGGCTCCTCCGTCCATGGGATTTTCCAGGCAAGAGTACTGGAGTGGGTTGCCATTGCCTTCTCCAGGGGTATCTTCCCAACCCAGGGATTGAAGCCACGTCTCCCACATTGTAGGCAGACGCTTTTACCGTCTGAGCCACCAGGGAAGAACTAGGAAAATATGCACTAAGTTTTTAGCAGAAACACGTGTAGTAAATATTCATCAGCTATTAACCTTGTTTTGCAGCAGTCATACCTTGTGCTGAGATGCTGGGTAGGAATGATCCAAAAAATGTTGATAAGATCCTGATTGATCTCAAGGATATCAGACTCGGTAGGAACCCTGATGCCCACGCATGACTCTCTGGACTCACTAAACACAAAAAGCACGACTTGTCACTGGAAGCAAAGATGAAAAACTACAGCCTAGGACGAGACTTCTTGTTTCCTCAGTCTGCGCTCCTCTGGAATCTCAATGCCATTCCAGTATAAATCTGATCAATTCACTCCTTTATAGGAACAAAGATGCTACATCAAACAATGAAGGTTTCAATCTGAGGAAGCCAACCTGGCACAAAGATATGCATTGAAGAAATTATTTCACCAACTGTATATACGTGCATGCGTGTGTGCTCAGTCGCTCAGCCATGTCTGACTCTTTGCAACTCCATGGATTGTAGCCCTCTGGGCTTCTCTGTCCAGGGGATTCTCCAGGCAAGAATACTAGAGTGGGTTACCATGCCCTCCTCCAGGAAATCTTCCTGACTCAGGGAATCTAACCCACATCTCCTGCATTGCAGGCAGATTCTTTACCCACTGAGCCACATAGGGAGCCCCAACTATGTGTACATCAATATATAAATGAGTCCTAGTAGTGAATTATACAGACTTCCCTGGTGGCTCAGACTGTAAAGAATCTGCCAACATTGCAGGAGACCCCAGTTGAACAGCCGGGTCAGGAAGATCTCCTGGAGAAGGGAACATATTCTTGCCTAGATAATTTCATGGACAGACCACGGGGTAGCAAAGAGTGGGACATGACTCAGTGACTTTCACTCACTCGGTGAGTTATATATAAGATTATTCCCTGTTAAATTAACTCACCAAACGAAGGACAGCTGGAATCACTAAAATATAAGAAAAAAACTGGTGGTAGGGATAACCACTCAAAACCTTCAGAACTTTGTAACACACACACACACAAACACATCACACATATATGTGTGCAATATTTATATATGGGCTTTCCAGGTGGCTTAGTGGCAAAGAATCCACCTGGCAAGGCAGGAGATGTGGGTGGGTCTGATCCCTGGGTCAGGAAGATGCCCTGGAGAAGGAAATGGCAACCCAGTCCAGTATTCTTGCCTGGGAAATCCCATGAACAGAGGAGCCTGGTGGGCTACAGTCCACGGGGTCACAAAGAGTTGGACAGTACCTAGTGACTAAACAGCAATACCTATATGTCTATGTATGTCTATAGATACATACATACACACACATATACATACACAAATATATACTCATACACATACTGCAGAACTGGGCGCCCTGCTAAAGGAGCACCGTGGTCAGAACCAGAGCAGCAAGGGGCCAGACCGCGCACCTGCTCAGCCCCACACCGCAGCTCAAGTGCAAGCGCACGGTAGCAGGAAACTGGACTTAGCCGAAGCTGGGTTTTACCAGGTGACTATGAAAGTGGGTGGAGAAGGAAATGGCAACCCACTCCAGTGTTCTTGCCTGGAGAATCCCAGGGACGGCAGAGCCTGGTGGGCTGCCGTCTATGGGGTCGCACAGAGTCGGACACGACTAAAGCGACTTAGCAGCAGCAGCAACATGAAAGTGGGAGAAAGGGCCACGTTTTAGAAATAGAGGACTGACAACATAAGGGTGGCAGGGAACACTGGAAAGGAAGTGGGGCTGAGGATCCCTGGAGGATGGGGCATTTCTCAAGCCCAGAAGCAGAAGGACTAGGACTAGCTGCAACGAAGAACAACAGTGATCAGAGAGGGTGCTGGATGTCAGGGTCAGAATGACCAGGCACCACTCTGGGAATGGGCAGGAGACAGAAGGCCTTGTAGCATTCCTTGTGACTGCAAAATGACTTAAATGTCCATCAACAGGAACAAGCTGAATGAATAAGATGGTGTCCTTCACACGAGAGAAGAGGGAGCTGGACCTGTGGGCACTAGTATGAAGAGATGTCAGAGACATAATGAAGGAGGAAACAGACAGAACAGGCTCCATCTTGAAAGCAGGACTCCATCTTGGACCGGACTGTGGACTTTGAGCTATATGCCCAGTATCTATGGAAATGGCATACCAACTGGAAAACCAGGCCCCTCCAAAAGGAGGAACCCCAGGGCTCACACCTAGACTCTCTGCCGCCTAAAAGAATACCCTAATTATCTGTGTAACCGAATAGAATCATACATTCTATTATGCTTACTGGGGTATGACCACAGACCTATTGATAATTGTCCACTGTTACCTACCTAGGCTTAAGGAATATGAATCACAGGTTAACTTTGATTGTATCTTGCTTTTCCTTTGTTCAGACTAGTTTCAGGGAATTTGGGGAGGTGGGTTTGGGCACGTACACTTAGGGTATGTAAGGTTTTCACAAAAACTGGTCAGGGTCCTTGGCTAAGAGGAGACTCTGCCCTGGGCCCACTGGTGTAATAAACTGCACTCCACTATCTGCATTGTCCTTCTGAGTGAGTTTGTTTCTGGGAACTCGTGGCTACAACAATAAGAACAAGGACAAACACGTAATACAAAACAATATAATAATCCCATTCACAGACATAATTTAAGTTACACACACACAAAATTTTTCTAGAAGAATGTAGAAAAAAAACCTGTTAATAATCACTTTATACTATAGGGGATTTTACCCTTCATTTTATTCCTAACTTTTTTTTTTTTTTGCTTTCTGCATTTGTAACTCAAGTTTTTAGAACCACAGATTTTTTTTTTTATGCAGTATATTAACCATGAGATGCTACACATGAATGCTATACATTCTTTGCCCTCTCCAAGGATCTTATTTTGCAAACTCTGAATTAAAATCCCACAAAAAGGCCCATTGCTTTGCATTCCAGACTCCCTGAAGCAAATCCTTAGAGAGCAACAGGCTCCCTGACATGGGCACAGGGATTAGTTAGTGGGAGGTCTTCCTTCTTCCTGTCTCTCTGTCTCCCTAATGAATGGGCTTTAAGACTGAACTAGACATTAGTGCAGAACCCAGCTCACAGAGAGAAAGCCTCCCACTTACCTACAGTTCCACACACCCAAGTACACACAAGAGATTCAAAGACAATCCCTCTACCTTTTCCCAGTCTTTCAATTTCCAAATCAAGAATTGTCTTTCGGCTGCTGCTGGGCTTGCAAGTTCCTAATTCAAAACTCCATGAGGATCCAGGAAGCTCAGCTTCTGCAGTCACAGCAAGTGGAGGCTTTCCTATGTGTGATGTGTTTGACTGTGATATGAATAGAGGTCTTGTCCCACGTCTATAAAGCGAGCTCTGTCTCCGGACATTGTATACTAATAGTCTTGGACACTGAGTGACAGAGGGTCCCACAGTCAGCCCTCTAGAGATGTCCTGCACTTACTTCACATTGATCTTCTAGGGGGGGGGGGGAAATAAAACACATTCTTCAGCAGTGGAGATATTCGTCAAATTATAGCTATGGAACAGATTCATGGGCTCATTAACTATCAACTAATTAAATGAGCTTTCTTTTCAATTCTCTCGTTGTGATAAAAGGCACCGGGCTGATACCATCATCCTTCCTGATTCTAAGAAATGACTCATAAAAATGAAGCTAATCCTTAGGCTTAAACCTGCTCACAAAGAACAGATTGCTTTCCCCAATTGGATACCGAATTAGGCACAAATTAAGCGGCTTGTTATAGCAGAGGCATTACAACAGGAAAGAACAATTTATTTAGAATGGTGACATGAAACGTGTACCTTTTAAGAACTTAGAAAATAATTTCTTTGACTGTGTAGCTCTGGAAAGGAAAAAGGTAGATTTTTATGTGCCAATAGGGATAAGCTCCGATTTAAGTAGAAGAAAAGCTGCATGCAGCATCTGCCATGTAAAAAGGGAGTTTGGGGGCTGGTGTCAAAGTGCCTGTAAGCACTGACAGCAGATGCCTCTAGCTCAGAAGACTAAGGGCCTAGGGCAGAAGGAAGAATCACTTTGCACGGTACAATGTTTTGCACTGTTAGACTGTTGAATGGCTAATGTACTATATGTAACTTATTGAGGTGAAATTCACATAACATAAATTCAACCATTTTAAAGTTAACAATTCAGTGTATTCCATGCATCACAATGGGGTGGCTCAGATGGTAAAGAATCGGCTTGCAATGCAGGAGACCTAGGTTCAGTCCCTGGGTCAGGAAGATCCCCTGGAGGAGGGCATGGCTACCCACTCCAGTATTCCACCCTGGAGAATTCCATGGACAGAGGAGCCTGGGCTACAGTCCATGGGGTCGCAAAGAGTCAGACATGACTGAATACACACGCACGCAATGCTGCACAAGCAGAACCTCAGTCAAGGTGCAACACATTCCCATCACCCCAAAACAGAACCTATTAAAGCAGTTAATCTCCTCTCTCACTCCACCCGGTCCCCGGTAACCAGAAATTAGCTGTCTCTACAGTTTTACTATTCCAGACACTTTACACAAATGGAATATACAATATGTGACCTCTTGTGTCTGGGTTCTTGTGCACTTCAATTTAAAAGCCAAAATTTAAATAAAATATTTCCTGGAAAAATTCAAGTCATTCATTATATTTTTCAAAAATATATAAATGCCTAATGTCTGTAGATCCATGCTAGCATGTCCCATAAATGACAGAATGATGAAATTAGACAAGAAAAGATTATCCAGATAATTATATCCTGCTTCAAAGGGCAAAAAGTTATGAGGCTAATGAAGAAAAGTTTGAACACCCACCCTATGCAAAATATCCTGCAAAATACCATAAGTAATTCAGAAGAAAGAGATGGTTAGATTTACAGCTGGAAGGGAACAGAAATTTCCTTTACTTATGGGCTTCCCTGGTGGTTCAGACAGTAAAGAATCTGCATGCAATGCGGGAGACCTGGGTTCGAGCCCTGGGTGGGGAAGATCCCCTGGAGGCAGGCATGGCAACCCACTCCAGTATTTTTGCCTGGAGAATTCCAGGGACAGAAGAGCCTGGCAGGCTACAGTCCAGGGGGTCGCAAAGAGTCGGACACGACTGAGTGAGTAAGCACGCAGGTTAGAAAGTCAAGGCACAGACCCGCAGAATTCCCCAGGCTCACGCCGCAGTTCTGAGTGCCCTGGTTTCCACTGGTGTCCTCCACACTACCACGGCTGACACTCTCAGGAGGCTTGTTACTGAACAAAGGAGAGTCAGGCAGAATAGCACACGTGGGCAGAAAACTGTGAGGGTGGAGATCTGAGGTTTCAGCGCTGACACGGAACGAGCTGTCACTCCCATTCTCGCATAAAGGCCTGAACAAACCCACAATCTGCTATTTTGTGGACTCATCAGAAAACTGAGAGTACAGGGCAAAGGACCCCTCCTGAAATCTGAAGAGGTCAGCAAGTCAGAGCCAAGATCTGCTCGCGGGAAGAAGACTCTGCCAGGGTCAGGACAGACAGGATCAGACGTGTTCATTTTCATGAACTGCTGGATTGAGGATGTGCTAGCCTGAGTGAGAAAGGAAACTCCCAGGGGCCATCGTCTTAGGGGGTCCCACATTTTGGTGGGTCTGACCTCCAGGAAGCCCACCAGGTTGTCACAGTGAGAAGCCAAGAAAATTCATCCCTGGCTCTGGATAGGAGAGGGGAAGAAAAACCAACTGAGATACGCCCAGGACTGTCTACATAACAAAGGCCCAGTCTTCAGGCCTCAGTGAACCTGAGGAGCCGTAATGACCCCACTCCAGTCCTGTCGTCCCACCCAAGGAGGAGCTGGATACCCAAGGGACTCTTGTGAAGAACTCAACCCAGGTACCCTGCCTGCGAAGTCAGGTATGGGACTTTACCTGGTGCTCTCTGGTGGGCTAGTTAAGTATCCACCTTGCAATGCAGGAGACACAGGTTTGAACCCTGGTTGGGGAACTAAAATCCCACATGCTAGGGACCAACTAAGCCCACGGAGTGCGAAGAGTGCATGTACGCTCAGTCGTGTCCGACTGTTTGCGACCCCCATGGACTGCAGCCCACCAGGCGCCACTGTCCATGGAATTTTCCAGGCAAGACTATTGGAGTGGGTTGCCATTTTCTCCTCCAAGGGATCCTCCAGACCCAGGGATCGAACACAGGTCTCCCACATGGCGGGCAGATGCTTAACTGTCTGAGCCACCAGTAGAAGGGGTCAACATACAATAATTCAGGGAGCTGCAAGTTAAATCGACAGTCGTCCCTCATGTGGATTTCCGGGGCTTCCTCCGTGTTCCTCCGCCAGTGGAGGAGACACAGGAGACGTGGGTAGATTCTTTACCACTGAGCCACCTGGGAAACCCCAGCTAAGCCCGCCCACCTCAACTATTGGGCTCACGTCACAACCAGGGTCTTCACCCCACAGTGCAAGATCCTATATAACCAGCGAAGACCCCGCAGGCCTCAACTAAGTCCTAATGCAGCCAAATAAATAAGAGAACAGTTTTTTAAAAGACTGAGGTTTAATGTTCAGCACACACAATGTTCCCCTGCCCCTCAGCTAACAGCCCCGCTAATAAGGTGCCCGTGTGTGTGTCTGCTGACAGTGAATCACAGCTCAGAGAGCTGCAGGAAACAGACACTCTCTAACGAAGAGTTCTCAGGAAACCCCAAAGGCATCAGGGAAGACAAAGAAGGTCACGAGAGGACTCTGAGGCCTCTGGCACCTACAGCTACCACACACAAGTTAAACACAGCTCAGCTCCTACGACATTCACATAAAACCTCACCCTACAGGCCTTTTACCTCAGTTCCTACTAACAAACACATCATTCTCCGCTATCAACAAAAAACCCACAAAGCATACCACCGGTGAGAGAAACTGCAATCTGAAGAGACAGAGCAAGTCCAAACTCAGCCATGACACAGATATAGGGGATTAAAATAGCTATGGTTAATACATTAAGGGCTCTTTGCGGGAACGCAGACAAAATGTAAGAGCCAATGGGGTATGTCAAGTGAAAGAAATGCACAACCCAGAAGTTGAGAATTACATTTGATTTGGCAGATTTTCTGAGGACTTAAGCCCAGAAGACAGCTTCTCAGCTAGCTGTGAGGGACTGCTCCGAAGAGGTAGGGGAGGAGCCAGGATACATAGAAGTTTAGCAAAACACACAAACCAAAAAAAAAAGGTCAGTTCAGTTCAGTAACAGATTATAGTTAATTGAAATAAACAAACAAACAAACATCTCACGTTAATGAATTTAGCGCTTTTCTATGTATGGGAAGATGAGATGCAAGAGCCTGGGCTCACTGAAATCACTCCTTTGATGAGTACCTCTGCTATCTGGGGCCAGGGTCCTGCTTTCTCCATCTTGAACTCCCTCATGGTGTGCAGTTGGGGGCAGCTTCAGTAGATGCTGGCTCGGCGGCCGTAACATCTTTCATTTACTGGCAGGCGATATTTCCCATCCACAGTCATATGAGCAGAAAGATGGATTTTTTTTTTTTAAAAGAATCAAAGGAAATGCTAGAAAACGAAACATTGTAAAGAATGAAAAATGTCTAAGTCAGGCTCATCAACAGAGTAAGTACAGCCAAGACAAAAGTCAGTGAGTTTGAAAAGAGGTCAACAGAAAGTTGCCAAAGTAAAATGTAAACAGAAAAAATAATAATAATAATTAAAAAAAAAAGACAACAGAACATCCAAGAATGGCAGGAAAATTTCAGAAAGTATGGCGTATGCATAATTAGAATATCAGAAAAAGAAAAAAGAGAAAACAGGAGGAAAATATTTGAAGCAAGGATGGCCGAGAATTTTCCATAATCAATTATAGACACCAAACCACAGGTTCAGTAAGCTCAAAGAACATCAAACAGGATAAATACCAAAATATGCACTCCTTAGCACATCATATGCAATTGCAGAAATCAAAGGCTAAATTCAAATCATGAAAGAAAGAGAAATGAAGGAGGAAAAAACACTCTTACCTGTAGAGGAGCAGGAATAAGAAATTAGATCTGACTTCTCTTCAGAAAAAGAGAAGTCTCTCCACATGCAAAAAGTGGAGTGAAACATTTAAAATGTTGAAAGAAAAACATCACCACACTAAAATTCTACTTCCAAGAAAAATATCCCTCAAAAGTGAAGGAAAGATAAATATTGGGTTGGCCAAAATGTTTGTTCAAGTTTAAAAACTTGAATGAACCTTTTGGCCAACCCAATATTTCTGTAGACAAGCAAAAATTGAAGGAATCTATCACCAGGTGTCCTGCCTCACAAAAAGTGTAAAGTTCTTCAAGAGAAAGAAAATGACACGTCAGAAACACAGATCAACATAAACAAAGGGAAAGAGTAAGAGAAAGAATAAGCGAAAATATTCATTTTCCCTTTTCTTAACTGATCTCAAAGAAATTATTTAAAGCAGAAATAGCAACTTCAGAATATGGATAAATGAAAAAAAGTCAATAAAATCATAAAGGAAGGTAGAGAAGAATCATAAATACTCTAAGTATCTTTACTACATACACATCAAGTGGAACAGTGTTATCTGAAAGTGGACTTAGTTTAGTATAAAAAAAATATATACATGTATATATATATATAGAGAGAGAGAGAGCACGCAAACTCTATGGCAACCACAGAAAGATGTTAAAAAGAAGTTTAACTGATATGCTAATAGAGGAGATAAAATAAAATGACACAAAATACTCAAAACCAGAGAAGTCAGAAAAATGGGGGAGAAAAAAAAATCAAAGAACAGATGTCATCAATAAAAAACAATTTCAAATATGATGGATATTAATCCAATTATATCAGTAATCACTTTAAATGTGAAAAGTCTAACTGAACCAGTTAAAAGTCAGAGATTTCCAGAGTGAATAAAAAGTAAGATTCAATGATATGTTGTTTAAAGAAACCGATTTTAAATAAAAAGAATCAGGTTAAAAATAAAGGAATGGAGAAAGACCCATATGTCAATGCTAAAGAAAAGAAAGCTGGAGCAACTATGCTAATTTCAAACAAAGCTGACTTCAGACCAACGAAAACCATCGGGGGTAAGGGACATTGTGTAAGATAAAGGAGTCAATTCTCCAAGAAGACATAAAAGTACTAAATACATATGCATGAGCAGCATAGTGTCAACATATAGAAGCAAAAATTGACAGACCTGCAAGGAGAAATAGACAAACCCTGGTGGCTGAGATGGTAAAGAATCTGCCTGCAATATGGGAGACCTAGGTTCAATCCTGGGTTGGAAAGATCCCCTGGAGGACGGCATGGCAACCACTCTAGTATTCTTGCCTGGAGAATTCCATGGACAGAAGAGTCTGGTGGGCTACAGCCCATGGGGTTGCCAAGAGTGGGACACGACTGAGTGACCAAGCACACAAGCACTATTATAGTTAGAGAATTTCCACTCCTTTCAGTAATGGACAAGATTCAACAAGGAGAAATGCAGTTAAGTACATGGCTGACCTGAACAGCACTAAACGATCAACTCGATCTGTTTGACACACAGAATAGTCCATCCAACAGCAGCAGAATACACTTTCTTCTAGTTCATATGGAACATTCGAGGCTATAAAACATTTTATCAAATTAACAAAAGCAGCAGAAATCATACCAAGTATGCTTTACATCACGATGGAATGAAACTGGGAGTCAGGATGGTAGCTGGAAAATTCCCAACTATCTGGAGATTAAGCAGCACACTTCTAAATAACACACTGGTCAAATAAGTCTCAAGAGAAACTTAAAAGTATTTTGAACCGAATGAAAATAAAAACATAACTTATCAAGATGAGCAGACTGGAGCAAATATACTGCTTACAGGGAAATTTATAGCCTTGAATGCATACATTCCAAAAGAAGAAAGCTCTGAAATCAATAATCAAAACTTGCTTTCTAGAAAACTAAAGAGGGTAACTTAGGCCTAAAACAAGCAGAAGAAAAGACATTGTAAAAACTAGAGCAAAAATCAATCAAATCATAAACAGAAAAGCAACAGAATCAAGAGCTGATTCTCTGAAAGATCAATGAAATTGATAAACATTTAGTTAGGCTAAAATTGTATTGGTTAAGACAGATACATAAAACACAAGGGTTGTGAACTTTGGACAAAATAATGCATGAATGACTAACCTCAGTCCATAGCTATGTCTCTACTGTATCTATTAGCAATGCAGTGCTTTGGGGGCATTTTCACCAAAAATTTAAAGCAAACAACAATCAAAAGAGAACATTTTTGTAAAGGAAGAAATTTGGCACTATTTCATTTAGGCTGTGCTAGACAGAAAAAGCCGACAAGCTAGAGAAAGTAACAGGTTTAATGGGTCTAACACTTTGCTTTTTTGTGGACCAGAATGGCAATATTTTATTCAACCAGGAGGAGCTTTCAAGATGGGATATGAGTGCATTAGGCAGGGTCTGTCCGAGTTCCCAGATGCCTCACCACTGCCTCGCATCTTACATCTGACTGCCTCCTTGCTCGCGGAACTCGGAAGGGTTATTTGTGAATCTGCCTTCTGACGGATGTTGAATGTTTTCCTTCAAAGTTTCTCACTGGCAGTGTATGCAATCCTCAGAGGAGCCTGTAAAAGCAGCACCCCTAGTACTAGTCTCACTTTTTGTGAATAAACTGGGACCACTTACAGAGAGGCTAAGGGTCTTTCTGGAAGTTTCCAATGGGAAGTCTAGAAAAGGATTCCAAGCCACTGTCCTTGTGGTCCTGCTCTGCTCTGCTCAGCAGTGACCACAGCCATAGATGCCTGGACTTCACGTGGCCAGTGTCACGGTCCTGACTTTGACCGTCACCGCTCAGATGCAAGCAGGTGAGCCAAAAGCAAGCCTTAACGAGTCCCCTTTCAGGGAAAATTCCAGTGTTTACATTGCTTTATCTCTTCAACTGACTGGACAGGTGTCTACTAATTCGCCCTCATTTCTCTTTAAGCCCTGGCAGCAAAATATCCACTTGACATACAAGGTTATTTGCTGAAATGTATTTGCTGTGTATGAAACAATAAAATGCTAGGGGAGGGTGTGCAGAATTTAAGGCTTCCCTGGTAGCTCAGCTGGTAAAGAATCCACTTGCAATGCAGGAGACTCCAATTCGATTTCTGGGTCAGGAAGATCCCCTGCAGAAGGGAACGGCTACCCACTCCAGTATTCTGGCCTGGAGAATTCTATGGACAGAGGAGCCTGGCAGGCTACCGTCCATGGGGTCGCAAAGAGTCTGCACATTGTAAATTGTACAGAATTTATAAGTAAGACCACTTTTAAACTGAAATAATTTCACTATGAAATTAAATTAGAACCACAATTTTTAAAATCAAAAACAGAAAAAAAAAAAGTCACAGTCCTTAGGAGGAGCCTGGACTCCTGTCTTCAGTATATTTTCCATATCTGTTCACATATTGTACATACAATTCAGTCTCATAACTGTTTTCACTTAGTGATATATTACAAACATTTTCCTATGCCCACCATCTCCAAAAATCTTATCAAATTAGAGCAGGATATTTGCTTGTCCAAATTTAGATGTTCTCCATTTGGGGCTATTATTTAAAACGAACAAACAAATGAAGAGCATTTGGGCCTAAAGCACTTCTTTTTCTCCACATTTAGTATCGTTTTCCCAAGCAAAATTCTCCAAAGTACGACTGTTTGAAGTAATTATGCAGCTGCAAACAAAAGTCAGGCCTTTATCCTTCAGTCATCCCCTCCCCCAGCCTAGACCTTGAAATTCCTTCCCTCTGCCGAGGCAACACAATTTATATTTCAAAGCTTCCTGCTCTGCAGAAGGGCCCACTTCATCATATTAGCAAACGTTCCCTGTAGCTAGTTTATCTTTGAATTGTTTTTCAATTTAAAAAAATTTTAACCCCAAAATATCCTTTATCTTAACCACCAAGATACATATTTGCTATCATATAATGTTAGGTTCAAGGGAAGACTCTTGAGAGACCCTTGGACTGCAAGATCAAACCTGTCGATCCTAAAGGAAATCAACCCTGAATATTCATTGGAAGGACTGATGCTGAAGCTGAAGCTCCAGTACTTTGGCCACCTGATGTGAAGAACTGACTCACTGGAAAAGAGCCTGATGCTGGGAAAGACTGAAGGCAAAAGGAGGAGACAACAGAGGACGAGAGGGTTAGATGGCATCACTGACTCAAGGACATGAACTTGAGCAAACTCGAGGAGATACTGGAGGACAGAGGAGTCTGGCGTGTTATAGTCTATGGGGCTGCAAAGAGTCAGGCACGACTTAGTGACCGAACAACAACAAAATGGTAGTTACATTGTCTAGACTTCCCCGGTGGCTCAGTGGCAAAGAATCTGCCTGCAAATGCAGGAGACACAAGAGATGCAGGTTCGATCCCTGAATTGGGAAGGACCCCTGGAGAAGGAAATGGCAACCCACTCCAGTATTCTTGCCTGGGAAATGCCATGGACAGAGGATCCTGGCAGGCTACAGTCCATGGGGTCACAAAAGAGGTGGACACAATTTAGCAGCTAAACAACAGCAAGATTGATGTCTAAGCAAGCAGCGTGGTGCAGATTAAGCACATAGGGTCCACGGAAGGAAAACTCCACATACAATTTAAGCTAAAATCATACAAACTGCATTTTCAGCTTCTGAATGATTATTTTCATTAGCAGCTCATCTAAGGGTTTTTGTCATGTGGAGTCAGTTTATAAATGTCAGTGGTTTTAAAAACTACCATATGACAGTGTTTCAAAAAAAAAAGAAAATGTAAATCTTCAAGCAGGATCTTAATGTCCTGTATTTATTTCTGTTTTTAATGTACTGAGATGAGTTAAAAGTTTAGTACAGTGAAGCAGGGTGTACCAGGCCCTGGGCTGGGAATTCAAAACGGAGTGACAGGCCAGGCCTGTCACTAAGCCGAGAGAGTGACAAATAAATGTGGAAGTCTGCATCTCATTTCTGGTGCCAGGCAGAGGTGGGAAAGCAAGAAGTGTGGAGGGCAGTGCTTAACTCGGGGAGGTTTCATTTCCAGAGGCCTGAGTGAATCAAGCCAAACACTAAAAAGCATGCTGATTTCAGGATAAACACGATTTTCTACATAACTGTGTCTTAACTTTCAGTTGACTAAATGATGGTTATATCTTGTCGACATAACACAACACAGGTGTTACCATCAATTCTCTTTGGTGAAGGCTTTTGGTTTTTGCCTTTTTTTTTTTTAATACTTTGGAGCTAATGCTTGTTTCCAGGATTTTTAAAATATTCAATATTGCAAAGCTTGCGGGCCCTAGGCACTGTGCCTGCTGTGCCTGTGAGCATAAGCTGACTCAATTCCACATCACCATGAATGCCAGGGCAGATCAGGAATGTGATGGGGTCTGAAGGAGCCATGCGGTGCTCCCAGGAACCAGCAGGAAGAGGAGCAGGGGGATGAGCCAGGAGGACCTCAGGAGCAGGCACAGTGCCAAGATGGGGAAGCTGAGATGAGCCTGGGATGCAGAGGAAAGCAGGTGATGTGGGGGCGGGGGACCCTGCGATTCCCTGGACGACCACTGCAGTCCAGTGACTACAGCCAGCCAAGGACAGCAAGCCAGAGAAGGGATAGGTTGGTGAAAAGACATGTCTCAAAGAAGACACGTCTCAAAGACGCAGAAGCAAAGAACAGGTGGCTCTGACACAGGGATGCAAACAGGGCCAGCACCGCTATCAAGAATGAGGGCAGCAGCTTTAAGAGGTCACCTGGAGCTGGACACCTGGGTGGGCGGCTGATCAGCTGCAGCAAACACCCTCCCACATCCCTGGGCAAGATGAGTGGCCCTAGGCCAGGAGCAGGTAGCAGGATTCACCACAACGGCACAGGTGTGGGAGAGGATTCTCAACCAGCCTCCACTGGGCATCCAGGGGTGGGCGCGGCTGGACTGGACCCTGGACAGTGGGCGGCCGGAGCTGAGGTTCAAAGGCCAGCAGTGTGGATGGTGTGAGACATGTGGGACTTGGAAGGGAAAATCAGGAGGGCTCGCAACTATTAACCCAAGGCCAAAGGTCAAAGTCAATGGACATGAGTTTGAGCAAACTCCAGGAGATAGTGAAGGACAGGGAAGCCTGACGTGCTGCAGTCCGTGGGATCGAAAAGAGTAGGACACGACCTAGAGACTGGACCACAGAAAGGCCAGGGTCAAGGCAGATTTCAAGGACTAAGGAGTCTGGTAAAGAAAAATGTTAAGTTCCTCTAAGGCAAGCCCCACATTTTACACATCAGACATAAAAGTCCACAGACTCTTGCATCTGTGTTGGGACTGAATGGAGCCAGCAGAAGGGTTGAATCTGAGTAACACAGGCTGCTGAGAAGAGGATGGGCCCCGCTGGGCAGGAATGTCAAGCATCTGGGACTAAACTCAAGAGAGAACAGTCCTGGTCACAGTGAACTCTGCACAAGTCAGACCCGGACCCACTCCTGGCCGGCCCACCAGGGCTGGCTGCATCATGTCCCCGGGCGGCCAGCCTCGAGAATGGGCAGGGCTGGCCACAGGGTCTGTGAACCACGAAAGAAAAGCACCTCCCCAAGTCCTTTCAGATCGTCAGTCTAGGAAACTTAAGGAGAGCTGCTTCTGTAATTTTAAATGTCCTGGTATCCACATTAAAAAAAAAAAAAAAGGAAAAGGAAGCAAAGAAAATTCATTTTAGTAGTGTATTTAACTCAATGTAGCCAAACGAAAATCATTTCAACGTGTGATCAACTTCAACGTTATTAATGAGATACCCTGCATTCTGTTTTTCACACTAGATTTTGGAAAACAGACACTTTCCACACTCAGGGCACAGTTCACGTTGGACTGGCCACAGTGCAAGGGCTCAACAGCCTCGCCCTCTGCCCACTCTCCCCTCTACCCACACGGCTTTGGTTTGCTCCTACTGCACCAGCAAGAGAGCCTGCCACCCCCACCCCCACCCCGCCAAGGAAGAAGGTTTATCTGCAAGGCCCTGGGACACAGCCCAAGGCCTCCCACCAGCACTCCGAAGTGGGCAAGGTCCTCCTGGAGAAAGTCTAGGCCAGCTGCACGTGGCTGGAGAGGGGAAGAAAACAAGGTCACCAGCAAGGAAGCATGGCTGCAGGCCCAAGGAAAGGAATCCTAGGAGCGATTAAAGTATTAACAGATAAGACCATTCCCAGCCACTCTGCTGAAGGAAGGACACGCTCATTTCAGGACAAACACTCCCGCTTGCACATTCCACAGCACAGGACCCAGCAAAGGGAGGGGGCTGGATAAATATTTATTGAGCATAGTAAAAAGCATGCCCCTTAAGCTGGAGTTATTTCACAGAGAGGAGAAATGGAGAGTGAGCGATGTCGCTGGATGGAAATTCCTAGCTGTCCCAACTGGTTGTTTTCACTAGAGTGAAACTGACATTTGTTGCTGTTGTTCAGTTGCTAAGTCGTGTCCCACTTTTTCGACCTCATGGACTGCAGCACACCAGGCTCCCCTGTCCTTCCCCATCTCCCGGAGTTTGTTCAAACTCATGTCCATTGAGTCAGAGATGCCATCCAACCATCTCATCCTTTGTCACCCCCTTCTCCTCCTGCCCTCAATCTTTCCCAACATCAGGGTCTTTTTCAATGAGTTGGCTCTTGGCATCAAGTGGCCAAAGTATTGGAGCTTCAGCTTCAGCATCAGTCCTTCCAGTGAATATTCAGGACTGATTTCCTTTAGGATGGACTGGTTGGATCTCCTTGCTGTTGAAGGGACTCTCAAGAGTCTTCTCCAACACCACAGTTCAAAACCATCAATTCTTTAGCGCTCGGCCATCTTTATTGTCCAACTCTCACATCTGTACGTGACTACTGGAAAAACCATTGCTTTGACTATATGGACCTTTGTCGGTAAAGTGATGTCTCTGCTTTTTAGTACACTGTCTAGGTTTCTCATAGCTTTTCTTCCAAGGAACTAGCATCTTCTAATTTCATGGCTACAGTCTCTGTCTGCAGTGATTTTGGAGCCCAAGAAGATAAAAATCTGTCACTGTTTCCACCTTTCCCCCACCTATTTGCCATGAAGTGATGGAACCAGATACCATGACCTTAGTTTTTTGAATGTTCAGTTTAAAACCAGCTTTTTCACTCTCCTCTTTCACCCACATCAAGAAGCTCTTTAGTTCCTCTTCACTTTCTGCCATTAGAGTAGCATCATCTGCCTATCTGAGGTTGTTATTTCTTCTGGCAATCTTGATTCCAGCCTGTGAGGTCATCCAGCCTGTTATTTCACATGACGTACTCTACATATAAGTTACTGAAATTTACAAAACTGCAAGAGTGTAAGAGATTGATACCTGTCTTGCTGATCACTGATCTTGTTTGTCAACTTAAGTGTTAGTTGCTCAGTCGTGTCTGACTGTTTGTGACCCCACAGACTGTAACCCACCATACTCCTCTGTCCATGGGATTCTCTAGGCAAGAATACTGGAGTGGGTAGCCATTCCCTTCTCCAAGGGATCTTCCCAACCCAGGGGTCGAACCTGGATCTCCTGCATTACAGGCAGATTCTTTATCATCTGAGCCACCAGGGAAGCTCTCACAATCTAAAAGCTGAGAGTTATGTTTTATTCAGTGGGAATTATTAGGACTTTAAGCCAGAGAGACAGCATCTCAAGTGACCCTGAGAGAACTGCTCTGAGGAGGCAAGGGGAAGAGCCACGTTACACAGAAATTATGCAACAAAGGTTAGGTAGTCCAAACATCAAAAGATTATTGTTCATTAAAGAAAACCACACATCCCAAGTTAAGGATTTTAGTGTTTTTCTAATGCGGGACACACAGGTTCAATCCCTGGTTTGGGAAGATGCCCTGAAGAAAGAAATGGCAACTCACTCCAGTATTCTTACCTGAGAAATTCCATGGACAGAGATGACTGGCAGCCTGCAGTTCATGGGGCCACAAAGAGTTGGACACGACTGAGCACGCAGATACAGACACACAGGGCACTCGTGCATGTCTGGGGAGATGCAAGAGTCTGGGCTCACTGCAATCATTCCTTTCATTTGCATCTCAGCTACTGGGGCCAGCATCCTGTGCTTTTACATCCTGGTTCGCTTGGGGGCTCCCCATGTGGAGTGGCTGCGGTCTGATGGCTGTTAGATTGCACATATTCTTCTCCTTCCTGAGTGCCCTTAGGGCTCACCAGCTCACACAGGAGGGCTGCAGTCACTGATAACTGTGGCATCCTTGTTTACTGATAAGGCAAGAAATATTTCATTTCTCAAGTTCTAGAAAAGCCTCACCAGCCCACTACCGACCCTCTCCCCATGCCCTCGCCTTCAATCTATTCCTTAACCTGCCTTTGAACCCCAAGAACCAAAAAGGTTTTGCCAAATGAATGAATGAAATGAACAAAAAGAATGAATGAATGGATGAGATTGTTTCTGGACTTGAATGTCTCTGAAGGGAACAGATGCCTACTAAGTTCAACAAACATTCACTGAGCACCTACAGGTGTACCAGGCACCATGCGCCAGGTGTTAGGGGGAATCAGAAATGAACAAGCCAGGGCCATGCTTTTCTGGCCCTCAGTTCAGTTCAGTCGAGTTCAGTCACTCAGTCGTGTCCGACTCTTTGCAACCCCATGGACTGCAGCACGCCAGGCTTCCCTGTCCATCACCAACTGTTGGAGCTTGCTTAAACTCACGTCCATCGAGTCGGTGATGCCTTCTGGCCCTCACTGCACCCAAAACCACAAATACCCATGAAGGTTTGGGTGTGCTGGCACCAAACAGGCGAAATACCAAGAACATTTAAGCCATGTGCACACCGGCCTGAATGTCACTCCGTTTGGATTTTTGTCTTTCAAAGATCAGGTAAGAGCAGCAAAGACGATTATTAACTGGCAGTCCAGCCACACAGCACACCAGGAGCTCGGTCCTGTCCTGTCCCACCTGTCCGAAACCACCCTCCCTGCTCCTGTGACCTCTCACTTCCTCGGCTTCTCTCACTCCCACCAGGAGCCACCCAGCCCAGAGCAATGAGACAGGAACAGAGACAGCCCAGAGCTTTCAGAAAAGGTGGCTTCCACGATTAAAAAACAGACAAACGGATCCGACACCAACTGCCCCTCTCCGGCAACCTGAACAGAGATGAGAGCACAGCCTGGGGAGCTATCTGGCCCCAGGGCCCGGCACAGAACGGGGCCGCCTCAAGGAGACCGTGGTCCTCGGGGCAGCTGACCCAAGGCGAACAACCGGCCCCTTCTGGGGCTTGTCACCAAGGACACAGGGAGTGTCCTGTTGCTGGCCAAACACACAGTAACGTACAAGGACATATGCACATGTACTCCATGGTACTGGGAGATGTATGCTATGGGCTGAACCATGTCTCCAAAATACATGGTAAACTCCGAGGCCCTGGCATTTGGGAACGTGACCTTACCTGGGTCTCGGAGGATGATCAGCAGGGGAGTTCTCACCCCCAACGTGACTAGTGATGAGACACTTTTGCCTATCTTAGTCCATCCGGACTTCCCAATAAAAAATCCCACAGATGGGGTGGCTTGTAAACACAGACACCCATCTGTCACAGATCAGGAGCCTGGGCATCCAAGATCAAGGTGCTAGTGGATTCAATGTCTGGTGACAGCTACTTTCCAGCCCAAGACAGTTGTTCTGTCGTCGTGTCCTCCCACGGAGAAGGGGCTAGAGAGCTCCCTGTGGTCTATTTTATAAGGCCACTAACCCTGTTCGTGACTACTGGAAAACCCACAGCTTTGACTATACCCACCCTTGTCAGCAAAGCGATGTCTCTGCTTTTTAATAAGCTGTCTAGGTTGGTCATAGCTTTCCTTCCAAGGAGCAAGCGTCTTTTAATTTCGTGGCTGCAGTCACTGTCCACAGTGATTTTGGAGCCCAAGAAAATAAAATCTGTCACTGCTTCCTGCTTCCAGTTTTCTCCCTTCTATTTACTACGAAGTGATGGATGCTAATAAGTTCCAGGCCTATGCCATCTGATAGGAAGAGCTGACTCACTGGAAAAGAGTCTGATGCTGGGAAAGATTGAGGGCAGGAGGAGAAGGGGTTAGCAGGGGATGAGATGGTTAAACAGCATCACCGACTCTATGGACATGAGTTTGAGCAAGCTCCAGGAGATAGTAGAGGGCAAAGGAGCCTGGCATGCTGCAGTCCATGGGGTCGCAAAGAGTCAGTGGCTCTGCGACTGAACAACAACCCTATTCATGAAGTCCCCGCCCTCATCATCTCCCAAAGTCCCCACCTCCTAGTGACATCCCACTGGGGATTACGTTTCAACACACGAATTTGGAGGCACACAAACCCTGGGTCTATAGCATCACTCCCTGCTGGGGACAAGAGAGAAGTTAGGAAGGAAGCAGTGAGAGTGTTAGAGGGAAAATAAACATGGAAACAGAGGTAATTTCTTAAGGTCCCAGGAGCTGATGGAATCAAGATCCCATTTTTCTTCCTTCTGATACATCTGGCCCACCCAATACTCTGTCTCCCACAACCAGCCTGTCTCAGTTCTCAGGGCCCCCAGCTAAGGCTCCGTGGAGACATAAAGAAGAAAGAAGAGACTGAGCTCCCAGCAGGGAGAGCCAGCTCTGCCTGGTCCGCAGCAGCCCTGGGATCGCCGCACCCTGCCAAGTGATTAGGAAGAAATACACAGTTCCCGCCAACAAATTCGAATCCCTAGGCGCCAGCTCTGAAAGTCTGCAGGGAGCTCTTTTGTTTCATTTCCTAGGACTATTCTGAGCAGTGCATGTGCTACCAAGAAAGACTATGTGGCAATCAGGGCGTCAGGAAAAATTAATGTATGGGACTGTTTGTTTATGTTCTCAATGGCATAACGAACAGCCACCCCTCCACCCCCACCCCGGCCCAGGGTCTCTGCAGACCTTCAAAACTTGCCAGAGCAAAGCTGCTTCTGGAACACACAGACTACCACTCTCTCGGATGCAAACTGGCTCCCTGCACAGAAGGAGAGGGGAAGACACCCAAGAAACAGACTCCCTGGGGACAGAGAACAGGCTCACCACTGCAGGTCATCTTGCACACCCTGGATGCACTGATCCTCTGACCGCTCCGCACGTCCAGGTGAAGTGAGGGTCCCTACCATGTTCACCTGAAAAACACTCTTTCCAGAAACTCTAACCATCTCTTTACCTAGAGCACCTCTCCCTTCCGTTAGAAAGATCCAGACTCGTGAGGCCAATGGAAACTCACCCCTAGCCCAGGCTCCTCAACATCCTCAAGAACACATCCTCTTTGCCCCCTCCCACACCAGCACAGGAGCCCCCTTCTCCAGTAACCCCTCTTCAAGGTCTACCCACCTTCACCCCACTTCCCAGCAGTCATTTCCTCACTGGAGTTGCTGTAACACCCACCTGGGTGGGCCCTGGGGGGTCACCGTCCCCCCATCACATCTCCCTGGCTGGGCCCTGCACAGCCCCTTCTCTGTCTCAACCTCCCTGCGCCACGGGGCTCAGGCCACCTGGCCCCCTCCAACCGGTCCATGCAAGTCTTGCCACCTGACTCTGGAACTGGGGTGCCTGCTGCCTCCACGTCCAGGCGACCCGGGACTGTCCAGCCCACCCCCCGACATCCCAGATGGCTCACCTGCGGGCTGGGTCTTCCCCTGCACCACAAGCCAACACCCCCACCCACCTCGGCCCCACACAGTCCCGCGGTGTCCTGCTCTGTGGCTGGACCTCCCCAAAGACAGAGCACGTCTCTGTTTGTTCACATCCTGCTGGAGAACAGAACACAAGCCCGGATCCCATCTCCTCGTCGATAACCTACCCCAAGTTCCCTTCTGGACCAGGTTTCACTCCCTTGGATTCAATCACGGAGTAAAAATGCATTTAGAGAGACCATGACGGGCACTGAGGGAATGTTAAAATGAATAGGTCCCTACGTTTGTAGGGCTTGCAATTTAGTAAAAGAAAGGATAAAGTTACAGAAAAATTAGATTAGAGAGGCTAAAGTGCAATTGCAGGTTCTGAAAAAACATCTCCGTAGAAACACCTGGTAGAGAAGAGGCTCCCAGCTCACAGGAGGAGGAAGATCCTCCAGCAGGGAAGGAAAGGGGCCTGACAGGGCTCCTGGGCCTGCATTCTTCCCTCTCTGCTCCACGCCTGCATTTCCTCCTCTGTAAGACGCCACTGCTGGAGGAGTGGGCCTCCACGGCCCCCACATTGGTGATCCCACAGCTTTAAGAAAAAGGCAACATGCCTGCGGAGCATGGAAGGATCATTAGGAATTTGACACCTGGAGGTGGAGGGAGAATGTTTCAGGGTCTAAGCGTGGAGGCTGCAAAGAGATCAGCCTGGGGAAGACAGGCTGGAACCCAGGAGAAACTTACAGAGACTCGATCTAGAGGCACAGCTGTGACTTCACAAGCAGCAGTGTCTCAGCCAGAAAGTTGTCATTTTCTGGGTCAGTGGTGAGCCTGAAGGGGGGCGGGGAGGGGGGGAGAGACACCACAGAGAAGGAACAAAAATTGTCCCGGGATATGACACATGCCTGAATAATTCTGGCTTTAGGACACTCACTGAAGAGATGATTTACCTTCAGGTGGAAGAGGCCCCTACCACAGAGGTCTGCACACTTTCCACCCATGAGCCAGGGGAGCAAAGAGCCTCTCTGTCCTGCAGGCTACCCCTCCTGCGGGCAGTGTGGACAAGCCTCACCAGGGAGAGGGCCGCAGGGGCTGGCTGGCGGGGCTACTCTGGAATGACGGAGCAACTGCAGAGGAGCCAACCATGGAGGGTGAGTAGCAGGACACACACGTCACCTGCTGCCATCCGGGTACCATTTCCCGGACGCAGAGACAGAGCATCACGGAACGGCTCCCTGCCTGCCTGTGAGGCTAGCAGGTCAGCGGGAATCCGAGAGGCAGTCTCTGCTGCTCCTTGGGTGCAGCTGGCATAGCCCCACCTCCCTCCAGATCACCTTTAGATGCTGGCACCCCAACATCAAACATGCCCCGTTTCAAAGGACTGCTTGAAAACTGACCCTTTGGAAACTAAAATATGTCCCAGGTCAACTGCTGTGCGGGAGGTGTTCCAAGGACAGACGTGAAGCCCTGTTTAACTGATAACCTAGCCTGAGAGAGAGTCAGTATTTTGGTTTGGAATCCTCTGCCCCAGCAGCTCTGCCATGTCCTGGCTGCAGGGCGGAGCTGGCAGGAACAGGGGGTGACCCTAGCCTCACTGGCATCCTTTGGGGGCTGCACTTCCAGCTCGGTGCTTGCCCACCAGGTCGGGCTGCCAACCCCTGGGGAATCACAGCAGCCTTGCTCAGGTGACCCTGCAGACAGAACGAGGAGACCCTGGGCTGCAGCTGGGCTTCCTCTCATCTTCCCGGGACACCCTCTTCTCTATAAACAAACTGGCAGGGTGGGGGGCATGGGAGAGAGACAAAAGAAGACAGAGGCACTAAAACCAAAGAACTCGCGATGGTGGGACCATCCAGAAGGCTCCAGAAGTGACAGCAATGCTGCTGCAGCTGGAGGTCTTCTTTGAACAGGATTCAGAGACAGGGTCACCCTCCAGCAGGACAAATCCAGCACAGCCCCACTACACCGGCCCGAAGTTGCCTGCACCCCCAGGCAGCATCTTGCTGCTCCCGGGCTCAGCCTGTGACCCTGACCTTCTCATCTGCCTGCCAAAAGGGACTCATCCTCAAGACCCAGCCTGTCTCACCAGCTCCAGCAGGCAGACTTCTCACCACGCCCTCCTGCACTGCGCGTACCGACCCCAGCGCTAGAACAATCTGTGACTGGCTGCTTCCCAACCCCCAGACCGTAGCCTCCTCAAAGACAAGGAATATACCTTTTTTCCAAGGGGCTCTGAGTTCCACGCCAGCTTTAGCAAGTACCATGTGCCTGGCCTTGGACGCCATAAGGGCTCATTAAGCCTCTTCTCTCCCCTGTAGATGGGGGAAGGTAGTGATGCCTGTCCTTCCTACGGGCCACCTGAGAACTGGGTCCAGAGCACTCAAGAGCACTTCCCATCAGCACCTGGTGATGGAAAGGCTAAATGAACATCTATTGCTTCCCGGCTTTCCAAAGTCAGACCCCAAGTGATTGCATATCACCTAGTTGGCACAGTTCATCACGCCATCCAGGAACTTATTTTTCTCCTAACACTGCATCCAGCTCATCAGTTTGCTCCTTAGAGAAAGCCCTGCTCTCTGCACCTACAGGCTAATCAGGAAAACACTATCAGATCCAGGCTTTAGACTCCAGAAAAGGAGGAAGATACAGACTCTCATCATCCAGGAATGACCCTCTTCAAAACCCCATCTCTCAACTTATCATCTCTGAAGAAAACAATTGTTCTGAAACGGACACATATATATAAATGTTTATATATATATATATAAATATATATATATATATATACTTTTTATCTTGCAAAATTTCTTAAAAATGGTTGTATTGTCAAGACTGATGCTCCTGGAAGAGACCTTTAAAGCAGCACATTCTTATACCTGGATCTAATCGTTTAGACCAACATATTAGTTTCACAGTGGGAGGGAACTGGGCCCGCACAAGGCAGTTAAGACCACTCGCTCAAGGTCACAGAGCTGGGTCAGAAAGTTGTACAAGCTCTGTCCTTCCGCCGAACTCCCCAGCAGGTATATGAACAGTTGCTTCCATTTAATTTCTTCATCTAATTAAGAAAAGGTATCCATGTGTGTCAGTGATGCAGAAACAAAGGAGAGAGGAGACTGCTTCCAGAAATGATGACCTCGGATGACTTTTTCGCTCAAAGGAAAGAACGTTCAACTCAGTCCTTGGACCTCGAAGGTGGGAAACTCCCCCAAGTGAGTGTGGACAGGGTCCATCTTCCATCGAAGCATTCCATTCTACTCACAGCCTCCTGGCTGCCCCTGACAGTCCACACCCCCAAGGACCCAGGGCCGGTCCCTGCTTGGCCAGATCCCCTGAGAGAGTCACCCGGAGTGGCTCCAGACCAGCAGACCCCAAGGGCCGCAGACATGTCTCTATCCTCCCAGTTTAAGCATGGAGCCGGAGAAAGAACAGCAGACCGTCGGGAGGGCTGGTGCTGGACCCAAGCTGGCCACAGCTCTCTTTGTGGCCGGGCCCCTGACCTCCCCCCTCCAGTCCACAGTGTCCTCAGTCACAATGGGCGGCTGGGCTGGGGATCTGTGATGACCAGTGAGCTCTGTGATGCTCACTCTCCGTGTGGACAGACTTTCCCTGTCTCCACACCAGAGAGAGAGAGGCTCCTAAGAGGGAGGTGAAATTTGCACAAAAGAAAGCGGTGGGGCCAAACCATGAACCACAGTGGAAAACACAGGCGACGTGGCTCCCGGCGTCTGGCCGGACGGCACGTTCACCCTGCTGAACGCCAGCAGCTTCCACTGAAGTGTGGGAGGTCCCTTCCAAGTCCCCAACCACATGGAGTCCACAGGCCAAGCCCTGTACTCAGGCAAGGATCTGGGTTCAACGAGAGCACTTGATTAAAGCCAGGGCACTGGACAGTCTTATAAAACACAGGCGTGTGAAAGTGCTCATGCACTTTCTTGTTGAGAAAGGTCTCAACACCCCCATCTTCCAGGCCCGTGGGAGCCCACACCATCACCCACTGGCCACAGCTATACCCCCAGCATCTGACTGGTTCATCCATTTCCCTTCCAAGGATCCTGACATTTGAACCAGAGCTTCTTTTTACACAAACTTCTGAACTCCAATGGTACTGGAACTGGAAAACTCCCCTCCCATTAAAATTAGGTCGTTTGCATCTTGCTTTTTCCTGAGGTTCTCAAGCCCTGCCTGACCTCTGATGAGAAGTACCAGGGGGACTAAAGGCCACACCTCCCACAACAGACAGCAGGGTGCGCTCCCTACCCCTCACAGCCTTCCCCATTCTCAGTGGGGGCCCAGCCCACTCTCTGAACCATCCAGAACCATCGATGGCTCCCACTGCCACAGGATCAAGGCCATAACTTGGCCTGGAATTCAACATTTCACCATCTACCCTCATCTGATCACACTAGTCGTAATTCCTTTGCACTCTCTAGAAAACAATAAAAGTAAGATTTGAAAAGGCACTAGAAACCCTTAGGAGACGGGGAAAGGGGGATCTCGGTTCCCTTTCCTGAGAACCTGCTCTGGGCACCATCCCAGAGGGACCACATCCAAGAAGCATTCGGGCTGCAGGTCCGAGGCAGAGGTCAAGGTGCACACCTGTGTTCCTTCTCCCTTCCTCCGCTGTCCAGTTCCCTCTGGCCACCCAGAACCTGTCCCACCTCCAAGCTCTGACTCAATTCCCTCTTCACCAGCAGTTCAGACCCTCCGTTCCCGGCATCTCCCTCCTGGGAACTCCCAGGGCTCTCAGGCAGGCGGTCTTCATCTTGCTCTCCGGGTCTCACACTTTCTTTATCCACAGGGCTTATCTGCCCTGCCCCCGGCCAGATTGCCTGGAATGCGCCCTTATCAGATCCCCAGGCCCCACTCCTGGGAAAGGGCTCCCTTCCCACCATCAAAGCAATAAGTGAGGCTGTTTCCTGTTGGAGACCAGATCCCCCTCACCCCACGGGGGGCAGGACCCCCTGGGGATAATCCCCTGGGGTTCCCTCACCCGGCCTTAAAGCCTGGCAGGAGGCCAGCACAGGCTTATTTGTTGACTGGGCTTTTTATGAGATTGTGCCTGTTCGCTGGGAAGAGGGCAGGGAGAGAGAACTTTTGGAACTGGACATCCACAAGATCATGAGGGCCCGGTGAGTAACCCCTTCCTCCTCGGGACCCTGATCGTCCAGATTCGCAGGAGGCCCAGAGCTGAGTGCCCAGGACAGTGCAGGGGAGCTGGGGAGCCTGCGGGAGGGTAGGATGGGGGGGCGGTGGCGGAGAACTTTCTGCGCGCCCCTGGGGAAGGGAAGGTTTGGAGGCACGCGGGCGGCCGCGGTCATGGGCGCCGGGATGTGCACCGCGGAGGACGCGGCGCCGACCCACCGCGGCCGGGCTGACCTGCCCGTCGCCTGCCCGCGCTCCGCCGGGTCGCCCCTGCCAGACCCCATCGGCCGCCCACGCCGCCCTTGGGACCCGCCGGAGCTCCGGGACGCGGCGGCACCGGGGCCACCAAGGGGCAGGGCCGGGGAGGCGCCCCTGGCGGGGATGGATTGGCCGTTGCCGCCGCCGTATCCGCTCGGTACGGCCACCTCCCCGGGGGCCCTGGGGCCGCGCCCGCCCCGGGGAGGCCGACACAAAGGGGCCGCGCGTCACCCACCTGGTCCCGCGCGTCCGGGGGCCCCGGGGGGTGGGGGCCGCCGCTCCTGCTCGGCCGCGGGCGGGGCTCTGAGCGCGGAGGTTCGCGGTCCGAGGCCGGCTGTCCGCGCCGCCCCGCGCGGAGCCGCCCTTTATTCCCTCCCGCCCTCCAGCCGGGGCGCGCGGCCCGCGGGGGGAGACTGGGCGGCGGCGCCGCGCTGCACAAAGACGCGGGGCGCACGGGCTCGGCCCCCGCCCCGCCTGGCGCGCAGCGCCCCCTGCCGCCCGCGCGAGGCCCGCGGGACCCCCGGCCCCCCAGGACCGCCCAGACCCCAGGCCGCCCGGAGGAACGCCGCGGCCTCGGTTAGGTGGTGGCCGGAAGACGGGGGCCCTGATGCCGACTCTCGGGGGGCACAAAGATCCGCAAGATGGGAGAGGAATGGGGGACCCAAAACACTCTTAGCGCGGCGATAGAAAGAGAACCGGGCCGGGCCGCTTCGGACCAGATCCGGGCTCCCGGAACCTGGGCTCCATGCCCCGGCGCGTGGGGACCGTGCGTAAAGGCCGAGGGCCTTTCTAAACCAGCCTCTCATCGCGCCAGAGGTCTTTGCCTCCCCGTACCTGACCTGCTGGACTGATGGAGCACCGGGCTCGTCCGGTCCCTCGGCTCTGTGAATTCCCGAGTTCCAGGCTGGGCTGTTGACTTCCTCTGCTTTAGGGTTTCGAGCTTGTTAGAGCCAAAGAAAGGTATTTGAAGGTAAAATTTTCCTGTAAGATTTCTCCTTGCCACTCCCCCTAGTAACTAGAAGTTACACAGGTATTGAATTCTGTCTCCAGCATGCGTACCTGAACAAAACCTACTGATGTGTATGAAAGATTGCCTCCTTCAATACATAGATTGTTCTCCCGAAGTATGGGAAAACCCACCCTCACCGCTTTCGTCCTTAACACCACACCCTCCACAGCGTTGACTCTGCACTCTAACACCATCCCCTAATGGGCCCAGTGACCTTAACCAAGCAAGTTAGTTAACTTCTTTGTGTTTTGATTTTCTTATCTGAAAACTACCAATGGTCATAGAGATCTTGGCAGAGATTAAATAAGGCATATAAGCAAAGAGCAATCTCAACATAACTGGAAAATTAGCTGTACTTTGTCTCATTTCCCCCCAAACATTCTTAGCTATCTTGACACTGCATAATTTATCTTCCTCTACTACACGCACATCTTTAAAAATAATAATAATAATAATAATAAATCTGTCTCATCTACACTGAGAAGTTATTCTGGTAACTTCTCAAATATGAATCCCTCCCCAAATATGAATGAGCGCTTCTGATGTCTCTGTCAAATTCTTTGTATAAATGTCATCATTCAAGAAAAAAGGCACAATGGGAAGAATTCTAACAACACTTGGTTACTCCAGCCTCTCACCAGAAGATGAAAATGGTTCTGCATAAAGGCCTGAGCTTCACAGAAAATATATTCGGCCCTTCTGTACACTGGTTGTGGAGCCAGGAAAGCACTGGTGCGATACTGCTTATGAATGAAGGAATGGATGGATGACAGCAAGTATCCAGGGAAGTGATGAATGTGTCCATACGGATACAGATGCTTCTGTAGTTACCAGGGGCATGGGAATCAAGCCTGGAGGAGAGAGGAGGGGGAGGTTGGCAGGGAGAGGGTTGATGTACAAAACCAACCTCTTATCCAATTGTGTCATTGAGCCTTTGTGTCTCTTGCAAGTGCTTAAGCAGTGATGTGTATGTGTGTGCGTGTGTGTGTGAGGTCATTCCCATGTTTGTTTGTCTTTGTTAACCTGCTTGTTGTTGGGGAGACGGGGAAAGACAACATCATCATTGATAATACAGTTTGCAGCAGGCTGTGCCCTGAATCTCAAAAGTCTCAAGACTTTTCTCTATGAAGTCTTCCTAACCCATCACTGCTTTCCCCATCTCCAGATGTCTGGAGTTGTGTAATAGTTCATTTGTCTCCATGGCATCTCTTAGACTTCATGTTTTGGATATTTACTGTCTGATTATTAGGTCATAAGAGTCTGTAGATGAGAAACGAAATAAATTTTCCATTGAATTTCCCAGAGGGCCTTGGGCATAGTAAGTGCTCAGTAAATGTAGATGAGCCCTCTGCCCTGAGCTGTGTCCTTCCTAGTTCTCTCCAGTGAACCGCCTGTATCTCTCGAGGTCACATCCACCCATCACTGATTGATTTTCAGTTCATTCCTCTCACGGCTTTCAACCATCTCACCCAGACGTTTGTTGTGTCAAGCTCCTTTTTAAAAATACCCACTGTTGCTAAGCACTTGCGCCTGTGAGCAACATGACTCATTGTTCTGAAGAAGCCCCTTGTTGATTACCTACTGAGGGCAAGATTTTGTGCTAGGTTGTTGACAGGGATTCAGTGCCCCAGCAAATGGTCCAGAGGCTGGAGAAATGGAAGTCCATCAGGAAGTTCCTTCTCTAGCTACAAAACTGAGTGAAGATCAAGATTCATTTGGTGGCTTAAACTTAAACCTTTTCAGGCAGTGGAGTTTGCATGGGTTTGTAATCACACATTCTGAAAGTCCAGAACATTCACATTTCTTTAATTTTTAAAATTGCCTTGAATTCAGTTCCTTATTTCTGGAGAGTAGCAGGCAATTAAATGTCAGCTGTTGCCCTGATTGTCTCTCCCTGGAGGCCCCCGGGTCCCTGGGGGATTTCACAGTGCTGGGATCCAGGGTGTAACCCTTCATGCTCAGCCCATCTCCCTGTCTATCTAGCAGGCTCCTTCCCTGAGCCCTGCGCTCCCTTCCAAGTAGGCTATGCTCAGTTTCTCTTCCAGGGGCCCAGCTTCCCAGGTGGGCCAGAAAGCTGACAGTTTCCTCACCTCCCAGGGCGATGCAATGTCTCTGCTGCTCTCAGGGATTCTTGGGAAAGCTTTTCCTGTCCAACCCCTGCCTCCATTCCCACAAACACCTCCCCTCTTTCTTTCCCAGCCTTGTTGTTGTTCAGTCGTTAAGTCGTGTCTGACTCTTTGCGATTCTGTGGACTACAGCACGCCAGGTTTCCCTGTCCTTCACCATCTCCCGAAGTCTGCTCTAACATATATCCATTGAGTCGGTGATGCCATCCAACAATCTCATCCTCTACTGCCCCCTTCTCCTCCTGCCCTCAGTCTCTCACAGGACTTCCCTGGTGAGCTCAGATGGTGAAGAATCTGCCCACAATTCTTAAGGAAGAAAAATAAAATTTAGGAAAGATAACACGTGGAAAGGGGGAAATTCACCCTTGCAATCACGTAGAAAGAGCGCTGCTAGGGGAGAATTGGGCTTCCCTCATAGCTTAGTCGGTAAAGAATCCGCCTGCAATGCATGAGACCCTGGTTCGATTCCTAGGTCAGGAAGATTCCCCTGGAGAAGGGATAGGCTACCCACTCCAGTATTCTTGGGCTTTCCTGGTGGCTCAGCTGGTAAAGAATCTGCCTGCAATGCAGGAGACCTGGGTTCAATCCCTGGGTTGGAAAGATCCCCTGGAGAAGGGAAAGGCTACCCACTCCAAGATTCTGGCCTGGAGAATTCCATGGACTGTATAGTCTATGGGGTAAAGAGTTGGACACGACCGAGCGACTTTCACTTTCACTTTCAGGGGTGAATTGTGTCTCCAGATTCACAGGTTGAAGGGTTAGCCTACCCCACCTCCTGACATAAACTCATATGGAAATAGGGTCATTGGAGATGGAATTAGTTCAGATGAGGACATACTGACTCAGTGAGGACATAGATTCAATGGACATGAGTTTGAGTAAACTCCAGGAGTTGGTGATGGACAGGGAGGCCTGGTGTGCTGCAGTCCATGGGGTCACAGAATTGGACAGGACTGAGTGACTGAAATGAACTGAACTGAACTGAGGACATACTGGAGAAGAGTGGGCCCTAATCCACTATGACTGGTGTCTTCATACAAAAGGCAAATTTCAAGGGACTTCCCCAGGGGTCCAGTGGCTAGGACTTCGTGCTCCCAATGCAGGGAGCCTGGGTTCCCCCTCTGGTCAGGGAACTAGATACCACAAGCCACAACTAAGAGTTTTTGTGCCACAACTAAAGATCCTGAGTTCTGCAACTAAGAACTGGGATAGCTGAATAAGTAAGTAGAAACAAATATTAAAAAAACAAAGGGTAAATTTCAAAACAGGCACATAAAGGGAGCACTCTGGGAACATGAAGGGATGGAGATAAATGAATTCATGGAGATAAATTAAGCATCACCGAAGATTCCACCTAACCCCCAGAAGCTAGGAGAAGACCTGGAACAGCATTTAGGTTCCTCTCAGCCCTCAGGAGGAACAAACCTTGCTGGCTCCTTAATCTCAGACTTCTGGCTTCCATAACTGTGAGACAGTAAACATCATACAAAGGTCGTAGCGTATGTGCTAATAAGAAGATTTCCATGCTGATAAAAGAGCAAAAATATTTTTCTGGCACCTCTCAGAAAATAGAGACATTTTCTGCGTTGTTCGCTACTAAGCCCAGCACAGTAAGAACAGGTTCTGGGCACTTCATACATATTTGTTGAATAAAATAGATGCATCTTGTCTTCCAGACTTCTCTGCTAACTTGTCCTTCTACGTGACTCAGATACAAAGGCCACAGATGCTACATAAACATTTAGATCAGAGAGAAAGTTTCATCTCATCTTTTCATGTCACACGTAGAAACGCTGAGGTTGAAAGCGGTCCTTGAAGTTCCCAAGATTACTGCCAACTAGTGACATACACTGTGCTGTTACTTGCTGTTGCTCAAGGTTCTTGGCCAATTCAGTTATTTTCACGTTTTACTATATTGCTTTTCTGGAATAATCAATAGGATATGACCTTTGTGGCTTGACAGAATTTTAAAAGGTTTTCCCAACTCTCAAGGAGTGATTAAGTTATATTCAACATTAGATGGACTTAACTATGGGCAGAAAGTTGATGCTCACTGAACACCCATGCACTACTGCACAGGTCCCAGCCCCTTGCAGTTAGGAAGGGGCATGTGACTCGTTTTGTTCACTAGACAATCAGCAAGACTGTCACTTCTGGGCTGAGACTGAGAGAGAGATTTCAAGATTCTAACTGGCCTGGCTGGTCCCCATTACAGGAACCACACAGCCACCCACTGCGATGGTTGGACTCTACAGCGAGGTCAGCCTGAGTCCCTGGATTGTCTGCTGTCAGGACAATTCCCAGGAGACAGACGTGCCTGTGTTAAGCTATGGGAGTCTAATCTATACTTACTCACGCATTTCTTCCACACTGCTTTTGTTGTTGTTGTTTATTCGATAGTGACGTGTAGCGAAAGTCACTCAGTCGTGTCTGACTCTTGCAACCCCATGGACTGTAGCCCACCAGGCTCCTCTGTCCATGGGATTCTCCAGGCAAGAATACAGGAGTGGGTAGCCATTTCCTTCTCCAGGGGATCTTCCCAACCCAGGAATCAAACCCAAGTCTCCTTCATTGCAGGCAGGTTCTTTACCAACTGAGCTACCAGGGAAGCCATAAGTCATGCCCAACTCTTTACGACCCCATGGACTGTAGCCCACCAGTCTCCTCTGTCCATGGGATTTCCCAGGAAAGAATACTGGAGTGGGTTGCCGTTTCCTCCTCCAGGGTATCTTCCCAACCCAGGGATCGAACCTGCGTCTCCTGCATTGGCAGGCAGCTTCTAGGCTCACTGAGCTATCGAGTCACCGTCACTCTTCTGAGTCTTAGGGAAAGTCAAAGCACAGTGCCAGGGAAGGAAAGTAAGTCATCAAGTCTTAGCCAAACCCCCGTTTGAGGCAGGTGGCCAGCTGTCAGAGAACATGCAAACCTGAAAGGAACTGAGGATCAGAGAGGCAGAAGGCAGCACCACGAGGAGCTCCTTTATCAGGTGCGTGACCATGTGCTGTCACGTCTTTTATTTTGTTGTGAAAGTCGCTCAGTTGTATCCACATGTCCGTTCTCTTTGCGACCCCATGGACTATACAGTCCATGGGATTCTCCAGACCAGAATACTGAAGTGGGTAGCCTTTCCCTTCTCCAGGGGATCTTCCCAACCCAGGGATCGAAACCAGGTCTCCCGAATGGTAGGCAGATTCTTTGCCAGCTGAACCACCAGGGAAGCCGTCTGTAAAGTCTTAAAGGTCATTAAAATACAGGCTGAGGGTGCACGGGATGGCTGCTCAGCATGCTGCACAGGGCTTGGGTGAGGTTGGGCAGGTCGGTGCTCTGGTGCCTTGAGCAGAGCTGCCTACAGAACCAGAGGCTCACCCCGGGCTGCTGGCCTGCCAGGTATCAACGGCTCACTTCCTGGGAATCATCTTTTGTCAGAGGAAGCTCCCTCACCCAGAGTTCTGGAGGCAGCGCTTCTAATAATTGGTCCACTGGGCGTTAAAGGCCTGCCCAGCCGCCTTAACTCCAGATAGTCCTGAAGAGTTCCAGTGGCTGCAGCTCTCTTCAGCCTCATCCCACGCCCTCTACTCCCCACTCTCCCTGGGAGCCCCTCAGAGAGCATCCTGCCAGCAAACACCGGGTGTCAGACCTGCTTCCCTGGGGGGCTGACCCCTGGACCCAGGGCTTTTTGGGAGGAGCCCAGCACAGCCACACAGACGGAGCCAGGGGTCATCAGGAGGTTCATCTGGTTTGGTGAGGACTGGAAATGAGGGTGGGGGTGGGTCCTGGGAGCCAGGATCCACGGGGCTTTGGGTACCACCTGTGGATGGATAGTTCTGGGGAACCTAGGATAAGAATAGAACTGGGAGGAGGGGATGTGTGAAGGCCCCTAAACAGAGCTGGAGAGACCTTCGGAGACTTTTGTTTCTGTTTGCCTCTAAGAACCATTCGATTTCTTTGTGCGTGTTTGCTCAGTTGCTCAGTCGTGCCTGTCTCTTTGTGACCCTGTGGACTGTAGCCCGCCAGGCTCTTCTGTCCATGGGATTCTCCAGGCAAGGATACTCGAGTGGGTTGCCTTGCCTTCCTCTCCAGGGGACCTTCCCGAGCCAGGATCGAACCCACGTCTCCTGCATTGGCAGGTGGGTTCTTTACCACTGTGCATCCTGAAAAGCCCTGACTTCCTTGTATTTAACTCTTACTCTGCTTTGATTTTAAAGCTACTTTATTGTAAGGAAATTATTCAATCTTCTGAAGTGCTCTATCCCCGGACAGTCTGGGGTCCTCTTCTAATATTTTGGAACTCGGTTCCCGGCTGTTGCTTTGGTGTCTCCTCCATGACTCCATCTGGATCAGGGTGGGTGCCTGACCTGAGCTCTCAAACTCCCCGCACTCTCTCTGTGTCTGTGGCCCCGGCACCAGGCAGGACTGATCACTGAGTTAGGATTGAAGAACGAACTCAGCTTCCTCTTCCCCCCTCTGCCTTCTGCATGTGTATGAAGATCTGTATCAATTCTCTATCTCCCCTTTTCCTTCCTCTCCCATGTCATATCTGTGTATGAATGTCAGATATCAAGCTGTATTTCTGAGAATCTCGTCTTATCACAGGATCTCAGGGTAAGGCCTCATCTCATTTCCCCGAAAGAAGACACATAGTCACATCTTATCATCAAGAGAAGGTGCTGCAGACTCCAGCAGACAGCACACGCCAACTGAGCAAAACCCAAAGACACAGAGTCGGGGTCTCCTGGGAGTGGAGAGGTGTGGGGAGCAGCCCTTCTCAGAGCCTGGAGCCCTGGGCGCCCTCACCAGCATTACTGACTGGTGGTCTCTCTGCCACAGGAGGGCAGGCCAGCAGGAACTCGTTACCTGGAGCCGGATCAGCTGTCACCTTGATCTTGGCCGTCAAGCCATCAGAAATGAATGTCTGTTTTTCGCGGGGCCCCCAGTCAGTGGTGAATTAATAAGGCCGCCAGAGCTGACATGCTGCAGGTCAGGGCGGTGCAGACAAGACTGCAGTCAAGTGACATCTGAGTTATGCTGGAAGGAGCAACAAGGTGTCCTTGTGAAAATACACAGCTCCCCCTTCATGCATGCACACACGCACATACACACACACGTCTTGTGACTCCTCAGTAACAGCTTATGGGGAGGAGTTCTAGCAAAGATCACTACAAAGCAAACCTCAAGAGAGAACTGACCAGTAGAGGCCAGTCTACTCAGACATAGAACCAAGGGGGATTCAAGGTGAGATATTATGCTTTATCAGTTCAGTTCAGTCGTTCAGTCGTGTCTGACTCTCTGCAGCTCCATGCACTACAGCACTCCAGGCTTCCCTGTCCATCACCAACACCTGGAGCTTGCTCAAACTCATGTCCATCAAGTCAGTGATGCCATCCAACCATCTCATCCTCTGTCGTCCCCGTCGCCTCCTGCCTTCAATCTTTCCCAGCTTCAGGGTCTTTTCTAATGAGTCAGCTCTCCACATCAGGTGGCCAAAGGATTGGAGTTTCAGCTTCAGCTGAATATACAGCGCTGATTGCCTTTAGGATAGAGTGGTTTGATCTCCTTGCAGTCCAAGGGACTCTCAAAGAGTCTTCTCCAACACCACAGTTCAAAAGCATCAATTCTTTGGTGCTCTTATAAGAGATGAATATTTGGTCTTCACCCCCAATCCTAGTGCAGATCTCCTAAAACCCATGGAATTTCCTAAGTGATGATGGTACTGACCTGGGTTCCTAGACTCTAGTCGATAGAAATTGCTGAGAGGCCAGATGAGGAATTCAGGTGGGGCTTTACTGGGACTCATGCTGCAGCAAGAAGGAGTGAAGACAAGTAACAAGTTCCCTCATTCACTCCCCAAAGGGGGCGAGCTGGTCCCTTAAACAGGGTGAGGATGGGGGCAGACGGGTGCGTCAGGAAGAAGGGGGTGGCTTGGATGGTCAGTGCACCCCTTGGGGGTGCTGCCTGCAGGGGTCACGCACAGGACACTTCTTTATTCTCCCAGCTCCGGAAGTAGCAGCCGGATTTTGGCCTTTGTGTATTCTGTGCATCATTTGCCCCAGTTGTGCAACTGCACAGCTGCTTTTAGCCCCTTCTAGTTTCTTCACATCCTGTTGCCCTAGGAGACATTGGTCCAAGTGCAAGCTCTCGGGGAGGGGGACAAAGGGCTCCTGGTCCCAAGTCCCAGCCTCTTTCAATGACATGAATACAGAAGTCTTTTGCTATGAAACAAAGCAGACTTTGGGCAGGCCCTAGGCCACCTATGGTGGAGGGTGATTGCCAGGGCACCCAGTCATGTGATGGGAGCCTTAGAAGTTTCAGTCCCAACCTCAGACCTCCAGAAGGGGGAGTGCAATCACCAGTGACCAGTGATGTCCTGCTACAGAGTGACTCCTCCATAAAACCCAAAGGGACCGGGTTCGAAGAGCCTCCGGATTGGTAAACAGGCGCAGATTCAGAGTGACTGGTGCCTCTCCAAGGGCATGTAGCAGCTATTTCTAAACTGCATCCTTTTGTAATAAACTGGTAACCTAGTAAGTACAGTGTTTCTCTGAGTTCTGTGAGCTGGTCTAGCAGATTAATCCAACCCTAGGAGGAAGTTCTTGGACCCTTGGATATAGCTGGTCAGTCAGTGAGAAGCACAGGTGATAACCTGCAGTTGTGATGGGCATCTGTATTGGGGATGGGGTAGTAAGGTGCCCTCTGGTGGGACCAAGCTCCTAACCCATAGGATCTGATGCTGCACGTGTGCTGTGCTATCATATCCAACTCTTCACTACCCCATGGACTGCAGACCACCAGGCTCTTCTGTCCATTGGATTCTCCAAGCAGAAATACTAGAGTGGGTTGCCATGCCTTCCTCCAGGGGATCTTCCTGACCCAGGGATTGAACCTGAGCCTCTTATGTCTCTTGTATTGGCAGGCGAGTTCTTTACCACTAGTGCCACCTGGGAGGCCCAGGGTCTGATGCTACCTCCAGGTAAAGAGTGTCAGAATTGAGTTGAATTGTAGGACATCAGGCTGATATGGGAAAATTGCTTGCTGGGGTGGAAAAAACTCACACATGGGAATTGAGGGTAGAATCAGACAAGGACAAGCTGAGATGGCCCGAGTTAAAATAATAAATCACTTTTGGATATTTCCCCAGATCCTCCAGGAATGAGTTTGCCCAGAGAAGTTTTGTTTTTATTATTATATGTATATTTTCTAGATAAAGTGAATTCCCAGAACACAAGTTGCACTCACATTCCTAATCAAATTTGTAAACAGTTCAAAACCCAAATCTGGTGTTTTTTTTTTTTTTTTTTTCAAATTAACTATGGTTTTTAGGATGCCATTGAATCTCTTCTCATCTTTTCATGTAAATTGTTAAGAACTGGCTGTTCTCATTAAAGTATAAGAATGCTCGTTGATTTTACAATCCTTCAGAAGATATGTGGAAAATAAAATTGAGTAAGAACTCAATTCTATTAAAAATATGCACTACTGGAAATATGCATGAAATGAATTAGCAGTTGTCTCTGGGCGACTGTAATTATGGGTGATTTTTATTTTCTTCATTTTGCTGTATTCTGTTTCTCAAATATTCTCCAAATGCTTATTCGTCTTAGAATCATGGGGGGAACATGTGGTTAAAAAACCTTTCTCATCTTTCAAACCCAACTCAATGGCATCTGAGTTGAACTTGCTATGTGGGCTTTCTGTGGAATTTCCCATTCTTTGCCACTGACTGGAACAGCAGATGCCAGCAGAGACTTGGCTCTGGATTGTGCTCCCCAGACATGGCTGCCCATGTCCCGGCCACAAGGCTGGACAACCTGGGCTGCCTCTTGAGTCTCCTTCACTGTCCTCAAGCCCCTGGATCTGATCCCTGTCCTGGGGGCTGCAGCCCAGGGTTGGCCTGACAAGTCCAGGGTGGGCAAAGATAATGAGGCCATATCCTTCCTGGAGAAGTGAGTAAAGGGAAAGTGAAGTCACTCAGTCGTGTCTGACTCTTTGCAACCCCATGGACTACAGCCTACGAGACTCCATCCATGGAATTTTCCAGGCAAGAGTACTGGAGTGGGTTGCCATTTCTTTCTCCAGGGGTTCCCCACCCAAGGGTCAAACCCGGGTCTCCCACATTGCAAGCATCTGAGCCACCAAGATGGCTCACCTCTACCTTCTGAGCTCAAAAAGTAAGTACTTACAACTAAAGATTAAATGTACCTACAGCTGAAGATTAAATGCAAGGACATGTCTGAGAAAATGCCCCATGTCCAAGAAGGGCCAGTCCAAATCTGGAGGGCATGAGGTGGCCATTGGAGCTGGGGGTGTAGAACCTTTGGCTCCAAGAGCTGGGAAGACACGGGAAGGGGAAATCAGGCTGGGGGAGGAAGAGGCATCTGAGGGGCGGGGACCGAGTGAGCAACTCAGAACCAGGTGCTCCGAGCGGCTCCACACCACCTGGGACTCTGGGTGCCAGACGCCCGCTCTGCAGACTGCAGACCCTGTCATATTCAAAACAGTGGCTCTGCGACCACGCATATTCTGGGCTGCTGCTATTCCTGCTGCCTGTCTGCAGAAATTCATTCCTTCCGAAGGGATCAAATTCAGGACACCAGGCCCCCAAGATGCTGGCTTTCATTTAAAACAGGAGGAGTACTTTCCCCAGTGGCTCTTCTCTGCTCCGTCTTGTTGCCAGTGGGGCTGTCTGAAATGTGCTCATTAATTATTGGTAACTTTGTTGATTTTTAAAGCGTACTTGCCTTTAGCAATGGTGGTTTGTAAAAGCCTGCAATTACTTTAAACACATACCAAGGAGAGACTTCATTACATTGACCCACTGAGAATGAGGGTAGTGTACAAAAAATACTTTATTACAACATCTTACAAAACAACAGAGCAGCAGTCAAGAGCATCCCAAGTAGAGAAAAAAAATAAACATATATACATATATTTCCCTAAAACTAAGATGTCTGAAACACACTCAAGACAAAGTCTTAGAATCTTATGGCGTGAATAGCCTTCATCAAATCACAAGGAATGAAATAGTCCTTTCAACAAGAGAGCGGCCTATGCAATGAATTACTTTCTTATAGAACCTCATGGAGAATTTGTCCACCTGTTTTATATCATGATTCTCTTTATTGATCGAAGAGCTAGACTCCAAACTCCAGATTGTCATAGAAGACGAGCCGACATATCGGATGTTTCAGATTCATACTTTGTGCACCAGCATGCTGTTACTAATGCCCAGTCTTTCCAGGTTTCCTAAGACAAAATTCCATTCCTATTGTCACAACCTAACCAAGTAGTAATTGAAAGCACCATAAAAATACTTGCCTTTAAGACTTAAATGGAGATACCTCACTGAAATTACCTTTTACTGTCCTAATAAAAAGAACTACGTCTCACAAAATGGACACAAATATTTAAAAACTGAAAATATAAAGCAAAATATTATATAATCCAAACTTGAAATTTACTCTAATGCTACTTCTCCAGCTAAAGAAAAATGAACACTTGAATATTTTAAATATTAAGGCTTGAAAATTCTGTCAGTCCATAAGGAAGTAGGTGGTGGTGTAAAAACAGCTGGAAAATGTATTTGAAATAGCTTATTTTTCATTTTTATGTTTTTTTTTCATTTTTGGGTTTTTTTTCTGTTTTTATTTGTTTTGATTTTATTGTTTTTCTCTTTATATACATATTTTTTTCATTTTTTTCAAGTGCAATGTTTTACTTTATATTATTTCTCTTTGGGGAAAGAGAAATGTAGTTTCCCCTCAGGTTGAGAGAAATTCACTTCATATTTACATTTGAAGTAGTAATATCTTTTCTGAGGAAAAAAAAAAAATCAGTTAAACCAAACTCAAAATCAGCAAGTCTTGAAAAAAAGATTCTTAAGTAGAATTTCTGCATGGGGCCTTAATAGAATCAAGAATCAAGCAACATTTAGATGCCATCTAGTGGCCAAAACGGCAGCTGGATTATTAATTAAAGAGTTCTTTGAGCAAAAAATTGTCCGTGATTTTGCTTTTTTAGAGCAATGATAGGAAATTATTACTTCCCAGGCAAGGGGATAGTGTCTAGGTTACATGAATAAAGTTCACGTGGTGTTTCCATGAGAAGAGGGTTTTGTTCCTTGACCCAATTCAAGTGACATTTTTGCTCGAGCTCTTTCTTAGCAGCAAGAGAAGGCTCTGGAACTTTCTCACGTTGCCCTAGATTACATTCTTATTTCCAGTGGTTCAGAGTTAAATGGGAAATAGTAGCTTTGTGCCACAGCTTTATTCACAGAAAAGCCAGGTCCAGCCTCAACCCTCTGCTCCACCGTCCCCTGGCGCTTTTGCCGATGGGATCACGCCAATCCAGGAAACTCACTTTCCAGTGATGTGCAGACTACCAAGCAAATAAACAGTGCTGTTGCCTGCAGGCTCAGAAGATCCACATGGCAACCCAAGCCCTGACCCTGTGTCAGCTACATCACGAAACATAAAGCATACCTCGGTTTTGTTAAGAATCTTGGAAAACAAAGGGGAGATGGCTCACATTCCTAGAGTAGTCAGTGTGGGCTACAGATTATCTCTTTCTGGGTCTCACCAAAGCCTGATAAGATGAGCATTTCTTGTTTTTTGAAATATGTATGGACTATTTCTCAACTTCTAGTTAAATGTCCAAGGTTGCAATGATATAAAGGCTGAGAAGCAAAAAGCCTCCCCACAGGTGGAGATTATCGGTGGAGAGACTTCTTAATTTTTCCAGATGGGAAAAGAACTATCAACTGAAAGGACAGGAAAACAACTCCAAAACGGAAACACTACTCAAACATTAAATGCAAAGTAAGCTAATTGACTAAGGTTAGTTGTCTTGTATGAGCTACAGATTTCAGTTATCTAAGTTATTTGTGTGTGTTCAGTTACCGCAGACAAGCAGACTCCACGTGCGACTGAAAATAGGATTTGGGGCCCCTGAGAAGTGCCCATCAGAAGCGGGGCAGCCAGGCACTGAGTCCCCAGGTGGTCCCCACAGGTGGGTGGAAGGTGGTCCAGCTTCCAGCTTCACCAGTCTAACTTCAGGTCTGCCTTGCTCCATACGTATTTCCCTCCTCGCTTTAGAAACATCTTCTCATCAAAGCCACTGAATTTTATAGCTTCTTCTACACCCACATCCAAGATGGACTTGGAAGGATCCTTCCGTCCATTTCTACAGTTCAGGAAGCGCATCTAGGAAATACAGAACAAAAGTTAGAACATTTCCATATAATTTTCCTATAAAACTCAACTAGGGGGATCAACTCAAAATGATTCTGGATATTCCAATCATTCCAACAAATGTTTGTGGAGACCTATAAGCGAGATGCTCCCCTGGGGACCCTGAGCCCATTGGACAGCATCTCTACTCTCAACCAGCTCCCATCACCCACCTGAACACGTTAGATCAGGTAAGTGCAGGATGATCAGAATCGTATACATGTACATATCCCTCCATTGGAGGGTATTATCCAGAAAGGCTTCCAAAAGATGCTGACATCTGAGTTGTGTTTTGAAATTGTAAGCCGGAGAGAGTAGTATTGTTAAAGCCCAGAAATAATACATGGAGTTTGGGAAATTTCAGGTAGATGATATTGCTCGTGTGAAAACTCTGTGTGCACAAATAAGTGAAGAGTAATACAGTGTTCTTTTAAGAAAGGGAGAGAAAGTTGTATGAAAAGGCACTACAGAGCCAGGCAGGTCCCACATCAAGAAGTGTCCTGTACCCTCTTAAGGGTCTTGGTGTTGTTGTTCACTCACTCTGCCTGTCCGACTCTTTGCTACCCCCATGGGACTGTAGCCTGCCAAGCTCCTTTGCCGTGGGATTCCCCAGGTAGGAACACTGGAGTGGGTTGCCATTTCCTCCTCCAGGGGATCTTCCTGGATCAGGGGTTGAACCCGCATCTCCTGCATTGGCAGTCAGGTTCTTTGCCACTGAGCCACCAGGGAAGTCCAAAGGTCTTGGTTTTTATCCTAAATTAAGCATCTTGGAGCAAAGAACCTGATCTTCATACCTTATGACCTACCATGGCACAGAGCATTTTATAGTAATTCTTAACAAATCAAAATGCTCTTGAATTGCCAAAAGTAAATTTTGTTCCCACTCTGTTTATTCCAACTATGCAGATACCAGAGAATTTAGCAGGAACATTGGTCAAAATCCCTAGGCAGTAAGGATATCCCAAAAATAAATTCCATTTGACTTTTCCTCTCTACCTTGAACCCATAAACTGAACACTTGTGTTACCTTACCCCTCTGCTCTATAAAGAAAGCTCATATTGACAAAAAAGTGAATGTGAAACATCACTGATTAACTTGAAAATAATAAAGTGTCAAAAGTCACAGTAAGCATTTCTTGAGACACCAAATCCAACTTAAATACGGAAAAGCCACTGTTCTTGGAACTCATTTCTTAAAAACAGGTCTTTGAATGGAAGTATTTGTCCTGTGCTAGAAATGTTGGCAAACGTTTGTGAATTGGGACAAAAACAGAAGAGACAGAGAGGGAAAGGGAGAAGTGATTTTTCAGTTTTGAGAATGCCGTGTTATCTTTTCCCTCGGGAGGCAGTGGCATAGGAATGTATCAGTGGCTTTAGGGCACTCTGCAATCTCTTCACCCCAAAGCTGACAGTGATCTGTTAGAGATAAGCCGGCAGCATCTGAGGAGTTAGAGGCAATAATGTGACGTGTGACACGTACTTCCCACAAGGAACCCCTGGTGCCCCATGACCAGAGAGGCCAGCCAAAGATGGCATAACAGAGGGGTCTGCTTTGTGTGATGTCAGCTCCACATAACCTCCGTGGACTCAGAGACACAGGGAAGACACCATGAAGTAGTGAGGGGTAGGGTGGTCCTGCAAACACTGGGACTGGGTTCAAGCCAATACCTGCCCAACGCCTTGGCTCCAAGATGGACACAGTGAATGAAGTCAGGGCTCTATAATATTGATGCTAATCAGTGACAATAAAAATAGGAAATGCTGGCTAAAAACAACGAATATGGATTAAACGGTTATGCTGATTGTAACTCAACTCTGGCCTTGATGCTTAGCTAATTTTTAAGGGATCGTTTTTATAATGCACTAGAATTACTCACATATTCATCCAGAATAAGGTAGGAATCTCTCATCTGCAAAGGAAAAATTACAGACAAATTTAGTTTCAGGCATATTTTTCAGTACGCACGCTCAGCTGTCTGCCTTACAACGTCTGTGTGTTTGTTTCGCCTTATCTTTGGAGTCACTGTTTCTCAAATCTCCTGAGTCTTTGTATTCATCTCCACAAGGTAAGCCACCTGCCAGGGCCCTGCCCCACCCAAAATGCCCCCCACCGGGCAATCTGTGTCCATTCAGATTCCAGCAAGCTGGCCTCTGTGTCCTGCTGGAAGCCTCACAGGGCTCTCTGAAAGTTCCTCTGACAAGGAAGCCCTCAGGCTAACTCTCCATGCCCTCCAGATCTTGGGGCACCCCGTCCTTCATTGTTCAGTGTTCCTTGTGTGTGTGACATGCCTCGAATGGACCCCCTTTTCCATGAATAAAGTATAATCTCTTTAATGCTACTGCCTGTGTACTAAGTTGCTTCAGTCTTGTCCGACTCTTTGATCTCACATTAACTGCATAATTAAGACAACTTTTAAAAAGTCAAATGCAACAATGTGGACATATGAGTATTCTCCTCTGTTCTCTGTCCTCTTTTTGAAAGCTGCTCTGACCCCATCTGGAGATTTTCTTATTCATGCTCTGGTCAGCATGACTTAGGAGTCTAAAGCATAAGGAACGAGTCCTTGTTCTGGAATTTCCAACATGATATAAGCATGTGAGGGAGAGATTTTGCTGCGTGTTTATTCTTTGGGGGGAGATGGGGAAAGCTTTTGATTTTTAAATAGTTGAAAAATAACAAAACTACCTATTTTAGAAAAATTTAGTCTGAAGAGTTATCAAGGTAAACAAAAATGATTGGTAATCCATTACCCCAAGACGACCATGGGATGTGTACATACACACCCGTGCACACTAGGATTAAAGGTCAAATGGATTTTGCCTGTTGTTCTTTATTTGCACCCAATATCATATCCTGCAAATTTATCCTGGCTCCCTAATGTTCTTTGAACTATGCTATTTAGTCAGTATAACATTCCATGCTGCCAACATGAGTTTACCTGTTCTCTGTATGTTGAGTATCAGACTATCTTCAATTTTGTTTACTCCTTTCCTTAACACTGCAGGAACCTAGCTTTGAGCAAAAAGTTCCTTTTTCCACTGGCTTCAGAGAACACTCTGATTATTTACTCTGTGGAAGCTCTGCAGTGTAGACGTGCTTTGGCTGACACGGTTTAATCTACAGGACATATGCATTTGTGCTAACAAGACATACCCACTGTTCTCACTGGAAACCTAAAGATTTAGTACAGCTTCTATATCTACCATGAGACCCCTCCCCTCTCTCCATGAAACCCTCCCACATCCCAGCGTGGTCAGTCCTTGGTGGAGACATTTTTCTCTCTGGAGCTACATGTGTGATGGGAAACAAAATGACCTTCACTTTCTGTAAATACATGTTAATACATTTAGAAAGTTCACTTTATAACCTTCTGGTTAGACTCGGGCACCAAGCAGGGCATGTCCTTGTGGCGATCTAAGAACGCTTCAAACTCCTCATCGCTGATCACGAACCGTTCCGCTTCTCTCAGGGCATCTTCTCCAGAATTCTCACCCTCAATTATGAGACACTGGAAGACCTGAAACACAAGGGTAGTGTTGGCCTCCTAAAGAGCTTTCCACTGCTTTTTGTCCCAAACTGCATTTCCCTCTGAACCAAGCTTCATCCCTCCTGAGCAGAGAAAGTGAAAGTGTTAGTCACTCAGTTGTGTCTGACTCTTTGCGACCCCGTGGACTGTGGACTGTAGCCCACCAGGCTCCTCTGTCCATGGGTTTCTCCAGGTGAGAATTCTGGAGTGGGTTGTCATGCCCTTTTAACAGGGAATCTTACTGACCTGGGAATTGAACCCACGTCTCCTGTATCTCCTGCATCTCCTGCATTGGCAGGCAGATTCTTTATCACTAGTACCACCTGGGAAGTCATTTGCAGTATGTCTGCCTATAAATTTTCAGTTTTTTAGATCAGAATTTTATTGTTAGTATTTATACTATGGTATTTTTAAAAGTAGCTTTTAAACCTTTATATAAAAATGCATATTGCTTTCTTACTATATTTTAGATTTAAATGATGAAATATACCAGGTGAAATAGGCTTACTAAAGTATTTAACACTTTAATTTTGGGGTTTTCCCTTTAGGTTTTAAGCCATTATGTGCATTCATGCCTTCTAAGTTGCTTCAATCCTGTCCAACTCTTCATGACCCCATGGACCATAGCCTGCCAGGCTCCTCTGTCCATGGGATTCTCCAGGCAAGAATACTGGAGTGGGTTGTCATTCCTTCTCCAGAGGATATTCCAGACCTAGGGATTAAATCCTGGTCACCTGCACTGCAGGTGGATTTTTTACCATCTGAGTCAAGGAAGACTCATCTGCTAGAGAAGGAGTCAAATACCGCCTCCTACGCGAAGTCTTCCTGGCTTTTTGGCAGAACTAAATCTTTCCCATTTCACCTTCCCACTTTATCCCAGCAGACGTAGCTTCATATTACATGAGTTTTCTTCCTCTCTTTTCTTTGGTAGAACTGAATTTGACATCCTGTCTTCAGTTGCATTAGTCTGGGATCCAGCCACAGACTTTCGTGGATTCCCGCATGACAATGACCAGGGCAGATTGTTAAGAACACATATTCAGAGGCTTGCTTGGCAGTCCAGTGGTTAAGAAACCTCCTTGCAATGCAAGGGACATGAGTTCGATCTCTGAACCGGGGAGATCCCACATGCCTAGAGCCGCTAAGCCCATGCATCACAACTACTGAGCCCAGGAGCTGCGACTATTGAGTCCACATACTGCTAGCTACTGAAGCCTAAAGCCTGTGCTCTGCGACAAGAGAAGCCACCATAATGAGAAGCTCACGCACTGCGCCTAGAAAGTAGCCCCTCATCGCTGCAATTAGAAAAAAGTTCATATGGCAGTGAAGACCCAGCACAGTCAAAAATAAATAAATCTTTACCAGAAAACAAAACAAAACAAAAAAACCCACGACATATTCACACAAGTCCTCCTGCTAATCCGTTTCAGGACAGTGCATATGGGATGAGTCCCCAGAAGCTGATTCTAAGTCTAGCAGAAAGAAGGACCAAACCCAACTGGCTCTCTGAGTCCAGAGTTCTCTATATCCTTATCATTTTTGGTGTCCCTGAAGCAAATCTCTCCTGAACGTTCACTTCATTACGATCAGAAAAGCAATGCAGTTCGTACCTTCCAGCGGACGGGGTTCAGTGCGTTTATCTGTTCCTTCATATCTTCGTCCACGTTGAATCGATTGATGACTGAATTTATCTTGAAGGCCACTCTGTACTCCTTACACCATGTCCTCAGTTTCTGGAGATTTTCCACGTGGTTCTTCTTTCCTTGACCACGGCCAATAAGGACATTGACCTGCTCGTCAAAGCTGTCACAGGAGATGGCAAGAATGTCCAAATATTCACCTGAGGGAAAACGATCACCGTTAGGCTTTACCATCCAAGGATGAAAACTTATGTTAAGCTTTTCCATCCAAGGATGAAAGCATAGGATTTGGGGCTTCCTGGTGACTCACCGGGAAAGAATCGCCTGCCAATGCAGGAGACACAGATTCATCCCCTGATCTAGGAAGATGCCCACATGCCTCAGAGCAACCAAGCCTGAGTACCACTACTGAGCTTGGGCTCCAAGCCCGGGAGCCACAGCGACAGAAGCCTACGCGCCCCTGAGCCTATGCTTTGCAACACGAGAAGCCACTGTGATGAGAAGCCTGTGCACTGCAAGGAAGAGTAGCCTCTGGCGCCCAAAACTAGAGAAAAGCCCTCACAGCAGTGAAGTAAGCACAGCCAAAAATAAAGAAAAAATATTATATATATATATATATATTAAAAAAAAGAGCGAAAGCTTTCAAGCCAGAGGTAGAGAACTGGAGCCTTATGGACCACAGAAGTAGGCAAAAATGTTTTGTTTGTTCCTGCAGACATTTAAAAATATTACAAGAGCTAAATCTGACTTCATGTCAGCTCTGTGTCTTTTACTTTAACCTTTGCTTCCCTTTGCTATTGTTCACTAAAAGAATACTGTCCATACACAATGGCCTGCCTCGGAGAACCCTGCCCCTCTGCCTGAATGTTAAACCAAAATGCCTTTGTTCAGAGAAACACCCTGACCTTGTCCACCTGCAAGAGAAAAGAAACATATACATGCCCTCCGTGAGGGCCCTTGCAGGAATAATCCCAAAACCTGGGGCCTTCTTACTTTACTCCTCATCTCCTCTAGACCCCAACGAGATGGTTATCTTGAGACAGTCTGCGATCTGGTCCTTCTGCCAGCTTTTGAAGTCAAGTCCTTATTCCTCGTCTCAACACCTCCTCTCCCGATTTTAAGGCCTGTCGTGTGGTGAGCAGAGCAAGCTTGGGCTTGGTAACAAAAATATTTCATGCTGTTTTTAAATATTTTTATTTGGGAGATTTAACATAGTCATTAAAAAGAATGAAATAATGCCACCGCAGCAACATGGTTGGACCAAGAAATTGTCATACTGAGTGAAGTCAGGCAGAGAAAGAGAAATATGAAATGATACAGCTTGTATTGCAGAATCTTAAAAATGATACACTTGAACTTATTTACAAAACAGAAACAGACTCACAGACTTAGAGAATGAACTCATGATCACCAGGAGGGAGCAGGGCAGTGACAGCTGCGGGGCTGGGACTGACAAAGTGGAAGCACTTGGCTCTGACCTGGACACACTGCTATGTTTAAAACAGACAACCAACAAGGACCTACTATGTAGCACAGGGAACTCGGCTCAAGACTCTTTAATAACCCAAATGGGAAAAAGAATTTGAGAAAGAATAGATTTATGTATAACTAAATTGCAGGAGGAAATGGCAACCCACTCCAGTATTCTTGCCTGGGCAATTCCACAGACAGAGGAGCTTGGCTGGCTATATAGTCCATGGGGTTGCAAAGAGTCTGACACAACTGAGCGCATGGCACATACTCTAACACAAAGGAAAAAGTGTAAAAAATAGAGTGTAGATTTAGGATGTGTCTTTAATAATTTGAGCGTATGGCAGCACTAACCCTGATCTCTGATACAGGATAAAAATCAACAGCTGTTCACAACTGACTGTAAAAGTGTCTGCTATGAATAGTCTTTTCACTTTCTTGCTGTCTCCCTACCCCAGTGATCTTTTTTCTTTGCTGTTTTTCAGTCACTAAGTCATGTCTGACTCTGTGTGACCCCATGGACAGCAGCATGCCAGGCTCTCCTGTCCTCCACTAACTCCAGGAGTTTGGTCAAATTCATGTCCATTGAGTTGGTGATACCATCTAACCATCTCATCCTCTGCCTCCCACTTCTCCTGCCTTCAGTCTTTCACAGCATCAGGGTCTTTTCCAATGAGTTGACTCTTCACATCAGGTGGTCAAAGTATTGGAGCTTCAGCTTCATCCTTTTTCTTACACACTTTCAAATTTGCTACTTTGCACTGCCTCTCCGGACCAGCCTCTGAACTTTTGCCCTAAGGTGCAACACTGCTCATGATCTTTAATCCTCACACCACACATCTTGGAGGGAACGCGCTGCCCAGGATACAGCCATCAACTCAACCCAGTCTTCTCTGCTCACATGGCTCTCTAACCCTGTCTTATCCCTCTGAATCCAGTTCCCAAAGCTTACTTTCGAATTTCTGACGCTCACCTTTGACTGAGTGACTCCCTTCACGAGTGTTTTGTTGCTGACTTGTGGCCCTGTGCTCTTCTTGTTAACCTTTCCCAGATGGGAAGTACAACCCTGCCCCACACTCCGCCCTCCCCTCCCCTACGTCCATTTCTTCATCGTCTAGGAAAGAGGGTTTCATCAGAGATCCCCGTGAACGTCCTCAACACATCGTACGTGCAACCACCCTTTGAATGATTTCAAGACTCAAACAACTCACAGAAAGCAAGCACAGAACATTTTACCCTAAGAGTCCAATCAGAACTGTTTACTAAAATGATAGTAGTGCTCTGTGCTGACCTAAATGGGATGGAAATCCAAGAAAAGAGGGGATACATGTAAACAAACAGCTGATTCACTCTGCTGTACAGCAGAAACTAACACAGTATTGTAAAGCAGCTACATTTCAATAAGAGTTAATTTTAAAAAACTGTTAAAAAACAAAATTAATACAATAGACTAAATAAATAAACAAAATAAATAAAATAAAATGTAATAATAGCTAACATTTTTCAAATGCTTCCTAAATTCCAGGTACTGCCCTAAGAATATTAATAAGTGTTAAATGTTAGTCGCTCAGTCGTGCCTGACTCTTTGTGATCCCATGGACTGCAGCCCACCATGCTCCTGTGTCCACGAGATTGTCCAAGCAAGGATACTGGAGTGGGTTGCCATTTCCTTCTCCAAGAATATTAATACCTGTGTAAAAATTAGCATTAAGGGACCTCCACCATCTTAGGCTTCTCTGGTGGCTTAGTGGTAAAGAATCCACCTGCCAATGCAGGAGACACAGGTTTGATCCCTGAGTCAGAAAGAGCCCCTGGAGAAGGAAATAGCAACCCACTCCAGTATTTTTGCCTGGAGAATCCCACGGACAGAGGAGCCTGGCAGATTACTATCCATCAGGTCACAAAAGAGTAGGACATGACTTAGTGACAAAATATCAACAGTCTTAAGACCAGGGGTTCATAACCCTGATCGCAGAGTGGAATCCCTCTGGAGCACCCCAAGTTGGAATGTCCACCCACCACAAGGCTCTGAAATAAATAGTCTGGAGGCCAGTCCCATCAGAGATGTCTTATTTAAAGTTCCTCAGTAGCCAAATACATAGCCGGCGGGGAGAACGACTGTTTTAGTCCAATCCCTCAATTTATACAGGAGACTACTAAAGTAGAGTCATTTCCATAAATACTCTAAAAATTAAATATGAATAGGAAACAATAAGGTCGGGGCTTGCAAAACTGTCCACTCTGTTCGTCTTCCCCACTAATGACTCAACTAAAGCTACTTTGATAATGGACGGGAACGTCTGCTGGTGAGTCCTGCTATCTGCTTTGCCACACTTGTTTATGAGAGCCCTACCAAAACTCGGCGTGCAGCCTGAAGGGAGATTAGAACAAGCATACTTGCTTTCTTTCTCCAGATCCCCAGCAGGCCAGGCCAGAGGCCCAGGATGGAAGAAAATACAGTGACAGACAGTGACAGAGGCCGGAGTCATATGCCACGGGGGCTGCTCACCGTACTTCTGGAACCACCTCTCACGGATCAGGCTCCCGTTGCTGACAATGCTGACGCTGGGCAGCTGCAGCTCCTGCTTACAGAACTTCACCAGCTTGCCCAGGTACTCGCCCCGGTCTTGGAGGAACGGCTCCCCGCCTGAGAAGTTGATCTTCTCCATACCTGGGACAGACAGCACATGGATTTTTCTTCTGTTTTAGCACTTCATCAACATCTGTTATCGTTTTAATGGCAAAAGTAGTGTTTTCTCAAGGTAATAGAATGAGACTGGAGAGAAACGGCTAATAGATAGGGAAACGGTGAGAGACTTTATTTTTGGGGGGCTCCAAAATCACTGCAGATGGTGACTGCAGCCATGAAATTAAAAGTCACTTGCTCCTTGGAAGAAAAGTTATGACCAACCTAGATAGCATATTAAAAAGCAGAGACATTACTTTGCCAACAAAGATCCATCTAGTCAAAGCTATGGTTTTTCCAGTAGTCATGTACGGATGTGAGAGTTGGACCATAAAGAAAGCTGAGCGCCAAAGAACTGATGCTTTGGAACTGTGGTGCTGGATAAGACTCTTGAGAGTCCCTTGGACTGCAAGGAGATTCAACCAATCCATCCTAAAGGAAATCCGTCCTAAATATTGATTGGAAGGACTGATGCTGAAGCTGAAACTCCAATCCTTTGGCCACCTGATGTGAAGGACTGACTCATTTGAAAAGACCCTGATGCTGGGAAAGATGGAGGGCGGGAGGAGAAGGGGACAACAGTGAATGAGATGGTTGGATGGTATCACCGACTCAATGGACATGACTTTGAGTAAACTCCGGGAGTTGGTGATGGACAAGGAGGCCTGGTGTGCTGCAGTCCATGGGGTCGCAAAGAGTCAGACACGACTGAGCGTCTGAACTGAACTGAACAGAGAGAAATGGAGCTAGGAAATAGGTCCAAGCTCCAAAGCCTTTGATCTTTCTAAAATGAGTTTGCCTGCCATCCTGGCCTTCCCAGAACAATCCTGGTTTATGGGGACCACATCTCATCAGTTGTTCTTCCCGGCACTCTGTTTTGTTTTCAAATGGTTCTGCAGTGGGACAGTGATAAATTATATCATCTCACTCTTCATAAGCTAACATGCTAGGAGGCAGCTCATGTGATGAGCGTTATTATTCAATAAAATAAAATATTCAACAAAATATTAATATTCAATAAAATATTCAATAAAATATTAATTTAGGGAAAAGGGTGATTAAACAGGGACAGATAACTGGGGAAAGTGAAACAGTGTGTTGGCCAGCGGTGTAGCCCATGATGACTTTGAGGAGCAGGTCAGAGGGGATGAACAAGAAGACTGAAGGAACAGGATGTAGAGATGCAGTTAAGAGCTTAGAAAGGAGCCATTCATTCACAGTAGTGGCAACACACAATCCATCCTGTCACAGCTCACGTCGAGAGCTGTGATGATGCTCATAATGGCTGCGTTCTATTCAATTTGCTGTGTAAAAGTCAGAGGAGTAAATAATATATTTTGGAAGCATCTTCATCCAGTGTGGTGGTAGTTTTGTTGCTTCAGTCATGTCCGACTCTTGCGACCTCATGGACTGTAGTCTGCCAGTCTCCTCCATCCATGGGATTCTCTAAGCAAGAACGCTGGAGTGGGTTGCTGTTTCCTTCTCCAGGGAATTCCTTCCTGACCTAGGAATCAAACCCTGCATTGCAGGCAGATTCTTTACCAACTGAGCTACAAGGGAAGCCTCTTCATCCAAAGTAGCAATTTTAATTTTAAATGTAATGTATATTTACATTTATTTTCTTAATTTAAATGTAAAAGTAAATTTTAATTTTAATAGTCACCAAAATAGATTTTCCTTCATTTACCAGAAATTTCACTTACAGGACATGCCACCCATACTATACCCATTTTAACTAACTTTGGTTTTATTTACTTGAAACTGAGAGGTCACAATATGTACTAATTATAACTATAATAGTTTATGCTCTATTAAGAAAAACAAGAGCATTCATTTATTTGTGTCTTGCAGAAACTTTGTAGGAATGATATATGAGCTATCACTATGCTCTATATTTTAAAGAATATTAAACTGATAGTCAGAAAGTCAAATTTCTTGGCACATCTAATGAGTGCTGGAGAATAAACTCAAATACTGGTCTCATGAATCAAGAGTCTAAGTTCTTTCCACAACCTCAGTCCTCATCTATTCAAAAAATTCATTAGATTCATATTACCTGCTAGATATTTTGCTAGACAAAAAGATAAACAGAATGTCAAGTTTCAGTCTCAGAACTCAAACTCTTTGGGGACCCAAGTATTAAAAAACAAAGCAGTAAAACAAAAGAGCACAATTTTAAACATGCTGTAATAGGCAGTTAGGTTGCTTCCATACCTTGGCAATGTAAGTAGTGTGCTATGAACACTGAAGTGCATGCTTCTTTCCAATTAGTGTTTTTACTTCTTTCTAATATATACACAGAAGTGAAATTGTTATGTCACTGGGCTTCCCTGGTGACTCAGATGGTAAAGAATCCGCCTGCAATGCAGGAGACCTGAGTTCTATCCCTGGGTTGGGAAGATCCCCTGGAGAAGGGAACGACAATCCACTCCAGTATTCTTGCCTGGAGAACCCCCTGGAAAGAGGAGCCTGGCGGGCTACAGTCCATAGGGTCAAGAAGAGTTGGACATGACCTAGTGAGTAACGTGTTCACTTTTTTTCCATGGTAATTCTGTTTTTAGTTTTTTAAGGAACCACCATACTGCTCTGAATAGTGTCTGCCCAAATTTACATTCCTACCCACAGTGTACAGGGTTCCCTTGTCGCCACATCCACTCCAGCATTTGTTACCTGTGGTCTCTCCGATGGTAGCCATTCTGACTGGCGTGAGGTGATATGATACCTCACTGTGGTTCTGATTTGCATTTCCCTGATAATTCGTGTTGTTGAGCATCCTTTCATGGACCCAGACAGTTGGCTATCTGCATTTCCTCTTTGGAAAATGTCCATTTAGTTCTTCTGCTCATTTTTAACTGGGTTGTTTGCTTTTTGATGTTCAGTTGTCTGAGCTGTTTATACATGTTGGCTATTAATTCCTTATCAGTCATATCATTTGCAAGTATCTTTTCTCATTCATGTTGTCTTTTCATTCTGTCAATGGTTTCCTTTGCTATGCCAAAAGCTTTTCCATTTTTTAAAACTGTCTATCAGAGGTTGAATGGATAAAGAAGATGTGGTATATATAAACCCAATGGAATACTACTCAGTGATAAAAAAGAATGAAAATTTTGCCATTTGCAGCCTCATGGGTGGATTTGGAGGGCATTGGGCTTTGTGCTTAGTTGTTCAGTCATGTCTGACTCTTTGCAACCTCATGGGTTTTGGCCCGCCAGGCTCCTCTGTCCATAGGATTCTCCAGGCATGAATACTGGAGTGGGTTGCCATTCCCTTCTCCAGGGGATCTTCCCGACCCAGGGATCAAACTCCAGCCTCTTGGGTTTCCCGAATTGGCAGGTGGGTTTTTTACCATTAGTGCCACCTGGGAAGGTATCTTGCATGAAGAGGACCAGGAATAATTCTAAGGAGCTTTGAAAATTCACTAACAGAGCCTGGGGTGACTGGCATTCCAGAAAGAGAGAACAGTGCGATCAGGGTCCACGAGGAAGGTGTTTGGGGAAAATTGTGTCACGTGATGTTCCCACAGCATGGGGTCCTTCAGGAAATGGGGTGCAGGATGGCAACATGATGCTTGAAGCCTGTGTTCACAAGTTTGGGCTTGGAAGCCAGGCAAGAAGGTTCAGTAGGGGGAGTTACGCATCCGACATATATTTCAGTATGATCTCGTGCTTTCCGTGGGGACACAGGGACAATGAGATGAACTGCGACAGTCCTGATGAGAAATACCAAGACTCTGAACTAGACGCCACCGGGAATGGCAGCGAGGTGGGTCAGGCGCTGGATGAGCTGCGGATGACCGGGCAGACATATGGGGAACAAAATACGTCAGATCCAGTAAAGGGCGGATGCACATTCTCAGCATATAAAGTACCAAATCAGGCAAGGCTGGTGTCAGAATAGGAGCTAGTGGTTACCTCGGGCAGGAAGGGCAGGGGCTGAAGGCGGCAGGAGCTGTGAGCACCCTGCTGTTCTCTGTGCAGATTTACTTGCTGTTTATCGGGATGTGGTCACTGTGATGTTCAGGATGTGTGAAAGCCGGGGCAAATGCATGTTATATGTCTGCAGCAGAGTTAAGCAAGTTGAGAAAGAAGCTGGTGATGTGCCTGAGGTTGCTGGCTTAGGAGGTGCTCTAGGGAAGACAGGAGGACGGGAGAGGAGGAGGACAGATCACCTTAGACCTGGACCGGCTGGGCTCTCTCTGAGATGCCTGCCTGTTACTGATGCAGTGACACTCAGTGAGCAAGTCTCCAGAGCAAAAGCACAGCCTTACTTGAATGGTACACAGCTTCTCTAAATATTCATGATAAGAGCACGCAAATAATCCCAAACAACAAACCCAAACATTGCTTTTCTTAAGTCAAAGTTTCTGTAATTGTTGGCAGCTCTCATCAGCTGTTCCTGGAGAACTCACTCCATGAACTCAGAGAGCGGCACAACTTCCCAACCTGCCTCCTTCCCCACGCTGCTCACTTAGAAGAAGCAGTGATGCTTGCTCCCCCACACCAGCCCGCCCTGCAGTTTGGGAAGATCTCGGCAGCCATCCACAGTTCGCCCCCACCTCCTCTGGCCAGAGCGCATCCCCGCTGTGTCCTGGGAAGGACCGAGATCCTGGGGAACCTCTCCGGCCGGGGCTGACCCCGCCCCCGCCTCTTCACCCTTCTCGAAGTGGCCGAGCACCTGAGGGCTTTCCTGGGTCTGGGGACTCACCTGCTTCTTTCAGCATCAGCAGACCTCTCTTGGCCTCCTCCAGCGGCAGCACGAAGGACGTTTTGGCCGTATGAAAGCAGAAGCCGCACTTGTAGTTGCACTGGCGGGTGAAGTGGTAATTGACGCTGGTGGGGGTGGTGGGCAGGTCGCCGCTGCCCTCTTCGCCGCTGCCCTCTCCCTCCGCCTTGCCGGGCTCCCCTGCTTCCCTCCTGCCCTGGAGCTGCCGGCTCCTCTCGCCCCCTGCCAGCCAAGATACTGCCTGGAGCTGGAGGAACAGGGGCCCCAGGCTGCTCCACACGGAGCCCAGGGGCTGCAGGAAGGTGCTCAGCAGCTTGAGAGCAAACGCGATGGGTACCAGCATCCACATGTTGGCAGGTGCCTTGAGGCTGCGCTGTGGTGGCAGGTGCCTTGAGGCTGTGCTGCAACTGTAGGCTGGCTTTTATACATGCCTGGCAACCTGTCACACAGGAGGAGGGATGCACGTTCCTTGACTAACGCTCAGCTAAGCGTTAAGTTTCAATTTCTTTCTTCGCGAAAATGAAAGTTGGAACAGGGCCAAGACTGAAGTCTCAGGAGTAGGACCGACATCTGTTTTTCTCTGCCTCACGGCTCAGCTCCGTCTCCTGGAATCAATAATAGTTCAGACTGGATGTAGATGGACATGCTGCTCTCGAATCTCTATTTGGATCCAGCAGGTAGTGATAGAACTAGGCAGAGACATAGCCACCTCTGCAGCTGCTGCATTACTTGTGCAGGACATAACCTGTAGAAGCATCTGCCCCAGTGCCCTTTGCTTGGGGTGTGGGGTTCAGCGAGAGTTTGTCTGGAGAGCCAAACAGTGAAGAGTGATTGCCTGGTGGACGATGAGAGCAGACTCTATCAGCTCAGGACCCCTTTCAGATCTCAGTCAAAATACATAGGCACATAAAAACATTAATGCCTGAAACTTCCTTTAGTGATTCATCTTAATGCATGCTTTTTCATATGGTAAAATGTTTCAAATGTTGAAATTCAACCATTTATCTTTCCCTGCAGGTTTATTGTTGTTTATACCATTTTTTAGTTTCCTCTGGTGGCTCAGAGGTTAAAGTGTCTGCCTGCAATGTGGGAGACCTGGGTTCGATCCCTGGGTTGGGAAGATCCCCTGGAGAAAGAAATGGCAACCCACTCCAGTATTCTTGCCTGGAGAATCCCATGGACGGAGGAGCCTGGTGGGCTACAGTCCACGGAGTTGCAAAGAGTCGTACAAGACTGGGCGAACTCACTTTCACTTTCACACCATTTTTAAAAGACAAGAGAAAAAATCAGATGCTTTTCTAAGATCCTTCTTTTTTTAAAAAAAAAAGTGAAGTATGGTTAATTTACGAGGTTGTGTTAGTTTCAGATGTACAAAAAAGTGACTCACTTATCAGTTCAGTCACTCAGTCATGTTTATTTGTGACTGCATGGACTGCAGCATGCCAGGCTTCCATGTCCATCACCAACTCCTGGAACTTACTCAAACTCATGTACTTTGAGTTGGTGATGCCCTCCAACCATCTCATCCTCTGTTGTCCCCTTCTCTTCCCACCTTCAATCTTTCCCAGCATTGGGGTCTTTTCCAATTAGTCAGTTCTTCGCATAAGGTGCCCAAAGTATTGGAGTTTCAGCTTCAGCATCAGTCCTTCCAATGAATATTCAGGACTGATTTCCTTTAGGATGGACTGGTTGAATCTCCTTGCAGTCCAAGGGACTCTCAGGAGTCTTCTCCAAACCACAGTTCAAAGGCATCAATTCTTTGGCGCTCAGCTTTCTTTATAGTCCAACTCTCACATCCATACATGACTACTAGAAAAACCATAGCTTTGACTAGATGGACATTTGTTGGCAAAGTAATGTCTCTGCTTTTTAATATGCTGTCTAGGTTGGTCATAATTTTTTTTCCAAGGAGCAAGTGTCTTTTAATTTCATGGCTGCAGTCACCATCTGCAGTGATTTTGGAGCCCAAAAAAATAAAGTCTCTCACTGTTTCCCCGTCTACTTGCCATGAAGTGATGGGACCAGATGCCATAATCTTAGTTTTCTGAATGTTGAGTTTTAAACCAACTTTTTCATTCTCCTCTTTCACTTTCATCAAGAGGCTATTTAGTTCTTCTTTGCTTTCTGCCATAAGGGTCATGTCATCTGCATATCTGAGGTTATTGATATTTCTCCTGGCAATCTTGATTCCAGCTTGTGTTTCTTCCAGCCCAGCGTTTCTCATGATGTTTTCTGCATATGAGTTAAATAACCAGGGTGACAGTATACAGCTTTGATGTACTCCTTTTCCTATTTGGAGCCAGTCTGTTGTTCCATATTCATTTCAAACTATTGCTTCCTGACCTGCATACAGGTTTCTCAAGAAGCAGGTCAGGTGGTCTGGTATTCTCATCTCTTTCAGAATTTTCCAGTTTGTTGTGATCCACACAGTCAAAGGCTTTAAAATAGTCAATAAAGCAGTAGATGTTTTTCTGGAACTCTCTTGCTTTTCGATGATCCAGCTGATGTTGGCAATTTGATCTCTGGTTCCTCTGCCTTTTCTAAAGCCAGCTTGAACATCTGAAAGTTCAGTTCATGTACTGTTGAAGCCTGGCTTGGAAAATCTTGAGCGTGACTTTACTAACGTATGAGATGAGTGCAATTGTGTGGTAGTTTGAGCATTCCTTGGCATTGCCTTTCTTTGGAATTGAAATGAAAATTGGCCTTTTCCAGTCTTGTGGCCTCTGCTGAGTTTTCCAGATTTGCTGGCATATCCAAACTTGCTGGCATTTTGAGTGCAGCACTTTCTCAGCATCTTCTTTTAGGATTTGAAATAGCTCAACTGGAATTCCATCACCTCCACTAGCTTTGTTTGTAGTGCTGCTTCCTAAGGTCCACTTGACTTCGCATTCCAGGATGTCTGGCTTTAGGTGAGTGATCACACCATCGTGATTACCTGGGTCATGAAGATCTTTTTTGTATAGTTCTTCTGTGTATTCTTGCCACCTCTTCTTAACATCTTCTGCTTCTGTTAGGTCCATACCATTTCTGTCCTTTATTGCGCCTATCTTTGCATGAAATATTCCCTTGGTATCTCTGAGTTTCTTGATGAGATCTCTAGTCTTTCCCATTCTACTGTTTTCCTCTATTTCTTTGCATTGATCACAGAGGAAGGCTTTATTATCTCTCCTTACTATTCTTTGGAACTCTGAATTCAAATGGGTATCTCCTTCGTTTTCTCTTTTGCCTTTCACTTTTCTTCTTTTCACAGCTATTTGTCAGGCCTCCTCAGATAACCATTTTGCCTTTTTTCATTTCTTTTTCTTGGGGATGGTCTTGATCACTGCCTCTTGTACAATGTCACGAACCTCCAGCCATAGTTCTTCAGGCACCCAAGAAGGATGGGTCCTGGTGGAGAGTTCTGACAAAACGTGGTCCACTGGAGAAGGGAATGGCAAACCACTTCAGTATTCTTGCCTTGAGAACCCCATGAACAGTATGAAAAGGCAAAAAGATAGGACACTGAAAGATGAACTCCCCAGGTCAGTAGGTGCCCAATATGCTACTAGAGATCAGTGGAGAAATAACTCCAGAAAGAATGAAGAGACGGAGCCAAAGGAAAAACAACACCCAGATGTGGATGTGACTGGTGATGGAAGTAAAGTCCGATGCTGTAAACAGCAATATTGCATAGAAACCTGGAATGTTAGTCCCATGAATCAAGGCAAACTGCTGCTGCTGCTGCTAAGTCCCTTCAACAGTGTCCCACTTTGTGTGACCAGGCTCTTCCATCCTTGGGATTTTCCAGGCAAGAGTACTGGAGTGGGTTGCCATTTCCTTCTCCCAAACTGGAAGTGGTCAAACAGGATATGGCAAGAGTGAACATGAACATTTTAGGAATCAGTGAACTGAAATGAACTGGAATGGGTGAATTTAACTCAGATGACCATTATATCTACTACTGTGGGTAAGAATCCCTTAGAAAAAATGGAGTAGCCCTCATAGTCAACGAGAGTCTGAAATGCAGTACTTGGATGCAATCTCAAAAACGAGAGAGTGATCTCTGTTTGTTTCCAAGGCAAACCATTCACTATCACAGTCATGTAAGTCTATGACCCGAACAGTAATACTGAAGAAGCTGGAGTTGGACAGTTCTGTGATGACCTACAAGACCTTCTAGAACTAACACCTCAAAAAGATGTCGTTTTCATTGTAGGGGACTGGAATGCAAAAGTAGGAAGTCAAGAAATACCTGGAGTAACAGGCAAGTTTGGCCTTGGAGTACAGAATGAAGTAGGGCAAAAGCTAACAGAGTTTTGCCAAGAGAACACACTGGTCATAGCAAACACCCTCTTCTAACAACACAAGAGAAGACTCTACACATGGATATCACCAGACGGTCAACACTGAAATCAGATTGATTGTATTCTTTGCAGCCAAAGATGGAGAAGCTCTATACAGTCAGCAAAAACAAGACCAGGAGCTGACCGTGGCTCAGATCATGAACTCCTTATTACCAAATTCAGACTTAAATTGAAGAAAGTAGGGAAAACCACTAGACCATTCAGGTATGACCTAAATCAAATCCCTTATGATTATACAGTGGAAGTGACAAATCGATTCACTTACATGTATATATCTATTCAAATTCTTTTCCATTATAGGTAATTATAAGATATTGAATATAGTTCTTTGTACTCTTCAGTAGGTCCTTGTTGATTATCTGTTTTATACATAGTAGTGTGTGCTGAAGGCAGAAAGAGAAGAGGGCAACAGAGGATGAGGTGGTTGGATGGCATCACTGACTTGATGGACATGAGTTTGAGCAAGCTCTGAGAGTTGGTGATGGACAGGGAAGCCTGGTGTGCTGCAGTCCATGGGATTGCAAAGAGTCGGACCGACTGATTGACTGAACTGAACTGGACACCACATCTTTTTTATCCATTCATCTGTCAAGGATATTTAGGCTGCTCCTATGTCTTGTTTATTATGAATATTGTTGCTATGAACATCGGGGTGCATATTTCTATACAAATTATAGTTTTCTTGGATATATACTCAGGAGTGGGATCATGTAGTAGTCATAGTTTTAGTTTTCTAAGGAATCTCCATAAATGTTTTCAGTTTTCTAAGGAACCACATACATGTTCTCCATAGTGGCTGTGCCAACCTTCATTCCCACCAACAGTGTTGGAAGGTTCCCTTGTCTCCACATTCTCTCCAGCATTTATTATTTGTAGACTTCTTAATAATGACCATTAAAAAGTGACTAATGTGACCGGTGTGGGGTGGTACCTCACTATAGTTTTGAAATGCAATTTTCTAATAACTAACATGCTTCTTAGTTGTCAAGAATTACTGTGGCTTTTCATTTTCACATTTTTCCTAGAAAATGTAGTTCAACTTTGTATTGGGATTTTCTCTCCTTGAACTCTCTTTGATCGGAATAGCATTTGATTGATCATGTGTGGTCTGGCTTTCAAGAGACTTGTAGGAAGTTGAGATAGTCCTTCGTGGTTAAGTTTGTGAAACCAGAAGCCTAGCTCATCTCTTACTAGCTGAGCTAACTGGGTTACTTTATCTCTCTGGATCTTTAATTCCTCATCTGCAAGACCAGATATCTCAAGGGATGTTTGAGGAAACTGAAAATTCTAATTTATGGGAATCACTTAGAACATTCAGTTATGGTTAGCTTTTGTTACTATACTCGTGTTGTGTTTTGAATGGAAACAAAGATGACTCATTTCATGGGGAAGGAAACTGAAACTAAATTCAGCTTACTGAAACTGAAAGTAAATTACCAACCCTGTCACTTGTGCATGAAGAAACAAAAACCAAATCTGTTTCCATTTCAAATCAAATATTGAGTAATGTAATAGAAGGTAACCATACGGCTTTTGAAGCCAAACATTTAAAGGTTTGAATCTCAGTTCAGTCGGTATTGTTTAGTTCAGGGTAATTTTCTTTACCTGCTTAATACTGTTAACACATCTGGGAAGTATGGGTGTTAATGTCTGTCTCACCCAGAGCATTTTAAGGACTAAATGACATGATGTTTATTAAGCACAGAAGAAAGAGCTAGAGAGAATCAATTAGAAATATCTAGCACATTTAACATTCTGTACCAGGCACTGGGTTGTATTTTGAAGGCACTAACTTACCTTGTTGTTTCAGTGTAAAATCATGTTTGACTCTTGCAACCCCGTGGACTACAGCCCACCAGGCTCCACTGTCCATGGGATTTTCCAGGCAAGAATACGGTAGTGGGGAGCCATTTCCTCCTCCAAAGATCTTCCCAGCCCAGGGATCGAACCCACTTCTCCTACATTGGCAGGCAGATTCTTTACCACTGAGCCAGCTTATCTTACAGCTGGTAAAACCTATGTCACATAGGGAGTGAGGGTTTGAACCGGGACTTAAACACTTACAATACTGCTCAATAACTGACAATTACTATCAAATTATTTTATGATTTCTTCTTTAGTCTGTCCTATTCAAGGCAGTTTCTTTTATTCATTCATTTGCTCATTCAATCATTCATTCAGGGATTCATGATTCATTCAAGAATCATTCAGGGATTCTTTACTTCCTTCCTTCCTTTTTTTTTTAAATTTTATCTATTTTATTTTTGGCTGTACTGGGTCTTTGTTGCTGCACGCAGGCTTTTTCTCATTGTGGCGAGCAGGGCAGTGGCTACTCTCTAGTTGTGGTGTGTGGGCTTTCCATTGCAGTGTCTTCTTCTGTTGCAGAGCACGGATTCTCGGCACACGGGCTTAGTTGATCCACAGCACATGTGATGTTCTCGGACTAGAGATCAAACCTGAGTCCCCTGCATCGGCAGGCGTAACAGCCAAATGTCACTGCGATTTTTCTTTAGCTAGGCACTTTTTCCTTTGAACAACTGCATATCCCTAAGGTACCCCCTGCTCCCAGATGTGGATCATCCTTGAAGCAACATCAAACAGCAACTGCCACACATTAGACTATGGAATCCATTTAGCTACTTGCAGTCTTCATAATATTTCTCCGGTAAATCTTATGTTGAGCATCTTCTGGATAAAGAAAAGTGCACAATTCATACATGTGCAGCTGAACAAGTTTTGTATGCTATGAACATATGTGTGTAACAACCGTCTTGATCAAGAGATAGAACTTCTCCCAGACCTTCAGATGTCCAGGACCTCCCCCCAGGGCCCTAAACTCTACCTCTGCCCCAAAGATAACCATGTCCTGTTTTCTAAGACCACAACTCTAGGTTTGCCTGCTTTTGAAGTTGTTATGAATGGAATCACGCCACATGTACTCTTTTCTGTACAGTTTCTTTCACTTGAGGTTATCTTTGTAGATTTATCCATTTTGTTGTGTCTAGAGTACTCTGTTCATTTTTGTAGCTGCCTAGGATTCCACTGCTCGGATATACCACAATCCACTTAATATATCACAAACCACGTCATCATTGTGAGGAGCGTTTGGACTGTTTTCTTATTATGCTATGAATTTTCTTCTACTTGTCTTCTGGTCTTAATCAGTATGCATGTGTGCTGGGTATACACCCAGGAGTGGGATCATTGGTTCATACACTATGCACATGTTTCCCTTTAGTACCTACTTCCATAGAGTTTTCCAGAGTGCTGAACCTATTTACACTCCAACCAGAATAATAGAAGGGTTCCCATTGTTCCTCATCTTCCTTCTCACTCGGTATTGTCATTGTAAAAGTTTTGTTTTGTCTGGTTTAATGTTAGCCAACTCAGTGGGTGTGAAGTGGTGTCTCATTGTGGTTTTACTCTCCAGTTTCCTGATGACTAACGATGCTAAGCATCTTTTTAATATGTTTATTTGGAGAAGGGAATGGCAATCCACTCCAGTATTCTTGCCTGGGAAATCCCATGGTCAGAGGAGCCTGGCGGGCTACAGTCCATGGGGTCATGAGGAGTCCGATATGACTTAGCAACTAAATAACAACAACAACATGTTTGTGAGCCATTTGGTTATTCTCTTTTGTGAGGTGCCTATTCAAATTCCTTGCCCTTTTTTTGTATTAGATTTTCTGCATTTTTATTATTGATTTGTAGAAAGTCACTGTGTACCACGTGCTTTCTTGGTTATATGTATTGCAAACATATATGTATTGCAAACTTATTTAACTCTTTGTCGTTCCTGTTCACTGATTTACTGGTTGCAATTTAGTTCATCTGATGAGTGTCATTTCACTGATTTGCAGAGCCGTATTTGTGCATGTGAGTATTTCAATAAGTAAAATGGAATATGAAAGTGCTTCAGAATAAGAGTTCTTGAACTTTTAAGTTCTGTGTGTGTGTGTGTGTGTGTGTGTGTGTGTGTTGGATTGTGTTTTAGGAGTCTTAGGACCACCCACATGTTTCCTAATTGGTTATAAGGACTTGCAGGTCTTTGCAGCGGGTCACACTCACAGCTGAGGTTTATTGCAGGGAAGAGGTGCGGAGCAAGGACAACAAAGCAGAGAGGGACATCAGAGGAGTTTGGAGAGGTGGGTGCAGCTTCTGAGTCTTTCCCTTCTGGGCTGCACAGATAGACGTCCTTTTCCTCCACCCCCGAGACAGGTGTGAGAAAGCAGGTCAGGGATGCCTGAGGAGTCTCAGGTCTGCTGTTATGTTGCTGAGTCCAGTCCAAGCTCGCTCTGCTCACTGCACAACAGGCCAGCAAGTTGGGAGATGAGGTGGTGTATCGCAAACTAATGTCTCAAAATAAAGGGACTGGATGCCACTTCCTTTAATAGAACAGAGAGCAGGAGGAGAGGAGGAAGGAAAGTAAAAAGGCCATTAATCTTGCAAATATCCCTAGAATGCCAGCCTCAGAGAAAATGGGTATATTTCTCTTCTCTTACAGCCATCCAGTTTCCCTGAACAAAGGCACTTTGGTTTAACATTCAGGCAGAGGGGCAGGGTTCCCCGAGGGAGGCCATTATGAATGCACAGTGTTGTTTTAGTGAACAAAAGCAACAGGAGGGATCCAACATGTAGTCAGATTTTGTTACAGTTACATGGTGCTGGGCTGGACCTGTAGACACATTCTTCTGTGTCCATCCTTAGCCACCTAATCTCAGGACCCCACCTGTGAATGAGGCACCAGTCTTGATGTTTGTGCAAAGAAACTCAGACAAGCTGGTGTGGCCTGACCTTTGTTTCAGGTATATGTGCAGAGCCGTCAATGATTGGTAAGAGAGGCTTTTTTTTTTTTTTTTTTAAGTTTCTAAGTTAATTCGTATTTTATTCATCATAGAAGCATAAAATACTACTTTAAAAAATCTTTAATTTTATATTAAACTACAGTTGATTAACGATGTTATGTTAGTTTCGGGTGTACAACAAAGTGATTCAGTTATACGCATACATGTATTAATATCTATCCTTTTTCAAATTCTTTTCCCATTTGGGTTATTACAGAAGACTGAGAAGATTTGAGGGCATATTTCTAGGATTTGGGCAGTATCAATCATGGTTCTAGACTTCCCTGGAAAGATGCCAGGAGTAAGTATCTGCCTTTGCCCTGTTCACTTTCTTCTCACAGAGAGCAATGTAAACTGTCCTTCTTAGTGGGAAAATCAACTCCACAATATAATAGCATGCTCTTCGAGGCCAGAAGCCCACATATGTGCCCCAAAGAACTTTTATGAACCAGGAGCTGATGGCTTATGTAGTAGAGGGTTTACCTATTTTTGACAAAGCAACTACCTATAAACCTGGCCTGGTGTTTCTCAGAACCTTCAACTACTTTTCTGTGATTGGGATTATAGAATCACCACTCTTTCTTGGATTTATTTTGACACATTTTATTTTCTCAGTTCATTATTTATTTTGTGATGTTTGGATTTATTGATGTAGAATTGCATGTGTCTTTTTTGTGTCCTTTATAGGCTGTGGTTCTTTCCTCTCTTGTGTTACTATTAATATTATGCTGATTTCATTTTCTTTTTATGCACTTGAATGGTCTACCTAGAAGCAAATCTGTTTAAACAGGTTTTCAAAAACCAATCTGTTTTTCAAAATAAATGCTATTTTTTTCATTTTATTATTATTAAAAATTACTGCATTTATGTTAGTTAATTCTCTCTGCTTTTCACCCTATTAACAGAATGACTAGAATATTTCATATTTAATGTTTTCCTGATTGATGCTGTGCTGAAGACTCTGGCTTTTTATTTTTTTCTGATTTATACATCTCATAAAATTTTACTTATTTATTTTTATTTTTTATTTTTTAAATTATGAAAGTATAACACATTTACAAGAGACTTGGAAAATATAGAACATAGTACATTTATATGTACATTTAGTACATATAGTACATTTAGTTCCACTATATATTACAATTATTAAGTAGATAAATTAAGATTTTTAGTTGGAGTTTCAATATCAAACTGTCAAAATTAACAACAGAATGATATACAGAAATGTAGGATATAGTAGAACTGAAAAACACCATGAACCAACTCAACATAATTAAGATTTATACAATTTTCACACAATAGTAAGATACAAATTCTATTCCGGTTCCCATAAACTAGGAGACACAAAAACCTATCCAGGGACATAAAACAAGGTGCAAAAATTTGATGGTCTAAAGATATTGAAATCATAGAAGAAGCCATAAAATCATCTGAGTTTTTAAATGAATAAGGCCATGCTATTCATTTATTCTGGAGTAGGAAATGGCAACTCACTCCAGAATTCCTGCCCAGAGAATCCCATGGACAGAGAGACTGAGAGAGAGAGAGAATCCCATGGACAGAGCCTGGTGGGCTACAGTCCATAGGGTCGCAGAATCCAACAGGACTGAAGTGACTGAGCACATTGGTTTATTCAAAGCCCTCTGAGGTGTCTTCCCAGCTCCCAACTTCTCTCCCCCACAGTCACAGGATAGGTCACTGCAGGAAAGTTTATTCAGTCAAACATCCACCCAAGCTGGATCCATCATTCTCTGTCCCAGGCATTTGAAATTGAGCTAAACAATAAGACAGATTTTTTTCCCTTTATCAATGAAGACATTGTGTCTCCAGTCTTCGACACAAGGTTACCACTGACAGCTCAGATCCTACGGTGTCACTGAGGTCACAGTCTCCTGGTAGGAAAATGGAGAGGAAAATCTGAGTGAAGAGCAGATATGACGGGGGTGGATGACGGGGGTGGTCATGGAAAAGAGGTAAAAGAGAGATTGGAGGATGCACTACGGTCCTGAAGAACAGAAAGAACTTTGTACTTTTCCTGTTTTCTTATCCTCCACACTCAGGACAACCTGCTCCCTCGATGTGCAAAAGTCAAATTGTTCATACAGAACAAAAAACATCTTAATCTCAGAATTATTCCTTGCCTATTAACCCATACTTCACATGAAATAGCTCATACTTATTAAAAAGGGGTTTGCTTTCAGAATTAAACCTAATCCCACTCTAAATGCACCTGGATTATATCATATAGTTATTTGCTTTCCGTTCATCTACCGTTTTCCATCTTTGTTTCTAATTCTGGGGTCTGCTTAGCAATTATTTTCAAAGATACCAGCGAAGGAGTACAAACAAACGAAAACATTCAAATAATCTTGTAATTGCTGCTTTTCTGTGGAAAGACAGTGCTGGCTGATGAAGGCGCTGTCAGGCCACCTCGCTGCTGTCTCATTGGACCTGCGTGCAAGACTTGGGCGTCTGTAAGGCAACTAGGAGGGCCAACCTGGGGACACTTCTCAGTCTGAGAGCCAACTAAAGGAGGGAGATAATCCTGAAATAGAGAAAAGCATGTGTAAAGCGGACAGAAGGCGCTCAGCGGCTCCCAGGACCGGAGTTTGGGCGCAGGAGCGGCGGGGTGAAGGCGGTCGGAGGGCAGCGCCGGGTCCGGAGCCGCCGTTGGCTCTGCGGGGCGAGCCCGGGGGAGGCGTCGGCGCTGCAGCCGGGCGGGGAAGAGCCGGTGAGCGTGGTGGCACGGGGCGCGGGGCGCTGGGGGGCCGATGGAAAGATACACACGCGCGCGCTCCGTACTCGGGCACAAGCAACACAGAAGGAATTATTCAACCGGGGGCCTGGGGCCACCAGCCCGCCTCCCATAGTGGGTCCCCATCGGAGGCGGCCCGGCGCCTCGGCCTCTGCGGTTGCCCCTCCGGCCCCTCCTGGAGGAGGCCTGCTCACGGCGCGACCTCGCGGTCGGGCGGAGGCGGAGGCAAAGCCGGGAAGGTCTCCCCAACCCGGGCCCCGCCCACTTCCCGCCGCCGCCGCCGCCGCTTGGCTTTCGCTTCCCCCGGGGTGCCGCCCGCCGGGTCCCCGGTTTCGTTTCCCCCGGTTTCGTTTCGTTTCTCCCGCGGGGCGGCACCGGGAGGCGCCCATGGCCTTCTGCCGCCACCCGCGCGCGCGGAGGTTGCTTGCTCGCTTCTCTGGCCGGCGGCGCGGGGCCTGCGCTCAGGCCATGGAGCCGCCGCGCTGCTTCGCGCTGGAGCTGCCGGGCTGTACCCTGGCGCATTTCGCGGTGGGCGAGCAGGCCCCGGGCGCGTGCCCTGACCCCCGAGTGGCCGCGCTCTTGGGCCCCCCGGGCCGCAGCTACTCGCTGAGCGTGCCGGGGACCGGGGGCGCGGGGGCCCGGGTGCGCGCGGCCCGGCTTCACCAGCATCTGCGGCAGCAGCTGCGGCGCGGCCCCTTCCAGCGGTGCGAGCTGCGCCGGCTGCTGGGCTACCGCCCGGACGGCGGCGCCGCCGGGGTCCTGCAGCACGGCTTCCTGCTCCGCGACCCCCGCGACAGCCCCGACACCCTGCACGCGCTGCTGGCGCTGCTGGACGCCTGCCCCGAGGCCCCGCGTCCGCGCCTGGCCGAGTTCTCCGGGAACACGCTCTGCCAGCTGTGGCGGCGCCCCTGGGAGCGGCGGAACGGCCGGGGCTGGCGGCGGCTGGACGGCGAGCGCGTGGGGCCCGCGCCGGAACCCGCGCTGCACCCGGTGGTGCCTGACCTGCCCAGCGCCGGGGTCTTCCCCCACCGGGAGGCTGCCCGGGCCGTCTTGGAGGCGGTAAGAAGTCAGGTCCCTTCCCAGCGCACAGGGACCCCCGGAGCAGAGACGTGGAGGCAGTGGGCTCTCCCGGGGCGAGGGGCTGGCCTGTCCCGACCTCTTTTGCCTCTTGACTCCTGTTAGCAAATCGGTGGTGAAGGCGGCCGCTGTGCCGGCCGCTGTTTAGAACCTGGACTCTTTCCGGATTCTTGCCCGCCAGGAACCCCAACCCATCGTGGGAAGGTGACATACCAGCAGGAGCGGTGGGGTGCCCTAGGAGGGCAGGGGAGGGGCCGTTGGGTGTGCGCAAGAGCTGTGCCATCTCAGAAGCAGTTATCCGGTTCTGGGAGATCGGAGTGTAGAGAAGAGGGCTTGAGTTTGGGGGTTGGAGAAACTTAGCCTTAAGTAGTGACCACCTGCTTACTGGCAGCTACTTACTACGTGTGTAAAGCAGCTGCCTCGCGGTGTTAGGACAAGGACTCAGGTGACACACAGAGGTGCTTGGTGCTGGACGGCTGACATTCTGACCGCAGCCTATAGGCAGGTCCTGAGGCTGGACTCTTGTACCTTAGATACATTGTAGGAACTCGGGCTTATTTCTGAGCCGCTTACAATTGCAAAACCTGGGTTTGGATCCAGACACTGGTATTTATTGAGCTTCCCAGGTGGTGCTGTTGATAACTCACCTGCCAGTGCAGGAGGCTTGAGAGACTCCGATTGGATCCCTGGGTGGGGGAGATTCCCGGAAGGAGGGCTTGGCCACCCACTCCAGTATTCTTGCTTGGAAAATCCCATGGACAGAGGAGCCTGCCCGGCTACAGTCCATAGGGTCGCAGAGTCGAACACGACTGAAACAGCTTAGCAGGCACTGGTGTTTATGACCTGTGTCACTTTCAGTAAATTTCTTAAGCGCTTCTTTGCCTTGGTTTCCCTAATTCGTAGATGGGGTTAATAATAACACTCTCGTAGAGTTATCTTGAGGAGGGGCCAAGTTGATACTCCCAACGGCGCTTAGAATATTGCCTTGCTCAGAGAAAGCACATAAGAAAAGAACACGTCCGGGCCTCTCTGTAGAGATGCTGTGAGTACACAGTGAAGTCAGGAACAGTTCAGAACCTTGAAGCCCAGAGACCCGCAGCAGTTGGCACTCTGCTGAGCCCTTGAGCGCTCAGGAGAGGACAGGGTGCTGACTGCTTTCCTTGGAGCCTCCAGTGGGGCTGATTCCCCACATTTGTGACCCAGGGTCCACAGGTCTGCTGCCACTGCGTGACACTGCTCTGCAGTCAGGCATCTCTCCTGTCCTTCCTCCTCTGGGGGAAGCTGGTCCGTGAGAATTGCAGGCTGAGTGGTCCCAACACTGCCTGTTTGAGCCTCTGCTGCATCATAAAATAAACCAATCCTGCCCTTTCTGAGGTTCAAAATACTTTGCACATTGGCGTGGTGCCAAACACAACTCTGCCTTATCATCCCCGTGCAGTCTTCTCAGCAGTTAGACGTAGCTTCTGCCCCAGCCCTGTGGCTCTGCTGCTGATGTGCAGATGTTGCTTTCCAGTGCACGTCCTTCATTCCTGAAGCCCGAGCTGTGCTCGACCTGGTGGACCAGTGCCCAGAGCAGGTCCAGAAGGGAAGGTTCCCCGTCATTGTCATTGAGGGCCTGGATGCCACAGGTAAGAGAATGTCACCTGCTGGTTCTAGGCAGTGAGATTAACAGATCAGTTGCAGAAATAGATGGGTCTTGGCAAGCAAAACTGATTGAGGGTTCAACTCATAAACCTCCTGTGAGCCTCTGTTGTGTGCCAGGGACAGAGTGAAACTGGCTTGGGATGAAATATGGGTAACTTCCAGGGGAGCTGAGCCCTGGGTGCCCCCGTGAACATGGGGGAATGCAACCCCCTTGGTGTGGGAGAGGAGGGGTGGGTCATGGTCTGGCAGAGCTTGGAGGGGTGGATCGCTGGATTGGGTTTTCAGTGGGACATGCGCTGGTCGGGTGAGGAAGGTGGGAGAGATTCTCCAGACAGAAGAAATGGCAGCGTGCAGGCAGTTGGAGACTTGAAGTGGCCCAGTGCAGCCAGGAACCGCGGGAGCCAAGTTTGGGAAAACTAGGGAGTGGAGGGCAGAAGCTTTCAAAGCTGCCACACAGGCGTCAGAATGCAAGAGATGTGCCCACACTTGGCCCAAAACACAGCAGCAAGAAGAGGGTGGCCCAAGGGCAGGGCAGACCCGGGACTGCCACAGTGTCATAAGGCTCCGTGGGAGGCTGTCTCCTTCTGTGTCAGCTGACTGAGGAGGGGAATGAGGGCCTGGGAGCTGATGCCAGAGTTTCTTGTTAGTTTGTAAACCAACGAGGTGACCATTTTGTTTTGGCTCAGACTGTAAAGAATCTGCCTGCAATGCAGGAGACCTGGGTTTCATCCCTGGGTCGGGAAGATGCCCTGGAGGAGGAAAAGGCTACCCACTCCAGTATTCTGGCCTGGAGAATCCCCATGGTCAGAGGAGCCTGGCAGGCTACAGTCCATGGGGTTGAAAAGAGCTGGACAGGACTGAGCAACTGAACACAACATACATTCTATTAATAGCGCTTCCCAGGTGGTGCTAGTGGTAAAGGACCCACCTGCCAGTGCAGGAGACATGAGAGACATGGGTTCAACCCGTGGGTCGGTAAGATCCCCTGAATCGAACCCATCCCAGTATTCTTGCCTGGAGAATGCCATGGACAGAGAGCCTGCCTGGCTACAGTCTGTGGGGTCTCTAGAGCCAGAGACGACTGAAGTGACTTAGGACAGAGGTCGGACGGATTCTATTAACAGCACCAACAGAGGAATCCCAAGTTCCTAAGGGTCAGCAACTTTTTTAAAAATAAAGGATCATATTATTTAATCAACTCCTAAGTTTTATAGGTAGAAGAATTGTCTTTGCTCTTTCTGAGTTACTATTAACTTTGGGGAGAGATACCGTGGCCTTGGTTAAGATCTGCTGTATTTTGTGTGTGACCTGCAGGTAAAACCACCGTGACCCAGTCAGTTTCAGATTCACTCAAGGCTGTTCTCTTGAAGTCACCACCCTCTTGCATCAGCCAGTGGAGGAAAATCTTTGATGATGAACCAACTATCATTAGAAGAGCTTTTTACTCTTTGGGCAATTATATCGTGGCTTCTGAAATAGCTAAAGAATCTACCAAATCACCTGTGATTGTCGACAGGTAGGTGTAATGTTGCCTTGAATTTGGCATTTTCTTCGTAACGTATGAGTGTGTGTGTGTGTGTGTGTCTGTGTGTCTGTGTGTCTGTGTAGTGTACATATGTGTATGCAATTATACAATTGTGTTTAAGCCAAAGTGTATTATGATAATAATAGGAATAATGTCTATGATTTATTAGCCTATACCATTGGCTGGCATCTTGCTAAGAACATTCTGCATACTATCCTAACCTCTGGAACAATTACTACTACTTGGATACTGAAATTGCTAATGAGAATCACAGGTCTTAGAAAAGTTAAATAGCTTGCCAAAGTGAGAATGCTAGAAACAGCATGTTGGGAATATTATCACAAGTCCCTACTTCACAAATTGAGCTTTCAGTGACTCGTTTGTTTGTTGGTTCGTTCACCAAACATATATTGGGCATTTACTGTGTTTGCCAAAGACTGTTCTTGGTTTAGGGGATTCGGTGGGGAATGAGCTAGAAAATGCCTTGCTTTCACAGAGCAAACATTGTGCTGACGGAGAAGATGATAGTCAAGCACATGGATACGTAAGATAATAATCAGAGAATGGTAAGTACCATGAGAAGGAGAGTGCAAGGTCGTGTGGTGGAGGGTGGCTGACCCCCCCACTAGATGTGGTTTAGTAAGGCCTGTGCTAGGAGGTGCCATTGGCCTGAGCTATGAGTGACCCTAGAAAGACAGACATGGAAAATTGTGGAGTAAAAGCTTTGCTGGAGGAGGATGCAAGAGCAAAGTGTAGAGACAGGAAGAAGGGAATATATTCCAGGGCTGCAAACAGGCCAGGAAAACTTCTGGACGAGTGTCTGCTATCTGGATGGATAAAAAGACAGAGACAGATCAGCAGTGTCTGTGGCTGTGATAAAGCATGTGGATTTTATTCTGAGTGCAGAGGGGAGCCTTGGGAAGATTTCAGATAATAGAGTGACGTAAGATGAGTTATATTTTAAATTTCCATAAATAAAAAAAAATGATTTTAAAGTTCCACAAAAACAGACAACAGGTACGACAAGCAAGTCGTACTAGGGTTAAAGTCACCAGGAATTGGTGAAATGAAAATTAAAATGACCACGAGGTCCCAATTTCCTCTCATCGGGGTAGTGAGCCCTGATTGAAAAGGTCTGAGCTGGAGATGTTATGGATCAGTCGAAACCCATGTGGTGCTGGTGGGAGTGGGTACCTGCCTGGTGACTGGGGAGCAATTTGAGAAGATGTAACAAAGTGGCAGATTTGAGCAGATTCTTGTATCTCCTGAAGAAACACCAACAGAGTCTATTTCAGCTCTGTTCTTAATATTGAAAAGCTTGAAAAAGCGATAGGCATCAGCAGAAGAAAGTAAATAAATACTGGTGTATTTATAGAATGGAGCATCCGATAGCTGTGTACATGGGTACCATGTGTCAGCGTGCCTGTTACAAAACCATCATTTCAAATGAAAGGAATCAAGTTATAGAAGGGTGTTCGGTAGACTACATGCAAAATAATAGAAAAAAAATACCATAAAAAGGGCTGGAGGGTGGAGGGTGGAGGGTGGGAGGAAAGTTCAAGAGGGAGGGGACGTACAAATGCATGCATGCATGCATGCTAAGTTGCTTCAGTCGTGTCTGACCCTTGGCAACCTTGTGGCCTGTAGCCCGCCAGGCTCCTCTGTCCATGGGAGTCTTCAGGCAAGGATACAGGAGTGGGTTGCCATGCCCTCCTCCAGTGTGACCTTCCTGACCAGGGATAGGACCCACATCTCTTACATCTCCTACACTGGCAAGAGGGTTCTTTACCACTAGTGCCACCTGGGAAGTTCTGGATATATGAATACTTATGGCTAATTCACATTGTTGTGTGGCAGAAATCAACAAAACATGGTGAAGCAATTATCCTCCAATTAAAAATTGAAAAAAATTTTTTTAAAAGAAAAAAGGGCTGGAAAGGTGTTGATCACTCAGTTTAGGAGAGTGATGTCCCCTGGGAAGGAGAGAGATGCAGTTGGCAGGGAGGGCCACAAGACTTCGATTGCAGCTGAATTCGTCCTAAGCTTTTCTCCCATGTACTTACTGTTCTTGATGCGGTTTTTCTTAGCTTTGGAAAGATGAGCAATTGCATGAAAGTCTGACAAGTGTTAAGGGAAGAGAAGTAACTACAAATGGAAGTCTCAAGGAATTTCAAAAAGTAAACATATTCGAGGGCAACCTGCACCCACATCGTGACTTAGAACCTTACTCCGCCCTGTAAATCCTTCCCTTTCAGTCACGACCCGTCCTTCCCCTGGTGGGAACCAGGGCCTTGATTATCCATCCCTGGATCTTATTCGTTCTGCTTGTTCTTGAATCGTCTACACAGGCAGGTAGACTTCGAGTGCCATTTGCATCTGACTTCATTTGACCTGCGAGCTTTGTCGCTGTTGCCACAACCATTCTTTCATACCGCTTTGTTTGCCCACGTGTGTTACTAAACCTGGTTGGTTGGCCCAGAGCTCCCCAAGCCAAACCCTGAGCCTCTGTTTGCAGCAAAGAAAGGTCACCAAGCAAGGAGATGGGAGAAAATCTCAGGTCCACCTTCTCCAAAGTGAGGGGCTCGGATATTTATGGGATAAAGACGCATGATAGTCTGAGGCATGGTGAGTGAAGTGAAGTGAAAGTCACTCAGTTGTGTCCGACTCTTTGCAACCCCATGGACTGTATAGTCCATGGAATTCTCCAGGCCAGAATACTAGAGTGGGTAGCCTTTCCCTTCTCCAGGGGATCTTCCCAGCCCAGGGATTGAACCCAGGTCTCCTGCATTGCAGGCAGATTCTTTACCAGCTGAGCCACAAGGGAAGCCCTTGTGGTCTTGAGGTGTGGGGAGCCTGGGAAAGGGTGATAGCAAGCAGGAGAAAGGTGAGGTGATCATACAATGCAGGTGCAGCCAAGCATGTCCAGAGAATGGCTACATAGTTGACATTTTTGGCCCTCTGACATCAAAAGGTAGCTGACCAGTCACTACCTTGGGAGCATCAGTGGTCCCAACTAGCCCTAAGCCTGGAGCTTGAACCACACACCCCTGACTGCAAGTTCCTGAAAGAACTCCAACTTGGGCAAACATCTTAAGACTCCTAGGACCAAGATACTATCGATAGGGGTGGAAAAGGATCTTGTTACTTATTGTTTAGGCTACGTGACGCTTGTAGAACATGCAGGGGTTTGTGAGAACAGTTAAATCAGGCTTGATCAGTCAAGGCAGGTTCCAGTTTATTATTTATTGAGCAAGTCGCAGTTGAATGGACCTAGCTGATGCCAGCCCTCAGTTTCCCGTGTGTGCCTCTGTTGCCTAGAATCCCAGGAGTGGGATTGCAAGGGTGCAGGGGGCTCACGTGTACTCACCTGGAGGAGGTGCCACAAAAAAATGCTGAAGTGGTTGACACTTCACAGCACCCTCCCCCCACAATGGTGTCCGAGAATTCCCTTCGACCCACATCCTGGTCAACATTTAGCGTTGCTGGTCTTCCACTATAACTAGTCCCAACTTACAGTTCCTGGTGGAAACGTTAGTCATTTAAAAGCTATAGCCAGAACATGAAAGCAACCCAAATGTCCATCAACAGAGGAATGGACAGAGAAGTTCAGTTCAGTTCAGTTGCACAGCCGTGTCTGACTCTTTGCGACCCCGTGGACTGCAGCACGCCAGGCTTTCCTGTCCATCACCAACTCCCAGGTCTTGCTGAAACTCATGTCCATTGGGTCAGTGATGTCATAAAGATAAAGAAGATGAACACATATATACAATAGAGTATTACTTAGCTGTAAAAAAGAACGGAATTGGGTCATTTGTAGAGATGTGGATGGACCTAGAGAGTGAAGTAAATCAGAAAGAGAAAAATAAATATTGTATATTAATGCATCTAGAAAAATGGTACAGACGGCCCAGTTTGCAGGGCCTGCAGATGTAGAGAGAGAACAGGCGTGTGGACAAAAAGTGGGGGAAGAAGAGTGGAAGGAATTGGGAAATTGCGATTGACATGTACATGTAAACACGACCATGTGTAAAATGGATGCCTAGCGGGAAGCTGCTTTAAAGCTCAGGGAGCTCAGCTCGGTGCTCTGTGATGACCTAGAGGAGTGAGACGGGGGAGAGGTCCAAGAGGGAGGGGATATGTGTATATATATGTAGTGGATTCACATCCTTGTACAGCAGAAGCTAGCATGGTATTCTGAAGCAACTATACCGCAATTTTAAATAAAAGCTAATTGCCACACCTAGAAATAGAACTTCTACATCTTCACATGTCTTTCTCCATGCAAAAGAGACAGATACCTGCATATCTGAAATTTCATAAAGAGATCACTCTGTACATTGAGAATGAAGTGTGAGGTGGTGATTGAGGGGGAGAGATGAAAACAGTAGAAATTAGTTAGAAGGCCTTCACTGTCATCTCAGCTCTAGTACCGGTGGGTACTTTTGACTGTGGGGATGGCAAGATAGTTATTTCAGAGTTGGCAAGTCACAAAGGAAGGGTAAGGCTTTGCTTTCTATTGTGGGACTTCGTCACCTGTAGGATGTTTTCAGCCTATTGTTAAAGTGTTCGGATTTACCACACTGATATCTTTTTTGTGATACAGTCCCCTTTATCTTGCGGAGAAAGACTAGGCTTTTCCTAATGAAGTGTGACTCCACGAGACGTATTATTTCCTGAGATGCCCCCAAACGAGCAGCACTCGCTCCTGCGTGGAGGCAGACGCTTATTCTTGACACCCCAATTCCTTATCCGTTTCCTGCTGACCAGAATTTGAAGAAGAATAAATACATGTAACTGAATCACCTTGCTGTACTCCTGAAACTAACATAGCGTAGTTAACTAACTCTACTCCAATATAAAATAAAAATGGAAGAAAAAAAGACTCCTGATGAATATCCAATGAGTTGATGTAGGCGGCCATGCATTGAAAACAACAAATTGCTATTAAAATATAAAGCATTATTATATAAGCAATGTATAAGACATCAGCAAATTGCACTTGATTTGAACTAATGTGGTTTCCTTGATGGCAGGAATGGAGAAAACTAAATAATAAAGAGTCTGAAATTGATGGCCAGAGGCTGTGATTATTTAAAATGAGCTGCAGTGTTGTCAGTGAGAGGACTCTGGCTTTGCAAAACAGGGCCCCCATTCTTCCCTGATTTTTCTTCTTTGTGTCTGTGAATTGTCTGCAATTTTGGTCTTTAAAGAGATAATACTAGATCAGCTTGTCAGGTGAGAAGAAAAGAGCAGTTATTTGTCGTCTGAGTGGGTTTTGTTCATGTTTAAAGATTTTAACGAAATCCATTTTAGACAACACCATCATCTAGCTGATTTTAATAAGGGAGACGAGTAATTTTTGATGGTGACTGTGGTTAAGGTTGGCAACTTAATCACCCTTATTACCTTTAAAAATCTATTTTTGCCGATGGTTTTGCTAGAATGAAGAAGGCTTTTTACGTTTAGATGGTATCAGCCTCTGTATTCATAGCTGAGTATTTAATTTGGTGAACAGGGAGAATGTGCAAAATGCAGTGCAAATTGTAGTTCTGTCACCAAGAAGGAGAAAACCTGGACCTGCATGGATTTATTCAGCTGGGGAGACAAGATGTATCTGGTAGAAAAAGTGAGAATACAAGTTTGTAAGTGATTAGGAGTCTGGTAAGTGATACAGAGGGCTTCACTGGTGTCTCAGAGGTAAAGAATCCGCCTGCCAATGGAGGAGACATAAACGGGTCCTATCCCTGGGTCGAGATCCCCTGGAGGAGGAAATGGCAACTCACTCCAGTAGTCTTGCCTGGGAAATCCCATGGACAGAGGAACCTGGCGAGCTACAGTCAGTGGGGTCGCAAAGAGTCAGATGCGACTTAGCAACTAAATAACAACAAAAATGATACACATGAATGGCCCCAGGCAGAATTCAAGCATGCAGCAGCTACAGTGACCATGCTTTTTGAATGTGGAAAGGGACTCTGAAGGGATGAATGACGTTAGAATTGATCAACTCCCAAATTAATTTTTTTACATTTGTTCTTTTCAGTACTCTTGGTATTGTTGCCATGATTTGAAATGATGCAGCTTTTGTTTTAACTGCTGCCCAGTAAGAATTAAATATTTTCTTTTAATGACAGTGTGATACATTGTTTATAAGCACTTGGCTATTTTTATAAAAACTATGGGGAAAAAAAAACAAAGCTTTCATGACTTTCATTTTCCAGACAAGGAATTTAAGACTCACCTACATCCACGAAACGAGTAGGTGGCAGAGAGTAAAACAACACACAGCTTTGGTAGCACTGTGGATTATTTTGTAGATAAAGGACAAGCATGTCCTTTGCACTGTGAAACGTAGTTTAGATCTAAAGTGATTAACAGTCTGGGATTTTAAAACATCGCATGCAGTGAGTGGAAAGCCCAGACCAGTATGGGGCCGTGGGGCCTCTTTACAGTGGAATGTGTATTAACTGTTTCATAAATATTTGTGAAGGTTTAAATGTTTTTGTACTCTTTTGATACTGGGTTTGGAGTTTTGCATTTTGTCACTTAAAATTGGAATATGACAAAAACGGGCAAGAGTGTAATAAAGGATGCCAATTAATGAAATGACTCTAATTGTTGTTTTTCAGCCTTTAAGTTGTGTCCAACCCTTTGCGACCCCATGTACTGCAGCATGTCAGACTTCCCTGTCCTTCATTATCTCCCATTGGCTTCCCTGGTGGCTTAGACCATAAAGAATCTGCCTGCAATGCAGGAGACCTGGGTTCGATCCCTGGGTTGGTGAGATTCCGTGGAGGAGGGCATGGCTACCTATTCCAGTGTTCTTGCCGGGAGAATTCCATGGACAGAGGAGACTGATGGACTACAGTTCATGGGGTCGCAAAGAGTTGGACACGACTGAGTGATTAACACTTTCACTGTCTCCCACAGTTTGCTCAAATTCATGTCCATTGAGTTGATGATGCTATCTAACCAATCTCATCCTCTGCCGCCCCCTTCTCCTCCTGCCTTCAGTCTTTCCCAGCATCAAGGTCTTTTTCCAGTGTGTCAGCTCTTCAAATCAGGTGGCCAAAGTATTGGAGCTTCAGCTTCAGCATCAGTCCTTCCAATGAATATTCAGGGTTGGTTTTCTTTAGCATTGATTGGTTTAATCCTAATGCAGTCTTTCATACATCCAGTAAAACATTATTCACTACATACTTATCGTGTGCCAGACACTCGTTTCAGGCTTTAGAATGTAGAGATGACTAAAAAATGAATTCTCTAATGGAGGAGACAAAAAAGAGCTTGTAAATGGCTAGGTCTGACTTACAATGAATCCTTCAACAGAGTCGAGTAGGAAAGAGTTAAGAGCCCCGAGGGAGGAACAGTGAATTCTGTTTGGGGTCTCCTCTGAGTGAGATTCCCTTTTCCGTTATGGTTTTCTGCAGGGTGTTGAATATAGTTCTCTCTGCTGTATAGCAGGACCTTGTTGTTTATCCATTCTCTATATAATAGCTTACATCTGTTAACCTCAATCTCCCACTCCGTTCATCCCGCCACTCCCCTCCCCCTTGGCAATCACTAGTCTGTTCTCCGTGTTTGTTTCAGTATCTTAGATTCATTTGTGTCATACTTTAGATGCTACATGATAAGTGACATCATACGCATTTGTCTATCTCTGATTTATGTCACTTAGTATAACAATCTCTAGGTTATCCATGTTGCTGCAAATGACATTATTTCATTCTTTTTCATGGCTGAGTAATATTCATCATGTATATGGACCCCATCTTTATACATTTCTCTGTTGATGGACACTTAGGTTGCTTCTGTGTCTTCTCAGCAAGTTCTGTTTTAAAACACCATAGGAACCGAATGGGCCTGTGGATTTTTATTTGACCAGCACAATATTAAATACCAACAGACTACCACATAAGTCTACTGAAGCAATAGAAACAGTGACAGACTTTATTTTGGGGGGGCTCCAAAATCACTGTGGATGGTGACTGCAGCCATGAAATTAAGACACTTGTTCCTTGGAAGAAAAGTTATGACCATCTTAGATAGCATATTAAAAAGCGGAGACATTACCTTACTGACAAAGGTCCGTATAGTCAAAGCTATGGTTTTTCCAGTGGTCATGTATGGATGTGAGAGTTGGACTATAAAGAAAGCTGAGCCCTGAAGAATCGATGCTTTTGAACTGTGGTGTTGGAGAAGACTCCTGAGAGTCCCTTGGACTGCAAGGAGATCCAACCAGTCCATCCTAAAGGGAATCAGTCCTGAATATTCATTGGAAGGACTGATGCTGAAGCTGAAGCTCCAATACTTTGGCCACTTGATGTGAAGAACTGACTCACTTGAAAAGACCCTGATGCTGGGAAAGATTGAAGGCGGGAGGAGAAGGGGACGATAGAGGATGAGAGGACTTGAGTTTGAGCAAGCTCTGGGAGTTGGTGATGGACGGGGAAGCCTGGCGTGCTGTAGTCCATGGAGTTGCAAAGAGTTGGACATGACTGAGTGACTGAACTGAACCAGATAGATCTACATCCTCTGCCATCATGCCTTCAAAATAAAAAAGCGTCCTGCAGGGCCAAAGCAACAGTAGTCTTGCCACACATGCAATTTCAACTGAGAAAATGGAGCTCTGAGAAGTGTGTGCCAGAGTCTTATTGTGGTTACTGATTTTAACTAATTTTTACATGTTATAAATATGTTAAACAATAAGATTTTGTTTTATCTCTTTAATGTGTACAGTACTAGGAGAAGTTCAGCAGAGCCATCCCTGGTTTTGACATTCTCAGTGGCTGACTTTTAGGTGCTGCCTTGATTTCCTCTGCAGACGGGGAACTCACTACCTCTTTCCTTCTCAGGTACTGGCACAGCACAGCCACCTATGCCATAGCCACCGAGGTGAGTGGGGGCCTCCAGCACCTGCCCCCCATACATCACCCTATATACCAGTGGCCCAGGGACCTGCTCAAACCTGACCTGGTCCTGCTGCTCACCGTGAGCCCTGAGGAGAGGATGCAGAGGATTGAGGGCCGAGGCATGGAGAAGACCAGGGAAGAGGCTGAGCTGGAGAACAACAGCATATTTCGTCAAAAGTAGGTGTCCTGATGTGATGTGAGGGGCAGGGGTCTCTGGCTGTGGTGATGACCCAGAAACAGCACTGACTCCAGGAGAATGGAGGAGATGACATGGCTCCCATTTGCCAAACCAGCAAGGCAATATCCTCCTAGTTAGAGTCACCCCTTCACCTTGGATGGTTCCCTGGGGCTCCAGCGAGGTTATTCTGTAGCCAGGGGATACCTTCCTCCTAGTCCTGGCTGTGTCGGCGGCAGGGTGAACCTGAATGAGACAACACGCCTTTCTGGGCCATCGTAACAGGATGCTCATGAGCACTGTCTGATGACCACACCGTGACTCTTACCTGCTAGGGGCTCCCTGTGTGTCAGGCATGTACTTCTGATGCTCTGTAACCCTTGAAAAGCAATATTATCCATGTTTTATAGCTTCCAAAACTGATGCTCAAAATGTTAAGTGATTTGTCTAGCATGGGAGGCATAAGAGACATGGGTTCAATCCTTGGGTTGCGAAGATCCCCTGGAGGAGGGCATGGCAACCCACTCCAGTATTCTTGCCTGGAGAATCCCCATGGATGGCAGAGCCTGGCGGGCTGTAGTCCGTGAGGTCACAAAGAGTCGGACACAACTGAGCAACTAACAGTTACTTCCTTACTTAACCATAAGTTTGTTTTCCACATCTCTGATTCTTTCTGTTTTGTAAATAGGTTCCTTTGAACTGTTTTTTTTTTTTTTTAGATCTGACATATAAGCAATATATGATACTTGTCTTTCCCTGTCTGACTTGCTTTGCTCAGTGTGACAGTCTCTAGGTCCATCCGTCCATGTCACTGCAGATGGCATTGTTTTATTCCTTTGTATGACTGAGCCTGGGTACTCGTTTTAACCACAAAGCTCTAGAGTTTTGGTCACATGATCATCCCTGGGCATTCTGCACACGCAAAGGCTGGTTAACACCAGAAAGGGAGATGGAATTCTGTGCAATTGCAGAAGAGTCCTAAGTGAAAACAGCACACATGCCAAGGACCTCTGGCTTGTGCAGAACCCTTCAGGGTACGGACTCTTGAGAAAATTGCCACTGGGAAACTTAATCTCTTTGAGCGTCTGCACCTTTCTTTGCCAAATGGGGATAAATGACAATGGTTCTGCTCTTAAAGTTACTCTTGAGTATAAAATGAGAAGACTATGCAGAATGCTAAGGCTTGGCAGTACTAGGTGCTCAATAAAGGCTGCTATAAAATATTATTAATTTTTCATTTATTAAACTAGATGTGTCAAATGATTCCTGTGCATAGCAAGTTGCCTGGGGTAGGGGGAGTGATCTCAACCAGATGGGGACCTGGCTTCAAGCTGTTTGTATTATGGTAGGAAAACAACATTTGCACGAAGGGCTGTGTTAACACATGGGCCGACTCTTTAATTCTGCCTGTCTCCAGGGTAGAAGTGTGCTACCAGCGGATGGAGAACCCCGGCTGCCACGTGGTGGATGCCAGCCCGTCACGAGAAAAGGTCCTCCAGATGGTGTTAAGTGTAATCCAAAATAATTGCAATTAATTGTATTTACTCCAGGCCAGGCGACACATTTTACTAAACCTGATGCTGTTTGATTCATCTCAGCCCACGACTGATTGTGCAGTTTTCCCAGATTTCAGTTGCATAAAGTGCGTTGTGTGTCGGAAGAGTGGACATTTCAGTTTTGCCTAAACTGTTGTTCTCCTGACCAAAGGACCCATGTGGCTGCCATCTGCAAAGTAAACCGAATGTTTGCTTGGAACGGGTTCTTAAACTGCACCCCCACCGAGTCTTTCCAAGGTGTGTCTCCTCTAGAAAGCGCAAGGTGGACAGAAGTGACTGAGAAGGTCATCCAGATCCGTGGAAGCCCCCTCAGTGCCCTCCGTGTCTGCGTGTCCCGGCTGTCAGAACCCATCTTGGGATAGGGGACTCTGAGCAAGAAACGTCTGGCTTGTGTCTGAGGCTTCTGGCCCCTAAACGGGTCCTCTTGGTTAGCACTGCAAAGGCAAACACAGAGGAGACCACCCCCAGAGGCTCTGAATCCAAACACACTGAGAGTCCTTGGATTCTGTTCTGTTGATTTACGTTCCTCTCCTTCCCTCTGAAAACATGGCTTTGGACAGAAGGAGTGGTCTGCATGGAGCTAGATGCATTAAGGGCTTCCCCAGTGGCGCTAGTGGTAAAGAACCCACCTACCAATGCAGGAGGCTTAAAAGATGCTGGTTCAGTCCCTGGGTCTGGAAGATCCCATGGAGGAGAGCATGGCAACCCACTCCTGTATTCTTGCCTGGAGAATCCCATGGACAGAGGAGCCTGGCGGGCTGCAGTGCATGGGGTTGCAAGAGTCGGACACGACTGAAGCAACGGATGCATTAAACGGAGCCAATCCAGTCATGCATTTATACTGAAGTTTACATCTTGTTTGTCCTCCGTGTAGGGGGTGCATTTTACTAATCAGAATCGAAGCCAAGAAGCTGAATGTAATACTTGCTATATGTTTTTATTAGACAGATGCAATTTATCCTACTGAGTAAGCACAGTGGATCCTGGAATGGGATTTCTCAATGAATTATCTTGCACTTGAATGTCTTATGAGTGCACATACAATTGGTATTGAGATTTGTTTGGCTAGAAAAAAAAAAAAGCTGAGAAAACAGAAACGTAATAGTCTTGTGGCCTTGGGTGAGTCATTTAATATCATGTAACTTGATCTAAAAAGTGACAGTAATTCTTTATTTTTCTTAAGGCATTGGGTGAATTAGGTGATTTCTTAAAATTCCTTCCAGTTCTGAGATAGATTGCATCTGTGAATTACTTTAGGGGAATGGCTCAAGAAGACATCTCCTCAGAAAAGTTTAAGGCATTATCAGGTTTATCACATGGACTCTTAATATTTAATAAAGTTTATATTAGCTATATCATATTATTTTTCAAAAGAACTAGAAATTACTGTAGGTAATTTATGCATAGTATATGTACGTATATGGGCTTCCTCAGTGGCTCAGCGGTAAAGACTCCATCTACAACGTAGGAGCCACAGAAGATGCAAGTTCAGTCCCTGGGTCAAAAAGATCCCCTGGAGGAGAAAATGACAACCCACTCCAGTCTTCTTGCATGGAGAATCCTGTGGACAGAGGAGCCTGCCAGGCTGTAGTCCATGGGGTCGAGAAGATTTGGACAGGACTAAAGCTACTGAGCATGCACACATGTATGTATATAAATATTTAATTTTAGGTAAATATTTTTTAAAGCTGGTAAATCACGCTTGGGTGAAGATATGGCATCTAATTATGCTGTTGGTGTTATTGACTTCAAATATTTTCAAAAGCATGTGTTGGCACCTTGAAACACAAACGTTTAATGCTTTCTGTATGTACCTTGCCGATGAATAAACTTGCTGTGATTTTCTAAGCTATACTGTTGTCACAGAATGTGTGGGTTTTCCTGAAGGAGATCCCCCAGTGTACCTCCTTGTATCGGAGGGGATTTGGGGTTAAAGAAGTGAAGAGATGTGAATTTGTGGTCAAAATGCTTTCAGAGGAAGAGGAAGGCATTTTTGTTTTGTTTTAAACATCATTTCAAGAAAGTGCAATCCCTTCCTCATTGCAGATGTTAAAGAGATTTATTCCTCTAATCTAATAATTCTTCATCCACTTGTCTTTATATGCTGAAAGGGATAAGATCACTGAGTATGAGATCGCACCCCCTCCCCGGAAAACGATGACCAAGAATCATCTGTTTGGCTTTGTTTCGTTACCACTTTTGTTTCTGTTCCTGAAATAGACCTTGAGTGTCCCAAGTATTTATTCTTCATCTCCGCCACAGTAATAGAACTTTGAGTCTGACCCGTCGCTGCCAGGAATTTCCAAGTCTTTCTTACCGCTGGAGTGGCCAAGTGACCAGTCCGTGACAGGTCCTTCCCATGAGCAGCAGGGGATTAGGAATGTCAGGGAGAGGGCGGCCCCCTCCCGTTTTAACCCTGCACACCGCTTGCTATTCAGGATGGTGGTGAGGCATTTGGGGATCAGTGAGGACAGTGACCCTACACAGCTGGGGAAGCAGAATGAGTGGGGCGGCCGTCACTTACGAAAACAGGTAAGTTCTGGGTATGGGTGCGTGTCTGGGGCTCCAACCTGGAGGGTGTGTCCATCTGGGGACACAGCTTCTGTGCACAACCTCAGTGCCCACCTTCTCCGTTTGCTTCCCTTCATAGAGGCAGGTGTCTGGGTTTTTTGCTTGTTTTGTTCTGTTTTCTACACTAGAATCCTCGTTTTTTGCTGATGCTTCTCCCTGTGAAATGTCTTCTCTAGCAACAATTGTGAAGCATCTTAAAAATGTTTAGACGCTCGTGTCTTTTTGGAATATATACCAAGGAAATGATCAGTAACGCACATAAAAATATTTCATCGTCTCTGCATAATGTACTTCAAGGAATTGGAATGTATTTACTTAACGGGCACACTTGTTTGATTGCCCTCTGCTTTATTATGCTTCACAGATACTGTGTTACTTACAAGTTGAAAGTTGGAGGCAACCCTGTGTCGAGCAAGTCTATCAGTGCTGCTCATTGACAAATGAGCTGGCATGTGGGATCTTAGTTCCCTCACCAGGGATTACCCTCATAAACCCGGTTATCTGAGAGCCTGAGGGAGATGTACAATGAGATGAATTCCGTTGTCACGCCTGCTAACACAACACCCATGCTGTAGCCCGTGGATCAAGAAGATTTTCAAGTCATTACTTAAGGAATGCATTTCATAAAGCTTTAGTTGCCATAGACGGTGATTTCTCAGATGGATCTGGACAGAGTCAACTGAGAATCTTCTGGAAGGGACTCACCATTCTAGATGCCATTAAGAACATTCATGGAACTTCCCTGGTGGTCTAGCGGTTGAGAGTCCACCTTGCAGTTTTGGGGACACAGATTCGATCCCTGGTCAGGGAACTAAGATCCTACCTGCCACAGAATAGCTAGGCCTGAGTGCCGCTAGCACTGAGCCCTAGCACCACAACTAGAGAGTCCTAGTTGGTCAGTTGCTAAGTTGTATCTGACTCTTTGTGACCCGATGGGCTGCAGCACGCCAGGCTTCCCTGTCCTTCACGATCTCCCGGAGCTTGGTCACCACTGAGTCAGTGATGCCATCCAACCAACTCATCCTCTGTCGTTCCTGAGAGCCACAATGAAAGAGCCTGCATGGCGCAATGAAGATCCTGCGTGCCACAGCTAAGACCAGATGTGCTCAAATATATAAATAAATAAGTATTTTTTAAAAAGAACATTCATGAGGAGGAAGGAACTGCAGTGTGGTGGAAACAGAAAAAAAATTATGATCAGAAGTGAAGCTTGAAGATGTGGCTGAATTACTGCAATCTTATGATAAACTTTAATGGATTAAGAGCTTCTTCTAATGGGTGAGAAAAGGAAGTGGTTTTTTGAGATGGACTCTACTCCTGGTGAAGATGCTGTAAAGATTGTTGAAATGACAACCAAGGATTTAGAATATTACATAAACTTAGCTGATAGAACAGTGGCAGGGTTTGAGAGGCTCTACTACAATTTTGAGAAAAGTTCTGCTGTGGGTGTAATGCTATCAAACATTTGTGTGCCCATACGTATAATGTGTGCTTAGGTATAATGTGCACTGATGAAATTATTGTTTAGTCGCTCAGTCACATCCAACGCTTTTGCGACCCCATGAACTGTAGCCCACCAGGCTCCTCTGTCCGTGGGATTTCCCAGCAAGAACACTGGGAAGGGGTTGCCATTTCCTTCTGCAGGTGATCTTCCTAACCCAGAGATTGAACCCAGGTCTCTTGCATTGGGAGGCAGATTCTTTACCTCTGAGCCACCTGGGAAGTCCTGGTATTGATTAAGTACACTGGGGTAAATCCTTTACTGAAATGCTAAGCAGGATGCACCAAGGGACTTCTCTGGTGGTCCAGTGGTTAAGACTTTGCCCTCCAATGCTGGAGGTGTGGGTTTGATCCCTGCTTGGTAAGCTAAGATCCCACATACCTCCAGCCAAAAAACCAAAATATAAAATAGAGGCAACATTGTAACAAATTTAATAAAGACTTTAAAAATGGTCCACATTAAAAAAGAATCTTAAAAAAATTTCCTTGCACCTAAGATGTAAATATCAAAAATACATTCCCCCCCCCCAGAGATAGCTCATGATTTAAATTTCAGCAAAAATGAAGGTATAGCTAAAACCCTTTTAATTATAAGCAAGGTTGGCTGATTCAGAATGGAAATTCCATGCTGAGCAGCAGTATGGCTTCATGGGTGCTAGGAGATAAGGGTCTTTATGTCTTTGGTTTGCTTCCCATTCAAACTTGTTTTTCTTTAAATTTTGAACCCAGGAGTCAGACACTGAGCTGTGCCTCACATGGACATATATATCCCCAAGCAAATTCATTTAATCTTCAGGGCTCTGTAAATGCATGCTCAGTCACTCAGTTGTGTCCGACTCTGTGTGACCCTATGGACTGTAGCCCACCACGCTCCTCTGTCCATGGAATTCTCCAGGGGATCTTCCCAACCCAGGGGTCAAACCTGGGTTTCCTGCATTGACAGATTCTTTACCACTGAGCCACGTGGGAAGCCCTGTGTAAATGCAGCCTTGTTCATATATTTATTTTCTTAGAATGAACAGGGAGAGGAGAAATGGTGATTGGCCTTCTCACCACCACCACCCCACCCCCTGCTCCGGGAAAGCTGTTTTTTTTTCTCTCTTTCATTTTAAAAGCATAGTAACTTTATGAAATTCGTTCAGCCTGCCTGCTGAGATCTACAACTAAGGAGGAGACATTGTTTCTTTATGATGCCTAAAAATAATCTGGTCTTTTTCACCAGCAGCATAACAGATTACTAGACAGAAAAGTCTTTAGTCCTACTGAGTTTCAACGTCCCTAGCATTTGATCTCTTAACATCCCCCTTAGGTAATATGGGCCCTTTTTTAGAGAGAAGTTCAGGGGCTCCGATTTCTGTATTCAGAGACCCACGCCGCCCTTTACCCAGGATGGCATCTGGGTGCCTGGGGCCAGAAGTGTCATTTCAGCAAAGCTGGGGCAGGGGAAGGGTGGGTGAGGGTGATAGCATCCTCTCTCTAGTTGGAAGAGGATTGCCCCGCCCGTGTGGCTGATTGAGATTTGTTTTTTGTGGCTGTTTCTGAGGAACCTGGCCTCAGTGTAGGACTCCTTGGCGCTCAGGTCTCTGGAGCGTTTGTCTCCCATCCCGCCCCACAGTCCTCTTCCAGCTCTGGGTTCAAGGCCTTGGAGCTCCCTCCCCAGGACCCATGTCCTCTCTGGGGATTGAACGGGAGTGCCTGAGAGCAGCCAAGAATTCAGTGCTCTCCTATGTCTGGGAAGATGCAGGAGTCTGGATTCACTGCAATCCTTTCTTCTATTTGCATCTCAGCTGTCGGGGGCCAGTATTCCTTCCTCGGTTTTCACATCCTGTCTCCGTTGGGGCTCCCAGGGGGGTGTGGCTGAAGTCTGAGGGTCCTTCCTGAGTGCCCTTAGGGCTCACCAGCTCACACTGGGGGGCTGTAGTCACTGATGGCTCTGACACCCTTGACACTGATAGGGCAGGAAATTGTCCGTCTCTCAGATATATATATATTACATATCTGTGTGTGGACTAGAAAGAAAGCTGAGCACCAAAGAATTGATCCTTTTGAACTGTGGTGTTGGAGAAGACTCTTGAGAGTCCCTTGGACTGCAAGGAGATCCAACCAGTCCATCCTAAAGGAGATCAGTCCTGGGTGTTCATTGGAAGGACTGATGTTGAAGCTGAAACTCCAATACTTTGGCCACCTGATAGGAAGAACTGACTCATTTGAAAAGACCCTGATGCTGGGAAAGATTGAGGGCAGGAAGAGAAGGGGATGACAGAGGATGGGATGAGTGGATGGCATCACCAACTCAATGGACATGAGTTTGAGTAAACTCCAGGAGTTGGTGGTGGACAGGGAGGCCTGGCGTGCTGCGGTTCGTGGGGTTGCAAAGAGTCGGACAGGACCGAGCGACTGAACTGAACTGAACTGAACTGATATATATATATGGCTTCCCTCATAGCTCAGTTGGTAAAGCATCCGCCTGCAATGCAGGAGACCCGGCTTCAAACCCTGGGTTGGGAAGATCCCCTGGAGAAGGGAATGGCAACCCACTCCAGTATTCTTGCCTGAACAATCCCCATGGACAGAAGAGCCTGGCGGGCTACCGTCCATGGAATCACAAAGAGTCAGACACAACAACTAAACTACTACGATACATATATATACAGTTCAGATTCTTATCCATTATCGGTTGTTACAAAATATTGAAAATAGTTCCCTGTGCTTACAGTAGATCCTTGTTGGTTATCTATTTTATATACAGTAGTATGTATCTGTTAATCCTAAATTCCTAATTCATCCCTTCCCCACCCTTTCCCTCTTTGGTAACCTTACCTTGGTGTTCAATGTCTTTGAGTCTGGTTTCGTTTTGTAAGTAAGTTCATTTGTGTCAGTTTTTAAGATTCCACACGTAAGTGATATCACATGGTATTTTTCCTTCTCTGTTTTTCTTCACTTAGTATGATCATCCACAAGACCATCCGTGTTGCTGCAAATTGCCTTATTTCATTCTTTTCTGTGACTGAGCAGTATTCCACTGTCTGTATAGACCACATCTTTATCTGTTCATCTGTCGATGGACATTGAAGTTGCTTTGCTTGTTTTATTTGCCCTTTCCAGGTAAGAGTCTCCCTTCAGATTCTGGTAATGCCTGGCAGTGCTCATGACTGATGTGAAAGGTTAGCAACTGTTTATGTAGCCATTGGTCTCATGGAGTGAAGCTTCCGTCTTCTGAGTTATTGCTTTAGATCCTCAGCCAGACTCCTGAGTGATCGTCCTTCACCTTGGGCGGTCTTTAAGGTGCAGAGCTTATTGCAGCTCTTCCCTGGAGAAGGAGGACCAACTAGGGCTCTGATCGTACTGACTCACAGGCTGAATGCAGCAAGCGCAGTGTTCGTTGATTTTACCTTAAAGAAAAATGAACTTTTCAGCACAGTGGTTTTGAGGCAGTTGAATGTGGGTGCCTTTGAAGTCGTGGGCTTCCCTCATAGCTCAGTTGGTAAAAAAGCTGCCTGCAATGCAGGAGACCCTGGTTCAATTCCTGGGTTCAGGAAGATCTGCTGGAGAAGGGATAGGCTACCCACTCCAGTATTCTTGGGCTTCCCCGGTGGCTCAGCTGGCAAAGAATCCGTCTGCAATGTGGGAGACCTGGGTTTGATTCCTGGGTTGGGAAGATCCCCTGGAGAAGGGAAAGGCTACCCCCTCCAGTTTTCTGGCCTGGAGAATTCCATGGACTATATAGTCCATGGGGTCGCCAAGAGTCGGACACAGCTGAGCGACTTTCACTTTCACTTTTTGAAGTAGTAGTCTCTCCAGCGATGTCACTTGATTCCTCTCCAGCCATGAGAAGGAGGCACATAAGGAGTGCATTGTCCAGGTGGAAATTTGAATGTGCCCCTAAACCACTATTGACATACTTCCTGTGGCTGCATGAGGTGCTTACAAGTCAGGGGATAGTTTACTTTGCCTGGGGAGTCAAGAAAGGTTTCAGAAAGATAGTAGATACATAGAATAAGTACCTATGCATTAAACTGAATTGAAATGGACAATTCTTGCCCAAACACTCTGGCTTGTAACTCTCCTTCCTTAGGGCTTGTCCCATTCAGTGACTGCTTTGGCTCAGTAATCTTCATAAGTGAACTGATTTTAGCATTTTTGAGGGTATAAATCAAATTGTTGTTCAGTCGCTCAGCTGTGTCTGACCTTTTGTGACCCTGTGGACTGACTGCAGCACGCCAGGCTTCCCTGTCCATCACCATCTCCCTGAGTTTGCTCAAACTCATGTCCATTGAGTCAGTGATGCCATCCAGCCATCTCATTCTCTGTCACCCCCTTCTCCTGTTGCCTTCAGTCTTTCGCAGAATCAAGGTCTTTTCCATGAGTCAGCTCTTTGTCTCAGGTGGCCCAAGTATTTAGCATCAGTCCTTCCAGTGAATATTCAGGGTTGATTGACTGGTTTGATCTCCTTGCTGTCCAAAGGACTCTCAAGAGTCTTCTCCAGCACTACAGTTCGAAAACATCAATTCTTTGGTGCTCAGTCTTCTTTATGGTCCAACTCTCACATCCATACATGACTACCAGAAAATTAAATACGAAGTATAAATTCAGTACAAAACATCTAATTTGGACCTGCTTATTTCATTTGCAGACTGTGTGTCTAAATCTACCTTGCAGGTTTTCATTTTTAATCTTGAAGTTTGTTGAACAGGTAGAATATTTAAGATATTTGTGTAGGAAAACATTGTAACAAATTGAGTTTAGTTTGATCCCATATTACAACTCATTCATGCTAACTCTTCTCTATTTTGTTTGATGAACACTTAAATCCTTTTCAGTTCAGTTCAGTTGCTCAGTCACGTACAGACTCTCTGCGACCCCATGGACTGCAGCATGCCAGGCTTCCCTGTCCATCACCAACTCCAAGGATGTCCATTTGGTTTACAGCAAATGCATCATATTTCCACTAGAGGGAGGAGAAGTGCTAATTTTAAAAACTGAGGAATGAGCTGTTCTTTTTGCCCAGATAATCGCTCCCCTCACTACACACTGTGCTTAGAAAAACAGTGGCGGTTCCTTGCATTTTTATTTAAATGTCTGCTCCAAAGGGAGAACAGAGGACAAACAGTGGAACATTTCTAGGTCAGAGTAGCAATTCTTTAAAAGTGGCTGATTTCTTGCTTCATGAGTTCTAAACACAGCCCTGGGGTCAAACATTTTCAAAGGGAGACCTTAGTGATCAGAGAAAGCCATCTCTTTCTTTAACGGTTGTGGAAAATGGGGCCCAAAGAGAGAGGGTTGCCCTGCCTGAGATTGGAGAATTTTCTAGTAGCAGATGCAAAAATAGAAATGCTGCCCAGTTATTTTTCTAGTGCTCTTTAGAATGCAGTCAGTGGGGTCAGCATATCTAATCTAATGCCGTAGCTATTTTAGACACACACCTATGTGTATGCTTTTGTACATGTATATGAATGCATGTATTTTCTGCCCTCTGACTTTTGGGGTCTGGCATTAAGAAACATTCTGGGGCTTTTATGCATCCTTGTTTATTTGCTCTTAATCCTCCCCCCATCCCAATTCCCCTCTCCATATTACTCTAGATGCAAAAGACAGTGCTTATGTAGGACGTGGCTGATGAATTCAGCAAAGTCCAAGATCTTGTAATTACTGACCAATCAGCAAAATACCCTAGTTCAGAGAACACACCATAAACTTTCCTGTGAACTCTCCAAAAATTTTATTAACATGCATGACATTAGAGGTTGTGCTTATTTTACCATAATTGAGGGTGTCTCGTTTCTGTAGAACATAACAAAGCATTTGAGGAAGCTCTCAAATTTCACTTCTGGCTGAACTCCATCTGTAATGCGTTCTGTACTCATCTTTGAGGTAAGAAAGATGATTTTCTGAGTTCTAACTGAAAAGCAAACAAACCCCCAAATACCCAAATCTTCTAGTCTGAGGTTGTTAGAAAAACAAGCAAACAAAAGCCACAACAACGAAAAAGCAAGAACAAAGCAAGACCAAATGTGTGCTTTTGGAAGTCATTGAAGAAGATTTATTTCTACATTTTCTGTAGTCAGAACCTCCGATAAGGAGTTTTCCCTCTGCCTCTGAATCTAGCCGCTCTAGTCTGTGTCTGCCTCAGGGGAACTTCATCGAAAGTGAGTGGTAAGGGACTTGCCGAACGCTCCAGTGGTTAGGACTCCCTTCTGCTGTAAGGATCAGGGGTTTGATCCCTGCTCAGAGAACTAAGGTCTCACGTTTTGTCAGGGGGAAAAAAAAGTTAGGCTTAGTGTTAGGGAAAGTGGAGATAACATGTTTAAGACCTGCGGAAGACCTGTGGTCATCTATTTTTCTCCCTTCCATTTTTGTTGAGATATAATGGATACACTTCCCAGGTGGCCCAGTGGTAAAGAATTAGCTTGCTGATGCAGGAGACAAGGGAGATATGCATTCAATCCCCGAGTCAGGAGGATCCCCTGGAATAGCAAATGTCAACCCACTCTAGTATTCTTGCCTAGAGAGCCCCATGGACAGAGGAGCCTGGAAGGCTACAGTCCATGGGGTCACAGTCAGACTTAACTGAGCACACACACAACAGTGGACACACCGCACTATACATTTAAGGTGAACAGCATCATAACTGGACTTATATACAATATGAAATGATTATCACAAGAAGTTTAGCGACCATCCATCATCTTACATAGATCTAAAATTAAAGAAATAGGTTTTTTTTGCTTGTGATGAAAACTCTGAGGATTTACCCTTTTAACAACTTTCACCCATAACATATAGCAGTGTTAATTATATTTTTCATGTTGTACATCACATACTTAGTCTGTATTTATAACTGGGAGTTTGTGCCTTTTTACCACTTTTATCTTACTTCCCCTCCCCGCCCCCGAAACCCATCTGATTGTGGCCATTCTTTCAATGAAGAGACAAATCATCTTCCACTTTTATGTGCATAAATACAAAATAATGAATGAAAACACTTCTGGCAGTAAGCAGGTATAGGTGTCATTTCCAGCTGGATGGCTCAGTGATCCTGGGTAAGATCCTTTCTCTTTGCAAAACAGGATGACCATCAGGCTAGGAGAGGAAAAAGGGCCTGCACTTTCAGTGGCCATGCTTTCATAATTGCATAATAAATGCAATTCACCTGAGACCCTTAGATTCCTTGTAATTTTTGAGTGGATTGTAACACAGGATCTGTTGTTTTTATACCATTTTATCACTGTTGTGATAACTTGGGAAAGCCAGGTGTTGGGTTACATTCTATGTTGGTTTCTACAAACCCTTTAGGTAAATGAATCTTCTGTAGAAGAACTGCCTTGAAGTTCCTTAGGGGACTCTGGTGTGACTTTTAGTGTGACTAATGAGGGGCCACTCCTTGGTGCTGATGTGACTCCTACTCAGTGGGACCTGCTTTCCTCCTGAGAACCAGGCAGTAACCTCCACGCTCCTGGCACTACCGCCCCCTACAATCCGCTTGGTGTGCAGCACCCAGCCTGATTCTTAACAATCACCTTGTTCATCACACTCAGGGGTCTTTTTGGCATTTGTCCTGAAAGGCCTTCCCCATTACACAGTCTGAAACACATTTCATCATTCTCTTCCCCTGAGTGGTAACTCACGACCACCTGTCTCTCTCCAGGTCATATTTATATCCAGAGTGAAAGTGTTAGTCTCTCAGTCGTTCATGTCTGATTCTTTGTGATCCCATGGACTGTAGCCCACCAGGCTCCTCTGTCCCTGGGATTCTCCAGGCAAGAATATTGGAGTGGGTAGCCATTCCCTTCTCCTAGGGGATCTTCCCGACTCAGGGATCAAACCCTGGTCTCCTGCATTGCAGGTGGATTTTTTTTTACTGTCTGAGCCACCAGGGAAGCCCTGTTTATGTCCATACCCACAGCTATATGCCTGTACCCATAACCAGGTATCTATCTAGGTCCATGTCAACACCTAGAGCTATACCTCTGTCTACAGTATGTGGGTGTGTTTATCTGTACTTCTGCACTGGAATACACCTTCCATGAAGGCAAATGCTGTATTTTCTTGTGGCTTTAATCCCACTGTCTAGAACAGTGCCTGGTTTATGATGGATACAAAAGAAGTGTTTGTCAAATGGATGAGCCAGCCTCCCACTTGTCGGGATTTGGGTTCTGGCTTTTACTAGCTCTGTGGACCACTTGCTTAACTTTAGCGTGACTTTATTTTCTCATTTCTCCATCAAGGATGGGGTCGTTTCACTCAAAGATCTGGTGTGAGAATGAGATTAGATGCTGTAATGAAGAGAAGCTACAAGGCCTGGCCCAGAAAAGGCATTAAGTTAAGGTTAATTCCCTTCTTCCTCCTTCTGTCTTATTGAGCACATCCCGACGTACACCAGTCTCTCGGCTCTAAGAGAAACATTTTGATTAATATTCACTGTTGAGTCATGTCTAGAGTTGGCAAAATGAGAGTTCCCAGCTCAGGAAGATTATAAACATAAACACTACAACACTGTTTTCCACAGGAGAGATTATAAAACACTGAGCTGATGTGCCCACAAGTTCAAGCAAGGCGATGGTAAATGTATATACATATATAAAGTCAAGAGCAATGGTAGCTTATTTTTTAATTTTATCAAAAGACAAAATTGAGTTAAGAGCTATACTTTTGCTAATAGTATCTTGTAATATGAACTTAAGCATTTATCCCGTCACCCAACACAAGAGATCATGTTTCAAAAATGAAAAACACTTTCAAGAAGGCCTCTTTCCATTTGTATTAAAAAAAAAAATAGGTTTCCAACAGAGAATTACCTCCCTTAGAAAAATAAACCACTTTAGTCAATAAAAATATTAACCCTAAACATCTGTTAAGAGTTTCACGTGCATTATTGCACACATTGTTCACATTAAACCTATGAATCAGCTACTATTATTATCTTCAATCTGTTTTGAAGCGAGTTAACCAGCCCAAGGTCACAGGGCTGGTTAACCATGGAGCCTGGAATCATCTTATATCTGTCTGACCCTGGAGCCAGTGAGGGGCCCTGGCCATTACACTTGGAAATGACAACAAAGGAGTCCCAGTGACAGTTTCATCTAACTAAAAATGTATCAGCACCAAAAAATGAAAACTAAGAAACAAATACATCTAGTTTTCATTTGTTGTTTACAAATGGTCTATTTACAAGTTGGGCTTCCTGCGTGGCTCAGTGGTAAGGAATCCGCTGGCCAGTGTAAGAGATGCAGGAGATTCTGGTTCGATCTCTGGGTCAGGAAGATCCCCTGGAGAAGAAAATGGCAACCTACTCCAGTATTCTTACCAGGAAATCCCATGGACAGAGGAGCCTGGCAGGCTATAGTCCATGGGGTTGCAAAGAGTCAGACAGGACTGAGCAACTGAGCGCGCACGCACCCATTATAAGTCATCACAATCCATCCTATGTAGGATGGGGTGAGATTTTATATCACTTTATAGATGAAGGAGGAGAAGTTGTAGAACTTCACTGATGCCCCCAGTAGTAAGGGGTAGAGCCTGGACTCCACTTCCTGATTATAGATCCTTGTTCTTTCCCCTGCTCTCCTTGACTTTCCAGGAGAAAATTCCTCTTTTACAGTTAGAGACTTAGTCATTGACAGAGTATCTTCCAAGTGTCAGTGACTAGTAGTTGTCACGAGCACACAGGGCTTAGATAAACACAGACATAATCCCTCCAAAGAATTGATGCTTTTGAACTGTGGTGTTGGAGAAGACTCTTGAGAGTCCCTTGGACTGCAAGGAGATCCAATCAATCCATCCTAAAAGAGATCAATCCTGGGTGTTCATTGGAAGATCTGATGTTGAAGCTGAAACTCTAATACTTTGGCCACCTCATGCGAAGGGTTGACTCTTTGGAAAAGACCCTAATGCTGGGTAGGATTGGGGGCGGGAGGAGAAGGGGACGACAGAGGATGAGATGGTTGGATGGCATCACCGACTCGATGGACATGGGTGTGGGTAGACTCCGGCAGTTGGTGATGGACAGGGAGGCCTGGTGTGCTGCAGTTCATGGGGTCACAAAGAGTCGGACACGACTGAGCGACTGAACTGAACTGAATCCCTCCTCTTTGGGGGAGAGACAGATAAATAACAGATAAATACAGATGATGTTAGGTCCATGGTGGTGTTTGCGCGACAGACAAAATTAAAATATGTGAAGGGGGTTGGGAGAACCAGATTGGGGAAAGAGTTGAGATTTTAACTTGGGTTGTGTGGGGAGGCTGCTCTGCTAAAGAGATATTTGAGTACCTGAAAGAGGTGAGGAAGCCAGCATGTGGTTATCTGGAGGGATAGGCAGACACCACTGCACGTGCAAAGTCCTGAGGTGATGGGAGGACTCTTGGTGTGTACAAGGAACAGGGAGGAGGACATGGGGGCTGCATCAACCAGGGAGCAAATGATCTACAATCCTGAGGGTTGTGTCTTCTGCCATGGAGGGCAAGGACCTGTAGGTTCAGCATCTGAGGGTTTGGTGCCAACAGGCCTGTGGAGGGAACCACCCACCGCAGGCAAAGAAGAGCCCTAAGATAGCGAGAAATCAGAGGAAACCTAGGCAGAACACTCTTTGACATAAATCGCAACAATATCATTTTCTATTCGTCTCCTACAGTCATGGAAATAAAAAGGAATATAAACAAATGGGACCTAATTAAACTCAAAAGCTTCTGCACAGCAAAGGAAATCATAAACAAAATGAAAAGACAACCCACAGAATAGGAGAAAATATTTGTAAACAATGCAACCAGAAAGGGATTAACCTCCAAAATGCACAAACAGCTCATGCAGCTCCATATCAAAAAAGCAAGGAACCCAATCAAAAAATGGGTAGAAGACCTAAATAGACATCTCTCCAAAGAAGACGTACAGGTGGCCAACAGGCACCTGAGAAGATACTCAACATCAATAATTATTAGAGAAATGCTGATCAAAACTACAGTGAGACATCACCTCACACAATCAGAATGGCCATCATCAAAAAGTCTACAGACAATAAATGCTGGAGACAGAGTGGAGAAAAGGGAACCCTCTTACACTGTTGGCGGGAATGTAAATTGGTGCAGAACTATGGAGATCAGTATGGAGGTTCCCTCAAAAACCAAAAACAGAGCCATCAATGACCTAGTAATCCCACTCCTGGGCACATATCAGGAGAAAACCATGGTTTAAAAGGATACGTGTGCCCCAAGAGTCACTGCAACTCTATTCACAATAGCTGAAACATGCATGCGTGCTCAGTCACTTCAGTTGTGTTTGACTCTTTGTGACCCTGTGGACTAGAGCCTGCCAGTCTCCTCTGTCCATGGTAGTCTCCAAGCAAGGATACTGGAGAGGGTTGCCATGCCCTCCTCCAGGGGGATCTTCCCAACCCAGGGAATGAACATGGGCCTCTTGCATCTCCTGCATTGCAGGCAGATTCTTTCGCCACTGAGCCATCTGAGAAGCCCCAGCCAAGACATGGAAACAAGCTAAATGTACATTGATAGAGGAATGGATACAGAGATGTGGTAAATATATGCAATGGAATATTACTCAGCCATGGAAAAGAATGAAATAATGCCACCTGCAGCAACACAGATGGACCTAGAGATTATCACACTAAGTGAAGCAAGTCACACAGAGAAAGTCAAATACCGCGTGTCATTGCTTATATGAAGGATCTAAAGTAAATAGTACAAATGAACTTATTTACAAAGCAGAAGCGGGCTCACAGACTTAGAAAACACACTTATCATTAGCAAAGGGAAAAAAGTGGTGGGGAGGGGATACATTGAGACCTTGGGATTGACATATTTAAAATAGATAATTAACAAGGACCTACTGTATAGCACAGGGAGCTCTGCTCAATATTCTGTAATAACCTAAATGGGAAAAGAAGTTGAGAAAGAATAGATACATGTATGTACATACCTGGATCACTTTGCGGTCCACCTGAAACAAATACAACACTGTTGATCAACTATAGCCCAATAAAAAATTTTTAAAAAGACTTAGCAACTGGAAGACGCAGTGAATATATTTAAATCAGTCAATAAAAATGAAGCAAATAAAAAAAAAATGTGATTCAGGCACTGCTTATTTACAGTCTCAGAAGGAGCCAGTTCTGTTTTGTAAACGTGAGCAGCATCCCCTGAGGATGGTGAAGACCTGTCAGAATAGCATCCGTGCTGAGCTTTGGAGGAAAAGCCCTCAGCAGGACATGACCAGCTCTCTCCATGGACTGAAACCTTCCTGGCAGAGACCACACGTTTTTCTATCACATTTCCCAGAAGAACTCAGGCTTCTGGGTCTGCATATATGAAAGATCTAGCATGCAGTCAAATGTGGCAAAGTCACACAATACAAGCCTGTTTAATTAACAGGGTGCCTAAGTGCTTGCTGGAAAGGCAGACCTCGAGCCCATTTTTTCCCTCCTTGACATTTCTGTAGCCCTCTTTTCTGCATAAAGTATCATTTTTTATTGTCACAGCTAAACTGTGACATAGTTGGGTGGAAGAGTATCATGTCTGTCTCTATCTCTTTCTCTCTCTGTCCCTCCCTTCTGTCTTTCCTTCCTTGAGGAGATGGGAAGTCACACGGTGTTTGATGTGATAGAAAGTGCTGGAGCTCCAGAGACCTCGGCAGCTTCTTCTGTGTGGTCTGGTCAGACCCCACCAGAAAGGGACAGGGCACCAAGTCAGGCTGTGATGGCGTGGGGTGGGACAACTTCCTGAACCTGCAGGACCCTCTGAGGGGCCCTGTGGGCTCCCAGGACGCGTGGCTGAGGGGTGAAGAATCTGGAGTCCTGGGTCAGGACTGGGAGGGTCACTGGCTAGCTGAACAAACTGTGGGCAAATCACTCATCTCTCCAGCCTGTCCTTCTCGCATCTGTAAAGGATAGGAGTGAATGTTTCATTTATCCAAGTAGCATCTCTTATTTCCTGCCAGGCTTGGTGCTGAGCACTTTAGAGATATTGACTCTAATTCTGCAGGCCAGTCCTCTGAGGTCGGCCCTCCTCTCATCCCTGATTTACTGATTGGGGAAGGAAGCCGCAGGAAGGTGAAGTGGCTGCTCAGGGCCACCGGCGAGTGGCTGGCAGAGCTGGGATTCAGACCCACTCAGGCAGGCTCTGTCGTCCAGCTTTCAGCTCTCCAGCCCCCTGCCTCTCAGTGCAGGGTTTGTACGTTCGCTCCCAGCCTGCACATCTGATGAGTGTAACTGTATGAGGTGAGATTTCAGCCCATATGGGGAGCTCTTGCACTAATCCGTTAAGTCGTGATGCACACTCTGGTCTCTTATTCTGCCTTTACTTGGGGGACCCTGCCCTGGGGAGCATCCACCGTGGGAATTGGCCTGGATGCCGCTTCCACAGAGGTGAGAACTCAGGGCCTCGGTGTCCACTGACACCACCAATGATCTCTCTTCTTAAATTGGAAAACTAGATGCTGATGTAGGCGGGGTGGCTGACTGGGGGCCCTCTCCCTTCTCCTGAGGTCACTTGCTCCCCTGAGGGTTCCAGTGACCTCTGCTGACATGTCCTTAGCCACTCCCCCTAAGGTTAAGTGGCTCAGTGGGTGAAGAATCCACCTGCAGTGCAGGAGATGAGGGTCTGATCCCTGGGTTGGGAAGATCCTCTGGAGGAGGGCATGGCAACCCACTCCAGTATTCTTGCCTGGGAAATCCATGGACAGAGGAGCATGGGCAGGCTGCAGTCCATGGGATTGCAAAGAATTGGACATGACTGACTGAGTACGCAAGAGAAAAAAAAGAAAAGTTAAGTAGGTTAAGGAGGAACCACAATCACACCTCCTCCCCTGCCCCCCCCCACTGGGCCTCTCACGTCCCCTGGAAGCTGGAAATGTCTCACAGCCATCCCCCCACAAAGAAGTGGGGGCCCCTGTATAGAAGCCTGGGCCCCACCAGGAGGCAGGAGCTAGCTGGGGCTCCTCTCCACCCCTTGTCTCAGTTCACCTCTCAAGGGTTCATGGGAGACTCCAACCCTCCTCTGGGCCACCTCTGGAGGCAGTGCTTGGGGATTCTAAGATTGTTTATTTTTTTCAGGCAAAAATACATCTTATTCCCGAGCAGTTGATGTGGGTTTGAGTTTCCCGTGTGCTGCCGGCTTCTTTCACTCCCAGCTCTGACATGAGAAATTCATATCCCCGCCTCCTCTCAGGTCGACTTGGGTCCATGTGGTCAATGGCTCCCCTGTCCTCGGATGCGGGGTGCTCTGCCCATGTGGTCCTGGAGCTCTGTGACCCTGGTACCCAATGTGCCTCCTCAGAAGTGACCCCGGCGGTGTCTCTCCCTGTCTGCCCCCTGCAGTCCTGTCAGTGACGCTGGTCCTCGAAGCTGCTGCAGCCTCGTCTCAGGTATCAGAGTAAATGTCTCTGAAGAAACCTCACTAGTTAAGAGCTCTCATCGAATCCCTTTTCTTTTTCTGGGCTTAAGTAACATAGATATGTATTCTGTTTTCTGTTTGCATGTTTTCATTTTTGCTAAAACACAAGGCGGTTTATAATGCATATTTTTTAACCTTGTTTTTCACTTAAAATTACATCTGGCAATTTTTTCACATGAAAACACAGGTATCTACTTGTTTCTTTTTCATGTCTGTATTGTGTTGTATTTTATATATATATATATATATATATATACATACACACACACACACACAATGCATATGTATATATATATATATATACACACATCATAGTTGATTTAATGAATTGTTAATTTATGAACAGATGTTCCCAGTTATTAGCCGTACTAACTGATGATTCAAATGAACACCAGTGTGTGTATAAGTGGGTGTATTTTCATATGTGTATATGTGTATGTGAGTGTGTATATGCGTATACATATGTGTGTGAATATATGTGAATACCTACATGTATTTTTGCATCTCTGTGAGTATATCTGTGGAATAAATGCATAACAAGTAGTCACTGAGTCAAAGAATACATTCATTTAATTCATTTTTAATTTGCTCAAAATCAGTTAATTTGGCATCCAAAAATGTTGCATCAATCTAGCCACACCAACAATGTTTAATATTCCCTCATTTTAATTTTTTCAGGTTGCATAGCTAAACAATCCTATCACATTGTTTTAATTTGTATTTTTAAAATATCAGTGAGTCTGAGGATCACTTTGTATTTCTAAGTCTTTTCTATCTTTTCCTGCCTGTTCACATACAATGCTGGGTACTTTACTGGGTCTTTGTCTTTTTAGAATATTGATTTATAAGATTTCTTTATATATTTAGGCAAGTGTCTTATGTCATATGTTTTGTCTTATGCTATTTTTTCCTGAAACTGTGTTAACATTTTAGTGTATTGAAATCTGTTCCTTACTGGCTTCTGTTTTTTGTTTGTTTGTTTTAAGATGTTATATTTTCAGGGAAGTTTCTGGTTCACAGCAAAATTGAGAGATAAGTACAGAGATTTCTCATACAATCCTCTTGTCCCCAGACATGCACAGCCTCTTCCTGACCAACATCCCTCACCAGAGTGGTCCATGGATGACAGTCAATGGACCTGCATCAACACATATTAATCACCCGAAATCCACAGTTCACATTCAGCTCCATTCTTGGAGATACATTCTGTGGGTTTGGATAAATATATAATGACACATATAAACCATCATAGCATCGATCAGAATAGTTTCAGTTTTATAAAATCCTCTGTGTTCTGCCTATTCACTACCCCCTCCCAGCTCCCACCTCAACTTCTGACAACTGCTGTTCATTCGTTTCCTGTCTCCGTGGTTTTGCCTTTTTCAGAATGTCATGTAGTTGGAATCAAACAGTGTGTAGTTCTTTCACTTGGTAAAAATGCATTTAAGTTTCCTTCGTGTATTTTCATGGCTTGATAGATTATGTCTTTTTAGTGCTGAAGAAAATTTCATTGTCCGGATATACCACAGTTTATTTATCTAATTACTGCTGAAGGACATCTTGGTTGCTTCCAAGTTTTTGCCATTATGAAGAAAGTTGCTATAAAATCTGTGTGCTTCTGCCTTTCTTGTTTTGCTTTGAAAGTTTTCTTTATTCCCAAGATAAATTTCCAAAATTCAATATTGCAGTTTTCTTCTAGTTTGGGATTTTACTTTTTGCTTCCATTTTATAACCCATTTGAAATTATTTTAGTGTTAGAATGTACAGTGATGTTTTTCTCCACCTGTCTATTGAGTGATTTTTTTAATGGCAAGTGTTACATTTTGCCCTTCCTTGAACTCTAACTAAGATGTAGCAAAATGTTTGGCATGCACATGACACGATGTACTTACTGTCATGATGCTTATTTGCTTTAAAAAAATGTTAAGCAGTACCATTAACATGGTGGGAATGCTAACAGTAATAACAGCTACCATTTATGGGCTGGGTCAATCTATAAACTTTGTTGTTTTTGTTTTTTAGTTGCTCAGGCCTGTCCGACTCTTTTGCAACCTCATGGACTGCCATGAGGTAGCCTGCCAGGCTCCTCTGTCTGTGAGATTTCCCAGGCAAGAATGCTGGACTGGGTTGCCATTTCCTACTTCAGGGGATTTTCCTGACCCAGGGATCAAACCCAAATCTCCTGCTTGGTGAGTGGATCTTTACCACTGAGCCACCAGGGAAGCCCCTACATTTATAATCCAACAATCCTGCAAGGTATGTACTGTTGTCTCTATTTTATACATAACTGAATGGATAATTTTGAGATCACACAGGTTAAAAGTGGCAAAGCTGTGACCTGAACACAAGTCAGCGTATCTTCAAAATGCCAAGAGTTTCCAGCTCCCAGTGCTGTCGGTAACAGTGGAGAGGGGAGGAGAAAGATGCTTGGAAGTATGGAGGAACCTCTTTCTGGTCCACTAACTGGAATTTATAGTTCTAAAGCTTCCATCTCAGCATCAAATATTTCATTGAATTGGATTTAGACCTCTTCACTGTCGACTGAGCCCGATGAGGTAAGACTTGGTAAATGCTACGCGTTGGCTTCTGTCCCAGTGCAGGGAATGCACTTTACAGTGGTAATTTCCTGCTAATTGGTTGTAACTAATGCACTGCCATTCTGGAATTTGTCACTTACAGAAATGTACCTTAGCAAATGGACCATGGTCTCCACCTACATGTACATTTACTCATGCTAGAAACAGCGCAGTGAGAGGCAGGTGGGATGAAGGATGTGACTGAGTGGGCAGTAGGTGACCTGTGGACCCCCGCCTTTCACGAAGTCTTTTTTGGATGAAGAAGGATGGCTGGAAGAACAGGCATTGGGAATCAGAGGCCAACAGAAGAGGCAAGGTTGAGGCCAAAGTCAGTGTGTGTCTCCTGGGCTAGTCTTCCGTCTCCAGAGGCAAAAATTTTCTTATGAGTAAAACAAAGAAGCTTGGTCACACCTGCCATTTCAAGCTGTGCTCTGCAGAGGTTACCTGGGGGTCTCAGAGCTAGAATGGATGAACCCTCTGCTCCGCTCAACCCTGCCCCTCTCTGCTTCACCCTTTTTACATCTTAAGTTTCCAAGGCGAGCAACATTCAAACCATGGGAAGTGAGGCTGCCCTGGGAAGGCTCTGGCGCTGACAATCTGAGCTCTTATTTTTTCTCTCCCGCCTCCAACAGCCCCGCTCTGTTCTCATGTTTGTGCTCTGATGCAGGCTGGCGTGGCAGGCACAGAGCCCGCTACGCTGCCTATGTGGTTTCCTAGGAACCCCCACACCAGGCAGGGCCAAAGAGAGGGCAGGGAGGGTGGCAACAAAGAGAAGCCGGTGGAAGTTACCAGGGTCAGTCTCGGCCCCTGGGGGAGTGGAGGGACAGATGCCTGCCACTGCCAACCCGTCCCCTGTGAGAGGAGCTGGTGCAGCAGAGGGTGGCTTGTGGCATCTGTGTCCCCATGAGGCGCTCTTAGGGCTGGCAGGGGCTGAGGACATGTGGAGTGCCCGCCTGCCTGCCCCAGCTGGCTGGCTTCAGGCCGTGCCAATTGCAGTCAGGGGCATCTGTCCTGGGCTGGGGGACATCTGATGCCTGGTAGGGCGGGCCAGGATCCTCAAGGGAAAGGAATACAAGACAGTCCAGAAACGGAGGTGAAATTAAACTTTCAGAGGGACTGGCACCTTGAGCCTTAGCTTTCTTAAAATGTCAATGAATTCATCTCTCTGTGTGTCTCAGTCTCCCTCCACCTGGCTTTCTCTCTCTCTCATCTCTGTTCTACTGAGATGTGATTTTCATTACTCCAGGGATCTTAAGATTTCCACACCAATCATAGTAAAATTGCATAAGAAGTCTTGATGTTGCTGCTGTGAATTTCACTGCCTTGGGGCCAGGCTGAAATCTACAAGATTGAAAGAGCTAAAGGAGAAGCAGACCAGGGAGAGGAAGAGAGACAGAGAAAAGGAGGTGGGGAGAGGAAGACAGAGAGGGAGAGAGAGGACTGATGCACTCAGAAAAATCCATGGGAATCTCATTTCTGTCTTTTATGAGCTAGTGGGAAATCAGCAAATGACTTAGCCTGTCTGAATGTCATGTTCCACATCTGTTAAACAGGGATTTAGATTAATTTTAGATTTCTAAAGCTAATAGTAGTATCTACTTTGCAGATTTATTTTGAGAATTATTAGAAAAGAACCTGCTTAGTGTAACATTTCCAAAATGTGCTCCTAGATGGTGGCTGTAATGGTACACAGGTTAACACAGACTCTGACGCTGTCCTCACCTGTGTGGCCCTGTGATCGTGATTTTATTGTGTTCTGTTCTAGGCAGACAGAACTCACCACATACATGTGGTGTCATGTCAGCTTGTCATTTTCCTGGGCTGGTTAAAAAAGGTCAAAGAAAACAAATACGGAGAAAAAGTTAATAGAGGTATTTGTCTGAAAAGGCAGTCATCTACCTTCAAATTCGTATCTTTTCTCACTATCTTTTCCCACCCAGATTCCAGCCTTCCCACCAAACCTTTCCAAATGGAGCAGAAGTCAGACATTGACATCCCCAGAATGTGAGCTCCAGAACCATCATTCCTGTCTCCCCTGGTTTTGGACACCAGTTCCGGTCCAGACTGGCGTTTCCTATCCTGCAAAGCCAGTCTGTTGGACTTCCTGGTTCTGAAATCCATTCCATCCCAGGTAAGCTCAGCGACTCTCTCCTTTCATTCTGAGACCATGGTTTCTACACTAAACTTCAGAGACTTGGTCTGACAACTGAAGGAGAAATGAAGAGACCTTTGGAGTGGAAATGGTTTGTGGCGGCCCATTCTCAGATTCTTTCTGATGATATTTGGATGTGTAGATATAATATTTTTGCAAAAATGAATATTTTATATTTGTTTTTCCTTTTTTAGTTGGAAGCCCTTTGGCTCTGGGCACTGGAGTAAATGAAGAGGATATGTGAAATTATTACCTGGATGGACTGCAGGAAACTCTCATTAATTGAGAACACAAGGGACCAGACAAAACAGATTTTGAATGAATTAGTTTTCAGTGTCTGAAAGCATTGCTGAGAAATACAGGATGTCTTTTTGGCTGAGAAATCCTCATTCATTATGTCACCCAATGCAGTGTTAAGTCAAATGGTAAATGGCAGTGATATTTCCTATATTTTGGGGCAAATGATAGGTGATTTGGGAAATACATTATTTGGTTCTCAGCCATCTGGACAAAATTTATCAGATTCTTGCCTATTGTACCCTGACAGCTCCCAAGTTCCGTTCTTTAATAACTTTTTTCCTTTCCATGTCAATCCTGAGTGATCTAGTGGTTAACCAGACATCTCATGTTTTGTTTTAAATTCCTAAAGATTCAATGGGCTTTCCCAATGGCTCAGCGGTAAAGAATCCACATGCCAGTGCAGGAGACTCAGGTTTGATCCCTGGATCAGGATGATCCCCTGGAAGAGAAAATGGCAACCCACTCCAGTATTCTTGCCTGGGAAATCCCATGGACAGAGGACCCTGGCAGGCTACAGTCCCTGGGGTCCCAGAAGAGTTGGACATGGCTGAGCAATTGAGAGAGAGCGCTAGGATTCAATACTACTTGTTCACTTGAAGATCTTTCTTTTTGCTTCAAACATGGCTTGTGTTCATCAGCGAGGAGCGTGGCTTCTTCACCGTGCGTGGTGGCCCTTCTGCATTGCCTTCCATTTTCAGTCCCAGGCTCCCAGACACTAGCTGCCTCTGACCTGTACTCCGGTGCCCTAGCAGCATGGCTCAAGGGTGAGTTCTGGTCTCCCTGCTCCTGGCACATGTGCTGAGATCCACGAGGAATTTTTACTTCTGTGCTTTTTAGCCTTTCCTCTTTGGGTTACAGTCATCTTAACACAGGGCCTCGAGCAGGTTAGGCTGTAATGAAATACTCAACATATATAATGGGGGTGAGAAGAGGGCAGTGTGATGGGATGCTAGGGGTGAGCTGGCCCCTTGTCCCCCCAGCTTCCATAAAACATCCTCCTCCCTCTTGGTTGGGGTCTCCTCTCTCCCTTGCTCCACTGCCTCGCAGCTGAGTCTCCCTGTGGTCCAGGGCTGGGCTGAGGCCTGGGTCAGGCCATTCCCCCATGTTCCCTCCGGGATGGAGCTTGGCTTGTTGGAAGGACATCTCTCTCTCCCCTTGCAGGAATGGTGGGTCCTCCACATCAGCCCCTGCCTCCCATTTCCACAACCCCTGCCCCTGGATCCTGGAGCAATAGGATGCTGTGAAGACGGGCTCAAACACAGTCTGTATAGGACGAAGAGTAAAATCTTGCAGAGCCCGTGACTGGTGGGTGGACAGGATGCTCCATCTGTGATACTGAGCCTCCCTATGCTCTGTGTCACCAACCCTCCTCCTCTTCTCCTCCTTTTCTCTGCCATCTTCCTCTCCAGCAGGCTGTGGCTGCAGCCGCCTCTCCCCATGTGGCCACTGGACTGCCCAGCTAACCACTCGGGCTGCTGGAGGACCATGTGCCCGGTCCCTCTCTCCTGCTCACCTCACACGGGCAATGCCTGCCACGGTGGAGCAGTCTGGAGGAGCCCTGTTGCTGCCTTAAATATCAAGTTCCTACGGAGGAGAGTCCAGAGCCTGGGCTCATGTGCAGAGGTCCCACAGCCCACCAGATGGAGGGTGTGCCAGCGAGGTGCTGGAACGAGCCCAAAGCTAAAGAATAACCCCTTCCCCTGCTGAGCGCTAACCTTGGTTAACTGGTACTGCGCTGGCTTTTGTTTGTGTCCGGACTCGCGGAGTGTTGAGCACAGATCTCTGTTTTTCCCTGGCTCTTCCCCTGACCATGACGGAGAGCAGACTTGTGACTATCTCTCTCTGCTACGGCTTCACACCCAGCCCTCAGCTCAGCTGAGACTCCTCCCTGTCCTCCACATCACCGCTCAGGGTCTCCCCTCTGCCTCAGTGCCTGCAGACAAGTCCCCAGGGCACTGTGTTGTCTACACTACAGCATCTGGGAGGCTCTGAAGATCCCAGCGGTCCTGAGTCCTCTGGGTTCCTTGAAGATGAACAAGTTGTTTTCTGAACAAACCATCAGGAAACCTGGGCAGATGAATTTACCAATGGGACAAAGGGACAGACAGTTTGTAATTAGGGGTCTCCTGAGAAATCCTGAAATCTGGGTTGATGCAGCTGAGAACTGGGCCCTCGGGAGGGAACTAGGTTAAAACACACTCAGAAAACAGGCTAAGTTTGGGCTATCAGACAATGCCAATGACACGGACAAGATGCAAGCATCTCACGCCGTGCCAGATGCTATGTGCACACGGAGGGGCTCGTGTATGTTACCTGATCTTCATAAAACTGCTCAAGGGTGATCGTCTTCAGATGGAGCTGAGAAGCAGCACTCTGACCTGGTTGAGAGGGTTACGGAGCTGGCCTTTGTCACACCACTACCTAGCGGGGAGACGTCCAGTCATCCTGGTTCCATTCCTGGTCCAGGCTATCCTGTCTAAGGACCTCATGGTCTGTATCCAACAAGAACCAGCTCCAGATATACCAGCCCTCCTCACAGCAGGGTTGCTGACTGATCTCACCTTTTTAAGTTGGGATCTCATCTTGAGTTTCTGGGTTTTCCCAGCTTTGAATGTATGTTTATCTTCTCCATCAGATCTCTCCCTGGAGGGCACGTTTGTCTTCTTTGATCTGGTGCTGTCTGATTCACCTCCACGAGTGGCTGAGTTCCCCCTGGCGACGTCTGGCTCCTACTCATACAGGACTGTTCGTTAAATGTGCCTGGAGGTTCTCCTCTTGAAATTTCAAGCGGTAAGTAAGACAATCATCTTTACCTATGGAGTACCTGCCTCCACACACCCATTGTGGTAATCAGTATAGTAAAATCAATATGGTGGAAACCGAAGGATGGCCTGATAAGACAGAAGGACACTATGGCTGGGCTTTGAATCAACCTTGGTATGTGCTGGATTGGGGGCTCTGAGATGGTGTGGTAGAGGTAATTTGAGAGCAGTTTGTAATGAGCTGATAGATTATTATTTTAAGAAAAATACAGGGAATGCTCATATCCTCTGTGGCTCTAAAGGGAAGAAATAAACCTTATTTTTGCACAGTGGAGAGTACAACCTTCAGCTCAATATAAGTTTCATTCAACACTGGGGAATTCTATTTTGAAGTGAGTTACCCATCATTGGACTATCACGTCCTAAGTACATTATGGGTGGTTGTCTTTGGATAAGATGACCTCAGATGTTACTTTGAACTCTGAGATCCCATGACTATTTTCTAGAAGCATTCAGTGGAAGAGAAGCAGTCAAAGGGCAAGGAGATTTATTTCATTTTTTATTAATTTTTATCAAGGAAAACAGAGCCACTCTGAGTTAGGGAGAAACACAATTTAAAATATTATGTATACAACTAATAATTCATTCTGTGTGTTGTTCAGTTGCCAAGTGGTGTCTGACTCTGCGACCTCATGGACTGTAACACTCCAGGCTTGCCTGCCTTTCAGTATCTCCTAGAGTTTGCTCAAATTCATGTTCATTGAGTTGGTGGTATAATAATTCATACCCTGAATAAAAATTTTAAAATCTCCTATTACCTCATCATCTTCCTATAATAACCATTTTCATTGCTTTATAGTCACAGAAATCATATAATTTTCAGGGTTCATGATGTTTGGGCAGTTGTTATCATGGAACATAGAAAATTAGGTAAAAATCAAGTTTTTATGGGGAGAGGGGAGGAGAGGGTGAGATAAAAAACATCAAGTTTTTCTGACCTTCCCTTCAGATGATTAGGAATAGAATCCTTCCTTAGTTTCATTTTATGTGGGAACTAATAATATTTAAAATCATGTTTGTGTGTGTGTGTGTGTGCTCAGTCAGTCATTAAATTGTGTCCGACTCTCTGAGACCCCACGGACTCTAGGCCTTCAGGCTCCTCTGTCCATGGGATTTCCCAGGCAAGAATACTGGAGTGGGTTTCCATTTCCTTCTCCAAGGGATCTTCCCAACCCAGGGATCGAACCCATGTCTCCAGTATCTCCTGCATTGGGAGGCAGATTCTTTACCCCTGAGTCACCTGGGAAGCCCATTTAAAATCATAACATGTATTAATAAATGTATATCAATAATGGAATTCTGTTCACACAGTTATGAATAAATGCTGTTCCTCTTTAGACGTATCTGTTTCCTGCTCACAGTCTTTTTTGGTCTTATGTTACCTTGTGCATATGTTTATGGATGAGGGGTCCATGGCTGGGCCTCAGAGGTACTGCAAACTACTTGAAATTAGGTAGAAGATTTGGCAAGAGTGTCTGTGCTATTGTTTTCCCTGGAGGAGAGTTTGGAGTGTTTTCATTAGAGTTCCCCTTAAGCGCCACTGCATCCAGACTGAAGTCCAAGCTTCTCAGAGACTTTCAGGAAGGACACACCGCACAGCCTCCACTCACTGAGCTGGGCTTTCGCTCTCCCCGCTTTCCTCTGCAATGGATGAGGAAGCAGAGTGGCACCATCTGTTGGCACTTGTGGAGACTCGCATCAGTCTGTCCAGCTGCCACGACTGCTCCTTCGAGGCTGGTATCATGATTCTCAGCAGCTGACCAGGAGAAAACTAAGACTTGGAAACTTGACTGGTCCAGATACACAGGTCAGGAGGTGGGAGAGACATTTAAATGCTGTACTTCATTCATCACACAGCAAAGCCCTTCCACAGGCTGTGAAACTCTGCTGGTTGGCTCACGAGCAAGCGAATGCTAATAATAGATAATATTTATTGAATTTTCACCCTGTACACTCTCTGTATATACTTCAGTCCCTGGATAATATCACGAGGGAGGGTTTCTAAACCACTAATGCGATGCCTATTTACCAATAATGGAATGATGCCCGTCGCTGAGTTAAGTAACTTGCTTAAGACAGCAGCTCAGCAGTGGAGGGGTCAGCATTTGAAACAGGGAATGGGTTCATCTTTTTAACTGTGATGTTATGGCATCCTTGATGTTTCTTTGATTTTTTTTCTTTTTTAATTAATTTCTTTGGAGTATAAGGCTTCCTTGGTGGCTCAGATGGTAAAGCATCTGTCTGCAATGCGGGAGACCCAGGATTGATCCCTGGGTTGGGAAGATTCCCTGGAGAAGGAAATGGCAACCCACTCCAGTATTCTTGCCTGGAAAATTCCAAGGACGGAGGAGGCTGGTGGGCTACAGTCCATGGGGCCGCAAACAGTCAGACATGACTGAGCGACTTCACTTCACTAGAGTTGCTTTACAACGTTGTGCTGGTTTCTGCTGTACAGCAAAGTGAATCAGCTGTACGTGTACACATGTCCCCTCTTTTCTGGATTTCTTTCCCATTCAGGTCACCACAGAGCATTAAGTACAGTCCCTGTACTCTAGAGTAGATTCCCTTTAGTTATCTGTTTTATACATAGTATCAATAGTCTCAAATCTTCTTGGTCTCCTAACACATTTGCCACATGAAAAGTAAATTAGGAGCCCATTCATTACAAATATGAGCTCTAAAGAGCCATGCCAAAGCCTTTCTAGCAGTAATGTCTGTAGGGCTTGACACAAGAGGAGACTCTATTTATAAACCTTGCTCATAGCTGCTTACGGCTCATACCTATGGTATCCCAGGTTGACGACAATTCCCAGATGGACTTGACTACTTTTTTTCCCACCGTTCCTCAAGGCAGACAGTGACAGCAGCAGTTGGAAAGATCCTCATCTCATATAATTTAGGAGCAGAGACGGTCTGAAGGGCTCACGGATTTAATTACAGGATGCAAAGTGGGCGATGCACAGCACTTGACTGACAGCTGATGGAAACCTCAACTGGGTGTATCCTGTTTTCATCTCCTGAAATCATGCTGACAAACCTCAGGGGGGATTTTGATAGGATGATCATAAAACAGACACTTTTCTTTAACTGCCAGGGTAAATTACCAGGTAATTTTCGTGGAAGCTTGTATCAATGTAACATGATCTCTTTTCCTGTCTTTCTTGCTTTCTTTTTTTCCCGTCTGTCCTTTCAAGGTGTTTGGTCTGCTAGCAGGACGGTGAGAGGAAAAGATGATTGCTCTTTGATCAGGTGTTTTCCGAGGCTGCAGTTTCTCGTTTGCAGCCCGCAGCATTCTGAGCAGTCTGGTGATGAGTCTGTGCTTCCCAAACCCGCAGACCTGCCCTGTGTGGGGAGTGATTGCCAAGCCAAAAGGGGAAACATGTCCTGGGCTTGCAGAGTTGTCCCCAGTCGAGTTTTTAGTTTGCTAGCTGGTCATCCAGAAGATTTGATCTTTGATGGAAACTTAAGTTAACTGTATTCTCTGTCTTTTATTTTGGCCTTTCAGATCACTGAAACACAAAAGTGTAAGACTTCATTCCACCCTAGAAACCACAGCAACCCCTTGTTCCATGCACACCACTCCCTTGACCCCACGCAGCACCCTGGGACCCCACACATAGGCTCAACCAGGGGCCGCCGGCCAGTTCCTCTTCACCATGCTAGGTTTGGTCTTGACCTTGATTGAGAGGTTGCCTCAGCAGCTACACGACTTTGTTCTTCAGTTGGAGCCTTTGATCTGTCATGAGGACACAGGTCTATGGATAACCCAAGGGTCAATGACTTTGTGAGCAAAGGTAGTCCTTGATGACTCTGTCACTAAGGTCACCAAATGGAGTGACGGAGCAGAAGAGGAGCTGTGACAGTCACTGGGAGAGTTGTTCTCATCTCACTTTGCATTTTCTTTGGAGAACCTCAAGGAGAGCTGACTGCCTCGCTTTTCTTCCCCAAACTGCCTTTCTTCTGATCAGCTCACAGCTGAGCATGTGGCTGGCACAGGGGTCCATGTAGACCGCCGCCTGTAGGTCAAGTCCTCTTCCATCTGGCCACATCTCCTTGCTCCTGCCAAGCTGCTCTGATGACGTCATCATACGCCCCACCCTGTTGACCACCCGGGCCATGCACTCTCTGCCCTCAGGTGACGGCATCACATGGATGGATCCAAGGTCCTCGCTGATGCTTTGCTCTCCTGTAGGATGAACCTCATTACCCTCCTCATTCTTCAAGATGAGACTGGAATCTTCCATCCTCCAGAAGCTCACCTGGACCTCTTAACCCACAGTGGTAACAACAGCAACAGCCATCACCATTTTCTGTCCTCAGAGTAATACTGTGACACAGGCATTGTTATTACTTCTACTCTGTGGATAAGAAGATTGAACTCAAAATGGTTAGGTGTTGCCTACATTTATAACCTGGTAATAATAAAAAATAGCAAGCATTCATCAAATGTCTACTATTCATCCTGCGTGTATGCTAAGTTGCTTCGGTCGTGTCTGACTCTTTGTGACCCCATGAACTGTAGCCCGCCAGACTCCTCTGTCCATGGGATTCTCCAGGCAAGAATACTGGAGTGGGTTGCCATGCCCTCCTCCAAGGGATCTTCCTGAACCAGGAATCAAACCCGAGTCTCTTATGTCTCCTGTATTGGCAGGCAAGCAGGTTCTCTACCACTAGCGCCATCAAGGAAGCCCACTATATACGCTACACTGAGCTAATTCTTATGCATTTTATCTCAGTTAATTCTTGAGAAAATCCATGCAATAAGAACAATTTTAGCCCCATTTTGCAGATGAGAAAAATGAGGCCAAAAGAGAAGAGCAGATGACCCTGCAATGGAGTCAGGATTTGAACCTTCGTGATAACCATCCAGCTGCTCACCTCACACCATCGTCCATCTTCCTAGACATTCTACTGAAACAGTTCAGTATAACTGGCTGGCGTCATCATTTAAAAAAAGGGGAGTTCTGGGTATTGGGAAAAACTCCACTCCTCCCCCTAATCTGGCCCAAGGCTTGTATCTTTCTTGTAAGGAAATCTACATAGACACGGATTAGAAGAGGCAGAGTCGTGTTTAGAGCTCTTCTCAGATATGGGGCCGTCATGATGCACATTTCGTACAGGTGAGTTCAGATCCAGAGTTGACTAGAAAAATAGTGAAAGTGGGAATAAATACAACAATCTGTCTCGGTTTATGTTTAATTGCTCCAGTCGACATGTGAATGTGTCACTAAAACTATAGCCGCTACGGCCTGGTGTTTTGCATCTTTCTTCCCTAGTTCAGTCTTTTCTGCCCCTAAGTAATTCTTATATACTTCAGTGCTTTAGAAATAGCTTTATCCGAGCTAATGACATGAAAATAAGGAGTAATGTATACTCAATTGTACATAATAGGGTTGTAATTCCATGGAGAGATGCCTGAGTGCTCTGCTAATGTCATGAGAAATGCAACATGGAATTCCAGGCTCCAGTTAACGTGTAGGATGGTTTGATGGGTTTGTCTGTGTTGACTTCCTTGCAGGATGCTCTCAACGGGATCCCTCTAAAGCTCGAAGCCAGTGGAGAAACGGAGGGGGCGATGGGGTGTGCCAGCTCCTCAGATAGTATTAGAATGCTCTGCTCCCTGACAAAGGAAATGGCAATCCACTCCAGTATTCTTGCCTGAAGAATCCTAGGGACAGAGGAGCCTGGTGGGCTGCCATCTATGGGGTCACACAGGGTTGGACACGACTGAAGCGACTTAGCAGCAGCAGCAGCTCCCTGATAGCACCGCTTACTGCTAGACTCCCATCCTTCCTGTGAAGACCACCACTCCAAGGGCCTTCCTGGGATGAAGTGTGTTCAGTGGAGATCGACATTCCCCAGTCATCATACCATGGTGTCATTTTCAAAATGGGTTTTTATTGGTGATGAGATTTATATTAATGATAAGAAACCATGAGCCAGGCATTCACCCTTTAGCAGAACACCCGATCTAATCTAATTCATTATTAAGAGCCACTCCCCCCCCTTTTTTGTCTGCCACAATGTTGTTCAGTTGCTAAGTCGTGTCCGACTCTTGGCGACTTCATGGACTGCAGCACGCCAGGACCACTTTGCTTTATAACAGGTCCAAGATCGTTGTCAGGAGGAGGCAAGGTACAAGCTAGAAGCTCCTGTGAAGGCTGGTGGTAAGTCAGGAGTGGGGCTGAAAGAACACAGAGCAGGGATGGGGGAGGAGAGGGTTGGGGAAAGTAAGCACTGAGATGCCTTTTTGCCAGGTAGTGCTAGTGGTAAAGAACCCATTTGTTATTGCACAAGACATAAGAGACGCAGGTTCAAGCCCTGGGTTGGGAAGATCACCTGGAGAAGGGTATGGCAATCCACTCCAGTATTCTTGCTTGGAGAATCCCATGGATAGAGGAGCCTGGTGGGCTATAGTCCATGGGGTTGCAAAGAATAGGACATGACTGAAGTGACTTAGCAGAAGCACAAATGCCTTACCCACCAGGGAGAGTGGTTCAAGGCCAAGAGTGAAGAGAGTGAATGAGCCTCTGGGGAACACTTGGTTTGAAGGTGCTGCATGAGGGCCTGGCAGTAGGAAAAAAGCTATGATGGAGAACAGTAATGATTTTCAACCTATTTCTGTGTGCAAGATTTCATATAGCTCTCGAAACCCAATGCATTCCAGATATAGTATATTAGGTCACATAATCTAGAACAACATTTCTTAACAGGTGTTCGAAAATCCCTTGAAACTCCAAGTGGACTTCGGGGTAGCATAAGATGTGTGTTAAGGGCCTGACCTGTGAGGTGGCACAGCTGTGCCCTTCCTGGCCACGTGATCCTGGACAAGTCACTTAACCTCCTGACCCAGGTTCCTCATCTTCAAATCAGAGTCTAAACAATCCTTTCCTCATTGTGTTATTGAGATCATTGTGAATGAGTTAATAAGATGGCACCCAGTGATCACTACATACATTGGTTATCACTGGATCCGTTTTTCTGGAGACAGTCTGTTGCTTTCAACAGATTCTTTTTCTTTTTAAAAAATACTTTTTATTTATTTATTTGGCTGTGCTTGGTCTTAGTTGAGAACACAGGATCTTCCATCTTCATTGTGGCAGGCAAGATATTTAGTTGCAGCATGTGGGAGAGTCCCTTGGACAGCAAGGAGATCAAACCAGTCAATCCTAAAGGAAATCAACCCTGAATATTCATTGGAAGGACAGATGCTGAATCTGAAGTTCCAATACTTTGGCCACCTGATGCGAAGAGGCGACTCACTGGAAAAGACCCTGATGCTGGGAAAGATTGAGGACAGGAGGAGAAGGGGACGACAGAGAATGAGACGGTTGGCAGGAGGAGAAGGGGATGACAGAGGACAAGATGGCTGGATGGATATAAGTTTCAGCAAACTCCGTGAGATGGTAAAGGACAGGGAAGCCTGGCATGCTGCAGTCCACGGGGTGGCAAAGAGTCGGACATGATTGAGCAACTGAACAACAAATGTGAGATCTGGTTTCTCAACCAGGCCACCTGAATTGGGAGCGTGGCGTCTCAGCCAGTGGACCACCAGGGAAGTCCCCATCAGATTCTTGAAGCAGTATAAATGCCTATCCTCTCAAAAAATCCAGATGGTACTTGATCTGGGGAAGGAGATGGACATATATGTGGTTAGCTAAGCTGCCCCTACCACCCTAGAAGGCAGCAGGAGATATGGGGGTGCCAGGGAAGTGGGGGGAGGGTGGGGAGGGAGGGCTGCACGCAGTCTGCCCCAGGAGAGGGAAGACAGGCTGATGGTCCTTCTTGTGACAAAGATCGGGGACTAGCACGTTTGAGGGCTCCCCCCTCCGGGGCACAGGTCTCCTTCACTCCTCAGCACTGGAGGCGGATTTCACACGTTCCCTCAATCTTACTGTTGCACAGAACAAGCCAATTCTGACTCCATGTTGGAACCGTTTCTTTGACTTGCTCTTGTTATTATAATCATGCAGAATGGCCTGCCTCAGAGAACCCTGCTTGATTATTAAACTAAAGTACCTTTTTCAGAACCCTGTCCACCTCGGGATGGCAGGAAGAAAGAAACAAACACATTCCGTGCCTGAGGCTTGCCATTCTAGATGTTTGTAAGACTAGTGGCCTTTGGCTTCCTCTCCTCCCTCTGTCTGGGATCTCTAAAAGAACGTGGCATCCAGACTCTGACAAGATGGTTATTTTGAGGTGCTAGCCTGCCATCTTCTCAGTCAGCCAGCTCCCCAAATAAAGTCTCTTCATTGCCTCAGCCCCTTGTCTTTTGGATTCATTGACGAGTCATACGGAGAACAGGGCAAGCTTGGACTCCGCGACACTGTGGAGGAGGAGCTGACTGGAGAGCTCGGGGAGCAGACGGGAAGCACCCACGCCCTGAGGGAGTCAAAGCCCTCACCCTCTTTTCTTTTGGGAAAGGCTGCAGCTTTGAGGTAGAAGCAAACTTTTGAATCTGGCCTTGCAGCCCCCTTAGCGTCTGGCCCAGCAGGAAGGTAGGTGGAGAGAGGGGACTGGGCCCTGCTGGGGGCGGTCGCGGCAAAGCTCAGAGGCAGGCGGGGGCCCGCAGACACCTGGGGGTCAGGTGAGGGGGTCGGGGTCCCGAGAGGTGGTGGTGGGTGGAGCTGGCCTCTCCTTCCTCCTGTTTCCCGCTTTGCTTCACCCTCAGCATCTCCTGAAAACACAGCCCTCCCTGAGGGAAGGTCTTTGGGCTTTCGGACGTGCAGCAGGTGTGGGTGTGTAGAGGGTGGGCGCGGGGACGTCCTGGCTTTAGAGCCCCTCGCGGCGTGGCCTGTGCTCCCAGGGCTGGTCCCTGGGGAAGCAAGACCCCAGAGGGGTGGCACCATCCAGGCGGTGCTGGCTGAGGGGACCCCGGGCAGAGCCTGTGGAAGAGCAGACGCCTTCACCCTGCACCCCAAGACTTGGGCCCCCCCTTTTCCTCTCCACCTTTGCCCCACCTCCAGGATCACCCTTTCTGACACTCTGGGCTCAGCCAGCTCGAACCCTTGTAACCACCAGGCGTCTGTCCAGGTCTCTGCATTTGCCAAAGTTCAAGGACCACAACTTCCTCATTTTTTACCTCAGTGCCTCACAGCGTGGTTTCACAAGCTTTTCTATTATAGGAGGTTTCTTCAGGGGAAACATTCACAACCTGAAAATGAAAATGGCTTCATTTTCTTCTCAAAAGGTGACCATTCCTGTTGTGGTTTAGGCCATTTCCATTGAGTCCTTATTGGCATTTTAGAGTTGAGTTCCCATGGGGAGGTGATTCCTTGCCCCTCTTTTGGGCTTCCTCTGGTCCTACTGGCACTGCAGCCTGGGAGGAAGGACCCCCATAGCATCCGTGCATGTCAGTGTGTCAGAATTCTCCCTTGGCAGCGGGATGTGGAGGTGGATGGAGGTGGATACAGAATTGCAGAGGGGACTTTGTGAAGGCGGTGGGGAGAGCCTTGTGGCGGTGGGCTCTGTTTGCTTCTCCATCTGTGTGAATTTGAAGCATGATTGGATTTCACCTTCCTCCTGTGTCAAATTGCATGCATGCTGAATCGCTTCAGTCATGTCCAACTCTTTGCAACGCTATGGACCGTAGCCCTCCAGGCTCCCCTGTCTAAGGGATTCTCCAGGCAAGTATATTGGAGTGGGTTGCCATGCCCTTCTCCAGGGGATCTTCCTCACCCCGGAATTGAACTCATGTCTCTTACGTCTCCTGCACTGGCAGGCGGGCTCTGTACCACTGAGCCAGCTGGGAACCCCCCTGTAACTTCTCTTGGGGTTTGATGTTTAGCATCTCAGTCGAGATGGTGGTTACAGGCAAGGGCAGTAGAATTGTATAAAATTAAAATAAGGCAGTTCTGCTGCCCTCATCCGTAGTGACGATCTCAACTGAGATGCTAAACATCAAACCCCAAGTAAAGGGCTGAAGACGCATTCACTCATTCAGGCACCACCTCTGTCCATGAACCTCCTGACCTCCTATTCCTCACGTGAGTTCAGCAGACTTTCTCACTCTCTTTTCTCTCTGCAGTTTGTATTAGCTTGCTTCTGCATATCTAAGGAATAATGGTAGTGTGGGCTACCATTTCACCCAAACGTAAAGACAGAAAAATCAGTTCTTACGGTAGTGTGGGCTGCTGTTTCATCCAAACATAAAGACAGAAAATCAGTTCTTACTGATTTCTTCCATTTGTTAAATATCATACCATTTGGAAATAACTTTCCTGTTGGTTATTATTAGTTCACTGTTCATCCAACATATATTTCATGTCTGGCTCTCCTGCTTCGATTTGATCTGGCGACATCTTCTAAAGTGTCACCCTGAGGACTTTTCCTCTGCAGGGGAGGAGGCCAGAACCCAGGGTCTTACTCAAGGTCACGGCTGCGGTCTCTGGCTCTCTGTCCGGTGCTCCCTGGTGCCCAGGAGGCTGAACGAAGCTGGTTAGAGGAAAGAGATGGCCTTGGTCAGGAAATGAGGAGAAGCAAAGTGCTCTATAAAGTTCCTCCTAAAGAGACTTCTCACTAGGATGACTTACAGTGCGATTGTCATTCCAAAAAGCTGCCTGCTACCGAGGGATATTTGTGAAATGCTTAACCTTATGGGGATTCCTTCAGATATACAGAAAAAAGTACCATAAATCCTTTTGTCTAATTTTTTAAATGGAAAGACGTGAATTATATCCTCATGAGGTGTGAAAAATTAAATGCACAGGAAGATGCAATTTTATTAAAAATTTTGACCAAAGAATGCAGCAGACTCTCTGCCCTCTTACTGATCCTCTCTGTCCACAGTTTCCTGGAGAGGGAAGACCTGGCTGGGCTGTTGGCCAAGGAGACTAATTTCAGGTGGCTTCTGAGCGGGGCGTGCAGGGGCCTGTGGCTGGTAGGGAGTGTGCCGGCCATGTAGATGTCCAGTGATGCATAGCACTTTCTTGCCATCAGATCAGTGCCTCCACGTGTTTATGTGCCAAGGAACAAAGAGAAGAAAGCATAGCAAACAGTGTGGGACCTGCTGCAATTGTGCAAGAGGCAGGAGCAAGGAAGAAGCAGAGAGACCAGCCTCGGGTGCCTGCCCTGGGGAGTGGTCTTCCCTGCACACAGTCTATCCAGGGGTCGTGCTGGAAGGTGCTGGCATCACGGGCACTCGGGGTCTGGGCAGTCCGACCTCTGAGATGGGGCTCAGACCACCCCCCACCTGTTCCCCTGCCCCATCCTGTGGGGCTCTGAGCTCAGGGTGGCTGCTCCCACCCATGCACCAGGTCAGGTCAGCCTGCTGCCGGGCAGCCGGAGCCCCCAGAGCTGCCATCGGGCCCCCAGGGCTGCCATCGGGCCCTCTGGCCCGTCCCTCGTTATGGGCTGCGAGGATGCTGAGGCTGCTGTCACCCAGCTGGGAGGCAGCGGAGGGACACCCAGATCAGGTTGAGAGGATTCCAGACTTTGCTCTTGTCTCTGCCCTGGTGCAGAAAGCGAAGGCCTGGTTTGGGCAAGTGGCTCCCTGGTTCTGATTTTTCTTCCTGTTTCTGATTTTTCTTCTTGTCTCTGTATTTCCCTTCTGTCACAGCCCGTGATCCTCAATTCTGAAAAGGGCTCCTAGTCTATGAGATGCAGCGGAGCAGAGCAATGCCACTGAGGCCCTCCGATCTCTGTGCTGGAGAGGGGAGAGCACAGGCACACGCCTGCTACACACAGGATGTGCACCACACACACAGGCCATGTACCACGCACACCACACACCACGCATACACCATACACACATATCACATACCACACACACACCATACACACCACACACCATGCCTACACCATACACACACAACACATACCACACATACACCACACACACACCCTGCATACACACATGATACACCCACAACATACACCACACACACACCATACACACACCCTGCGCACACACATGATGCACCCACACCATAGATATATATGCCATACACACACACCACACACATGTGCACACACACACAACACACACACAACCACACACCACACACCATGCATACACCATACACAACCAACACACACCACACACACACCACATGCCACACACCATGCATACACCATGCACATACACCACACACCACACACACACCATACACACACCCTGCATACACACACGATACACCCACAACATACATACATATACCATACACACACAAAACACACACCATGCACACACACAACACACACTCACATCCACAACCACATACCACACACAACACATACCACACACACACCCTGCATATACACATGATACACCCACACCATGCATACATATACCATATACACACACCATGCACACACACAACACACACTCACACCCACACACCACACACATACACACACCATGCATACACCATATACACTCAACACACACCACACAAACACCATACACACACCCTGCATACACACGTCAAACACCCACACCATACATACATATACCATACACACACACCACACATGCCACACACCATGCATACACCCCCCCACACACACCCACACACCACACAAAAACACAATACCCACCCACCCCCCCCCCCCCCCCCCCCCATAACCCCCCCAACCCCACAACCACCCCCCCCATACCCCACACACACCCACCCACCCCCACACACCCACAACTCACACACACACACACACCACACACACACACACCACACCCCCCCCCACACCACACACACACAACATGCACACCACACACACACCCCCCCCCACACACACCACACACCACCCCCCCCACCACCATGCATATACCATACACACACAACACACTGTGAATACACAAAACACACAACCACACCACACACCACACACACCATACACACACCATGCATACACACACAATACGCCCACATCATTTATATGTACACAACACACACACCACCCATGTGCCATACACACACACCATGCACACAGACAACATGCACTGATACCCACAACCACACACCACACACACGTACTCACAGCCACACACCACACACACACCATGCATACACCATATACACATCATGCATACACACACCATACACCCACACCATGCATATACACAACACACACACCCACAACTACACACCACACATTCATAGCACACACACATTCATACCCACACATCACACACCATACATACACACACACCATGCATACACCATGCATACACACACAACACACATCACACACACACCATACATATACACACATACCAAGCATATACACACCATATACCCACACCATGCATACACCATACACACACCACACATCATGCATACACACAACACACGCACCCACAACTGCACACCACACACCATCCATACACACACCACATACACATGCTATACACACAGCACACACACACACTGACACCCATACCACACACCATACGAAGACACATGCTATGCATACTTAAACATGAAAGGAGGTGAAGGAGGTGATACGGCTACATCCCTTACGTATCTTATCCCAATTCATCCTCACAACCATGTCAAGAGGCTTTGAGTCCATTTTATGCAAGAGGAAACCAAAACTGAGAAAGTGGAAGTGACTTCCTCAAATGCACAAGCCAGTGCCTGCCTCCAAGTGGGAAGATGACCCCAAGCTGGCTGGCAGCCAGAGACAGACATCTGCTTCAGACGGCACGAGCTCCTCACGGTCACCACTGGCCACAGTGAGGAGGAGAGCAGGGTGGGTAGACCAGATGGCTCACACATTTTCATCTCATCACCTTCCTTGACTTTGCTTGCGGGTCTTTCTCTCCTTGGAGGAGGTGACAGCTCACTGGTCCCTCAATGTACTTTTCTCTGAGGAGCCAGGACTCTGGATTTCCATTAGGACATCTGGTGAATCGGGGTTAGTACCAGGACACTCAGAGGGGAATGGTGCTAGCCAAACATAATGGAAAAGGTTGAGGGTATTGGTGTCCACCAGCTGTAAAAGATACACGACCTTCAGTAGATCTTTGATAACTCAGGGCTCCTCTCCCTGTGTCTAAAATGGGAATATGAATATCAGCTCACAGGACTGTTGTGAGGACTAATTAAAATTATGCACGTAAAGTGCCTGAGAACATCAATAGAGTTTCTGTTCGCTTGGTCTGGCGCCTTCTTCCTACCAATCCTGCCTTCCACTTGGATGACACTAAGCTTTCCTAGCTCCTGAAATCCAGGTTAGGTGCCTGGATATGTTAGGGATGTTTTTGGCTGCAAGGGATGGAAGAGACAAGAAAGAAGGAAGCTAAGTTACACAATCAGTTCTGCTGTAACAGGATGCAGCAATTCAGTTCGGTCGCTCAGTCGTGTCCGACTCTTTGCGACCCCATGAACTGCAGCACACAAGGCCTCCCTGTCCACCACCAACTCTTGGAGTTTACCCAAACTCATGTCCATTGAATCAGTGATGCCATCCAACCATCATCCTCTGTCATCCCCTTCTCCTCCTGCCTTCAATCTTTCCCAGCATCAGGGTCTTTTCAAATGAGTCAGCTCTTCACATCAGGCCAAAGTATTGGAGTTTCAGCTTCAACATCAGTCCATCCAATGAACGCTCAGGACTGATCTCCTTTAGGATGGACTGGTTGGATTTCCTTGCACTCCAAGGGACTCTCAAGAGTCTTCTCCAACACCACAGTTCAAAAGCATCAATTCTTCGATGCTCGGTTTTCTTTATACTCCAACTCTCACAGCCATACATGACTACTGGAAAAACCAGAGCTTTGACTAGATGGACCTTTGTTGGTAATGTCTCTGCTTTTTAATATGCTGTCTAGGTTAGTCATAACTTTCCTTCTAAGGAGTAAGCATCTTTTAATTTCATGGCTGCAGTCACCATCTGCAGTGATTTTGGAGCCCCCCAAAATAAAGTCTGCCACTGTTTCCACTGTTTCCCCATCTATTTCCCATGAAGTGATGGGACCGGATGCCATGATCGTTGTTTTCTGAATGTTGAGCATAGCTCCCTGAAAAATCACTGAACTGTGCAAAATTGGGCAATCAATCAATTACGGGGAAAATGGACCTAGGGGCAAAAGACTCAAACAAAATCTTCATCCGTGACATACAAAAGGATAAGAACCTCCCCAAAACAGTCATACAATTTTACACTTGTTAAATGATGAAAACAGACGTTAGTACTGCAGGAAATATGGCACCTAGCCTCAAGAAAAGCCTGAAGCTTGCTTGAGGATGTGGGTGCTGAGGGGTCCTCTTGTGAGCTCTGGTGGCTTGGAGGAAGGAGCGAGAGGTGGAAAAGGAAGGAAAGCTCTAACAAACAGTGGGTGTGGTTCATGACACAGTTGGTGATGGGTGGTACCTGGGAGGTGGTGGAGGGTGTGTGTGTGTTTGTGTGCACGTGTGTTTCCAGGCTTGCACCAGCTGGATGCAGCTTACTGACCTCACCTAGAGTTTCCTGCAGATGAAATCACGCATCTGCAAACACAACTTCTGCTGGATTCTCAAATTGTTTCCAAATATATCAACCTCATTGAAACCAATGTGCATGTCAGAACAAGTGTTGGAGGGGAAGTGACTGTGCCCACATCCATGACTACACAGGGATCCTAGAGCTCTGGCTCTGTGGGCATCAGGCAGTCTTCTCAATGGAGGAGGGGCTGGTCTCCAGGGCCAGGGCCAGAGGGTCAAAGACATCACACTGACCCCCACTTTTTAGGGGGTGTCTACGGTTTACTTGAGAGCCAGTGAAAATCGCTCAGTCGTGTATGACTCTTTGCGACCCCATGGACTATACAGTCCATGGAATTCTCCAGGCCCAGAATACTGGAATGGGTAGCCTTTCCCTTCCCTTCTTCAGGTTATCTTCCCAAACCAGGGATCAAACTCAGGTCTCCTGCATTGCAGGCAGATTCTTTGCCAGCTGAGCCACAAGGGAAGCCCAAGAATACTGGAATGGATCCTTTCTCCAGTGGATCTTCCCCACTCAGGAATTGAACCAGGGTCTCCTGCATTGCAGATGGATTCTTTACCAACTGAGCTATGAGAGATTATCTCTGATCAAAGGCATTTATTACAGATTATTTTGTCTAGTGTTAACTTTGCAAGACATTCAAAGTGGATAACTGCCTTTAAAATATCTCTATAGAATCCATGGATTGAGATTAATATTGATATTGGAAGTACAGGTGAACAGAAAGGTCTGGTAGCAGCTGCTATATGTCCCGTTCAGGATTCGAGTTCTTTCTCTGTTATAACCAGATTAAAAGGGTGATAATCTAATAAAATCTGACAAGAGCAAACATAAATTTCAACACTATAAAAATTATTGGAAATAGAGATTGAAGTCCACTATCATTATTGATAAACCTCACTTTTGGTAAGCAGGGAATTGGCATATTAACTAAGGAAAGTGCAAATGTATCAGAATTAGACTCTGCAAACGAAGAATCCAAACATGAAGATAAGCATGTGCAACTTTTTTGGCACTGCTACAGAGGTTACATTCTTTAATCCTGTACTTTGCAAAATTCCATTAAACTCAATGATAATTATTCAGACGTCCCTTTTGTATTTTTTCCCTTGGTGGAAAAGTGTTGCGGTCTTTTACTCTGGACCTGGCGACCAGAGTCGATGAAACGAAAGAGAGAGAAAAAGAGAGAGAGAGAGAGAGAGCAGTATCTCTTGGGTTATGTGGAAAACCAAGAAAGCTCATGCACAGGACTTGTACCGCTCACGAAGGCACAGGGCGTTCTCTGAAGGAGGTTTTGAAAGCCTGGGCAAGAAAGTGAGCTCGGTAGGCTTCCACGCTCCAAAGAGGATGAAGCCAGAAAGAAGGACGCGGGGGACCCAAGTCTCTAGTGGAACAAGGGTATTTTATTAGCAGAACTGTATGCTTATATATCTTCAGTAAAATGATTACTCAGCCATTACAAAGAATGAAATTCCACCAGTTGCAACAAAATGGATAGTCTAATACATACAATCACTATGAACAAAGCTAGTGGAGGTGATGGAATTCCAGTTGAGCTATTTCAAATCCTGAAAGATGATGCTGTGAAAGTGCTGCACTCAACACGCCAGGAAATCTGGAAAACTCAGCAGTGGCCACAGGACTGGAAAACGTCAGTTTTCATTCCAATGCCAAAGAAAGGCAATGCCAAAGAATGCTCAAACTACCGCACAACTGCACTCATCTCACACGCTAGTAAAGCAATGCTCAAAACTCTCCAAGCCAGGCTTCAGCAATATGTGAACCGTGAACTTCCAGATGTTCAAGCTGGTTTTAGAAAAGGCAGAGGAACCAGAGATCAAATTGCCAACATCTGCTGGATCATCAAAAAAGCAACAGAGTTCCAGAAAAACATCTATTTCTGCTTTATTGACTATGCTAAAGCCTTTGATGGTGTGGATCACAATAAACTGTGGAAAATTCTGAAAGAGAAGGGAATACCAGACCATCTGACCTGTCTCTTGAGAAACCTGTATGCAGGTCAGGAAGCAACAGTTAGAACTGGACATGGAACAACAGACTGGTTCCAAATAGGAAAAAGAGTACATCAAGGCTGTATGTTGTCACCCTGCTTATTTAACTTATATGCAGAGTACATCATGAGAAATGCTGGGCTGGAAGAAGCATAAGCTGGAATCAAGATTGCCGGGAGAAATATCAATAACCTCAGATATGCAGATGACACCACCCTTATGGCAGAAAGTGAAGAAGAACTAAAGAGCCTCTTGATGAAAGTGAAAGAGGAGAGTGAAAAAGTTGGCTTAAAGCTCAACGTTCAGAAAACTAAGATCATGGCATCTGGTCCATCACTTCATGGGAAATAGATGGGGAAACAGTGGAAACTGTCAGACTATTTTTTTAAGCTCCAAAATCACTGCTTATGGTGATTGCAGCCATGAAATTAAAAGACGCTTACTCCTTGGAAGGAAGGTTATTACCAACCTAGATAGCATATTTAAAAGCAGAGACATTACTTTGCCAACAAAGGTCCATCTAGTCAAGGCTATGGTTTTTCCAGTAGTCATGTATGGATGTGAGAGTTGGATGGTGAAGAAAGCTGAGTGCTGAAGAATTGATGATTTTGAGCTGTGGTGTTGGAGAAGACTCTTGAGAGTCCCTTGGACTGCAAGAAGATCCAACCAGTCCATCCTAAAGGAGATCAGTCCTGGGTGTTCATTGGAAGGACTGATGTTGAAGCTGAAACTCCAATACTTAGGCCACCTCATGCGAAGGGTTGACTCATTGGAAAAGACCCTAATGCTGGGAAGGATTAGGGGCAGGAGGAGAAGGGGACGACAGAGGATGAGATGGTTGGATATCATCACCAACTCGATGGACATGGGTTTGGGTAGACTCCGGGAGTTGGTGATGGACAGGGAGGCCTGGCGTGCTGCGATTCATGGGGTCACAAAGAGTCGGACAGGACTGAGCAGCTGAACTGACCTGAGTTAAACTGAATACATACAAGGTCGCTGAAGAGAGGCACTGAAGGGAGTCACTGAAGGGAATCCAAGCAGGCGCCCTCTCCCATGATCTCAGTCCTGAGAACTCCTTGCAGCTCTACTCATTCCGGTATTCCAGGAACTGATAAGGAACAGAGAGTCCTTGAGAAATGGCACACAAAGGAAAATGCAACATATTGGATCCCTTAAAGTTGAATGTCCCCTGACAGAAAAGGATGAAAAGCTGTATCAATTAAAAAAATATTGAAACTTCCCTGGCAGTCCAGTGGTTAAGACTTCACCTCCCAATGCAGGGAGTATAGACTTGATTCCTAATCAAGGAGCTAAGATCCAGCATGCCTCACGGCCAGACAACCAGAACGGAAACAATAGCAGCAATATTGTAACAGACGCAATAGACTTTAAAAATGGTTCACATTAAAAAAAAAACCCAAAAACTAAAAAAAAAAGAAAATATTGCTTCTTCCTCCTTTGGTGAAAGTGAGTAGAATGGCAGAGAATACAGTGTGTCACATGAGATTATAGTCTTGTCTTCAAGCACTTTTGGGAAGACACATAACTACATTATGCAAGATTGGAAAAAACCAATTTGTGATTAAATTAATATGGAAGGTGTCCTCTACAACTGGGTAAAATACAGATGTTTATCATATATCCAACTTTCTGGTACTTCTTAAATTCAGTTTCAATAATGAAATACAGTAAGAACAATTCTGTGATCTGAACAGCACAGGATTCCATTAATAAAATCATAGTTCATGGGAAAAAATGATGTAAGGGTAACCAGGGACGCTCTGCTGGCTTGCACCAACCCCTCTCAACCTTACTCCTAGTAAGGGGTCCTTTAAAATATTGCAACATTTTTTAAAGGTATGGAAACTTGTGTTGCTGTGTGCTCAGTTGCTCAGTTGTGTCTGACTCTCTTCAACACTATAGTCCTCCAGGCTCCTCTGTCCATGGGATTCTCCAGGCCAGAACACTGGAGTGGGTAGCCATTCCCTTCTCCAGGGAATCTTCCAGACCCAGGAATTGAACCCGGGTCTCCTGCATTGCAGGCAGATTCTTGACCATCTGAACCACCAGGGAAGCCTGAAGATATGGGAGGGAAATATAAAAATCTTTAGTCCACACATGTTTAATATTTCTTACATTGCAAAATTCTTAAGAGGTGTCAAGTATGAAACAGAGTTATGAACATTATTTGTTCAAAAGTTATGCTTTGAAGGAGTATGTGATAAGAATTAGCTGCTACCAACCAGATACTTTTAATGATAAATTGAAAACAAATAATTAAATGAGTAATATTAAGTATTTACTTTGACCCATAGGTAATTTTTAAACAGTGAAGAGAAAGTAACTGCTTTTTGAGGGAAATTTACACAACAGAGAGGAACTTACAACTAGGTATTTGGAAGTGATGCTACTACCCTCATATGATTTTTTGTTATCAAAATATTATATGCTAACAATGACAACAAAACTCCTAAATATATATGTTATATATGTTATAAAATATATATGTTATATATAAATTATTTTCTAAAATGAGGTATATTGCTTTGAACCCCTTGGATAAAAATATAAAAATTACAAAATGTAAGCTTGAAAGACAACTGACTAACGTTCAGGAAAGTGGAAATTTAGTACCTGGATTCCAAGGATGGCTACAAATCTCCATATAACTGGTGAATGGAATTGAAATGTGCTACCCACATTTAGAAAGCACAGCTCATGTTTCATTTCTATTCGGATTTATGTACTTCCGTGAAATACATTTTTCAACTATGACAGTAATTTAATATAAAAGGTAAATTGAACGTAGAGCTTTATTGTATCATAAAGTATCAAACCAACATAAAAAAATCCTATTTAATCATATTTCTTTCCCTAAAATATTATTAATAAAACAATTCTCATGGTGGTACAACTTTTCTGTTTATTTTTAAATGAAAATTTAAAATTAACCCAAAATATTATTCATTTTCTCTTATCTCACCCTGTACTACACACATCTTCTTAGAAGTATGTGAATATAATGCATGAGTACATAAATATACACAATGTCTTTTAATTTCTCAAATTGATTTACTAAATATTGGGTTGACCAAAAAGATCATTTGGATTTTTCGTTACAGACTGTGGAAAAACCTGAACAAACTTTTTTGCCAACCCCACAGATGCATGATCAGAGAAAACAAAATTGCACAATGCTGCTCTAGATGAGAGGGGCTACAGGTGGTGCTAGTGGTGAAGAACCTGCTTGTTAATGCAGGAGACATAAGAGATGCTGGTTCGATCTTTGGGTTAGGAAGATCCCCTGCAGGAGGGCACGGCAACCCATTCCGGTATTCTTGCCTGGAGAACCCCATGGACAGAGGAGCTTGGTGGGCTACAGTCCATGGCCTCACAGAGAATGAGAGCTCGCACAATACCTCTGAACACAGCAGGAGACTGAGAGGAAAATGAGCCAGTGAAGAGGGAAAAACCCTGAAGGATACAAGACAGTCTCACCACTAACGAATCCGATTTTCTGAACATGCAAACCCCTATGAAATAATCAGGAGGTGTTAGCGGTCTGCCAGATGCTTTCAAGAAACCTTTGAGGTGTGTACTTCGAGAAGATTAAATTTGCACTGCCTCAAATTCTGACCTCCAGCATTTGTTAAAACTTTGCCTAACATTGTTGCCTTTCTATTCTCAATGTATTTTAAAATTAAAATGGTTTCATGTGCCTGGCAAATACTAAGATGATGTTGTTCAATCCTCAGAGACCCTGATAATCTAAGAAATTAGACTATTGAAGGCTGTTTACTAAATTGCCTTGGTACTAAACTGCCTGACAGAGTGTAGAAATGCAATGTGATCTAACTCTCTGGGAGAAGACATTTTACGTATATCTTATAGTTTCCCATATTTGATGGTTTTAGCTCATTAAAATTGCAACTTTACATGGTTTACTCTAGCAATTTCTGGCAATCATTAAATCCTGAAACAACTCAGCATGGGTAAATAATTATCAGTAAGTAATTAGTTGAAAGGGCTTGTCTGGTGGCTCAGTTGGTAAATAATCTGCCTGCAGTGCAGGACACCTAGGTTGGACCCCTGGGTCGGGAAGATCCCCTGGAGATGGAAATGACAACCCACTCCTGTATTCCTGCCTGGGAAATCCCATGGACAAAGGAGCCTGGTGGGTTACAGTCTGTAGAGTCTCAGAACAGTTGGACACAACTTAGCGACTAAACCACCACCACCAGTTAGTTGAAAACTTCCAAAAAATAATACTATAATTCTTTTTCCAGTGCAACCTTTTTTTCTGTAGATGGAAAAACATGCTCAGAAGTTGTGATTGCTCATTGATACAAAGAGATAAAACCAGCCATGGGGTTAGATTCTGGATCTAAAGATTTTGTCATTGTGCTTTCTGTCTCAAAATTCAGGCACTTCTAACTCGAGAACCAATCTGCCCACCAATAAGTATTTTTAAGCATCCATGGTATGACTGAGGAGCTAAGAGATGGAAAACAAAGAGAATGTTAGAGGAGACATGACCCAAGGACATAGATGGTCAGAAATGAACTGAACCATGAACACTCGTGGGATGAGCTAGAAAGGGCTTCCTGCCAGGTGGGCAGGATGGAGGGGAGACTTCAGGTGAAGAGGAGAAAGGGCGAGGTGGGAGGAGAGGCAGAGCAGGAGGAAGGATGTCAGGAACACAGCAGGGACTCCAAAGGAAGCTTACAGACCTCCCTGGTGGCCCAGTGGTTAGGGATCTGCCTTGCAATGCAAGGGATGCAGGTTGGATCCCTGGTCGGGGAACCAGGATCCCACACGCCGCAGGGCAACTAAGCTTGTGGGTCACAATTAGAGGATCTGCTCGCCCAAAGGAAGGATCCGGCATGACACGACGAAGACCCGACACAGCCAAGTAAATAAATATGAAAAAAAAATAATGGCAAAGATTAAAACCCCCCAACACAAAAGGAAGCTTCATCATAATGATAACCCCCATTTGTACGGAGGGCATCATTTAGATTTCTTGAACCATTTCATTTCACAGATGAGAAAAACAAGACACCAATGGTAAAGGAACAAATTGAAAGCCATCAACATGTACCATCCACATTAGGGCAGGAATTGCATCTCCATCTGCCCACCTCCCAGTTCGCTGACATTTTTGTCTGCATTTCCTGCTTGGGGTGAAGGAGGTCCCCCTACCGCCATCCACTGAAGCTTCCATTGTTTAGATTTTTGAATTGGCTCATGCTGAAAGTGAAAGTGGTTCAGTCCTGTCTGACTCTTTGTGACCCCATGGACTATACAGTCCATGGAATTCTCCAGGCCAGAATACTGGAGTGGGTAGCCTTTCCCTTCTCCAGCGGATCTTCCCAACCCAGGGATCAAATCCAGGTCTCCCGCATTGCAGGTGTATTCTTTGCCAGCTGAGTCACCAGGGAAGCCCTAGATTGTATCATGCTAGATATCCACAAATTAATTAAGAAACTAAGTAAATGTATTTAATTTTCTGGTGGGATATGTAATCACCAGGATAGCTACTCGGAAGGAAAAGAAATGCAAAACAAAAAAAAACAACTGCAATCCCACTGCTGGGTATACACACTGCTGCTGCTGCTGCTACTAAGTCGCTTCAGTCGTGTCCAACTCTGTGCGACCCCGTAGATGGCAGCCCACCAGGCTCCGCCGTCCCTGGGATTCTCCAGGCAAGAACACTGGAGTGGGTTGCCATTTCCTTCTCCAGTGCATGAAAGGGAAAAGTGAAAGGGAAGTCGCTCAGTCGTGTTCGACTCTTAGCGACCCCATGGACTGCAGCCTACCAGGCACCTCCATCCATGAGATTTTCCACTGAGGAAACCAGAATTGAAAGAGACACGTGTACCCCAATGTTCATCGAAGCACCGTTTACAATAGCTAGGACATGGAAGCAACCTAGATGTCCATCGGCAGATGACTGGATAAGAAAGCGGTGGTACATATGCACAAGGGAATATTATTCAGCTATTAAAAAAGAAAACATTTGAATCAGTTCTAATGAGGTGCATGAAACTGGAGCCTATTATACAGAGTGAAGTAAGTCAGGAAAAAAAACACACCAATACGGTATATTAACACATATATATGGAATTTACAAAGATGGTAATGATGACCCTATATGTGAGACAGCAAAAGAGACACAGATGTAAAGAACAGACTTTTGGACTCTGTGGGAGAAGGCGAGGGTGGGATGATTTGAGAGAATAGCATTGAAACATGTATATTACCATATGTGAAATAGATGACCAGTCCAAGTTTGATGCATGAACTAGAGCACTCAAAGCCGGTGCACTGGGACAACCCTGAGGGATGGGATGGGGAGGCAGGTGGGAGGGGGGTTCAGGATGGGGGACACATGGACACCCAGGGCTGATTCATGTCAATGTTTGGCAAAACCCATCACAATATTGTAAAGTAATTAGCCTCCAATTAAATTAATTAAAAAAAAAAACTCCTCAGTTCTGTGGGCACTGCCTTTTATGAGCATTCTCAGATTTTCCCATCAAGGTGGCTTTGAACCCTTCCCAGGCCTTGTTTCACGTGGGTAACTATTTAAAGATGCGATGTTCAGGGGCGCAGTTCCCACAACCCTTTCTCTGTCGGCTCCCAGTTGGCGGGGACCGGAGCGAAGGGCGGGAGTGGCCAGGGGCGGGCGCTGGGGGGCACTGTCGCTCCACGGAGGGGCCGCCCGGGCCCCCCGGAGGCCTGGCCCAGCAACGCCCCGCACAAAAGGCGGCCTTTCCAAAGCTTGCGCGGGCTCTGCATCAAGCTCCTCTTCCCAGGCCCCCGCCCCGCCGCCCCCGGTGCTGGGGGGATCGATTTCCGACCGTGGCTGTGGTGGCGCACACGAGTCCAGCTGCGGGTCCAAACCGCCTGTCCACCTCCGCAGCCCGCGAGAACCGACTTCACATGTCACCGGGGCGGCGGCCCTGACGACATCACTTAGAAGATTAAAAATAAATTGAAGCACATGCCACTTCAAAGGGAGCCCAGAAAGGACATCGGCGTGATTTGATGCGTTAATGAGAAAGAGCTGCTGGCTTCCTGACTTGAACGGTCTGGACAGAGAGAGGATTTAGAAGCTTGGAGCTGCTGGTTACTTCCAAAAACAATGGTTAGATGCCTTTTATGACTTAAATAAGGAAGCACCTCCCTCCCTGCCTCTCCTCCCTATACTTCAGTTCTTCCTGGTGTGATCTGGTCCATAGGAACTCGGAGCTCAGGGAGTCTCCCAGTCCACCACACCCCCGGAGGGCACCCCAAGAAGTGCAAGGAGAATGGGAGCAAGGACCCCAATTCCCCAGGCCCAGATCGGTGGGGTCCCCAGGACCCCCTGTGCCCCGAGGCCACCTACCCACTGACAAGCAGTGGCCTTGACCTGTTGACTCACCTTAGAATCATCCATTTCCCATTGATCTTTTGTTTCAAAGATCCCTTTCCAGCAGCCTGGGCCCCTCCAGAGAGACTGAAATCCCAGGCTTCCACAGCCACTTCCTGGCTGGGGGGTGGAGGGGGTTTGCAGGGGACCGAGCTCAGTCCTAGTTTTTCATACCTTGTCAGGAGGTCTGAACGCAGAGCGGGGGCGCGGGTGGGGGGTGCAGCCGCAGAGGAGCAGAGCGTCGGCAGATGTCCTCATGAAAAATTCACAAGGAATCAGCAGACGCTCCTGTCCTTCCCCTCCGGGCAAATCCCCCCCTCGGCTTGTCGCCCAGGCCCCCGCAAGAATACCGGGGAGTGCCCCGGCCCCCCTCCGTTCCCGAAGGAAATCTGGCCCTGGGGGGGCTAATGTATGGTACTTGATGCACTTGGCCGTCCTCCTGAGAACCGGCTGCAAATGCAGCTCAGGCGAAATTGATGAAGTATCGGTTAATCTGAGGCTGACAGCTTAGAGAGGTCACAGCTGAGAGGGGCTGCCAGGGGCTCACAGAGAACGGCTGGAGAAGAATTCAAGAGACAGCCCGAGCCCATGGGCACGGCCGCCTGTCTTCGCCACGTTGGCACCGCCCAACCTTGCCAGGTCTCTCATCTTCCCCCACCGGTAAGCAGTTTGAATGTGAACACCCCCCTCCCCTGCAAAATGCGGGCCCACACCCCTGAGGCTCCTCTCTCCTTAGGAAGGAAGGAGAAGACAGCTGCTGGTCCCAATTGGAACAGGCAGTTAGAGCGCCTAATGCAAATTTCCTCTCTTAATTGGAGCTCTGAGTCATGTCTTGCCCAGCCCTGCATTTCCTGCTACAGGAAGGTTTGTCTAGGTAGATGGCAGACCTGCAGATGGTGGGCCAGGCACTGCTCAGGAGGAGTTTTCTGGGAGAGGTGTCAGCTCCCTGGAGGGAGATATGAACGGATACAAATCCATGTTCACCCTGAGTTGTTTTGCCTGTGAAAATCTAGGACTCCAGGACTCTGTAATCCATCACTCAGAGGTGTTGCCACATGGTCTTGTCATCTGTGTGTCTTCTAAATTCCAGGGTGGCCTTGAGGACTAGATTCACCAACACTTGGGTTTTATGGATGTGAAGCAGCAGGGGTTGTGGAGTCCAGCAGCCTTGGGTTGGGACCCTAGCTTCTGGATCCTTGGGCTTCCCTGGTGGTGCTAGTGGTAAAGAACCTGCCTGCCAAATGCAGGAGATGCAAGAGCTGAGGTTTCGATCCCAGCGTCGGAAAGGTCCCCTGGAGTAGGAAATGACAACCCACTCCAGTCTTCTTGTCTGGAAAATCCTGTGGACAGAGGAGCCTGGTGGGCTACAGTCCATGGGGTCACAGAGAGTCAGACATGGCTGAGCACACATAAGCATGCAACCCTGATGCTGAGAAAATGAGTTTATCATTGTCTCCATTTGCTACGGGAAAAGAGGACAGGAGGTGATCTTTCACTTTCTGTGATTAAATAGCTGAGGAGATCTCAGAGTTGGAATTCAAATCCAGTTTTCCACCCTTCTCCGTATAATCCCTTTCTTCTTATAACAAGAGCGAAAGTAGGAATAGTAAGAATAATACTGGAGTAGCCAAAGTCTCAGCCTTTACAACGGGCACACTGTGCTCAGCATTACACATGTAAAAACTCATTTATCCCTTCCTGCGAACTTGGGAGGAAGATCTTATTATGATCACAGTATTCTTTAAAAAAAAAAAAAGAGCCTTTATTTATTTTTGGCTCTGATGAGTCTTCATTGCTGTGCAGGCTTTTCCCTAATTTCAGTGAGCAGGGGCTATTCTCTAACTGCGGCGTGCTGGCTTCTCATTTTGATGACTTTTCTTGGTGTGGAGCACAGGCTCTGGAGCACAGGCTCTAGAGCGCAAGCTTGGGAGTTGGGACCCTGGGGCCTTAGAATGCAGGCTTAGGAGTTGAGTTTCTGGGGCTCTAGGGCACAGGCTCAGGAGTTGTGGCGATTGGGCTTCATTGCTCCACAGCACATGGGATCTTCCCAGATGAGTGATCCAGCAGATTCTTTACCACTGAGCCCCCAGGGAAGCCCTCACATTAAGATTCTTATTACCACATCATCTCTTTTAAAAGAAAGGGGAGTTGAGTTTGGGCAGGTAGGGAGCACAATCTACTCCCTGTTTCCATTTTTCTGGGAACCTTTTCTTTCCCTGGGGTGGGGTTGGGTGGAGTGGGTTTGGAGGTGTCCAGCACTAAAACTGCTGATTTACACATCAGAGGATATATGAACATGAATTATTATAGCCAGACTGTAAGTGGTAATAGTACCACTATTGTCAGTCAGTAATAAAAAGTCTATTTATTAACAATAATGCAGGTGTTTCCCCAACCAGGAACCAAATGTGTGTCCCTTGTACTGCAAGGGAGATTCTTAACCCTTGGACCACCAATTTGAATAGATGTTTGAAAACTGACTGATGAAATAGGCTTTGTAACTTTTCAACAGGAAGTCTGAAGCCACTGGGTTCTGTTAGATCCTGCCTTTGGGGGAGGTGATGGAGAAATAGGAAAGGCAGGCACCTTTGATGGACAGAGGCCATGAACCTGCAGGCATTTAACAGGGAGCTTAGGAGCTGCTCTGCCTGCCCAAGGCTTAGCCCTGGAAGGAAAAATGGTCCATGCCTTCTTGGGACAGACCTTTATGAAGTGACAGGAGTTGTGATGGGCACAGCCTTACTGCCATCATAGAACAGAATTTGTCATCATAACGGGTCTAATGTGTAAACCATGAAACACAGATCTTCACGTGTCAGTCATCTGAGCAGCACATAAACAGCAATATTTGGGTGTCTGGGAATGAATAGGCTGCCGGGGAACCTTGTCTGCAAGTGTGCACATTGGCTTGATGGATTTGGCTCCCTGACATGCAGCTGGACCATTGAATGCAGAAATCAGAGGCTCTGGACTCCAAAGATGTCTTTAAGGGAGTGATTTCTTTTTTTAAGGAAAGATATATAACTTCAAAATATACTTTGCATGTGAATAAACTTGTGAAGTACATTAGCCTATATTGCTAAGTTGGATTTGAGCATGCCTATTTCAGGGAGTAAATTTTTAACATGTGTTCAGGGTTGATAAGACTTGTGCCTTCTCTGTACATCAATTACAGAGTAGTCCGGTATTGACATATGGATCAGGGATGAATTCAACCCAGTTCCATCGCTGGTTCATTTACATGTCAATGCCAGGCCAGGGCTCTTTGATCACTTTGCTCTTGTATGAGCTCCGAAAACAAATAAAAACAGACATATTAGTGGATCTAGAATCTCTTCTGTTCAGTTGTATGTGTGTATGTATCTGTGTGTCACATAATAGTATGACATTCTGGAATTCTTATTTTATCATGCACTTTATGCAGCAGTAACTGTAATAACGGTTTCACATTTGGATAGCAATGTGAACTAATCAACAAAATTGTCCCTGAGACCTCTGGTGGAATGTCTTAAATTGTATTTATCAGTTCTGAAGGAAAATATCAAAACTACTTCAGCAGCCTTGATGCTTTTTAAGTCAAATCTTATCTCCCACTGCCTCCACCTAACAAAATCAACTCACTAACAGCCTCTATCAGACGCTGTCTTTGCATATTAATGCTCCGGGAGAAGAGAACCTATTTTTCAGCTGGAATAGTTGTCACTATTAAAATTTACTTGGTAGCAAGTGAGAAAACTGAACTGTCCTTTAACTGGACATGCGTTTGTTGACAGGATAATGTGTCTACTGGAAACCTACTGTGGACAGCTTGTGCTTTCCTCTGCTCACCATCCCTCCCATCTTTTCCTGGAAAGAGGGCCTCCTTCCTATGAGAAATATATGAAAATCTGTGGCAAACCTGGACAGCTTATTAAAAAGCAGAGACATCATTTTGCCAACAAAGTCCTGTATAGTCAAAGCTATGATTCTTCCAGTAGTCATGTGAGAGTTGAACCATAAAGAAGGCTGAGCACCAAAAAACTGATGCTTTCAAATTGTGGTGCTGGAGAAGATTCTAGAGCATCTCTCTTACTGCAAAGAGATCAAACCAGTCAATTTTAAAGGAAATCAACCCTGAATATTCATTGGGAGGGCTGATGCTGAAGCTCCAATACTTTGGCCTCCTCATGCAAAGAGCCTACTCATTGGAAAAGACCCTGATGCTAGGAAAGGCATCAGGCAAAAGGAGAAGGGGACGACAGAGGACAAGTTGGTTGGATGGCAACACCTACTCAATGGGCATGAGTTTGAGCAAACTCCGGGAGATGGTAAAGGACAGGGAAGCCTGGCGTGCTGCAGTCCATGGGGTTGCAAAGAGTTGGACGTGACTGAGTGACTGAACAACCACAACAATGATCTCCTCCTTTCTGTAGGAGTCCAAGATGGGTCACTCCTTGTTCTCCTTTCTGTGATCAACACGGAGATGGCATAGGTCCCAGGGAGACAATCCCATGATTCCTATGTGGGCTCCAGGAGAAAGATTATGTCCCTGTTCTAGACTCCCAAGGCTGAGATATTGGAAAACTACATCTTATTGGGGTGGTACATCACTGACCCCTGCCGCAGGGAGGAGAGAGTATGACAATGTACATTACCAGGGAATTATATCGACTGATGGAAGGACTAATGTTGAGAGACACAGAGAGAGAATTCTGACTGCATCTGAACTTGAGCCATTGGGATTCTGGACTCAGCACCAAACTTCTCACTGAAAGTGAGTGAACAAATTCCAGTTTTTGCTTAAGTGGCTTTGAAGTGTGCCAGGCACTTGTTACTGAAATAGTGTGGAACAATCATCTACTTTACAGTGGTGTTTATCTTTGTGAATATAGTATTTATGATCCTAATTATTTCTAAATCCTATTTAGTTCTAAAACATTATGGAAGTTTCTGGAAACCTTTAAAAGCAATCCACAGCAATGTTCCCCTACACTTTTGCTCCTGAAGGAAGCCCCACAGCTGAATGTGAGTCCTAGATCTTTCAAAACTCTACTTCTTTACTTTGATGACATTATTTCCTTTCTCCCTGGGCCCTAATTTTTATTTTTACAGCCTTAAGATTTTCCAGACAGTCCTTTCCTTTCCATGGGAGGTCTTCTCCACCTCCTTTGCTATTTTGTCTTTCTTCTTTCATTCTTAAAGGATGAAGTCACTCATTATCAAAAAGAAAACAATTGACAAAGCTCTGGAGAAAAGGGAACCCTCTTACACTGTTGGTGGGAATATAAATTGGTGCAGCTATCATGGAAAACAGTATGCAAGTTCCTCAAAAAACTAAATAGAGCTACTGTATCATCTAGCAAGTACTTTTATGGATATTTATACGAAGAAAACAAAAACACTAATTTAAGTAAGCAATAGTTTAAAAAATCAAAAAGAAATATGCATTCCTATGTGTATTGCAACATTATTCACAATAGCCAAGATATGGAAACAACCAATGTGTTCTTAGGGGGATGAATGGATACAGAAGATGTGATATATATATACACACCTACAAACAATGAAATAATACTCAGCCATAAAAAGAATGACATCTGGGCATTTGTAACAATGCAGATGGACCCTGAGAGTATTATACTAAGTGAAATAAGTCAGACACAGACAAATACCATGTGATTTCACTTAATATGTAGATTCTAAAAAGCAAAACAAACAACGAATAAAATGAAACAAATCCAAACTCATATATACAGAGAATAAATTGGTAGTTGCCAGAGGGGAGGGACAGTAGATGTGAGTGAAGGGGCTCAAGAGGTAGAAACTTCCAGTCATAAAATACAGAAGTCATGGAGATGTAACATACAGCAGGGTGACTATTGTCAGTAATATGGCGTTGCATCCTTTGAGACTTTGCATGGCCAAAAAAGATAACTTGGACTTTGTGGTGGTGATCATTTTTCAGTGTAAACAAATATCACATCTTTATGTTGTACACCTGAACCTAATATTATATGTCAGTTATATCTCAATAATAAAAAAAGAAACTTCTCCAAGTAGAAAAAAAAAAAAAGGATGGAGTCACTCAGATTGACCCTGCAGCTTCCTCCCCATGCTTTCTGTTTGGTGATTCACATGCAAGATTGAACCTTCAAGTGGGCTGAAATGATGACTCCCACACTCTCATCTCCAGACCTCACTTTGAACTCAAGGCACCCGTCTCCAGCTGCCTTCTTGACACCTCTTTTTCTCCTTGGGCCTCTAGGGTCAGCATGCTGTGGTTTCTCAGGCCCCAGACTTGACAGTTAACTTCCTTGGAATTTCTCTTTTGTCATTATCTTCTCCAGTTCAGAACCAAGGTCTGCTGGTTCCACCATTGAAATGAATCTCAGATCATAAACACATCTCTACCTCTGCTGCAGGCATCCCAGTCAAAGGCACTGTCATTTCCTGCCTGGTGACTGCAATCACATGTAACTGGAGGTGCTAGTTTAGCCACTTAGTCGTGTCCAACTCGCTTCGACCCTGTGGACTATAGCCCACCAGGCTCCTCTGTCCATGGGGTTTCCCAGGCGAGAATGCTGGAAAGTTTTGCCATTTCCTCCTTCAGGGGATCTTCCCAACCCAGCAGTCGAACCTGGGTCTCCTGAATTGGTAGGCAGATTCGTTACTGCTGAGCCATGTGGGAAGCCCATAGTTGTCCCTATTTTTACTCTGTTTCTACTCTTTCTCACTCCCAACCTTCTGGACCTCACTGTCCTGAATATATGAGATGAAATAATCTCTTTTCAATGTAAAGAATCATCTGACACCACTTCTGTCCAAGCCCTCTGGTGGCTTCCATTGCAATCTGACTGAAAGCTAAATGCTTGGCCATGGTCCAGGAACACTCTGTCTTCTGCCTTCTTGGCCACCCTCTGCCTCCTTCCTGGTCTCCTGCATGCCTCCAGGACCCCTTTATAGGCCAAAGTGTGAAAGTGTTAGTGGCTTAGTCATGTCCTGCTCTTTGCGATCTCATGGACTGTAGCCCACCAAGCTCCACTGTCCATGGAATTCTCCAGGCAAGAATACTGAAGTGGGTTACATCTCCTCCTCCAGGGAATCTTCCTGACCCCGGGATTGAACCCACATCTCCTGTATTGCAGAAAGATCCTTTACTGTCTGAGTCACCAGGGAAGCCCTTATTGGCCAAGCTTGTTAGCATCTCAGGCCTGTAGAGGAGATGTTCTCCTGGCCCAACAAACTCCACACCGACTTTATTTTTTTCAGTTCTCAGGTAAAGAATCCACTGCCAAGAGGGTTCCCACCCCCATTTCTAATTCAATCTAATGCTGTCTCCACCCCCACTTGTTATGCTTTCATTTGTCAATGTAAGAAATAACCTTCTTGATTTATTTCTGTATGAGCTCATTTTCTGTTCTCTCACAGAAGTATAAGGTCTGTCAACACAGAATCCATATCTGTCTTGTTCAGTGTTGTATCTCGGAACCCCTCCTGACACAAGGTTGGCTTTCACACGCGCAGGTGAATGAGCGCATGGATGGATGAGTGGAAGGAATGAAGTTGTGGACTTGGATGATCTCTAAAAACCGACACATCACACACACATGTGTGTACACACACACACTCACACGGAGCTGTCACTTCTTCATCAGAATGAGAAGTTGTGTCTTTAGTACCATTTTCCTGTCCCACTGCTGGTGTGATACATCTAGCTAGGGGCTTCTCAGCACCACAAAATCTGTTGACAGGTTGGAGGGGGCTTAAGGAAGGACACAGGATGAAGGGACCAAGGAGATTGATTTATGAGCCAAATTACACATACTAAATGCATCCAGCTTGCCTAGAGCACCGTGAAGCACGGGCAGGAGATACTGTGTGAGATTTGAAAAATGAACAGTTAGAGATTAATTATCCAGCTCTGTGCTTGGATTTGTCATTAGATGAGAGGTTGAACAGAACCTTGATTGTGGGCTGGGGAATCGTCCTCCCGGACCTGGCATGGTGGTCCCTGTATCACTGGACAGGAGATGCTCCCAGAGAAAACATGAGAATTAGGATTGTCATCAGTTTGTATGTTCCATTCCTTAACAATTGTCCGGCTCAAACTCAAATTTATGTGAAGCTCAAAGTCAGCATAAATGATCCCAAGTTCAGATTAAATAAAGTTTTTCAGGGGATGAAGTGTGAATATGTAGTTTCTCCATTTTCATATATATATATATAATTTTATATCTATGCAAATATGTGATACTATATATGGTTTGTATATGTGTATACAACCTCCTCCAACCACACACCATGTTAATAAAATTGCATCCTGCTTACCAATTAAAGATGAGTTTTGATTGAAGAGCTCTGAATAATTCTTCATCATGGCCTGATTCGTTGTGAAATTACCAGCTGTGATTTGTCTGGGTAAATATCACCTCCAGCTCCTGCGTCTTCACTTCCATCTTGATACAATCAGAACTTAATTATTTAAAATCTTGTACTTCTGTCATGGATGTCAAGTTAAAAATCTCAATGTTCCGGATCCACAAGGTAACATTTTGAAACTGTGGAATACTTTCTTCTTCCACCTCACGGTATGAACGTACATTCCATAATGAAAAGGAAATGCCATGCTCCCATAACAACATTATTTTTCTGCATATTTTATTTCCTTCTTGAGCCTGTTTGTTTTGACGGAAGGTGTTTCTATTAAGTCATGAATTTGACATGAATATTTGATATGAATATTGGAAAGGATCAAACCAAGTTACCTTCTGCATTGAAGTTCTATTAATACATGCCTGCTCTCTCTCCTACTGTAGAAAGCAATCTAGGTATTTTCCCAGAGTAATCGATAAAATGAAATCTCTAAAAATAAGAGAAATGAATTATGAAGATCTCTTTGTTCAGCTGCTATAGGCAGATGACTTTTCTTATATAAAGAGAACATTCCTGGAAACAGATTTCATTCATTTCAAACAACAAATGCAGTATTTTTTAAAAGGAAAAAAAGAAATAACATTATCCACCCAAGCCAACAACACTACAGCACTAGGTTATTCATAAGATAGTAAATCTAGTTATTCCACTGAGCATCATGAAATCTAATATAAAGTGTTATTGCTACTTAAGTTATAAAAGGGTGCATGGGCCATCATGCATGGGGATTGCCTGAAACTATGAGATGCATGACATCTGTTTTTTTTAAAAGAAGAAAAAAACACTTTCAATATATCTTAAGATTTCAAAAGAATAAAATGCAAAAATGGCTCATATTTCAAGGTGAAAGTCCTCTGTTGAATACAGATGCTCCCATTTTATTGCAGTGGAGGTTCTTGCTTTTTTTTTTTTTTTTTTCTTTCTTTTATTTTTGGTAAACTTTTTTCCATCACAAGCTAATGCATGGATATATTTATAGTTCAGTTTCATTTTACTAGGTTCATTTGTACTGTTCTGTGACAGATTTATATGATCATAGATCTTTGGTGTCACTGTTGTATTATTTATATTTCTATAAATTAAGGCCATTATTATCCAAGATGGCCCCTGACAATAGGATGAGGTAGTTGGAAAAAGCATTTAATATTTCCTCAGTCCTGATGAATTCTCTGTGGATTGAATCCTGACACAGACTAAGAAATCATTGTCTTTGCTGGAAAAAGGGAGGTCTTGAGTAATAATAATAATAAGTCACTAATGAAAGACAAAAATTTCAGGACTATTTGTAGACACCGGTGTTTAATCTTCCTAATGATAGCCCTGACGATAAATAGATGAGAGAGATAATACAGAGCTGATAACACCAACAGACCAGGCTTTTCTCCCTCCCACTGCAAGCGATTAGCCTCTAGCACAGATTCATGTCATGCATGTTAAATCTTTCTTTTATCTCTGTATTGGAGGATGACGTCTCCACCAAGCGGTTTTTAAGCAAGGGTTTTATGACAGATGGGGTAGCTGAGGAACTTTCTCTCCCTGGCACCAATAAAACAATCAAGCTTAATTGGTGACTTCAACATGAAACAGTTTATTTCTGGCTTTAGGATACAGTAAATTAATAATCAGGGATAGAAGATGGGCAGAGAAAAGATGATGGGGAAAGCGTTGCCTCCGACTGGTTTTAAACATCCCTTTATAGAACCAACCTGGTTGTAGAAGCTACTTTTCTATCTGTGAAACTGAGCTGTTCATGTCACAGAGCGTGGGGCTTAAATATGATAAGTTAAATTAATACAGGTGCAATTGAGATTGCTAAAATATGCAAATTTTTCAGTCGTCTGTCTAGCACATAGTAACCTAATGAGCATTTGTTATGTGAAAGTTAGGATATGGAACTTAGAGCGTGTTTGCTCTTGGTCATTAACACGATCATACCCTGAGAAAGGACTCTCTCTATATTATCTATTTTGTTTTTTTAATTTGCATTCCCCTACAGACTAGTCACAGTGAGCATCTTTTCATGTGCTTATTGACCACTTGTAGACCTTCTTTGCAGGAATGTTTATCCAAGTCCTCTGTCAATTTTCAAGCTGGGTTGTTTGTTTTTTATTTTTGTCCATTGCAGGAACTCTTAAAAAAATATATTCTGGCTACTAATCAATCTCTTCTTAGATATATTGTGGTTTGCCAAATATTTTTTTTCCCATTCTCCAGGTTTCCTTTTCACTCTTTTTTAAACAGTTGAAGTTTAATTAATTTACAATGCTGTATTAGTTTCTGGTATACAGCAAAGTGATTCAGTTACACACACATATATATATGTGTGTGTGTGTGTGTGTGTGTGTGTGTGTGTGTGTGTGTGTATTGTGTGTGTGTACTCTTTTTAAGATTCTTTTCCATTATGGTTTATTACAAGATATTGAATATATTTCCCTGCACTCTACAGTTGGACCCTGTTGTTTGTCTTTTATCTGTGTTTTTTTTTTCCCCCTATTCAGGTTAAGGTACTTGAGCAACAGTTAATTAACAGTTGACAACACTCTCTGGTTTAAAGGTTGAAAACATCTCCCCTCCATAAATAAGGAAAAAGTCCTAATTTTATGCATTTCATGTGTATTAAAGTACCACTAACCATTTAGTGAATTTCAAATGCCAGAGGCATGGATCAAATGGTCAAACTGCTCCGAGCTGACAAAGTAAAGATTGATGACACTGCAGGTGCTTGTGGCCGAGGGGTCAGGGAGGGGACAGGAAATGTGAGGGGGGCTGGTGGGATTAGACTTGACTGTGTCTCATCCTTGTTCTACCTTCCCAAGCTCTACGCCCCCTGGGGATGTTATTTAGGTTTTTCAAACCTCAGTCTCTGAATTAATGGAACACGAGCAGTTAGAGCTGCTTAGAGGGTTGATGGGGCACATGTGTGAGACCCCTTGTTCAGGGCCAGCCCTGCAGAGGGTCCTGCTCTCCAGGGATCACCGCCCCACCCCGTAACAGCGCACCTCAAGAAGGCTCTTAGAGTCCTGGAAGATCAGGAAGGAATTACTCACTCACTTTGAAGGTGAAGAGCCAAGAGGTAAGAGAGATGCCAGCCCCACCTGTGTCTCATCCTTACCGGGTCCCAGATGTGATCCCAGACTTTGTCATCTCAGGGGTGTCATTTTAGGGGTGCCCCCAGCTCAGAATGGAAACCCTGATGTAAGGGGAGGGGCAGTCCAAGTGACATCTGTCTCTAAAGGGGTTTAACTTCTCACTTGAGGATTAAGACAGGAAGTGGAATGTGTGTTGAAAGGTTCTTATCCCGGAGATCTGGACCCACCCAAGATGCTGGGGAAGCACTGTTTGAAGCAATAGAGGCAGGCGTGCAGAACCTCTCTGGAGGCAACTCATTCGTTCCTCAGCAACTTCTGTTCTCTCAACTGCAGGAAACTGCCTGCCCTCAGCTACCTCTGAACTATGAACATAGTGACTTCATTCAGATGAACCATGTTTGAAATATTGAAGTGTCTTGGGAAACAGTCCCTATAATTATTTTTCATCTTTAAGTATCAAGTTGACTTTTGCCTTATATTCTTCACCATTTAAGACTTCCCTCCCTGTTTGGTGGTGGGTCACGACCTGTTGAGGTTTAACCCTCTGGGGGATACGTTAGAATTTAAAGGCAGAGGTTAGTGGTGAAAGTGTAAAGAGGCTGGAAACTTGCATTTCAGAGTTAGCTTTAGAAAAGAGGATAAATCCAAACTTAAAGGGTAAGTCATGTATTTTATTTCAGTAATACTTGGACTGCAAGGAGATCCAAACAGTCCATCCTAAAGAAAATCAGTCCTGGATATTCATTGGAAGGACTGATGCTGAAGCTGAAACTCCAATACTTTGGGCACGAGCTGACTCATTTGAAAGACCCTGATGCTGGGAAAGATTGAAGGCAGGAGGAGAAGGGGACGACAGAGGACGAGATGGTTGGATGGCATCACTGACTCAATGGACATGAGTTTGAGTAAACTCTGGGAGCTGGTGATGGACAGGGAGTCCTGGCTTGCTGCAGTCCATGGGGTTGCAAAGAGTCGGACACGACTGAGTGACTGAACTGAACTGAATCCTGTTCTGCTATAGAGGCTGACCACTGTACAGTGTTTCTGCCTAAGACTTTACCCGTAAAAGCTGATGTGGAATTTGCATTGTAATTCTATTCAGGGCCTCGTGGACCTTTTCGGGTTAACCGGAAATGCAAAGACATCAAGTTACTGAAGGCTTGAGGGCAAACCATCTGGCTTGCACCTATCTTGATTGAAAGTATGATCTTCCAGAAAAAATGTGCAAGAGATTCTGTATAGGATACAGGGAAGATAACCTGAGATCCAGCATGGGGTACCAGAAGGATATGGTGAAACCAAATCTGACTGCCCTTCCCCGCCCCCACCCCCACTGTTCAACCTCGATTCTCTATTTTTGCCAGCATCCAATCTCCTCCTGACCAGGCATCCTGAGCTTTCAGAGGTAGGCTTTGGACCTCCTCCTGGGCACCTGAGGAGCCTCTCACCCTTGTCCTGCTCTCGCCCCCACTGCTGTCTCCATCTGATTTGGATTGCTGGTCCTGCAGCTCCTTCTCCGACCACTGTAACTGTCAGCACCTCATTTTTCCAGGATTTGAAATTCAGCCTGACCAACCAGGCTCTGGCTTGCTTTACCCTCTAGATGGACGGATATCCTTTGAAGCCACAGTACTCATCTCTTGATTCTCGACAGGGACCTTGCTAGCCCCAAGAGGATGAGCAGAAGGTGGAAAGTATACAGGGAGGTGAAATAGGAAGTGATGTAACATCTCCCTTTACAGCAACATCCTTCAGTCAGGTGAATGCCATCACCTCTTTGAAGATGTTGGCTCTTGGATAACACCTTTCACAAGCTAAGCTTATGTGAACTCTTCAGCTATGCTCCACTCTGAGGTTGGGGTCCATTTCCTTCAAGGATGTTATTCAGGAAGATGGAAAGCAAAATCAACTTAAGACTGAGCCTTAAATTCTCATCTCTGTTTTAATAAGCTCTTTCACAAGGCTTAGCTCTATTGGGCTGGCCAAACAATCCAAAAAAAAATGAACAAACTTTTTGGCCACCCCAGTACTATTTTTGCAGGGAGGGGGCTAGATTGGGGCTTAGAGATTGAGGGGGAAAAAACCTGAAAAAATTTTGAATTTCAATCAACGCATGTGGAAACATCTATTATACATTTTTGCACATTTTGCCACTTCATTTTTGCATTATGTCTTTTTATTTAACCATCAGTTTTCCTAACAGTGAAGAGTTAAATAAGATATAAGAACTTCTCCCATAGGAGAAAAGTACTGCCTAGGATCCTGAGATGTTAAGTGTGAGAACAGCCTTAGAACAGCTGTGCCAAGAGCCAAGCTCCAGGGTGGACCCCTCACCAGAGGTTCGTGGAAAGCAGTGATGCTCTGATGTTATGCGTTGTGTGAGTGAGACCCCCCCTGCAACCCCCACCCACATCAGGTGTCAAGTCCACAATTTTCACTGGCATTTCAGAGCAACCTATAACCCACAAAGTTAAAAAGTACACTGATCTAAAACTGTGTCCTTGCAGACAAGGTCTCTGGGGACACAGAAGCTCTAAAGTGGAGTTGGGACTGGGGTCTCTGGCTGAGCTTGTCAATATGCGATCGACCCAGGGACCTGTGCTCCACTGGCAAAACCACAACATTGGGAGGCAGAACAATTTGTGCATAGTCTCTCCATTTTAGGTGCACAATGTTGGGCAGATTCACTCAAAAGCCTTAGCCCAAGTCTCTTTACTTTGTAAATGAAGGTATAATGATAACATCCCTTTTAAAGAGCCATCCTGAAAATCAAAAAGATACTGTCTGTGAAAACCAACATGGAACTTCAAACTCTCGAGGAAAGAATCACCTTATGGATCATCTTGGTTTTCAAATCCCATTTAGATTTGAGAAAACTGGGGTCAGAGGCTATGTCACTAGGCCCTGTGCCCTCTACCTCTAGAAGCCCTGGTCCTGGCAGGCAACACCCAGCCTCCCCTGCTTATTGGATTCGCCTTTGTTTCCCTGGGAACTTCTGCTCACTTCATTAGAGATCGGAGGACAGATGCTGGCACCCGAGCACCTTTAACATGTGTTTTTTGTCCTTATCTTATTGACTCAACCTGCAGATATATCCACCAGAAATGTCCAGTGGCTCCTTTGTCTAAAGAAGATTTATATTGATCTTAATCTAATTAGCTGATTTGAACTATGGCTTGTGTCAGGATTCCTGTCTTGATCTAATTAGCTACTATAGTTGAAGCAGCATGGATTTGAAATCATCATTGCTGGTGTGCAGAGGCCTTTCCTGTAGGGGTCCACGAGCTGGATGGAGACATGTCTTAATGCTGAATCGGCTCCAAATCCTTCTAGAAATGCCATTGGACTTGAAGCTGGGAATATCCATGACCTCAAACCCTGGCTCCTGACTTTCTGGCTGTGTGTCCTTACGGGCAGTCGGTTAATCTCTTTAAATCTCATTTTCCTTATCTGCCAAAGAGGTATGGTTCTGAGGACATGGTTGGGAGAGCCAGCCAGCTCTGCAGACAGAACCCTGGCTTATACCTGGTGGGTGGTAGCTTGAACCTTCTTCTCCTTCCTTTTTGCACTTGCATATTCTCTTTCAAATTTCTTTCAAGGAAACAGGTTCCCCATCCCCCATTCCCCTTCCTCCTTTCAGTTCCCCGAAGTGCATTCCCCAGATGTGCTCAGGGAATGCCAGCAGGTCGGGACCCACAGTCACAGTTATGCGGGGGGGTTGAGGTGGGTGATGTTCAAAGTCTGAGCAGAGTGAAAGGAAAGCCAGAGTCTAAAGCCTTGACTCTGAACAAACAGTGGAGAACATGAGGGCAGATACGAGTGAGCTGGTGAATCTGTTAGTGTGAACAAGACCCGCCGGGGCTGACACGAGGCAGGTGGGCGTTCCTGGATCACCCACCCCCAACACCTTCCCCACGGGCATAATAATTCTCCCTGGAGAGAACTTTAGTGACTTTTAACTTTGCTGGTCAGACAACTATTCCTTGTCCATTGTTAAACACACTGAGCATTTCACTTGAATTCATTTTTTCTCCTGCTCTACTGTTCTGCCCTGGACTCTAGAGCCTTACAGTTAACGAATGGTTGGTGACGCCCTTTGAAGTTCAGATTAGCCTTCCAGCAGGTTGTCTCTCTAGAGATAGAGAACTCTTTCTCTTTTTCTTATTTACTTCCTTTTTTTATTTTTTCTCTACTGCTTTATCATTAGCTCTTGAAAACAGCAGGTTGGCATTGATTTTCTAGCTGCTTGTATCTTAAGACTGTTATGGAGACCTCCCTGGTGGCCCAGTGGTAAAGAATCTGCCTTGCAATGCAAGGGACACAGGTTCAAGCCCTGGTCAAGGAACTAAGATCCCACAGGCCAGGGATCAACTAAGCCTGTGTTCCGCAACTACCAAGCCTAAGTGCTGCAACTACTGAAGCCTGAGGGTTCTGGAGTCCACACCACAACTAGAGAGACTGCAACTTCTGAGCCCACATGCCAGAACTAGAGAATGGGTGCCCCGCATTGAAAAGATCCTGCAATAAGACCCTACACAGCCAAGTAAGTTGATAAGACTGTTATGAGAGTCCAGCAGGGGAATACATGTAGAGGTACCCAGTATAGCTAAGACATGCTGGGCCAGCAGTGGACACTGCTGTGGGGGTACATTTATTTCCAAGACTGAACTTGGCATCTCCATTAAACATTTACAGGACATTCCCCAATCTGTTGTACATGGGCCTCTTAAAAGTGTATACTGAATCCAGAGTTGCTATCTACTGCGTTTGGCATTCAAAATACGTGTTTGTTCTTGATGAATCCTCTCTTCAGTCACCTGGATTAGTGATGCTTATCCTGAACAATTTCTAAGCTAAAGATCATAGGTATTCTTTCACTCAGTCTTCCATTCTGTTCCTGGTCTAGCTCTATGCACAGCTTGGCCTTCAATACAGTGCTTTTTGATTATGGGGGAAAAATTCATTTTTCTCAGTTCTAATCCTGCTCAGATAATAAATGACACCAAACCACAGGCACCAGCAAATCTCTGATTAATGGAATTACACATTGCTTTCCATCCCAGCATTTGGAGACCAGTGACAATATGCATAATGACATGCCACACGCTTCAAATATTATCGGGATGTCCTGGAAAGATTATTTATTGCCTATGGGAGAAATCCATCAATGGGAAGGGCCAGCATCCTGTCCAGGAGCCAGCTCCTGCACTCCCTGGGGAAATGGTCCTGTGTGGGGGAAGTCAAAACGCATATTTTCTCTTTGCTGGCTGGCTTCTCATCTGTGTACCCCATCTTTTATTTATTTTAGTAGCCGCAAAGTGATACAGACTCCATGAGACTTCCTGGCTTTTGTCATGTTAATGAACTGGTTAAGGGTTTTCCCTAACTATGCTGAATGAGAGGGAAATGGAGAGAAATGCACAATATTGGTGAGGCAAAGAGAGTAGGGCGGGGAGTCAGAGGAGCTGCAGGCTACCGCTGGCTTCGGCACACGCGACTTTGGTGGCCTTAAATGAGGCTGTGCCACAATGTCCCCGCTGTGAGACGGGGAACAACCTCTCTACTGTGCTTCCTCATTGGCTTTTAGATTCCAAGACATCTCACACCCAAAGTTCCAGCAGCCAGGCCAGGGACAAGGTTAGTGGGTACTTAGGAAGTACAGACTCAGGAGGAGATCCCTGTAGACCTAGGATGGGCCAAGGGGAAACCTGGAACGCTAGTTTCCAGAGGGGAGAGGCTAGTCCTCAGGGCAGCTTTGAGCAATATGTGAAGAAGTGTTTGGAGCCCTGTCTCACTGCAGGCGCCAGGTGAGGGGTTCAGAAATGGAGAGGAGACACCAGGTCCCACAGGACCCACACCAGGAGCTCACACTGCAGCCCTGGAAGCATCTCTATTGATGGCAATAAATCAATCGAGCTGACACCTGCTGTGTGTTACGGACTGTGGTTTTATGCCACTGGTGTTAGTCTTTCAGTCGCGTCCAACTCTTTGTAACCCCATGGACTTAGCCTGCTAAGTCCTCTGGCTATAGCCCGCCTGGCTCCTCTGTCCTTCGGATTCTCCACGCAAGAAAACAGGAGTGGGTTGCCATGCCCTTCTCCAGGGGATCTTCCTGACACAGGGATCAAAACTTCGTGTCTTGCAGTTCCTGGATTGCAAGTGGATTCTTTACCACTGAGCCACCAGGGAAGCCCCTTTCTGCCTCTTGTTTCTCGTAAATCCAGTCCAACCCCCCCTTTTGTTTGAGTTTGTAGAGTTCTTCAAACTTTCAGGCAATCCAAATTTAGTGACCATTCTTTCTTACTATCTAGCACTAATCTGTTCTTTTAAAGTACCACAGTTTTGTCATTTCAACAGGTTTGGGATGGGAAAGAGTTTGGCCATAGGTATTTCCCTCCCATCTTGATCCAGTCTCCTAGGGAATCTGTGGTCCTTGGGTTCTAAGGTGTTAACATGTCTGTGACCTCCTAGAGATGATCTGCTTTTGATTTTTGTTCTACATTTTCCTAGCTCTGAAGATTTTGGAAGTCAATTGTGAAAAATGTTTAACATTTTAAAAAATGTCAACTTATGTCTTTGGGCTTCCCTGATAGCTCAGGTGGTAAGGAATCTGCCTGCAATGCAGGAGACCCCAGTTCGATTTCTGAGTCAGGAAGATCGCTACCCACTCCAGGATTCTTGGGCTTCTCTTGTGGCTCAGCTGGTAGAGAATCCTCCTGCAATTCAGGAAACCTGGGTTTGATCCCTGGATTGGGGAGATCCTCTGGAGAAGGAAAAGGTTACCCATTCCAATATTCTAGCCTGGAGAATCCCATGAACTGTGCACAGTCCATGGAATCGCAGAGTCAGGCACGACTGAGTGACTTTGTCTTTCATTTTTTATATGTCTTTGACTGTGTAGTTATCAATTGATTATATGCCATAACTTCTACTACAGTAAACATTTTTTTAAAAATCTTGGTGTAAAGATGGGAATGGCTAATGAAACTGGCATTAACATTTACCCTAATAATGATCTTGACCAATAGCAGTTGTTGTATTTCCTGAAAATCAATCTAATTACTAGCATCCTACACCCACAGAAAGAAATGAGGCGGCTTTATCAGGGCAGGAGTTTTCATAAGAGATAAATCAGGGTCTTGTCCAACGAGTTGGCTCTTTGCATCAGATGGCCAAAGCATTGTAACTTCAGCTTCAGCTTTAGCATCAGTCCTTCCAATGAACACTCAGGGTTGATTTCCTGTAGGATTGACTGGTTTGATCTCCTCTCTGTCCAAGGGACTCTCAAGAGTCTTACTCAGCATCACAGTTTGAAATATATTTTCTAAGTATTCTGGACAGTTACAGTGACTTATATAATCAGATCCAGAACTCTTAGATTTATATTTAACTATTCTCAACGTTCATAGAAATTCTTATTGTTTTACTTTTCCATCCTTGAGCCCTTACTTTGTATATTTATCTTGCAATTAAAACATGTCTTTACATTTCTCCAAAGAAGACATACAGATGGCTAACAAACACATGAAAAGATGCTCAACATCACTCATTATTAGAGAAATGCAAATCAAAACCACAATGAGGTACCATTACACACCAGTCAGAATGGCTGCTATCCAAAAGTCTACAAGCAATAAATGCTGGAGAGGGTGTGGAGAAAAGGGAACCCTCTTACACTGTTGGTGGGAATGCAAACTAGTACAGCCACTATGGAGAACAGTGTGGAGATTCCTTAAAAAACTGGGAATAGATCTGCCATATGACCCAGCAATCCCACTGCTGGGCATACACACCGAGGAAACCAGAATTGAAACAGACGCGTGTACCCCAATGTTCATCGCAGCACTGTTTACAATAGCCAGGACATGGAAGCAACCTAGATGTCCATCAGCAGACGAATGGATAAGGAAGCTGTAATACACATACACAATGGAATATTACTCAGCCATTAAAAAGAATACATTTGAATCAGTTCTATTGAGATGGATGAAACTGGAGCCCCTTATACAGAGTGAAGTAAGCCAGAAAGAAAAACACCAATACAGTATACTAATGCATATATATGGAATTTGAAAGATAGTAACGATAACCCTATATGCGAGACAGAATAAGAGACACAGATGCATGGAACAGTCTTGCGGACTCTGAGGGAGAAGGTGAGGGTGGGACGTTCTGGGAGAATAGCATTGAAACATGTATATTATCATATGTGAAACAGAACACCATTCCATGTTCGATGCATGAGACAAATGCTCAGGGCTGGGGCAATGGGATGACCCAGAGGGATGGGATGGGGAGGGAGGTGGGAGGGGAGTTCAGGATGGGGAACACATGTAAACCCATGGCTGATTCATGTCAATGTATGGCAAAAACCACTACAATATTGTAAAGTAATTAGCCCCCAACTAAAATAAATAAATTTATTAAACAAACAAACAAACATGTCCTTAATTTTAAAGAACAGTATAGTGTTATTTATTCAAGCTCTGGAAGAATGTAGCAAGTTTTCCTATTGTCTGAGTATGTGATTTTCATTGTTTATAATTAACCTGGATCTCAAAAGATGAGAAGCTTGAACAGATAGGCCATGGAGGCAGAGGGAAGAATGTCTACAGAGGAAAAGGGGAGGAAATGAAGTGTGGTCTTGTGGGTCATGACAGGAGGCTGGTGTGAGCAGATCATTTCAGGGAACTCAGAAAGAGAGGTGGTTGTAGGAGGTCAGAGTCGCTCATGGTGTATTTTATACAGGGTGAAAGGATTTGACTTCAGCCTCTACATTTATTTTCCTTTCATTTCTGTTTTTTTTGGTAGTTTTATTAGTATATATTATATGTATATAGTAATAAAAGTCTAATTTATAAATAGATATAAATGCGCATATTGTATATGTACGTGTGTGTGTGTGTGTGTGTGTGTGTGGTCAGTCTGACTTTTTGCCACCCTATGGACTGTAGCCCACAAGGCTCCATGGTCCTTGGGATTCTCCTGGCAAAAATAATGGAGTGGGTTGCCATTTCCTTCTCCAAGGGATCTTCCTGACTCAGGAATTGAACCCACGTCTCCTGCATCTCCTGCATTGGCAGGGCGGTTCTTTACCACTAAGCCACCAGGGAAGCCGTGTGTCTGCTCAAAAAATATTTTTCACAGCAGTGACATCAAATTTTAAAAACATTGCTTTAAATGTTGGGACTCGGGAGCAGGGGTGACATGATGAACCAGATCAGGGAACACACACTCCAGCAGGTCTTGGAGGATGCAGGATGGAACAGTCAGGGAGCAAGACCACAGGCAGGAGACGTCCTGGAAGGCCTTCGGAGGAGAGTCACAGGTTCGAGTGGTTTCTCTGGCAGGAGATGACTTACAGCTGTGTCAGCCCTGTCGCAGCATTCAAAGACAGTGAAGTCCTTAACCATTAAAAATAAACCTGGGGCAGCCTTAAGGGGCCACGTGGCCCCTTCAGAAACCTGTTCCTCCCAGTGGCTGTCACACAAGCCAGAATGCCTCTTCCTTCCGCTCTGCAGGGTGACTTTGTGAAGGTCACCCTCAAAGGAGTTTCCAGAAGCCTGATCCTGAGCGCAGTAATGAAAGTGAGTGTGGCCATGAATTATGTGGAGTTTGAGGGAAGCCATATAAAAGGCCACAAATCAGTTTGGATCGCTAAGGGTGATTTGCTCTGCTCCGGCCGCCCCGCCCCTCTTTGGCAAGGCCCTCTGGGAGGCATGCTTCAAGCTGTTCTGCTGAATAAGTTCTTTCCACTGAACCTGCTTATCTGCAATGACTTCTGCCCAGCACCTGCCGAAGTCTCCTTGCAAGGAGCTCACCCAGCCGCAGCTGGAATGTGGCTGCGTCTGGACTGCCTATCACCCTTCTGCCGGTTACTGCTTTGGGATGACAACAACACAGACTCTCCTTAGAGCCGAGCGTCGTCCCCCTGTGCAGCTGGTGGAGGAATTTGCTGTTGTTCAGCTGCTAAGTTGTGTCTGACTCTTTGCGACTCCATGGACTGCAGCATGCCAGGCTCCTCTGTCCTTCATCTCCTGGAGTTTGTTCAAAATTCATGTGCATGGAGTCAGTGATGTTATCTAACCATCTCATTCTCAGCTGCCCCCTTCTCCTCCTGCCTTCAATCTTTCCCAGCATCAGAGTCTTTTCCAATGAGCCGGCTCTTCGCATCAGGTGGTCAAAGTATTGGGGCTTCAGCTTCAGCATCACTTCTTCCAGTGAATATTCAGAACTGATTTCCTTTAGGATGGACTGGTTTGATCTCCTTACAATCCAAGGGACTCTCAAGAGTCTTCTCCAGCACCACAATTGGAAACCATCAATTCTTTGGTGGCATAGACATGTCTAAATAAAGAATTTGAAAAGATGGAAGCAACTGTATTGCTTTGCTATGACTGTCATAACAAAAAAGCCTTGATGGCTTAAGCGATAAAAAAATGTATTTCTTCACAGTTCTGGAAAACAGAAGTCCAAATAAAAATAGATGACTAATGAGAAACTTACTGTAAAGCACAAGGAACCCTACTTAAGTGCACTCTGGTGACCTGGATGGGAAGAAAATCCAAAAGGGAGGGGGGGTTATATATATATACACATATATATGCATGACTGAAAGTGAAAACGGCTCAGTTGTGTCTGACTCTCTGCAACCCTGCAGACTATACAGTCTATGGAATTCTTCAGGACAGAATACTGGAGTGGGTAGCCTTTCCCTTCTCCAGGGCATCTTCCTGACCCAGGGATCAAACCCAGGTCTCCAGCATTGCAGGCAGATTCTTTACCAACTGAGCTATGACTGATTCACTTTGCTGTTCAGTAGAAACTCACACAACATTGTAAAGCAACTATACTCCAATAAGAATTAATTAAAAATTTTTTTGAAATAAAAACAAGGTGTTGAAAGAGTGTTTTCCTGGGGCCTCTCTCCTGGGCTTGCAGACAGTGCCTTCTTGCTGTGACCTCGCAGTCTTCCTGCTGTGTGTCTGTTTGTCCTGATCTCTTCTCCTTGTCGGAGCATCAGTCAGATAAGATTACAACCCACCCTAGTGATTTCATTTTAATTAATTACCTTTTTAAAGACCGAATAAAGTCACACTGGAGTTTAGGACTTCAACATATCAAGATATGAGGACAAAATCCAGCCCCAAAAGGTAGCTCTTTAAAACTTAAAGATAGTCACAGCTCCTACCACTCCTTCATGTTCCCAGAGTCCCAAACCGCTATTATTCATAAGTAAGTGAGGCTGCACCTGGCTTCCTGGGCTATCTCTATGTTCTTTCTACTCCATGAGGCCACATCATCCTTTCAAACCCAGATCAGATAGAACACCTTCCTGGAAGCTTTCCCTGGCATCCCAGAGAAAATGAGAGCTTTTTTTCTGTAGCATATCAGTGGTAAAGAATCCACCTGCCAATACAGAAGATGCAAGAGACACATAGGAAATGACAACCCACTCCAGTATCCTTTCCTGGGAAATCCCATGGATAGAGGAGCCTGGTGGGTTACAATCCATGGAGTTGCAAAGAGTAAGATATGACTGAGCACATCCCATATCTTGGCGATCTCTTGGATGATGTGTCAATTTGCCGATGACAGAATTGTCCTGAAGAGTGGGCCAGGGAGTCTTGACCTTGCAGGGAGGCCCATCTATACCAGCTTTGCAATAGAGTTTAGTGAGTAAATTAATACAACCAAAGAATATCTGACCCTGGGCCTGCCATTTATTGGCCCCATGAATTTGGAAATCTTCAGAGCATTCCTGAAATCCACTCTCTTCATTCATAGAATAAAAACAACAGCAACACTTTCTGTTATTTTGAATATTAAATGAATTATTCTTTTAAAGAATACTTTCTAAATTATGGACTTCCCTAGTGGCTCAGATGGTAAAGAATCTGCCTGCAATGTAAGAGACCCGAGTATGATCCCTGGGTCAGGAAGATACCCTGGAAAAGGGAATGGCTACCCACTCCAGTATTCTGGCCTGGAAAATTCCATGGACGGAGGAGCCTGGTGGGCTACAGTCCATGGGGTCGCAAAGAGTCAGACATGACGGAGCGGCTTCCCTTCACTATAGTTGGACACGACTGAGCAACTAACCCTTTCACTTTCTAAATTACGTTTGTAATCACGCAATAACATTTTCCGTGTTTTTCTTTCTCAGCCGGGGTTTGTGATTATAAAGAGGCTGATAGAACCTAATGATTTTCATTTTAAATGAATTTCCAGGCAGTATACGTATCACTATGTCAATACTGCTGAAGGTCATCTTACGTCCTTGGATGTTAATAATCTATTCCTCAAGAAGAGGCATTGTCTTCCATAAAGTGGTAAGTGGTGCTTGAAAGCAGAAAGATCAAGAAACTGTCAGGACCAGGCAGTAATCACGGCGTCTCTGCCCTCATGTCAGTAGTTGGATCCTGAAGTCTGCAGATCTTATAAACGCCAGGAGTTGTGTGCCTGAACCTAAAAACCTGCACTCTTTCAGAACAACAGATGAAGGGAAAGAAGCAAAACTGTCACAGAAGGTTCTGGAAAAGGCCAGAGTAGCATCTAAGGGCACACCATTATTTTGCTTCCACACTCTGGGCTGATAAGGTAAATAATGTAGAACCTCTAACCTCTTCTGAATGGTCTCATGATTACAGGACCTCTGTATCTGTATCAAGTCACAATTCAAACAGTTTGGGACATTTGTGTGCCTTACTATAGTGCAAGTAATCATGTCACAAAGAAAAATCTGAAATATGTATCTGAGCTAAATTCAGTGGATGAGTTCTCAAGTGTGAGAGGTATGTTTTACTTGCTGAATGCTGAACACATCGCCTCGAACTAGATAATGAAAGGGTTTTATTTAGAAAAGTGCAGAGTTGATATCACACATTTATCAAGGGAAATATGCTTGAAGATACCCCTCTGTTTACCTCAAGCTATTAATATTAGATCAAAAAAGAGTCATTATTAAAAGCTCTCAGATACATAGAATTTTCCAATGTGAAATTTCTTGATATAAAAATATATCTGTTAGATTTCTAATTACCACCTCAGAGCACTATTCGAGCAATCTGAAAAGACAGTCTCTGCCCCACAGAGATGCCAGCAATTGAGTCTTTGGATGTTGGAAGAGGAAGAGAACTCCAGGATGAATAATGAAGCGTGGAAAATACTCTGGAGCCCAAGAGCTAGGGCGTGTGATCTCTGTGCATCTCAGCTCTATATTGCCATGACAACCTTCCTTTTTATGCATCACCTTGAAGTAACCAGGATTCAAACTTAATGGGATTTATAGGTTGAAACCATCACCTCATATTAACCCAGAAATAAACAGCTAGGTGGTGTGGAAAGAGCTTGGCTCTTCAGTATTGAATGCCAGGGTGTCTAAGGCCCTCAGCACCATCTGGGTGCAGCAGGCACTGCCCTCTTGATGCCCGCATTTCAAGCATAAGCGTGTTTCTCAATAAACTGTCAGTGTTCACCTCCCTGAACTGCTGGCATGGCGTGTGCACGTCTCGGCATGTACCCAGCTGTGGTTACCATTTACTGAATACGTCCAAGCACTTCAAAGAAGTTCTCTCTGCCCCTCACAGCAGCCCTGCAGGAACTTAACAGCTGAGGAAATTGAGACCCAGAATGTCAGCCACTTACCCAAGGCCACCAGGGCTCAAAGTCAGCTTCCCAGAGGACGTAGCATTGCCTTGTCCCCGTGGTAAGATGTCCACGTCTGGGGACGTGTGGAGACAATTGAGGCCAGCTGGCTCTCCAGGACCTCTGGGATGTGTCCATGTCCAGGGAGACACCCGAGTTTGGCCATGGCCGCCGAAATCCCTGCTTTCATTGGGCCTCCTTCCCCTGATTTTCTGAAAACTACCAAGGTTTTGTTTTGATTCGGGCCACACCACATGGTTTCCAGGATCTTAGCTTGCCCAAGAAAGAATGTAAAGAAAGTTAAGTCACTCAGTGGTGTCTGACTCTTTGCGACCCCAGGGACTGTAGCCCACCAGGCTCCTCCATCCACGGGATTTTCCGGGCAAGAGTACTGGAGTGGGTTGCCATTTAGCTTCCCAACCAGGGATCAAATCCCAGGCCCAAGGCAGTGAAAGCGCTGAGTGTCCTAACCATCGGACCAAGAGGGGATTCCCCTACTAGTGCTTTGAATCCCTTAGTTTCACCTCTCGAGGGTCACTCTCCGTTCAGCGCATGAGTGTCTTGATTCACTCCTGCTCACTTACCCCTGACACCCTCCCGCACCTGTGTCTCAGACCTGCCACCTTCTCCAGGGGCCTCGGGGATGCCTGGTGGGAAGGAAAGCTGACCTTTCCCACGACCTCGTGTCAAGTGTGGACACAGACCTGTCTTCTCATTCTGCTCCACAATGTGGAGGAGCCACAGTGGTTAACACAGCTGTCTTTAGGAGCTGGCTTTAAAAATGAAAACAAACCTAAATCGGGTAACCATGCCCTTTCCTCGGGGGTCCCCATGGTGGACATCCCCCTTTGCCATTGGCCAATCGCTTGGATTGCTCGCTCAGAACAGAGCTCCCACTCCTGGCTTTGCTCTTCCCTACACTTTCTCTTAGATCTACCAGAAGAAGAAAGGAAAATCATTAAGACCAAAATAGAATCTCCCCAGTGATGTGTCTCCCCGCTCCTACCTCCCAGGAAGCAGTGATATGTGAAAAATTGTTCAAGGTCCTCTCTCTCCTTTTTCTTCCATTTCCTTCTACCCTTGGCTCAGCTACTTAAGATCTTTATATAACCAAAGGCCATTAAAGTATTTTCTCAAATGAAAGAGCAGTCCTCCCACTAAAATAAATTATGTTGTCACTTCTTAAATACAGACAGTGAGGTTTAAAAAATAGCTGGTTTCAACATAATGTTCCTATAGTTCTGTAACAAATGTATCTGCCTCTGAAAGTTATATTAACATTTTGCAGCATGAACTCAAGGAAAATCACCATGAGTTTTAGGGGAGGTTTTGAAAATGAAACATCTGTCTTCACAATATTTAAGAAATGCCATGTAGTCCTAGTTTGGCTATTACTTCTATACCATAAGTAGGACTTCCCTGGTGGCTCAAACAGTGAAAGCGTCTGCCTACAATGTGGGAGAGCTGGGTTTGATCCCTGGGTCGGGAAGATCCCCCTGGAGGAGGAAATGGCAACCCACTCCAGTACTCTTGCTTGGAAAATCCCATGGATGGATGGAGGAGCCTGGTAAGCTACAGTCTATGGAGTCGCAAAGAATCGGACACAACTGAGCGACTTCACATAGGTGGTCTATGGAAGCTGGGGTTATGCTCCCAGTTTACACATGAGACATCTGAGGCCCAACAATGTTATATCCTTCCCAATGCCTAATTATATGGTCAATCCAGGTTCTAGAACCAGGTGCTTCTGATTTCTAGTTCACTGGACTATCCATTGTTTGAAGTTGGTAGCCTGGAACAAACAATTGCCATGGAAATCTAGACATCAGCAAAGTTGGAAGTATATGGTCATTTTGAGGGTCTTCTCTTTCTCCAAGGATTAGTGGGTAGATGGCTTCTTATTGAACCAAAGCAGTGATGCTAGGTGTTGGGTGGTAACTGAATCAGTACCTTAGAGCTCTTCAAAGCCCACCTTTAACATTCATTGTGATGCAAGAGCAGCTAGGATGTGTCTGGTTCCTGGTAGTGGACCAGGTGCCCAGGTTGTGTTGGAGCAGCTCCAAAAGGGAACAGCAGGGGGTAGGGGGGAAGAACAGGTGAGCTGGGCTTCACTCTAGGAAGCTTGGTGAGTGTGGAACCATTGGGGGACCATGGAATTGTGACTGAGAAAAGTTCCTGACCAGCATGCTTCAAGAATGAGATGAACTCAGAATTTCTTAGGTAATGTGGTAAACTCGACTTTGTTGTACAGATATGGGAGTAGAGAAGACAAAGCCCGTGCCCGTCTGGGACACGCTCTTGAGGGAGATGCAGCATCCACACTGTGATGGTTGTCTGCAGTTACCATGGAGATGACACTTTCCTAGGGCCCTAATTCTGATGGTTATGACAGCAATCCACTTCACAGGGCTCCTGTTTAAAGCTTCTCCAGGGGAGTCTTTCGGTTTCTGCCCTGGTTATGAAGTGGTCATTTTTTTGGCATGGTTCTTATTCAAAATCCCTAAGAGTGGATTCAACTAATTCTCTGAGTCGCTGTCAGCGTTGTTGGACTGTAGGCTGTTGGCTGGGCTATGGATTCATGCTGTCAGTGTTGTTGGACTGTAGGCTGTTGGCTGGGCTATGGATTTATGCTGTCAGTGTTGTTGGACTGTAGGCTGTTGGCTGGTCTCTGGACGCGTCGCCTCTGAATCAGACCCCTTGCTTCTTCTCATAGCTGCAGCTCTGCTAGCAGCATCACATCATGGAGAGAGAACCCTGTGTCCAGAGCCCCATTGAAGGGGGCTGTGCCTACGATCCATCTGGGGAGGCTTCTTGGAAGAATGTAACAGGAAAGTGTCCAGCTTACCTGGCCAGGCTCGTACGATTGGTCAGGTGAGCTCCGAGGTAGGAAAATGAACACCTGGGCATTTGTTGGGCAGGTTCAGACCAGAACAGACAGAAACTCAAGGGATGTGTGAGGAGTCACTCAGAGCCAAGCTTCATCACTCTGTAGAGGGTGGGACTTCACCATCCCAGGATGCCCTAACCCCCAACCACACCAGGCCCTGAACCCCAGGGGTTTGTACCACTCAGTGCATCATATATCATTCTTTCCCTTTTTAGTAAAGGGAAAATGATACTTTTTAGTATCATTCTTTCCCTTTTAGTATCATTCTTTTCCCCTTTTGTGTGGATGAACAGAAGCCAGACATGAACCTGCCTCGATCACAATTTATGAGAGAAATGAGCTTTTCTGGGTGTGTCCTACCCTGCTGGCATCTCTGAGCACTGCCAGCTGGCTTCATCATGGTGCCTGGTCCAGGGTCTAGAATGACAAGTGTGGGGGCAAGTGTGGGGAGAGGGGCCTGCTGCCGATTTGTGTGCACGTGAAACCCATTATCTTTGAACAAGTTCTCATGGAGCTGGGTGCCTGGAAACAATTATTTGCAGAAGGAAATGTCACAAAAATTCCTTGAATTCTGAAGCATTTCCAGACAGTAGGGTTGATGATCAAGGACCAGCAGAAGACCTGTTGACCCCTGGAATCCTAGAGTCTAATACTTTCAAAATGTGGCCATTCAACCAAGTGAATTGGATGCCATACTCCTGCCTATTGTGTTAATGTCCCACCTGTGTTTGCAAGTATTGACTGTCATACTCACAGGGCTCTCTTAATTAGCTTTTGGTATTTGACCTGAAGGAATTGTTGGAATATCTACCTCCAGTGCTTCAAAAAGCAGTGCTAATATAGTTCCTATAAAATATATGCCACCTGTTCTGTACCCATTCAAATACAATGGAATATTATTCGGCCATGAAAAAGAAAGGAAATCTTGCCATTTGAGACAACACAGATGAATATGAAGGATGTTATACAAAATAAAATAAACCAGAGAAAGACAAATATTGTATGAGTATCATTTATATGTGGACTTAAAAAAAAAGTTGAACTTGTTGTACATGACAACTGGAAATGCAATAGCTTTGACTATACCTTTGTTGACCTTTGTTGGCAAAGTGATGTCTCTGATTTTTAATACACTGCCTAGGTTTCTCATAGCTTTTCTTATAAGCAGCAACCATCTGGTGAAAGGGAACAAATATTTTTAAAAGATTGGTAAGTTCTGAGGTTCTAATGTACAACAAGGTGACCACAGTTAGCAATAATAATTTATATACTTGGAATTTGCTGAGAGAGTAGATGTCAAGTGTTCTTACCCTGCAAAGAAGGAAACTATGAGACGTGATGAGTGTGTTAATTAACTTGATTGTGGCAATGATTTCACATAGACATATATCAAAGCATCATGTTGCATACTTTAAATATATACAATGTTGTTTGTCAATTATACATTAATAAAACTGAGAGAGAAAAAAAGAGAATAAGGTGAGAATTATATCCTATTTAGTTTGCCTGTGTTGAAAAATTCCTCCATATACTACCATGAATTTTTAATTCCCTGTTTTACAATGAAGGAGAGGAACTAATATTTTTGATCTATTGATGTCCTGCTGTGGATCTTGACCTTCACATAATTCTTCTCTTTTAATACTTAAGATCTATTTTACAGATGGTGACCGTGAGAGCGAGATCACAAAGCTAGTGAACAGTGGAAAAAAAAAGACATATTTTGCTTCAGAGCCTGTAACATTCTACTCTAAAGCAACGTGTCCTTTCAAAGAAGGTAGAATATTATTGAAGCAACTATTCTGAAGGTGAAAATAGCAGGTTGGTTTCTGTGTGACTGAAAAAAAGCAGCCTTATTGAGTAAGAAATTCCTTACACATTTAATATCTGCTGCAGGTACAGTTGCTGCTTATCTACAATGCTCTTTCCATTTGTCTTCCTTTGGTAGTAGAATCTAGAAGGGCATCTGGCTGTCCACAATCTACACTGCCTTTCTGACTTCCTACAGCTACAGGTGGCCATGTGGCTCTACAGTGACCTCTGAAATGTGAGTCCAGGTCACGTGAGCGACTCATGAGTCGGCTTTTAAGGGAAACAGACAGTCCCCCACTTCCTCTTTTCTCTTTTCACTGGCTAGAACTCAAACCCATGGAGCTGGCACAGCTATCTGGGAAAACGAGCTGGAGGACTTATGTTAAGACGTAGGGGCAAAAAGTATAAATTCTTCTGGGTTCCTGACACCAGCAGTGTCTTCTCAGTATCTCCTGAGATGCTAAGTGAACTTTAACCATCTAAGCCTAGTTGTTCAGGTCTCTTTGTTATGTGGATCTAGCAAACAATGGTCTGTGGCCAAATCTGACCCACTGACTCTGTAAATAAATAAAATTCCATTGGAACACAGCCACGTGCCTATGGTTACATTCACATGTGGCTGCTTTCGCGCTATCATGGTATAATTGGATAGCCGTGGTGAAGACAGCCTGGATGCAAAGCCTAGAATATCCACTCTCTGGCCTTTCATAGAGAAAGCTTGCTGCCTCCTGACCTAAGTAATGCAAAACCCAAAAGTTAGTTTTGGATGAGCCTAAATGAGTGGAAGTTGTCTTTGTTTTGGATGTCGGTGTATCTGAATTCTAGGTTCAACCCTGCTTCTGACCAGATAGATAATGTAGGGGAAATCCATTCATCTCTGAATTGGCTTGCACTTCTATGTAATGAGAAGACTGGTGTTCTTTGACACATACATACGCAACCCATGATGTAGCCTGACTTGTCGTCTAACTATGGTAATGCAAACTTTGTGACACGTCACCTTTCAAATGCACCAAATTGGCCAGCTCTGAGCTTTCTCCCTCTCCTCCCCTCCCCCCAACAACCCTGAGGATGATGGCTATAGAGGTTCTGATGCAGCCACTCAGATGCCTGAAGCTATGAAGCTAAAGAGCCTTCAAAGGATTCTTCTGGTGTTTAAACAGTAGTTTATCCTGGCTTGCCATTTGTCAGCTGTGCCAAATACAGTAAAAACTACCGATTAGCACAAACAAAACAGATAATCATGGTGTGCTCCTTTGAGGTCCCTTGGCAATTTCTTGGCAGTTACCCGTGTTTGATTGTGCTTCCCTCTAGGTCATACCAATCAAAAATAAATAAGGAATTTAAGGGAAAGTTTCCAAGAAGAAATGACATTAGAGTCTATGGCATCAGTGGTACCACTGGCTCTGTCTGCAAGGTTTAGTTCAGTTCAGTTCAGTTTGGTCACTCAGTTGTGTCTGACTCTTTGCGACCCCATGGACTGAAGCACACCAGGCCTCCCTGTCCATCACCAACTCCTGGAGTTTACCCAGACTCATGTACGTTGAGTCGGTGATGCCATCCAACCATCTCATCCTCTGTTGTCCCCTTGTCCTCCTGCCTTCAATCTTTCCCAGCATCAGGGTCTTTTCTAATGAGTCAGTTCCTCACATCAGGTGGCCAAAGTATTGGAGTTTCAGCTTCAATATCAGTCCTTCCAATGCATATTCAGAGTTGATTTCTTTTAGGATTGACTGGTTGGATTTCCTTGCTGACCTAGGGACTCTCGAGAGTCTAGATGGAGACCCTGTTGCTTTGGTCCATGCCTCCAATAAGCACACAATCCCCTGAACCGGATGCCCATCAGGTCTTACTTGACAACTCAGCATGTTAAACCTTCTCTGGACTCTCATAAGGCAGAGTCAGTGGTTTCTTGTTTTATAGTTTCATTACTCATGTCTTTTCCTGCCTGGGTACAATGTAGAAGAAACACTCTTTGTAACTGTTACCATTCAGATTGTGATTTTTTTTTTGGTGGAGAAACGCTTTATTGTCCATAATTCTTAAGTGTCTAACTCAAGCTTTGTATCCACAAGATGCTCAATGCATGCTGAATGAATGGAAAATGAGCAAATAAATCCTATATCAAATGTCATAATCAAAATCCCTAGATCATCAGCACACCAACACACTTAGCCAAATAGTCTAATTTCACAGGGAAACACACATTGACCACTGTTCCAGATTCATGTTTTTCTTGGTGATAGAGCCATCTTTCTGCTTGCCAATGCAGGAGATGCAGGTTCAGTTCCTGGGTTAAGAAGATCCCCTGGAATAGGAAATGGCAATCTGCTCTAGTATTCTTGCCTGGAAAATCCCATGACTGTCATGGGCTACAGTCCATGGGGTAGCAGAGTTGGACACACATGTTTGCAGAACCATCTTTAGAGCTATCTTTCCTTTCATAATGTATCCAAGTATGTAAGCTCTTCAACCTAATACTGAACTCATTTTCTCCAAAATCTTGGCCACTAGCAATATTTACACACATTCTTAACAACAGAACTTGTAGGAGTGCCACATCCTTGTTTTAGGCATCATGTTGTGAAACATATATGATTTTGGACACAGTCTTTCCAAGGACTTCCCTGCCTGAAACAAAATCAATAATTGAGAATCTATTCTATCTTTGATTTCTTTTAAGATTCTGGCCTAACTTCTTTGAAGAGCTAAGGGGAAAAATGGGCTGACTATTTCAGGAGATGAAAAACAGCCCGAACAATAAAATGTCATCACCAGAAAAAAAACTGTTAGCCTCTCCTCTACTGGAGGACAGGGAGGTAACCAGGCAGCATGGAACAGCTGTCACTTTGAGAGCCAACAACAACAACAAATTATCAGATTTTCTAACAATAATCTCACAAATTATCACCTATGCTCTAAAAATGTTAAAAAGACAAATATTTGTTGGTTAAGCTTCAACAGCCTAAAGTTCATTTCTTGATAGTTTGGCAGGGAAAATGCAGCCTGATTTTGAGAATATCCCAGGGGTTCGTGCCTACAGAGCAGCATGGCTGCATTCCAACAGCACCTTCCTGCAGGGACCTGGCCTCGGCCGTGCCATTCCTGTGATTAATGTGTCTAGCATGCTTTCAGGAGCTCACCGGGTCCTCTGTAATCCTTTTAATTTGGTAAGATGTTTTTAATTGAATCCCTCACTGACATGACAACAAGCTCCTCAGTTCAGTGTTTGTCTTCTTGTCATCCTAGTTATGTCCACAGATACCCAGATTCCGGTCAATTCTCTTCTTAACCCGTGAAAGTCACCTGTTACAGCCCAGCCATTTTTAGCCTGAGTCAAGCACCGAGCCAGCGCTCCTTCTGAGCAATGAATTTCCTGTTATTAAGAGCTTTTAGTTAAAGGGTCAGGACCACCAAAAGCTCAGGAGTCCTTTGGAGTCCACCATTCATATCATCCATCATTCTCGGAAAGATGATTGTCACTGACAGATGCATCAGTGGAATGAGAATTACACCCCATCGATGTCACTCGTCTGGACCAGTCATCAGATGTAGACACATGTTTTGAAGGATAATTACGATGGAGCATTTAGCTTGTACAGACAAGTCAACGGAGCTCTGCGGAATGATTACCCACTGTGGGGTACATTAATAGTCAAAGACAAATAAGACAAATCCTCTTTTATCTAGCAGTCACTCACCTGGCTGTCTTAACTGTCTAGAACCGGGACGATCCTTGAATCAAGGTAAATTACCTGGGGAGGATATGAGCTGTCTGAATCCATGCACTCATGCTTATGAAACTTATCTGCAAAAGAATCCATTAGGCTCTTACATTAAGACTAGATTCTGACTAAGCTGTTCATTAGCTTTCTTAGTTTAGCCATCATAAGAAGACAGGGATACTAGTAGGAGTTTTGTAGAGGCAAATGCACTAATGAACTGAGAATACATAGCACTACAATGCACTAGAATACAGGGCACTAATGAATGAGACTGCATAATACATACAGATTAGAGTACGTAATGTGATGTTAACAGAGAAGATATAGAATCTCAGAAATGAATGGCACAAAGCTACACAGATGCATGTTCATTTAAGGGGAAACTAATTGTACACATCTTCGCTGGTTTTGAAGCAATGCTGTGTTTTGCATAGTTCAGTGTACATATTTATCTCAGTCTATCGAGAAATTTAAATATTAACCATGAGTTTCTAACTTACAGAGAGAACATTTATAATACGTTACAGATTTTTTTTAAGAAAATGTTTTAATTTTAAAAATAAGTTTGGGCATATAAAAAGGTATTTTCTGTTATTTGTAAAATTACATTATGAGGGTACTTCTGTATTTGACTGAATATATGAGACAGTCTATTGAAAAAATAAATGATCTTGAGTGATGTAGCTAAAGCATCAGTTTAGTTCCACTGATGGCATAATTAATAAAGTTCTGATTTTTTAATCAGAACAGGAACACAGGAGCAGAAGTCACTGGATCTGGGTCCAACCTTTGAAATTCTATTAAGAATTGATCCTGCATTATACTTGGAAGTCTTGCATTTGTGAAAAAATCACATATGACATTTTCACATTCTTTTGGAGCTGCAAGAATCTCCCATTGAATTGCTGATGAAACAGGAGACAAAGAGGTCAACAAGAGGGCTGAGAGAAAGTCCACCCATAGCTGAACATGTCACACACATCAGGTTCATGGTAGAGGGGGCAAGGGATTGAGGGTGTGGGGCTCAGGCTGCCCCGCTTTGGTCCCTGGCTCTCTCACCCACTAGGTACAACCTGGGCAACTTCCTGCAGTCCCCACACCTGAGTCTCGATGTTTGTAAACCGGGGTGGTGATAGCAACACATTTTCCCTCCGGTTAGCATGAAGTTAAATGAGTCAGTGTGCATATAACACTTAGTGTGGGGCCTGAAACACAGTATGCACTCCACAAGCATTAGTTCTTGAGGTCTTAAAAGAACCCTATAGGCTGGCATTGTGTCTCAGCTTGACAAATGAAGAAACCAAGACTCAAAGACATCCAAGAACTTTCCCGGGGTCACTGTGTAAGTGGGGGATTTTTATCAGGACAGTCTGATAGGGTATGGTATTATGCTCAGCTAGAGAAGAGTTATCCCAACTCTTCCAAAGCTAATTTTTTTAAAAATATGTCTTACTCCAAAAGAAGAAGAAGGCCTAAAATCAAAGAACACGTGTGGAAAGACCAACGGTGTGTTTTCACAGATGTTCTTCAGAAGTCCATTTCTTCTCCTTTGTTGTCTGATAACCAAACTTTGTATCTTGGCAATTACATGTGTTCCAGTGCACTTTTTTGTTTTTCAGTTGTGCCGCAGGGCATGTGGGATCTTAGTTCCCCGACCAGGGGTTGAACCCGCTTCCTCTGCAGTGGGAATATGGAGTCCTAACCACTGGACCACCGGAGAAGCCCCTGACAATGATATGTTCAGAGACTCAGAGATTCTATGATACTTGTTTTAGAACTACATTGTCTTTGCTTAAATGTTTTAAAAACTCCACAATAATGAAATCATTTGTCAATCTAAACTGTTAGCAGTCTGATGGCATGTCTAATCTTTTCTTAGCTCTGATTGCTTTCTAGATCTGGGGTTAAAAACTCAAGCGATTTTCCAGTCAGGGCCTTAACCCCAAAGGAGTGTGGTGGAAGGATAGTAGGGATGGGTGGAGCTTGTGGCTAATTGCACAACCTGCTGTGTTACGATCAAATCCATGTGCTCCAGGCAGATTGAACCTTCAAATGTCTAAAGAAATGGCCCAAGACTCTCCTTTTCTATTACTGGTCTCCTCTGTTCCCACAAAGAGAAGCCACAAGCACTTCCCTTGTGACTCAGCTGGTAAAGAATCCACCTGCAATGCGGGAGACCTGGGTTCAATCCCTGGGTTGGGAAGATCCCTTGAAGAAGGGAAAGGCTACCCACTCCAGTATTCTGACCTGGGGAATCCCATGGACTGTATAGTCCATGGGGTCACAAAGAGTCGGACATGGCTGAGCGACTTTTGATCTCTGTTCCCAATCATGTGTATGCAAAAAGAAAAGTGCTCTTTGCTTCTCCCTTATTCTGTTTAGCAAGAGAGTCAGGTTCGGAAGCATCGGTGTAGCACCTGTGAGGCGTGAGGCCGTGGATTAGGTCCAAAGAGGATTGCAAAGATGAATCCAACAACAACAATAACAGGAAAATGAAAACCATTCCTCAAGTGTGTGATTCATTTCTGCACTTTGGTGTGCTCACAGAAAAGTGGACATGGTGTGGGAAGTTCCACTGTCCAGGGGGTGGCGGTGAGGAAACCAATACAGAACGGAACTTCTTGGTTCTTGAACCAAGAACCCTCAGAATTAGCACTTAGCCGACCTGAGCCTCCATCAGCTGGAGGGGCTCTCAGAGCTCAGAGAAGTGTGCCATGGAGGGGGTCAGAGCCGGAACTCATGTGGCATTCTGCACCACGACAGGCTTCCCAAGTCTCCTCTCCTCCTGGCTCGCCTTAGCATCAGCTCCTTTTCATCCGCCGTGGTCAGATCAGCCCTCACTCCTAACACAGCATCCCTTCACCCCAGACAGTAGACGTCGGAGTGGGAGAGGAAACTGTGATATTTAAGCTAATCCCTCCTGTTCCTGTTTTGGAGAAGGAGATGACAACCCACTCCAGTATTCTTGCTTGGAAAATCCCATGGACAGAGGAACCTGGTAGGCTACAGTCCATGGGGTTGCAAAGAATCAGACACGACTGAGTGACTTCACTCCTGTTCCTGGTGAGTGTGGCAAAGGCCCGGGAGAGATGATGACCTCTCAGGATTCGTCCAGGTGGAAGTTGGAACTCCCTTTCCTGTTTCAGGGTTCTTCTTCCCTTTTTCTAATGTTTCACATCCTAAAAATTTCATGATCTGAATTACTCACTGGGTCGGTATACACGCTGCTTTTCTCTGCCTAAAATTTTTAATTGAAAAGCGCTTTCTTCCTTATCAGGTGAGCTTCCTTGGGTACTAAAGACACCTTTGCTTTAGATGTGTTTTGTCTTACCACCTGCTTACTGGGTGCTCCTGAGTCAATTCTGAAGTTTGAGGGTAATTTTAAATCTTCATTGATTTGAAGCACTAATTCAAGGAAATGTTACCTCCAAGTCAATATGTGAGCATGAAATATTAAAATTATTTCAGTGCCCGTATCTGTAAATGGAACTGAAATAAAGACCCAGAGGATGGTGAGAGTATTAAATATGGTGATATATGTAAATATAATCTAAAAATTATAGCTCATTGTATGAACATTAAGTATGATAAGGTTGTGCGTGTGTGTGTGTTGTGTCTGACTCTTTGCGACCCCATGGGCTATATCCTGCCAGGCTCCTCTGTTCATGGAATTCTCCACGCAAGAATTCTAGAGTGGGTTGCCATTTCCTTCTCCAATGATAAGGTTAACAGATTTTAAAATGGATGACAGTTTTGAGTATCTCTTGGCTTCTTTACTATCTAATGTGAGGAGGAGAAAGATAGACCAGCAGATCTTTAAAAACAAAAGGAAGGCCTCTCCTCTGAATTAGCAATCTTTTATTAAGAAAAAACTACAAAGATCAACAACTTACAGTGATTCTGTGATGTCCACTGCCCCATGACCCCTGAACTGTGCCCTCTTAACCTCACCACAAACTGAGGAATTTGAGTTGACTCGTTGAACATTTATAGGAACTGATCGATCACATCCCCCAACCTTGAATTCAGTAAGACAAGAAGTAGTGAAATTCTATTATAGCTGATTTTTATTTGGAAATCATACTCATGTTATAATCTGGAAAAAAATTTAGTTGTAAATGCAAATGTTTACTTCCTTTTTTCCTTGTCCCTTCAAATTAAAAAAAAATCATTATTTGCCTAAGATTAGAGACCTGATGATATATTTTAGTTTAATTCTTCCATCTGTAAAAAAAAAAAACAAAAAAACCTGAAAGCAGTTTTCATCACCTGGTGAAATGAAAACTACTCTGAATTAGTTAATACAGTGAGAGGCACTGACCACAGAAGGAGGGCTCAGGCTCATCAGAGGCACTTTTTCACACTTTCACCAACTGCAAAGCCTCAGTCTGCTCTCATAGGCACCAGAGGACAAGAAGGGGCAGGCCTGTGAACACACAGGATGTCACAGTCCATCCCCAGCCAGAGTGTGGGGCTCACACGATGCTTGTCTTCCTGCGTGGGGCTGTAACATGGCAGCAAGCTGAGTGCTACTCTCATATTCCTGGAAGGAGGTATGCACTGGCTTGCCAATACTGAGTGGGGTAAAAAGCCTTCTCTCTTTCATAGAAACAGTATTGCGACAAACAGAATTGGGCAGTGGTTTCTGGCTTGGACGGTAAAGAATCTGCCAGCAATCCAGGAGACCCAGGTTCAACCCCTGGGTTGGGAAGGTCCCTTGGAGAAGGAAATGGCAGCCCACTCCAGTATTCTTGCCTGGAGAATTCTGTGGACAGAGAAGCCTGGTGGGCTACAGTCCTTGAGGCTACAAAGGGTCAGACAGGACTGAGCAGCTAACACTTTCACTTTCAAAACACCAATGCTCAGTTCATTGCAGCATTATTTACAGTAGCCAGGACATGGAATAAAGCCTAAATGTCCATTTACAGAGGGATGTATAAAGAAGATGTGGTACATAAATAAAATAGAGTATTAGTCAGCCATACAAAAGAACAAAATAACGTCATTTGCAGCCACATGGATGGACCTAGAGATTTTCACACAAGATGAAGTAAGTCAGGCACAGAAAGATAAATATCATATGTGGACTCAAAGAAGGGGTACAAAGGAACTTATTTACAAAGTGAAAATAGAGTCACAGATGTAGAAAACACACTTATAGTTACCAGGGTATAAGGGAGGAGGGGAGGAATAAATGGGAGATTGGGATTGACATACATATACTGCTGCTGCTGCTAAGTCGCTTCAGTCATGTCCGACTCTGTGCGACCCCATAGACGGCAGCCCACCAGGCTCCGCCGTCCCTGGGATTCTCCAGGCAAGAACACTGATGTGGGTTGCCATTTCCTTCTCCAATGCATGAAAGGGAAAAGTGAAAGTGAAGTCACTCAGTTGTGTCCGACTCTTAGCAACCCCATGGGCTGTAGCCTACCAGGCTCCTCCATCCATGGGATTTTCCAGGCAAGAGTACTGGAGTGGGGTGCCATTGCCTTCTGCAATACATATACTACTATATATAAAATAGATAACTATTGAGAACTTACTGTATAGGACAGGGAACTACACTCAATAGTCTATAATGATCTATATGGGAAAAGAACCTGAAAAGGAGTGGATATATGTATACATGTAACAGATTCACTTTGCTGTACACCTGAAACTAACACAATATTATAAATCAACTATATTCCAAGAAAAATAATAGAAAAAGTAACCCCCTCACACCCACCAGCATCCAGGCTCCACCCCTGAAATCTGATATCATATCTCTGGGGTGCGTGCATGCGTGCAGTCGCTTCAGTCGTGTCCTACTCTTTGCAACCCTATGGACTGTAGCTCACCAGGATCCTCTGTTCATGGGATTCTCTAGGCAGGAATACTGGAGTGGGCCGCCATGCCCTCCTCCAAGGAATCTTCCTGACCTAGGAATCGAACCCACGTCTCTTATGTCTCCTGTATTGGCGGGTGGATTCCCTACCACTAGCACCACTTGGGAAGCCCCGTACTCCAATAAATATAATAAAAAAACCACAAAGGCCCAGGGTCTACATCTGGAATCTGATATCATATCTCTGGGGTGAGAACTTGGAATTGCCATGTTAAAGATTGTTTCAGTTGCTTCTATTAGGCAGCCAAGGTGGAAAACCTAGGGGTTCTTAAAATTTCCTACCAGTGGGAATCATTGGTAATTTGCTACTATACAGATTCTTATTCATGGAACTATTTGATCTCTAGTTCCTTTGCCTTTTCTAAAACCAACTTGAACATCTGGAAGTTCACATATTGTTGAAGCCTGTCTTGGAGAATTTTGAGCATTACTTTGCTAGTGTGTGAGATGAGTGCAATTGTGTGGTAGTTTCAAATTGCCAACATCCGCTGGATCATCGCAAAAGCAAGAGAGTTCCAGAAAAACATCTATTTCTGCTTTACTGACTATGCCAAAGCCTTTGACTGTGTGGATTGCAATAAACTCTGGAAAATTCTGAAAGAGATGGGAATAGCAGACCACCTGACCTGCCCCTTGAGATATCTGTATGCAGGTCAGAAAGCAACAGTTAGAACTGGACATGGAGCAATAGACTGGTTCCAAATAGGAAAAGGAGTACCTCAAGGTTATATATTGTTACCCTGCTTATTTAACTTATATGCAGAGTACATCATGAGAAATGCTGGGCTGGATGAAGCACAAGCTGTAATTAAGATTGCTGGGAGAAATATCAATAACCCCAGATAAGCAGATGACATCACCTTTATGGCAGAAAGTGAAGAAGAACTAAAAAGCCTCTTGATGAAAGTGAAAGAGGAGAGTGAAAAAGTTGGCTTAAAGCTCAACATTCAGAAAACTAAGATCATGGCATCCAGTCCCATCACTTCATGGCAAATAGATGGAGAAACAGTGGAAACAGTGGCAAACTTTATTTTTTGGGGGCTCCAAAATCACTGCAGATGGTGACTGCAGCCATGAAATTAAAAGATGCTTGCTCCTTGAAGAAAAGTTATGGCCAACCTAGACAGTGTGTTAAAAAGCAGAGACATTAGTTTACCAACAAAGGTCTGTCTAGTCAAGGCTATGGTTTTTCCAGTAGTCATGTATGGACGTGAGAGTTGGACTATAAAGAACGCTGAGCGCAGAAGAATTGATGCTTTTGAACTGTGGTGCTGGAGAAGACTCTTGAGAGTCCCTTGGACTGCAAGGAGATCCAACCAGTACATCCTAAAGGGAATCAGTCCTGAATAATCATTGGAAGGACTGCTGCTGAAGCTGAAACTCCAATACTTTGGCCACCTGATGCGAAGAGCTGACTCATTTGAAAAGACCCTGATGCTGGGAAAGATTGAAGGTGGGAGGAGAAGGGGATGACAGAGGAAGAGATGGTTGGATGGCATCCCCAATTCAATGGACATGAGTTTGAGTAAACTCCAGGAGTTGATGACGGACAGGGAGGCCTGATGTGCTTTAGGCCATGGGGTCGCAAAGAGTGGGACATGACTAAGTGACTGAACTGAACTGATTCATGGAACTGGATATGTCCACACTTCCAACAAGTCCCCAGCTGGTGCCAGAGCTGCTGGTCTGAGGTTCACTCTAAGAAACAAAGATATACATACACTCAGGTCTCTGTGATCTGGATTTCTTCTGTTCACCTTTAGTGAGGGCGGTTCATGTCTCACACACCCCATGTTGCCTTAGCACATGTATGCTTCAGAATAGCATATATCCAGTTCCATCCTTTATTTAATGTTTATGAAAGCACTAATTATCCTTAAAGTAATTATTATGAACACATTTAAATAGGTGTAGTTCTAAGGTTAGGACACTCTAATTTGGTATTTCCAATGCTTTACTGATCATTAAAGTCACCTGGAAGCCTTAAAAATCTAACGGGAATCCTCCCCAATGGGGGTGGGTGGTAGAAGAGAAGAGAAGAGAAACTTTTTAATTAAGCCATGCAGGTGATGGTGATTCAGATGTCTTCACTTTGGAAGTTTATATCCATTTATAAAAGGTAATTAATGAACAAAATCATCATCTCTTTCACTTCAGTATATGATAGAAGAAAGCAACTTGGAACTCAGCCACTACAACCCATGGGCATGCTATTTTGTCATAAATTATGCAGGAAATACAATGAAAATACATAAACTTTGAATATATCTGTGGTAGTGTCAAAATCCTAAAGTTAGAAAAATGTTAAAAAACTGTTAGATACATAGCCTGAAAAGGGGAAGTGAGAGCTGAGATGGCAGGACAAATCACCCCAGCCATTATTCCTCTGTCCGTTGGTGTCCAGATATGTCCTCCCCAGTGAATGGATGGCTCTGGCCTCCAGAGGGCAGATCCGGCTGGCTACCGCGTTGTCGAGGAAGGAACTGGTCTTCTCAGCGAATCACTCCACCAGCCCACTACATGCGCAGAGTTTACAAACAGCAACTTCATGTAATTCTCGATTAGGAGGACATTCAGAACAATGACACAAGTGGCGTATTTACTTCTTAGCTAGAGAGCCTACTTTCATTGTCTCTCTCTCCCTGTCTCTCCCTGTCTCTCCCTCCTCCCCTCTCCTTCCTCCTTTCTCCCTCCTCCCCTCTCCCTCCCTTCCTCCTCCCCTATCTCTCCCTCCCTCCTCCCCTCTCCCTTTGTCCATGGAATTTTCCAGGGAAGAATGCTGGAGTAGGTTGCCACTTCCTTCTCCAGGGGATCTTCACAATCTAGGGATTGAACCTGTGTCTCCTGCATCTCCTGCATTAGCAGGCAGATTCGTTACCACTGTGCCATCTGGGAAGCCCAAGACTGACTCTGGCTATTCTCAATTATTCATGATAATACCATCCCCATCCCTCCCAGCCCTGCCCAAATGAGCTTCTCTCTGACCTTATTTCCAGCAAATATTGCCTATGTTTTGTCTATTTCATCATGTCTTATTTTTATGTATATTACACCTCACCCACAAATTTATGAGCAGCTTGATGTTGGGAATGAAGTTTTTGTTACCTTTCTAACCCTCCTGATCTCTGAGATAAGGTAGATGCTCTATGAAGGCACAACCACTTGAATGAATCCTCAACCTCTGTTGAGAGAGCCTGTTAATCTAGGACGTGGAGGAGCAGAAAGAAGACTGCTTTATATTAGAGTGTGAGTGTTTTAGTCAGTGCAAATCACCCTAAACTCATTTGCAGAAGATGTATAAAATAAAAAGCAACAAAACATAAAAATAAATTCAACTTGTAATGCTACTTTTTGAAACCTCAAGCTCTGTTTAGAATTTTCTAGTCTCCATTTTAAATTGACCTCAAGTATGAATGAAAACTCTTTAAGAAAACTAATAATTGGATTCAACACTGTTTGGGGAGGCTGACTGCCATCTTACCTTCATTATGTTTTACTTTAGTCTCTTAAGAGTAGAATTTTAAGCCCAAGGAGACAACATCTTAAAGTGTTCTTGTGAGGCACAATGTGCTATTCTTGGGGCTGATTTTTCAAAGAGTAAACGTTAAGATTTGAGAATGTGTTGATACAGTGGAAGACTCTCAGAGGGGAGTTTTGCAGATCTGTTTATATTTAAAATGCAGATTTCAGAAAAACACTTTCACTTAGTCCTTATTTAAGCAAACAGGATTTTCACAGCGTTCAGCTTTTGGTCTTACTTTATTTTTGTTTTGTTAACATTCCATTGAAAGCTTGGTATTGTTTTTGTGGAGTGTTTCTAAGTGGGTGTTGCATGAAGTATGCCAAGGAAGAAGACTTCACATCTTATAGAGGAGGGAGCTCAGATGCGGATAAAACTATTTAGAATCTGATTTAAAGCAATGACACAGGATCCACACAATCCAGATCTCTGCCTGCTTCAGGTTGTAGGGATAGTGGAATCTTTAAAGCTGACATTTAGGAACACAACCCCACCAAAAAAATATAGCTAAGAAAGGCTGAACTCACTGTCCAGAATGATAAGCTTTATGCTGTCATTGTTCAATTGCTCAGTTGTGTCCGACTCTTTGCGGCCCCATGGATTGCAGCACACCAGACTTCCTTGTCCTTCACCATCTCCTGATGTTTGCTCAAATTCATGCCCACTGAGTCGATGATGCCATCCAACCATCTCATCCTCTGCCAACCCCTTCTCCTCTTGTTTCATGTAGCTGCCATATAATTCAGTTCATTGATTTAGTGTACAAACTCAGGTAACTCTCTCAGCCTCCAAATGACAACTCAGTCTGTAATCTGCAAATGGAGAGACAATTTTTCTTTTTTCTAGAGTGTTCTCCTTCCTGTGGAAAGGGCAAGTTTGGATTCAATCCAGAAATTTAGGGGTAGGTATAAACACCTCAAAGAGAAAAATAAAAACCCAAAGGGCTACTGAGGACTCTGAAATCCTATTGTTTTTGCAGGAGGGCTCCAGGCTATTCTCCATCCCGTGGCTTCTGCACTCAGTGGAGCTGAGCACTTGGGTGGTCCTTGCGAGGACTGCTGAAGCTCAGGTAGACCCCCCCTTGACTCAGGTGAGCAGGAAGCCTTAAGATTCTGTGCTCCCAGCAGGATGCATTATAGAACCTGATGGGCGTCACTCTTGGGAGGTTTTCTTGGGGAAGAGAATGTTTCTCTTCCCAAAGTGTGTATGAGGCCCTCTTAGGCTGCTCTTTTGAATGTCCCTGAGACATCCACATCCTGCAAGTCATATCCCTGGCTTCAGGGCCCTGGTTAGTGGTGTGAGGAGGGTTAGTGTGTGGTTCCACCATTGGTCCTGTGCTGCATCTCGAACCTGCTTCCCACCCTTGGTGGTGACTCTGGGAGCCTGTGGAGACTCACTGTAGGGTGAGTTGGCCCTGGTGTCCGTCACTGACCAATTTATCTGAAGAAACTTCAGTCCATCAGAAATATTCTAACAATGCTAACATTACAGAAAAGGTTTAGGATCTCCAGCATTTTACAAAAACAGAGTATTGGTAGATCTGTGGTCCTATTGCACCTTTCTCTGGAGTCAGAATCCTAGAATTTAGGGCACTGGGAATGAGTCTGCTTGCCATTGTGGCAAGGGGTGGGGGGGAGGGCTGGAAGCCAGACATTTCAAAAAAGTGGGGTCATACTTCAAAAAGTTCTACTTCATGTTGGATGTTTCTTGTTTCTGCTGGTATAAAGCAAAATCAAAACAAAACAGAGCAAAACAGAAGGAAGCAATTAAGTGAAAGTTTATTTTATTTTAAAATTAAAAAAAAAATAAACAAAAACCTGCCTCAAGTTTGACCTCACCAGTTATCTTTAGTTGAAATATTAATTATGTTAGAATGCGTTTCAGCATAACATTTATATTCAACAACCTGCAAATTTTACATAAAGAAATTGCTTGCAAAATGCCAGACTGTAAGTATTTATTATCCTAAAATAAACTTCTTTATCTTCCTGCAGTTTCACAACTGCTAGGTCTACTTCCACTAGAATCCTTGTGTCTCCTTCATGATTTCAGTCTCTTCCTGCCTTTAGGAAGTTTCAATTTCGAGCTTTCTGGTTGGGCTCTGAAAAGTTACCTCCTGATTGAGGAATGAACTGAGAATTAGATTTCTAGATTGGCAAGCAAGCTGGTACTGTCTACTTAGTACTGCTAAAGAGTCTCCTTGAATGTGCATTCATAAGGTTCCTGTTTAATCACTTTGCACCCAATACATTGGGCTTCATTATGCTGAGTTGAAGCTGAAGCCACATCTAAATGTGAATGCGGAGTGGCCTTTAGCAGAAAATAGGGCAAAAGAAAAACAAGAAATACCATGGTTTTAAAATGAACGACATATATGTACATATGTGTTTATCAGTGTGTGTGTGAGCATTTATTTGAAAGTACTTGTCAGAAAGTGATCTTATCTCCACTGTCTCTCAGATATCATTGTCTCTCAGCTTCCTTGCAGCATGACAATTCTCTGAAAAGAAAATCCCTAAGTCTTGGTTTAGCCTCTCAGTAGGATTTTTGTTGCTTCAATTGACCATAAGAGTGCATCTTTTGATGATCATTCGTTTTCCTTTTTCTTGTCTAAATTTAAGGCTTTATTGTTTCTAGCTTCTCATGGGTATAAACTGACATGACTTTCATTTCACCTCCTGAGAGCAGTTGGTAAAGACAGAGAGAGCTGCTGACAGAAACAAGGATGGCTTTTAATTTTTCCTCCACCTCCACCAGGTCAGGCTCCCCTCCCAGCCCCACTGCATGCAACCCACAGACTTAAAAAGCAATAGCTTAAAATACCTGGTCAGCTAGATAAACTGCATGCCACATAGAAGCAAATAAACCTACAGCAAGTTCTGGTTCTAACATGTTTTGCCAACAGTCAGGGCACAGGCTAGGTCTTGCCACGTGTCTCATTTGACTTCTTTCAACGCTGGTTTTCTTATCTCCACGTGAGGTAGTAAGAATCTCCCAGTTCTAAACCCCTGCAATATTTAAGCATGTGAACCATCTAGCCGTATGCCAATAGCTGAGAAGTCCTTTCTTTAGGCCATGCTGTTGTTCAGTCACCAAGTTGTGTCTGATTCTTCGAGACCCCCACGGACTGCCTCTCTGTCTTTATGTCATACAGACTGAATAAGCCATATTCAGTCAAAAATCCAGTAATTTTGCTTGAATTGATGGATTGAATTGACCTGTCTGGCTAACAGGAGGGCCGTTACCTGAGGGATTGATGTGTGTAAAACTTTCTAGACACTTGTCCTGATTTTCCTAAGCAGAGAAGAGACTTTTCTTAGGGGAGCAACTTCCAGGCGTGAAGATGTGAAGGACAGGTAAACCCGAGCCGTCCACCGCTTTCCCAGTCCTGCGTGTGGACTCCCAGCCTCTGGGCCTCTTGCTCTGAAGAGGCTGCAGGCACAGAGCATGCTCACTGTCGCAGCCCAGCCGACCAGGATGGAAGGCAACCGTGGGCTGTGCCCAGGACCACTGTGCTCGCTCTTGGGCCGGCTCAGGGCTCTCTCTTGGCTGATGCAAACAGGAGACAGAGCTGGGGTTTGGAAGCAGGAAAAGAAAAGAGAGGGAGAAATGCACAGAGGAGGATTAAATTGTCATAATCGTGAGGCAACCATTTAGTGGTCTATGTGGCTTGGCGAGAGAGCAGAATTAGAGCGTGGACTTCATTCCTGAGCAGGCTTCCCAGGGCCAGCTTGGGTTCCTGTAAATACAGGAAACTAATAGTCAATATTGTGTAATAACCTATAATGAAAAAGAATTGGAGAAAAAATATATATGCATATATATGTGTGTGTGTATATATATATATATATCTCAGTACAGTTCAGTTGCTCAGTCGTATCCCACTCTTTGTGACCCCATAGACTGCAGCACACCAGGCCTCCCTGTCCATCACCAACTCCCGGAGTTTACTCAGACTCATGTCCATTGAGTTGGTGATGCCATCCAACCACCTCATCCCCTTCTCCTGCCTTCAATCTTTCCCAGCATCAGGGTCTTTTCAAATGAGTCAGTTCTTCGCATCAGGTGGTCAAAGTATTGTAGTTTCAGCTTCAGCATCAGCCCTTCCGATGAATATTCAGGACTGATTTCCTTTAGGATAATTCATTTTGCTGTTCACCAGACACTAACACAAGATTGTAAATCAACTATTCTTTAATTTAAAAAAGTAAAATAAAACAAAGTAGATGATGCCCAAGGTCCTATTCATTAAAAAAAAAAAAAAGATTCTGTAGACTTCTACTACCGTTTTTAGTCTCTCAGTCTCTCATTGATGTGATGTAATCACTCTCTCATTGTAATACTGATGTTAAACATATTCATCCCAGATGTTGGATTTTTAAAATACCATGTTCAGTGATATTGCCAAACACATTTTCTTATGTCTAAGACGTATTTGATATACTCAGGATGTTGGCATTATACGGTAAATATTTAAATGTAATCCTTTCTTTAAGTTGCCCTGTTGTGTGTTAGCCATTAACATAATTCATTAAGCTCCATGGAGGGGCTGGTTGCCAGAATCGAGACCATAGTTGGAATTTACAGTCTGTTGGAATTGCAGATTAGAGGCAGATCAGGAATGGAAATGAGGACATGGGTCATACCAATGGGGCCCCTGAGAGGATGACTGAGGACTCAGCAGTCTTATCAGAGGCTGGCAGCATCCTTGTCCTACAAAGACTATAGGAACACTACCCAGATTTTTAAGGAAATGGTTCAGGAATCATGAAAAATAGAAGTGAAAGTGTTAGTCAGTCAGTCGTGTCTGACTCTTTGTCGGACTTGCCAAGTTCCTCTGTCCATGGGATTCTCCAGGCAAGAATACTTAGAGTGGGTAGTCATTTCTTTCTTCAGGGGGTCTTCCCAACCCAGGGGTCAATCTGGGTCTCCTGCATTGCAGGCGGATTCTTTACCACCTTAGCCACCAGAGAAGCCCTCGGTAATCATGAAGAAGCCAGAAATGGTATTCTAGGCAAAGATTTGTTACGAGATTAGCAGGTTGAAAAGGGCAAAGGATTTTAAAATGCACAGAATGAACTGCATCCTTAATCACAAGATGTATGGCTTGGGGAGGTAACGTTACCCACTGAGTCTTGGTGCCCTTAAATGCAAATGGGCATGATATATTATCAAGTAATTCTAAGGATGAAGGTGATTAATAAAGAATGCCTACTAAAGGTAAATTTATTATTATTTTAATACCTGTGGCAAATCTACATTTCAGGGTTTATAGAACAATCTTCATTTCCAATCCTGTATGATCCTCCTAACCTCATTCACACTTGTCAAACAATGAATCTCCGTTTTCTGTTGGAACAATATGGCATGTGTGATAGATTAGTGAGTGTTGGACACTGAGTTAAGTACAACTTCAGGATAAAAGCAATAAAAATGGCTTTCAGAAATCAAATAATGTTAAAATCAGGATGCGGCATTTGGGGCAGAAGTTTAAAATGATCTAAAATGTGCATTATAAGGAAGAAGGTAATGAGTAAAGAACAGGTGTCTCTAACATGATAAATTGGTGCCCATGTGAGTGCAGTCACTTGAGTCGTGTCCAACTCTTTGTGACCCCGTGGACTGCAGCCCGCCCTTCTCCTCTCTCCATGTGATTCTCCAGGCAAGAATACTGGAGTGGGTTGCCACGCCCTCCTCCAGGGGATTTTCCTGACCAAGGGATCCACAGCTCATATCTCCTGCATTGACAGGCAGGTTTTTGTTTTGTTTTGTTTTGTTTTTACCACTAGTGCCACCTGGGAAGCCTTTATAGGCTTCTTTCTGAGGCCAGTCCTTGGAGTTTGCCCTGTCCAATCTACCTCTCTCCTTGGCTGGTTCTTGCTGTCCAACTCGCTGGACTACAGTTCAGCATTTTGCTGTCCTGGCGTGACTGGCTTCTTAACTGCTTACCACCAAAATCTCCACGACTTTTGAGAAAGTTGTTAGACTTGAATCTCACTACATTCTGTCTTGAATCAAGACAATTTATTTGGAGCAAGCTTCTGAGGAAGGCAACCCACTCCAGTACTCTTGCCTGGAAAATCCCATGGACGGAGGAGCATGGTAGGCTACAGTCCATGGGGTCGCAAAGAGTCGGACATCACTGAGCGACTTCACAATCACATTCACACACTCACTCTCTGATCTTCCCATTATGTTGGACTCTCTCTCTCTCCTCCTGAGCAAAGTGTCTGAGACACTTCTCCAGAGTTAGGGGCTGGGACAGTGGGCTGCTTCTTTCGGGCTGACATCCCATCTCTCTGAGCTCGTCTCCAGGTGGTGGCGGTCATCTGTGCCCTTCTCGACTCTCTGCTCCTGCTGTGAGCCCTCCACCCCAGGAGGAACTGGATCATTGGCTATTGGAGCCGCAGGTTTTTGCAACTGGGGTAGAGCCTCTGTCCTGTGTGTCTGGGTGGCAGGGGTAGAGAAAGAGAGTCTCCAACCTTTTTTCAGCCTCTACAGGTTAGCAGGAATAGGACAGTAATGGTACTCAATTTGTCTTTTAATACTGTAAGCCATTTCAACCTTCATCTCTTCTAAAAATTGCATTGTTTTCTGCATGAGACAATTACTTCTCGCTAGCTATCTGTCAAGCAGGTGAGCAAAAATGTCAGCCGTAATTATGTTCACAGCTCCAGCTCTGGCATTTAGGGTAATCTGGAAAACACTCACTTTCCTGGGAGATATTATGTAACCAGGACTGAGAGTCAACCATGACTGACTGTCAGATTTTGTTCCACTGAAATTCAGCTACGAGTGTGAATGGATGACGGTGAACGTGTTGTTTTGTCCTGTGTCTACGAGAGGGAAGCTTCGCAGAGCCTAACATTTATCAGATGAAGCTGTTATCAGAGGAATCTATTTTTAGGTCATGTTCATAGCTCAATCGTTGAGTTTTCAGGTGTTGTCATTAACATTCTGTCTTCTGTTTCCACTAAGAAGTGTTTAAGGATGATTTTCTTAAACTGAGAAAATCAGTGTGTCCTGTGAATATAAGCAATCTGGGGAAAATCATCAATTTGTTCATTCAGGTATTTACAAATGATTTATTGAGTCTTTACTAGAGGGAAGTCCATGTGCTAGGAACTGAGGATCCAGTTGTGAGTGAAATCCAGATATGACAGGACCCTAATGGAGCTCACAGGCTGGTGGGCAAAACATACCTTAGTAAAAAATATCACACAAGCAAGAAATCTTCTGAAAACATAGAAACTCTGAGAGTTGGCTGGTTTGCATCTTCACACAAGATTTTTAACTTCCAGCTGTATCTTCTGTTATAGTGTCAGATGACTTGACATATCCCTCTTGGTTTCTGGTTGCTAACTCTTGGTTGCTAAATTAAATTTGAATATGGTAATATATGTGATGTATGTAGAAAGTGCCTGGCATTTAGTAGGTGAGCTGCCTATGTCAGTTTTCTTCCAAGTCCTGTTTCCTTTGCCATAAGGGAAAGAAAAAAACATAATGCTCTATCTGAGATACTGCTCATCTCTGACTATTTTAAAATTCTACATGATGTCCAACTTCTCAACTTAGACATGTTTAACTTTGTCATGAAGAGGCCAGTATGCATTTTTATTGCCCTCTGTGTTGGAAATGCCTGATTGCTTCATTTTAATGGAATTGAGATGGATCTTCTTTTCCTAGGATTAAAGTGAGTCCCTGTAACAGTGTTCCTTAAACAGGAATTTACTCTTGAGAGTCAGTAGACATATTGTGGGAAGTCATGAAATCTTTACAATAATTTAAAATTCTATATTGATACTATATCTATCTGTATCTCTGTCTGCCATCATCATCATAATCTATCACCTGTCTGTCTATAAATATGTATGTGAAAGTGTTAGATACTCAGTCATGTCCAACTCTTTGTGACCCCCACGGATTGTAGCTCACCAGGCTCCTCTGTTCATGGAATTCTCCGGGCAAGAATACTGGAGTGGGTTGCCATTCCCTTTTCCAGGGGTCCTCCCAACCCGGGGATCGAACTTGGGTCTCCTGCATTGCAGGCAGGTTCTTTACTGTGAGCCACAGGAAGCTCGTAAATATGTATATGTGACTATATCTATATCCATCTGTCCATATGTCTTTATATCCTGGATCGTTTAGGTAACCTTGTCTTCATGGCCACACTGAAGCCAAAAGATCAGCTAAATTTCTAAGCTTAAACTTGTAATGCATTTTCTCTCACAGGATCTATGGCTCTGTGGGTCTTTTATCTCTTTCTCCTTCTACCTAACATTCTTTTATCCTGGGCTTTGTTAACTTTTTCTGTGTGAGAATATTACTGCTTTGGGGGAAGATTGTGTTTGTGTGTATTTGGGCATTTCTGTGCACACATTTCAGGTATGGATGTTATGGAACACATATTTGTTTACTGGATGAGTGTAGATGTTTTTATTTTGTGTTGTGCTAGAGAAACATGACTGGTGGATCACACTGTTGAGTCTATGTTAGGACTAGCAGTCTAGACTTTGGGACAGGAACCGTTAAAATTGCCTGATTCAGTGTGTAGAGCAAACATCTTGATGGTTCATTTTCTCTTGAACAGAATGGATGATCTTTGCTATTCTGGCTGATCAAGGGTGGATGTTAATCTTGAAGCCACTCTTGCACAGAGGAGAGGATGGAGATGTGATAGGGGATCTAGGAGGAGGGGAGAAGGTTCCTCTGACTTTGGGGCTGGTGGATAGTTAAGCAGGGCCCTAGGCCACAGAGATGCATAAGGGCATTCCCAAGAGCAAGGGGTCCTTTTCGTCCAGTTGTTTGGATAGAACCAAGAAGCAGTGTAAAGGGGACTCGTTGGCTCTGGGAAGAGCCACATCAACATAACCCATCACCCAGAAGTTATCTTACTCCCTTTTGCCTACCTTGACTCTGGAAATCATTGATACGCTTTTGGTCTCCAGTAGTTTCACTTTTCTTAGAATTTCATGTAAGTGAAGTCATACAGAATGAATTACTTTGCGTCTTTTTTTTCCCTCATGCAGTGTAATAGTTTTGATATTTATCCATGTTGTTATGGGCATTAATAATTTACTTCTTTTTATTACTGAGCAGTAGTGTCTCCTGAATCGGCAGGTGGATTCTTTGCCACTGAACCACCTGGGAAGCCCTCTTATAGTATTGCGTTGTAACGCTTCCCTGGTGGCTCAGTGGTAAAGAATTTGCCTGCCAATGCAGGAGATACAGGCTCAATCCCTGGGCTAGGAATATACCCTGGAGAAGGAAATAGCAACCCATCTAGCATTTATGCCTGGGAAATCCCATGGGCAGAGGAATATGGTGAACTGCCGTCCACGGGGTCGCGAAAGAGTCGGACACGACTTAGCGACTAAACAACAGCAACAAGTATTGTATGATTATACAGCAACTTGTTTATCTATTCAGCTATTGATGAATGTCTAGCCCATTTCCAACTGTTTGTGATTATGAATAAAACTGATATGATTATTTATATACAAGTTTTGCATATACATGTTTTTATTTGGGGGCAAATTATTAAGTCATATGGAAAGCATCTATGAAATGTTATATGAAACTGTCAAATTATTTCCCAAGGTTGCTCTACCATTTTTAAATTCCACTAGTAATGTATGAGAATTCAAGTTGTTCTATACTTTTGCAAATACTTGGCATTGTTGGCATTTCAAGTTTTGTCTTTTAAAGTCTATTAATCACTAATTTTATTTAGCCATTCTAGTAGATATACAGGGATAGTTTGCATTTCCCTCCAAATTTCCACCACTTGACCAGGCCAAAGGAGACTCAAGTCATAATAATGTCAGGATGAAGAAAGGGCTACTATTGTATTTTGTAATCAGAGGATGATGAAATGTGTAACATATGGAATACATAAAATAATAATTTTTTCCTTAAAAATCAATATCAGGAGCAATATACTGTGGAACAGAGACTTAACCACTTCTTTTACCACCACACACACAGCTGAGCAGAAACTTGAGCATTTTGGCCACGAGAGAGTAATTGTACATATCGTGAGGCCAAATTCATCCTTCTTGGCCATGGGACTTTGGCGTTGAAGCCGGGAAATTACTATTCCTCTTGATTGCTGCTGTCACTCTAGAACATTCTGTGAGGTTTTCCTTGACTGTGGTTTCCAGGGTGCTGAAACTATACAGATTTGGGGTCGATAATAGCCTCTCTGGTCATTAAGCAATAATTTAATGACAGAGAAAGTTCAAGGGATTGTCAGCTCCCTCAAAAGAGTATACATTTCTTGCCAATATTTTGCAGGAAGATTCTCAGAGCATTATTAAACATCGCACACAGAGCTTGGATGCACTATTATTATTATTATGTAGGATTTTAGCTGAAATAAAAACCAGGTTTTGTCACCTCACTGGGGCTTTAGTGTATCCACTCTGGGATCACCAATTCTTTTTTATTTATTTTTTTCTCTGTCCAGTACTGGTGGGAACTCAATCCTTAGAAGACAATGTTTGGCATAGCATTGCAAGTTTGACTTGGTTTAATGCACTGTGAGAAAACATTGTTGAAAATAAGGTTCCCCAGGGAGGATTGCACTGTGAGGTTTTACACGCCAGTTTGGATAGAACTCAGATTTTGCTGTACTGCCGGAGTCCAGCTCCAGCAGGTCCAGGGTTTCCCTCAGGATGGACAGCATCGGCGATACGAATGAGAAGGCACAGCGAGTCTTAGCGTTTTCCAAGTGTCTTCTACTTTATTGTTTTTTAAAACAGCTTTTATATTTTTAGTGGCATATAGAAGCAAATGTAAAGTATAGAGTCATACCAATTCAGCTTAAGGGACATACCAACTTAGCTTAAGGGACATACCAACTTAGCTTAATGGGTATATCTTAATGGGCCTATCAAGTTAGCTCAATGGGCCAGCAGTCTCGACCCTCATCGAAGCTGTTTGCATGTCTTTAGTTACAAAAAACCTCATTTTGTTTACATCATCTTCTGGCCTGGTGGCCTGCTAACACCTTGTGACTCTCCACTGATAAGGGTTGATCAATCAGAACACTTTTGTGTCGGGCACATCAGGAAAGAATTCATCAACAGGAAGTTTTAAGGTAAAACCTGTTTTTGGTAATTTACTCTATGCCTTGAGCTTAACAGAAAAGAATGTGGTTCCATAAAGTCATAGAACAGCAAGCTGAAGTTCAGCTCTAAGTAAGAATCATCAGTTAAATCAACAATTGTCTTATTATTTGTATTAAAGCTAAACTTCTATTTATATAAATCTCTAACTATTATGCTTTCTTTATATAGGTTAAATACGTTAAGAGTGAAAACATAGTGAGTAAATATAGATTAAGTAACAGTTTCACAAAGCAATAATTTTTGTATTTCCTAACAAGCCTTTTTTCCTGCGAAGGGTTTTGTGCCCATAGGGGCTTTCTGTGCGGAGGCTGTCAATGTTGTTTATTACTAGGGAGCAGTTATGCACATTAGCTCCAAAGACACAGGTACATTTATTAAACAAACCAATATGTTAGCAAAAGGAATTTAGATCAGCATTCTCTATATCCCAGATAATTTTATTTAGGGTGCTACTGTTCAGGGGCCTTGTTGATTTGAGGTTTCAGAATGATCTATTTTAGAAGGGAATCAGGAAAGGCCTTTTGCCTAAGTCATAGAAAATAAGAAGAAGTTTATTATAGTAAACATCAGAAAGACAGATATCTTTAAGGTGAGCGCTGAGGCAGCCTTCCGAGACTCCCTGAGGCCTGAGTTGCTCTGCTCGTCAGGTCTTCTCCTCATGACTCTGTCATGGGTGGGACTCTCGTGAGCTGGCTCCCGGCACTGTACCTTCTTCTAATCTATATTCATGTGATCGGAAGCTTATCCCTCAATAGGTTTCTATAATCACCTACTGCGGGGTATTGAGAGCCTGTTCCATGTGAGTGGCTTCATCAGCACTCAGCCTCGTCTTCCTTATCCTAAGGAATCTCACCCTGGAGAAACGAGCCTCCATCTCTGAAACCGGATCTCCAGTACCAGGCTCAGTTTTCCGCAGCCCAGCTGGGTCAAGGTCAAGGCTGGCAACATGGGCAGCTGGGTAATAATAGACAGAGATTAAAGCAAGGAAGAGGGAGGGGAAAAGCTGAATGAACAGACCAGAGGTATGAAAAAGCATGTGAGTTTTGCACTGTGATTGGAATAATCTTTTTGGCCTAAAGACAACTGGATTAGCAAGTAGAATGGGCCAGTTCAGTTCACTTCAGTCGCTCAGTCGTGTCCGACTCTTTGCGACCCCATGGACTGCAGCACACCAGGGCTCCCAGTCCATCACCAGCTTCCAGAGTTTACCCAGACTCATGTCCATTGAGTTGGTGATGCCGTCCAAACATTTCATCCTCTGTTGTCCCCATAGACTCCTGGCTTCAATCTTTCCCAGCATCAGGGTCTTTTCAAATGAGTCAGTGCTTCGCATCAGGTAGCCAAAGTTTTGGAGTTTCAGCTTCAGCATCAGTCCTTTCAATGAACACTCAGGAATGACTTCCTTTAGGATAGACTGGTTGGATCTGCTTGCAGGCCAAGGGACTCTTAAGAGTCTTCTCTGACACCACAGTTCAAAAGCATCAATTCTTCAGTGCTCAGCTTTCTTTATAGTCCAAATCTCACGTCCATACATGACCACTGGAAAAACCATAGCTTTGACTAGATGGACCTTTGTTGGCAAAGTAATGTCTCTGCTTTTTAATATGCTGTCTAGATTAGTCATAACTTTTCTTCGAAGATGCATCTTTTAATTTCATGGCTGCAGTCACCATCTGCAGTGATTTTGAAGCCCCCCAAAATAAAGTTAGCCACTCTTTCCACTGTTTCCCCATCTATTTCCCATGAAGTGATGGGACCAGATGCTATGATCTTAGTTTTCTGAATGTTGAGCTTTAAGCCAACATTTTCACTCTCCTCTTTCACTTTCATCAAGAGGCTCTTCAGTTCTTCACTTTCTGCCATAAGAGTGGTGTCATCTGCATATCTGAGGTTATTGATATTTCTCCCGGCAATCTTGATTCCAGCTTGTGCTTCCCCCAGCCCAGCACTTCTCATGATGTACTCTGCATATAAGTTAAATAAGCAGGGTGACAATATACAGCCTTGATGTACTCCTTTTCCTATTTGGAACCCTGTTGTTCCATGTCCAGTTCTAACTGTTGCTTCCTGACCTGCATACAGATTTCTCAAGAGGCAGGTCATATGGTCTGGTATTCCCATCTCTTTCAGAATTTTCCAGAGTTTACTGTGATCCACATAGTCAAAGACTTTGGCATAGTCAATAAAGCAGAAATAGATATTTTTCTGGAACTCTCTTGCTTTTTCGATGATCCAACTGATGTTGGCAATTTGCTCTCTGGTTCCTCTGCCTTTTCTAAAGCCAGCTTGAGCTTCTGAAAGTTCACCGTTCACATATTGCTGAAGCCTGGCTTGGAGAATTTTGAGAATTACTTTACTAGCATGTGAGATGAGTGCAATTGCGTGGTAGTTTGAGCATTCTTTGGCATTGCCTTTCTTTGAGACTGGAATGGAAACTGACCTTTTCCAGTCTTGTGGCCACTGCTGTGTTTTCTAAATTTCTGGCATATTGAGAGCAGCACTTTTAGGATTTGAAATAGACTAACTGGAATTCCATCACCTCCACTAGCTTTGTTCGTAGTGATGCTTCCTAAGGCCCAGTTGACTTCACATTCCGGGATGTCTGGCTCTAGGTGAGTGACCACACCATCGTGATTATCTTGGTCATGAAGATCTTTTTTGTACAGTTCTTCTGTGTATTCTTGCCACCTCTTCTTAATATCTTCTGCTTCTGTTAGGTCCATACAATTTCTGTCCTTTATTGAGCCCATCTTTGCATGAAATGTTCCCTCGGTATCTCCAGTTTTCTTGAAGAGATCTCTAGTCTTTCCCATTCTATTGCTTTCCTTTATTTCTTTGCACTGATAGCTGAGGAAGGCTTTCTTATCTTTCCTTGCTATTGTTTGAAACTTTGCATTCAAATGGGTATATCTCTCCTTTTCTCCTTTGCTTTTCACTTGTCTTCTTTTCACAGCTATTTGTAAGGCCTCCTCAGACAGCCCAGTCATGTCCAACTCTTTGCAACCCCATGGACTATAGCCTACCAGGCTCCTCTATCCATGGGGTTTTCCAGGCAAGAGTACTGGAGTGGGTTGCTGTTTCCTTCTTTAGGGGATCTTCCTGACCCAGGGATCGAACCCAGGTCTCCAGCATTGCAGATAGATGCTTTACCGCCTGAGCCACCAGGGAAACCCCTCAGACAGCCATTTTGTTTTTTTGCATTTCTTTTTCTTGGGGATGGCCTTGATCCCTGTCTCCAGTACAATGTCACAAACCTCCATCCATAGTTCATCAGACACTCTGTCTATCAGATCTAGTCCCTTAAATCTATTTGTCACTTCTACTGTATAATCATAAAGGATTTGATTTAGGTCATACCTGAAAGGTCCAGTGCTTTTTCCTACTTTCTTCAATTTCATTCTGAATTTGGCAATAGGGAGTTCATGATCTGAGCCACAGCCAGCTCCTGTCTTGTTTTTGCTGACTGTATAGAGTTTCTCCATCTTTGGCTGCAAAGAACATAATCAATCTGATTTTGGTGTTGGCCATCTGGTGATGTCCATGTTTACAGTCTTCTCTTGTGTTGTTGGAAGAGGGTGTTTGCTATAACCAGTGCATTCTTTGGCAAAACTCTATTAGCCTTTGCCCTGCTTCATTCTGTACTGCAAGGCCAAATTTGCCTGTTACTCCAGGTGTTTCTTGACTTCCTACTTTTGCATTCCAGTCCCCTATAATGAAAAGGACATCTTTTTTGGGTGTTAGTTCTAAAAGGTCTTGTAGGTCTTCATAGAACTGTTCAACTTCAGCTTCTTCAGCATTACTGGTCAGGGCATAGGAATGAATTACCGTGATACTCAATGGTTTGCCTTGGAAACGAACAGAGATCATTCTGTCGTTTTTCAGATTGCATCCAAGTACTGCATTTCGGACTCTTTTGTTGACTATGATGGCTACTCCAATTCTCAGGGATTCTTGCCCACAGTAGTAGATATAATGGTCATCTGAGTTAAATTCACCCATTCCAGTCAATTGTAATTTACTGATTCCTAAAATGTCGAAATTCACTCTTGCCATCTCCTGTTTGACCACTTCCAATTTGCTTTGATTCATGGACCTAACATTCCAGGTTCCTATGGGCTTATAAGATGGGCCAGACTAGGATGGTAACAGGAAGCCAGGAATCTGGGGGATTCACAGGGAAGAATCAAAGAATCTGAAGATCCGTTTCCTGGTCCACTCCTTCTGTCCCCAGTTTACAGGGCATGGCTCTGATGAAGTCTTAGACCTGAGGCTCTGCTCTGAAGGAGAAAGGGGTGGGTTTCAGGACCCTAGATAAACAAGATACGATACCAGTGCTGCGATGTACCTTCTTTGAGCCTTGCTTTATTCACCAATAAAACAGAGATTATAGTCACCAGTTACTGTGAGGATTAAACAAGAATGCATGCAGAAGTGCTTTATAAACCATGGAACAATGAACAAATATTACTTATTATATAGAGACACTAATCAAGACACTGAGTCTTCATAGACACCACATCCACCGGCTTATCTTGTAGATGAAGTGACTGAAAGTCTAGAGATAAAAGCCTGCCTGACCTTGTTCCTTCATGAAGACTGGACACACCCCAGGGGCACTGCCTCAAGAAGCCTCTTCCTGTGTGGACTCTGTGAGTGACCACCACACATGAGAACAAGTATTCTTAAACTCAGGTGTTTAGTCTCCCTGAAATGTGCAGATGTAAACTCAAGAAATAGTGCTTTGTATGGGAGTCAAAATATACTTCTTTTCATCTTAATGGCAACCGTAACAAAAGTTTTGCCAGTTGTAAAGATAAAAGTGTCCTCTTGTGGTAACAATTTTTAGTGGAAAGGTATTTTTCTGTAATGAAGCTGATTTCATATAAGCATATGTTTTTTTAAATAGGCCTGTGGACTCCTGGGACCCATGAATACATTTCTGAGGGGTCCAAGGGGATTTTTTTTTTCTCTTTAAAAGGATTATTTCTTTTATCCAAATTTGAGAAACACCGTGACACATCTGGGATAGTTTACTTCAGAATTTAGAAATAACAAACATATCTTGACTTTCTACTATGATTATTATTTTAATTTTTCAGTGCGGTCCAAGTCTCTCTTCCCCAGAATATAGATTGTAACTCTCTCCTGTGAAAACTCAGAAGCCCTCTTTAATGGAGGTGGTCCTTTCTTTGTAGTCTGTGAAGTGTTAGTTGCTCAGTCATTTCCGACTCTTGGCGACCCCATAGACTGTAGCCTGCCTGGCTCCTCTGTCCATGGAATTTTCCTTGCAAGAATACTGGAGTGGGTAGCCATTCCCATCTCCAGGGGATCTTCCCAACCCAGGGATTGAACCCGGGTCTCCTGCATTGCAGGCAGATTCTTTACCACTGAGCCCAGAGAAGCTGTGCCCCACAAGTATTTGCTACATGCGTAGAAAATCAGTTATTGCAGTTATGGGCCCCCATCACAAGTCTAAAATCTTACTTAACTGCAGTAAAAGAAAGTCTTGATTCAGTTAGTAGTTTGTGCAAGAAATGTGCGTGAAGATACCCTCTTTAAACCTGATCCAGTCATACTCCAGGCTTCCATGTGGTCATGATGAAAATGTAAAATGGAGTCATTATTGGGCCCCGATATATAATCGGGCTTCCACACTGCACAGATCTCAGGTCTACACAATGCAGATTATTCTTGGAGGCTCTTCTGGACCTCACCCACCAGGTAACAGTGAGAAGCTCTTGGTCCATCAGGCCCTGACTACTGACCCTGGAAGCTCTGACAGGTCCATGACACTTTGACACTTATATCCTTGAACTCTTAACTGTGACACTGTACCCCTGGCCTGGGTTTAAGTTGTCTGACACCAACTTAAGCGATTGCTAAGCAATACTAAGTGAGTAGTATTTTCTTTGGAAGTCTGAGTTTCTGTTCAGCAAAGGGTGAGAGAGCTGACCAAGATGACGTGCAGTTCTCATCTTCTCAGTAGAGGGTGATGGAGCTGGGTCCTTCCTAACTGCAGGGCTCACTGATGTGAGTTCATCTGAGGCAGGACTGTAGCTCTCGCCTACCCCTGTGCTTTTCACCTCCAAAGACCCTCTTCCTCTGCCCTCTTCCTCACTCCATTTCCAAGATACTGTGTATACTCTCCATAATAAGTTTTAAGTGTGGTGAGACCAAATCTTTGACACTTAGAGGATTCAATTTAGTATGTTTTATTCGATTCAGTTCATTCAAACTCTGAGTCCTCATCCTGCTAGGTTGAATTTTAGGGGCGATTGGAATTCTTTCACTTTATTGGCATTGCATAAGAAGATGACACCCATCTATTGTTGAAAGGGTTCTTAGTCTGTGGTCCATTGTGGTTAATATTAACATCTGACTGTCCCAGGCATTCTTGTTTTTCACGATTAGGCAGCTCAGCTCTGTGGTTCTTATGCTCTACTTAGGTCATGGGAATCCAGACCTAGCTACCTTCATGACACCATTGTCCAGTCCATCATCTCATCACTGCTTTGGGTTCTGAGGGAAAAGATTGACCATGGGGCTCTATAACTTACAAGATCCCATGTCTGTACCCCTCCCAAGATCCAGGAATCTTTGCCAAATCTTTCTCTTGTTCTTTTCAATAGATTTCAACTCCCTTCCTTTTTTTTTTTTAATATTTGTTTATTTATTTGGCAGAGTTGGGTCTTAGTTGCAAAAGTAAAGTGAAAGTGTTAGTAGCTCAGTCATGTCCGATTCTTTGTGACCCCATGGAATGTAGTCCTACCCCACTCTCCCACCCCCCCACCACCCAGGATCCTCTGTCCATGGGATTTCTCAGGCAAGAATACTGGAGTGGGTTGTCATTTCCTTCTCCAGGGGATCTTCTCCAATCAGGGATTGAACCCGGTTCTCCTACATTGCAAATAGATTCTTTACCGCTGAGCCAGAGAAACCCATGTCACTAATGGTAAAGAACCCACCTGTCAATGCAGGAGACATAAGAGATGTGGGCTCAATTCCTGGATTGGGAAGATCCCCTGGAGGAGGAAATGGCAACCCACTCCAGTATTCTTGCCTGGAGAATCCCATGGACAAAGGAGTATGGTGGGCTATGGTCCATAGGGTTGCAAAGAGTCAGACAAGTCTAAAGCAACTTAGCAGGAGCATGCATAACATGGGTCTGAGTTGCAGCTGCGGGATCTTTTGTTGTCATGAGGGTTCAGTAATGGTGGCACATGAGGTCAGTTGCCCCAAGGCACGTGGAATCTTACTTGACCAGGATTGAACTCCTGTTCTCTGCATCGCAAGGCAGATTCTTAACCACTGGGCCAACAGGGAAGTCCTCAACTCTTCTCCTTTTGACCGGTAAAGTTTGAGTCAATCTACTTGGAAAGGAGTTTTAAAAAAGTAAAAACGAATAGCAATTGATATTCAGGGAAATTCTCCTGCTAGAAAATCCTAAGTAAAATGCTAGAGAGCTCCGAGATTTGTTTTCATGCCAAGAATGTGAGTGTGAAGGTTGAAATAGATTACGGCAAATACAAATGGGTAGTCCAATATATTATCCTGCACTCATTCATTTAATCGTTAAACAAACGTGCCCTGGATACCTGCTCTGTGCCAGCTGTGTGCTATGCTTAGACACTCAGTCATATCTGACTCTTTGCAACCCCATGGACTGCAGCCCGCCATGTTCCCCTGTCCTGGGGGATTCTCCAGGCAAGAATACTGGAGTATGTTGCCATGTCCTCCTCCAGGGTATCTTCTCAACCCAGGGGTTGAAGCCAGGTCTCCTGTATTACAGGAAGATTCTTTACCATCTGGTCCACCAGGGAAGTCTGCTCTGTGCCAGAGACTTGGGCAAAAATAGTGAGGATCACAGTGTAATGAGGAGTCAGATAAGAGGTCATTAGGTTATCCTAAGGTACATGGTCTACTTGATGGGAAGAACATGAGCTCTGGATTAGGTTGTTCTGGGTTAGCACCCTGACTCGGCTGCTTTCCAGGTATGTGGCCTTTGGGAAGCTCCTTCCCTGATTGATCCTGTCAAGCTGACTGCTCTACATGCCAAGTTCACAGGCGCTTTCATCCATGTGACTCTCATCTGTCACTGAAGGGATTGAAACTTTATCTCCACTTTTGTGAAGCAGTTTTTCCTCCCTAGAAATGTATGGGAGACACCCTTTATACTCAAAGTTTTATTATCATTATCTCATCAACCTTGTTTAATCTGTATTTCCAAATGCTCTTTCTTCAAAAAAACCACAACTTTTTCTTGTATTTCTGTATAGCCGATTAACAATATTGAGACAGTTTCAGGAGGACAACAAAGGGACTCAGTCATACATATGCATGTATCTATTCTCCCCCAAATACCCCTCCCATCCAAGCTGCCACATAACATTGACCAGAGTTCCCTGTGCTATACCTGGTTGCTTATGCATTTTAAATATAGCAGTGTGGACATGCCCATCCCAGACTCTAACTATCTCTTCCCCCAATTCTTCCCCCTTGGCAACCATGTTCTCTACCAGTCTACTTCTGTTTAGTAAATAAATTTGTATCATTTCTTTTTAGATTCCACATATAAGGTACGTCATATATTTATCTTCTGTCTGTTAACTTTACTCAATATGACAATCTCTTGGTCCATCCATGTTGCTGCAAATGACATTATTTCATTCTTTTTAATGACTGAGTGATATCCCATTGTACATATGTATGACAAATGTTCTTTCTTGAAAGTTGTTTGCACATGTCATTAAAGCTCATGGGTTTCTTCTTCAAGAAAGAAGATCCAATTTCTGAGTTAACTCTCTCTCCTCAGTTGTGGTTCTCACAGATATCACCTATGAGCAGGCCAGACAGTAGATGTTAAGCTTCCCTTTTCCAGACATCACCATCCACTGAGGGAGTAGGGAGCATGGACACAGCATGCTCCCCTCAAGTCAGCAGATGGGGGCCAGGTCCTGAGCAGGACCCCAGTCTTCCCTGAACTCCTATGCTATTCCCCATTTGCACAGAATCCCTTGATACATCTGGTCTGTACTGTTCAGGCTAGAAACCTGGTCAGGTCAGGAAGACCTGAATTTTTGATAATAGCTGCCTCTCCTTGGGTTCATGCATGCAGATGAGTGCGTGTATGGGTGCGGGGCATGGTTTAGATCTTGCTTTTCTCAGCACCATGCCCTATGTGGACTGCTTGTTTTTCTGTAGAAAAGTCTATTTTGCCATGGCAATTCCATAACATATTTGGACGTAATTGGAGATGCCCTAAGATAATGTTCCTTCAGGTAGAAAATAATCATGATTATAGTGACAATATTGACAATGAGTTGAGCAATTATTACATGCTGCTGAGTTCTGGATACTTTACAAATACCTTTTCTAATCTTCCCTTCAATCGTACAAGGGACCAACTTTTACAGGTGAAATGATTGAGGCTCATGGAGGTAATTTGTCCAAGACCTCTTCAGTAAAATTTATTCTGGGTTTGTCTGACCTGTAACTTCTCCATTATTTACAGTTTTCCATTCACTGTTCTCTAAGAATTGGAAATAGAGGACATCTCAATTTTTTAAAACTTATTTTGTATTGGGGGATGGCCAATTAACAAACAATGTTGTGACAGTTTCAGGTGAACAGTGAAGTGACTCAGCCATACATATACATGAATCCAATCTCCCCCATACCCCTCTCCCATCTAGGTTGTCACATAATATTCAGAAGCGTTCCATATGCTGTACAGGAGGAAGGACATCTCAATTTTTAAAAAACATTGTATCTTGGAGTGTAGTTGATTAACCATGCTGTGTTAGTTTCAGGTGGACAGCAAAGTGATGGGGTTATATATATACTCGTATCTACTCTTTTTCAAATTCTTTCTCATTTAGGTTGTTACATAGCATTGAGCAGAGTTCCCTTTGCTATACAGTAGGAACCTTGTTGCTTAACCATTTAAAATATAGCAATGTGTACCTGTCAATCCCAAACCCCCTAACAGAAGACATTTAAAATTGAAACACATATATAGTTATTGTCTTCAGTGCCTAGAAGAGGAAAGATACTTGAAAGCTTTTGGGGGAACTAGTGAAATGACTCATTGCCTTGTTTTAAGCTCGTGATCCTATATATACAGTGTTAGAAAGGCAGTTCCCAGGGCAGAGGTGTGTGAGGGCAGAGGGCAAAGCTCAGGTGAGTGTGCACCGTCTGTCTTCCTATAGCATCCTATCTTCATTACCTTGGCATTATAAGTCAGTCCTTTAAAAGTTACATATATTCTCCACTCAACTGTGAGCTTTTATTTAAATGAAGGATTTTGTCTTATTCCTCTTTGTAGCCTCAACATCCAATACAATACCTCCTGGCACATTACAGATATTAAAGGACGTTTGCTGACATTAAGAAAAAAACATGGACTATCACAAAATCTGTATTTTCTAATCAAAACAGTTCAGTATTGACCATATCATTCAAACATATCTGTTATCACTTAGTCTTGCTCCTTTAGCCAAATCTATTAAATCTGTTCTGTTCTCCTACTGATTCAGAGCTTGGGTAATTTTCTGCTTCATCTATTTCATAGAAACCCTTTTGAGCAACTTCTGACAAAGCATTCACTGTGAAAAATGTCTTAAAATATACTTGGGTTGCAAGGAGGAATTCCAGTTGCTGCTTCAATGTTATTTCAGTTCTTTGCCAGTGGGGAGCTCTTCTCCAAACACATTTTTTGGCATCCTTGGAAGATAGCTGAGGCCACGTCTTCAACCTGGGCTACTTAGTACCATCCTGATGACCTCACTGCCAACAGAGTAAGGAGCAGATTTCCCTGAGGACTCTCGTGACCCAGAAGCATCCCTCCTCACAGCCCTCTGTCTCACTCTTCCCCAAAAGGCATCCTGGGTTCTAGCCACCCTGGACCAAGAGTGTCTTACTCTCAATTTCTTTTTGTTCTTCATGTAGTCAAAGTCTGATCATTCTTCAAGGTCCTGAGGTCTGATTCCCAAGCTGTACTTTCATAGAGGCTTCTCTGTTCTTTCAGCTAAAAGTTCTCTCTCTATTCTTTGAATGTCCCACATCAGTTGCCACCTCCATTGTCGTGTGTTTAGGTAAAATTGTGTATACCACCTTCCTTAATTAGAATACAGAGTATGTTTGAAGGAGGGAACTTTTCTGATTCATTCTGGGTCTTCTCCTTTTCATTGCATTCCATCCTTTTGCACATAAAAGACGATTGATAAATGGCTTTGTAAGCATTAAAGAGTGTGAGAACCTTGGCAGCATGTGGGCTATGGTTGAAAGAACATGTACTGGATCCAGATTTCAGGAATTAAGACTCCAGCTCCATCCTTTTTAAGGAATTTTGGGCACATATACTTTAAAACATCTTTTCTTTTTCTTGGATAATGACATTAAAACATGCATGCAGGGAAACAAAGTGTTTTTAGCTACTGAATCGCTGCATTCAAGATGGGGGAGAATGAATACATGTATATGAGTGGCTGCGTCCCTTCGCTGTTCACCTGAAACTATTACAGCATTGTTAATCGGCTGTACCCCAATACAAAATAAAAAGGTCTTTAAGAAAGACTCAGGCTCAAGGAAATTCCCTTTGGTCTCTTTTTTTCTTCTCTCCTCTTTCCTTCCCCAATAGCAACAGTGGCAATCTTGACTTCCATTCCTTGTCAGCTTAATCTCTTTCTTTCTTCTAATCATAGACAGCGTCTTTCTGCTCTTCTTGCAGCACTGGTACCCAGTAGGGAAAAAAATGTAATGTAAAAAGATTGGTCTAATGGATGTACAGAAACTGTGATATTCCATTAGTTTTTGCCAGTGGTGTATGCTGCTTGGCCACTGATGTCTAGTGAGAAATGCTAGAAGCTCTTTTTCTATATTATTTCTGCCCCCTGCAAAATGGAGCTCACAGATGTCCTCTCTTCTTTAGATATCATATCCCTAATCAATATTTCCCCAAAGTGTTTCCTAAGAAGAATGCTAGTTTTATCCCAGGAGCTAGTTAGAAGAAGAGAAGGAGGGAGAGGAGGAGGAGGGAGGGAAGGAGGAGAAGGATTAGAAGGAGAAGAAGATGCAAAGTCAAATAAGTCATTTGACCAATAAACCTCTTTTTGCTTTGAGTAATATCTATTGATGTGACTTTCCAGGTGGCTCAGTGGTAGAGAATCCACCTACCACTGCAGGAGACCTGGGTTTGATCTCTGGGTTGGGAAGATCCCCTCAAGAAGGAAATGGCAGCCTGCTCCAGTACCCTTGCCTGGAAAATCCCATGGACGGAGAAGCTGGGTGGGGAGTCCATGGGCTCACAAAGAGTCCGGCATGACTTAGTGACTGAACAACGGTATCTATTGATATCAAAATCAGTTTAGAAGGCACTCGTCTATGTTTCAATCATTTTCAGCCACATAGAACCTCTTCTCATTTGAAGAGTTGCCTAAAAAATTCCCTAAAATGTAAAAAGTTTCAATATGAAAATTCCAGGTATGGGGGAAATCCTTCGTATCTTTCTTTCCTGATGGTTGGCAACTCCTTGTGCAATGACAGATGAAGTCGGTGACTGGGTCTTGTAATCCCTCCAGTTCTGCTGCTTGTACCACGTCTTTCTAGCTCCTCTTTAGGACTGCACAGGTGAGGTTTTGAGGCCTTGTAATGGAACTAATGGTTTTTTCAAAGATATTCCTAAAGATATATTCAAATCCTGCCTGAAATAATAAATGGGGGCATAATGAGGGGCATTTATTTCTCAGTGCTTAACTGCAGTGTTGCCTCTCTGCACTCACAATTTATGAAGAGTAAGGATTTTTTGTGAGTGGAATGCATTACGTTAGGAAAAAAAATTAATGGCCATCTGTAAAAGTGAGGATGGCTGGCAAGTCGGTTATGCATGTTGTAATAAAAATGGTTTATTGGGCTATCGTGGTCAGACACAGGAGCCAACACTGCAGACTCAGCTGGAGAACATGATTGGACTTAATACTATTTTGACTTACACTGGAGTCTCTCTGAAGCACTGTTCTTACCCATTCTGAAGAGGTTTTCTACAATGGATTCCTTTTGGATTGCTGGCCTTGGCCCAAAGATTTCTGGTTTGGAGCCCCAGGTTCCCATCTGCAAATGGAGTGTGCATCTGACAAACTCTAAGGCCCCAGGCACACACTGCTTGAAGGATTTGAAATCCCTTCTTGAGGATAAAGTCTCAAAAATCTAGTAGCCTGCATTCAATTCCACTTCAGTACTTATAAGAACAATAGAGATGATGTATCTGCTATCTTTCAAAAACGTTTTGTTACATAAAGTAAGGAAGTACTTGGAGAGCAGGGACATGTGAAAATGCCCAGTTGTCAGCCTAAAGAGGAGGCTACTGGCCAAAATGGAGACAGTTTGAGCATCAAAAACCCAGCAGACCATGACAGCATAGCTTATATCACCACTGGATCAAGCGAGAATCTGTAAGTCCATACCAACATGTCAGTCCGGAACAGAGTGTGTACCCTCCTCATCTTGATGATATTCACTTTGACCCTTGGTTGAGGAGGTGTCAGCCAGTTTTCCCACAACAAAGCTCTTCTTTGCTTTGTAAAATATTACTGTTTTGTTAAGGGACACTTTGAGGTTTTCTTTCCCACCATTTTCCTCAACATTTTTTGCTTATAACTTTCTGGAAAACTCACTTCAGACTCCTTATACTGGACTGATTCATGTTACTCTGCATTCTGCTTTTCTAGAAAGGTAACAGTTTATGCCTATTGTCTGATTAATATTCTAGAGCCCTTTTCAGTCACAAAAAATGCCTCTGTTTTGGTGAAGTATCTATTATTTGTCTGATCCATCCAGAAGGACAAAGTTTGGATTCAACCATATACTATTGAGTATTGTGGTTTCCGCACAGACTTCAGACCAGCTAACTAGGAAGACTGAGACTTCAGGACATACCCAGGGTTACTGTGTGTGTGTGTGTGTGGTGGGTTTAGGGGAGACCTTTATCCCCATCTTGTTTCCATGGTTCTTCTTGAAGACAAATTAATTAGGCGAAGTGGGAATGAAGGAGAAAATGTAAAGAAAGGTGTCCATAGATAGATCTCTCTACAGTTGAACTTCCCAGGTGGCGCTAGTGGTAAAGAACCCACCTGCCAATGCAGGAGACATAAGAGATGTGGGTTGATCCCTGAGTTGGAAAGATCCTCCAGAGAAGGAAACGGCAACCTACTTTAGTATTCTCGCCTGGAGAACCCCCTGGACAGATGAGCCTGAACGGCTACAGTCCATGGGATCACAGAGAGTCGAACACGATTGAAGTGACTGTGCACACACGTGATGGTTGAACTAGGGCTTGTGATTTTTGAAAACAAAACAAAACAAAACAAAAACATGCTGAGGGATTGTGGGGAGAAACGTGTATCTGGCATAAACCTTTGCATAGCTCCGCCCTTGATCAGGGCACTGTGCAGACCACAGACCTTACATGTGACCGTGATTGGGGGAGAGGGTGGGGGCCTTTAAGGCACACGTGGAGAATTCTAATTGAATGCAGATGGAATCCGGGAGGGGTCTAGGAGCAAGCCCAGCCTGTGGGAGCACAGAGGGAGGGGCCTCTGGAGGAATTCCAAGAGCTGACAGCTCACAGTTCTCCAGACAGGCAGCCTCTTGGGAGTGGGGAGGACACAGAAGATGGTTTGGAGTGGCCACCGAGAGCCAGAGCCAGGAGTAGGCAGGGCCTCGAGAGTGAAGCCAGTACTGGGGCTCTGCGGGCACTGGGATGTACTGAGAGCATTGTTTGTCACCAGAAGATTGGAAGGTGATGAGAAAAGGATAGACGTGTCCTCTGAGACTTCTCAGTGTCGTGTCCTTGTTTACCATTGAGGAGCTCATTCTCACTTATAGGTTGAAGTAAAGCGAAGTGAAGTGGCTCAGTCGTGTCTGACTTTTTGAGATCCCATGGACTGTAGCCCACTAGGCTCCTCCGTCCATGGGATTTTCCAAGCAAGAGTACTGGAGTGGGTTGCCATGTCCTTCTCCAGGGGATCTTCCCAACCCAGGGATTGAACCCAGGTCTCCTGCATTGTAGGCAGACGCTTTACCGTATGAGCCACTAGGGCTTCCCTAGTGGCTGCTTACAGGTTGGGATTCCATTATGAACAGGTAGACCTGGGCCTGTGTGGTTGGCAGCTGGGCTGAATCAGCCAGTAGCATTCCCCCGACCCTGTTCTCCGACCCCTGCCCTGGGACGGGTGGAGCTGCGGCAGGGAAAGTTCAGGACTAAATGTTTCTTCACTTCAGGATAACAGAAAGCCATCGTCCAAGGTTACCTCGGGCCAAGGAAAGCCTAACCTCCTCCAGGTGTGGAGCCCTGACCTCTCCCTCATCCCTTCCCTCCACTCCTAACTCACCAGGCGCAGGGCCCTGGGGTGGGCATCAGCTTCAGATTCTGATCTCAAGCCAATGACTCATTCAGCAACCTTGGAGAGTCATTTATATCCCAGCACGTCCTAGGTGTCAGCCAGGCTTTCATACCTGTCCTGCACCCACATGTGTGCCTTAGTTGCTACCATATACCAGGTGCTGAGCTGGGTGTAGGGTATGCAGATATCAGCACCTCAAAAAGGGGACGGGGCTTCCTGGTGACTCAGTGGTAAAGAATCCACCTGGAGACATGCGTTCAATCCCTGGTCTGGGAAGATCCCACATGCCTCAGGGCAACTAAGCCCATGAGCCACAACTAGTGAACCTGTGCTCTAGAGCCTGGGAACCACAGTGACTGAGCCCATGTGCTCCAGCTACTGAAGACTGGACGCCATGGAGCCAGTGCTGTGCCACAAGAGAAGCCACCACAATGGAAAGCCTCTGCACCACAGTTAGAGAGTAGCCCTCGCTCTCCACAACTACAGAAAAGCCTTCGCAGCAATGAAGATCCAGCACAGCCAAAAACAAACAAACAAATATATAAAATTATCAAAAGAGAGAAAGAAATGGGACCCTTAGTGCTCACTCAGTTGTGGGTGATGGTATTTACCTCCATTAGCCGGTGATGGTATTTACAGAAATACCATCAGCACTTGAAATGTGGTCACCAAATGTAATGAACAGGTGAACATGGAAATAGCAGCTGTTGTTTAAGGAGCAGCAGGTATGCACCCATGGTAGGTTGGGTTCTTTCCCATTGTTTCTTATTTTTAAATCTCAGAGATATCCTGCAAGATTATTGCTCAGGGTATCAGCAGGCAACCCAGGCTCAGAGCACTGATGAAATGGACCAAGAAGACAAACTGATGGGGTGATGGTATTTACCTCCATCAGCCGGTTGTGGGAACTGGTACAAAAACAGGGTAATTCTTTTGCCCAAAGTCACACAGGAATATAGTAGACCAGAGATTTATGGACTGATCTCTGATTTAAAGTCTCAATTTCCTTTGCTTGCAAATTTATGATAGTTAGACTAGATTGCTTCTAAGACCTTTGCCTCAACAATATTCTAGGATCCAGTTTTAATTCTACTTTACAGCTTTATTCAGTCACTGAATCAGTTGATTATCCTTTCAACACACAGGTTCTCAGAAGCTATTGTACATCGGTTGTCCTGTTCTCTTTCCAAGATAGGATGTTTCATTGGTGGGCTGAAACCTAGTAGCATAATCATTTCCATGTGATTAACCTTTTGAAGATGTGTTGAGGACAGATCTCTGTCTGTAAGACAGAAAAGTGGAAAACTTTGTTCTTTAGCTTAGAGGCTGGTCTCCAGGGACTTGGTAAAGGAACTACAAAGTGGAGAATCACAGCTTCTCCCAATTTGTAAGAGAAACATAAGTCATTTTTGTCTCCAGTAAACCTTTGCAATGCTGCTGAGAATGATTAGGGAAAATCAAGCTAGTTGATGAAAGGGTTTCAAGCACATTTTTGCAGATATAATATATGAACGTGTCATTTGTGGGGAGGTGGTGGGGTGCAATCATTTTGAGTCTCTTGGGCTCACAAGGCAGATCAGCAAGGATCCAGATTGGACTTGTTTGGCCCACATAGATTTGAAACACACATGCTTAGAAGGAATGACATTCTTCTGCGCCTGTATTATCTTTCCTCCTTATGGCCGTGTATCCAGCCGCCTTGTCCCAGCGCTGATGTTGGGGGCGCATTCATGTTGGAGTCCCACCACCCAGGGCAGCAGGCGATGTCCTGAGGTTGAGGACCAGAGGGAAAGCAGCAGAGCAGAAGAATACTGTGACCTTAGTCCCAGGTGCGCTTTGAACCTCATCGGCTTGTCTTCTTGGTCCATTTCATCAATGCTCTGAGCCTGGGTTGCCTTCTGATACCCTGAGCAATAATCTTGCTGGATATCTCGGAGATTTAAAAATAAGAAACAATGGGAAAGAACCCAGCCTACCATGGGCGCATACCTGCTGCTCCTTAAACAACAGCTGTCATTTCCATGTTCACCTGTTCATTACTTTTGGTGACTACATTTCAAGTGCTGATGACCATGCTTGTTTCAGGGGCTGCAGTGAGACAGAAGTGTTATTTACTTTTCTGGAAAGAAAGGTGTTTATCCCCTCACTCTGGTGGCTGAGAACAGACAGGGTTGCCTGGAGGATCCCTCTGATCCCTGCCCCTTTCTAGGTTCTGTGGCCTCCCAGGGAGGTGCCACTTCTCCCTGTAATGAAGAGACGTCTAGGTTTGCACCCCGTTCCTGGTCTGGACAGCATATGCGTAATCAGCTTATTTTCTTCTCAGGCTCGTTGTTGGGAGGGGTGGGGAGAGTTGTTACTCCAGTTGCTTATGTATAACTCTCGTCATATAGTCAATTACAGGACTCTCTGAAAGGCACTGCAGAACACGTGTTTGGATTAATCAGTTCTGACAGCAGCCGGGCCAGGGCTGTGATTCAGCGTGCTGCACAAAGGCACGTCACTAGCGGGCTGGTCTCAGGGCGCCGATGTGTCCCTCTGTGTGTTCTCAGGGTGACGGGGCTGATAAATGTCACCTCTTTATGAACTGCTCTGATCACCTCTAACAGCAAGTTAAAAATAACAGGCTTTTGGAGACTATACCAGCCCAGGGCGTAGGTGCATGCTAAGCAGCTTCAGTCGTGTCTGACTCTTTGTGACCCCTATGCACTGTAGCCCTTCGGGCTCCTCTGTCCATGGGATTCTCCGGGCAAGAATACTGGAGTGGGTTGCCGTGTCCTCCTCCAGGGGATCTTCCTGACCCAGGGATCGAACCCATGTCTCTTATGTCTCCTGCATTGGTATGTGTGTTCTTTACCACTAGCACTACCTGGGAAGCCCACTGGCCCAGGGAACTTCCTCTAATTCATAACAACGGCAGGAACCACGTCCCAAGAGCCCAGAAGAGAGGAAAGGACAAGAGCCAGGTTCTGAAGTCAGGGCACATGTTCAAGCACCAGTTACCCCACCTTCTAGCCCTGTGACTTGAGCAAATGAATAACCCTTCTGTGCCTCAGTTTCCTTATCTGTACAGTAGCATCAGTGAGAGAGAATGATGGAGCCCATCTCAGGACTGAGGGGGATACACATGAAGCATCTGGCCCAGCTCCTGGACCATTGCAAGCCCTTAAAAAAGGTGAGGAGTTGTGTCCATTACCAAGGGCTCCCTGCACATCAGTGTCAACATGAGACTCACAAGCACTGAGAGCTTATTTCATGCCAGGATGCACTCCACACCCTTTACACGTAGTAACTCATGTGCTCCTAAGAAGGAAAGCTATGACCAACCTAGACAGCGTATTAAAAAGCATAGAGATCATTTGCTGACAAAGATCCATATAGTCAAAGCTATGGTTTTTCCAGTAGTCATGTACAGATGTAAGAGTTGGACCATAAAGAAGCCTGAGCACCCAAGAATTGATGCTTTTGAACTGTGGTGTTGGAGAAAACTCTTGAGAGACTCTTGAGAGTCCCTTGGACTGCAAGGAGATCTAACCAGTCTGTCTTAAAGGAGATCAGTCCTGAGTGTTCATTGGAAGGACTGATGCTGAAACTTAAGCTCCAATACTTTGGCCACCTGATTAGAAGAGCTGACTCATTGGCAAAGACTCTGATGTTGTGAAAGATTGAAGGCAGGAGGAGAAGGGGGTGACAGAGAAGGAGATAGTTAGATAACATTGCCAACTCAATAGACATGAGTTTGAGCAAATCCCAGGAGATGGTGAAGGACAGGGAAGCCTGGCATGCTGTAGTCCATAGGGCCCCAAAGATTCAGACATGACTGAGCAACTGAGCAACAACTCATTTTGATCTTCAGCAAATTTGATGAATAAAAATATTTCTCTTTCAAAATGGAGGAATCTGAGTGTTAGCAGAGTTTCAATGAGAACACTCGTTTATCTGATGGCAAAGTCTACACCTGAGATCAGGGCTGGGGGAATATAGTTTAGTTTTTAAACTGCTGTCTTGTCATCATGCTCTGGACCAGTGATGCTATAACCCAGAAATTTGGCTGTTCTTCTGGAAACCAGAGGGTTGGAGACATGGGGACAAAGGAGAAAACTTCTTTTTCAGTCTTTTACAACATAGAGACTATTGACAGAAATAATCAGTAAGCAATCTCTAACTGAAATATAAAAGACTTATATATGAGCCAAACTGAGAACTATAACCTGGGAGACACAGATTCAAGAAGCACTTGAATTGTGTGCAGGAGACTGATCAAGACTTCTCAGGTGGCACAGTAGTAAATAACCTGCCTGCCAATGCAGGAGACATGAGTTTGATTCCTGGGTCAGGAAGATTCCTTGGAGGAGGGCATGGCAACCCACTCCAGTATTCCTGCCTGGAGAATCCCATGGACAGAGGATCTGGCAGGCTAGTCCATGGGGTCACAAAGAATCAGACATGACTGAGCGCGCACACACACACACACACACACACACACACAGATATCAAGGCAAAACCTACAAAATTACACAAGTTGTTTGTCAATAATTTTAATTGGAGCTCCAAGAAGTAGGGGTGCTTACTAAGCAAGGACTGGGTTTGACACAGTTGCACAATTACCAGGGGATACGCTGAGACCCTCAGGTTGCAGCTGCCAGCAGACATTGTTCTGAGAATGGCTGGGGGTGTCCTTGAGTCTGACACTGTTCAGAAAAGATCCCGGGGTTCTCAGGGCTGCAGGAATGCATTTAAACCACATCCATCATGGCCACCCGGCTCCAGTATGGATGCTTGAACCACAGTGACTCCATTTTGATTTTTAAATGCTTTCTTTTCTTTAATGATTAAAGCAGATGTACAATGCATGTTTGACGAGCCCTAAGACAGGCTGTTCTAGTTAACATAAAGTTCACGTTAAATCATGTATAAGCCGGAATGACTTCCCCATCCTTCAATATGTGAAAATTTCTTTCATCAAGACTAAGGCAGAACTTTGTGTTTCTGTATAGTCCTCTGACACACATGTAAAACACCAGATGCATGTAAGCTGCTATATGAATATGTGTGGTCCCGGATCTGCAGGGGTGACACATGTGGGCCTCTTCTTTTTCTGCACCTGAATTTTTTCAGACATGACTGTTTCTTCTCTTTCCCCTTCTTCTCATTGTCTTTCATCTTCTTTTAAATCAACGTCAATGTTTATCCATCCCTCTCTCAGTTTTGCTCTGGCCCTCTGCCCTGTAAGACAGAATGCTTGTTAAGATAGCAGAATGTCCCAGATCATCACTGCTCAAAGTGTACTGCACAGACATTGATATCCCTCAGTTGCTTATTAAAAATATGGAACCTCAGGCTCCCCTTCCAGTCCTACAGAGTCAGAATCTCTCTCCTAAGAAGACTCACTAAAGTCAGAGAGCCTGTGGGCTAGAAGGAGCAGGAGTCTGGACCCCTGGAGGAACTAGACCTGAATCCCACACTCCTATTGACCATCTGGGCTGCTCTAGAAGAATGCATAACCTCCTGAAATTGTTTTCTAATTATAAAATAAACTTAATGATATCTTGTAAGAGTGTTGCAAGAACTGGTGATAATTAAAGTAGCTCTATTGATTACTCTGTACTCGGTATTGTATGAAATGTTGGATATCTGTATTGTTTCTCATTTCATTTTCACAGCAAGGCCGTGAAGTAGGAGCTAGGTACATCTTAGCAATGAAAAAGCTAAATTTGAGAGAGAGAAGCACCATGTTTTCAGCTTCTCTGTCTCGCTCACTTGAGCCAGGCCTTGGCCTGAACAGAGAAGGATATAACTTCTGTAAACGCCATGAAGCTCCAAGTCCACATGCCTCTGCGGACACCACGCACACACCTTATCTATTGACTTACTTTGTTGAGGACTAAACGACAAATAAAATTGCGTGTGTAAGAAGTATATGGCATGATAATTTGATATATGTTGTAGAACGATTATCAAGATCAAAATAATTCAAATCCCATCATCTGACTTTATTAACATAATTGGCTTTTCTTCCACAGAATCTTTTTTATTACTATTATTATTATTTTTTGGCCATGCTGCATGGCATAAGGGATCTTAGTTCCCTGAAAGTTAAAGTGTTAGTTGCTTAGTTGTGTCTGACTCTTTGGGGCACCAGGGACTATAGCCCGCCAGCCTCCACTGTCCATGGAATTCTCCAGCCAAGAGTACTGGAGTGGGTTGCCATTCCCTTCTCCAGGGTATTTTCCCGACCCAGGAAATGAACCTGGGTCTCCTGCTTTGCAGGGATATTTTTTTTTACTGTCATAACCAACAGGGAAGAGGGATCAAACTCTCGTCCCTTGCCATGGAAGTGCAGTCTTAACTATTGGATCACCACGGAGGTCCTCCACACAGTCTTTAGAGCTACCCTCTATTAGTTCACTAGGGCTGCAGTGGCAAAATCTCACAGACTTGGGACTTACACAGCATGAATGTGCTTCCTCTTAGTTCTGGAGGTCAGAGTTGGAGGTCAAGTGTCGGCAGGGTTGGTTCCTTTGGGGGCTGTGAGTAAGAATCTCTTCCAGGCCCCTCTCCTGGGATCTGGTGCTTTACTGGTGATCTCTGGTAGTCCTTGTGTCTACCAAGGACTTGTAGACCCATCACCCAGAAGTCTCCTTAATGTGTTTGGGTGTGTCCAAATTTCTACTTTCATAAAGACCCCAGTCACATTGGTTAGGGCCCACCCTACTCCAGTATGACTTCATCAAACCAGTCATACCTATAAGAGCTGTTTCCAAATAAGATCACAATCTGAGTCATTGGGGAACTTCAACACATGAATAGTGTTTCAACCTTTGAATGCTTGCCTGCTCAGTTGCTTCAGTTGTGTCTGACTCTTTGCAACCCCATGGACTGTAGTCCACCAGGCTTCTCTGTCCATGAGATTCTCCAGGCAAAAATCCTGGAGCGGGTTGCTGTGCCCTCCACCAGGGGATCTTCCTGACCCAGGGATTGAATCAGCATTTCCTGGTGGAATCTTTACCCACTGAGCCACCTGGAAAGCCCCAATGAATGCTTAGGGGACAAAACTCAACCCATAAGAAATCCTATGCAATAGACTTTGGCTTGTATACTTTAAAGATGAAGATGATGAAACCTTGAAAAGAGTAATAATTTTCCAAGGTCATCTAGCTTGTAAATATGACCCTAAAGCCTAAGCCCTCATTGTAAGTCTTGTTGCTTCTGAAGAGAGAGCAACTGTACCCCACCATATTGATTTTCTGAGTCAGCCTGGAGAGTTTGGGGTGAATGTAGATTTTGAGGAGGCCGAGTCCTGGTGACCTGCCACCTGCTCTTCTTCTTTCAGCCTCATCTTTCATCTGTGTAGATATACTACTTGTTTATTAGCTGCCTCTGTTGCAATAAAGTCAGAGTTAACATTTGCATCACAAACGGCTGATTCCAGGGGCTTTTAGTTTTCTGTAAAATTAAATTCTAGTGCAATCTCTCCTGCATTTTCTTAGCAGGGAGGTAAAAGGCCCACTTAGATGCTATTTGTGGGTTGCATTTTTAAATGAATGCAGCTGGGTATTTTGATTAACTGCATATTGAAATCCACTTATAACAAGTGAACCAAGACAATGAAAGGGCCTCAATGCTCCATTAAAATTATTTTCTGAAACTGTTCAAGTTAAACAATTCAGTAGGATGTCACCATGTTCTGGCGTCGCCTAGAAACAGGTACCAAGTCTGTGACAGTGACATTTGCCAGCTCCAGGAGACAGTGCTGTCCAGTGTGGGACGTCCAGACCAGAGGTGCTGCCTCGTCCAGGTGAAAACATCTGTGGGACCAGATTTCAGTGAAATCCTTTAGGGGTACCAGGTGCTCAGCAAATTCTAAATAGAATCACCAATTCAGCTTCTCATAAGACAAATCAGTTCCATGGCTGGAATCAAAGCTTTCCAATAGGCTCTGCAGCCTTTAGAACATGCTCCCACCTTCAAAGCCCTGTTTATTTCCTGTGGGTTCTCAGAGCCACCCATGGAAACATTCCCTTGCCTTGAGATCTTGTCCTCTGGTTGCTGCAGCAGGCAATTCCTGGGAGGCATCTACTGACCCCATGCCCCTGCGTGCTCCCGGGCTGTGAGCTGATGTCAGGGCTTGGACAGGGAGGGAAGCAGTCCATATTCACTGTATTGACTCGCCTGTGTCCGTGCTGCTACTAGCCAGAAGCCAGATTCCCTGAGGTCACAGGACACACCACAGTCTGCTGGGGTAGACAGACAGACAGTGAGCGTAAGTCAGTGTGATCACTGCTCTGATGACAGCGGTCCAGGTGCTGGGAGAGCCCTCCAGTCGAGGGAGCCATGCCTGGGGGAGCAGCCCAAGACTTGAGTTTTGAAGAAGAGTAGCGGAGGACAGGGAAGCTGGCGGGCTCCAGTCCAAGGGGTCGAAAAGGGTCGGACACAACTGAGACTCAACTACAGAGAGTAAAGCAAGAGAAGGGTGTCCAGAGAGCTCCATAAGCAGAGAGAATAGAACAGGCGCTCACAGGTTTTGGAGGAGTAAGTCATGATGGATGGAGATTCAGCTCTGGAAGATGGCAAGCTACAAGGTTTACAAACCTTTATCACCCCGGTAGAGGAAATACCATGGAGGGTCTTCAAGCCCAGCCACGTGTTACTTACTTACCAGCATCAATAAAAGCACATCCTCTCCAGGGGATAACCTGAGGCCAGAGTGATTGAGTCATACAGCTTCCAGACAAACAGAGATCTGGGTCAAGATCATCCTTGGGTCTCCTCATCATCCCCTCTAAGGCCCTCCTTTATACAATCTGAAAATGCCAGGTGCAGTGCAGGTACCAGGGAAGGTTTGAAGAAAGAGGCACTGTTCTTGAAGACTTAAAATAGACAGACAATTTTAGTATTTAAAGTTACTTTGAGAGTCTTTCAGTCAAATAACCGAACCAACACATTATTAACAAATGGTCACTTTTCTCTTTGCCTGAGTCCAATACAACTTAATGCTTTTACTATTTGTCAAGTGCAAAGCATCCGAAGGCTGTGCATTCTGTTGTTAACATCTTTAGTTTAAAAATTATCCTTTTTTTAACCTCTCTTGATGTAACATCAAACAAGTACCTAGACTTCCACAGGACATGACAGTACTTTTGATGCTCTTTTGCCTTAATCTTTTCCCAGTCAACCTGCTACAATAGAAAGAGTGTGGATTATGTAGTTAAGAAAACTGGATTAAAGCCATCATTTTTATAGTTAATATTTACCTTTGATACAGAAATTCATAAGTTGAATCTCTGGGTCTACTACTGGTCCTTCCTCATTTAATTATTGGGCTTCCACACTTCTCCAATCCTTGTAAATCAACTGTAATCCCTAAGGCTCATTGACTTAAGCTTTTTCAGTATTTATGTCAGAATTTGAATGGGATAAGATCTTCTTAAAAATCATATGTGATTTATATATGGAATCTAGAAAGATGGTACTGATAAGCCTATTTACAGGGCAGCAATGGAGATGCAGACATAGAAAACAGATTTGTGGGTGCAATGGGGGAAGGAAAGTGTGGGATGAATTGGGAGAGTAGCATTGAAACATTTACTTTACTTTACCATATGTAAGATAGATAGTCAGTGGGGATTTGCTATATGATGCAGGGAGCTCAAACAGGTGCTCCGTGACAACCTAGAGGGGTGGGATGGGGCAGAGGGTAGGAGGGAGTTTCAAGAAGGAGGGGACCTATGGTTGATTCATATCTATATATGGCAGAAACCAACAAAATATTTTAAAGCAATTATCCTCCAATTAAATAAATTAAAAAAAAAACATATCTGCTTCATGAGGATAGCAATAAATCTTGCTTTACACACTACCACCTACAGGGCCTTGAATGATGATAGTGCCCAGTACCTGGATAAATGAATGAATTAAATACTCTTTATATGCCAAAATTTCTTCTTTTTTATAATTATAATTATTATTATTTTTTTAATTTTTTTATTTTTATTTTATTTATTTTTAAAAATTATTTTTTTAATTATTATTATTTTTTAGCTGTGCTGGGTCTTCTTGCTGCGTGTGGGTTTTCTCTAGTTGCAGCACATGGGGCCATTCTCTGGTTTTGGTGTAAGGGCTTCTTATTGCGATGGCATCTTTTGTTTTGGAGCAAGGGCTCTAGGAGCAAGAACAAGGGCTTCCCTGGTGGCTCAGACAGTAAAGAATCTGCCTGCAATGCAGGAGACCTGGGTTTGATCCCTGGGTTGGGAAAATCCCCCGGAGTAGGAAAAGGCTACCCACTCCAGTATTCTTGCCTGGAGAATTTCATAGACTGTATAGTCTGTGGGGTCACAAAGAGTCAGACATGGCTGAATGACTTTCACTTCACTTCATGGGCTCTAGGGCATACGAGCTTCAGTAGTTGTAGCTCAAAGGCTCCAGAGTGGTGCATGGGCTTAGTTGCCCTGCGGCAATTGGGATCTTCCTGGACTAGGGATTGAACCAGTGTCCCTTTCATTGTGAGATGGATTCTTAACCACTGGACCACCAGGGAAGCCCCGAGTTTTCTTCTTGAAATGTCTAGAATATTGCCTGTTTGAAACCAATGCAGCTTTTTTTTTTTTAATGCAAATAAATATGCTAGGTGCTGGGCTAGACCCTTCACATTCCTTATTTTGTTTAATCTGTGTGATTTCTCCAGGCAGGTAGTTCAATGGTTAAGGGCATAAGCCCTGGAGTCATGCTGTCTGCCTGAATCCCTGCTCTGGCTTAAGTAGCTGTGTGTTCCTGGGTAAGTTACTCAGGCTCTCTGTTTTCAGCTTCTCCCTGTGTGAATGGGGGACATGGATAGTAGCTTCTATATGGGGGCTCCCATTCTGCAATGAGGAGCATGGTGGTCTCCCAACCAGCCCTTTATCTGGGGGATGTTCTTGCAGCAGAGCTGCTGTTTCTCTGTCCGAATCCCCTGGATCACTTCTTTCCCACAATTCTGGGCTTCCCTGCCACGCATGCTGTGCGTTTGTTCTAATCGCCCTCAGCTGCAACTCTTGTTGAGGCTCCCACCCGGCTCTGCCTGCCTGGAGAACCAAAGGATCTGGGAGTTCAGGCCTTTTGGATACCCTTAGACAGAGACTGGCAGATGCAAGGACCTGCTCGAACCCTCTGGAGGAGACGCCCCCTGCAGGACCACACCCTGCCCTGAGGTTCCACCTTCACGTGGCTCCTTCTCTTCCCATCTTGCTTCATCCTCTGCCTTGCCAGTTTCTCCTGCAAGCACTTCTCCTGGAAGTCATCTGCCCAGGGTCTGCAGCTGGGAAGCCAGAGGAAGTGTTTCTTCTGTTGAGAACAAACTGTGTCTTCAAATGCCATTGTTGTGTCCCGTTAGGAGCACCAATGCTCGTCTCTTTAGACGAGCCAGCAATGACTTGACAAGAACTTTTTGTCTTTCCCAAATCTTCTAATGCTAAGACCTTTAAGCTTTTCTTCTTGTAATTTTGTAATATTTCTGCACCACCTATTGGAGCCTCTATTTAAGACTGTCTTGCTGGAGGGTGGCTGTTGGTTTCCTCTCTGTGTTGCCCTGCACCTGGAGATGAGTGTCCTGTCTGAGCTCTGCATGATGCTCAAGTTACAGCAGCCCAGGTTTGATCCTTGGCCTCAGTTCTTAATATGCTTGGACATATTGCTCAGTTATCCTGACTCATTTCTTTGTCTGCAAAATGAGGAAAATCATACTTCCAGTCTTACTGACCTCAACCCTCTTTGTTATTTGTCAGTTCTCCCTCTCGCTTGTTAATTGTCTTACACTTTCATTTTTTTGGTCTTTTATTTAATTAAATTAATTTATTTATTTTAATTGGAGGCTAATTACTTTACAATATTGTAGTGGGTTTTGCCATACATTGACATGAATCAGCCATGGGTGTACATGTGTTCCCCATCCTGAACCCCCTCTCCCACCTCCCTCTCCATCCCATCCCTCAGGGTCATCCCAGTGCACCAGCCCTGAGCACTCTGTCTCATGCATCGAACCTGGACTGGTGATCTATTTCACATATGATAATATACATGTTTCTCATTTTCAGCTCTGGTTTCTCTTCTGAAATTTTCCTAAATTTACAGGCTGAGTAGGTGCCCCTCTTGGTTCTCCCACCACACCTCATGCAGCTCTCTATCAGAGGCAACTACTGGCTTTAAAATAGTCCATCTGTCTCTCTTGCTGACTTTACCACACCATAGGCTCCTTGAAGATGGGCATTACCTCGTTCTCTCCAGTATCTTCTTTGTCTTGCTCAGCTTCTGGTCTGTGATAAGTACTCAGTACGTGCTTTTTAGAAGAATGTAGATGTTAATGCTTTTTAGATTCATAAGAACTTTGCCTCCTGATGAAAATATCTCATATAACCTGTTTTTTTTGAGAAATAAACTAACACAAGAAATTGTTTTCTACATGGTTTATGCTGTTCTTACCCAGTAGAAAGATCTGGGGGTCATATAGTTTTTTTTTTTTTTAATGACTGCAGTCATTCTTAATGATCCTTGCATGAACTTATTAATAAAAGTATGATGGTCTTAAAATGTAAGGATTGATACATGATTGATGTATTGGTCTAGCTTATATGTCACCATCATCTTTGAGTGAAAATTCTGCAGGTTGATTGAAGTATCATCAAAGTAGCTTGATGAGATGCTACATTTGCTACCAATGAAACACTGCACCTTCCCATCCAATCTCAGCATTTTAGTTTTGCACAGTATGTGTTTCTTCATATTCTGGGTGGAAATTTACAACAAATTATGGCTCATGACTCCTAGGGAGTGTGGCAGAATCACCTCTTTGCAATGGCCTTTGTAGTAAGGTGTTGTGTTTTAGTCCCTCAGTCGTGTCTGACTCTTTGCAACCCGATGGACTGTAGCCCACCAGGCTCCACGGGATTTCCCAGACAAGAATACTGGAGCAGGTTGTCATTTCCTCCTCCATGGGATCTTTCCCACCCAGGGATTGAACCTGCATCTCCTGCATTGGCAGGTAGATTCTTTACCCTGTGCAACCTAGAAGGCCCATATACAAAAACTGGCAACATAGAACCAACGTTGTTTAATGAAAAGACTTTAAGAAACTTTGAGCTGGAGCACGATACATTAGGCCAAGGTCAGCTCTTTTCCTGGAAGCGCTGGAAGCATTACTGTTGATCGTTCCTCTGTTCTTTTAGCTCAGAGAACCAGCTCGCTCTCTTCTCTCTGGGACAGTGCTTAAGATCCATAAAGACAGCTCCTCTTTCCTCCCTCAGCCTTTTCCATCTACGATAAACATCTCCATATCTATAAGCTGTCTTTAATGAGCTGGTCTCTTTGCATGGCTTTTACCATTGGGAGGTCAGAAGTGAATTAGAATTTTAGGTGCATTTTGCGTGGACAGGGGAAGAGGGGCCCCATTGCCTTACATTTAAAGTGAGGTAGACAGCTTGTTTCCCTCTTCTTCAGTGTTAATTATATTATTTCGTTATGGAAAATTTAGTTGCTTGCCCATCATTATCAGCCAGGAAATCTGGACCTCTTTTTCTCATGACACATAAAAACCCTGATTTTTTTTTTTCCTTGAGAACTCAATGGCCTGGAGTATTGTAGGCACAAGGACATTTTGAGGGAGAGAAAAGCAAGTGAATTTTGTGCTTTACACTAAAGCCGTGCTTTTTTTTCTGATTTTATTAATGGAAAGTGATTACGGAATATTTTAATGTCAGGAAGGTTTGAAAACCATTATGCTTCTCTGCAGATCTAAAGCTTTTCTGCTTAATGACTACTGTGGCTGTGCATGGTCTGTCTGTCTCTCTCTCTCACACACTCCACGGGCAACAGCACAGAGTTGACTCGGCTCTCATTTGTCATGCCTTCCACAACTCCTGTATTGCTCTTAGGAGGTAGGTGCTCAGCATCTCACAGTACTCAGAAATGCTGACACAAAATACAAAGATGATCCAATTACACTTTCTGCAACTGCATTTCATTCTGCTAATGCTTACAAATTAAGGGCGTCTGTCACTGCTTGCATGAGGCCGCGTGGAGAGCGCCTCCGACCTCATGAATTTTAGAGTGTGTGCTGGGAGGAAACGCAGAAACCAATCCAAAGCTAAGGAGCTGACACACAGCTCATAATCCCTGTCTAGCTGGTATGAAAATCTGCCTATGTGGGGAATGCAAAACCTAGTCACTCAGTCACCCGTGGAGTACTGGGCCGTTGGGAGTGTTACTTTACCAGATCGGAGGCAGGGCTGCCCTGACGTGAAGTATTTAAAGAGGAATCACTTTTCTGGGTTGAAAAACATGCATGTGCTCAGCTCTTTTCAATCAGCACTGTTTTGGCCATTGTCTTTTGCTTTTAAAACTTTCAGCATGTCTGTGGATGCCCTTGTATTCACTGCAATGCTGCGAGGTCAAGACTGTCCCCAGGATACAAATAGGGCTGCAGAGGCCAAGGGGTGACCCAGCCTGTGGGGTCCTCACCTACTGGATGCCAACAGCCTGGAGGAGGGACTGTGGTGGGTTATCAGCAAAGTTGGTCTAGTTGCCCTCATCCCTACATGTGCAGTCAAAGGTCAGGGCAGCTTTGACCAATGCAGTGTGCTAGAAGAGGTGCCTATCCAGTCCCAGCTGAGACCGGAGAGGCTGAAGGTTCCACTTCTGCTCTCTTGGAAATCCTGAACCCTGCCTGGGTTTTCATGAAACCACTGACTCCCACCCATTTCTGTCAACCCTCCTTCCCCACCCCATTCCCAGCTGAACCCATTCAACCTACCGGAAAGTAAAATAATAGAGTACTGGTATTTTAGACATAGAGTCTAGGAATGGCTCCTGTCTCTGCCCCTTAGGATCTGTGATCTCAGTCAAATCTCCCAGATTTCCAAATTGTCAGTGTTCACATCTCTACAATGGGAATAACACTGTGTGTTTGTTAAGTTTCTTCAGTCCTGTCCTACTCTGTGTGACCCTAGGACTGTAGCCCACCAGGCTCCTCTGTCCATAGGATCCTCCAGGTAGGAATACTGGAGTGGACTGCCATCCCCACTTCCAGGGGATCTTCCTGACCCATGGATCAAACCCGAATCTCTTAAGTCTCCTGCATTGGCAGGCAGGTTCTTTACCACTAGCACTACTTTTGTTGTTGTTGTTCAGTCGCTCAGTCGTGTCCGACTCTTTGCGACCCCATGGACTGCAGCACGCCGGGCATCCCTGTCCATCACCAACTCCTGGAGCTTGCTCAAACTCATATCCATTGAGTTGGTCATGCCATCCAACCATCTCACCATCTGTCATCCCCTTCTTCTCCTGCCCTCAATCTTTCCCAGCATCAGGGTCTTTTCCAGCGAGTCAGCTCTTTGCATCAGGTGGCCCAAGTACTGGAGATTCAGCCTCAGCATCAGTCCTTCAAGTGAATATTCAGGGTTGATTTCCTTTAGGATTGTCAATATCCTTGCCTTGAAAACCCCATAAACTGTATGAAAAGACAAAAAACACCACCTGGGAAGTCCCTTTTATGTCAACATATGTTTTCAACTCATTTGGGTAAATACCAAGGAGTTTGATTGATGAGTCATGTGTTAAAAGTATGTCAAATTTTATAAAAAAGCTGCCAAACTGTCTTCACAAGTGCCTATACCATTTTGCATTCCCACCAGAAATGAATGAGAGTTTCTGTTGCTCTGCATCCTAACCAGATTTGGTGTGTGATTTAGAGTTTGGCTATTCATAGAGGCATGTAGTGGTATCTCACTACAGTTTTAATTTGCATTTCCCTAGTAACAAAAGATACGGAACATCTTATCATATGCTTTTTTGCCATCAGTATATCTTCTTTGGTGAGGTGTCTGTTCAGGTTTTTTGCCCATTTTCTAATCAGGTTGTTCATTATCTTATTATTTAATGAAGTCTTTGTACACTTTGGAAAACCATTTTTTATGTCTTTCTTCAAACATCATATCCCAGTCTGTGACTTGTCTTTTCATTCTCTTGATATTGTCTTTAGTAAAATAGATTTTAATTTTAGTTAAGTCCAGCTTATCAATAATTTCTCTCATGGATTGTTGTGACTTTGGTGTTTCAGCCACGGAAGCATCACTATATCCAAGGTCATCTATCTATGTTTTCTCCCGTATTTTCTCCTAGGAATTTTAGTTTCATGTTTTACATTTAGGTCCATTTTTAGTTAATTTTTGTGGCATGTGTAAGATCTTTGTTTAGATTCTTTTTTTTGACATGTGAATGTCCAGTTATTTCAACATTATTTGTTGAAAATACTGACTTTGCTCCATTGAATCCTCTTTTATCCTTTGTCAAAGATCAGTTCACCATATTTACATAAGTCCGCTTCAGAATTTTTTCTGCATTCCACTGGTCTGTATGCCTCCTCTTTTGTCTGACCACATCATTACGATTACTGTCACTTTATGATACTTTCTGAAGTTGGGTAGTGGTTTGTCTTCTGGCTTTATTCCTCTTCCATATTGTATTGGCTATTCTGTGTCTTTTGCATCTCCATATAAACTTTAGAAGGCTTCCCAGGTGGCACTAGTGGTGAAAGAACCCACTGCCAATGCAGGTAGACCTAAGAGACGGGAGTTTGATCTCTGGGTCAGAAACATCTCTTAGAGGAGGGCATGGTAACCCACTCCAGCATTCTTTCTTGGAGAATCCCATTGACAGAGGAGCCTGGCAGGCTGCCGTCCATGGAGTCATACAGAGTCAGACAAGACTGAAACAATTTAGCATGCAAGCACATAAACTTTAGAATCAGTTTGTTGAGTGCCATAAAGTAACTAACTGATATTTTAAATAGGATTGCATTAAAGCTATAGGTCAATTGGAGAAAAACTGACATCTTGAGAATATTTAGTCTTCTTATCCATCAGCACGTATCATCTCTCCACTTATTTGGTTCTCTGATTTATTTCATTAGTCTTGTAGTTATCCTCGTACAGATTTTGTATGTATTTAATTAGATACATATCTAAATGTTTAATTTTTGTTGCTAATATAAGTGATATTGCATTTTAATATCAGATTCCACTTGTTTATTGCTCATATTTTAAAAAATGATTGACTTTTGTATATTAATTTTATATTCTACAAAGCTTACTAATATATGGTTTCAGGAGCTTTTTGTCTTTTCTTTCAGAATTCTACATAGACAATCATATCATATATGAAGAAAGGTTAATTTCTTGCTTCTTGATCTGTATACCCTTGTCTTACTGCATTATGGAGGACTTCAGTCTGAAGTTGGGAAGGAATTATAAGAGACACATCCTTTCCTGGTTGCTGACCTTAGTGGGAAAACTTCTAATTTCTCACCATTAAGTTTGATGCTAGCTGTAGGTTCTTTGTAGCTGTTAGAATTGAGTTTTTACCTCTTCTGTGGTTTTCTCTTTGTAAATTTTCTCTCTCCCCAGAAATGCATCTGTTTCTTCCATCTCGGATCTTTTAAAAAATTTTAGTTAAATTAATTAATTTATTTTTGGCTATGCCAGCACATGTGGGATCTTAGTTCTTTGACCAGGAATCAAACCTCAGCCTCCTGCATTGGAAGTGCAGAGCCTTAACCACTGGACTGCCAGGGAAGTCCCCAAACCTTCCTTTATAGTAAAATCAGCTTGGACTCCCTCTGAAGCTTTCCCTACATCAGTGCAATGAAACTCCAGCCTTCACCAAACTGAACTGTCCATCAGTTAGACCTGGTTGGCCCAGCGGTCACTGGACTGATGAGCCCGGGGTCCATTCTGAGCCACATTATGAAGCAGGGGGTTGCGTTCCTTCAAGCCCACTCACTGTGTACTTACCCATGATGTCCATTTCTACAAATGGAACTCCATCATGGATAAATGGAACCTCTCTGCTTACCAGAATATTTAATTAATCCAATCACCCATTTCTAATCTATGGAAGATGAATGGAAGGTTTTCTTGTAGTTGAGTCAAGGGTTTTGTTTATACAGCCATCTGTTCCAGTAAGAGCAAGCCCCCGGAAGCCTGCACAACTTGGGCACTGTTGCTGGTTTTCTCCAGCTCTGGCTATTTGCTTTCGAAGTAGTGGAAGCAGAAGCCTGAGCTACAGGAGAAAAAAAATGAATGGTGAAACCTGTGGCTGTCTCCCTCTGTGAGTGTTTGTTGGTGTGCGTGTGCGTTTTTATCACAGAAAAGAAAATGATTTTCAGATATTCATGGGTACCTAAGGAGTTAGAGCGCAAAGAGAATTTGCAAATACTTTTGCTAGCGCGGTCCTATTTGAGGCTAATATGAACCAGCCACGTGTGGCGTAGTAATTCATCAACTCAGCACTTTATTTTTAGCATGATGGGGACAATCGGGGGGTCTGGAAAAGTCAGAACCGGAGTGACATAGCTCAGATCTCAGTTCTTGAGCTCTCCTCTTTTGACTTCGCTTTCTTAATAGTTTTCTTTCTTACTTAAAAAAAATAAAATAAATGGAGGGAGATGGTTTCTCTGAACACGTTCTTGCTACATTTTGTTTCTATTGTTTCTTATTTTGACGCTTTCAAGGGGGTTACTTTGGTGTTGCCTGGATTTGTAACATCATTGTCAGTCAGTCTTTTATTTCCAAATGGCTACATCACACTGCTCTGCACTCCATTCCCGGCCCTCCCCGCCACCCGCACGCTCCCCTCACAACTCACAGAACAGGCTTTCGGGCCAGTGCCAACTAGTCTCTCAATCCAGTGGGTACTTTCTCCTGATATGATAAATGAATTATACATGTTTTGTATCTCAGCCATTCCCAAATTCACTCAGCTCTGGGGGGCTCTGTGGACTCAAAATTGGTTTGGTTAATAGCCCGGCAATTTTCTTGAATAGCTCTATGAAAAAACCCATAAAGGTCAAAAAAAATTTTTTTTTCCTATTAACACTTCAAAAAACCCAATTAATTGACTCAAAGTGCCTCAGGGAGGAGAATCTTTCCCCAATTATAACAAGCTCTGTTTTGAATAGGAATTTAAATCTTTTTTTTTTTTTTTTTCCCTGTAGAAACTTGAAGGTGAGGTTGCTCTCCCAGATCCCATATTTCTTGCACAGGCTGGAAATATAAACAAATCCAATGAGATTCATATGCACAGCCTGGAGCGTGGGGGGACTAGGTCAGAGACTGGGAGAGGCACAGGGAAAGAGGGAGGGAGGGAGAGAGAGAAGGGGTGCGGGGACGGGAGAGAGAGACAGAGACCCGCCCTCCATCTGTCTCCAGTCCTCCACCAGCGACTTTGCACGCTACACCCAGCTTAACTGTAAACCAGCAACCGTGACATAGAGACTGAAGACCCTCTAAGCCAGGTCCAGTGAGCAGGAACGAAGGGTCCCTTGTGCATGTCACAGCAGGAGGGACCAGGAAACTCCTCTGTGGCTTTATCTGCCCTCCCCACACAGTGAAGCACATCCTACTTAAGGAAACAAAAAATGAGGATGAATCCCACCGAATAAGCCAGCTACTTTCATGGGGAGGGGGGGAATAAAAGCCAGAATTTAGCATCTATTATTTCAAAAGGAGATTTTGCTTTCTGCCTCATTTTTATGTTGAAAAGCTGGGGAAAAAAAAAAAAAACCCACAGGGCACATGCCCCACCCCCATTCCTTGAATTCTGGGCTTTGTGTCTCCAGATTGCTGGGGGATGGACTTGCAGGGGGGAGGAGCACAGCTGGTCTGGGTGGGTGAGCTGGGGGGGGGCTGGCTGTTAACCCCACAATTGCCAGAGGGCTGAGAGTTCAAGCCAGAGATACGGATCTTGTCAATATCCTTAGCATCAGCTAAAGGGGAGAGCATGGACACGGTCTATCCAGAATGATTTTTACATGTGAAATTAATTATATTTGTTTCTAAAACCAGTATTTGATTATTATGTAAGACTAAAAAAACCAGGAAAAGCAAGAGAAAAAAGTCCAATAATTCTACTATCCACTGGCAACTGTTATTTATGATGGTTAATGTAATTATCATTGATTATATTTAATAATATAGATAATTTAGGGAACACTGTGCTGGTACTCCAGAGAGTTAACCTATGCTTCCTACAACTGTTCTAGAATATTTGATTAGTTTTTTTTCATTTGAACAACAAGGAAACCTTTCACATATTCCTTTTTAGTTTCCTTTTTCTGTGGGTACTTAAGTGTATTTGGGTTATGTTTGTGCAGTCTTCTTCTCCCATTTGACAATGTGAAAACCTCTATATTTCTACAAACCTCATTTCTAAATTACGTAACTATAGAACATCATGAGATACTTAGCCGTTTCTCTATTTTTAGATAATTATATATTTGCAGAATTTTTTTCTTGTAAATAAGATAGTACTATGGATATTTTTTGGCACAAAGCTAATTATTCCTTAGGCCAGATTGCCAGAAGTTTCCCAGTCATTGGGGGCTGTTGAGGCTCTTGATAAATATGTCAATTAGTTATGGAGAACAGTTATAGCAGGCCACCTCTGAGGGTGTCCAAGGAAACCATGGCCCATGAATAACCTTGCCAGCACTCAACACAGGCCCTTTGCTCAGGTGATCACTGGCATTTCTAAGCCAGTTGCATGCATTTGATTTTCTCCAACCCACCCAGGTTGTTGCAGGAAACACCCTTAGCTAGTGCAAAAAATTCTGAGGTTTAACTGGTCATTATTTCCTAGAAAATGCTCTCTGCAAGTTGGGTGACTTTTTCTATAGTTTTATGTGTTTTAAGTGTTGCATTTTAAAACATTCTTGTGCATTTCAAGGTGAACAGTGAATGTGTTTTCTATTCCACAAAAGGGAAACAGACATTGCAAAATGCTTCTTTGATTTACTCCCCCTCTCATCCTAAATGTGGGCATGAACATTTAGGAGTTCACGGCTTACCCACAAGTATCTGTATGATCATTATTTTATTTTCTGGAGGAAAGGAATCTCATTAGGGGTCCCTCTATGACAAGATGAAATTTTATATGGATCTTCCTTATTGAACATTCCAAGGTGGAATGTTGATATTCTGGTAGGTTTGTGGCCATCTAGATATCAGTGGTGAGCCGAAGGTATGCCTGTGTGTGCCAGTGAAGATTCTTGGGAAGCTGTGTGGGTTTGGGGACACTATGGTGGATCTGGGGCTATCATGATGAGTCTGGGGAAACTAGTTAGGTTGGGGGGCTAAGTTACATTTCTGTTTTTGTAAAGTAAAATTTCAAAGCTAAGTAGCTAGTGATTTTGCAAATAAGTTCTCAGAAGGCAAATGAAGGAAGAGAAAGGGAAAACACACTCTCTCAACATCAGCTTGTGTGTGCATGTTCAGTCCCTTCAGTTGTGTCCAGCTTTTTGTGACGTTATGGACTGTAGCCCACCAGGCTCCTCTTCCACGGGATTCTCCAGGCTAGAATACTGGAGTAGGTTGCCATGCCCTCCTCCAGGGGATCTTCCCAACCCAGGGATCAAACCCTTGTCTCTTGTGTCTTCTGCATTGTAGGTGAATTCTTTACCCACTGAGCTACCTAGGAATCACCAATATCAGCTTGTTTGTTAGTTGTTGCTGTTCAGACACTCAGTTGTGTCCGACTCTTTGCCATCCCATGGAGCACTCCAGGCTTCCCTATCTCTCTGAGTTTGCTCAAACTCATGTCCATTGAGTCAGTGATGTCATTCAGCCATCTCAACCATCCACATGTCTTAAGTCTCCTGCATTGGCAGACAGGTTCTTTACCACTAGGGCTACTTTTGTTGTTGTTGTTCAGTCACTCAGTTGTGTCCTACTCTTTGTGACCCCATGGACTGCAGCACTCCAGGCTTCCCTGTCTTTCCCATCTCCTGGAGTTTGCTCAAACTTATGTCCATTGAGTCGGTGAGCTATCTAACCATCTTATTCTCTGTCATCCCCTTCTCCTCCTGCCTTCAACCTTTCCCAGCATCAGGGTCTTTTCCAATGAGTTGGCTCTTTGCATCAGGTGGCCAAAATACTGGAGCTTCAGCTTCAGCATCAGTCCTTCCAGTGAACTTTCAGGGTTGACTTCCTTTAGCATCAACTAGTTTGTGAAGGTATGTTACTGCCAGTGCTTTGTTTTGTTTGGTTTGTTTCTCTCACAGAACAGCTGGAGACTTTTTCCCTTTTCTGGGTCTTGTTTCAGTAATCCTGGAAGGTTCTTCAGCACTAGCCCTAAATAATCTATTTCTATTAGAATCAATTTTCTTTAACCTGCTTTGAATATTCTGGATTGTCCTCCAAACTCCATTCTGATTATTTCATTTATCTTGTGGTTAGTGGCAACAGCTTGCTTGAGAATCTGTGTTCCAGTCCCTATGTCAGCAATTCATTTTTCCTTTGGGGCTTTGGTTTTCTAGATTTTTCCAAATTTGGCCAATCATGTGAGTTGGCTGTTAAAAATACAGCTTTAACACAGTCTTCCAGGAAAAGCTGTTTAGTGATTCTGGACAGGATGCTTGAGCACATGAATCTGTCAGATGATTATCAAATTTTGGGAATTGCAGACCAAAGAGACTGTGGCATAGCTGTGGTGTGGGTTTCTCCTGGACTTATTAGAGACACAGAATATTGGGTCCCAACCCCAGACCCACTGAACCAGATAATGCACTTTAACAGGATCCTGGGTGATTTATAGAACAGGGAATTTTGAGAGGCATGAGGCTAGATGAGCTCTAAATTCTCTTCCATCTCAAAAAAGCAGTAATTCTGCACTTTCCTTCCACATTTTGATTCTATTTCCAGCTCTTTTCCTGTTCTTTTTTCCCTTATATGCTAAAGAAAAATTTCTCTGTGTTAGGTAGATATTCTATTTGGTGAATTTCCAGTTTGTCTGCAAGAGGTTTTATATGTTAAAAGGAACTGGGACTCAAGGAGTTAAACACAAAACACATTACCATAAGACAGCTGCCAAGGCACCACATTCTGAAATCTGATAAATGAAAAATGGGCATGGTATCAAATTTAATCACATTTGTATTCAGATGTTGTTGAGAGCAGACACTGATTTATGAACTAGCAACAGACACCAGATTTCCTGCCTATGTTATATACATATGAATGGGTGGACGGATGGATAGATAAACAGACAGTGAAATTATGTTGCAAATTACACAGCACCAGACGTGTTTATAACCTAGATCTCATCAAACTGATATTAAAAAATACTACAGATATAATTTTTTCCTGGGCAGTGGCTGTTGGTTTGCTTTCACCCTGAAAAACAGATTGCTTTCAAAGCATAGTCTTGCTTCAGTGTGTGCAATGTTGAAAATGTTTCTGCTGTGCTCCGTGGTTGTATATTATTTGTTCATTGAGAATATCCTTGATGAGATGGAAAGGGAGAAGGGGATGCTCAAACCATTGCTGCATTCTGTTGCACACACCCCTTCTCCCCCACAACTTCATGAAATGTCCCCACTGCAAAGAATGGCTACATACATCTGGGACTCCATTGCTAAGATCAAGGCTTTCAGAGGAGCTGTGAGGTGCTGACCTGGAGGAGGAAATGGAAACTCATTCCAGTGTTTTTGTCTGGAAAAATCCCATAGACAGAGGACCCTGGTGGGCTACAGTCCACGTGGTTTGCAAATAGTCAAACATGACTGAGCACTTGTCAGCAGCAGCAGTGAGGTGTTGAGGTACAAGGGGTAGGACATTCAACTTGGATTAATAATAAAGAAGTTAAACACCTTCTTAGCCAAGCAACATAGGAAGGGCTGGGTTCAGTGTTTCTGTCACACTGACAATTTCAAAAAAATAAATCATTTGGATCATACAACTCTCTATTTTACAACAGGTCACTGTTCAGTCTTACCAAAGACATCTAGCCCTCTTTGAAGTGATTTCTTGACCATGCCCTCTGTCTACGCCTCTTCTTTTCAGAGACTTATCCTCAAATTTGGCAAGTCTGGCCAAATTTTATTCATCATTCAGTGGTCACATAGATACATTAATTCACTTTCAACACATGTTTACCAAGACCCTATCTTGTGCTGTGCACAGGAAAAATAGAAGTAGATGGCCCCTCAACTGACACTGAAAAAAAAATCAGGTCAAATGAACTTTTTTCCAGGGTAGAAATAGAAACACAGAGGCAGAGAAAGGACATGTGGATACAGGGTGGGGGAAGGAGAGGGTGGGACGAATTGGGGGATTAGCATTAATATATATATATCAGAACCCAGCTGAACTTCCTGTGTTATATAGCAGGTTCCCACCAAATATCTATTTTACACTTGGTAGTGTATGCATGTGTGTATATATATATGATAACCTAAAGGGATGAGATGGGGTTGGGGTAAGGAGACCCAAGAGGGAGTAGTTATATGTGTGTACACACACACACACACACACACACACACACATATATGTAGCTGACTCACCTCATTGTATAGCAGAAAATAACACAATGTTTTAAAGCAGATAGATACCAATTAAAAAAAAAGCAGCTCAGGAGCTAGGTATAAGTCAGATAAATATAGACAATTTCAATATAATTTAAGAAGAGTAATTGAATTCGGCACAGAGAGCTAGATTAGCCCAGAAAAGTGACACCTGAATCAGACTAGGAAGGTGCCAGCCAAGGGTTCCTGGAAGAGGTGGCACTGAGTGGAGTCCCAAAGAACGAGCCAGCTCCCCTGATTCTTGAAGAGACAGGAGGGTGGGGATTGCTGGTGGAGGAACACTGAAGGACCAGGCATTCCCAGGGTTGGAAACCATGGAGGTTGGGAGGGCATGGTGGTCAGAGGACAGCAAGTAATTGCGATACAACTCAAGTAACACTGCGCTCAGGCTGCTATGAGACAGGGTGAAAAGACGGCAAAGCAACCATTACTACAATGTGAACTTGAGGTGTCCAGATTCACTCTGGGAAGAAAATCACATCATCACCACCTGAACAAATGGACAGGTGTGATGGGAAAGCTAAACAATGGGAAGGATTCAGAGACCCAAGTGCAACGAGGAGTTCAACTGACAAGGAGTGTTTTAAGAAAAGGACACGAATTTGAGTAGTTTCAGTTCTGGATATGGAAGAGAGTCAGGACCAAATGGCTGATGAAGAAAAGAGGATTTTAAAAAAGGGACTGTTCCATGGAATTCTATGTAGGTGATGATGCTCTTTACTGAGAGAATATCCAGAAGAAGGTGTTTGCTTTGTTAATTTGATTTGCTTCGGATGGAAGTGGGGGGAACACAGGGTACCCCTTTGCTGTGGGGTGGAAGTGACATTAATTGAAACCACTCCTTCCCTAAGGAGCTTGCCTTAACATCTGAGCCAGAAAGCAACCTCCTTCTGTGTGCCTCTAGGAAACAGAGTGGATATTACCCATTGAGAACCCATTACTACTCTGAACTTTTGGTTCAGTTTTCATGTTCTGTCTTATCTTCTTCATGCAATTATCTCCTCTAGGGGAAGGCTATGCCTTATTCCTGTTGGATCATTCACAGAGCCTGAAGCATAGTGCTCCATGTAGAAAATATTGGTCAATGTTTGTTAATTGACTTGCTGGATTTTTTATTTTATTTTATTTTATTTTTTTACTGAACACATTCCCAAGAAGGAGCCAAACCCAGAGTTAGGAAGCCATCTGGCAAAGCCTGCTTGAGAGAATACTGCTTGCCTGTCACAGCTTAGTGGTATTCTTAAAACGGCTCACATTTATTGAATATATAACTATGTGCCAGGCTTTGTGCTGAGCCCTTTATGTGTATATATATAAAGAGAGGGGAGTTCAATCCCTGGGAAGGGGAGAACCCCTGGAATGGGAAATGACAACCTGCTCTAATATTCTTGCCTGGAAAAATCTCATAGAGAAAGGAGCCTGGCAGGCTAAAGTCCATCGGGTTGCAAAGAGTTGGACATGACTGAGCAAATGAACACACATGGACATGAACATATATATATACACACACACATATGTATACATGTCATCTCATGTCATCTTCAAAATAATCTTGTGACATAAATTCTATGAATATTCCCCCTTTGAAACTAAGAAAAATGAGGACCAGAGAGATCAAGTCATTTTTTAGATCAGTGAGTTGCAAACATGAGTCAATCCAGCTTCTCTGTCTACCAACTTCAATGTCCATGAAATCTGTTCCCAGATGGAAAACACCTAATGCACTCTCTGCCTTCTGTCCATCTCTTTCTCTACCATCTGAAAAACTGATACACTAGGGCTAGACAAGCAAGGCTTATCCATGGTTCCCTGTGCAGAGCTGGAGCCAGGAGCAGAGCCTAGATAGGGTGGCATGGTATTTGCTACTCTGCTATGCTGCTTTGAAGACAAATCTATGGAACAAAACTTTTTTACTGGGCAATAGGGGTCACAGAAAGAAACTTAAAGTCTGCTATTTGGCTCCAGAAGTGGCACAAACAAGTTTGGGATGCATGACAGAATCTCTAAAGTTAAATTCTAGAGGACAGCAGCCCTGGGAAGATCCTTACAGACAACAGAGTATAAGAAAGACAGTTTGACGCAGTGGGTATTTGTGCTTTAGAAAATATGGGAAGGTTGTGATTCTTTCTTCAGATGAGCAGAGCCTAACTCCCTCTGAATCCTCATGGGGCCAGATTTTAGCCACACAGCACCTATTAATAAGTGGTTGTTAATAGATCTTTTAGCAACTAACATTGTCAGCAGGGGCTGGTGTGAGTGTGTGAATTAGTGCAAGTTCCACTGCTATTGTTGTTCAAGCTGGGGCTGGATGACAGGATCGATCAAATACAAAAAAGAATTGCTGTATCAAGAGGTGGACTGTGAGGAGGTTGGGCAGGGTGACCCCTTCAGCACTGTGTTCTTGATTCCTTCTAGGAGTCTGGTTGCTACAAAACCTAACCACCTAATTCATAATTTTTCTCCAAGATGGTTCTTGCATGCATGAGCCAACTGCCTATGGTATATGGATTGGGGAAACATTGTTCTCTGTTTCAGCTGGCCCTAGATTTGAGCTTCACATGATTTTCAGGCCTTTGGTATCATGATCAGGACTACATGACTACCTATAAAGGGAAGGTACAGAATCACTGTAGAGATTAGAGGATAAAAGTAGCAGCTTTGTACTCCAAGATGTTCCTTCTTTCCACTGGAGGAAGTAAGTTAGGATCAGAATGTCATCACACTGCCACACATCCTCAAACTTTAAGGTATACTGTGTACAACAGTTCAGGTCCTTTTAGGATATTTTACTATTCGTAAAACCTGTGAGAAGAAAAATCTGCCTTAAATCCCTCCTAATCATTATAGACAGTTTACAGTCTTTATTGGTGACTCAGTTTCGGGTCATTGAAAGTCGAACTTGGGTGAAGCAAGAGTAAAAATTCATTCCTGCCATTCCTGGGACCAACCACAATTGCAGCAGTCAAGTCAAAACCTTAAGATGTGTCTACAAGCTCTGTGGGCACAGAGGAGTTGGATTTCCTGTTGGATTCAGCTCTGAGTGTGGCATGCATGGGCTCATGCATGGGCTAGGGTGACGAGGCAATGGGCAGAAACAACAGATGACCTTCTGAGGTCAAACTCGGAAGTCCGATCGTTGGGTCTGAAATCTAAGTCTGCCCACTCACTCCTGTGACTTTGGGCAAGTCATTTTGTTCCTGCTTGACTCCTACTGGAAGTAAAATGCCTAATTGGCTGAAATAACCCTAAAGTGTTTCCTAAATTTATTGTGAGAATTAAGCGAGCCAGTACTCTCAAAGCTTTTAAGTCAGAGCTCGGCCTTAAAAATGAGCACTCAGTCAATATGAGTTTTTTTTTACGATAGCAATTACAATCATTATTCCTGGAAGTAGAAATAAGGGGAAAATCACTAAAACAGGAGGAAAGGAAGAAAAAAAAAAAAAGAACCATAAGAGGAATCAGAGAGATTTGAAGGAAGAAGTGAGGACGTTTGGGAGACATTAGTTTTACTCTAGATTGCTGTCTAAACCAGACTGTAGGTTCTTCAGATGATGCTGTTCATACTGGTCAGGATTTGTCTGCTCTCAGCACGTGATAAAATGCAGAGGGTGCAAGGCTGGTTGATGTGTAGAGCTCCAGCTGAAGCCAAGGTCACAGTGTGCTGACCCTTGAAGTTCCTAAAATTGAACTTGATTCCTCATGTTCCATACAGAGGCCCCTGAGTGTGGAGCCTTGGTCTTCTAAATGCAGTCCCTGTTTTGATGAGATTCCACCATCTGGCTGTGTATGGCAGAGCTTCCAATTACAACTATATCATCCTATAGACTCCCTTTGGCATGCTCACAGCAAACCCTGCTCTCTTGGAATTTAAGATTCCTCTTCTGAAATATTAGAGGAGGGGAAGTCTAGGGGCCCCAGGAGGGTTGTTAGCAGATACAATGCTCCGTCTCAAACCAGACCTCTGCAAACTTCTTCCTCATTTCGGAAATGGACATTAAGATGGTATCTGAACTAGCATAAAACTGTTCATATAAGTTTCTTGCCATCATTTTCTTCAATATCCTACAGATACCCCAGACATGACATCTGAAGACTTCAACTGAGCAATAATAGCCTATGGGAAGATACGGCATAGTTACTGTGGGGAGCAGGTGGTGACTCTTGCTGCCATTGCCTTGAGCACACGTGTCCACGCACAGAGCTCCCAACACGGTTTCTCAGATGAGATCACCCTGTCCCCCAATTCCAACCCTGTCTGTCCTCAGCCACAGACCACACTTCGTAGACTTGCAGTGAGCATCATTCATCTCTGATTTCTCAGCCTCTGCTAGAGAACCTGACATGTAAGAGGCTTGTAAATAACACGAAAAGAAAAAAATTAAAGCTGACTTAGGTTGTTTCCATATCTTGGCTATTGTAAATAGTGCTGCAATAAATAGTATGGTTCATATATCTTTTTGAATTATGGCTTTCTCAGTATATACACCCAGTAGTGGGATTGTTGGGTCATATGGTAGTTCTACTTTTAGAACGCCATACTGACTACACCAACTTACATTGCTACCAACAGTGTAGGAGGGTTCCCTTTTCTCCACACCCTCTCCAGAATTTATTGCTTGTAGATTTTTTTTGAAAGATAGTCATTCTGCCCTATGTAAGGTGATACCTCTTTGTACTTTTGATTTGTATTTCCCTAGTAATTAGTGATTTTGAATATTTTTTTCATGTGCCTCTTGACCATTGGTATGTCTTCTTTGGAGAAAGGTCTATTTAGATCTTCTGCTCATTATTTGTTAGGTTTATTTTTTCTCTGATATTGAGCTGCATGAGCTGTTGGTATATTTTGGGCTTTAATCCCTTGTCAGTTTCTTTCTTGGCAAATATTTTCTCCCAGTCTGTAGGTTGTCTTTTAATTTTGCCTATGGTTTCCTTTGTTGTGCAAAAGCTTTTGTGTTTGATTAGGTGCCATTTGTTAATTTTTTGTTTTTATTTTCATTATTCTAGGAGTTGTATCAAAAAAGATCTTGCTGAGACTTACGTCAGAGTGTTCTGCCTATGACTTCTAGTTCTTAAATCCATTTTGAGTTTATCTACAGCACTATGTACAACAGCCAGGGCATGGAAGCAACCCAAATGTCAATTGGCGAGGATAAAGGTGTGGTACATATATGCAATGGAATATTACTCAGTCATAAAAAGGAAATTTGCCGTGACATGGATGAACCCAGAGATTGTAATACTGAGTGAAGTAAGACAAAGAGACAAATACTATCATATGATATTACTTATATGTGGAATCTAAAAAATATGGTACAAATAAACAAAGTTACAAAACACAAAGTCACAGATTACTAAGGGAGAAAGAAGGGGAAGGATAAATTGGGAGATTGGGATTAACATATATACATTAGTATATGTAAAATAGATAACTAATAAGACCTACTGTATAGCAAGGGAACTCCACTCAATACTCAGTAATGACCTATATGGGAATAGGATCTAAAAGGGTGGATATATGTTTAAATGTATAACTGATTCACTTTGTCATAAAGCAGAAAGTAACACAAATTGTAAATCAGCTCTACTCCAATAAAAATTAATTTAAAAAGTAAATAAATAAAATAGTCAAACTAACTCATTAGGGAAAAAAAAAAAAACAGCTTTAGAGGAAGAGGGCTCAGACAGACGACAGATTTTAAGACCTCCATCTCAGAGGACCAGCAGTCATGTTGATGATTTTATGCTCTCTTGAATATAAAAGTCGCAGTTTACTTTTCTCTTAGTGACCATGTACAAAGGCTCATTTATAATTAATGTGCCAAGTCCTTAATAAAGCGAACCAAATGTCATGTTTCTCCTTTTCTACATTACCAAGTCATTATTTCTCCAGATGAAAGCACTTTTGATCCATGAAAATAAAAACAGTGAGATCAGTTGGGTGGATTCAGTGCATAGAAATATTCTTTCCTGTTACAGATGCTCAGTTGTCTTCATCACTCTTAGAATGGTCTCAACCAACCATGCTTGAGTTAGCAGGATCCTGATGAAAGCCGCTGTGAAGGTCTGGTTCATTGGAGAGATCCATGGTGAAAATGAAATTCTTTATATGTCAACAGAATTTCCCAGTGAAGCTTTTATATGTCATCCACCCATCTATGGGCCTGGGAAGAGAGAATGATACTCTGCTCATCTCTGTATTTCTAGTTTGAAAATTATTATTATTTTTTGGACATGCCGCATTACATATGAGATCTTAGTTCCCGTACCAGGGGTCAAATCTGCAGTCCCTGCCTCAAAGCGGAGAGTCCTAACTACTGGGTCACCAGGGCAGTTCCATCTCTGTGTTTCTAATCTCACACCAATTCTTGGACCTCATCTGGTGCTTAATGGATATTTCTTGAATGTTGACGGCCACCAGGTACATGAGCTTTTCCTCAAGGCACTGTTTTCTGGGATCCTTTGCTCCCACCTGCAGAGAAGGACGTTGTCACTAGATGGGGCTTAAGGCCCTTTCAACTCTGTCCATGATGCTCTCTCTCCATGTTTGTACATGATGGACCTCTTATTCTTCTGAGCAATGCACTGGACAGAGTTAATACTAGATAATATTTTGTCCTCTGGTGAAATCTGATGTTCACAAATATTTGACTATGCCCCTGTATTTTCTTAAAGGAAGATGGAAATAAAAATTCATGAGTCGAGGTTGAAAAGCTTATTAATATCCCTTGGAATATTTTGACATGCAAAAATGTATCTGTAAATTCTAAGGAAGCAAAAAGTTCAATTTTCACAAGACTTTGTGTTTAAAAAAAAAGCAAAAGTTTTTCTTCTTTCGAACTTACACTAGAGATCTCATAGGCCCAAAGAGTCTTTTGTAGATGAACAGATGCCTCAAGCTTTATGGATCTTTGAATATAACTTTTAATATTTTATGTGGTTATGAACTTTTTGAAATTAATGAACCTAAGGCCCTCTTTCTATTGCACACTTCATAGCTTTTTATTTTATGTTAGGGTCTTCTGGGACCTCTTGAATTAATGATATTTAATGGGATGAAGAGTCAAAATCCTGCTTCTACCTCTGCTGCTGCTTGCACTGCCATCCCAGAAAGAGGACTTTCCTGCTAGGCTTTGGCTTTTTTGTTAAGAAGTCATTGCATAAGATGATTTCTTTGGCCTTTTTGGCTAAAATTTTCTACTTTTCTCTTATTTAAACTATGTATCCTGTGATGAAAGAATTTCTCTACAGGAAAGACAAGCAAGAAAGTATAGAGAGATCACTGCCTCACTCTTCTGCCAACCTGAATTCTCTCTGTTTCACCCACTTACATGGCAGTTGTATTACTGCTCAGTAATAAGAACAAAATGGGAGCTAGTAAGATCTTAATAAAGCTATTATGAAGATTTGGCTCATTGGAAACTTAGAGAAGTACCAACAGGAATTGAAATGACACATAATAGAAAATCACATGCTTAACTGGACATGTTTCTGAAAACTGGATACAATAAATTTTGAATCTTTTTTTGAAAGAAAAAAGTATCTATGTAAAATTCAGGGTGTACACCAGAAGGATCATTTGTTTTATGTATCCTGTGAGCACTGATGTTGTTGGAGCTCAGCTAAATATAAAAGTCCTTGGAGATCAGCAGGCTGATACTCACCAGTTTTGGAATCCAGATTGAAGCATCTTATTTAAAAAAAAAGGATTTCTGTCCATTGGAGACTAACACAACATTGTAAATCAGCTATACTCCAATAAATTTTTTTTAAAAAAGCTTATTCCTGAGAAAAATGTATAAAGTTTCAGCATTTATTCAATTCATCTGGAGACCCTCTGAGATGAAGCCAGTATGTTTGCTCCATGTGACCTTGGCTTGCTCTGAACAGACCCCCATGTGGTCCATCACCCTCCTTCAGGAAAATGACCCACTAGGTGAGGAAGAGCGTGTTCCTCCAAGCAATGAACACTTACATTTTCCCAGCTTTCTAGAAAAGTGTGGGATTTCCAGGGTAGAATTGCACTGCTCATCTTTGAGGGTACTTTTATTGGTTTTAAGTGATCATTGTCTTGCTACTCTAAAGTTTCAAAAAGGAGGGGAGATGTATACATCTTAGGGGGATATAAAACCAAGTGTCGCTTTTATTTTCTGTACTATTTAGTGGAGAGACAGACAAATCCATTGGTGAATGCAAAGCAGTGGGGAATACCTGTAACAACTATGTTTCTTTGGGTATTGTGTCAGCCCATAAACCATTTAAATCAATCAATGGGTGGAGGAAAACTTTCTGAAAGAGGTGATATTTACTTAGATTTGAAATAGGGTAGGCATTGGCAAAAGGACATTCTTGTTGTGATAAGAGCCTTTGTAAAAGAAAAATAATAAACAAGAAATATTTAAGCAAGACAGGAGGAAATGATGCATACACGCAATGAGACCAGTATAGGGTCTGTTTACAAAGCTGATTGCTGAGCATAAGTGTAGAGATGCGATATGTAGAGTGAACGGGACGTAGATGAGAAAGGTCATTAGTGGATCTTCAGCAGAAATGAAACATGGCTATTTATGCTATTCAGACAGACTGTTCTGGAACAGTTTCTGGGATGTATTATGGGGGCATTTAGATGGAGTAGGCAAGATAGAAGGCTATTATTACCAATACTCTGGGAATAGCATGACTGCTGTTGCTGCTAAGTCACCTCAGTCGTGTCCGACTCTGTGTGACCCCCTAGACGGCAGCCCACCAGGCTCCACCGTCCCTGGGATTCTCCAGGCAAGAACACTGGAGTGGGTTGCCATTTCCTTCTCCAATGCATGAAAGTGAAAAGTGAAAGTGAAGTCGTTCAGTTGTGTCTGACTCTTAGCAACCCTATGGACTGCAGCCTACCAGGCTCCTCCATCCATGGGATTTTCCAGGCAAGAGTACTGGAGTGGGGTGCCATTGCCTTCTCCAGTAGCATGACTAGAGCCTGGATTTAGGCATGAGCAGTGACACTGGTACAACAGATGGTGGAAACTGTTCTTAAGAGACTTGGAGAAGGTAGAATGGACAGGATATGGTAGGGGTGGGGAAGGACCAGTCGGGCATTGCTCAGAAATGATGGGTACTCAGGACAATTCTATTGACTTGGCCTATTATGGACACCAAACAAGGTGATGCCTAAGCATGGAGCTGAGACTTCTTACTTTTCATCCATTACCACATAAAGACTGAAGAGTGTCCTTTATTTATGACCACAGTCCATTGAGAGAAAGCCTTCCATGTAGGTCTTTAGTTCAGCCACCATAGATTAACTGATGGTTAGTTTTAGTCCCTGGACAACTGTCTGGGTCAGTAGACACTGGATGTTTTGAACCTAATGGGTGATTATCTTATTCACCCCTTAATAATCATGTCAGCCCAGTTCTAGATACATAAGATCTATTCAATAAACGTTTGCTTAATGAATCCATTAAATATGCTCACAGACACACCGTTCTAATCTCAGGAATTATGGATCCTACTATTGCACTAGAATATAATTCTCTCCTTGGAACTAGAGATGTCTATCAAGTTACATTTGAAAACTTGTCTTATCTCATCAGCCTAAGTCAAACCTTCTTAAAAATAAGAATTAATATTTGCTTTAAGTCCAGCACTTTCCTTGAGTTCATTTTATTTTTTGCCATATTCCACCCCAATTGAAATCTCTGTAGTGATTTTTTTCCCTGCCTCAGTTCAGTTCAGTTCAGTTGCTCAGTTGTGTCCAACTCTTTGCAAAGTAATGCTCAAAGTTCTCCAAGTCAGGCTTCAGCAGCATGTAAATGGTGAAATTCTCGATGCTCAAGCTGGTTTTAGAAGAGGCAGAGGAACCAGAGATCAAATTGCCAACATCCACTGGATCATCAAAAAAATGAGAGAGTTTCAGAAAAACATCTATTTCTGCTTTATTGACTATGCCAAAGCCTTTGACTGTGTGGATCACAAAAAACTGTGGAAAATTCTGAAAGAAATGGGAATACCAGACCACCTGACCTGCCTCTTGAAAAAAGTATATGCACGTCAGGAAGTAACAGTTAGAACTGGACATGGACAACAAACTGGTTCCAAATAGGAAAAGGAGTATGTCAAGGTTGTATATTGTCACCCTGCTTATTTAACTTTTATGCAGAGTACATCATGAGAAATGCTGGGCTGGATGAAACATAAGCTGGAATCAAGGTTGCCAGGAGAAATATCAATAACCTCAGATATGCAGAAGACACCACCCTTATGGCAGAAAGTGAAGAAGAACTAAAGAGCCTCTTGATGAAAGTGAAAGAAGAGAGTGAAAAAGTTGTCTTAAAGCTAAACATTCAGAAAACTAAGATCATGGCATCCGGTCCCATCACTTCATGGCAAATAGATGGGGAAACAGTGGCTGACTTTATTCTTTTGGGCTTCAAAATCACTGCAGATGGTGACTGCAGCCATGAAATTAAAAGATGCTAACTCCTTGGAAGGAAATTTATGACCAACCTAGACAGCATATTAAAAAGCAGAGACATTACTTTGCCGAAAAAGGTCCGTCTCATCAATGCTATGGTTTTTCCAGTAGTCATGTATGGATGTGAGAGTTGGACTATAAAGAAAGCTGAGCACTGAAGAATTGATGCTTTTGAACTGAGGTGTTGAAGAAGATTCTTGAGAGTCCCTTGGACTGCAAGGAGACCCTACCAGTCCATCCTAAAGGAGATAATTCCAGAGCATTCATTGGAAGGACTGATGTTGAAGTTGAAACTCCAACACTTTGGCCACCTGATGTGAACAACTGACTCATTTGTAAAGACCCTGATGCTGGGAAAGATTGAAGGCAGGAGGAGAAGGGGACAACAGAGGATGAGACGGTTGGATGGCATCATTGAATCAATGGGCATGAGTTTGAGTAAACTCCAGGAGTTGGTGATGGACAGGGAGGCCTAGTGTGCTGTGGTCCATGGAGTCACGAAGAGTCAGACAGGACTGAGTGACTGAACTTAAACTGAAACTGACACATCCATTGTGATTATCTGAGTTGTGAAGACTATTTTGTGTAGTTCTTCTGTGTATTTTTGCCACCTTTTCTTAATATCTTCTGCTTCTGTTAGGTCCATGTTCCTTCCCTCAGTTCATCCCAAATCTTTCCTTCATTCATATATAGCCAGGGAATTTCTTGGGAAAAAATCCACAAAGAAGTGAGAGAAGGAGATCAAAGTGTAAACAGCAGAGGAATGTGATGGTGGATTCAGAAAAAAACCCACTTTTTCCTATCTGTGGTTTTGCAAAAACAGGGAACTGGACTTCCCAAGGGAAACAACAGACTTTTTGAAGCCTCAGGGATGTGAACAGTCTTTTTAATCCAAATTTTCACTCAGTGACAAATGGGTCCTCCTTGCCTTGTCTTTTTCTTTTTCTTTTGTTTTTCACTATTGCTATATTAGTACCAACTCAGCTTATTTAACTTTATTATGATGAATTGTGATATATTAATGTTGGATAAAAATGTACAGTTTTTAACGATGCTATTTCTAAAGGACAGGAGTTCATCAATATCTTTTGCTGCTTTATCTGTGAACAAACATTTTAATTGAGATTACCCACATCTCTGAAGGTCTGATGCCATTGCAGAACCCAGAACCAGAACCTAAACTTGGTAGGGATCAGCCCTGGATTTATGGTTGGGACACCAGGATTCCAATTGTGCTTCTCTTTTAACTAGCACTGTGACCGTGGGCAAATCACCTAAGCACTGCTGGATTTTTAAAAGTAGGCTAACAGATTAGATAGTATTAACATCTTTTCAAATTCAGAGTCTCTTTGACTCCATCAAATTTGTGATGCCTTCTTTTTTGGAATGGCTACTAGAAAGGATGTGGGCTTCTGACTAAGGAAATAAGGTTTCATGAGAAGTTTTATAGAAGAATTTTGAGGGAAGCCAGAACTAGATAGAATTTAAATGGCAGTCTAAATAAAAGACATTTCTCACATTTCTGCTTATTTATTGGGGTTGTGGTGAGACTAAACAAAGAGAAGAAAAGCATTTTGATGCACAGAAAACGCAATTTTTAAAAAAATATAAATTGTGTCACTATTAAAAGTTCTTTGAATTTTGGCATTCCTGTTTCATTCTTCATGCATGTCTGAGATAATCTTTCAATCAATAATAACCCCAAATTACCAAATTTCAGTGTGCCAGGTATATCTTTGTCTATTTTTTAGATTTGGTTTGGGGATTTCGTTACCACATACACAAATGGTACAAGTGATGAGTTGCAACCATTTTTCATTATTTTGAAAAGAAAAAAAATGTGATGGGTTTGCAAATAGAAGATAAGCTTTTTCTCCTGCAAACTAGAATCAGAGAAGAAAATTTGACCAAATGGGTTGGGGAGAAACAAAGGATAGGAAAGAAAACCAGAGTCTGGGAACTACTGTCTGTATTTGGAGACACGTGTCTGTGGGAGTAATATAACGGGGTGTGAGGATAAGCTAAATAGGGTCACATGTCCCATGAATGGTGGGAGTTTGGGGAATATCTGCTTACGCTCTCCAAACAGATTAGAGAACAGTTTTATAAAATATTTCTCACCTTCTATAGCTTCTATCCTAAGCTTTTGGGAATATGGTGATAACCAGGATGTTTTTAAGGTGGCACTAGATCCCTGGGTTGGGAAGATCCCCTGGAGGAGTGCATGGCAACCCAATCCAGTATTCTTGCCTGGAGAATCCCATGGACAGAGGAGCCTGGTGGGCTGTGGTTGCAAAGATTCAGATGCAACTGAAGTGACTTAGCACACAGCACAGCTGGAGAACCAGTCACATAAAGACATCCAAAGCAATCTAAGTAGGCATATTGTTTAAAGCAATTAAAAACAAATTTACAAGAGTGACACTAGAATTCTGGAGAAAAATATGCTAAAAGATTTTTAATAAGCAAGGGACAGTAAATGGAAATTAATAGTAGAATGCCTACTATTATTTTAAAAGCAATATACTCCATTGTTGAAATCTTTATCAAATAACATATCTTTGTTGTTTCTATAAATATAATAAAATACATGGATTTGTGTAGGTTCCCTCACACATTCCCTACCACTATTTTACTAACTAGACCTGCAAATTCTGTTACTGTGTGAACTTTGGCCAGACTAATAAGGGACTGATTCTGTTTTGTGGCCCTAAAAAAGATAGCACTTCCTGTGAAACCCGTAAATCTGCTACCTGACAGGTTGTTTCAAGTGCTGTTATGACTTCGTTTATTTATTGTTTGTTTGATTTCACTTTTTATTTTACTCTATTTCATTTTACCAATGTCATTGGGGAAAATGAGATTAAAACTAAAGGCAATTTCCTTCTCCAAATTCTTTACTCTGAAGATTTGTATATAAGTTTTACTGAATTATTTCTGTACTGAAAACTGAAGTCAAATATGATGAATGATTATTTATGAAAAGATAAAAAGAACTAAAGAACTCAGCATATATTGTACTGGAGATTCGATAGGAAATACAGAGGGAAATTTTTATAAATAGCCTTTGTAGAGAGAAGCAAGCGTGGGCCTTATAAACATCTATCAGAGAGAACCCAGACTCAAATATAAAAGTAAACACTTATATGGGCCTCCTGAATAATGGTCCCAAAGTTCCATTTTGACTTGGGCCCACGAGGCCTCCTGTTGTTGCAGATTGAAATATGGTCTACCCCGCTGGTTCCATTTTGACTTGGAAACTTTATGCAGAACATCCACGAGGCACTCAGCAGTTTTAAGCACTGTTTTCCTCCTATTAAAACAAGTATTTTAATAACCTTTTAATAAATCATTGCTCTCTCATCGACACATTTATTTATTTACTTTAAAATTTTTATTTGTTTGTTTTTGGCAGATTCTTTGTTGGTGCACGGGCTTTTCTGTAATTGCGGTGAGGCTTAGTTGCTCCTTGGCATGTGGGATCTTCCCAGACCAGGGATCAAACCCGTGTCTCCTGCCCTGGCAGGCGGATTCTTAACCACTGAGCCACTAGGGAGGCCCCCTCTCATGGATGTTTTTTAAAATTGCAAACTTTCCCTTTTCAATTCATGAAAGGATGAACTGTAGTGAGACCTTTTTTAAACTGTCCTTTTGAGTTAATCTCTTCATTCCTTCTGTCCCTAACAGAAAAATTGTGATGTTGAAAGCCAATCAGTTAAGGTTATTGGGAGTTTGTGAGGCACTGTGATGGATGTTATATAAAACACAAAAATGGATATGTATCTGAAGGACTTACCATCTACTGAGAAAACAGAACAAAGGCAAGTCACCCAAAAGTGGGAAGTCAAGGTGACATGCAACTGTAGAATTTAATTAGGACAGCATTTTTTGTTATTAGAGAGTGGCAAATCTCCCCTTGAAACAAGTTTAAACTAAGGGGATATATGGAAAAACAATCATTTGAAGGCTCTGGAAATTTTCTAGAGCAAAGCAACAAAATAATAAATGCTTATTCATGAAAAACTGATACAACATTGTGTAAAATCGATGGGACTCTACATCCTTTTGAACTAAGATTATTCCCATTTCTCCACCTCCAACCAAGTGGGTTGGTAGAGCTGGTGATATTTTTTAGCGGGGTCACAGGGAGGAATAAGGAGGCTGGTCCCTCAACGTATTATTAAATTCATGGCCAGAGGCATCAAACTTGATTTAGAGCAGAGAGTGAAAATCTTTGCCCCAGTAGCGGGCTCAGCAGTAAAGAATCTGCCTTCCAAGGCAGGAAATGCAGGAGACGAGGGGTTGATCCCTGGGTTGGGAAGATCCCCTGGAGGAGGAAATGGCAACCCACTCCAGTATTCTTGCCTGGAGAATCCCATGGACAGAGGAGCCTGGTGGGCTACAGTCCATGGGGTCACAAAGAGTCAAACACGGCTGAGTGACTGAGCACAATGAGCACAGAGGGTGAAAATCTTTGCCCCATTAATGTCAGCAAAGGTGGCACAATTAGTAGGAAATGAATAGAAAACCTATAGCTCTGCTGGTATGAAGCTGAGTCTGGCTGGGGTGAGTGATGGGTCTGTTGGGAATTTAATGGGAAGTTTCTGAAAACAAGAGCACTATGGAGGGCCGCATGAGTTCTCTAAACCTTGTTAAAGTGAAAAGTGAAGTCGCTCAGTCATGTCCGACTCTTTGTGACACTACGGACTGTAGCCTACCAGGTTCCTCCATCCATGGGATTCTCCAGGCAAGAATCCTGGAGTTGGTTGCCATTTCCTTCTCCAGGAGATCTTCCTGACCCAGGGATTGAACCCGGGTCTCCTGCATTGTAGGCAGACACTTCACTGTCTGAGCCATGAGGGAATTCTAAACCTTGTTGGTTAAATCCAAAAGGAGGATGTACCCAGGAAGGCAGACCCAGGAGAAAGAAGAGCCAAGCAAGGATGGAAGACCGCCTGTTAGTTAGATGCTCTTCCCTTTGAAGCAGACAGATCCGTTGACAGGGTGCATACCTCATGGACTCCAGATGTGTGCACAGCATCTTCCCAGCTGTTGTCCCAGTGGATTTAGTGGACTTTTAAGTCCACTTAGCAATTTAGACACAAGGATGGCCACTCGTTATCAAGATAAACTAAGACAAGAATTAAATAATTGGGGGGGGCGGAGATATTCCCTGGCAGTCCAGTGATTATAAGACTCTGTGCTTCCAGTGCAGGGGGTGTGGGTTCAATCCCTGGTCAGGGAACTAAGATCCAACGTGCGCTGGTGGTTTAGTCACTAAGCTGTGTCAGACTCTTGTGATCCCGTGGACTGTTGACTGCCAGGCTCCTCCGTCCATGGGATTTCCCAGGCAAGAATATTAAAGTGGGTTGCCATTTCCTTCTCCAGGGGATCTTCCTGACCCAGGGATTGAGCCAGTGTTTCCTGCATTACAAGTAGTTTCTTACATTGTAGGTAGATTCTTTACTGACTGAGTCAACAGGGAAGCCCTCTGGCAAAAAATAAAATAATTTTTTTTAATAAAAAACATTAATAAAAGATAGTGTAAGAAAGGAATTAAAAAATAAGGGACACCAGGACCACAGACGTAAAGGAGACACATAAGCAAAAAATATTCTCAGGACAAAAATCATTCAGCATGAAGGTGCTTCAACACTAGATTACCTAAAACGTCTAGTTTGCAAGAAAAAAATTACAGAAAAAAATTTCTGTTATGATGGCCACTGCGTCTTTACTTGCAGGTCCCCTTCACCCAGAACCTCTGCACTCTTAGTTCTGAGAAAAACTCACAGAGGAAATGAAACCTGAGCTCCCCTTTCCCATGCTCCTTCTCTGTTGTCCGCTGGACACCCTGCTTTTGCAGACAAAATTGATAGCCTCTCCCTGGAGCAGAGCAGAGAAGCAGCTGGCCTCACACATCCCTGTTCTGCAGGAGACGCCAAAAGCTGAGGCCAGGGTGACAGAAAAGCAACAGAGAACACACAGTGCTCACTTCCTTCCACCCTGCCTCGGAGCAAATGTGAGACATGATTTTATGCAAGGCTTTAAGAAGGAGATGCCGAAAACACTAAGTTACCCTTAAGGAGGACCTGGGGCAAAAGCTGCTGAACTGGGAGCACAGTTGGCTTCCCCAGGCTGTGCCAGGATGCAGGATCGTCCTTCCCAACTTCAGACAATGAGAAATATTTGGTGCTGGTGTGAAGATATGGATATGATAAATATCTTTAATTATATGATAATCTGAGACAAACTAATTAGACAACACTTGATAACTAATCAGTTGCAGCATTCATAAAACTGCTTCTCATTTCCTCCTCACATCCTTTTAACAGATGGTGCCTGGTGTTCTCAGGACAGAACTTGTAGGCAGAACAGGATGTATGATTGTGGTCAGAGGATCAAATATTTGGTACAGGCATCAGGGGGGCAGCAAGGCCGTGATGCTGAGAGACATGTGTGATTTACTGTTGGATTTCATCTACTTGAAAAAAATCTCAGAGTCATATTAAGAAAACCAAAATGTCATCAACTTAACACCTGAAATTCCTCAGCACCATCTGTCTGTGACATTAAACAAAACCCAGGGGACTCTGGGAGACAGAACATGGCAAATTTAATGATGAACTTCACCTGGGTAACTTGACAAATGTTACCTTTGTGGCTAGTCATTAGCCAGAAAGTCCCTAAAAGCACAGAGAAAGAAGCCTGCAAAATGCTGCAGTTGTGGAAGGGTTTGCTCTCGCAGCACATGAGACCTGGCATGTATTGCCTGTCAACTTTCGCCCTCTTGCAGAAAGCTAGCTGTGTTGAAAATAGGACAGCTCCTCTCTCCTTCTTCCCCTTGGACCAGATTTCCTTTCGGTAATTCAACCTTAGGAAACACTGAAATCTAGGTGTGGACTTATATATCAGTCTGTATAGAACATCTCAATGAACATTTACCAACCTGCTATAATACACCAAGACTGCACTGGACATAGAGCATAAGTTGCACTCTGCTGAAAGGAAGATGTCATCATATCTTTAGATGTGTGATGATCTTGTGAATTAATATGACAAATAAAGAAACAAGCCTGCTAAGGATAAATGTAAGTGGGTCTTAGGAAGAATCACTACGAACAAAGCTAGTGGAGGTGATGGAATTCCAATTGAGCTATTTCAGATCCTAAAAGATGATGCTGTGAAAGTGTTGCACTCAATATGTCAGCAAATTTGGAAAACTCAGCAGTGGCCACAGGACTGGAAAAGGTCAGTTTTCATTCCAATCCCAAAGAAGAAGAATGCCAAAGAATGTTCAAACTACCACACAATTGTACTCATCTCACACACTAGCAAAGTAATGCTCAAAGTTCTCCAAGTCAGGCTTCAACAGTGAAATTCCAGATGTTCAAGTTGGATTTAGAAAAGGCAGAGGAACCAGAGATCAAATGGTCAGCATCTGCTGGATCATAGAGAAAGCAAAAGAATTCCAGAAAAACATCTACTTCTGCTTTATTGATTATGCCAAAGTCTTTGACTGTGTAGATCACAACAAACTGTGGAAAATTCTTATAGAGATAAGAATACCAGACCACCTGACCTGTCTCCTGAGAAATCTGTATGCAGGTCAAGAAGCAACAGTTAGAACTGGACATGGAACAACAGACTGGTTCCAAATTGGGAAGGGAGTATGTCAAGGCTGAATATTGTCACTCTGCTTGTTTAACTTATATGCAGAGTACATCATGTGAAATCCTGGGCTGGATAAAGCACAAGCTGGAATCAAGATTGCTGGGAGAAATATCAATAACCTCAGATATGCAGATGACACCACCCTCATGGCAGAAAGTGAAGAGGAACTAAAGAGCCTCTTGATGAAAGTGAAAGAGGAGAGTGAAAAAGTTGGCTTAAAACTCAACATTCAGGAAACTAAGATCACGGCATCTGATCCCATCACTTCATGGCAAATAGATGGGGAAACAATGGAATTATTTCCAGACTTTATTTTCTTGGGCTCCAAAATCACTGCAGATGGTGATTGTAGCCATGAAATTAAAAGACACTTGCTCCTTAGAAGAAAAGCTGTGACCAACCTAGACAGCATATTAAAAAGCAGAGACATTACTTTGCCCACAAAGGTCCGTGTAGTCAAGGCTATGGTTTTTCCAGTAGTCATGTATGGATGTGAAAGTTGGACTATAAAGAAAGCTGAGCACCGAAGAATTGATGCTTTTGAACTTTGGTGTTGGAGAAGACACTTGAGAGTCCCTTGGACTGCAAAGGAGATCCAACCAGCCCATCCTAAAGGAAATTAGTCCTGAATATTCATTCGATGGATGATGCTGAAACTGAAACTCCTATAATTTTTCTACCTGATGCTAAAAACTGACTCATTGGAAAAGACCTTGATGCTGGGAAAGATTGAGGGCAGGAGAAGGGGATGACAGAGGATGAGATGGTTGGATGGCATTACTGACTCAATGGGCATGAGTTTGGGTAAACTCTGGTAGTTGGTGATGGACAGGGAGGACTGGCGTGCTGCAGTTCATAGCGTTGCAGAGCCGGACGCGACTGAGCGACTGAACTGAACTGAACTAATGTTTACTATAAGATGCTGCCAGATTTCAGAGCAGTTAAAATGTGGAAAATGTGCTGTTAAGAGTCAAAGAACTTATTGGGAAATTCTTACTGTGTAGGTTTGTGTTAACTTTATTTGTTTTTGTATGGTCATCTCTCTCTCTCTCTTTTTTTTAAGTAAACCAAGTTTTACAAAAAGAAAGAAATGTGACATCACAGTGCATTTAAGACTCAGGGCTCACCATTGGACTTTAAAAAAAAGAAAACTATTTGCAAAATGATTTTAGATTCACAGGAATATTGAGCACTAAGCAGAGAGGTCTCCATATTCCCTTGATGAAACTTCATTTCCTGAAATTAAGTAACTTGAACTAGCTGGATAAAACCTAATATAATTATAGAAGAGAGACCACTTTAGTCACCTCTACTTACATTTCACTATGTGACTTTTTTTTTCAGATATACAGAATAATTTAGGAAAGAAAAAAGCAAACAAAAAACATGCAATTTTCTTAAGCAGATGCTATGAATATGGCCTCTGCTTTAAAAAAATTAAAGAAAGAAAACTTCTTTAAAGCAGGTGTATCACAAAGAAAGCTGAGCACCGAAGAACTGATGCTTTTGAACTGTGGTGTTGGAGAAGACTCTTGAGAGTCCCTTGCACTGCAAGGAGATCAAACCACTCTACCCTAAAGGAGATCAGTCCTGAATATTCATTGGAAGGACTGATGCTGAGCCTGAAGCTCCAATACTTTGGCCACCTGTTGTGAAGAGCTGACTCATTCGAAAAAAGTCAGGATGCTGGGAAAAATTGAAGGCAGGAGAAAAGGGAGACAACAGAGGATGAGATGGTTATGTGGCGTGACCGATTTGATGGACATGAGTTTGAGCAAGCTCCAGGAGATAGTGATGGACCGGGAAGCCTAGCGTGCTGCAGTCCACGGGGTCACAAAGAGTAGGACACAACTGAGTGATTGAACTGATGAATATGGAAAAATCCTTTTCAATCAGTATCTCATAATGATATCTCTGAGCATGGAAGACTTGACTTATAAAAATTACTAAGCATCCATAATATTCCAGGAGTTTGAGTACTATACAAATTGGAATAACCTCAAAAATCATATAACCACTGACACCTGGATTTATGAGTGGTATCTAAATACCTTTTGTATCAAAAGAATTGTGTTAATCAAGGTTATTCATAATAAAGATCACAGTAAATTAAATAATTGGGAAATACTCCCTAATAACAAGAGATTCACAACAATGCTTGACTAAGGTGAGATTTAGGGAGACTGTTGGATCTATGTGTCTCTATCTCTTTACTTAGAGCACAAAGACTTTTAATATAAAAAATAACCAGTAAGCGTCCTTCATAGCATGATAATTTTATAATTCCAAGTCTATGTTGGATTTTGTGGAGTAACAACAAAGAAAGGCATTGTGTTTTTAATGATTTTAAATCTTGTAATATTTTAGGATATATGGATTATCCATTATGAATCAATTTTAAAAAATCTCAAAAATAAGACCTCCTATTTGCTAGACATGAGACCAGGAATTGGAGCTGGCACAAGGCGTGGATTACAAGGATGGAAAGAGGTCAGCTCAGGAGGAGACACTCTTTCCATTTAAATGATATTTACCCATCTGCATGCATACATCTGGCATCCAAGACAAAGGAGTTTTAGTTTTCTTGACTCTGTCTACTGCAAAAATCCTTGGCCTCACCACTCTTTTCTTGGCTTCTCCATTTTCTTATCTCATTTTATGTTCCCACGTCTGTGCTCATTGCTTGGGCCGGATGAGAGTTTGCTTTAGCAATTTTGCAACTTTACCTCCTTTTTTCTTTTTTAATTCAATTTTTGGCTGCTCTGGGTTTTCAATTTTTGCGCATGTCTTTCTCTAGTTGTGGGGAGTGGGGACTACGCTCTTGTTGCAGTGAACAGGTTTCTCATTGCAGTGGCTTCTCTTGTTGAAGAGCTTGGGTTCTAGGCAGGCAGGCTTCAGGAGCTGTGGTACAGGGTCTTAGTTGCTCGGAGGCATGTGCAATCTTCCCAGGCCAGGGATCAAACCCATGTGCCCTGCATTGGTAGGCGGATTCTCAACCACTGGATCACCAGGGAAACCCCTCAGGGTTACCTCTTGAATGCAGTTTTACTGCTGCCCCTGGCTCCAATCACTCTTCAGACATATGTTTCACTCAGGATTCAGCACCCCTGGTCCCCTTAGCCTATTTGGCTGACACCTCTTCTGGACCTTAGGCCACTGATGAGTCAGGAGCAGACAAGAAACATTTTGGTGATGAGGAGGGACATAAAGAGATAGCTCTCCTTCCATCGAGGATCACATTTCATTTGAAGACATTGCCATTAATGCACGGCAGGTGGAGAATTAGAGAGCACTTTCCTGAAGTAGAGTTATGATCATCCTCTTACTTATAGAATCAGATTGCATTCCATTTTTGACATTGAATTTTTGATTTTTGTTCGCTTGTTTGACATTGCGAGTCTCCCAGGAAAATTATGTGAGGTCAGTCTTGTTTGCTGGTATAATTGTAACGCATATGCATTAAAGAAGCAAGCACACATATAGAAAGAAATTTACATTGCTTTATTGGGAGACCTTTTAAAAATAGATGTTTTGATGTAAGAAAATAATTTTGAACTTAGTAGAAGGAAATGTAATCCTGGTTTTATATTCAGTTCCCATGAAACTGCAAATCACTCAGTAAACTTCTTTCTTTCTGAAAAGTTAAGTGAGTATAGATAAGTTTATTTTATTTTCTTGGACTCAAAAATCACTGTGAGCAGTGACTGCAGCCATGAAATTAAGACACTTGCTTTTTGGAAGAAAAGCTGTGATAAACATAGACAGCTTATTAAAAAGCAGAAATATCACTTTGCTGACAAAGGTCTGTATGGTCAAAGCTATGGTTCTTCCAGCAGTCATGTACAGATAGGAGAGCTGGACCATAAAAAAGGCTGAGCATTGAAGAATTGATGCTTTTGAATTGTGGAGCTGGAGAAGACTCTTGAGAGTTCCTTGGACAGCAAGGAGATCAAACCAGTCAATCCTAAAGGAAATCAGTTCTGAATACTCATTGGAAGTATTGTTGTTAAAGTTGAAGCTCCAACACTTTGGCCACCTGATGAAAAGAGCTGACTCATTGGAAAAGACCCTGATGCTGGGAAAGATTGAAGGCAGGAGGAGAAGAGGTTAGCAAAGGATGAGATGGTTAGATAGCATCACTGACTCAATGAACATGGATTTGAGCAAACTCTGGAAGATAGTGGAGGACAGAAGAGTCTTACATGCTCCGTGGGGTCACAGAGTTGGACACGACTAACAGACTGAGCAAAAACAAGGCTTATATTTAGAAATTCTTTCCAACTTAAAAATACTATTATTTTAAACTCTGTAAGCTCGAGTTTCCTAGGAGATAAGACACAAGATTATATTTCATACCCAAAGATTATCTAGAAAGGATTAAGAGACATTTATACTAAAGAAATGTATTTTCTTTGGTCTACATGGACTTCAAGGAAAAAATCATCTAAAGAGTTAGTTTAACACTTAGTCACACAAGTTGACTTGAAAACTGAGTCATCATGTAACACGTGCTCAATCATGTAAAGACTTTTTATTTTTCTTTAGTAACTTTTCGTTCTTTATTCATCAGTCTCAGGAAAAGATTGCTCTCTATTTATCTGGCATTCTGCTCTATGTTCTGCATGTCCTGGCAAGATGAGTTATTTGGAAGTCTCTACATATAATTTTTGTTGACAGAGTGACTGCAAGCCAGCTTCCCAGGCATTGTCAGAAACTCCATTTTGAATCATGACTACACCAGGCCAGTCTTCTTTAAAAGGCAAGGTAAAGGTGAGATGCTCCATTGGGCTAAACATCTCACTGATAACGATGAGAAACTCTGGACAAAAATTTAAAAACAAAATTATTTGAGGTCCTTGCAGTGCAACTCCAAAGAGCCAGACACTGAAGAGGATGTGATGCTTTAAACTGTCCTAGGTAAGATTCACACTGGAACATCTTTTCCCCAGAGGACACACTCCAGGCCACATGGAGTGCTTATGATTTTAATTCTTTTCTGTATATAATTCATACTTTTTCTTCCATGCATCTTGGATCCTGCTATTTCCCAGGAATTTTCTTTTCCATTCCTATCTATTCTGACTACTTTCACCCTTTCAAGCCCAGCTATTTGCCTAGTTATTAGCGAAACCTTTCTTGACCTTGCATTACTTTCTCTTCTGTAATTTCCTGAAGACCTTGAAGTATGTGCCACTCATTTGCTTTTATCTATATGCAATTACTTACTTGACTGTCCTTCAGAAAAAATAAATCTCCATTTCTAGAGTCAGAAGTCTGTACATGTTGTCTCTTGGCTTCCTGCCTCACTATGTTTAAAATTTGAAGTATAGTTGATGTAAAATATTATATAAGTTACAGGTGTGCAATACAGTGATTCACAATTTTTAAAGGCTATTCCCTGTATTATATTCTTACAGCTTATTATGTACCTAATGGTCTGTACTTTCCTCTCCCCCAGCCCTATCTTGCCCCTCTCCACAGTGGTAACCATTAGTTTGTTCTCTGTCTCTGTGAGTTTGCTTCTTCTTGTTATATTCACTAGTTGGTTGCATTGTTTTAGATTCCGTGTACAAATGATATCATATAGCATTTGTTTTTCTCTGTCTGGCTTATTTAACTTATCATAATGCCCTCCAAGTCTATCCATTTTACTGCAAACAGACAAACGTCATCTCTTTATGGCTGAGTAGTATTCCATTATATATTTATATTCCAGTATATGTGTATTTTATAGATATATAAATATACAATATATTTACCTATATGCACACTTAGGTTGCTTCCATACCTTGGCAATTATAAATAACGCAGCTATGAACATTGGGGTGCATGTGTTTGTTTGAGTTGCTGTTTTTGTTTCTTTTGGATATATATTCAGGAGTGACATTACTGGGTCCTATGGTAGTTCCATTTTTAGGCTCTTTTGAGAAAACTCCATACTGCTCTCCATCCTAGCTGCGCCAATTTACATTCCCACCAACAGAGTAGGAAGTTTCCCTTTTCTCCACGTCCTCTCCAACATTTGTTATTTGTATGTTTTTTTGATGATGGCCATTCTGACAAGTGTGAGGAGACATCTTGTGCTTCTGATATGCTTTGCCCTGATAATTAGTGATCTTGAGCATCTTTTGATGTGCCTCTTGGCCATCTGCATATTCTCTTTGGAGACAAGTCCGCTGCACTTTCTTAGAGCACTCTCATCTCATTCCTGAAAGATTTACCTTCTTTGAACATGTTGGGCTTTGAAGTGAGGTATGCCTAGGAGGTGTTATGCCTCTGAATTTTGACAAAATACCAACTATGAGCCCCTCTGTTTTCAGCTGTAAGATGAGAGTGGTGATAGTAACTACCTTTCAGGGCTGTGATGAGGCTCAAGTAAGGGGACTAATTAGAAGTGTCTGGTAGTAAGTAGATACTCTTCTATGGAAAATCTCAGCCCTTTCCCCAGGAGCAGGTTGTAAAAGTACTGAGAATTCTTCCCATCTTGAATGCAGTCTTGGCCATTAGGACAGTAGCAGTCAGGAGCCACACAGGGGCTTGAATAGACTTTATGCTTTGGTTCCTGTGCTTCTGTGGAACCCTGAGATCCTGCAGTAAGGAGTCCAGGCCAGCTTACTAGGAAACAAGACCTCGTGGAACAGAGGGGAGCCTTCTCTTCTCCTTCTGAACATACAAGACATTCAGAAATTCATAGATCATTGTGTATGCACACATATATAAAATATTCAGAAATTAGTTCCCAATTATTTATGTGGAGTAATGCAATAATATCTGGTATAACCTTATCCAAAAAAATAAGAGAAATTTAAATTTACGTATCTTTAAGTAAGTAGAAGGAAGAATAGACTAAGATAAAAATAAATCAATAAAATAGAGTACAGTCAGATAATAGAAACAGATAATTAAATTCAAAAGTTAACTTTATGATGACTGATCAAGCAAAAATGCTTAAGAAAAGAAAAGTAAACAGAGATTACCAATATCAGATAGGAAAAAGGAAATATTATTATTATGCCACATTCTACCAAAATTCAAAGGATAATTATTCAGTATCATATTGCTGTTGTTTTGTCACCAAATCACGTCTGACTTTTTGTGACTCCATGGACTGTAGCCCACCAGGTTCTGTCCGTGAGATTTCCTAGGTGAGAATACTGGAGTAGGTTGCCATTTCCTTCTCCAGGGATTGAACCTGTGTCTCCTGCATTGGCAGGTGGATTCTTTACCTCTGAGCCATTTGGGAAGCCCATTCAGTATTATAACTTTATATTAATAAATTTAACAATCTATGCCAAATGAATGACTATATTGGAAAAACAGTTTATCAAAACTGATACACAAAGAAAAAAAATCAAAATAGCCCTTTATATACTCAACTATCAAACATGAATTAGGAAAGAAAAAGAACCTCATTATTAAGAAAACTTCAGGCACAAAAGTTCCCCTGAGAGACTCTATAAAAATTAGTAGAGATAATACTACTGTTCTACAAAGGGTTTTTGGAAATAAAGAGGGAGGGAAAACTTGCTCCAGTTCATTGTATAGAGCCAGCTTCAATCCGACGCACAAATATTTTAAAATGAACTTTTAAGAAAAGATATTTGAGTGATATCTACTGTAAACATACTCCAAAATCCTTAGTTTGATACCAGCAAATAAACAAGTGGGCTTGTCCCAGGAATGCAAGGTAGGTAAAACATTTTAAAAAGATTAATGGCAACTCACCCCTTCAATAGAAAAAACAAATAAACAAACATATGATTATCTTCATACATACAGAAAATGTGTTTAAAAATAATTCTGTTCCTGTTTATGATAAAACCTCACAGTCAGTCAGGAACACAGGGATCTCCTTAAACTTGATTATGGGCCTCTGCCAAAAATCTGGAGCTAACATCATTATTAATGGTGAAATAGTAAAACTGGTTCCTCTAAGATGGGGCCAAGGCAAGGACAGTCAACTTCAGTGCTTCTAGTTAGCATCTTACTGGGTACCAGCCAGGGCAGTGCAGAGAATAAATGAGTCAAGTTACCCTAATTGGACTTGAAGAAAAACACCTGTATTTGTCATAAACGACTTGTTTGCTTGGTTTAGGGTTGTGGTTTTCTTTTGCTATTGCAGAAGATTGCTTAATCTCATGCTGGGTTTTATCACCCTTCCCATCTAAGCCTCATTCTGGGCTTAAAGATCATACATCATGACCAAGTGGGCTTTATCCCAGGGATACAAGGATTCTTTAATATTCACAAATCAATCAATGTAACACACCACATTAACAAATTGAAAACTAAAAACCACATGATTATTTCAATAGATTCAGAGAAAGCCTCTGACAAAATTCAACATCCATTTATGATAAAAACCCTTCATAAAGCAGGAATAGAAGGAACATACCTCAACATAATAAAAGCTATATATGACAAACCCACAGCAAATATTATCCTAAATGGTGAAAAATTGAAAGCATTTCCTCTAAAGTCAGGAACAAGACAAGGGTGCCCACTCTCACAACTACTATTCAACATAGTTTTGGAAGTTTTGGCCACAGCAATCAGAGCAGAAAAAGAAATAAAAGGAATCCAGATTGGAAAAGAAAAAGTAAAACTCTCACTCTTTGCAGATGACATGATCCTCTACATAGAAAACCCTAAAGACTCCACCAGAAAATTACTAGAGCTAATCAATGAATATAGTAAAGTTGCAGGATATAAAATCAACACACAGAAATCCCTTGCATTCCTATACACTAACAATGAGAAAACAGAAAGAGAAATTAAGGAAACAATTCCATTCACCATTGCAATGAAAAGAATAAAATACTTAGGAATAAATTACCTAAAGAAACAAAAGACTTATATATAGAAAACTATAAAACACTGATGAAAGAAATCAAAGAGGACACAAATAGATGGAGAAATATACTGCATTCATGGATCGGAAGAATCAATATAGTGAAAATGAGTATACTACCCAAAGCAATCTATAAATTCAATGCAATCCCTATCAAGCTACCAATGGTATTTTTCAGAGAACTAGAACAAATAATTTTACAATTTGTGTGGAAATACAAAAAACCTCGAATAGCCAAAGCAATCTTGAGAAAGAAGAGTGGAACTGGAGGAATCAACCTGCCTGACTTCAGGCTCTACTACAAAGCCACAGACATCAAGACAGTATGGTACTGGCACAAAGACAAAAATATAGATCAATGGAACAAAATAGAAAGCCCAGAGATAAATCCACGCACCTATGGACACCTTATCTTTGACAAAGGAGGCAAGAATATACAATGGAGAAAAGATGATCTCTTTAACAAGTGGTGCTGGGAAAAGTGGTCAACCACTTGTAAAAAAATGAAATTAGAACACTTTCTAACACCATACACAAAAATAAACTCAAAATGGATTAAAGATCTAAACATAAGACCAGAAACTATAAAACTCCTAGAAGAAAACATAGGCAAAACACTCTCTGACATAAACCACAGCAGGATCCTCTATGACCCACCTCCCAGAATATTGGAAATAAAAGCAAAAATAAACAAAGGGGACTGAATTAAAATTAAAAACTTCTGCACAACAAAGGAAACTATAAGCAAGGTGAAAAGACAGCCTTCAGAATGGGAGAAAATAATAGCAAATGAAGCAACAGACAAAGAATTAATCTCAAAAATATACAAGTAACTCCTAAAGCTCAATTCCAGAAAAATAAACGACCCAATCAAAAAGTGGGCCAAAGAACTAAACAGACATTTCTCCAAAGAAGACATACAGATGGCTAACAAACACATGAAAAGATGCTCAACAGCACTCATTATCAGAGAAATGCAAATCAAAACCACAATGAGGTACCATTTCACGCCTGTCAGAATGGCCGCTATCCAAAAGTCCACAAGTAATAAATGCTGGAGAGGGTGTGGAGAAAAGGGAACCCTCTTACACTGTTGGTGGGAATGCAAACTAGTACAGCCACTATAGAGAACAGTGTGGAGATTCCTTAAAAAACTGGGAATAGAACTGCCATATGACCCAGCAATCCCACTGCTGGGCATACACACCGAGGAAAGCAGAAGTGAAAGAGACACGTGTACCCCAAAGTTCATCGCAGCTCTGTTTATAATAGCCAGGACATGGAAGCAACCTAGATGCCCATCAGCAGACGAATGGATAAGGAAGCTGTGGTACATATACACAATGGAATATTACTCAGCCATTAAAAAGAACACATTTGAATCAGTTCTAATGAGATGGGTGAAACTGGAGCCTATTATACAGAGTGAAGTAAGCCAGAAAGAAAAACACCAATACATATAACGCATAACGCATATATATGGAATTTAGAAAGATGGTAACAATAACCCTATATGTGAGACAGCAAAAGAGACACAAATGTATAGAACAGTCTTTTGGACTCTGTGGGAGAGGGTGAGGGCCGAATGATACAGGAGAATGGCATTAAAGCATGTAAATTATCATATGTGAAATGAATCGCCAGTCCAGGTTCGATGCATGATACAGGGTGCTTGGGGCCGGTGCACTGGGATGACCCAGAGGGATGGGATGGGGGTTCTGGATGGGGAACACATGTACACCCATGGCGGATTCGTGTCAATGTGTGGCAAAACCAATACAATATTGTAAACTTAAAAAATAAAACAAAACAAAACAAAAAGTAAAAAAGGCCCACACTGAGTTTACATCTTTATTTTTTCTTAAACCATCTGGTCTAAAAGGTGTCTTTATTCTGTTATTACACTTAATACTCTGGTTATTTGACCAGATACAGAATTCTAGGTTACATTTAATTTTCCCTAAGAATTTTAGAGAGATTGCTTCACTGCCTTCTATCATTAGAGGTTACTGTTGAAAAGTTCAAGATCATTCACATTTGTGATTCTTGTTGGAAACTTGTTTTATCTCTCTGGAAGCTTACATACAACATACTCTCTTTGTTTATTCTAATGAGCGATTTTCAATCTTGACATTCACAATTTTTATTCCGGGACATTTCCTTGCATTATTTCTTTGAAGTTTTCTGTTTTCTTCCTCTGTACGTAAACATTTCTGACTGTCTGCTGTTTTGTTAGTGGGCCGTCTGGATTGATTTTCTGATTTATCATTTCTCTACTGTTTTTCTCTGTCTTTTTATTCTTTTGTGTGCTGTCTTTCTAAATTTTATATTTCAACCCTTCTATTGAGCTTTAAATTTCTTCTACCATTCAAAAATAAATCTAATAGAATTTCTGTTCTTTAAAGTAAGGAAAAATTCTTTTTCTTATTTCACAGATGCTATCTTTTTAGTTAGATGAAGCTGCAGAAACCTTTCTAACACACATTCAAGTGCCCTCACTGACCCTCACATGCCCGAGGTCCCCTCTCCCCTTCTCACACAGTCACTCTCTCCTTCTCTCTCTCCCTTTAACCTATAGCCTTCATTCCTTCATGGATATACTGTACAAGTGACTCTAAAGAAACCACATATGTTCCTCATTGTCTGTCTACCTTGCCTCCCGCTATCAGAATCACTTTCCATGAGGTTGGCGGGGATACTGCTTTAATAGTTTGGTTGGGTGACGTGTCCTGGAGGCCTGGAATGATGTCTAACACATAGTGGGCTGTCAGTCTTTTCATGGTGAGTGAATGAATTCATGAATGAGTGAGGTGGACACGGAGACCAACACCAGCCGTGCAGAGGCCCAAGCACAGTTCTGTTGAAAATGAAGCTGAAATACACAAGTCCCGTTCAGTTTTACTCAGAGCCCGACAACAGATCTGCACTGACCCAGACTGGGAACCTTGGGTTGATTAAACGCTTGGGGAAAATTGATCCCCAGGAAGACCTATTTCCACCCTCCTCCTCCGCTGAGCTGCACTCCATTTCTGTTTACCAGTTCAGTTTGATGCGTGGGCTCAGAATCCTTATACCTTTGAGGGTGTCTTGGGACCTGGAGTTGCAGCCTGTGTTTTCACTTAGAATTTTTAATCCACAACTTCGAGGAGCAGCAGAGACCCTGCTGAGAGGCACACACCTAACAGGCACCAACAGGCCCTGGTGTAAAGATATTCATTAAGCGATTTGCTCCAGCAGCTAGCCGCACGCCACATTGCTCCCTAGGCGTGCAGACGGTATTCAAGCCTGGGCCACCACAGAGAATACCAAAGGCCTTTTCTCCACGGCTTTGTCCCAGAAAGGCAGTCCCCAGTGACCAAGAGGCCTTGAAAGCTGTCTAGCTTTGGAATCAGGCAGATTCTTTTCTGGATAAATGTTACTACACTGAGAAGGTGACTGTGGAGTTGGACACCTGTCTCTAACCACAGCATCAGTGACATGGAGGAGAGACTTGGGGTAATTAACCTGCCAGGTCCCTGGCACTCAGACACCAGCTCCTTAACTCTTGCAGCTACATTTTCTAAAGGTGGCAGCCGAGTTCTTTTATATTCATGTATTCTTTCCTCTGCTGTTCTGAGAACACCCAAGCAGCAAACTCTTGCAAAGGATGCTTGTATTAAAACATTACTTTTGTTTCCACTCCCTGAAGCTTCTCTTATGATTTAAGGTATGGAGCCTTTGTCACTTCTACCCAAAAGGAGTTGGGTTCAGAGTAAAGACCCAGAAACATTTTCAGACTGACAAAACAACACTAGTTGCTTCTTTTTGGACCCTGTGTCCTGCATATGCTGGCAAATGGGGCAGTGATAAGGGGAATGTGAATTGTTCACGCAGATGCTGGGCTAATGCACAAGTCTCTGGCTCCTAGACCCAGAATGGGAGTACAATCTGAGGAGTAGAAAATCAGTGCAGAAGTCAAGGAAGAAGGCTGTCAGGATAGAGTGGAACTCCAGGTCTTGGGCTGGGTGCTGTGGACAATCAGACATCACCTGGGTGTCAGGGGGTGGTCGTTCAAGGCTGAGTCTCCCCATTTTGTGCATTCTGTTTCCCTACCAATGCATTTGCTCCTGTTTCCAGTGACTTTCATTTTTAATCTTAAGCAGTTTCCTTGAACAGTCATGGAGCCAACAGGTCCGTAGACGGTTCAGAGGCAACATTCCGGAGATGTACATGCATTCAGCGCTTAGAATCATGGGAACTGAGTCCAGACTCATCCTATTTCTAACCCGAATGTGCTAATCTTGGGCTCCCCAGGTAGCTCAGGGGTAAAGAATCTGCCTGCTAATGCAGGAGATGCAGAAAATGTAGGAGACATGGGTTCAATCCCTGGGTAGGGAAGATCCTCTGGAGAAGGAAATAGCAACCCACTGCAGTATTCTTGCCTGGGAAATCCCATGGACAGAGGAGCCTGGTGGGCTACATCCATGAGATTGCAAAGAGTTAGGCACAATGTAACCACTGAGCACACCCATGCTAATCTTATGCTGTAGCTTTGGACACGGTACTGGTCTGATGTGTACCACTGTTTCCTCATCTATAAAGTGGAAAGAATCATAATCACAGCTTTCTTCTCTGCTTGTTGGACCATTAAATGTAATATTCATATAAAGTGCTTATTACCAGGAGCAACACACAGTAAGCACTCCTGAAAGTCAACTATTGCAGCGTAAAACTCTTTAGCAGATGAGGTGACATATTCAGCAGATGCTTTTCCTAAATCATCTCCTGTAATCAATAATAAAAGACAAAGAATAGGCTTAGCCATACGTCCACAATTCAGGTCTGCACGCTACGACACATCTTCACGCTGGACCTCCCCGACAGTGCAGAGAGAGTGCTGAAACACAGTCTCCTTCTGGAATGCTGGCAGCGCTAAATTCTAGAAGACATGTAAATGAGCTACAGGGCATCCCCAAGCCAGGTGGTACAGCTGGGAAGGTGGAGCTTTGGGCTGACGAAAAAACTAGAAGGAAGGAAACTAAGGAAAGCCTGAGAGTAGGAATGACATCCTAGGACTGGGTACACATTTGGAAAATGGATAAAATGGGTCCATATCTCACACCATAGATTTTGAAGCTTGATGTAACTGGCTCTACATCTTACAAGATCGTTACAAGTATGGTTGTCTCAACAGTAAAAATGGTGCAATGTACTCACCATATGAGGTGGTAAAGATTATGGATGATAAATGCAAAATATTTAACCAAGTATATTGCTATTGATGAGCCTGCAGTCTAGTGCTGAACTCACACAATAAAAAATAGTCACATACATCTTAATGTAAGTGCACAGAGAAGAGGAATCCTCTTCTGATGTAGCCTATACCTGGTTCTCTTGAGGTTAGACTGATGAAACAAGGCCTGAACTGGGAGTACAATTCAACTTCACAGTGGGGTATACTTGGCATCTACTCTTTTGCTCTCTATTCTAGAGACTTTGATTGTACCTGAGAAGAAAAGAGTTTCAGTTGAATCTACAATGTTACATAACTTACACTTTAATGAATAGCTCAATGTACATAAATTCTATCATGTACTTACCAGTGTTTTCTTAGCCTAGATTCCTAGAGCTGCAATTATCTGTTCAAGATGGGAACACATTGCCATGTTACTTTCTTGGAATCCTCTGCTATCACACTCCCAACAGCAGGTCAGGAGAGTGTTATTTAAAAGGGATTAAAAATGCATAGTTGCAACCTTCTAAGAAAACTGGGAAGGAAAGCAAAATGGAAAAGCTTGTCCATGTATCACTTTCAATAAGGGTTAATTCCATATTCCTCTGTTTTAAAATAGTTTAAAATTTCTTATTTTCTTAGAGGAGTGCCAAATAATTGTGATATATATCAAAATTCTTTGTTGTTTTTTAAAAAAGCTTTAATCATAGCAGTTTATTTGTGTATACCAATGTCAATGGGTAGAGTCCTGACCTATCACTGTCTTCTACATTCATTTGTCTTTGATCTCTTCATACAATATACTTTAAATTTCATTCAGTGATGAAAAACAAACAAAAACCTAGCTAATCAGCACTGATTCTGTCTTATATTAAACAAGTATATGAATTTCTGTGGTATCACTGCTTTCTCTGTATCTCGGAGAGATGGCATTCTTATTTAGTTTCTCAAGGGGAGTATTCAAAGTTCTTTCAGTCACTTAAAAACAGAATTGGAAAAAAAAACACAAAACAACTTCGGGCATACACTATTTAAAACAATTTTTTTCAAATGCTCATGGAACATAGATCAAGATAGATCACACCCTGAGTCATAAAACAAACCTCAGCAAATGTGAAAGAACTGAACCATGTGTGGCATGTCCTTTGACAACCATGGAACCATTACATCTGTTATCAAAAAGCTATTAATGTTATAGCACAGCTTTGGTGATATTGAATATAAAAATAAAGAAGCATATCTATTGACGATGAATTGTTAATTTTCTTTGTGAATCCTGGAGAAAAACTTACATATGTGCACAGGGAGGCATGGATAAAGATGTTCACTACAACATTATTTATAATTGTAATAGAATATGAAACATCTAAATGTTTTCCAGCAAGACGGTGGTTAAATAACCATCTAACACATACTATTACATGATCCACAGTCAAATATGAAGTAGACCCACATATATCAAAAGAGAGATATATCTAACACACATTAAGTGAAAAAGTAAATTAAATAACAAAATGGTAGCAGGCTTCCCAGGTGGCTCAGTGGTAAAGAATCCTCCTGCCAATGCAGGAGACATGCAGGAGACACTGGTTTGATCCCTGGGTCGGGAAGATCCCCTGGAGAAGGAAATGGCAAACCACTCCAGTATTCTTGCCTGGAAAATTCCATGGACAGAGGAGTCTGGTGGGCTGCAGTCCATGAGGTCGCAAAGAGTTGGACATGACTGAGCACACACACAAAGCAATTTTCTAATGCCACAAGAATGCTGTATTGTGAACCACTACAAAAAGTCAGTGTTATCCAGAATTTGCTTTTTCCAGTTAATGTGCATTAGATGTATCTCTCTGTTAATATTTGTGGGTCTACTTGTTCCAGAATCAATAGCATCCATTTAGATTGGGCATGGATGGGAAGTTCCATGTCAGCTGGGCACCTGCTCTTATCTGATGAACAGCTGAGGGTCAGCTGGTCTTGGGTGGCCTTTGCAGGATGACCAGGGGAACCTGGCTCTGCTCCACACCTGCCTTGTCCTCTGGAAGGATGACACAGACATCTTCTCCCAGGGAAGGTGGAAGAGCCAGGGAGCAGGTGGGAACACACAGCTTCCTGTAGCCTGGCCCGTAATGGAGTATTGTGACTTCCACCTGATTCTGTAGCCCCAGATGAATCCCAAAGATGAGCCCACATTCAAGGGCTGGAGAAAGAGACTTTGCCTCTTTGGTGAGAGAAAACGGCATGAAAGGGCATGTGGCAATAGCCATGATAAAGGAGAGAGTGAGTGTTTGGGCCATCAATGCAATCAATCCACATCAAATACTTATAGTTACTTATTGCATATCTCTTGGGCGTGGGAGTGAATCCTTAGATTATTGGGGCAGAACACAAAGGATAATTTAGCTGGAGCTGGAGCGTTGACTTTTTACAACGAGGATGTGTGTATATGTGAAAAACATATACAGTCTACGTAGAATGAGCTAGTAAGGCATTTATAGAATTTGGAGATACAAACAAAAAAGCTATACATTATGTGTGAGATCTGAGGAGTGTGAAAGTAAACTGATAACACCTTCAAGGTCCTAATCAGGAAGAGTAGCTCTCTTACTTTGAAATATTAAGTAATCAATTTGCCGACATTTTTTGTGTTTGCTATGTCCCAGGGTCTTTTCAGTATTTCATCCAACTATCCCAATAATTTGCGTGGATGGTATTAAGGTACCCATTCTAGAGAAGAGACAGCTGAGCCTCAGAGAAGGTGAGTAATTTAACCAAGTTTATCTTGTTGATAAGAGAGGGGCTGGCACTGCACTTCCTACATCTAATGTTGTTAACTTTGCCCCTAATTCCTCTTAATAAGCAACATGGCATCAAGTGCATCAACACATGTGAAATCTAGGTAGGCAGAAGGGCAGAATGGGTGTCATAGATGCAAGGAGATATTTTTCTTGAATTGATTTTATAGTAGACGGTATTGGGTGACGGAAAATCGCACACACACAAATGCTGCTTTTTTCAAACACACATTCACAAAACTCACATAAATGCAGAAATGGACAAAGGAACAGGTTTTGAGTCCAGTCAACAGTAAAGTAGGACACTTGTTTCTCTCTCTTTCTCTCTTCCTTCCTTTTGGCTGACATTTTTTCTTTTCTTTTTTTCTTTTTTCTTTTTAATGAGAGAGACACCAGGAAATAAAAGTGCTACATTTGGTTAGCATCCTGTAAAGCACAGATTAGTAAATAAATTCCTTATGCCTGCGTGCCAGGGCTGAAGTTAAAATTAGCTGCAGGTGGGATTTACGCTGTTGGCTGTTTGGTACAAACAGTCTGGAGAGAGTGGCCCACTTCCACGTGGCCCCGCAGCTCTGGTCTCAGCATGACCATCATCAGATGTCTCTTTCGTCCTGGGGCTGGGTGGTCAGGAAACAGTCTCCTTGTCCTGTCCTTGAGAGAGGATGCGATCACCACGTGGCCCTTGGATGGCAGGGCGCCAGTAATTTGACATCATCTTTGGCACAGAATTACTGACGAAGAAATTTCTACAGAGTTTGAAGTTTTCAAAAAGAATCAGACTAAAATAACATCACCCTGCTAGTTGGAAAGCACTCTTTTCTTTTCGTTATTTTTGCATCAATCTATTTCCCAGAGTTGTGGGAGAATTGTGGATTCTTCCCTTTGAGCTTGGTGTGTTTTCTCTCAATTGTAACAATGCAGAGTGATATTTTATTATGAGGATTTCTGTCATAAGCTGTAATTCAAATATATACCTTTGTCTGGAAACAGTGCAATTTTTAATCTCTTCTTCAAAAACTGTGAAAGTCCTGCTCTGGCCAGATTTAAGGCAGACTGAGGAGCAACGCAATTAATTTAAATTCTAGGAATAGCAGAGACTGTTAAAATCTTCAGATATCAACGACAACAGTGATAAAAAGTTTATTTTATTTTATTTTTTTACCTAAACATTCTCATAAGAGATCACTTACTACAGAGGTAATGATGTCTAGTGATTAAATTCATTTCTATATAATTTCTAATTTTTTTTTTTTTTGGTTCTTCTGTAATGGATGGTTGAAGTATTGGGGTATTTTAAGTACTTGGAGTGGGGAAAAACCAGCATCAGTATAAAATAAATCCAATGAATATTGGATTTATCAGAAGTTTGTGGTAGAGAACCAATGCCTTTACCATGGAAGTTGTACTAACATAGCAGTAAAAGCTCGCTTGAAAGGAAGTCCAAGGAGGCTTGATGATCTCATTGTTATAATACGGTTACTATTTTGAGTTTCAGACACTGATTTTCAATCAATGTTTTTATCATATGGAGTTCTTTTCTCATTTGATCGTTTGGTGGACCTGTACAAGGCCAAAGTCAATTTAATGAGAGGGCTCTGAGGCTTCCATCAGCAAGACCTGCTCTCAGGATTCCCAAAGGCTCCATATTTGAACTATTTTTGTCTACTCAATTGCATTTACAAGTAATAACACTTTTATTATCTCATGTATTATTCATCAAACACTATATAGCTGCCAATCAAGGCTTCTAATCAACATGAGATTCCCGTGCTATTGACATGAGGTTGACAGCAATAAGGCAAGGAGTGGCTTGTTTTGTGGTTTAGAGGCTGGGATTTGGATCTCAGTCACTAGCTTTGTGATACTGGCAAGCTATTTAACCAATCTGTCTCTCCCTTTCTGTCTATCTCTCTCTCTTTCTCTCTCACTCCAGCTTCCTGCAGGCTTATAAAATGTTAATGCTGATATATTGCAAGATTGTTAGGAGGCATGCTGAGAACTCAGGATGGGAACCACTGTACCATGGAGACTCTTCTAAATGGGATAATTGATGATGGAAAGAGACAAGGACCCCTAGAATCGACCTTGGGAGCAAGTAGAGCAGGTTATCAATACAACACTCGCCTAGCTGTCATGAAATTGATGACCCAAATGATAGGGAGAAAACTGCATCAGAGACAGACATGGGGGCTAACCCCAGGATGCCATGGGCATGAGGCCATAGAACCAGGACAAAAGCTTAAGGATGTCAGGTGCAGCACAAGACCACCTAGAGAAAGGCATATCCAATGCCTTCATCGCAGAGTAGGGAGACAGGGCCAGACACTGGGAGTCAATTGCCAGACACACTGAACTGAGTCCCCGAGTTGGAGGTCTGAGTTCTCCCTTCAGACATATTCCATTTATGATACCAATAAATATATGAGAGAGCTCATAGTAGCATATATATATATATATATATATATATATATATATATATATATATATATATATGTTGTTACTTAATCACTAAGTTGTGTCTGACCCTTTTGTGTTGTGACCCCATGAACTGTAGTCCTCCAGATTGCTCTGTCCATGGGATTTCCCTGGCAAAAATACTGGAGTAGGTTGCCATTTCCTTCTCCAGGGGATTGTCCTGAGCCAGAGATCGAACCCATGTCTCTTACATTGGCAGGCTGATTCTTGATCACTGAGCCACCAGGGAAGCCTATATATACCTAGGCTGTTATATATATATATAATATATATATATATATATATATATATATATATATATATATATATGATATATATATATATAGTGTTGAATTAGAAAAATAATAACTACATTTTTTTCAACTCCATTATGTACCAGCCTCTTTGCTGAGTGCTTTACACACATTACCTTATTCTGGGCTCACAAATATCCTGTTTTTCAAATAAGATAAAGAAGTTTATAAAGATTAAGTGATTCTCCCCAATATGTGCAGCTCGAAGTTGTCTGGGTCAGGAATCAACACTGGGCTTTTTGGTGGGCTAGCTCATACATATTCCACTGCACCACCCCATACATGTCCCAGGATGTAGGGAGCAACCATCCCCTGGGATGTGGGGAGCAACCATCTCCTTATGTTTTCACAGTGCATCAGGTACAGATGAATGTTCATGTCTACTATCCAACGTCCTGTTTTTACTATGAACACACAGAAAAATTAAATGGTGCAGTAAAAGGCTCTTAAGAAAGAGAACTTGGACTTGAACTGAAACTTTCTGAGACTAGAGGCTGTGCTGTTTTCACTGTATGGCATTCAAAGGAAACAGTAATCCCTTCAGAATTCGGCAGGGGAGACAATATGTATAGAATTGGTAAGAAAGTTTCACAGAGGAGATGGGCTTGAATTGGCCCTAGGTAGTACATGTGGGATTTTGTTGATAAAAGAATAATGAGGGAAGACAAATAAGAAAGAAAATTTCCCTTGTAGGACATGTACCAAACATTATTCATAGAAATTTAATTCCTGCATTCATATTGTAGAAACACCTACAACTTGATTTTAATTGACATACGTGTACTAACATGTACATGTACATATATGTGAGTGTGTGCGCACACACACACGCATGTTGTGTGAGAACACAATATGATGTAGAGAACTGGAAAGAACCCAGGCTTGATGCTCAGGAGACCTAGCTCTTGGCTCTGCCATTAATTATTTCCACGATCTTGGCAAAGTCACATACAGCTCACTTTGGCAAATTCACTGTAGATTAGATGAATGATTGTTAACATTTCCATGGCACTTAACCAAGTGGTTTCACATAAATTATCTTGTTTAACATTCAAACAGTTCTACGAGACAAGAAACGGCACTTGTTAAAAATGCAGGTTCTCTGGTGGGGTTTGAGACTGGTAAAGTTGAATTAGCTGAGAGTAGGACCCAGATTCTTGTGTCTGTTCCATTATTCCAGAAGATGGTTCATTCAGCTAGGCTGGATATCCACTATTGCCTGTCCTAGGTATTTTATCCAACAGCCTGTGGTCTCTGCAGCCGCCCTTGGGAACCTTAGCTTCCTTGATCCACGCATCCTTCCTTCGTCCTACTCCATCCCTCTCCAGGGTGAGCACATTCGAAGCCTTAGCCTGATCAGTTTGAGTCAGGAGTCTCTCTGAGGCAAAAAGAGCCCAGCTGTGGTAAGGCTATTGGGAAGCCCTTGTGTCCTGCGTTCACCCAGAAACCTGCAATAATGCAGACCTTTCTTTCCTCCCATGTTTAGAGCATGATCTTCTAGTCCTTCAAGGTTCTTCCACCTGCAGCTGCTTGATAACAGTACAATCCGTCTCCTACCTGACAGCCCAGGAGGTATGTGAGCACCTTGTCATGATCCCTCTAAGTCTGCTCTTTCTCAGGCTAAAAACTGTCAGGAGTTCAGAAAAGAACAGGAAGGTGTGTTTGATATTGAAGGCTGTCTCTGAATGTACCCAGCACTTTGCGCTGAGAGGTAGGTACTTAGATATTTCATGCCCCATCTCCTGGCAACAAAAGCTTCTCCTGCCAGAGATAGAATCTGTAGAACTTAGTGAAGTTCTGCAGCGAGAAAGCTGGGAGGTGGCAAATGCTCAGTTGTTCGGCACGTGTGCTCATTAAGAAATACAAGGACCCGGTCACAGCAGAAGAAACGCATTTTATTCTGTGCTTCCTCAAGGAGAAGACACACTTTGTGTTTTATTTTGAGATTTCTGTTGGAGATAGTCAGTGGACTACTGGTGCTCTACTGTAATAAAATTCTCTATTTATCTCTCAGTTCCCTGCACTGAGTTTTCGAAAACTTTACCAACTTAGGGATATGTGTTGTCTATAGTATGTAGTGTCTTTGGTCTGAGTAATTTGCAGTTAATCTGTTTTTTTATAGAGCATTTCTTCATTCTTACTCTGACATAAAGCTACTAACTCTTACAATGACACAAGAATAATAACTGTTACACCTTTAAGGAATCAGCAGGCGGAGGGGAAACATACCAAACATGTTATATACGTTGCTTAATGTAATGAACATACTGACCTCACGTGTGTGTGCGCGAAGTTGCTTCAGTTGTGTCCAACTCTTTCTGACCAAGTGGGCACTGCTATATTTATAATGGATGACCACCAGGCTCCTCTGTCCATGGGATTTGCTAGGGAAGGATGCTGGAGTGGGTTGCCATTTCCTTCTCTAGGGGATCTTTCTGACCTAAGGAAAGAACCCATGTTTTCTGCAATGGCAGGTGGATTCTTTACCACTGAGTGTTGTGTTAGTCACTCAATTATGTCCGACTCTTTGCAACTTCATGGACTGTAGCCCTCCAGGCTCCTCTGTCCATGGGATTCTCCAGGCTAGAATACTGGAGTGGGTTACTATGCCCTCCTCCAGGGGATCTTCCTGACCCAGGGATAGAACCCGAGTCTCTTGTGTCTCCTGCATTGGCAGGCATGTTCTTTACCACTAGAGCCACCTAGGAAGCCCCAACTGACCTCATGGACAGATATTAAATATTATCCTCAGTACACAGATGAGGATAGAGGGTACAGAGCTGGGAATAGATGGCAAGTTGGCTCAGAAGCTGGTTAATAGAGGAGTTGGGCCGGTTCCGATCCAAGCATTTCTCTCCCCAGGCTGACTGCCCACCCCTCATTGTTCTCCTATGTGTAATTATGGAATTAGGCTTAATTATAAAATAATTCTGATTTCAGCACATGGGATTGAAAGTCCTCTCCTTTTTCTGTCCTGATTTTATCCTTGATATAGCTTAAAAATATTAACAGACAATTGACATCACTGCTTCCTACGCTCATCTCATGTCCAGGCTCCATCCGCTTCCGCCTGTCTCGTGTCCTCACCATTCCAAAGCCTCTGTTTTACAAAGGTCGTCAATGATACCCTGAGAGTCTTCATTCAAAACTCTTTCCATGCCTGTCTTGCCATCACTTGGGCTATCCTTTAAAATAGGAATGCATAACATAAATGTCCATAGACAGAGGAATGGATAAAGAAGATGTGGTTTATACATATGATGGAATATTACTTGCCATTTAAAAGAATGAAATAATGCCACTTGCAGCAACGTGGATGGACCTAGAGATTGTCATACTGAGTGAAGGAAGTCAGACAGAGAAAGAGAAATATTGTGTGATATCCTTTATACAGAGAATCTAAAAAGAAGTGATACAAATGAACGTATTTATGAAGCAAACAGACTCACAGGCTTGGAGAATGAACTTATGGTTACTCAGAGGGAAGGATGTGGGGAAGGGATAGTTAGGGAGTTTGGGATGGACTCATACACACTGCTATATTTATAATGGATGACCAACAAGTACCTACTCTGTAGCACAGGTAACTCTGCTCAATGTTGTGTGGCAGGCTGGATGGGAGGGGAGTTTGGGGGAGAATGGATACATGTGTGACTGAGTCACTCTGCTGTCCATCTGAAGCTGTCAAAGCATTGTTAATTTTCTATACTTCAGTATAAAATAAAAAGTTTTTTAAAAAAGAAGTGTTCCCTGGTGGATTAATTTCATATGACTGCTGTAACAAACATTTCTTACAAAGAAGAGAGATTCATTACCTCAGAGTTTTGGAGGTCAGAAGTCCAAGATGTTGGCAGGGCCACACTACCCCGGAGGAGCAATGGAAGAATTTGTTCTCTGCCTCTTCTAAAGTCTGGTGCAGACAGCAGCCCTTGGCTTGTGGTTGCATCACTCCCTCTACTCTGTCTTCAGAACCTTCTCTGTGTGGGTCTGATTCAAACCTCTCTAGGCCTCTTTCTCACAAGGAAACCCCTGATTGCAGTAGGACCACCCAAATGATCCACATGCATTCCTCCTCTCAGGTTCTGAACTTAATCACATCTTTTGTCCTCCAAGTCACATCCATATATTCCAGGGATTCAGACCTGGACATAACATGGTGGTGGTGGGGGGCACCATTAAGCCCATTATACCCGGTTCTGTCTTTAATCATAGTGCCTGCTTACTCTCGTAATCTTCCTGGTTCTTTTTCTTTTATATATTTGTAATGGAGACTATTTATTTTTATTTACTTTTATTATATTTTATGTTTTGACTACACAGCGTGGCATGTGGGAATTTAGTTCCCAGACCAGGGATTGAACTCATGCCCCCTGCTCTGCAAGCACAGAGTCTTAACCGCTGGATCACCAGGGTAGTCCGTCTTCCTGTTTATTTCACTAGTATTTCCTATTATCTTGAAAATTCTCAAATTTACAACCTTGGCAGAGTTCTTCGGGGCTTATAACACTTCTTTTTCCTACATATGCACATAATCACGGAGGTTATATAGGTTTATAATACAAAAATAAGATACTGGCCAAGCTCTTACCACACTCGTTTCAGGGTAGGATCAAATTTCAGCTTTTATTAGCTGACTTCCTACAACACACAAGAGGGGTTTATATCTTCTCCCGACTTACTTTCTCTTAACCTATTATAGCACATCACATTTTTTTGCTAAATCAATAATGTTTACACTATTTTAACTAGATATCAATGTATTAAAACATTATTTCCTTTTTAGTACAATGTATTTTGCTTTCCTAGAAGTCGATAATCATCTTATTAATTACTTAGCCATTTTGCTTAGTTTTTGTGTTTGTTTGTTTGCTTGCTTTTTTGTTTCTGTTTTGGGGAAGTCAGCGATTATTTAATTTTAAGAATTTTAATTATTTAACCCATAAATTCAATGCTAGGATGTAAATCTTCTCATAATGTGTTTAAGTGTATCCACACGAGCCATAAATCTCATTTAAGTCTTAAAAAGAGCTCACCTGTAGGTCTGCTGTGCAGCTGTGGGGTAAAGGTTTCCCTTCATGGTCATTCTAAGGATTTTATCTTCTTTTCTGGGTTGAATCTTCTGGGTTTATTATCTTATTTTGGTGGAGTATATCTTCTTTCAGCATGATGCTTAAAATTCCTGAGAAGGTCTGAAAAAAACTCTTATAAATCTCTATTCTTAATTAGTATTCTTTGTGTGGGTGCTCAGTCACTCAGTCCTGTCCAGCTCTTTGTGACCCTATGGACTGTAGCCCACCAGGCTCCTTTATCCATGGGGTTCTCCAGGCAAGAGTACTGGAGTGGGTTGCCATGCCCTCCTCCAGGGGATGTTCCCTATCCAGGGGTCGAACCCGTGTCTTCGGCGTCTCCTGCATTGACAGGTGGGTTCTTTACCACTGAACCATCTGGGATTCTGGCTGGGGGCAAAAATATTGTTCACAAATTATTTGTCATAACTTTTGAATGCTACACCTTCATTTCAGGCTTGCCATGGTAGATATTAGGAGCCATTCTTGTCCATATCCTCTGTTCGTCCTATTTTCCCTTTCTGTCTGGAAGGCTTTCAGGCTTTATTTTCTCCCCAGTGTTCTGAAATTTATGATAATGTGGTCCTTCATGTGTGGTCCTTCTTCTTCAACTGGGAAATAAAGAGGAATGATCAATCTGACAAAGGGTATTCTTCAGTTCCGGGAAAATTTCTTAAACTGTGTTGCTTTTATTTCTTCTCCTTTTTTTTCTATCTCTATTTTTTATGGAATTTTCTATTTTTTGAGCACTTTGGATTTATGTTTTAGTTTTATTGTATTTTTTCTATTTCTTATATCACATTTTTCTAGAAAACTTTATCAACTGTATCTTCCAGTCTTTTCAATGAATTTTTTATTTCATCTAATTTTAATACTTGAGGGAGAACTTTTTATTATTCTAGGGAAAAGAAGCCTTCATTTTTGTGTTTTTTCCCCATAGATATGGTATCTACTTCCACATCTCTAAGAATATGTATATATTTTATGGTTCTTCTCCCCACTATACTTTGCATTCTTTTTCTAGTTCTTTGAGATTTAATTTTTCTCAAATGTTAGTTCATTCTTTTTATTTTATTGGAGTATAACTGCTTTACAATATTATATTAAGTTTCTGCTGTGCAACAAAATGAATCCACTATAAGTATACATATATCCCCTCCCTCGTGAGCCTCCCTCCTGCCTATTTATTCTTAGTGTCTTCTCTCACCACAGTGGCATGAAGCTAGAAATCAGTACTAAGAGAAAAACTGGAAAATTGAATACATGGAAATTAAACAATTGTCTCTTGAACAACCAATGGCTCAAAGAAGAAACTAGAGGGACAGTAAAAAAGTTCCTGGAGACAAACAGAAATGGAAATGCAAATATCCCATACCAGAATTTATGGGATGCAGCAAAAGTTGTTCTAAGAGGGAAGTTCATAGCAATAAACTTTTAATTGAAGAAGCAAGAAAGATAAATAAGCAATCTAGTGTTACTTCTTAATATTAATATTTTCTGCATTTATGGGAAGTTTGGCTCATTTGTTTCCTGAGAGAGGAGTCCTAAATTTTCATTCATGGAGAGATTAAGATCTACAACCAGTGTTCTGTGAACCAGAAACGGAAAGGAAATAAGAGAAAGTAGATTATTGATCAAGTGCCGGAGTCCTGCTCCCGCAGGCCAGGGTTCCCTCAGGATGGACGGCGTCGGCGATACGAATGAGAAGACACAGTGAGTCTCGGTGTTGCCAAGTGTCTTCCGACTTTATTGTTTTCAAGACAGCGTTTATATGTTTAGCGGCACATAGAAACAAATGTAAAGTGTAGAGTCATGCCAGATCAGCTTAATGGGTCAACAGTGTTGCCCCTCACCGACATCGTTTGCATATCTTACTTCATTTTGTTTACGTCATCTTCCGGCCTGGGGGCCTGCTAACATCTTGTGACTCTCCTATTGATAAGGGTTGATCAGTCAGAACGCTTTTGTATCAGGCACAGCAGGAAAGAATTCATCAATAGAAAGTTTCAAGGTAAAACCTGTTTTCGGTAATCTATCCTACGCCTTGAGCTTAACAGAAAAGAATGTGGTTCCATAAAGTCATAGAACAGCAAGCTGAAGGTCAGCTCTAAGTAAGAATCATCAGTTAAATCAACAATTATCTTATTATTTGTATTAAAGCTAAACTCCTATTTATATAAATCTCTATTATGCTTTCATTATATAGGCTAAATACGTTAAGAGCAAAAACATAGTGAGTAAATATAAACTAAGTAACAGTTTCATAAAGCAATATTTCTTATGTTTTCTAGTAAGCCCTTTTTTCTACAAAGGGCTCTGTGCCCACTGGGGCTTTCTGTGTGGAGACTCTTAATGTTGTTTATTGTTAAGGAGCAGTCAAGCACATTAGCTCCAAAGGCACAGGTACATTTATTAAGCAAACCAATATGCTAGCAAGAGGAATTTAGATTAGTATACCCTAATCTTAGATAATTTTATTAGGGTGTTACTGTTCAGGGGCCTTGTCGATTGAGGTTTCAGAAAGATCTATTTTAGAAGAGAATCAGGAAAGGCCTTTTGTCTAAGTCACAGAAAATAAGAAGAGGTTTATTATAACAAACGTCAGAAAGACAGATATCATCTTTAAGGTGAGAGCCGAGGCAGCCTTCCGAGAATCCCTGAGGCCTGAGAAGCTGTGCTCGATCGGTCCTTCTCCTCATGACTGTCATGGGTGGGATCTTGTGAGCTGGCTCCCGGCAATCAAGGTCACCATGTTCTGTGGTTTCCATAAGCTGTGCCTGATGCCTTCACAGAGTTAAGCTCCTGTATTTGCTGTTGGCTTATTTTATGAGATACGGTAGGAATCTTGCATTTTCAACTGTTCCTTAGAGATGTTCGATTCCAGTCCTTCCGATTCCAGTCTCCTGTGTATGTTTTTTAGTAAGCCAGTAATATCAAGTGCCCACTAATCTCCAATTGGAAGACTCAACAAGACCTTTGCTTACAATGACCATATGTAAACTCACTATCTTTCTCTATATGACTCCTCCTCCTGAGTTCCAAATCCTAATAGCAGCAGATGCTGTGGTCAGCCTCTGAAATACCTTTCCCAGCCTAGAGGACCAGCAGAAGTACTCATTAGCTTGACTTCTGTGAGTGCTGAATGGCTTATAGTTCTTACATAGATAACTTTTTCTCACCATTTCCATCAGCTGAAAAGAGCTGCTTTGCCTAAGGTCACTGCCTACCTGGGAACTTGCTGTAATGTAGCACAGTCTCTGCAGGACCATCCTAACCTAGGACTTGCTGCAGCACTTTGTTAGGAGGCTGAGTCTTTCCTCTGCCCAGTCTTGCTTCTTTTGCTTCCTCCTACACTGATGTTAATCCCAAGTACTCTGCATAATAAACACCTTGCATGCAGAAGGCTGTCCTGGAGTCTTCTTCCCTGGGGAACTGACCTGTGTTGCTTGTGAGTAGCATCATGACTAAGCTGCAAATGCTGAAGCCCAGTGGGATGGCTCACATTCCCTGACCCTCAGCTTACTTCCACATTCTACTGTGTCCATTTCCTTCTGTCAAATTGTTTCCTGCTGTTCATTTCTCATAAATGGATCTTCATCCCTATTTAAGGTTGTGAAAGATGGCAATCCAGCCTGTCGTCTATGCTACTACTACCGGTGGTCACGTTTCTGAGTAATCATGGTTCTTTTTTACTCAGCATGCCTTGGGAGTTCTCATCACTTGGCTTGATAAACCCTGGCCAACATCGGAAATAGGAAGAGGCTCACAACCTGGCTCACCCTTTCTGCTCTTCCAGGGTCATCCTGGGGGACATTCTCATCCATTTCATTTTTTCTCCCTGCACATTTCACATTTCTTACAATTTTGTAAATATGCCACTTGCACTTGACCTCACACAGCCTTTCCTTCTCTTCTCTCTACTTGAAAAAGTCCTTCTCTGGTTTCAGGACTGCTTCCACAACACCTTTCCTTGGAGCTTTCATCTCCCTTCCCCTGACCTAGAGAGGGGTCCTTCTTGCAGCCTTTTGTAGGTAATTCCCTTGATTTAGCAAACGTCCCTGGTAGCTCAGCTGGTAAAGAGTCAGCCTGCAGTGCAGGAGACCCTGGTTCAATTCCTGGGTTGGGAAGTTCCCCTGGAGAAATGATAGGCTATCCATTACAGTATTCTTGCCTTGAGAATCACCATGAACAGAGGAGACTGGTGGGCTATAGCCTGTGGTGTCGCAAAGAGTCAGACACAACTGAGTGATTGAATACACACGTCACACTAGATTACCAGTTCTTTACATGTATCTGGCTTCTTTCTTGACTAATACACTTGCAAAGGCTGAGGCTGTGTTTCTCCTTAGGTGATCTTATTCCTAACCAGGTGCCTGGTATAGTGATGGCTAATAAATTTTAATAAGATAAAGATATGAATCAATGTAGTATCAACATGTACCTTTGTTATTAATTTGAATACATTTGTACAGAATTTACTTAGACAGTAATTACGACACAGTTTTTAATACTAGTTGCACATTTAATAAAAATTTGGGGCTATGCTTCATGTTACTGAATATGTAAGTGAGGAAAAGTCCTGCCACTAAGAATAAGCACATATTTAATTATGTGGGATAAACATAAGCAGGTAAATTGCATGATTCATCAACTCTTTCCCCTTTTCTTCATTACTTTAGCGTCAATCTCTGATGTTTATCCTGATCATATTACTTTTCAACTAGATTCAGTCAGTTCAGTTCAGGCGCTCATTCTCGTCTGACTCTTTGTGACCCCATGGACTGCAGTGTGCCAGACTTCCTTGTCCATCACTAATTCCTGGAGCTTGCTCAAATTCTTGTCTATCAAGTAGGTGATGACATCCAGCCATCTCATCCTCTGTCGTCCCCTTCTCCTCCTGCCTTCAATCTTTCCCACCATCAGGGTCTTTTCCAGTGAGTCAGTTTTTCACATCAGATGGCCAAAGTATTGGAGCTTCAGCTTCAGCATCAGTCCTTCCAGTGAATATCCAGGACTGATTTCCTTTAGGATGGACTGGTTGGATCTCCTAGCAGTCCAAGGGACTCTCAAGAGTCTTCTCCAACACCACAGTTTGAAAGCATCAGTTATTCGGCACTCAGCTTTCTTTATAGTCCAACTCTCACATCCATACATACTACTGGAAAAACCACAGCTTTGACTAGAGGGACCTTTGTCGGCCAAGTAATGTCTCTGCTTTTTAATAAGCTGTCTAGGTTGGTCATAGCTTTTCTTCCAAGGAGCAAGCATCTTTTAATTCCATGGCTGCAGTCACTATCTGCAGTCATTTTGGAGCCCAAGAAAACAAATCTTTCACTCTTTCCACTGTTTCCCTATCTATCTGCCATGAAGTGATGGGACCGGATGCCACGATCTTAGTTTTTTGAACAGGTATAATTAAATAAGATGAGGCTATATTGGAAGGGTGTGGGTCTAAAATCACTATGACTGGTGTCTACAAGAGGAGAAGAACTGAGTCAATCAGAGACACACAGTGAAGAAGTTCATGTGAAGACAGAAGCAAAGACTGGAGTGATGTTTCTAAACCAAGGAATGCCAAGGGTTGCCAGCAACCCCCAGAAGCTAGAAGATGCTTTCATTATCTTTCAGATTATTCTATAAAAACATATAATTTAAAAGTATGTTATCTTAAATATTTATTAGATCATTGTATACTTTTTAAAATATTTATTAGGTTACCGAGTGTATATCATTGAGCTCCTGGGACCAAAGAGGAAAAATATTAGTCTAGAGAAAAGGGACCACAATGATATATCATTGTACACATCCAGGGCCTGGCACTGTGCTTGCAGAGAGCATGTCATTAACAGAGTGTAGGGGAGGAGTACACACACTGTACTTCTGTTGTACTCAATGTGTCTTCCTGTAGATCAAGGGTTTGTTGTCATTTAGCTCCTTTGAATTCCTTGCATGTTTCTTTGCAAATTCCCCAAAAGTTTTGGCTGGTTTTGATGATCTTGGTTTGAAGATAAAATTAAAAAGTAAATTTGTGATTCAGTACATTGTTTAAAAGATTTTAGGGATGTCTGATAAATGTTTGTAACTGCTATTTCATCTAAGTACGCTGAATGAGGTCTATAGTTCATAAACCCACAAGTTTTAAATGCCTGGTGCTTTGTCTCCATGAACCTTGGGTATGCAGAAAAAGGGAATGAGAAACTTGTCCTTCAAGATCCTAAATTTAGAGGACTTCCTTGGTGGTCCAGTGGCTGTGACTCCTCACTTCCAATGCAGGCAGCCCAGGTCTGACCCCTGGCCAGGGAACCGGATCCCACATGCCGCAACTAAGAGCTCACAGCTAAATATCCCGCTTGCTTCTACTAAGACCTGGTGCAGCCAAATAAATGAATAAATAAATATTTTAAAAAAGATCCTAAATTTTAAAAAGGAACAAAAATGCACCGATATTTAACTGCTAGTAAGTTTGTGTATTGGGCTTCCTAGGCGGCTCAGTGGTAAAGAATCTGCCTTCCATGCAGGAGATGTGGGTGTGGTGCCTGGGTTGGAAGGATCCCCTGCAGAAGGAAATGACAACCGCTCCAGTATCCTTGCCTGGAAAATCCCATGGACAGAGGAACCTGGTGGGCTACAGTCCATGGGGTCACAAAGAGTCAGACATGACTTAGTGACTAAAAACAACAACAAGTTTGTGAACTACTGACCTTCCTGTTGTATTCAGATATCAATGGAAAACATTCTTCAGCTTCTGAATTTGTGCTTAGTTGTATAATTATGCAACCCACAAATATTTAGTTTCTAGGAATCATTGGCTTTTGGGTGGGAATGGCAAAAACCATCTACATGATTCACTAAGAGGTCAAAGATATTTCTTTAGGAATGGTCATGGCTGAATGTTTGACCCATGATTTTGCACTGAAAAAAAATCTAAGACTCAGCAAGCAGAGACGTTTCCCATAGGAATGGCACATGAAAGTTTCAAGGCATTCAAGGCAAATCCGTAGACTGGTTCCCAGTGCTGCCAGGCACCATTTCTGATCACTGCACATGTGTTTATTTGCATGTGAGAGGCTTAGTCACATGTTTCCCAAATCACAGGCTTTACTCTCAGACTTGTGCTTAGTAGATTACATCCCTAAATTAATATGGAAAGCAAGACTCTGTGAACACACCAGACGAGCGACTCCGAAACTCATAACCCTTTCATTCCCACTCAGTTGTCTTTTTCGTTTCTATACAATGAGCACGCTTCATGGATGGCTATTCCCCTTCTCAGGGTGTCTCAAAATAGCTTATGAGAATATCATACCAATGAAGAAAAACAGTCCCAAATTAATAATGAACTTTTTTTTTTTTTTAGTGATTGAAACCCACTGTTTTATACCTGGTTGCAAATGATTAAATGGGTTTTTTCTATTTAAGAAAAATGAGATGATTAGAAAAGAGAGGTTGAGAGTATGATTTCAACAATAAAGTGGACTCACTAAGTGTTAAGTGTCAGTCACTCAGTCATGTCCAACTCTTTGCAACCCTATGGACTGTAGCCCTCCAAGGCTCCTCTGTCCATGGGATTTACCAGACAAGAGTATAGGATTGGTCTTCCAATTCCTTGTCTAGGCGATCTTCCTGACCCATGGGTTAAACCTGGGTCTCCTGCATTTCAGGTAGATTCTTTATCATCTGAACCTCACTAAAGGGAAATGTTAAAGCAAGATTGAGGAGCACCTCGCATGGGCAAAAACTGCTAGCTCAGCAGAAGGCCAGATTTTGTTACTTCTTAGACGCACCTGCTACTGCAGGGTTCAGTTTTGGAATAGGCAGTGGGACCAAACAGATTGAGAACATATTTGCACCTGGGACCAAAATTTTGGAAGCTTAATACTAAAAGAGCAGTTCAGTTCAGTTCAGTTCAGTCACTCAGTCGTGTCTGACTCTGTGCGACCCCATGAATTGCAGCACGCCAGGCCTCCCTGTCCATCACCAACTCCCGGAGTCCACCCAAACCCATGTCCATCGAGTTGGTGATGCTATCCAACCATCTCATCCTCTGTTGTCCCCTTCTCCTCCTGCCCCCAATCCTACCCAGCATTTGGGTCTTTTCCAGTGAGTCAACACTTCGCATGAAGTGGCCAAAGTATTGGAGTTTCAGCTTCAACATCAGTCCTTCCAATGAACACCCAGGATTGATCTCTTTTAGGATGGATTGATTGGATCTCCTTGCAGTCCAAGGGACTCTCAAGGGCCTTCTCCAACACCACAGTTCAAAAGCATCAATTCTGCAGCGCTCAGCTTTCTTCACCGTCCAACTCTCATATCCATACATGACTACTGGAAAAACCATAGCCTTGACTAGACGGACTTTTGTTGGCAAAGTAACGTCTCTGCTTTTAAATATGCTGTCTAGGTTGGCCATAACCTTCCTTTCAAGGAGTAAGCATCTTTTGATTTCATGGCTGCAATCACCATCTGCAGTGATTTTGGAGCCCAAAAAAGTAAAGTCTGACACTGTTTCCACTGTTTCCCCATCTATTTCCCATGAAGTGATGGGACCAGATGCCATGATCTTAGTTTTCTGAATGTTGAGCTTTAAGCCAACTTTTTCACTCTCCTCTTTCACTTTCATCAAGAGGCTCTTTAGTTCTTCTTCACTTTCTGCCATAAGTGTGGTGTCATCTGCTTATCTGAGGTTATTGATATTTCTCCCGTCAATCTTGATTCCAGCTTGTGTTTCTTCCAGCCCAGCGTTTCTCATGATGTACTCTGCATATAAGTTAAACAAGCAGGGTGACAATATACAGCCTTGATGGACTCCTTTTCCTATTTGGAACCAGTCTGTTGTTCCATGTCCAGTTCTAACTGTTGCTTCCTGACCTGCATACAGATTTCTCAAGAGACAGGTCATATGGTCTGGTATTCCCATCTCTTTCAGAATTTTCCACAGTTTATTGTGCTCCTCATAGTCAAAGGCTTTGGCATAGTCAATAAAGCAGAAATAGATGTTTTTCTGGAACTCTCTTGCTTTTTCGTTGATCCAGCGGATATTAGCAATTTGATCTCTGGTTCCTCTGCCTTTTCTAAAACCAGCTTGAACATCTGGAAGTTCACGGTTCATGTATTGCTGAAGCCTGTCTTGGATAATTTTGAGCATTACTTTACTAGCATGTGAGATGAGTGCAATTGTGTGGTAGTTTGAGCATTCTTTGGCATTGCCTTTCTTTGGGATTAGAACAAAAACTGACATTTTCCTGTCCTGTGGCCACTGCTGAGTTTTCCAAATTTGTTGGCATATCAAGTGCAGCACTTTCACAGCATCACCTTTGAGGATTTGAAATAGCTCAACTGGAATTCCATCACCTCCACTAGCTTTGTTCGTAGTGATACTTTCTAAGGCCCACTTGACTTCACATTCCAGGATGTCTGGCTCTAGGTGAATGATCACACCATCGTGATTATCTAGGTCATTGAAGATCCTTTTTGTACAGTTCTTTGGTGTATTCTTGCCACCTCTTCTTAATATCTTCTGCTTCTGTTAGGTCCATACCATTTCTGTCCTTTATCGAGCCTATCTTTGCATGAAATGTTCCCTTGGTATCTCTGATTTTTTTGAAGAGATCTCTAGTCTTTCCCAATCTGTTGTTTTCCTCTATTTCTTTGCACTGATTGCTGAGGAAGGCTTTCTTATCTCTCCTTGCTCTTCTTTGGAACTCTGTGTTCAGATGGGAATATCTTTCCTTTTCTCCTTTGCTTTTCATTTCTCTTCCCAGCTATCTGTAAGGCCTCCTCAGACAGCCATTTTGCTTTTTTGCATTTCTTTTCCATGAGTATTCACATGAAAATACAATAGACAGGATCAGAGGTGTGTAAAAGTCATAAGGCTGAAGTTTATATATCAAACAATTTATTCTTTTTCTTGCATGAGTTTTAGTTATCTTGACACAACCCAAACGTGGAAAGATGGACAATGAATTTATCTGAGTTCACTGGCAGGACCCAGAACATCCAGTGAGTCATAGCGCAAGGCCTAGGTCTTACGTAAAGGACTAGAAGACAGGATGGCATAAAAGAGATGGAACCCAGAGCCCAGGTCATGTTAGCCTTGCTTGCAGGAGCCCTCTGAGTAGAGTGTGATCATTCAGGTTGATGAGGATAAATTGTATTCAAAATTCTCCTGGAAGACAAACTGCTATCCTGCTCCACTCTCCCATTGCCATAGTTCCTAGTGACATTGTGCTTAGAGTTGCACTTTGTTCTCTGGAATATGACATCAGATCCTTCTGCGTACAAGGTCGTCGAATGACCCGAGCCATCTTCTCATTACACGGCGTATCCTCTCTCAAACCTCTTTGGGAACCTCTTTTATTCCCACAATGTAGCTCTCCTCTCTCTCTCTTTCATTTTAATCTGGTAACAACATTAATTAGGTTTGTGAAGTACGTCCATTTTCTGTACAGATGAATGCTTCTTTTGTTCTTTCTGTCTTCCAGACACAAGTTTATGAGTCTCCCCAGGCCTATTTTATTAAATAAAATGCCTTGTCCCTCCTTTTCTATTTTAGAGAAAGATGCCTCATGGTGGAGTTTATATTTTAGCTGGGAATAGAGTCTTGGCAATATTGAAATTCTTGGATCATTTTCTGAATTATTATTTAGGCTTTTTTAAAAATTGATCTTTAGATAAGAGGAGAGGCCAGTAAGAATCATCTTTACCATCTCTAAGATTAAGAGTGCTCTGGGGCATCACATATAATGAAGCCCACAGAGAAATTTCTCTATTAAGCATTCTTACTAATTAGTACTGTTAATTAGTAGCATAATTAAAAGAATAGATACATCTATTTTTGATAAATTATAAAACATCCACTTTAATATCATTGCAATTTCCAGCACATGTGTACTAGCTAAAACAACACACGTAGATTGAGATGTGCTGTGAAAAACAAGTGGAAGGAAAGATTTAGTATTTCTAAATGCATGGTTGTGCAAAGACATGATACACATTGTGGTCAGAGAGGAGAAATGTATGTCTCCCACGCCTTGTCAGGTGACATTTTATCCAAGCCAAAAAGCAGGGTTGAATACAGAATGAATGTGGGTTAAATACAGATGGCCAGCTAAATTTGAATTTTAGATAAACAACAAATAAATTATATATAAATATTTCCCAAATATGACATGGGACATACTTATGCTGAAAATTCTTTATTTGCTGTTTATCTGAAATTCAAATTTAACTGGGCATCCTGTATGTTTATTTGCTAAATCTAGCAACCCTAAAAAATGAGTCAGTTGATATCAAAAAAGTAAAATATGTGTCAGGGTCCCTCAAAACAAAATATGTCTTTACGACAGTCTGGAATCATTCTCATAATTTGATAATATAACCTAGGTCTCAGAAGTTTTCAAAAGGCTTTCAGAGACACTAGCAAATCAACAAGATAAACTTAACTGATTCTACTCTACTAATGAAGAAATAGATGTTCGGAATGGTCAGACTGGCCTGAAGCCAAACTAGTCCTAAGAGATGTGTGTGCTAAGTCACTTTAGTCGTGTCCAACTTTTTGCAACTTCATGGACTGTAGCCCGCCAGGCTCCCCTGTCCTTGGGGATTCTCCAGGCAAGAATACTGGAATGGGTTGCCATACTCTCCTCCAGGGGATCTTCCTGACCCAGGGATGGAACCCACAGCTCTCATGTCTCTTGCATTGGCCTGCAGGTTCTTCACCACTAGCGCCACCTGGGAAGTCCAGTCCTAAGAGATGGAATCACAACTAGTATATAGGTCTTGAGATTCCTAATCTGTATTTCCTTGTTGACTTAAAAATAATTAATTGGATTATAAATAATCTAAACCAAGTAGTCATATTAGTCATAATCCACCTCCCCTGGACAGTAATGATATTTTTTGGCAATAGCCACTCTGATTTGAATTGAAAATGACCAAGAGAGCATCTGAATCCAACTGTGCCCCGGAAGCAACATGAACTATCTCGCAGAAGCTCTGTATTAAAATATGCACAGCGTGGCTTGTGGATGACGTTTCCCCACCGTTTCTAGAGAAATCTGTAACTTTTACATATATTATGTATTTCCGTTTTCCATACAAGTCGCAATGTACTTTGATGTCAAGTAACTACGTGGTTGTTAAGAATAATTCAGAGGCGCTATTGGTTTTCCAGCCCAGAGAGATTGAAAAGTCGTTTCGTGACACTTCCACTCACAGATCTGAAGAGTAACCGATCAGGGTCTCGTATCTGACTGCGTTTGCAGGGCTGGCACTCGGAGAGACAGACTTCTCATTTAAAATTCAGCCCTTCTGTGAGACACTGAGTGATGATCTTGGAACCAGACAAAATTGACCGGAATTTGTGAAAAGGTAATCAACCATTCCTTGCTGAGGAAAACCAGTGAATATATGTACACACTGCTTCGAGAATCTGTTCTTTTTGTTACCGAACAGATGTCTGGGAGGTTTTTGGCAGGCCCCACTCTGTCAAACAGTCCAGTTTTGACAGTTCCTTGCTTGAGGCATAGCTGAAATGCAAAGTATTTCTGATCAGAATATCATATTCATCTGGATGTTAATTACTGTGTCTGCCTTGGTATAAATAATTAATTATGCAAAACCCACACAGCTGCTGCTGGACAGAGTTAAGTAACTTGCTGTCAGTCTTACAGTTCTGGAAAGGAAAGGAGGATTTAGAAAAACATGCTCTATCACTGTGGGGAGGGGGTGCTTGTCATGGTCCTCCTGCGGTCAGATGGAAATAATTGTAATTGAGTGTGGGGCCCACGAGTGCACGTGTATGTTTCAGATAAATAAATAGTATCTCCTAATTGATATTAGTTGGTCCTAAAAGCAATTCCCTTTTCTATTTGTGTAGTACCTTTCCAGGGCCCCAAATACCATGCCAGAGAATCATTACAGATCTGACTTCTAAATCCTTCTCAGTTTGTCATCATATCCATCAACTGTTCAAGCGTTCTCCTGGAGCAGGACATTCAGGTTACGCTGAGTTAGATGAGCTTTTTGTTTGGTTTTGTTTTTTTAATCTCTGGAAAAGCACAGACAGCACCAGCTCATTTCATTCATGTTGGAGACTTGTTTCAAGTTTCACCAATCTCGTCAGTAATGACTGTGTGAATATCTAGAGTGCTGAGAAATCATGATGCATCCATTTAAGACTTTTTGTCTCCGTTACTTGACTCAAGTGCAAATGACTTGTTTATGTTTAAATACAACTAGATGTTGCATTGATATAGAGTAAGTGCTAATTCCATGTAACTTTTTTTGTGTGTGTGTGTGTGGCGAAATAGCACTGCATGTAGCAACAGTGAGAAAGAGGGGATTAAAAAACACCTCTAAAACCAAGGCTTTCATAGACTTATCCGTTGGGTTTTTTTGGTGTGGTGTAAATATTGATATTACTTTAATGAAGCAAACGTCCAGAACTTACAAAGAATGTTCACGCAGAAAAGGCGCAAACTCCCCCTTTGAGAAGCAGCTGTTGTAGAGTGGATGCTGGTGGTGGGCAGGGGCTGTGGGCGCCGGGCTCTACCACATCCCAGCTGGGCATTTTAGGACAAGTCACAGGATGCTTAGGGAACTTCCTTTTCTGTTCTCACCCAGGATCGGTGATAGAATCAAATGAGATCATCGGTATGAGAGCACTTTGCAAACTGGGATGATATTTAAAAATACAGAGTATCATTTCGCCTCCAACAATTAGTTACTGGGCAAGCAGTGCTAATGAAACAGCTACCTGTTATACTTCTTCCTTTTAAATCTACCTCCTCATTTATTCCCGCAGCAAGGTTTTGTTGTCTTCTATTCATGCACCAGGCGCTCCTGTGATCAAGAAGACAAAAGTAGCCCCTACCTTTGTGGAGATCATAGTCCAGTGAGGAAAATAAACACAGAAGAAAATATATGAGTAAAACAATCGCAAATAACGTTAAGTGCCAAGAAGGAAACAGAATGAGGCAGAGGGATGGAGAGCGGCTGAGTGGGCAGTTTCAGATGGGGCGGTCAGGGAAGGGCTCTGAGAAGAAGATCTGGTCCTTAAGCAGATGCCCAAATGAAGAGACGGACTCAGCCAGGTTAGTTAATGCCAGAGAAGTCAATGCTGAGCTAGCGCCAAGGTCCACAAGTGGGGACACGCTTTGCGTGTTGACCGGAGGGGGGTGCCGGCGGGCCCGTGGCTGCTCTGTGAGGGAGGGTGATAGGATATGAAACCCACCATCTCCCTCTCTTTACTAGATCGCAGCACAAAACCTCCGCACGTGACACTGGCTCTGTGATTTTCATTCACAGAAGACACACCGTGTGGCTGTAACGACTTCGATTTTCTTGACAGAACAATGAGATTGTTCTTGCTTGGAGAACACTGGGATCGTACAGAAAAGAGTGGAAAAAAATTCCAACCCACGTGTCTTTAGGGAACTACAAGTCCGAAATATCTGTATTGATTTAGTTTTCTTTCCTGTTGACCTCCGACCTAATGACTTACAAAGTCTTGTTACACCTTATAGAACAACCCATGGAAGATAGATGGGAGGGAAAGAAAATTAGTGCTTCCTTTAAGTCTTCACATGGGACACCTTTAGTGTGAGATTCAACTAAGTGTGTGTGCTGGTAGATGAGTTTTTGCTGACACTGATATTAAGAGTCTTATTTTAAAAATAAATCTGCTAGGACAAGGAGCCAGCACACCTCAAAATTCTGGAGTCTGTTTTGCTGAAAAAAGTTAGTGGTGTATCTCCCTACACACTCGTCCCCCCTTTGCATGGAATTACTTATATAATTGTTCTTTGCTGTCTTGTGTGTTGATGATGATGCTGTATTCTTGCCCAGTTGTTTGGGCTGAAGGTAAATAGCGGGGTTGGGGGCTAGAGATTGAGAGAAACTTGGTTCCCCTTTCATTCTAAAGGTTAGTGTGCCTTAACACTGGCTCAATACTGTAAATACATCAATATCAGTGGCATCTAGTAGAGATAATTACTCAGCAAAGGATTGCAGATTGTTAAAGAGAAAGTACAGTTTACTGTAAAAGAATGCAGCCTAGAGCTATCAAATCTGATATCCTGTATCTTTTTTTCTGTTTTTCTTTTTTTTTCTGTATCTTTTTTCTTCTGTATCTTTTTTTTTTCTGTTTTAACACTAAGAACATGGCACATGTATCTGAATTGATAGTAAATAGTACAAAATTTCCTGTAATGATAAACAACAATTCTCTACTCCGTCACTCCCAACTCCATCACCTCCTTAAAAACGTTCACCATATTTCATTTTAGTTACCTTTACATGTAAATATGCTCAGAATATTAAAACATGTGGCAAATAAATGTAATACTTTATTTTTTCACCCTTATAATGAGGTAAATAATACTACCTACCTATATACAAATTATCATTTGCTACTGTGCTTATCAAATTTGAGAATACATTTAATGTGAAGTGTGTGGTAGATCTTAGCTATTATTATGCTAGTTTGGAGAGGAAGTTTGGTATACATTTACTATAATTTCCACTGGATTTTCTGAATCACATTTTCTTTACATAACATATCATCGATCCAGGGCATTGACAGCTTTTTCATTACAAAGCACAAATTAATATCACTATCTCTGGGAAAAAAAATTGAGTGCAACATGTGCACACTATGAGAACAAAGCGATCTTTATCTGGGTGTGAAATGCTAAAGTTGCTACGCTCCTAATTGTGGAGAAATTGGAAATTCATCTCATAGGAGCTATCTACTGACAACCAAAGGAGCTGGGCATATATTCACTTGGTGACTTAAACTGAACAAAACCCTTGGTGGTTTCTAACCAGTCATCTTTGAGTTTTGATCTGAGGAAATACAAAAGTATCAGGACCAAGAAGTTATTAGTTGACCAAAACAAGGGATAAACCAAGTAAGTTACGGTTAAACTGGACTAGCTATTAGGACCCACACTTTAAATAAAGAAAACCTGTAACAGAAATAATGGACAAGAGGGAAGATACAGCTTAGCATCAGACATGCGAAAACTTCTATGAGTTTTAGATGATGACATAAAAGTAAATATGTTTAAACACTGCAGTGTGATTTCCAAGTAAATCAGTATGACATGAGGCTGAATTACTGTAAGTATAATGTGTGGAGCAAGGTATACAGGGGCTACTGGGTGATCAGAAGGTAAGTTCCCCCTAGAGAATGCCTCTCTTGTGCCTGTCAGTTACATTTCCAGAACAGCTAGCATGGGGAAAGAGTTAAAGCCATTCCATACAAGAAATGAATGAAAACATTTACCTTCTTGGAGTTTCAAGAGCAAACTCTGAAAGCAGCACACGTCAGAGAACTGTTCATGGCTTTCTCGCATCATCTGGGTGGGAATAAAAAAAGTTGAATTTGATGACTTAGCTCTCTTTTCAGTTGATAATTAGGGCCCATGGCTCACAACAATGTATCAACATTAATTTCCTTGAAGACTTTCCAGCTATGCAGTACCTGGAAAATAGCATGAAAACCGTGTTTGGAGATATGAGTTTGCATCCAGGTCTTACCACTTAACCTGCTTTGTCACTGCATGATTTGTCCTCTCTCAACCTCACTCTCCTCATCTGGGAAAATAAAGTTAGTATTCCTTGCACGGAAAGTTTTTGTGAGAATTAAATGACCTAAAGCTTACGTAATGGAGATGACATTTCTGTAAAATTACCTTCCATTTAAAGCTTAGCTCTGAGGCTGGAATGGGTAAGGAGGAGAACATGTCAAAGAGAAACAATACTGGACACCAGTTGAAAGTAATGAAAACAGGTTGTATCGTCTATCGCAATAGGCGAGTCCAGTGTAAGCCAAGCTCATCTTCGGTCCATGCGGAGGTGACTGTGTGTTTTAAAGGAGAGTGACGGTAGAAGGAGCAGGAGTAGGTAAAACTGAGCAGAGTTGGGGAGGTGGAAACAAACAGAAAGCAGGAAGCAGTGCTGGGCCATGAAATCTTTTATGAAACCTTAAGAACTCGAAGGAGATGTTCTTTAACCCTTTCCACCAACCCCGCTCCCAGGAGCTGGTGATCAGTATCAAAGCATCCATACTCTCTACCCCCTTGCATGGGTCACATGGCTGGGCTGGATTTCAGATGAGCTCTCAGCACGATGGTGACACAATTATGAGGAGCTTTTACTGGGCCTTTTCATCTGAAACGCCTTTATCTTTACAGGCAGCTGTAACGAAGTACCGTAGAGGTACCGTGTTTTCACATCGAAAGTTGGCTTCTCACAGTTCTGAAGGTTGGAAGTCAGGCTTGGGGTGCCAACGTGGTTGGGTTCTTATGAGGACTTTCTGGTGGGTTGCAGACAAGCTCCTTCTGGCTGTGTCCTCATGGGGTAGCAAGAGAGTGAGAGGTCTCTGTTGTAAAGAAGGGTTCCAATCCCACTCCTGGGGGCTCCATCCTCAGGACCTCCTCAAGTCCTCACGTCCTAACACCATCACCATCGGGGTTAGGTTTCAACATGTGAATTTTGGAAGGACACACATACTTAGTCCATAGCAGAGAGAATATACAAAGGAAAGACACAAGGAAGGAAGAAGAGAGGTAAAGAGAAAGAGGAGACTGTGTCCTGAACCTGCGGACTTGTAGCTCTTCTCCATCCCGCCTGATACCTCAGCTGCCAACTCTTCTCTGTGCTTCTCTACCTTCATGTATCCTCACTTTTACACAAACAGAAAGAGCCTAATTCAGGTCAGCATTAGTGAATGTGGACTTTGTGTCATACACTGGATATACATTTAAATTAAATCTGAAACTGAATTTTGAGAAAAATAAATAGTCCCCAATGTTCAGATGTTTACTGAAAAAGGACAGGCTTTGGAATTATGTTCATCTGGAGCTGATTTTCTTCTCTTCTACTCTTTTTTGTTTTTGGTGACACATTTCATGGAACAAACTTTCTGAGACTCAATTTCATAATTTAAAAGAAAATCTCCACTTGATTAAGCACAGAAAACCCAGTAAAAATACCACTTCCTAATGCAATGGGAGACCAGCTCAGACCCTGGGCCCACTTGCGCTGTCTCAGATGGAGGTGGGCGGGCATTCTTCTAGAACTTGGGAGAGAGACCAAGATGGGTGAGGTGCTGAGAGTCAGTCCTTGAGAAAAAAACAGCAGACGACCTCATCTGGGCAGAGGGGAGGTGGAGGATTTACCCCTGGGCTCCAGTGTCCTTCCTCGCCCGTCCTGGGTCAGGCTGACAAAGGTAGCTTCTGTCCTAGAGGCATCAGCCACGCAGAGTGCTGAGGACCACCTCCAGCTGGGCTGGTCCTGCCTCACTCCAAGGCTGCCATCCGTGTCTTCCCCCTGCAGGCGTTTATGTCTGATCTCAGTTTTCTCATCTGTGAAATCGAGATAAAGTCCACTGGCAGACATGAAGCTGAGGGACTCTCTCACGGGACCGAGGCCTCAGCTGGGATGCTGGCTCAGCAGGGAGGGACCAGCTCTTCCTATGTGTTCTCTCTTCCTCCAGGAAGCTAGTCGAGGCTGGAGTATGAAATGGTCCCAGCAGCGAGAACCAGGAGGCTCTAACCTGCAGCTCCTCTCCAGCCTCTGCGTAGGTGTCATTGGCCATTGCTCCATTGACCAAAGCCAGCTCAGGGTCAGTGCCAGGCAGCAATCACCGCAGGGTGTGTGTACAGGGAAGAGATTATGGTGCAAGCATTTTAGCATAGGGATAATGACAGCTGCCTAATCAGGTTATTTGAGGGTTACAGAAATTAACATTCAGGAGCCAAGTAAAGCAGAGCCTGGAGCCCTGTAAAGACTAAGCAAGGGTTTACCACTGTTATTAACTCCTGGGGTCCCTCTTAGTGGTAAGGTCTGTGACACTAATGATTTTATCCAGAAATCTCACACTTGATCTTATTTTGCCCCTACTACAAACCAGTGGAGTTACTTCAGACATACAAAGAGCTTCTTTTGGTTCTAGTTTCTTTTCAGTTTGTGTGTATCTTTTTAGTGACACAAGTAATATATAAATCCATGGTTATTATGAATACAATGAAAAATGTAAGGGAATATGGAATAAAAAGTATAGTACCTATTCAGTTCAGTTCAATTCAGTTCAGTTGCTCAGTTGTGTCCGACTCTGCAACCCCATGGACTGCAGCACTCCAGGCCTCCTTGCCCATCACCAACTCCCCATTTTACCCAAACTCATGTCCATTGAGTCTGTGGTGCCATCCAACCATCTCATCCTCTATCATTCCCTTCTCCTCCTGCCTTCAATCTTTCCCAGCATCAGGGTCTTTTCCAATGAATCAGTTCTTCGCATCAGGTGGCCAAAGTATTGGAGTTGCAGCTTCAGCATCAGACCTTCCAATGAATATTCAGGACTGATTTCCTTTAGGATTGACTGGTTGGATCTCCTTGCAGTCCAAGGGACTCTCAAGAGTCTCCTCCAAAACTACAGTTCAAAAGCATCAATTCTTTGGCACTCAGCTTTCTTTATAGTCCAACTCTCACATCCATACATGACTACTGGAGAAACCATAGCTTTGAAATATTTATAACCATCCCCTATCTTCAAACTCAGTTGCCAACCCTATTAAAAATTTGTTATTTAACCTTCCTTAAATATATACATGCCTGTGTGATGTAATGAAATATATATACAAAATCTGTCTCATAAGTGTAAAATACGTGTAGAAATATAGATACAGATTTCACATCCATGAAATCTATGTGTGTCTCTAATCACATAATTTATAAATTGCATTGGATCATTTACTTATATAAAAGGGCCATACTCTGTATAGTATACTGTGAATTCTTTTTTCAGTGATATATACTGGGGAACTTTCAATGATATGGATAAACTATATCATTTGTTTTTTAAACCCCAAAATGTTTCATAGTACAGCAACACCTCATTTTATTTAAATATTCCATTGTAAGACGTATTCAGGTTATTTCTATTTATTCATCCTTGTAGGCAGTGCTACACTTAGCATTGCCTATATTATACACGTGTATATAGATATGTTTATACCTGATGATTTGCTGGGTTGAAGCTATGCATGTCTTACATTTTGAGAGATTCTGCCAAGTTTTATTTCTCAGTTGTTCATCACTTATGGGGTACATAAGTTTTAAATTGCCTTCCAAGAACCTTACAGTTCCTAGGTTCTGATCAAGACCTTGGCACCAGATCAGAACTATTAGGACACTAATGAACCGTCCGGTACTGGCCATTTCAGAGTGCAGTCATAACTGTAGGCCAAATTTAGACAACTTAGTGAGTTTCCAGGCACAAACAGCTAAGAGCTGATTTGCTCAGTGCTTTGAAGTTTTTGTTATATAAAATCTTTATTCTCTGGATTAAGTGAGCAGTGATATCCCTGATATACGGGAGCCCCGACTCTGCCATTACTGTCCCATGTGCCAATCACGGGTCATGGTGTGTGTGTCATTCAGGCACTGTGTCCACACGCTTGTCCCCATGTACCAGCAGAGGAAACCTGCCTGAGCTACACCACCAGGTTTCTCCCGGGAACTTCAGGGGATGGTCTGGAGGACCAGAGACATTTTGGGTCGTTTTAATAAGGTAATATGAGCTGAAGCATGACTGACAGAAATAAGCTAACATTCATGAGAGAAGCCTCAGTCCTGGAGCCGTAGTAGGCAGACCGCCAACAGAAATGGTTTTGTGGATGAAATATTTCCTAAAAATAGCTCTCCCAGATCAGCCTAATGCAATTAAAGTTAGTGATGTACATAATAAGGAAACTGGGAGCTCTTCCTGCTAATAACCACTGTGGAACCAAGGCAATCCATTCCATTAATTTAATATACACTTTCATAGTCCCTTGGTAATAGAAGTATAATTAAAATGATATGCTTTGATAGGCTTTTCTTTCCAAAATGAAATTTTGCAAGTACAGGTTTTGAAGCATACATATATATATATATATATATATTTTTTTTTTTTCCTGTAACTATTACTCATTGTATATTTATTTTGGTCTCTCTTTCTTCCATGCCATTCCCCCCTATTGCCATTTGTTTTCCCTTAAAGTTGGATCCTGACAATGGTACTGACAAATTTCCTCATGCAGAAAGCTGTTTGAAGAAGAGCTATTAAGAGCATGGCAATTAACTGCTGAAAGCAGATAGGGGGAATTTGGGGTTGAATTTGGGTTTATTTGAGGTTTTTATTCCAACAGTGTGTAAAAAGGTGCCTTGATTCTGGACTTCACATCCTGCAGAACTGCAAGAAATAAATTTCTGTTGTTTATTTTTTTAAGGAGTTCAATTCAACTTTTCAATTAAAAGGACACAAGACTTGGGATACCCTGGCAGTCCAGTCGTTACGACTCTGCACTTCCACTGCTGGGGGCCTGGGTTTAGTCCTGGATCTGGGAAGTAAGATCCTATAAGTCATGCTGCATGGTGGGAAAATAAAAGACAAAAATCAAAAGGACTGAAAATAACGCAGTGACACTAAGAAAATGGACTCCCATTAATGAACAATTGGATAAGCTACTGTTTCCTATCATTCTCTGACCATATGATTTCAAGAAGCTTGTTAAAACAGATGTCATATAGTTTATAATAAAAGAAAAGTAGCTCTGCTCTGTTTGGGATTCATTGGGAAATAAATTATCTTACTATTTATTGAATTCTATTTTAAGGTACATCAAGTTAATCTTACTATGCTGCCACCTAAGCATGAATAGGCACGCATTTGAATCAACTCAAAAAGAAAGTTAAAAGTTATATCCCATTAAAAAATTGTAATAAAAAGATATTTTCAAAGGGAAGGGCTATTGAAGTGTGAGTAAGTTTGAGCCAAGACCTAAGATCTGATGGGAAGTCAGAATGTTAATAGAGTCTTGCTGGGTTTTGTCTGCTGCACCAATGCAGTGAGAAGCACCATTGTCTACTACACTGTATCAACTCCAGGAGCACACCATCAGCAGAACCTGTCAGTATATTTACCTCCAAAATAGGCTGAGATTCTGACCCTACCTCAGCCTCTTCACTGCTAAATCTTCACCCAAGCTGTCCTTGTCTCCTGCTCGACTATCGTGATGATCTCTCGACAGGATTTTAGCTTCCACACTTGCTGCCCATAGAGAAGCCAGCTGCAGACCTCTTATCCTCAAAAACACTGTGGTGACTTCCCTTCTCACCCAGACCAAACACCTTAATGCCCTACAAGGTCTCTCTTCCTCTCTTTCTCCCACCGCAGGTCCACCCTTTTAACCCCAGCCCCTACTCTGTTCATATTGATTCACCTCTGCTGGTTTCCTTGCAATTGTTCAAGAAACGCTTTTTCCTGAACAGTCTCAATGCCTTGCTCCCTCAAATTATTTGTTTTTGCTCAAATTTTGCCTTGTAAAAAATGCCAATGTCGTACACCTTAAAAAAGCCACTCCATCACATCAATTACCATTTCTCATATTTATTCTCTATTTTAAAATAATCCTTAGCACACCTGACATATTACGCATTTTTATTTCTTTCATACATATCTCTCTTCATTCAAATCTCTGCTCCCTAAAAAAAAATGATGTTTTCCTGTCATACTTCTGGTGCCTAGAATAATGTCTTGTACATACTAGTTGCTAAACAAATACTAGTTGGAAATGCTTATTTTACTTTTTCATTTCATTATAGTTTGATAGTAAGATTTACTGATTTCTAAAAATTCAGAAACCCATTTCTGAAAATTCAGAACCCATTGTGAGAAGATAGATCCAGTTGGTACCACGAATTTTCAGATACTTTATTACCACATTTTCATGCATTCATCATCAGGCTGAAAGATTATTTATGTGTTTGGACTACACATTCTTCCATAAATTTTCTTCATTAAAAATATAAAATAAAATTTGCTGATTATACCTACCAAATTCAATACAAAGTTAGTAATCATGGACATTATATGGTACATAATTTTCATAACTATCAAATAAACTTGCTTTTTTAAGCTCAATTTTAAGATAATTAATACATATTGACATAGAATTAGCTGTGCACTGATTATATCTTTCACTTGATTACTAATCTTAAATTAGCATAGGTCTCTTTTCTGATTGGTGATTTTAAAAAGCTTTCTTGATGTAAAAGCATATTTTTTCATGATTGAAAACAATTCTAATATTTTGAATTAAATTGGAAAATGCCATTTATAGTGTTAGAAACTTAAATGTATATTTGTGCCACATGTTGGATGTACCCTCATATTCTTAAACATACATCTTTATTACCAGAGTGACAAGGGAACATGAAACATTGTATTTTGGAGATATTTGCAGCAAAATATTGAAGGAGCAAGCCTTATGGATCAATTCATATGTAATGAAATGGTCTGCACCTGTTGCCTAAAATTCTTGCTTAGTAATTAACTAACCTTATTTAGTCTACTAAGATCATGGCATTCGGTCCTATCACTTCATGGCAAATAGAAGGGGAAAAAGTGGCTGAGGTGACAGATTTTATTTTCTTGGGCTTCAAAATCACTGAGGATGGTGACTGCAGCCATGAAATTAAAACATGCTTGCTCCTTGGAAAGAAAGCTATGACAAACCTAGACAGTGTATTAAAAAGCAGAGACATCACTTCATTGACAAAGGTCCTTATAGTCAAAGCTATGGTTTTCCAGTAGTCATGTATGGATGTGTGAGTTGGACCATAAAGAAGGGTGAGCATCAAAGAGTTGATGCTTTTGAACTGTGGTGTTGAAGAAGACTCTTGAGAATCCATTGGACAGCAAGAAGATCAAACCAGTCAATCTTAGCGGAAATCAACCCTAAATATTCATTGAAAGGACAGATACTAAAACTGAAACTCCAATACTTTGACCACCTGACACGAAGAGTTGACTTATTGGAAAAGACCCTGGTGCTGGGAAAGATTGAGGACAAAAGGATAAAGGTGACAGAGGATGAGATGGCTAGTTAGCATCACTGACTCAATGGACGTGAATTTGAGCAAACTGTGGGGGCTAATGGAGGACTGAGGAGCCTGGCATGCTGCAGTCCATGGTGTCACAAAGAGTCAGACATGACTTAGCAATTTTATAACAACAAAAGTCTACTGCAATATTATAATTACATTAAATAATGCTCCTTCTCCCTTGACCTTTGGTGTCCTTGTTTTATCTCACCAACGTCTAAGTTTCTATGGAACCACATCATGCTGACAATTTTGCCCTGAATGAAACCAAAGCTGGTGGTGCTGGAATCCCCTCTAACATCTAAAGGGCTTGCATCTTATCTACAACCTCCGGGAGTTGGATTTCTCTACTTTGCTTATGCTTGTCCTACTTTCTTTTGGTAGATGTCCACATTTTTTTCAGCTTTGTTGTTTCTGCTTTGAATGTTCTCTGAGAACATCTATTAAAGAGTGGAGGTCTCAGAAACTTTAGATCACTCACTCACACAGCCAAACTTTCTTAGGGAAATTGCTATAAAAATCCAAACTCTTCAAAAAGACATTCATGAAGATGGAAAAGGTGAGCTTATGTCCTTTATGCTTCTCCATAGCAGGGAGAAGACAAGTTTCTTTCAAGGGTTAGTACGGGAATTCTATAACTATGGCTTGGTGAGAACAAAGTTCTGTGAAAATGGATGTGTCCAAAATAGAAAAGAAACATCAGGTGATAAATTGAGGTTATTACAAATGTGCTTTTGCTAACAGTATAAATAGTAACAAAGTGTCGAATGATATATAAACTCAACATTATACAAAAACTGTATTTTTTCACTCAATCTTCTAAAGTTGGTGTCATTTCTTTTTTTTTAAGTTTTTTTTTTTTAATTAAAGACACTTGTTCCTCGGAAGAAAAGCTATGACCAACCTAGACAGCATGTTAAAAAGCAGAGACATTACTTTGCTGACAGAGGTCCATCTAGTCAAAGCTGTGTTTTTTCCAGTAGTCATGTATGGATGTGAGAGCTGGACTATAAAGAAAGCTGAGCACTGAAGAATTGATGCTTTTGAACTGTGGTGTTGGAGAAGACTCTTGAGAGTCCCTTGGACTTCAGGGAGATCCAACCAGTCAATCTTAAAGGAAATCAGTCCTGAGTATTCATTGGAAGGACTGATGCTGAAGCTGAAGCTCCAATCCTTTGGCCACCTGATGTGAAGAGCTGACTCACTGAAAAAGACCCTGATGCTGGGAGGCATCGAAGGCAGGAGGAGAAGGGGACGACAGAGGATGAGATGGTTGGATGGGATCACCGACTTGATGGACATGAGTTTGAACAAACTCCGGGAGCTGGTGAGGGATGGGGAAGCCTGGCGTGCTGCAGTCCATGGGGTTGCCAAGAGTCAGACACAACTGAGCAACTGAACGGAAGTGAAGATTTTTTTATGTAGACAGTTTAAAAAATCTCCGTTGAATTAGTTACAGTATTACTTCTGTCTTATGTTTTGGTTTTTTGGCTGCATAACATTTGGGATCTTAGTTTCCCCACCAGGTAGCAAACCCTCACCCTCTGCTTTGAAAGGTGAGTCTTAACCACCGGGTCACCAGGGAAGTCCTGAAAACTGGTACCATTTCATTTTATAGATGGGAAAACTGAGATCAGCTTTACGTATGTCAATGGTCTCCCCATCACACTTCATGATAGTTAAGCCTAGAGCTCTTCCCACTGCAGCAAATCCACTTTTCAATATTTCAGGGCTGCATGCAAGCACCTTTTCCTGGCGTGTCCTCTTCTCCTTCACTGGAGTTTCAGTGGCTGTAATGGCACTCACTCCACCTGTTCAGCTGCCTCATTTACAATCAATTTGCTTCTCCACCTTCTCATCATAACGCCTGGATTGAACACTTCTCAGAATAGCAGAGATATTATCCTCATAAGTTAAGAAACTTTAAACCTCAGAGTTGCTGACAGAATAAATGAACGACTTGAGTCTGAAGATGCAAATGCCAGCTACTGACAAGATTGACTTACAGGTGAAATAAGCCATAGACAGTGAACCAAAACATCTGCCTGTTAAAATTTCATCAAAAGCACTCCACTACAGCTCCTTAGAAAGATTTTCCTAACAGTCCCCCATGGCATCAGTGGTGTGGTTGTCACATTCGATGGTAATACGTTTGCTGGAAAGAGGCCAACAGACACAGTTAGAGGGTGTAATGTTTCTTTAATGCAAAAGACATGGAAAATTCAGAATGTAACTGCAGGATCAGGAGATGGCAGAGCACGCTCCCAGACAGAGTTGGCTTCCAAGCGTTCTCAAAGTTCGCTTTGAAAATGAAGCTCTAAGGATGTCACTACATAACTGGAATGACAGTTTCGCCAGGTAAAAGAATTTTTGTCATTCTGAAGGCAGATTCCTTTTCTCTTGACCAATCTGGAAACTCAGCCTTCTCTGAGGAGCTGCATAGAATTTATGTGGAATGAACTCAGCAAAACCCTGAGTAACAGAGCATCCAGCAATATTAGGATATTGGAGGTTAACTGGGGGACTTTCCTCAGCAGACCAGATGTTGCCTTTGTCTGAGGGTAACTTTGGAAGCTTTAAAGTGGCCAACTTCATAGATAAAATCAATATGCATCTCAACTTATTGCTCTGACCAACTTGTAATTGTGGATTCAGAGGTTTGAGTTTTTGATGGTCTCTGTTGTAGACTAAATATTTGCGTCCCTCCAAAATTCATAGGTTGAGAAGTTAATCTCCAAAATAATGGACCTTTGGGAGATGATCAGGTCATGAGTCTGGAGCCCTTATGAAGGGACTATGCCCTTATAATGGAGACCTCAGAGAGCTCCCCGCCCTTTCTGCCAAGTGAGGACACAGTGAGAAGATGCTGCCTGTGAACCAGAAAACAAGATCTCCCCAGACACCAAGTCTACCAGTATCTTGCTCTTGAGGACTACCAGCCTCCAGAACTGTGAGAAATCTTTTTTATTTGGTTTATAAACTACCTAGTCTCTGAAGTTTTGTTACACTAAGTAGACTAAGACAGTCTCTAAGAGTTTCTCAAATAGGAAGAAAGGAATATTAATGAGTTGCAAAATTATTGTCCAGGGAGAGAAATTCACCACATGAATTTTGGTTGCTGCTGTTGAAACACACTTAGAAAGGGAGCTGATTGGATTTCAGCCTCAGATGCTACTGCAAGAATGCTAATCTTGTCTCATTGTTGACAAAGGAGAGCAGTTATTTGTGATCAGAGCCCAGAAAGTTCTACAGAATTCTCTACTGTTGAGCAGAAACCTTTCTGGAAAATAGTCTTTCTGGTTAACCAGTGCTTAATGAATCTTGTTACTGACAGAGAGATTCAGCCATTTGTACTTTTCCAACAGTATAGCAGTGCCATATTTCAGACCTTGGTCCCTCTGCAGGACTGAACACAGTGTGGTCCCAGATGTGACATAAAAATTGTATGATTTCACTTGCCTAAAGTAATGCAGGGAGATCAAACCTATCAATCCTAAGGGAAATCAACCCTGAATATTCATTGGAAGGACTGATATTGAAGCTGAAGCTCCAATACTTTGGCCACCTGATGAGAAAAGCCGACTCATTGGAAAATACCCTGATGCTGGGAAATATTGAGGACAGGAGGAGAAGGACATGACAGAGAATAAGATGGTTGGATAGAATCACTGATTCCATGGGCACAAGTTTGAGCAAACTCCAGGAGATAGCGAAGGACAGGGAAGTGTGGTGTGCTGCAGTGCATGGGGTCAGAAAGAATTGGACAGAACTGAGTGAATGAAAAAAACAACAATTGAAAGAGGAACTAGTGATAAAGATGAAGGTTTATATATATGGGGGGTACTGGGGAGATATGCAAATCTAGAGTCAGAGTCAGAGGAAGAAAATGATGGAGATGGTCCAGGCAGATGAGAAAGGTAGATTTGTGGAAGATACATAGAGGAAATAAGAAAGTGCATCTTTAGGTTTTGGTAGGGAAGGACTGTGAAAAATTTTACTGTCTTTCCACAGAACAAGAACCTAATAGCCTGTCTCTATTGATTCATTCACTGATGATTTTTTTAAACTAATGCTCTTTTCCACTTGACTAGAACACTTTGCTAAGTAAATTCTATGTTGCTAAGAAGAAATTTAAAAAAACACCTATGTGTTTGCTAGTTTGTTTATTTAAATAGGATCCTACACCACTCAACACACAGAAATCTACAGTGTCTAGAAAACATGAATTAATGTATTTTTATTTCAGTGAAATTGCACAAATCCTTTTAGTAATATGTGTGTGTGTGTTAGCTGCTCAGTCATGTTGGACTGTAGCCCATCCAGATCCTCTGTCTATGGGATTCTCTAGGCAAGAATACTGGAGTGGGTAGCCATGTCCTACTCCAGGTTATCTTCCCAACCCAGGGATCGAACCTGGGTCTCCCACATTGCAGGCAGGTGCTTTAACATCTGAGCCACCAGGGAAGCCCTAGCAATGTGTATCATGAGGCTAACTATTGTGTCCAGGGGCAGGCAGCTGGTGAAAAAAGCTGGGCTGACTCATTTTGCACTGTGCTCTTGTGGAGCAAGCCAGGTAACAGTTTTTTTTATTTTCTTGCTGTGTTAATGAAGCAAGAGGGATATTTTACAGCTAAAACTCAGAGTACCTTCCCATTATTAGGAGCACATGCCATATTCCTGGAAGTATATTTAGGGTTCCTATAAAGTGGTCTCTTTTGAAATTGTTGAGTTTTGCATGAGTGTTAACACCTTGCAATATGTTCTTGCTTCTACTTCTTGGGTTTTATTAGAACTTCCCATTATTTCCCTTATTTTATAGCTTCAAAAATGAGATCCAGACAAGGGAAAAAAAGAAAAATTTGTCAAAGGTCACAGAAAGATTAAGCAGCAGAGACCAAACCAAATGAAACTCAAACCTAGGTTTTCTGTTCTTCCTAGAAACGTCCCTGGACCAGACTTTGTGTTTCTCTAGTGAATTCTAGAATGAGAAAACTGAAAAATTCATGGTTGTGCATTCAGGCAACAAGTATTTGAGTGTCTCTTAACTGTCAGAATGGAGACATTTACAAAGTGAAACTGAGCAGAGAGAAATCATTTTATTTTCCTCTGGGAATAAAAGTAGGTTGAACTTCCCAGTCCTCTGGTACCTCCTTGAGACTAAGTGATGAGTTTGGGGCAATGGAATATTACCCACTTCCAACCCCTTCTTTTTATCCTCCACTCTCCCAGCTCCCTTGTTTTTTTCAGTCCAGATTATGGAGAGAAGAGGAGTTACTACAGCTCAGTGGAGCCACTGAGTGGAAAGGCTCATGCCTCAACCATCATGTCAAAACTGACCAACTTTTCACTGCACTGTTGTGAGTGAGCAACAAGCCTTTATCTTAATAACATTTTGTCACAGAATTTGGATGTTACACACCTTGACTAGTACAGATAATATATTTCTGCCACCACGTAGCTGTTGCTACCATAATCTCTCATTTGGAATATTGAAATAACCTGTAACTGACCTTTGCTCATGCTCTCTCACTCTCCTCCAATCTATTTTTGAAGCAAAAATTTGATAAGTATGTGTCATTGCTTAACGCCTTTAATGTTTCCAAAGTTCATACGATTACCCTTCCGTGTAGGATCTAGTCCCTACCAATGTCATTTCTCCTCGTTTTCTGCCTTTCTCTCTCTGTATTTGTTTCATAATGTCTGTCTTTCAGTTCTTCTAGTCACTCTGTGACAAAAGTTTATCTCCCAAACAGTGATGTTCTAGTATATGTTTAATGACTAGCTCTGGAAAAAAAAATGCGTGTGTGTGTGTGTGCCTGTAACTTATTTTTAAAATGTACAATTTTCAAATAATACAATATGCAATACACTTTATTCTAAGTTTCATTTGCCAATTGGTTGGTTCTCACAAAATTTGCTCACGATACTTGCCAAGATCTTGTATTCATCACCAGCCTATGGTTGCAATCAAACCATAATTTGATGAAAATCAAACCATGAGTAAATGTTTAATTACTATCTGATTCAGAAAAGAAGTTGCTCACAACATTGATAAATGAATGTAGTTTCAACATGAATGTTGGTTGGTATTATAATTTGATGAACAAATAAAACAAAAGTAAAAAAAAAAAAAAGATATCTGTTGAAACCCCACTCAAGTTTGTGAAAGATATGAGTGACTTTTTAGCAGAATAAGATAAGAACTTTCAATTACTGAAAGGATATTGCCTCAATTTGGGGGACTATTTAGGATGTAGGAGCTATTGACATGCATATGTGAAGTTTGTTCAGCACTGTTAAGATTGTCTCCATCACTTTCTTAAATCTAGACAACTTAATCTTCAACCACTATAAATGAAGCCCTGATTTGTAAAGTTTGCCTGTTTTACTGTGCAAACATTACTGCCAGGGCTGATTTCAACCTGTCAATGAGATGCTACTGAATGTGAAATTGGGAAGAAATGTATGGTTAGTGGTAGTTGTTTTGTCACTAAGTTGTGTCTGACTCTTTGAAACCGTATGGATGGCAGAGAGCCAATCTTCTCTGTCCATGGGATTTTCCAGGCAAGAATACTGGAGTGGGTTTCCATTCTCTTCTCCAGGGGATCTACCCAACCCAGGGAGCAAAACTTGTCTCTTGCATTGCAGGTGGATTCTTTACCACTGAACTACCATAACAGCCCATTATGTAGTATTTCTACCATACAAATAAAACCTACATAAACCCTCTAAAGAAAAGACATACAACTAAAATACAATTGAGAAATGAGTTTTTAATATAATTTATTTAATCATTAGCTGATATAATTTGTTTTACAAAACAAATTATATAACAAATTTCTAAAACATGGCTGTGCTTACCAATCGGCTTACAACATTTCTGAAAATGTCACTGTTAGCTCTCTTAAGCCAGTTTCTGTTGATAACAGCACACCAGTTCTACTTTACAGGACTTTTGGATATGCTATTCCTGTGTTAAGAACTCTTCTCACTGCTTTACACCTAGAAACCCATCCTATACCTCAACTCATAGTTCATTTAATCAGAAGATTTTTCTGTGTCTATATTTTTGCTGTATCTTGTTCTTTATGATTATAAATGTGTTTTGCAGATGTTAAAACAAACTTCTATTTTTATAGGCTTTAGCATTTCCAACAAACTTTTACATATATTCTAACATTTGTTTTTCCGTTCAGTGTGTTGGTTAGAGTGATATACCACCCCCTCTTTGTGGATGAGAAGCAGAACTTCAGGAAAGATATGGGTATTTTCTTAAGTAATCTGTGGGCCTGAAAGTTAGAGATGATACCTGAATGCAGGGTCTTCAGATTGTAAAGGCAGTGCTTTTCAATTTTAACACAAAGTCCTGTCATTGAGTTTACTTTGATAGATGATTATGATTAATGTTACAAGAATGAAAATTGCTTCAGGAATGCATTATGATTTAAAGACATTAGCAACATTATTAAGTTAACATTTTGTGTAAAATACATAAAAAGGTTAATAAGTTACCATAAACTTGTTTCTTCTTAATTAAAAAAGTCACCTAAATAAATAGGATAAGAGAGAATGACATGGAAAGCCATTGGTGGGGTCAGGAACTGGGAAACCTTCCGGGTTCTTGACAGCTGGGTACTTCACCTTATGTCTGTACTCTCTCTCACTCTTACAGGCCATCATTTTCATAACATCTTTCCTCACTTTGGTGCATCGCTGGCCTCTGCCTGTGATTTGGTGAGTCTCTCTCTGCTTTCTCCAGTACACACTCCAGAAAGCTCCCCTCTGTTTTGCTTAATTCATTACCACAGGGCCTGTGGGACAAAGCCCTTCACATTGGGAAATTTCCTGGATCACCTGCCAGGCTACAGCTGGGCTGCCCAGGAGTGACCTTTCAAGTGGGTTCAGGGGTGTCTTTCCAGTATTAGCTGATGCTGCTTCTTTCTGAGGAGGCTATGGGTGGGGCAGCTTTCACATCTAGATTTTCAGAGAAATTATGATGACCAGTGTGGGCTCTGATCTGTATCTTCTGACTCCAGAGCCATGAGATGATGTGCTAATTTAAATTATTTTTTTGCCTGGAAAAACTTGAGTTTAATTTTCACTTTTATTTTTTACTGACTATAGGAACCTTGTGCAAAACATTACCACTGATGAATTTGGATTTTCCAACAGAAGAAAATAAAACTAAATATTAAAAATAAAAACCAAAAACAAAAACTAAGATCATGGCATCCGGCCCCATCATTTCATGGAAAATAGAAGGGAGAAAGGTGGAAGTGGTGACAGATTTCCTCTTCTTGGACTCTAAAATCACTGCAGATGGTGACTGCAGCCATGAAATCAGAAGACTATTGCTTCTCAGCAGGAAAGCTATGATAAATCTAGACAGTGTGTTGAAAAGCAGAGACGTTACTCTGCCGACCAAGGTCCATATAGTCAAGGCTATGGTCTTCCCAGTGATCATGTACAGTTGTGAGACACGAACCATAAAGAAGGCAGAACACCAAAGAATTGGTGCCTTCGAACTGTGGTACTGGAGAAGACTCCATGGGATTTTCTAGGCAAGAATACTGGAGTGGGTTGCCATTTTCTACTCTAGGAGATCTTCTCAACCTAGGGATTGAACTCACTTCTCTTGTGTCACCTGAATTGTTAGGCGGCTTTTTATCACCTTTAATATTCCTTTAAAACTCATGAGTTCCCAGATGGATTCCTTAAACGTATCAATAAATTCAATTGTTTTAGGGACAATTAAAAGAAAAAAAAAAGATCAATGCAAATCAAATATAGGAAATGGTTGTTTCTCACTAAAATTTTTGTTAATGAGAAATGCCCAGCCTAGACAAACAAGACCAAGGTAACCACTTCACTATTACAAACAGCAATGTATAAACTCTGGTTTGTGGAATGGCTTTGTTGTCACGGATACTGGAAAGATTTCAGATCTCAGAAGTTGCCTGCATCAGTTTCTACCTTGCCAGAGGGTTATGGTGATTTCTAATCCAGGAAGGAGGGTCAGAGTATTTTACTTTTGTTTCATACTGTGTCTTTATTTATTAAAAGTGTTCAAGGTGGCTTAGAACAGGCAGACAGTTATGAGGGAAGCAGATATCGGAGCAGAAGGAATCTCCTGGAACTGAAATCACTTACCACGACAGCTCACCTTTCCTTCAGCATTTCATGAGTCCTGAGAAGCACAGACAAATGTATCCATGGACTGGGGAAAAAGGGGCTGTTGGGCGGTGAGGCCCAGCCTGCCCTGATGAGAGCAGGAGGATTATCATACCGCGACAGCCGATCAATAGATATTGATGCAATCCCCTGCTCTAAATGCAGCAGGGTTAATCAGTGTCTAACAGAACAATGGGCTGAAAGGAAATCTTCCCAGTCAAGGGCCCCAAAGAGGTAGGTCTGTTTGTTGCAGCAGCTGCCTGTGGAGCAGGGAGCAGCAGCTGGGCCTGTACTGATCGGCCTTGAGCAGCCTGGGCGGGCCGGAGAGACAGCTGCACAGCTGACAGGGGCCGAGTGGTCAGAGGCTCTGTTTCTGGGTCCCTCGAAGTCTTTGAGGCTGTCTGTCTCTCCGAGAGAGGGAAAGTAAAGCTGCTCCTGGGCTTTTGCACCTGAGACTTTGGGGTCTTGTTTTGCCGGGTAGTTCCTTGCACAGAGATTTTCCCAGGTGGCACAGTGGTAAAGAATCTGCCTGCCAATGCAAGAAGAGCAAGAGACATGGGTTCGATCCCTGGGTCTGGAAGATCCCCTGGAATAGGAAATAGCAACCTGCTCCAGTATTCTTGCTTGCAAAATTCCATGGACAGATGAGCCTGCTGGGCTATAGGCCATGTGGCTACAAAAGGTTGGACATGACTCAGTGAGTGAGTACAACCCCTTGCCCAGAACATTGGCAGTTTACGAAGAAAGGTAAAGGCGTATGCTGTCTGGTGTGGAATGTCCTAGACCCCCAGGTTTTTCTTGAACTGAAAGCATCATCTATTTAAGAAGGAAACAATGAAAGAAAAAAAGAAGGAAGGAAGGGAGAGAGAGAGTAAGAAAGAACAAGAAAAAAATTGACAGGAATATAACGTATATGCGTTTTGATCCAAAGGAAAAACAGCAGCAGGCTTGGGCAAATACCACCTGAATATTTCATCATGCACTCTCTAGGAAACACAGTCCTGGTGAACTGTGTGTTTTCTCTGGCAGGAGTGAGATTGGAGCTGAGGAATTAGGAAATTAGCTGTTTCTGTATGCTTCTATCTTGTGCACAGGAAGCCTGTGGTTCCAATTACCAGTAATTCTGAAATGTCATAGTTAGCACATAGACAAAGGCAATGAAAAAGCTTGTTTCAAATCTCAGTTAGGTAAGAGTATGACAGTCAGGGATTGAAAGATACTTCAATTAATTTTGCCCAATGATAGGTCTCAACTTCCCTGGCATGGACAGTCCTGATTTCCAATATTTTACTCCATGAAGCACCATTCAGACATTCATACCTATCCAAGTAGTAATATGATTTCAGTTTAGTTAATCCCCTACTCAAAAGCATTTTCAGCTCCTTATCAAAGTTGTTTCCAAGTATAATTTCTTAGATTTGTGTTTATGTAATTAAAACGAAAACAAGAAAAAACAAAATTGAAAATCAATACAACTGAATTTTTAAAATATTTTACCAAATTATAAGAAAAAACAGGTCCCACATAATTAAATAACCCGTGTTCAGAAGTTCATTTTCCCCAACTGTGACATGAAAGATATCAGCATATTGATCAGCTATCAATATTTCTAAATGACAAGCTTGCTCATTTTTAACAGGTAGACTCTTGCCCTCATTTGAATGCTGAATACATCCTCTTCAGTTAAGTTCAGTCACTTAGTCGTGTCCGACTCTTTGCAATCCCATGAACTGCAGCATGCCAGGCCTCCGTGTCCATCACCAACTCCGAGAGTATACCCAAACCCATGTCCACTGAGTTGGTGATGCCATCCAACCATGTCATCCTCTGTCATCCACTTCTCCTCCTGCCCTCAACCTTTCCCAGCATCAGGGTCTTTTCAAATGAGTCAGCTCTTCTCATCAGGTGGGCAAAGAATAGGAGTTTCAGTTTCAACATCAGTCCTTCCAATGAACACCCAGGACTGACCTCCTTTAGGATGGACTGGGTAGACCTACTTGCAGTCCAAAGGACTCTCAAGAGTATTCTCCAACACCACAGTTCAAAAGCATCAATTCTTCGGCACTCAGCATTCTTTATAGTCCAACTCTCACATCCATACATGACTACTGGAAAAACCATAGCCTTGACCAGACAGATCTTTGTTGGCAAAGTAATGTCTCTGCTTTTTAACACGCTGTCTAGGTTGGTCATACCTTTCCTTCCAAGGAGCAAGTGTCTTTTAATTTCATGGCTGCAGTCACCATCTGCAGTGATTTTGGAGCCACCCAAAATAAAGTCAGCCACTGTTTCCACTATTTCCCTGTCTATCTGCCATGAAGTGTTGGACCGGATGCCATGATCTTAGTTTTCTGAATGTTGAACTTTAAGACAACTTTTTCACTCTCCTCTTTCACTTTCATCAAGAGGCTCTTTAGTTCTTCTTCACTTTCTGCCACAAGTGTGGTGTCATCCGCATATCTGGGGTTATTGATATTTCTCTCAACAGTCTTGACTCCAGCTTGTGCTTCATCCAGCCCACAGTTTCTCATGATGTACTCTGCATAAAGTTAAATAAGCAGGGTGACAATATACAGCCTTGACGTACTCCTTTTCCTATTTGGAACCAGTCTGTTGTTCCATGTCCAGTTCTAACTGTTGCTTCCTGACCTGCATACAGGTTTCTCAGGAGGCAGGTCAGGTGGTCTGATATTACCATCTCTTTCAGAATTTTCCACAGTTTATTGTGATCCACACAGTCAAATGCTTTGGCATAGTCAATAAAGCAGAAATAGATATTTTTCTGGAACTCTCTTGCTTTTTTGATGATCCATCGGATGTTGGCAATTTGATCTCTGGTTCCTCTGTCTTTTCTAAAATCAACTTGAACATCTGGAAGTTCATGGTTCACGTATTGCTGAAGCCTGGCTTGGAGAATTTTGAGCGTTACTTTACTAGCGTGTGAGATGAGTGTAATTGTGTGGTAGTTCTTTGGCATTGCCTTTCTTTGGGATTGGAATGAAAACTGACCTTTTCCAGTCCTGTGGTTACTGCTGAGTTTTCCAAATTTGCTGGCATATTGAGTGCAGCACTTTCACAGCATCATCTTTTAGAATTTGAAGTAGCTCAACTGGAATTCCATCACTTCCATGAGCTTTGTTCATAGTGATGCTTCCTAAGGCCCAGTTGACTTCACCTTCTAGGATGTCTGGCTCTAGGTGAGTGATCACACTATCGTGATTATCTGGGCCATGAAGATCTTTTTTGTACAGTTCTTCTGTGTATTCTTGCCACCTCTTCTTAATATCTTCTGCTTCTGTTAGGTCCATACCATTTCTGTCCTTTATTGAGCCCATCTTTGCATGAAATAGTCCTTTGACATCTCTAATTTTCTTGAAGAGATCTCTAGTCTTTCCCATTCTATTGTTTTCTTCTATTTCTTTGCATTGATTGCTGAGGAATGCTTTCTTATCTCTCCTTGCTATTCTTTGGAACTCTGCATTCAAATAGGTATATCTTTCCTTATCTGTTCACAGTTGCTCCAGCAATGGGCAGGCGCCACTCCTGCATTCCCTTAGATGACCAGAATAAAATAAAAAAGTGTTTTCAGTTATCTTAGTGCAGTTATCTTGTCAATGAATCCAGCCTTGGGTGATGGGGTTCCCCAGGGCCTCAGAAACAACTTGCCGGTCTTTATTTTCTTCTGGTTAAAACCAGAGCCTTTCTGGTCTTTTTGTGTCCTCAGTTCAGTTCAGTTCAACCTCTCAGTCATGTCTGACTCTTTGGGACACCATGGACTGCAGCACACTGGGATTCCCTGTCCATCACCAACTCCCTGAGCTTGCTCAAGCTCATGCCCATCGAGTTGGTGATGCCATCCAGGATTATGTAAATTAGGCCTTCCCTTGTCATACTTTGCTTGAAAAGATCTCTATTCTTTCCCATTCTATTGTTTTCCTCTATTTCTTTGCATTGATCAATGAGGAAGGCTTTCTTATCTCTCCTTGCTATTCTTTGGAACTCTGCATTCAAATGGGTGTATCTTTCCTTTTCTCCTTTGCTTTTCACTTCCCATCTTTTCACAGCTATTTGTAAGGCCTCCTCAGACTGCCATCTTGCTTTTTTGCATTTCTTTTTCTTGGGGATGGTCTTGATTCCTGTCTCCTGTACAATGTCACGAACCTCCATCCATAGTTCATCAGGCATTCTGTCTATCAGATCTAGTCCTTTAAATCTATTTGTCACTTCCAGTGTATAGTCATAAGGGATTTGATTTAGGTCATACCTGAATGGTCTAGTGGTTTTCTCCACTTTCTTCAATTTCAGTCTGAATTTGGCAATAAGGAGTTCATGATCTGAGCCACAGTCAGCTCCTGGTCTTGTTTTTGCTGACTGTATAGGGCTTCTCCTTCTTTGGCTGCAAAGAATATAATCAATCTGATTTCAGGGTCAACCATCTGGTGATGTCCATGTGTAGAGTCTTCTCTTGTGTTGTTGGACAAGGGTGTTTGTTATGACCAGTGCATTCTCTTGGCAGAACTCTATTAGCCTTTGCCCTGCTTCATTCTGTACTCCAAGACCAAATCTGCCTGTTACTCCAGGTGTTCCTTGACTTCCTACTTTTACCTTCCAGTCCCCTATAATGAAAAGGACATCTCTTTTGGGTGTTAGTTCTAGAAGGTCTTGTAGGTCTTCATAGAACTGTTCAACCTCAGCTTCTTTGGCGTTACTGGTCAGGGCATAGACTTGGGTTACTGTGATATTGAATGGTTTGCCTTGGAAATGAACAGAGATCATTCTGTCGTTTTTGAGATTGCATCCAAGTACTGCATTTTGGACTCTTTTGTTGACTATGATGTCTACTCCATTTCTTCTAAGGGACTGCTGCTCACAGTAGTAGATATAATGGTCATCTGAGTTAAATTCACCCATTCCAGTCCATCTTAGTTCACTGATTCCTAGAATGTTGATGTTCACTCTTGTCATCTCCTGTTTGATCACTTCCAATTTGCCCTGATTCATGGACCTAACATTCCAGGTTCCTATGAAATATTACTCTGTGCAGAATCGAATCTTGCTTCTATCACCAGTCCATTAACAACTACGTGTTGTTTTTGCTTTGGCTCCATCCTATCATTCATTCTGTAGTTATTTCTCCACTGATCTCCAGTAGTATATTGGGCACCTACTGACCTGGGGAGTTCATCTTTCAGTGTCCTATCTTTTTGCTTTTTCATACTGTTCATGGGGTTCTCAAGGCAAGAATACTGAAGTGGTTTGCCATTCCCTTCTCCAGTGGACCACATTCTGTCAGACCTCTCCACCATGACCTGTCCGTCTTGGGTGGCACCATACAGCATGAGTTAGACAAGGCTGTGGTCCATGTGATCAGATTGGCTAGTTGTCTGTGATTGTAGTTTCAGCCTGTCTGCCCCCTGATCCTCTCTCTCAGTGCCCTCTGTCTTACCTGGGGTTCTCTTATCTTGGACAAGGGTCTCTCTTCATGGCTGCTCCAAGGGAACATTTCATGCAAAGATGGGCTCAATAAAGGACAGAAATGGTAGGGACCTAAAAGAAGCAGAAGATATTAGGAAGAGGTGGCAAGAATACACAGAAGAACTGTACAAAAACGTTCTTCACGACCCAGACAATCACGATGGTGTGATCACTCACCTAGAGCCAGACATCCTGGAATATGAAGTCAAGTGTGCCTTAGGAAGCATCACTACGAACAAAGCTAGTGGAGGTGATGGAATTACAGCTGAGCTATTTCAAATCCTGAAAGATGACGCTGTGAAAGTGCTGCACTCAATATGCCAGCAAATATGGAAAACTCAGAAGTGGTCACAGGACTGAAAAAGGCCAGTTTTCATTCCAATCCCAAAGAAAGGCAATGCCAAAGAACTACCACACAATTACACTCATCTCACACGCTAGTAAAGTAATGCTCAAAATTCTCCAAGCCAGGCTTCAGCAATATGTGAACTGTGAACTTCCAGATGTTCAAGATGGTTTTAGAAAAGGCAGAGGAGCCAGAGATCAAATTGCCAACATCTGATGGATCATTGAAAAAGCAAGAGAGTATCAGAAAAACATTTATTTCTGCTTTATTGACTATGCCAAAGCATTTGACTGTGAGGAGCACAATAAACTGTGGAAAATTCTGAAAGAGATGGGAATACCAGACCACCTGACCTGCCTCTTGAGAAACCTGTATGCAGGTCAGGAAGCAACAGTTAGAACTGGACATGGAACAACAGACTGGTTCCAAATAGGAAAAGGAGTACGTCAAGGCTGTGTATTGTCACCCTGCTTATTTAACTTATATGCAGAGTACATCATGAGAAACTGTGGGCTGGAAGAAGCACAAGCTGGAATCAAGATTGCTGGGAGAAATATCAATAACCCCAGATATGCGGATGACACCACACTTGTGGCAGAAAGTGAAGAAGAACTAAAGAGCCTCTTGATGAAAGTGAAAGAGGAGAGTGAAAAAGTTGTCTTAAAGCTCAGCATTCAGAAAACTAAGATCACGGCATCCAGTCCCATCACTTCATGGCAGATAGACAGGGAAATAGTGGAAGCAGTAGCTGACTTTATTTTTCTGGGCTCCAAAATCACCGCAGATAGTGACTGCAGCCATGAAATTAAAAGACACTTGCTCCTTGGAAGGAAAGGTATGACCAACCTAGACAGCATATTAAAAAGCAGAGACATTACTTTGCAACAAAGATCTGTCTGGTCAAGGCTATGGTTTTTCCAGTAGTCATGTATGGATGTGAGAGTTGGACTATAAAGAATGCTGAGTCCCGAAGAATTGATGCTTTTGAACTGTGGTGTTGGAGAATACTCTTGAGAGTCCCTTGGACTGCAAGGAGATCCAACCAATCCATCCTAAAGGAGGTCAGTCCCGGGTGTTCATTGGAAGGGCTGATGTTGAAGCTGAAACTCCAGTACTTTGGTTACCTGATGAGAAGAGCTGACTCATTGGAAAAGACCTTGATGCTGGGAAAGGTTGAGGGCAGGAGGAGAAGGGGACGACAGAGGATGAGATCACTGGAAGGCATCACCGACTTAATGGACATGGGTTTGGGTGGACTCAGGGAGTTGGTGATGGACAGGGAGGCCTGGCGTGCTGCGGTTCATGGGGTCGAAAAGAGTAGGACACAACTGATCGACTGAACTGAACTGAACTGTCACATTTTAACACAGGAATAAAAACAAAAACAATTACTTTAAATTATTTCAGTTCTATGAGGTACACGTCTATGATTAAATTATTTTGCTCCCTGAAAACAGGAATGTAACTAACATTTTAGAGCTTTCATGCATTCATTTCATTCTTTGGTCTCTCCTGTATGACTGTGGGGCCCCAGGGGCTGCGTGCATGCATACTAAGTCGCTTCAGTGATGTTGGACTCTTTGTGACCTTATGGACTGTAGACCACCAGGCTCCTCTGTCCGTGGGATTTTCCAGGCAGGAACCCTGGAGTGTGTTGTCATACTCTCCTCCAGGGGATCGTCCCAACCCAGGGATTGAACCCACATCTCTTATGCCTCCTGTACTGGCAGGCAGGTTCTTTACCACTAGGGTTACCTGGAAAGCCCGCCCTAGAGGCTAAGCATCCACAATTATATTTTTGATTCTTTTTGTGTCCAATGTGAGGATAAAGCACTAATATCAATGACCCAAATCAATAAGTCTTTTTAATCACTGAAAAATTCCATACTGTGCACATGAAGGACTCTGGAGGAAAAAAAAAAAAGTGCAAAACAGGGAACACAGAAGATATGTGCATGCCTGTGTCTTTTATCGTTCCCGGCAGGTAATATAAGGAGTGATTGCTTCTTTCTGTCTTTTTCAACATCAAAATAAAGATGATAACAGAGATCTCTTTTTCTTGATAGGGATACTTTTTGATCACAGATAACAACATCCTCAATTTTTGAAACTAAAGTAACCATATATGTTTAATAAAATGTGCTAAATATATTTAATAAAAACTACTAGGATATAGTGCATATATATGTGTGTATATATATATATATGTATATAGATATATATAGATATAGATATAGATATATATGTATGTATGTATATAGATATATACGGTTTGGGTGGTTTAGCCACTAAGTCATGTCTGACTCTTGCAACCCCATGGACTGTAGTCTGCCAGGCTCCTCTGTCCATGGGATTTTCCAGGCAAGAATACTGGAGTGAGTTGCCGTTTCCTTCTCCAGGGGATCTTCCCAACCCAGGAATCGAACCCAAGTCTCCTGCATTGCAGGCAACTTCTTTATCAACTGAGCTGTGAGGGAAGCTTATCCTATATACATATATCTATATATACATATATCTATCTATCTATCTATCTATATATATATATGCTATTTTTAAATCAGAAATGTTCTGGAAAATCTTGATAGGCATAAATTCTAATTTATGGCAAAGAAGTGCCATTTATTTTCCCTTTAATATGAAAGCATATTCATTATACACAAATCTGATCATTTTTTAAGTTGGTATTCACAACACAGTCATTATTGAATTTTTAAGTATTCATGCATTTAACAGATAACTGGTACTGCTTTTTAGCTTTTGAATAAAGTTATAATTCTAGGGTTGTGATTTTGGGGTTACTTTCCTTTTGTTTCTTCCAATAAAGGAGTCTTTCGTGTCTACAAGGAGCTATCATCTTGAGTAATCTACAGTGTTGATACTCTGAGTTTTATTCCATCAAGACTCAAATGAAATGAGGTTCAGTCCCACTGAAATAGAACGGAAAAAGGAAAATTGTGATCTTTTTTTAAAAAGCGCTCTTTGTTTTTTTCAGGTTTCTTACCCACATTTAGATTTGTTGTTTCCCATTAATCTTCCTCTATTCTGTTATCGTGCCGTTTTAGACAGAGTTGAGAATTTGTAAATGGGAGCCAAGGGAAGTAGGTGTGTGACTACTGGTGAGCCATTTAAACTCTCTGAGCTTCTAATTACAGTGTCAAAAATAGGTGCAATGTCATCTACCTCAAGTGGATTATTTTCTGAGTTAACTGAATCTAAGTACAGTACCTCCTAGTGCCCGGTATGTTGTCAATGTTCAAACTGACATCTTTTCTTCTTATGACTATTATCTACGCTATTAGGAAACTTGACAGTACTCTAAAGCAAAATGAAGATAGAAAAGAAGAGGCAACAATAGTCTGCAGAATGAGGGAAACTGACTTGTAGAGTCAGGTGTAATTTATTCTCTGTGGTCAGCCATCTCAGTGTACCTGCCTGGGACCGCAGCATCTGAGAAGCTGTGATTGAGAATTCAGCCTGGACCAGAGCACATGTTGATGTTCCTGCTCCAACCATGAATCCACTGGCTGTTCTCCATTCTAAGAGGCTCTGTTTCTCTGGAGGATATTTATTCTTTTTACTGCTAGCAGTCCCTTCATTCCAATCTTCATGAATGCAGGGCAGTAGAGAGTAGCCAAGTTTCTCAGTTCCAGAAGCCATCCCTAATCCCACGCAGCCCATACTTAATCTATTTCTCTTTGCCCCGAGTGTGTAAATAAGATGTATTTAGCCAAGGCACTTGGCGTGATTCCCTTTAAAGAAATTGCATCAGACTATGAGGAGTGAGTCTTACAACCTATGTGGGAGTTCCAACAGCAGGAGATGAGCGCCGTTCTCTCTGGTGCTTATTTGGGCTTCTAGGGTAGGTAGGATTTAGGTGAATGTATGAAATAGCAGTCAGACACATAAGAAAGGGGGTTTATGCAATATGTCAGTTCTCAAACTTCTTGTGCTATTTGACACCAGAAGAGGCAGAAAAGAGCTCTTGGGACCTTATTCATGTTGTACAATGTTCCTGAATCAAAACTAATAGAATTCTAGGGGGAGGAGAGAGGGATATTAACATTCCCAGATCAGTGGGTAACTTCATGTTCCCACAAACCAGATAAAAGAAAGAATTAAGAGCATTGATGCACATTTATATTTACTAGTATTTACTACTATGCCAAATGTGGCAATAAATATTCTTAAACGCAAAACTTTTTTTTTTAGGAATGTTCTTATAAAAAGAGTTTCTTAGAACTCCAATTTCTAGATCAAACAAAATTTACGTTTTTGATGGTACTGGTAATCAGCACTTAATGAATATTTTACTAACTTATATTTCCACTAAAAGGCTTCCCTGGTGACTCAGACAGTAAAGAATCTGCCTGCAATACGGAGACCTGGGTTCAATCCCTGGGTTGGGAAGATCCCTGGAGAAGGGCAAGGCAACTCACTCCAGTATTCTTGCCTGGAGAATCCCCATGAACAGAGGAACCTGGCAGGCTATAGTTCTTGGAGTTGCTAAGAGTTGGACATGACTGAGCGACTAAACACAGCACTCCCATTAAAATTGTATGATACTGCCAGTGTCTCACATTTTTTCAACCACTTAAATTTTTTTTTTCAAATCTATTGTGTGAAAAATAATATTTAGTTATTGTTATAATTAGTTTTTACTTGACCATTAATGACGTTAACTTTATTTTTCTGTGTTCATTGGCAGTAAAAATTCTTCATGTATTGCCTGTTCACTTACTTTGCTCAATTTCTAATAGTGCGTGAATATTTTCTTTTACTGATTTGTAGATACTCTTAACATATTCTTGAGTAATTTTTATCCTTTCCTTTACTTACGTATGCTGCACACAATTTTTTAAAATAATCGAAACAACCTGTGATAATGATACAGCCGGTAACACAACACTGAGTTTTCCAGGCAAAATTCGCTGTATGTTGACAAGTATATCCTGAATTGATTCTCGCTAGTGTTAAGGTCCTATGCTCATTGTGGTTCATTCTCACTTGAGGACTGTGTGACTGGTGGCAATGACACAAGTGTCACTCACCTGTCTGTTTGTCCAGGGCCCTACTTGTGGAAGCGCAGTATCTGAACGTGGATGGTAACAGGATTGAGCCAGTTACACTGAACCACAAGGGGGAGGTGTCTGACCTCAACTCTGAGAGATGAAATTGAATCTCCTGACCATTAAGTGAAAGGCTCACTGAGGACAAAGCACATCCCCGTGGCTGCCAGCTTTAGTTAACATCTTACATTTTCTCTTTCTCTTGCCCAAATCACAGGCACTAATTCAGTGAAAAATGTTAACAGACCCAGAGGACTGAAGGACACTTTTTAAAAGGTGAGCAGTATTATCAGTTGCCTGTATTGATGTGACATCTGCCGGTCTGAAGAACCTCTAAGGTAGATGTGACCGCTTATGTTTGTGTATACATCTACTTAATACCTTTTAAACTGTCATTTAGCTCTTATCTTCTTCAAATACCTGGGCAAATGCAAAGAAAACATTCAGCTGAGTCAAAAGTGCAGAATTATTCATCAGTCCTTGCAAACAAATGGGCTCTTTGGCCCCTTCGGTGGGCTGGATTCTCAGAACCGCAGAAATGAAGAATCGTGGTGTTAACGGTGAGGATTTGATTCTTGTCTGCCTGAGTTTATCTCCGCTCCTTGTTTACTCTTCATTACCTTTGAGCAAAAGATAAATCTGCCTTGGAAGGTATAGTGGTTACATCATGCAAGGGCCTCCTAATTGCTAATACCATCCATTATTCAAAGCCTGGAAGCCAACCTGGGGGCTCAGTGGGGACCCAGCAGGTCTGGGCCACCCAGGTTACTGTGCTAATGACACTGATTCTCCTAACATGATCTTCAAGAGTGACTTTCTCTGATCTGTCCTAAGCCGCTGCATTCCTCCGAGCATGCAGGAAAACTGTGGGGTCTGATGCTGCAGCCCACTCCGAGGGGCTCGGAGACTCTGTTTCGTGAGTCAGGAGGGCAGGAAGCTGAGAGAGCAGGAGGCCAAGTCTCACACTCAGGTCAGAAATGACAAGGTACTCCTGTGTGTTCCCTTCGGAGACCTTCATGAATCGGAAACGACAGCCTCCAACTCCCCTTTTGCTTCTGCATCAAATCCTGCTAGGAGTCCCAGCCCAGAGTTTAAAGCAAGATCAGCATTAAATCACTGAAAACTTGAACTAGCTTTATATTTCAGGGAATACATTAAAAAGAAATATGTGATTCTTTTACAAGGGAGTGACGTTTGGTCCAGTGATGAGTTCCAGAATGTTTCCTAACATGGCCTGTGGTGGGGTTTACTTATTCTGAATGTCTAAGGCTCGAGGGCATGGCACCTTCATAGACAATTTAGCTGGGAGCATAAACGGTTTGGAGGAGAGCTTTTATCTGATTAAGGAATGAAAGCAGATGGTGACCTGGTTATGGGCCTTTTAGACCCACCCCAGTTCTGTTTGTTTCCCACAATCTACCTTTGTGCAAAATCTTTCCTCCCACCTTTTTAATAAAAACACAGCAAACAATTGTTTGGGGAGTGGGACGAGGAACTGGAGAGGATGTCTCACTTTGCATGAGGCCTGTTTAGTAGAATGGACACTGTGCAGGTCCTGACAGCCTGGTGATGATTTGTTTGTGTTGGAGTAACCAGTAAGTCTGCCCTGAGTCCTTGAGTAATCGCTCCTGTCAGCTTGTTAAACATTAAAAAACAAATGCACTGGAGAAAAGCCATGCCTCTTTCTGAGATGGAGCATCATTTTTAGGCCAGTTTTCAGTACATGTGGTAACTGGTGGTCCTGCGGGCTGTGGGTGTCTTCACATCCACGGCGTCTGAGGCTGAGCGGGATGGAGACCTTGAACTTCTGACCCGGCAGCCAGGTCCAGCCGGCAGCTTGGTCTCTAGGTGGCCATAGATCTGGTCACCGACGCTTCAGCACAGAAAGCAGTTTCCTTCCTGAGGGCTACTCTGGTAATTCTAGTCATCAAAGACTCTAAAGGTTGGAGGAAGAGAGGGCCATTGGAGAGCTGTGAACAGGGTTTAGTCAGATAAGTAAACTCTCAAAGGGCTGGAAAGGAGAGGGGCTTTTCGGACTCACAGTCTAATCGGAACTTGCTTTATAGTCTTCATTTTTTATTCTACTGGTCTTCCCTTCTTTCCTTCTCCATCAGCCCTACTCCTTCAATTTTCTCCCTCTGTCAATTCTATCTCACCTTTCCTTGTTCCTGTATCTGTGTCAGGGATCATGCATAAATTTTGATTTTAATGTGTGTCTGGGTGTGTTTCCCAGGTTTTATTTACATCTTGGCAATAGTCTATGTCAAAGAGACGCTTTATTAAAAACCCTGTTCATTCTTCAGTAAGCAGTTATTAATTACAAGTGAGATAATCAGAGCATCTTTTGAAACTAAAGGTCTGTATTTTAGAAGTCACTCTGGGCAATCTTTCAAAGTCCGTTCTGCAGAAGCAAAGCTGTGTTCTTAAGGGCATTTGTTCTGCAGATATAAGGTGAGAAGTGCCTTTCTTCTGTGTGCAACTGCTTCTTTCCAGGCTTAGGTTTACTGACATTACTCAGTTGGTGATCCATCACTGGTGTGTTTATTTTCCTGGCACCCGGTGGAAAGCATCTTTCCCCATCTCAGTAGAAAGATTATGGGTCAGGAGAGAATCTTCCCAGGAATAGATGATATTCCAAATTGAAACAGGGTATTTGATCATGTGATCTGCTTTCCTCTGATCCGCGGGAAAGGAGTTCATGAGAACAGCAGCCTCTCTACTTCTGTAAGAAGAGATTTAGCTCTCAGCCAGGCTGGAGAACTTCAAAACCAGCACTGGTATGAGATTCACTGACCGCCTTCTAGGGCCTGCCTATCTCTAGAATATTACTATGTATACACTTTCTACAAGCTATTTTTCTTTGTTGAAATGACTTTTAACCAAAATGTCTTTTAAAAAGCCACTTTCAATGGTCAATCCTTCATCAAGTTCAGATTGCAGATCCCAGAGTGCCTTTTCAGACAAACTAAGATAAATATATTCACCCAGAGCTCAGGAGACAGCTGGCAGAAAAGTCAAACCAAAGGGATAAAAAGTCTCAACACTGCATCTGTGACATAAATTTCCAGGGAAAATTCATGAATTACACCAGCAACTATTGTAGGTTCTCATATTTCAGGGGATATTTAGGGATTTTAAATAATCTAGGAGTATCGGCTCCATGCAGCCCTGGAAGACCTATAAAAATTGATGAGAGGAGATAAGAAAGAGCTATTCATGGCATATCTTAAATGCAATACATCTAATTTTTTAAAATGAAAGTAGAGTGTCTAAGATGTCAGTAAATCATCACAGAAAGGGGCTAATATGTACAGGATTTTTAAATTCAGACCTGTGAATTAGTTACTGTCATCTCCTTAAGACAATCCAAATAGAAGACAGAAAACATAAGGTTGATTTTAGACCAAATGTATACATAGAGATTCTAGCACCTGAAAATAAATAATATATGGAGATATTTATCTTGACAAGTTGAAGACAGGTCTTTAAAATATTAATAACACAAACCCCTGTAAGTTTCTAGAGTTTAGACACTCAATTTTGAATCTCTGTATCTGCTAAGTACAGACATTTGTGGTAGAAAATCACCATTTCTCATATTTTAATCACTTACCCACTTAACCCATTACAAAAGGAAACCTTTGTGCTGGTGAATGGCAGGAGTATGCAGCTGTCTTCATTAAGAGTCTTCAGTTTTCTGCCAAAACATCAAATCACTCCTTCTAAAAAAAATCACTGTACTATTTACTGTCTTGTGTTCAACTAGTGTTTCCAAAATGTATTTCCAAGAGCACGGCTTTTACTAGGAGTTTGGTGATAAGAGCGTTCACATTTTTTTTTTTTTCTGTTTCTTGTATCCCACATAATTTGATAACCAGAAATGAGCTATTGCAGGGAACAAGCCTAAAACAGGGACAAATACCATGTGAAGGGGGCAGGGGTAAGGTGGCTAGAAATCATTTTTTTTTCCTGGACTGGGTTGTTGGCAGTTTTTCCCATGCCAAACTCTAATCTATGATGACCACTGATGGTTGAGTTTTAAGGGACTGCGATGGGAAAAGAAAAAAATCTGGGTTTTGGGCTACATTGGCTGCCTCTTGCAGTTATCAGTAAGAACTTATGTAAAGAAGTAATCTTGCTGTTGTTGTTTAGTCACTAAGTCATGTCTGGTTCTTTGTGACCACATGGACTACAGTTCACCAGGCTCCTCTGTCCATGGGATCTTCCAGGCAAGAATAACAGGGTGGGTAGCCATTTCGTTCCACAGGGGATCTTCCCAACCCAGGAATGGAACCCATGTCTCCTACAATAGTTGAATCATGTCTGACTCTGCAGCCCCATGGACTATAGAACACCAGCCTCCCCTGTCCTTCATCATCTCCCAGAGTTGGCTCAAATTCATGTCCATTGAGTCAGTGATGCTATCTAACTGTCTCATACTCTGCCACCCCCCAGAACAAGTGAGGGGAAGAAAATAAAAGCATTACAAAGGGAGGAAACAGTACAGGGAGGACAGATGGATGGATTGTGGGAGGGGGAATGTGCATGTAGCCTTCTTAGTATTAGTCTACAAGCAAAGTGTTAGGGCATTGGAATCAAGAATCCCAGCATGGAGAGCACTGCTTAGTCTATAAACCAGCATTAGCTTAAATACAGTCTTCCCGGGTGGCTCAGTGGTAAAGAATCCACCTGCCAATGAAGGAGACTTGGGTTTGATCCCTGGGTCAAGAAGATCCCCTGGAGGAGGAAATGACAACCCACTCCAGTATTCTTGCCTGGAAAATCCCATGGACAGAAGATCCTGCTGGGCTACAGTCCCTGGGGTCTCAAAAGAGTTGGTTTCAACTTAGTGACTGGATAACAAGAGCTTAAACATATTGGTTAAACATGGTTAAACACACTGGTACTATGCTTTTAAATCTGTATATTTCAAACATATTTTATACTATTAAATCTGTTCCCTGTCTTATTTTTTTAAATTCTTTGAATGATATAAATGTTTGATGTTTAATTTCTTAATTTGGCAAAAAAATACAGAGCTCAGAAATCATATTCAGTTCAGTTCAGCTGCTCAGTCATGACCTACTCTTTGTGACCCCATGGACTGCAGCATGCCAGGCCTCCCTATCTAACAACAATTCCCAGAGTTTACTCAAACTCATCTCCATTGAGTTGGTGATGCCATCCAACCATCTCATCCTCTGTCATCCCTTTCTCCTCCTGCCTTCAAACTTTCCCAGCATCAAAATCTTTTCCAATGAGTCAGCTCTTCGCATCAGGTGGCCAAAGTATTGGAGTTTCAGCTTCAACATCAGTCCTTCCAATGAACACCCAGGACTGATCTCCTTTAGGATGGACTGGTTGGATCTCCTTGCAGTCCAAGGGACTCTCAAAAGTCTTCTCCAACACCACATTTCAAAAGCATCAATTCTTTTGTGCTCAGCTTTCTTTATAGTCCAACTCTCACATCCATACATGACTTACTGGAAAAACCATAGCCTTGACTACATGGAACTTTGTGGGCAAAATAATGTCTCTGCTTTTTAATATGTTGTTTAGTTTGGCCATAACTTTCCTTCCAATGAGCAAGTGTCTTTTAATTTCATGGCTGCAGTCACCATCTGCAGTGATTTTGGGGCCTCCCAAAATAAAGTCTGCCACTGTTTCCACTGTATCCCCATCTAAGTGTCCTGAATTGATGGGACTGGATGCCATGATCTTAGTTTTCTGAATGTTGAGCTTTAAGCCAATCATATTGGTTAGCCCTAATTTTATGACAAAATGTGGTCCACTGGAGGAGGGAAAGGCAAACTACTTCAGTATTCTTGCCTTGAGAACCCCATGATCAGCATGAAAAGGCAAAAGGATAGGACACTGAACGATGAACTCCCCAGGTCAGTAGGTGCCCAATATGCTACTAGAGATAAGGGGAGAAATAATCCAGAAAGAACGAAGAGGCGGAGCCACAGCAAACACAACACCCAGTTGTGGATGTGACTGGTGATGGAAGTAAAGTCCGATGCTGTAAGAGCAATATTGCATAGGAACCTGGAATGTTAGGTCCATGAATCAAGGCAAATTGGAAGTGGTCAAACTGGAGATGGCAAGAATGAACGTCGACATTCTAGGAATCAGCGGACTAAGATGGGCTGGAATGGGTGAATTTAACTCAGATGACCATTATATCTACTACTGTGGGCAAGAATCCCTTAGAAGGAATGGAATAGCCATCACAGTCAACAAAAGAGTCTGAAATGCAGTACTTGGATGCAATCTCAAAAATGACAGAATGATCTCTGTCCGTTTCCAAGGCAAACCATTCATTATCATGATAATCCAAGTCTATGCCCTGCCCAGTAATGCTGAAGAAGCTGAAGTTGAACAGTTCTATGAAGACCTACACGGCCTTTTAGAACTAACACCCAAAAAAGGTGTTCTTTTCATTATAGGGGACTGGAATGCAAATGGAATAACAGGCAAATTTGGCCTTGGAGTACAGAATGAAGCAGGGCAGAGGCTAATAGAGTTTTGCCAAGAGAACACAATAGTCATAGGAAACACTCTCTTCCAACAACATAAGAGAAGACTCTACACGTGGACATCACCAGATGGTCAATACCAAAATCAGATTGATTATATTTTTTGTAGGCAAAGATGGAGAAGTTCTATACAGTCAGCAAAAACAAGACCAGGAGCTGACTGTGGCTCAGATCATGAACTCCTTATTGCCAAATTCAGACTTATATTGAAGAAAGTGGAGAAAACCACTAGACTGTTCAGGTATGACCTAAGTCAAATCCCTTACGATCATACAGTGGAAGTGACAAATAGATTTAAGGGACTAGATCTGATAGACAGAATGCCTGATGAACTATGGGCAGACGTTCGTGACATTGTACTGGAGACAGGGATCAAGACCATCCCCAAGAAAAAGAAATGAAAAAAAGCAAGATGGCTGTCTGAGGAGGGCTTATAAATAGATGTGAAAATAAGAGAAGTGAAAAGCAAAGGAGAAAAAGAAAGATACACCTATTTGAATGCAGAGTTCCAAAGAATAGCAAGGAGAGATAAGAAAGCCTTCCTCAGCGATCAATGCAAAGAAACAGAAGAAACCAATAGAATGGGAAAGACTAGAGATCTCTTCAAGAAAATTAGAGATACCAAGGGAAAATTTCATGCAAAGATGGGTTCAATAAAGGACAGAAATGATATGGACCTAACAGAAGCAGAAGATATTAAGAAGAGGTGGCAAGAATACACAGAAGAACTGTACAAAAAAGATCTTCATGACCCAGATAATCACGATAGTGTGATCACTCACCTAGAGCCAGGCATCCTTGAATGTGAAGTCAACTGGGCCTTAGGAAGCATCACTATGAACAAAGCTAGTAGAGGTGATGGAATTCCAGTTGAGCTACTTCAAATTCTAAAAGATGCTGTGAAAGTGCTGCACTCAATATGTCAGCAAATTTGGAAAACTCAGCAGTTACCACAGGACTGGAAAAGGTCAGTTTTCATTCCAATCCCAAAGAAAGGCAATGCCAAAGAATGCTCAAACTACTGCACAATTGCGCATATCTCACATGCTAGTAAAGTAATGCTCAAAATTCTCCAAGCCAGACTTCAACAATACGTGAACCGTGAACTTTCAGATGTTCAAGATGATTTTAGAAAAGGCAGAGGAACCAGAGATCAAATTGCCAACATCTGTGGGATTATCGAAAAAGTAAGAGAGTTCCAGAAAAGCATCTATTTCTGCTTTAGGGACTATGCCAAAGCCTTTGACTGTGAGGAGCACAATAAACTGTGGAAAATTCTTCAAGAGATGGGAATACCAGACCACTTGATGTGCCTCTTGAGAAACCTGTATGCAGGTCAGGAAGCAACAGTTAGAACTGGACATGGAACAACAGACTGGTTCCAAATAGGAAAAGGAGTCCATCAAGGCTGTATATTGTCACCCTGCTTATTTAACTTATATGCAGAGTACATCATGAGAAACGCTGGGCTGGATGAAGCACAAGCTGGAATCAAGTTTGTTGGGAGGAATATCAGTAACCTCAGATATGCAGATGATACCACCTTTATGGAAGAAAGTGAAGAAGAACTAAAGAGCCTCTTGATGAAAGTGAAAGAGGAGAGTGAAAAAGTTGGCTTAAAGCTCAACGTTCAGAAAACTAAGATCATGGCATCTGGTCCCATCACTTCATGGCAAATTGATGGAAAAAAGTGGAAACAGTGGCAGATTTTTTTTTAGGGCTCCAAAATCACTGCAGATGGTGATTGCAGCCATGAAATTAAAAAACGCTTACTCCTTGGAAGGAAAGTTATGACCAACCTAGACAGCATATTAAAAAGCAGAGACATTACTTTGCCAACAAAGGTCTGTCTTGTCAACGCTATGGTTTTTCCAGTAGTCATGTATGGATGTGAGAGTTGGACTATAAGGAAAGCTGAGTGCTGGAGACTTGATGCTTTTGAATTGTGGTGTTGGAAAAAAACTCTTCAGAGTCACTTGGACTGCAAGTAGATCCAACCAGTTCATCCTAAAGGAGACAGTCCTGAATGTTAATTGGAAGGACTCATGTTGAAGCTGAAACTCCAATACTTTGGCCACCTGATGTGAAGAGCTGACTCATTTGAAAAGACCCTGATGCTGGGAAAGATTGAAGGCAGGAGGAGAAGGGGACGACAGAGGATGAGATGGTTGGATGGCATCACCGACTCAATGGAGATGAGTTTGAGTAAACCCTGGGTGTTGGTGATGGGCAGTGAGTCCTAGTGTGCTTGGTCCATGGGGTCGTGTAGAGTAGGACACAGCTGCACGACTGAACTGTATTGACTGAATTGTATGCTATTTAAAATTTACTGGCTTGGGAAATTCAGGATCTGAATATTACCAGACTAGTTTGATGCCCTTTACTGATTGTGACATAAGAGATTCAAGTTTTATTCCTGGGTAGGGAAGATCCCTTGGAGGAGGGCAAGGCAACCCACTCCAGTATCCTTGCCTGGAGAATCCCATGGACAGAGGAGCTTGGGGGGCTACATTCTGTAGGGGTCACAAAGAGTTTGGTATGACTGAAGCACATTAGTATCTGCACCCGCACTGACTGTGATGGTTAATTTTATGTGACAACTTCCCTCGTTGTGGTTGTGGTGCCCAGTTGTTTGCTCAAGCACCATTCTATATCTTGTTTTGAAAGTATTTTTTTATTAATAGATGTGACTAACATTTAAATAAGTAGATATAGAGTAAAGCAGATTTTGCTTCATTATGTGGGTGGGCCTAATCCAATGAGCTGAAGTTTTAGAGAAAAATCTGAGGTTCCCTTTAAAAGGAAGGAATTCTGTCTCAGACCACCTTTGGACCCAAGATTGCAGCAGGAGTATCCTGCCAGAATGTCCAGCCTGCTGGTTTCCCCTTTAGATTTCAAACTTTCTAGCCCACACAATCTCATGGGAAAATTTCCTAAAATAAACTTCTCTTCATGTATATACTTACTATGAGATGGTTGGATGGCATCACTGACTCAATGAACATAAATTTGAGCAAACTCTGGGAGATGGTAAAGGACAGGGAAGCCTGGCATGCCACAGTCCATGGCGTCGCAAACAGTTGGGCATGACTAGGATGAACCATGAATCATCCTATTGGTTCCGTTTCTCTGGAGAAGTCTGACTATGACACTCACTCTTGAGTATTCATTCTATTGACTAATGTTATTTCAGTCGTTACCACGTGCAAACCACTGCACTAAGACAACGGGACTGGAAAACTGGTGGGAACCTTGATGGCGTCAACATGTGCCATGTAACGTGATGTGAACTGCAGAGGTGTGGACGAGGTTGTGTTTAATACAAGACAAAGGGGCCAGGAAGTCAAGAATGCATTCTCAGAGGAGTGACTTTGAGCCAGGCTTTGAAGGATGAGAGGATGTTTATCAGACAGGGAAGGAAAGAAAATTCTTCTCAAGAGTAAACACATATGTTAAACCTCTGCCGAGATATCTCCCCTGTGATCAGACCTTACCAGCGGCTGTCATCCCCGTGACAGATAGCTCCACGTATAGGAAACTTCTTCCTCAGCTGAACTGAGGGTCTACTCCCCCAGTGTCTGCGAGTTTGGTTCTGGTCCTGTCTCAAGCACTTGCTTGACATGTGGCTTCCAAGAGGTCACGCCTTCATTCTGGGACTCACCGTCTTCACCTGTGAGCGAGAATGAACACGCACGTGATGAGGCTACAGTGACTGTTAAATCAGATATGTTATTGAAAAAGTCTAGAAAATACCAGGTCATTGATAAATGTTAATTTCACTTCACTCTAGTGCCCCTTCTGGGGTCAGACTGAGAATATCAATTTCAAATCTATAGAAGAACTTTCCATAGAATGATATATTTCTGATGAGAAATGCAAAAGTGGATTAAAACTGAATGTCATATAACATTAATAACTTGCATAGAATATATTTTAATATTTATTTACACCAACAATATCATATATTAATGATTCTATTATTAATATTATGTAATATATTTAGCTCAACATTCAGAAAACTAAGATCATGGCATCCAGTCCCATCACTTCATGGCAGATAGATGGGGAAACAGTGGAAACAGTGTCAGACTTTATTTTTCTGGGCTCCAAATCACTGCAGATGGTGATTGCAGCCATGAAATTAAAAGACGGTTACTCCTTGGAAGGAAAGTTATGACCAACCTAGACAGCATATTTAAAAGCAGAGACATTACTTTGCCAACAAAGGTCCATCTAGTCAAGGCTATGGTTTTTCCAGTGATCATGTATGGATGTGAGAGTTGGACTATAAAGAAATCTGAGTGCCAAAGAATTGATGTTTTTGAACTGTGGTTTTGAAGAAGACACTTGAGAGTCCCTTGGACTGTACGGAGATCAAACCAGTCAATCCTAAAGGAAGTCAGTCCTGAATATTCATTGGAAGGACTGATGCTGAAGCTGAAGCTCCAATACTTTGGTCACCTGAAGCGAAGAACTGACTCATCTGAAAAGACCCTGATGCTGTGAAAGATTGAAGGCAGGAGAAGGCGAGGATAGAGGATGAGATAGTTGGGTGGCATCACTGCCTCAATGGACATGAGTTTGAGCAAGCTCCAGGAGTTGGTGATGGACAGGGAAGCTTGGTATGCTATAGTCCATGAGGTCGTAAAGAGTCAGACATGACTGAGTGACTGAACTGAACTGAACTGAAACATTCAGACCACAGCATTATCTGTTTCAGTCAAATGCCTCCAAAGCTAACAGAAAAGGGAACTCTAACCAGAAATCCAGTTAAGAGCCTCAGAAGTAAGCAAGTTGTCCACAGTAACTGGAAGTCCATAGGTAAGAAAAGCTTTAGAGATTGGCTCAGCCTGGAGATCATCTGTTCTATGTCTCATCATTGTCTTGACTCACCTTTGGACTCTGTAGGTGTTTGTCTCAGTAAGTGGCTGCAGCAGTACTGGGTATCAGGGCACCAATAGAGCATCCATCTGAAGAGACATTGGTGACTCCTTTTTATGGCACATTTCCTCTCACTGGATTTGCCATGATCCATGTATGTGCTCATTACAGAACCCACTCTGATGGTTGAAGAATGGCATCTGCTCTGGGCTGTAGCCTGGTTCATCCATGCTGGGCTGTAGCCCGGTTCCCTGGCAAGGAGGGCTGTGATTACCAGGATCGTCTTTAATCAGATATGGCTCTCCTTTGGATCAGGAGTCATTCTACCGACCCCACAGCGGCAACATACTATAGGCACAGAAACCTGCAAAGTTTAACCTAAAGGGCCCCTGAGAGAACCAGACACTCCAGCAACCAGGTCTGAAGTTTAGAAGGAACTCACACTTGGAGCTCCATGATTGGAATGCTTAGTGTGTGTTTGCTGCACAGTAGTAAGGCAGGTCTGCAGGCATGGAATCCCATACAAAATTCAAAATTCACAAGTGCGGGGTGGGGTGGGAGGAAAGGATGGTTGGAACATTTAGTGGACATTATTCTCAGGAGAGCATGTGAATGGTGAAAAACATTGCTTTTCAGATCATGGTCTAAAACTTTGCACCGGAATCACCAGGCATCCTTGTGAAAATTCAAATTCCCGGGTCCCAAGTCAGGGCTTCGCTGAGTCAGACTCTCAGGAGTGGAGCTCAGACAGCTGTCTTTGTAACCAGACCCCCAAGTGTACCTGAGGAAGGCCGAGGAAGAAGGTCACACCTGGCAGAAGACCCCACTGTTCCTAACACCCTGTGATTCCAGAAATGGAAGGCTGTGTGTTTCTAAGTCCATTTTTCTCATTCGTTTATGAATGTAGCACTGGTTCAAGTCTCTTTAGACCCCAACTTGGTTTAAGATGGGCAAATTGATTTCTTATTCCAGGAAAACTACACATAAAAAGGGTCATATGGCTTCTTTGACATCAAATAGGTTTTTAACATAACAAACTGTTTTGATAAATTGAATGCACCCGAATCAAAGCCACCTGGGCAGTGCTTGGCTGGTGAGGGCAGAAGGCTTACGGATAATTGGCCAAGAGTTCAAACACTGGGGTAATTCTAGGAGGGAGACAGCCAGATCTGAGGGGCCCCGCTCATCCATCTGCAGATGCCATCACAGACTCCATTACTGTTAAACACTCAGGTTGCTCATCTATCAGGAGACTAAAGCGTAATGAGACTGAGATGAAAATTCCAGTGGTGCTTGGAGAAGAGAATTATGTTCCTTTATTGGGAAATATCTAATAGGTCGTGCATAACGAATGTATGGATTTAATGTTTTACAGGAAGAGAGGAGCATCCCTCTGCTTCCGGGCACGTGTGTGTGTGTGAGAGGGTGTAGGCAGACACAGTGATGAATGGTGGGTGCGTATCACAGGAGAAGTTCCAGGCAATCAAAGAAATTCAGTCTTTAAACATCTACAGAGTGGCTGCCTTGTCTATAACTCCTACGTCAACCTGCCTGCAAAAACTGCATTTTTGTAAGAAGGTATATGAGTGTGACATGCTGTTGTTTGCTACATTCTGTGGATTAACTCTCCAGCTGTGTGGTAGATTCTGGAGTCCACTGCCTCAGTGCGTCTACTGCTAACTACAGGGAAAATTTACAGAAATTGCTTAACGTTTTTTAGTCTAAATTATTCATCTAAAAAAAATGAAAATAATAGTATATTTTTCATAAGATTGATTTGAGAATTAAGTTAATACATATAAATTTCTCAGGATAGAGCCTTGAAAATTGACGTTTTGATATGTTTTCTAGTGAAATCATGTATGATATATATGCTGGTAAAGCATCTTTCAAATTAGGAAAATTTGTGAATTTGGGGGTTATTTTTAGAAGAAATATTATTTTAAACCCTATATACTTGGAGTAACTTTCATCCTCATGTTTGCCTAAGAGTTTGAGCAATTAGGAATTTCATATACTTTTAACCTTATACAGTTTTGACTTTTTTTTTCTCTCACTATACCACAGAGCAATTGTTCTCAAATATATTGGTCTTTGGTATCCTTTGTGTCTTGTTTCTGTGGATTATATCTGTCAATACAGACCACATTAGCAGTTAAAACTGATATGTGTTAAAAATTTTATTATATTATGTTTTAAAATAAAAATTTATTGCATGTTAACATAAATACAATTTTTGAATGAAAAATGACAGGTCTTTCAAGTATAGAATTGGCAAGAAGAGTGGCATTGTTTTATGTGTAATATTATGTATTTCCTTAATGTCTCATCGCAGAAGAGGACTTTGATACTTGATTTTGTATTTAATATGTTGCAATATGCAGACATGTAGTTGGGAAGAGGAAGGGTATTTTAATAACTTTTCCGGGTAAACGTGGAAAGAATTATTTTGTACAAATGTCCATACCACTGAACATTGCAATTCATTGTCCTGTCTTCACACTGTATGTCTTTTCCCCATCCATGATTTTGTAACATCTTGCATTGATCATTTGAAAAATTATTGACTTACTTGAATTACACAGTTCTTGCAACCATTAACACGTTTTATTACACATTATTAAAAAATCACATTGACTATTTTCACCACGTATTTCATCAGGAAATTCTCTACTTATTGCGAAGCTGTCAGAATCACAGTGGCAGAGTTGAGTTTTCCAAAATTATAATTTTTTTTCTCTCGAGAGCTTGAACTTTATATTTGGCAACAAACATTGCCAGTTGATTTCCTTGAAGTGACAGGCTGGTGCTGCTCATTTTTAAGAATATGTCTGACATTCAAGCTCTGCAAATAAAGTTTGCAGGTAGAAGTTCTGTTAGGTAAATGCAGTGTTGTATGAAAAAAAAAAATAAAAGAGGCTAGTAACAAACAATCACAAAATGATTTCCTGGAGACGACCTTTGTGACTTCACATGTAGCAGAAGCACTTATGCCTCTTCTCATTTCTTCATAGAGAATATTTGAAAGATATGAAATCAAAGATAAATTTAGCAAAATAACTTTACTGATTAATCAAGTACCTTCTAAAGTATATCTGGTTTTTTTTTTATTGTTACTATTTTTTCAGTGTTCACATACATAGTGTGTGCAAATGCCCTCATTCAGGTCAAAATGCCAGTGGTTTTTGTTACCATGGCTTTGAAGCTCCCGTTGTGAATGTTAACAGTGGGATACGGGCCTGACGTTGAATGTGTTATGAAAACAGCTATGACTGCTGGGACTCCCAAAAATGTCTCAGGGATGCCCAGGGTCTGCAGACCCACCGTGTCCTGCTCTCTCTGACCCTCTGAGCTATTTCATCAGGCTGCCAGCAGTTAGGGAGGGAGCAGCATGGATGTTTTATGTGTCTGTGTTTCCTGTACCTGGTACAGAGACTCGTGTTATCAAAAGAATAAGTAAATGAAGAAGTGAACAGACAAGCGAATGAGTGAGTGAATTCAGCTCTAGTTGTGCTCTAGTTTTTCCTATTCCTCAAACAGATAAAGATTACTCCTTGTTCAGGCTGTTTTGGTTGCCACTTTCTTCTGCTAGTGTTCTTTCTGATATCTGAATGTCAGGCTCTTCTGATTACACCATACCAGCTCAAACATCACAGACAGCCCCTGATTCCTCAAATTAAAATAGCCAGCCAGCACCTTCATTCTCTCCTCATATTCTGTTCCTCAACGCATATCGCCATTGAATGTATATTTATTTTAGCACCTAGAATATGGTGTGTCCAACTCTTTGCAACCACATAGACTGTAGCCTGCCAGGCTCCTCTGTTCATGGAATTCTCTAGGCCAGAATACTGGAGTGGGTTGCCATTCCTTTCTCCAGGGGATCTTCCCGACCTAGGGATTGAACCTGGGTCACCTGCATTACAGGCAGATTCTTTACTGTCTGAACCACCAGGGAAGCCTGAATATGGTAGTCATTTAGTAAATATTTTTGAATAAATGAATGAATAAATAGAGCAGATAATTCAGTAGATACTTATAAAGCATCTATTGTTTGCAATATAAGGTCTTTGCTCACAGCCAACTTACAGTATAACGTCTAGGGAGAAAGACAATAAGCAAAAAAGGGACCAGTATGAAATAATTAAGCTGTTTGTTTTAGAAGGAGTTCACATTGTTATGTAAGTGTACTAGGTGGAATGACACTTTTTCAAGGTCTTTTCTGGTTTCCCCAAGGAGGTGTCAACTGAGATAATGCTACCAGGAGGAGTAGGCGTGAACTACTGCAGAGGAGAAAGTGGTCCAGGTCCCTGCAAGGAGTATTATTAGGGCTCTTTCACTGCTTGTTAGCTTTGCATACCTTTTTTCTTCAGAAGTGCTATCATCCTATCTTCCAAGCAAGTGGCCTGAATCTTAAGTTTCTTTCTACCTTTGTGCTACTTAGTAGAGCCCTGGGCATAGATTAACACAGGGTTAATACAGCTGTATGTGTGTAGTCGCTTGGAGTGCAGACATCATAGCATCCATTGCAATCTGTCCACATCCACGTGACAGTGATTTGCATAATCATGAATTTTCCCACCATCTCCTTGTTGCCAGACCCGTCCTGAGTGTGTATCTTCAGACAGGACTTTTCTCAGAATCCATGATACCCCTCCCCATTTTTTTCCATTGGCTCCACTACTCTCCAAACGTGTTCTGGAACAAATCAATCTTTAATTCTTTACCATTATTGGCCCATCCATAACTCAGTCTTGCACACTCAGTTGTTAGCCTAACAAGGTCTCTAAATGCCCATTGCCTGAAAACAGGGCTTTTTTTTTTCTTAAGCTCCTCATCATAGGTGTTCCTGGAGGACCAGAGCCCCGGCATTTTTGACAAGTGTCTCATCTGTGAAACCATTTCTCTATTTCTCCCCCTTCCTTATTCCTTGCTGCTAGCAGCTGCCCACAGAGCTATACCCCAGGCATTTATCTGGAGTGCACCCAGCACATGTCCTCGACTGGCTCATAGGTAATAAAAGCTGACTTTCAGTAAATCATATCAGTAAGGAGATCCATAAATCTTGTTCTTGCCTTGAACACAGCTATCCTTATCATCATGAATGCTGCAGGCATGAGTCACTCGGTCTGCCCACTGATTCTGGACCCAGTCACTGGCTGGCCATAATTGAATAGGGAGGATGTCTTGGAGGAGATTGTACTCTAGCAAATTGGTGCTTTCTGGAATAAATGGTGAATCAGGCTCAGTTCAGGGAAGTGGTAGTGAACTCAATATAAGGATGGACTCACTTGCTCCTGTGATGCAAAGGTTGTGGTTTGTTCAACGTATGCAAGGACATGTCAAGTTTGAAGGAGAGGACTGATTACAAAACTCCCTTCCTTGTTTTTGCCACATTTGGGACTGAATCGTCACAACATGGCAGTAGCTTTGTGAATATTCTAGCAGAAAGGACACGTGTCAGGCAGAGTTGCCTTAGCATCTTAGCTCTGGCTCTGCTACGAGGCACCTTTATTGCACCTGTAATGTGACAGTTGGGAGACCCACTTTGTCGTGTTGCCTCAAGGATTAATTATGTGCATACTATTGAAGCTTTGAACCCAGGATCTGTAATTTGTTACATGACTTCACATTCATAAATCTGGGTGCTCCTTTGTTTGCCTGAATGATTGACCTGTGTCCCTCATGTGGGCGTCTGCCACGGTCACAAGGAGGTGCAAGGGGGAGAGACGATTTCAGCTGTACCATCATATTGTCCCACCCTCGGTCATTCACACTTAATGAAAGAGGCCACAGCTGATGGTAGAAATTGGAAGCAACTGACCTTGAACCAGTGTGGTAACATTGGGACCAGAATATGCTTCCTTGTATGCAGAAACCTCTCAAACAATTATAAGTGTTCCTCTATTTTTGCCCCATGCAATAGCACGAGGCCCCTCCACTAAGCTCAGATGGAGAAATGAGAGGAGGGCCGTGGAAATAACAGATGTTTTCTAATGGGGGCCCTGGGCTGGACCTTCCCCCTTATATCCAGCCCTGTCCGCACTCCAGCCACTGGGCAGCTGTTAGCTTGTAGGGCAGCGCTATAGCCAAGGTCTCTTCTGTCTTCTAATATCTGCTTCCCATATGGCAGAGGCAACCTAAATGGGTTATCGCTACACCCCATGTCTATCGAGAACACAGACACACAAAAAAATAAGAAAGCTTTTTTATGATAATATTATAAAAATTAAGAGACATGATCTGCCACGTTTTTTGTGTTCCTTTCTCTTTGTTTTATGCCCCTTTTTGCTTCTCTCCTCTGCTGCTTCAGCACCATAAAGGCCAGGTGTCATGGCAACAGATAAGGGAAGTGTCCTTTGATGCATTTGGGGCTAATGTGAACAATAATAAGATTTTATTACAGTTTTACATTAAGATTTCAAGTTTATCTGATATCACAGCAGAAACTGCAATCCTGATCAATATGCTACTGTGAAAAGAAATCTGTTATCTGTTCTATAAAGTATTGTTGCAATTGCATCTTCTTCTTGCCTATAAGTCACTCAGTCGTGTCCTACTCTTTGCGATCCCATGGACTGTAGTCCGTTAGGCTCCTCTGTCCTTGGGATTCTCCAGGCAAGAATACTGGAGTGGGTTGCCATCCCCTCCTCCAGGAGATCTTCCCGATCCAGGGATAAAACCCTGGCCTCTTATGTCTCCTGCAATGGCAGGCAAGTTCTTTATCACTAGTGCCACCTGGGAAGCCCCCACAACCATGTCTGGGGGAGGTATATAAAATGTATTATTTATTTAGAGTTTAAGACACATAGAAATACAGCTCATTAAATAGCCACAACTCATCTATACACTCAAGGTGGAAACCAAAGTTTTACAAGTGCCAGATAAAGTACTAAAACCAGGACATATTCCAGCCCTTCTCTATGCTCATTTCTTAAATCGCCCTTAGGTTTCTTGTGGGGCGTGTCAGATGCAAGATTATCTATCTTTCCTCACATGTTATTTTCTTTCCTGTTACAGTGTTCACTCTCAGAGTTCTGTTTCCAGAGAGAACACTAGTTTCACCACACAGTTTGAATATCTACTACTCTATTATTGTTTCACACATACACTTTCCTTTCAAACTGACTTGTTTGAAAAGACCCTGATGCTGTGAAAGATTGAAGGCTGGAGGAGAAGGGGCAACAGAGGTTGAGATGGTTGGATGGCATCACTGACTCAATGGACATGAGTTTGGGTAAACTCTGGGAGTTGGTGATGGACAGGGAAGCCTGGCGTGCTGCAGTCCATGGGGTCACAAAGAGTTGGACTTGACTGAGCGACTGAACTGACTGATACACTTTCCTTTGAGCGTGTATTCCTCGGCTAGGGCCTCCATAACAACGTGCCATGCACTGGATGGCTTGAACAGCAGAAGTGAACTTCCCCAAAGTCCTGGGGCCAGGAGGTCTGAGCTCGAGCTGTCTGTAGGTTTGGTCTCCCCTTGGCTGGCAGATGGTGGCCTTCTCTGTGGTCCTCACACAGTCATCCCTCTGTGCACACACCCCACTCTGCCTTCATCTCTTTCTTACAAGATCGTTAGTCAGATTGGATTTGGACCACCAAACCTCTTCATTTAAACTTAATTACCTCTGTAAAGGCCCTCTTTCCAAGATTACATTCCATGCTACTGGGGTGGGGGTGAAGGTTACAGATTCAACATAAGAATTTCGAAGGAAGTAGGGGGCACAGTTCTGTCCATAGCAGTGTGGAAGATTGAAAAGGAGCCATATTTCCTCAAAGCCTGGCCAGTATCTATGCCCTTTCCAAGTCCTGCCATCCAGAGGTGGTTTCTCTTTCTCGCTCCTTGCATCTGGACCAGCCTTGCAATGTGCTCTGGTCAAGAAGACGCAGCAGAGGTAACAGTGTACCAACCCTGAGCCTGGCCTCAGGAGCACTTGCCAGCTTCTATTCACTGTCTTGAAAAGCCACCCTGGAACAAAACCGAGCTCAGATTGCCTTCTGTGGGAGAGAAATGATAGCTTAGCCATGACTAGGAAACACTGGGCAGGCAGAACAGACCTACTCTGCATCCCCTGGGTCACACTCAGTTGGCTGCAGCTTCGGGGGGAGCCCAGCTGGGAGCAGAAAGACGGCTGAGCCCACCTCAGACCTGTGAGCCAGGTAAATATTTCCTTAAGCCACTGGGTTTTGTGTTTGTGCTTTATCCCAGGTTGCATGTGAGCATGTTCAGTTGCTCTACTGTGTCTGACTCTTTGTGACCCCATGGACTGTAGCCCGCCCGGCTCCTCTGTCCATGGGATTTCCCAGGCAAGAATACTGCAGTGGCTTGCCATTTCCTCCTCTAGGGGATCTTCCCGACTCAGGGGTCAAATCTGAGTCTTCTCTGTCTTCTGCATTGGCAGACAGATTCTTTATCACTGAGTCCCTGGGAATCCCTTATCTCAGGTTACTGAGGCCATAGATCACAGATATAATGATTATTAGGCTTCCCAGGTGGTACTAGTGGTAAAGAACCCACCTGTCAATGCAGGTTAGACATAAGAGACTCTGGTTTGACCTCTGGGTTTGCAAGATTCCCTCCAGTACTCTTGCCTGGAGAATCCCATGAACACAGGAGCTTGGCGGGCTACAGTCCATAGGGTCACACAGAGTTGGACATGACTGAAGCAACTTAGAATGGCACACATAATGATTATAAGGCCTTAGTTAGCAAGAGAGTTCCAGAAAAACATCTACTTCTGCTTTATTGATTATGCCAAAGCCTTTAACTGTGTGGATCACAACAAACTGTGGAAAATTCTTCAAGAGATGGGAATACCAGACCACCTGACCTGCCTCCTGAGAAATCTGTATGTAGGTCAAGAAGCAACAGTTAGAACTGGACATGGAACAACAGACTGGTTCCAAATCGGGAAAGGAGTATGTCAAAGCTATATATTGTCATCCTGCTTATTTGCAGAGTACATATGAGGACATAATTTATATGCAGAATACATCATGAGAAATGTTGGACTGCATGAAGTACAAGCTGGAATCAAGATTTCCAGGAGAAATATCAATAACCTCAGATATGTAGATGACACCACACTTATGGCAGAAAGCGAAGAAGAACTAAAGAGCTTCTTGATGAAAGTGAAAGAGGAGAGTGAAAAAGTTGTCTTAAAGCTCAACGTTCAGAAAACTAAGATCATGGAATCTGGTCCCATCATTTCATGGCAAATAGATGGGGAAACAGTGGAAACAGTGATAGACTTTATTTTGGGGGGGCATAAAGAATCAAACACGACTGAGCAACTGAACTGAACTGAAGGGGATGTATTCTGAACCCAAATGAGGGCAAAACTCGACCTGTTAAAAATGAATGAGCTTGTCATTTAAAAATATTTATAAATATTGATAGCTGATCACTATGCTGATATCTTTCATGTCACAGTTGGGAAAAATGAACATCTGAACACTGGTTATTTAATTATTTGGGACCTGTCTTTTCTTATAATTTGATAAAATGTTTTAAAAATTCAGTTTTATTGATTTTTAATTTTGTTTTTTCTTGTTTCCATTTTAATGATTTGTGGTTACACAAATCTAAGAAATTATACTTGGAAACATCTTTGACAAGGAGCTGAAAACGCTTTTGAGCTGGGGATTAACTAAACTGAAATCATATTACTACTTGGATAAGTATGAATGTCTGAATGGGGTTTCATGGAGCAAAATATTTGAAATCAGGACTGTCCATGCCAGGGAAGTTGAGACCTACCATTGGGCAAAATAAATTAAAGTATCTTTCAATCTCTGCCTGTCACACTCTTACCTAACTGAGATTTGAAACACGCTCTTTCATTGCCTTTGTGTGCTGAGTATGACATTTCGAATTACTGGTAATTGGAACCACAGGCTTCCTGTGCACAAGATAGAAGCATACAGAAACATGCTAATTTCTTTTGGAAGAGACCCTGATGCTGGGAAAGATTAAAGGCAGGAGGAGAAGGGGAAGACAGAGGATGAGATGGTTGGATGCCACCACTGACTGGATGGACATGAGTCTGCTGACTGGATGGACATGAGTTTGAGTTTGAGTAACATGAGTTTGAGTAACTCCAGGAGTTGGTGATGGACAGCAAGGCCTGGCGTGCTGCGGTCCATGGGGTTGCAAAGAGACGGACACGACTGAGCGACTGAACTGAACAGAACTGAGTTAGCCAAAGGGACTTCCCATCTAGAGCATCTTTTTTTCTTTTTTTGGCCATACCACACAGCTTGTGCGATCTTGTTCCCAAACCAGGGACTGAATATGTGCTCCTTGCAGTGGAAGCTTGGGGCCCAAACCACTGGACCCCAGGTAATTCCCAAGAGTATCTTTACTTATGTAAAGATTTACTTATGTAAAGATTTGATTTGATTTTCTCAATTGTCCATTAAATAGATATTTATTCATGTAACCATTTTCCCTAAGAGGAGTATCTGGGTTTCACCTGTTTAAGTAATTCCTGGGAGGGCAGACATGAGTAAGGAATGGAGCCTGTCGCAGGCCTGCATCATCTGATTGGGGTGGGAAGATGCTTTATTTTAAGCTCTGCCCTGGCCTCTCCCAGTCTTCCCTATGTTGTGGCTCTACCTGTGTGTTCCTCAGCAGGTAGAAGTGCTGAGAAGAAAGACTGAGAAATTGCCCCTGAACGGTTAAGAAAACTAAAGCTTTGCTTCCAGAATTTGCCTATTTTTTTTTTCTTTTCCTGTTTTTGCAATTAATAAATATAGACCTGGATAGCAACCTACATATTTGGTGTTTGGACTTGTCCACAGCTCTTTCCTTCTTAGGAAAATAAGTCAGAAAAACAGAACTAAGTTTTCTTAGAGGAGGGTATACTTTTCCTAGTATGAAACAGGAATTTTTAAAACCTATCCAAGGACGAGGCTTGCAGCGTATGTGTTCCAGAGAGGCACGCGGGAGGTGACAGCAGTGAGCATGTATGGAGATGTGGACCCGGACCCCACGCTCCATCAGGGTCACCTTCCCAGGCTGCAGCTCCAGTGATGCAAGGGCTGTGACCTCACTCGTGAGAAAGATCCAGAAAACACGAGGGATCCATTCTGTATATGAGCAGCTTTCACTTCCTGTGACATCCTCCATACCAGTTGTGTTGTCTGATCGTGAAAACAAAACAAAAACGAACTCATTCCAGATATTACCGCTCCTGGTCAAAGACGTAAATGCTGATGTTTTTGACACCACTTACTATCTATTATTTTTCCCCAACTTTACTGAGATACAATGGGCATAGAACACTGTGTATGTTTAAGGTGTGCCTTTTTAAAAATTGGAGGGTAATTGCTTTACAATGATGTGTTAGTTTTTGCTGTACAATGAAGTAAATCAGCTACTTGTACACATATATTCCTCCCCCTTGAACCTCCCTCCCACCCTCCCATCCCACCTCGCTAGGTCATCCCAGAGCACAGAGCTGAGATCCCTGTGCTGGGCTGCAGGTTCCCACTAGTTATCTGTTTCACACATAGTAGTGTATATATATATATCAACCTCAATCAAATTAACACATAGTATCTGCCTTTAGAGTCAGTGAAACAAATGCATAATTTTTCTTGAAACAGACTTTTGATCCTGGTTGAGACATGCCTGCTGGAGACGTAAGCCACTATTTAAATATAAAAACGTTAAGTGAGGGATTAAAAGCACCAGGATATCCCACTGTCAGGAGAGCAGGGACGAACCACAGTTGAAAAATTAAGCAGAAAAGTTTAACTCCTTTCCATATTGCTTCCACACACCCCTTTCGGGGTTAGATTGATTAGTTTCCTATTCTCTTGTTTGATCATGTAAATGGCCGTCTGTTTTTATCCTAATTCAACAACGACACTTTAAGGGCATCTGGAATGAGTGCAACACCAGTGAATTTATAAAGGCTGGCAGTGTTGCTAAGTACATGAATAGATACCATCATATATAATCATACCGTATTTCACAGAGGAAGTGAGAGATATTTCCTTTCACTGAGATAAAAGTCCTATAATTCTTCCAAAAGCCAAGTAGCCAAACCTCAGAAAAGACTGAATGGCTAGCACGCCACTAAAAGCTCTTATTACTAACCCTTTTGCCCTTTCAAAGAAATCTGCTATAGTTCGTAGTCAGTCTTACATAGAGAGGAGTGGAAGCATGGCTAATGACAGCCAACTGACACTCGGCAAAATTAGAGTCCATATTCCTAAAATTGTTGCCAGGTACCAGCGAGCTGTTCATTTTCAGGTCCAGAAAAATAATGGCTGAGCTACAATTAGCTATTAGCTATTAAGTTAGCAATTGTCATGTGTGGGGAAAATGGGGCTGCCAATTGTGTGTCTAATTATGACTCATCACAGTTATGTTAATAGCAATATTCAGCAAATGAGTGAGGAGGACTCTGGGCAGTTTGACTTCAGCTCTCTGACCTGGAGGAGAAAATGAACTTCAGAGGACAGAGTCATGGATATGGTTGAAGGTGCAGCAGTACTACTCTTGATGAAGACAGAACAGAAGCTTGCAGCAAACTCTGAAGATAATTCACACTAATAGCTCCCCAAGCATAGAGGGATGCTAGAGTATATCAGAAGGGACTTAGAGGGAATTTCTGAGGAAATTGATGGAGATGGAGTAAGAGTGACATGCCTGAGGGGGCCACGTGTCACGTGTGATTATATACAACTGGAGGTAATTTGGAAGTCAAGTAAAGACTTCTACACTTGGTTTATGCATTTGCAAGATATTTATCGAATACTCAGGCACACTGTGGAGCTCTTCAAATAAAAGAAGCAAGAATATGGAAGTCATCGTCTAGTGGGGAAGATAGACATAAAATAAATTATTACAGCCATAATTAGGTTATCACAGGTGAGATGAGTACTGTGAAGGTAGTCTTCATACGGTACGAAGACCAGCCTTGTCTGGAGTATCAGGGGATGCATCTAGAAGGAAGTGGTATCTGATGGAGGTGGACAATGGTTCTTTTTCCATTAGTGTTATTATTTGCGGCTCTGGGTCTTCACTGCTGCACACAGGGTTTCTCTAGTTGTGGTATGCAGGCTTCTGATACTGGTGGCTTCTCTTGTTGAAGAGTGTGGGCTCTAGGGTGTATGGGCTTCAGTAGTTACGGCTTGCAGGCTTAGTTGCTCCATGGCATGTGGACTCTTCCTGGAACAGGGATTCAACCCGTGTCCCCTGAACTGGCAAGTGGATTCTTTACTACTGGATGAGCAGGGAAGTCCAGGACAATGGTTCTGAAGGTAATTCTCAGTATGAGCTATCCGGGGTAGATATGTTCTACTGCTAAACAGAGCAGTTTGATTCTTTTTTTCAAACTGGCAGAACACATTTAATGAATGGAGAGAATTTTCTCACTTCCAACTTTTCCTTCCATGATATATTTTTAATCATGGCACCTGCTACTACTTCTCTGTGCTAACAGATGACAAATGAATGAAAACGTTGCAAATGAATATTAATGGAAAACTTTAAATAATGCATCATACTGATTTACTTATTTATTTTATGTCATCATTACTGTTTTGTTTTGTGGGACCATGTGCTTACTTTTTTTTTTTTTTAATTCATACTAACATTGTCCGGGTTGAGAGATTGGAGTTAAAGATACAAATGTCACCATGTTCTGAAAATACGTGGATAGCCAAATTCGAGGAACTCTGTACATGGCAATAGGAGCCATGTATATTTTCTTTACAGGAAAGAAAAGGGATAATAAATCCTAACACTTACTGACCACTTTCTATGTGCTAGGACTTGAGTATATATGACCTTACTTGTTCTTTATAATAGTTCAAAGAGGTGGGTGTTGGCATGATTCCTTTCTAAGAGGAGAAAAGGGAGACTTAAAGAGATACACTGATTCATCCAAGATCAAATCATTAGCATTTGGCAGACAGTTTGAAATCAAGTATTCTAATTCAAGATGCCTGTATTAAATAGAATCAGAATCAGTAGACTACCTACTTAGTCATCTGTCTAACACACACACACACACACATATATATTGGCTCAGGACTTTAGTGTCGGCAACTCTGAAATCTTCAGGACAGGCCAGCAGACTAGAAATGCAAGCAGGGTTTCTATGTTGCATCCTTTTTTTTCTGATTTATTTATCTATTTTATTTTTGGAGTGTAATTGTTTTACAATGGTGTGTTAGTTTCTGCTGTACAGTGAAGTGGATCAGCCATATGTCTGCTTACATCCCCTCCGTGGTTAGCCTCCCTCCCACCACCCCCGTCCCACCAGAGTATACATGGAATCTAGAAAAAAAGGTACAGATGAACCTATTTTTAGGGCAGGAGTAGACACAGATGTAGAGAAAGGATATGTGAACACAGTAAGGGAAGGGAAGCATGGGACAAATTGGGGTACATATATATATACTATCACAGGTAAAACAGATAGCTAGTGGGAATCTGCTGCATAGCATAGGGAGTTCACCTCAGTCTGTATTCCACTCTTGAAGGTAATTTCTTCTCTGGGAAACCCCTTTCTTGGTTCTTTAGTCCATCAGCTGGTTGGACAAGGTCCACCCACATTATAGAGGGTGATTTAATTTAGTCACAGTCTGTAGATTTAAATGCCAATTGCATTATCTAAAAAAGACTGACAGCAATATCCAGTCTAGAGTTTGATTAAACTTCTGGGTACCATATATCTGTCCAAGTTGGCAATAAAATTAACCAAAACCACACCTTCTCTTAAATTATTAGGTTGTAGCTCCTAAAACTTTCAGGTAGAATTGCTTGGACTGAGGCTGAGCTGCGGATGTGGTTTCAGACCTTGTGTGGACTGTGCGTCTCTGTGCCACAGGAAAGGTTGACCCCTCTATAAGCAGCTTCTTCACTCTGCACTATACCCTTCCTACCCTTTCTTATGAACTCTTTCTGTGTGATTTTCGAGGGCACACTTTGTTTCCCTGGCTTCTGCATTTGCCTCTTGTCTGGCCCTGGTTCAGTGACAGTGAACCTGCCTTCTCACACTGACCTTTGGCCTTGGAGTGCTGCCCTGAGTGACTTCCAGTGGACCCTCTGCAGACCCCAAAACCCTGCCCAGCCTGGTCCTCAGAATCCCCAGCCTGGCCCATGTCTCCAAGGAGTTCGATCAAATATTCCTCCCATCAGGTTCCCCACTGCAACCTCCTGCATACAGGCATTTGAATGGGAGCATCTGCAAGGAATAAGCCTGAGTGGTTTAAAGGAATCACTTTCCAGATATTCAACATTCATACTCTTCTTTCCTTAGTTGATCTACCCAAGGATGGACCTGAAAGGGAGATTTTACTTTTGAATTTCCCCTGTTCATAATTCCCTTTTCATATTTTATAAGAGAAAATTGTGAATCTTGTGTGAGTTTAACCCAGGGAGGCACTGGAGCAGGCCCAATTCAGTAGTTCCTTTAATTAAAGCATCTAATTGTCCCCCAACCCAATCCATCTCATTAAGAGATGCTTTTGTAATAGAAGTTTACTTTTTATGTTACTAATTACTCATAAAATTTTAATACCTTTATGCTTTACTGTTCACTTGCATATTACTAATATTTCTAATAGTAATTCAACTGGAATAAATTTTTAAGCATCTATGCCCATGGTTATAAGGATGTGCAGATATTAATTTTAATTCTCATATATATTTTTACTGAACTATAAGAAGGAGTGTCAATAAAAGCCTGTCAAACACAAAAGCATATTGTAACTAAGATAAGATTTTTGTGAGAAGTAGATGTAAAATACCAGCCCCAAGGGAAATAGAACAGGTAAAATACTGGCCTGTTAAGGAAGAGTTTGTTAGGTGATAAATGTCTATGGTATTTAGGTTCCATTGGATCCCTTTTAGAGTGGGCCAATCATCTTATTTTAAAGTACCCCAGTATACCATAGTTTAATATAATGGATACTGCTTCTTTTGCAATTATAAAATTTATAATAAAAATTTTCAATATAAGCAAATACAGGAGACATCCTGTGGAATTTCAAAATACTTTTAGTTGTACAGAAGCAGAAATTTGGAGGAATGCTTGTTGTTCCTTTGGGACTCTTCTCACCTTGCCCCTCCCTTCACCCCCCAGTATAGGACTTCACAACTCACCATGTGGCTATTCCACGTCACGAGCACCATGTCACACACAGCGGGCTCTAATCACTCACTTCTAAAATGGAAGAAAGGTGAGAATTGGAGAATGGATTCTTAAACGGAGTTTCAAAGATTCCAGAATCGCAGAATCGATTTTAGGATAAAAATGAGAATCCAGTTGGAAATCAAAGCACACATCTGTCTGTGTGCTTTCATCAGCGAGGTAAATAAATAAATCTTTGTCTTTGGGCAGTCGCTGACTATTCTGAAGTACACTCGCCACTGTGTGTGTCCCACTGTTCTGGGCACCCTGTGAGCTGGAAAGGGTAGGGCTTAGAATCTCCCATTGACAGATGCGAAAATGACTCGGATAGAGACAAGGCATGCCTTAAGCCAAGCAGATCTCACCTTTTAATCTGCTCGAATAGATATAATTTGGCAAACAAATACACACCACCTTTTCAAGTGTGTTTTTCTCTTGTTTCTCTTAGCATAGACTCTGGAAAGATAAAAATTAGGTGTTTTGCTTAGGTCGTATTTTAACCTGGGAAAGATCACATTATAATGATCAGACACGAAGAAATGGAAAAAAAGTTGTGAGCTTTTAGAAATTTGCTAATTGCTCTTTTTTTTTTTTTAGTTTTCCTACTTTCAATCCGATGAAAAGATTTTTGTACAAATATGTGTGCAGGAAGAAGGGAGTGAAATTTTGGGGGATCATAAGGTTTCTGACAAATGAGTTAACCTCATTTTTTCCCCTTAGGCCAGGGCCAAATGACTTAAGGAAAAGAGTAAAATGTAGGCAAAGATGGAAGATCTATTTCATGAAAGATCATCACTGAAAATGACGGATCATTTAAAAGATGTCTACAAAGCCTTTGAAGTGTCTCCTTGGAAAGGTGGGCTTGGTGTGCCTTCCCTTGGGTCTAACTGCCGCGGTGAAAGATCCTACATAAGGACAGCCTGTGAAAGTTCTTGTCAAAAAAAAAAAAAAAGGCAGAACTAAAATCCACCCTCTATCAAAAGAACAGAAATCTAAAGCAGTAAAACAGAAAAAGGTAAAACGTAAAGGAAGGGAAAGATTGAAAGTGTGAGGAGAAGGGGACGACAGAGGATGAGATGGTTGGATGGCATCACCGACTCAACGGACGTGAGATTGAGTAAACTCCGGGAGATTGTGATGGACAGGGAGGCCTGGCGTGCTGCAGTCCGTGGGGTCTCAAAGAGTCAGACACGACTGAGCGACTGAACTGAACTGAAAGGAAGAAGCATAAGGGATAAATAGGGAAGGCAGAAAGCAAACACCCAGTGAAGATTAAGGCACCATGCTACTATTGTAGATTAAGGGGCTGCAAATTCTTTGCCATTCTTTCTATCAAGAGATGGACTTTCTGTTTCTCATCCTCTTGAATCCAGGCTGGCCTTCTGACTTGTTTGATCAGAAAATGCATTAGAAGAAATGCTCTGCTAGCTCTGGTTCTGGCTTTGGGGAGGGCCGGCAGTCTTCATTCTCAGAAACCAGCCACATGCTCTGAAGTTCAGGCTGTCCTGGAAGCAAGGCAGCAGGAATGAGACCTCAGGCACTCCCACTCAGCATTCAGCACCGAGGAACCAAACGTGGGAGCAAGACCTTCCGGGATTTTCCAGCTCTGCCTAGTTACACTCTAAATCCAGCCAAATTAGTGACCCCAACTGAGATCACCAGAAGAACCACAGAGTCAAACCACAGTATCATGAAAAATAATAAATCATTGTTTTAAGCTAAAAAAAAAATACAGTAAAATAAAATGGCTGGTTTAAGTCACTACATTCTGGGGGCAACTTGTGATGAGTCAACAGTAAGTCAACTAGTGACTACCTTTTCTTGGACATCACCGCAGACCTAAACTTAAAACAGAGTTTTAGCTGTGCTATCTGTGAATATGAATGTAAATGTCAAAAGAATAACTATTTAAATGGGCAATAGCAACATATAATTGCCTTAAATGCCACATTTTGATGCCTCTTCTCCTTTCTATCATTTCTGTTCCATTTTCATAGAAAACTAAGATTCTGAAATTCTTTTCATGGTGTATGTAGGCAGCAAAAAGCCTCACTGAAGAGAGACAGACATTTGTCCTCAAGTGGGACTCTGAGTCTAGGACTTGATTGTGTCTGGATGTGGAGAACTGGGGTGAGGGAGAGAGGATCTGTCTTGGCTGAGCCCCCGTTCTCATCAGGTGGCCCTTCTCCACCCAGGATGGTCAAAGTCAGCCTTGCTGCTGAGTCCTTGAGGAGCATCAGAGCTAATCCCCTGGTCTGTGGCTGCAGGGAAAATGTTAGCTGAGAACATCAGCATTTCCCAGCTACCTGATTAGAAAGAATTCAAAGGACACGTGCTCCATGCTTTCTCTGCAGATATGAAAAGTGATAATGGGAAAACTAATATAAAGTCTACTTTTCAACCCTGAGGGAGAATTGGAATTGTGTCCTTTTCAGAATAGTTTCCCATCCTAGGAAGTCAAGCATAAGCTGAAGAGTCACTACTGCCTCTTAGCCTGGTCTCATGTAGCTTTTCTATATATTCAACTAAGGTTTGGTTTCTTCTCTCTCTCTCTTTTTAAAATTTCCTTTATAAATATGAATTATTTTTCAGAATGAAAGGAGGAAATTTTCTTTTTTTGCAACAAACAACATTGGCTTATTTCACTTTGGGGTTCAATTTTGTACAGTTTTGAAGATTTTTTTGTAAGAATGAAGATAGAAGAAGTCATAAAGCCCCTATGATTCAGCCATCAATTGACTTTTTTCATTTTTCCAGTTGTTGAAAGAAAGTGTCCACTCAGAATGGTGTAAGATCGTAACTTGCAGGAGGTGGTCAAGTAGAGAACTAGTTTTTCATCTGTTTTTGAAATTATTTGAAAATAAACATATGCTTTCTTTTCTGAGAGCATACAGTGATCGATTTTCTGATGCCCTTTTTTTCTCAAAGACGACTCTCTGCTGTTCTCTATTTAATTGATCTCCTTATTATTAAAGTGTTGCAGTTTGCTTGGTTAAAGCTGACTCACCGAAACCACATCCACATTTCAGCAGAGACAGGGAAGCCGTTTTTTTTTTTTTTTTCCAGACACAGATACAGAGTCACTTCTACTAAAATTTGATTGGTACAACTTTGGCTCAGACCTTGGACGTGGAGTTTGTAGCTGAGTGATCACTGCCTTGCTGAAATATGTAGAATTATACTAATAAAGTGATAAAGGAAGAATAGATTCTGGAGAGCAATGAAAAATCTCTGTTCTCATCATGAACAATATTTCAACAGTCCTGGAAAAATAGAGTAACATGAACAAAAGACCCTGGGTCCATGTGAAGCAGAGTTGTGTATTGGCTCTTTGCTCTTCTTACCTTTGTGTCTTAGTTCTTCAGGTTGTCATAACAAAATACTGTAGCCCGACTGGCTTAAACATCAGAAATATATTATCTCACAGCATTGGAGGCTGGAAAATCCAAAATCAAGGGTCAGCAGGATTTGGTTCCTTATGAGTATTCTCTTCCTGGTCTGTAGATGGTTGCCTTCTCACATGTCCTCCCAATTGTGGGGGGAGAGAGAGAGAGCCCTAAACTCTCTTCCTCTTCTTATAAGGGCACCAACTCAGTAATTCTGTCATCAGACTACATCCTTATGGCCTCATCTAAGCCCAATTACCTCCCAAAGGCCCTATCTTCAAATGCCACCATAATTAGGGGTTAGGGTTTCAATATATGAATGGAGGGACACAAATATTCAGTCTATAGCACTCTGTCTTGTTACCTGAAGGAGAGTAAAATTTTGTTGTGCTTGAGATGTGCATGTCTGCATCCACTTGTTGTACCAGCTTAGCCTATTTTTGACAGAATGTTTATTATAAGATGAGCATATTACTCCCAGTATGGTTTACTCAGCAGAGGACTTATGCTTAGTTGCTCAGTTGTGTCCAACTCAGTGACCCTATGGACAGTAGCCTGCCAGGCTCCTCTGTCCATGGGATTTCCCAGGCAAGAATACTGGAGTGTGTTGCCATTTCCTTCTCCAGGGGATCTTCTTCACCCAGGGATTGAACTCACATCTCCTGTGTCTCCTGAATTGCAGGCGGATTCTTTACCTGCTGAGCCATCCCACTTCATCTCTAGAAGCTAGTCTATTAATGTTAGCATCATATTAACTTTGTGGAGAGAATTATAACACACTGTTCTTCCCTATTAAGCCTGCTGTGGATTACAGTTCTATAAGTTTTCCCATTAAAAATTACCACTGCAAGTTATTTTCCAAATGATAGCATTGCCGTCTTAAATTTTTGGACTTCTCTAAATTGGCATTATATAATTCTCACATTAGTCATTTTTGAGATGATTGGCTATTTGAAAGGGTTTAGTTCCTTTCACTTTTCTGCTTTCTCAATACTGAGCTGTACTGCAGGATGTGTCTCCAGTCAAGTTAGGTTAAAATTGGGTCACACTCAATTAGGGTAGGCACTGATCCAATGGCTTCCCTCTGAGAAGAATTTAGGAAGGATGCTAAGCAGAGAGACTGAGGGATGTGTCTCCAGTCCAAGGAATACTGAAGATCGCCAGTGACAGCAGAAATTAGGAATAAGCAAGTGAGGATGCTCCCCTGCAGGTTCAGAGGGAATGTTGCCCTGCTGACACCTTGAAGTCATATTTCTTAGCTGCAGAACTGTGCGGAGATACATTTCTGTTTCCTTCAGCCACCAAGTCTGTGGTTGTTCTTTACTACAGCGCTAGGACCCTAGGTAAGTCAAGTCTGAGGTTTGGAAAAGCCAGCCTCTTCAAACCTACTTAGATCACCTCTGAAATGGGAATAAAGATTGACTGCAGTTATGAAGAGGAAGTGAAATAACATATGTAAAGCATCTCACACTATTCTTAACACACAGAATCTGACTCAATGAGTGTTAGCTCTCTCTCTGCAGCCTATAGACTGTGGGCGTGGAGAGGCTGGGCAGAGAGCTGTATCCCCATGTGTGGGTGGAGGTCCCCTTCATAGTTCTACAGCAGCCCACTCACCGTCTGTGAGGATAATAGGAATTACAAAAACGGCCTCTATTTTTATAAACAAGGGACTTGGTAGTAAAGATCTTGTCCATTCTTGAACTTGCATGTGCCATCTATTTCCCAGGAGTGCTTTGCAACTAAAACATTCATGACAAAAATAGGTCTTTGACATTTTTTAACCATAAGTAAGTTACATCATAGGAGTCCTTCTGTCTCTATATTATATTTTCTGCCCTCAAGAAAAAGTATTTTTCTGTCCACAAAAACATGCAGTATTATAATGTCACCATGAAGATAAACAAGTAAGCAAATGTTTTATTGAGCCATTGGCATGGGATAATTCAGGCCCTAGGCAATTGTTTTTATCCTTTTCTGTAACCCATGCCTAGATAATCATATTATGCTATTATCTAGATATTTTTTAAATAAGCACAGATTTGGCCCAATAGGAAGAGTTCAGTTGACTCAATGCATATACATGTTCTACTTTCCTGAAAGACAAACTCTTCTTGCAATTACTCTTACATTTTTTTTTTCAAAAATCAAAATGTAATATAGAGACAAAAGGAAGCTGTCATACTCTGAGTCTCACCTCCATGACAGATACTATAGAAGGAGGCTGGCATTTTTACTCCTGGAAAGGTAAGCATAAGTCCTTCATTTTACAATGGAGGAAACACCATCAAAGTGTTTAATTAAACTTCCTAACATTACTCATCTACTAAATGGGAAAAAAAAAAGAATTCTAACCCAAGTCTTCTGATTCTATTTTGTTACCAAAAGAATTCCTATGATGTGTCTTCCTGTGTCTCAGTTCAGTTCAGTTCAGTCTCTCAGTCATGTCCGACTCTTTGTAACCCCATGGACTGCAGCACCCCAGGCCTCCTTGTCTATCACCAACTCGTGTCCATCGAGTTGGTGATGCCATCCAACCACCTCATCCTCTGTCTTCCGCCTCTCCTTCTGCCTTCAATCTTTCCTAGCATTGGGGTCTTTTCGAATGAGTCAGTTTTTCACGTCAGGTGGCCAGACTATTGGAACTTCAGCTTCAGCATCAGTCCTTCCAATGAATATTCAGGACTGATTTCCTTTAGGATGGACTGGTTTGATCTCCTTGGAGTCCAAGTGACTCTCAAGAGTCTTCTCCAACACCAAAGTCAGAAGCATCAATTCTTTGGTGCTCAGTTTTCTTTATAGTCCAACTCTCACATCCATACATGACTACTGGAAAAACCATAGCTTTGACTAGTTGGACCTTTGTTGGCAAAGTAATGTCTCTGCTTTAAATTCCTGTGTCTGGTTCTCCTGAAAACTAAATAAATAGCTGGAAGAAAAGGGATGTTTTGTTTCCACTCGCAGTATTGATATCTATTGTAAAGCAACATTAATTGCTTTATTAATTAATGTTAATGCTGACATATAGATGAATGAAACAAGGTAGACAAACACCCAGTAAACTCTTTCATACACATAGTGGTATTTTTCAGAGCTGGCGTTGGAGGAGCGTGGTGAAAGTGTAAAGTTTTGAACAAACAGTGCTGAGATAATTGGTTATTTGAATGAAAAGCAAATCAGCTTGCATCCTTAACTCACAACACATATACAAACCAGCTGTATATGATATTAAGTCATAAAGGAAATACAAAGTGTATCTCATTACATTAAAATTAAGAAACTTTCCTCATCAAAACACTTGAAAGGCAAGCTATTACTTGGGAGAAAATCATGAGGACACACAAAACCAAACAAGTTTATTATCACAATGGATTTTTAATTTTTTCTATGACTTGAGGTAAAGACAAAACTCAGTGAAAAAATAGGGGAAAATACAGCTATTTCATATAAAAGTCAACACAAATCATGAATAAATGTATGAAAAGGTGTTCAACTTCATTAGTAATCATGAAAATGTGAATTCAAATCCTGAATGTGTTACTATTTAACACCTAGGGGATTGGATGGGGGGCGTAGCAAGATAATATTAAGCGCTGGTGAGATACAGAGATGCAGGAACTCCCATACCCTTCCTAGGGGACGAGAGATAAACTAGTCTCTCTCCAGGACACAGTAAAGCTGCAGAACTCTACATGCCAGATCCAGAAATTCTCCTTCTACATAGACATCCTAGCAAACCCTTAGCTCAAGAGAATTAAGACATGTAAATGCATAATCAAGGCATTGTTTTTAACAGCAAACCATTGGAAGAGAACCACCCAAATGTCTATCAAATGTGTAAGTTGTCGACTGTTGTATGGTGGAATCTAGCAGAGTGATAGTTAATCAGCTTCAGAGATGCATCAGTAGAGATGTGCGGAGAAAACGTCATGTCAGGTAAAACAAAGAAAAGAATAATGCACGTATTTCTGGTTCCATTTGTATAAAGGTTGAAACCTTGGAAATTACTAACATCATTGTAATTATAGAATTATTTATTTGGGCAATAAATCTTTAAGGAAAGTTAAGGAAGGGATTAACACAAATAGGAGTGGTAATTATTCCAGGTTAGGAGAGAGGGAGAGGCATTATGAGAAATGAAAATAAGAGATTTCGAATCTGGTGGCAATTAGAAAAGTTGATGATAAACTTATAGGTATTGATTTTATCATTATCATGTAAATGTTAAATATATATTTCTACTCACTTTTGTATGGTATGTGTTTTTCTAGAATACCTTAAGATATTGGAGTCCTTCCTAAGGAACACAGTGTGCTGACAGCTTGATTTCCAATTTCTGATTTCCAGAACTCTAAGGATGAATGTGGGTTGGTTTTCTGCCACTAGGGTTTGTGGTAATTTGTCACAGCAGCCATAGGAAAGTAATACACACACACAGTCAGAGCTTCCCCAGGGCCCACTGTGCTGTGGATTTAGGTGTGACAGTGGTCCATCCTGGTCCTCTCCCAGAGGATCTTTCAGTCAATTCCTATGAGGGGAGCAAGGAAAGGAGCAGAAAGAGGGGGAAAGGATAAAACCAGACCACACAGGAGGGGCTCCCTGGCCCTGGAACTTTGCAAACTGTGCTGCTTCTACCCCCAAAGCTCTTCTTTTCACGCTTTATGCTGCAAACTTCTACTCACTCACCAGGTCCAGGCATGAGTGTCACATCTTCAGAAGCATTTCCTGATTCTTCACCCCATGAACACCGCCAGAAATGTTTCCTCTTCTCCCAACCTTGCTTTTCCCTCCAGGAACTTGAACAATTTGCAACAATGGCCCTGCCTCTATGTGTTCACTACCCATGCATCCCCATCTAGACAGCAGCTCCGTGAATGTCCCACCCTGTCTGTCCACTCATGTCCTTGTCCCCTTCACCTTGGCAGTGCGCTGCTGGACTCGAGAATCCCCCTAACCACCAGGCATCTTTGCTTTAGCTCAGCAGTCCCTAACCTTTTCGGCACGAGGAACTGGATTCACAGAAGATGAGTTTTCTACGGACCAAGGGGGAGGGGATGAATCAATCCTCCTACATTTACTGTGCATTTTATTTCTATTATTATTACATCGTGATACATAAGGAAATAATTGTACAGCTCACCCTAATGCAGGATCAGTGGGAGCCCTGAGCTTGTTTCCCTGAGCTCAGGGGATAATGGGGAGAGGTTGTAAATACAGATGAAGCTTCACTCACTTGTCTGCCTCTCACCTCCTGCTGCATGGCCTGGTTCCTAACAGGCCGTGACTTGGTACCACAGACCACAGATTGGTCCATGAACGGGGGTTAGGGACCTCTGCTCTAGCTTGCACACTTGCACAGAGGGACCCAGTTCACTCTCTCCTTTTATCAACATGTGGCTCTAGAGTTTTGACCTAAGTAGCTCTGCAATTTGTCTACAGAACGTGCACCTTCAGACAGCGCTTTGGCAACATTATAAATTCAAGTGGTGGATATCACGCTGAACTCAGAATTGCCCTCTCTCTCAGAATATTTTATGTCTGGCTCCTTCCTTCAGGATTTCTCCCCTAGGAGCTCTTAAATCCTCAGGCAAATGAGCCTGCCTGAACCTGCTCCACCAAACTCCCCCCCTCCATGTGCTTGGTCATGTCTGAATCCCAATTTCTTTAAATAAAGGATTTCAGATACTCTATAGTTAAGACAGTGAAATGAGAACATTTAAATTATTCAAGGTAACATTTCTACCAGCATTTCAGGGGGAACATTGACTTGAAACTCTTGCCATGTCCCCTGAGGGATGTGTTTGTTAAGAGGACCGCCCATCCCTGGAGAAGGAGGAGCATCTTTCTGCACGGGAGGCAGTGTTGAGGCTGGAGCCTCACTGAGCATGGGTGGCTACTGCCTCCCGGTCCTCCCCCCTGAGTAGAGGGCTAGGCCATCACCACCTCCCCTCCAACCGCACCAAGGGGAAGAGACATTCATTTTATTTACAAGCATCAACAGAGAAAGCAGAATATGCTTCCTCCTGCCGGCCGAAATGTTACTGATTGTTTTAATAAAGGTTTACCTGTGTCTGAGATCACATGGTGCAGCGGCAAGGCGCGGACACCTTGTCCCGCTCCCTGCAGTGCTCTAAGGCATTTGCCTGATTTGTAGCCATTTTCTGCAGCTGTGTGATGACTGTAAACCTGGAAAAAAAACATAAAACATGAAAGCAAGGTGTTGAAGTCAGCCTTAAGGTACTAAATTCCTGACAGCAGCTTGTAAAGTAGTCAGGAAATCGGTGCTGTGAGGTGCTGATGATGCTGGGGGGTGGCGGGAGAAGGTGCTGACATGGGGGGGGGGCAGTCCTGGTGGGCTCAAACTAACCGGGGTGCACTTTCCAGTTGGGTGGGAGAGTAAGAGCCACCCCCAGGAAGTGTGGAGAGCAGATCGTGTAATCGGCCATTCAGCAGGTACGCTGTTAGCTTTCTCACCTCTTTTTCTTTGGGGGACTGGATGGAAAGGCGAATGGAAAGAGATATATTTAGGATTTTTTTTTTTTTAAATATGAAACATATGCTTGGTTTTCCTAACAGAGCACTTTTCTCCACTTTCATCACCATTAGCAGTGGGCCTCTTCGGAAAAGTGTTTTGACTATAAAAATACCAATTAGCTTTTGCAAAATTAAAAGCAGGACAAGTGTATGAAAATATTTTTGTACAGAGTAAGCACTTAGGATGGAAAGTTTTGTTCCTCTTAGCCCTTCGATAATATTTTTTTCATGATCTTTATAAGCGCATGCTGTTTGCCCTGAAGCCCACTCCCCGCCTCTCCCACATACACACACACTTCCCGTCAAGTACTTCTAACACCAGCAGGACAGGTGTTTCTAGAAGTCTCTAGACATGTTCTAGAAAAGCTGGACTTATCATAGTCTGCAGGGTATGATTTCCTCAGGACTTCCATTTTTATTAATAATTGGAAGATAATTGCTTTACAATGTTGTGGTGGTCTCTGACATATATCAATGTGAATCAGTCATAATTATGTATATTTATAATCCCCGTCCCTTGTGGGCCTCCCTCCACATCCCCCAATTCAATCCCACTAGGTCATCACAGACCACCAGGCTGGGCTACCTGTGCTAAATAGCAACTTCCCACTAGTTATCAGTTTTATACACGATAGTGCATATATGTCAGTGTCGCTTTCTTAATTGGCTCACGTTTAAGATCTATAGGGTTGTCTTGCAGTGAACTGAATCCTGCAGTTGTTTGAGTCTATGGTAAAGACATCCACACTGTAACCAGTTCTCATCTCTTCCTGAGGACAGAGGTGCCTCTTTTGCCTCCGTTTCCATACCAGTTATTTGACCAGTCCTGGAAGATACAGTGTGAGGACAAGTGGCAGGTGCCTCTTCCAAGCTGGAGACCCTCTCGTGCACTTTTCTACCATGGTAACCCCTGGGGCATGGACTGACATGAGATGCAGCCTGGACCCCTGAGCCCCCACCAAGAGGACAACTGCCTCTGGGGGTCACCAGAAGTTAACTCTTTACCAACGAGAAACAGAATTCACTTTGGTAAGTCAACAGAGCTTGTTTGGCTTGTGTGTTACCACACATAACCTGGTAATATGTGCACTCAGTGACGAGAGATTGGGAGATATGTGGGTTGAGTTTGGTGTGGTCCTGGGACTGGGTGATGGAGAGCCTGTGTGTGATACTGTTGAAGACTGACTGACTCAAACTTTAGGAAAAGAACTCATTTCACTCTGATATGGGCTTCCCCAAGAGCTCAGTTGATAAAGAATCTGCCTGCAATGTGGGAGACCCCAGTTTGATTCCTGGGTCGGGAATATCTACTGGAGAAGGGATAGGCTGCCCTCTCCAGTATTCTTGGGCTTCCCTTATGACTCAGCTGGTGAAGAATCTGCCTACAATGCGAGAGACCTGGGTTGGATCTCTGGGTTGGGAAGATCCTCTGGAGACGGAAAAGGCTACCCACTCCAGTATTCTGGCCTGGAGAATTCCATGGACTATACAGTCCATGGGGTCACAAAGAGTCGGACATGACTGAGTGACTTTCACTTTCACTTTTCAATTCGGATATGGATCATGTGGTCACTGTGAATGTCGGGCGTTTGGATCTTGAGAAAACCTACTGCAGGCAACAGAAGTGAATGAGGACCTGTACGCACTGCCCACAAGCGCTGAGCCAGGCTCCTTCTACTTGTTCCTGGCCCTTGACGGAGCACAGCGGGAGCACTAGCGCTAACAGCTTTCCGCTGACGCAGCAGCCTCCTGTAGCCAGTTACGTCTGGGGACTCGCCCAGCTGTTGTTGACATTTCCTCAGAGCTCAGTGTGCAGAGGCCCTTCTGACTCACATTTTTATTCTCACTCTCCTTGCACAGGTGTGACCCCTGCGCCAGGGTGGAAGGCTGTCCTGGCCAGTTCCCTCCTCCTTGACCCTGCACAGAGATATCCCTCAATCAGTCTCCTGCTGACGTCATCCCATTTCTATTAGCGCTCCTGGAGGTGTCAAACTGGCACCCTGGTCAAACAGGGGGAGTCCATTTTCTGATCCCCTGAGATAAAGGAGAGATGGGGTGAGAATCAAGGTCCGCAGAGGGAAAGCCAAGATCAGAAGCATCGTGTCAGGGGATCGGCAACAACAGAGGCAGCACAGCATTGTGTGGGCCCCTGACACCCTCCTGGAGAAGAGCTTGGGAGAGGAGGGTGGGCTCGCAGAGAGAACCTTCGCCGGAATCGACAACCTACATCAAATGATGTCAGTAAAGCAGATGCAATTTAAAGCAGGATTGGCCTAAGCTTTGTAGTTTGCTTATGTACTTTTCAGGGTGGGGGCTGGCCAAGAAGATCAGCTACGTTATAGAGAAATATACAAATGACATCCTCTAGTAAACGTGCAATCTCTCTGCAAGCTCTTAGAGACCAAGCAGAAAGAAAGCAGAGGATACGGGATGCTGAGTTCTCTGGAGAGAACAAAGCCCTGCCCAGCCCCCTCTTTCTCTGAGCTGTGGTTTCTGACTTTCCATCCCTGTCCATTTTCTGCCCCTCCTACAGAGGACCTCTCATTCATTCCTGTCCCACCAGAAGGCCGTTCAGTGGGGTGTAGGGAGACTGGGTTTCTGATCAGCATCCCTTCTTTTGGTTTTCTTTCCTGCTGATAGAAATTCCTCTTGGGACAGAGGTTCAAAGATAGATTCTTCCTTTTGCTGGACACAGTGGAGGGTGTCCACGGGACCTGGTTCTGGCCGATGATAAAGAGAAACTGACAGAGGCGCTTAGAGAAAGGTGTCTCCCTCACAAGGAAGTTCCTCTCCCTGTCATCAGATGAAACTGTACGAGGTCACTGAAAGCTGCTGAAATGGCCAAAGTGATGACTTTCTTTTTTCCAAACAGGAAATGAGATATGTGCCCTGACACCTTAGTGAAAAGAAACCAAGTGGAAGTAGGCAAGTTACAGTTACTGCCCACTGGGATGGCTCCGGGAAGATAGACATGCATCATTTTCAATAGCTACTGCAGCCTCAGGCATCCTCAGCTTCTCCTGGCATCAGTCTTGTGCAGTTTGCCTCAGTAGGTTTGCCTCCACTTCTTGGCCCGAAGCCACTGGATGTTGAAGCCTCTGTCTCAAAGATTTGGCTTCATATTACATCTTTGACTTAGTGCAAATTATTGTTATTTTAGCTTCCTACTTTATCATATTTTGTATTCATTCTCTTGGTTAGCTAATGGTTAGCTGCTCTTGATAAATACCCTACCAAGTTCACCTGATTTTGACAATGGGACCTGTATGTTAGAAATATAAAATTGGTCAGCAAGTACTTCATTAAATGGGAGAGGGAGGGTTACCATAATGCAAGTGGTGGAAGAGTCAGTAACATGGGCTCAGGAGAGGATTTGAGGGTCAAAGTTCTCTCCTCAAAGATTTAACAGACTCTTGAGCACACTATCATATATATATATATATATATATATGTGTGTGTGTGTGTGTGTGTGTGTGTGTGTGTGTACATATATATGAGATGAGAATGAAATCACATGACATACATTTTGTACATTCATATCATCTAGCTTCTTTGATTCAGCAAAAGTAGCAGAAAACTCACTCTTGGCAAAACGCAGAATAATACAATACCACTTTTGAAATGCTGCATACCCTAGATAGTAAATATTAGGAGAATGATTTAATAGAGGAAAATGTAGCCAAATGAGCAATGGTAAGTTTTAGCTGATATCTCTAAAATCAGGTAATAAAATTTATCACTCTTAAATTTATGATTATGGGTATGTGGTTTAATATATGAAACCAGTTACTTGACTTGGATAACATGATTTACATCAAATGTATTCCATTATCTGTTAGAGCCTTCCTGATTTCTACGGTATTTCATTTTAAAAATCCACTAAATTAATATGCTATTAATTGGATATATTACAGAGGGTAATTACATAAATACTCAGATATTTGAATTAAATAACTTTTACCAAAAGCTTGCTTTAGTAAAACTGATATAAAGAAAAGTTTCTGGCAACAAATGGAAGATTTAGAAATTTTTTAGAATAACAAAATATTTAAAAGATCTGAAACAAAAACTGAATGGTTTTGCATAACTTAGAAACAATTAGTTTACAGTCACTGACTACAAATATATTTATATACTGGCTTTTCCACTAAAGCTACTGATACTTTGAAACAATATATCTGTTTTGATATTTACAAAAAGTACAGAATTTAGAGAACTACAGTTTTGCAATTTATGAAAAACATGCATTTAGCGGTAAGTTTTCAGCAGCCTAGAATAAAAGAATCTAAATTCCATTTGCTTATCACGGGACTGGTAAGCATCAGGCTTTGCACCAGGCCAGTTCCTAGGTACCTGCGAGTGTTTGAACATGTGTCTCGAACTTGGAACGTCACATTTTTGATCTATTTTTTAAAAAAATGTATTTACTTATTTGCTTTCATTTTTGGTTGCACTGGGTCTTTGTTGGTATGCTCGGTCTTTCTCTGGTTGTGGCGCGTGGGAGCTAGGAGCTACTCTCCATTGCAGCGCACGGGTTTCTCATTGCGATGGCTTCTCCTGTGGAACCCAGGCTCCAGGCGCTCGGGCTGCAGAAGCTGAGGCACATGGCATTAGTTGCTCTGCAGCATGTGGAATCTTCCTGGACCAGGGGTTGAACCCGTGTCCCCTGTATTGGCAGGCGAATTCTTATCCACTGTAAAACCAGGAAAGTCCTGATTTTTTTTTAAATAAATTTAAAATAAGACGATGACCGCGAGCTTATGAAATTTTGGGGGCTCCACATAGGGGAAAGAACGAATGAATAAATGAAGCATATGATCTGCATTTTCAATCAAGCACATTCCTTTTGATCCTAATCAATGTCCTTATTTTCCTGAAACCATTGTTGGAGATTCCATCTCTGAATGGACGCCTGTGTATAGGGAAGATTATTGCTGGCTTGAAGTCACCTTTAATTCTCCCTTTGACCCGCATGTCCTCATTTGCCCCGTCATTGAGTTCTGCCACCAGCTCCAGGTCCTCAGCCCCTTCTTCTCACCTCCGAGGCTCCTGGTGGTCATTCACGTGGGGCTGTCGCAACTGCCCGTCTGCTGTCCTCTGTCCCTGCCCCCAGAGCCCCTGTGTGTCTATCAGGATGGTGTCCTGGTCCCCGCGCCAGCCTGTGTGGGCTAACTGGGACGGGCGCCTCCCTTCACATCATTGCACAGCCTCTCTTCCCACTCCGTCCTTGCCCAGCGGGGTGAGGTTCCACTTCCTCCCCAGATGACGCCAACCTCATGGGCTGGCCTCACACAGCTCTCTGTTTAGAAGCTTTAATTCAGTCCACACAGATCTCTTTGAACGAGGGGTGTCTCACCCTCGCGGAACAAGCCCGTCCCAGGTAAAAGCGGCAGAGCCTCTCTCCCTGCCCCGATGCTGTGAACATGTGGCTTTGTAGTGACTCCTCGAAACAGCTTCTACATTGGACATCGTATCTTCTACATTCAGGCCTCGCCCATCCCCAGGGAAGGCACAGGGACCATGTCCTTCTCCCTAGACGGGTGGATTCAGTCCCAGGCCTCCTGCCCATGCCCCCCGCCACCAAACTGCTCTTTTCTGCTGGTTCTTTGCCCATGATCCAATCTCAGTCAGCTGCAGACACTGTAACAAAATACCCCAGACTGGGTGGCATAAACAACAGACGTTCTGTGTCACAGATATGGAGCTGTCAGTCCACGAGAGAACTGTTAGCAGGGCTGAGTTCTGGTCGCCCTTCCTGGCTGGTCCACAGCCTTCTTCCCTCTGTGTCTTCACATGGCATCCTCAATGTGTGCAGAGAGAGACAGATTATTCTCTCTTCCTCTTACAAGGACACTAACTCATCATGAGACTCCCTTATTAACTAATCTAGCCCTATTTACCTCCCAAAGGCCCTGACTCCTAATACCATCACACTAGGGGTTAGGACTTATGAATTTGGGGACACACACACACACACACACTGGGTCCATAGAAGATCCCAGCCTGGTTCTTTGCCCTCAGACACGATGCTTTAGTTCTGTCCATGGGATTCCATGGTGATCCTTCCTCACTGCTTAATGATTCTTAGTTATTTCTGCGTGCCCTTACTTTCAGGTTTCAGGTCCCTATTCCGGGGCCACGTTTTCTGCACTCAGAAAAGGAGACCATGCAGAAGGAGCTGATGCTTTCTTAGGCTCTGACATCAGCTCAGTAGAGGTCATGCACCCACAGCCCCGCAGGGAGACCTGTGGACACCCAGGGCATTGTAGCAATCACCTATGGCATCCCGAACGTACCTGCTGCTTGCTGGAGTTCCAGCTCTCTGATTCTCTGTCAGGATCCTAACTCAATGACACCTCTCCCATCTCTGGCCAATAAACTTGGTATCTGGATTTAATCTCTTCAGTATTGAACCTTATGTGCCCCTGAAAAAGCAGTTGACCCGGCTGCCCCCTGGATTCCATCTATTTCTCCGTTTCTGCTCCAGCTCTTAAACTCTTCGTAAGTCTAGCCCCGGAAGCTGTGAATCCAGCCTTGCGAGGCAGCAGGCTGGCTGGCTCACCCTTCCAAGGTGGAGTTCAGGTCCTGGTGGTGACTGGCGAGCCTGAGAGTAGTACCAGGGATTGTTCTGTCCCTCACACCCTGCAGGCACCGGGCTCTTTAAATTCAAACAGAGATCCTCCTCAACAATTATTGCGGTTTCTCGGTCCATCTGGTTTGAACTGATCCTTTCAAATTTGATTCAACCGGGCAGATGAAATCTCAGTGGTTTCAATATCCCATATTGGCAAGGCTGACCTGACTCGAGGATGGAGCCAGGGCCTGCCCATATGGTCTGGTTTCAGGGAAGTGGGAGGGGGCTGAACTCTCTCCTAGCTTGACCCCTTCTCCCGCATGTCCATCGGGATTTTGTGTTTTTTGATTGTGCCTGAGGTTTCGCCCTAAGAACTTTGGCCCTTGGGCTGAATGGTAAGTAAAAATGCAAATCTGGCTGGGAAACACACAACACTGAGTTATCAGATCTCTTTATCAAAGTGAGAATTAAGACCCAGTGGACATTTCATCTCCATCTACTTACACAGTCTCCCCTTTTCCATATGGATTTGATGAAGCTACCATATAATCTGGTAACACACTAAAATAAATACATTAAAAATATGGAAAGTGATGATAAGTGTAAAAGCAACTAGTCAAAATGAAGAAGGTAGTTACTGTATGCAGACATTTTAAGAGTATAATATAATTTAGACACATGCAACTTGGAAATTGATATGACTATTTCCATTTTACAGAAGACATAATTGAGACTCTTAAGAGATTTGGTGAGTTGCCTTAAGTCGTATATGACAGCGAATATTGGCACCCAGATCTGTCTGGTTCTTAAATTCTTTTCTGAGTAGTATGTCACTTGTTTTCAAAACACGGTTCTGGAAGTCAAATTGCTTCACAGTCAGGCCTGGATATAGGTGTTTAAAAAGGAGAAAAGAAGGAGCTCAATTTGGCAGGTGTATGTCAAATTAAGGTCTTTGACACAGGTAATACTGAGGAATTAATCTTGCTTCATCAATAGAAACAGCATATGACTGATGGGGGACACAGGTACATTGCATTTCTATCAGAGCATGGCTTAAAATACTGCAGCATTAGTCACATTTACACTGTGTCTGACTTTTTTTCCCCCAAAATGCCTCATTTAAATGCTGACAGATTGGTTGGCATCGTGAATGTCTTTGCTATGTAATCATGAAGTGGTGTGACTTGTGAAAATGTGGTCTATAAAACTGCTGTTACCCAGACTGATTTCATGGTAGCATTTCATGGACAATAAGGATTTGTGTAAAAAAAAAAAAAAACATGTCTGTTGAGAATGGGGTGGGGGTTCAATGTGGTGTGTTTTTATTTAGATGATCTTTAAAATTCTTTTTGCTCATTACACTATAAAAACCGAGAAAGCAGCCCTTGAAAAGAGAAAAACAACCTGTATCATGGCCAAATCCTCCCTTTCAAAGTAGCTTGGGTTGATTTTTTTTCTCTTAATCTCTAAATAATTTTCCATTTTTTAGCAAAAAATTCTACAGTGCTGAATTTTGTACATCTGGGAAAGAAAAGGTTATGGATACAAAGTCCCTCCCACCCCCAAATAGCACATTTCTTTTGTTTTGATATGAAAATACTGAAATGAAAGTGGTGGCTTGCCACAGGATATCCATGGGGTTTGGGGGGGTTGCGGAATTTACTTGAATTTTCTTATTGTCTTTCATGATTCCTAAGAGCTTGAAATCATCTAGAGAGGAATTCCCGAGACAGAGACAACAAGTGGAGGAAGTTTGGGCAGAGATCTCCTTCGTGGTGGATGATGTCAGCATGGTTCTGTGTCCTTGCAGGTTCTACTCAAGGGTGGGCCAGTTTGTAGTATATTAGGTGATCCTGGCTCAGAAGGACGGCGAGCTGGGTCTTGGCTCAGGTCACACACGTGCAGGGGTGGGTTGCTTACGACTGGTTCAGACCCTGTGGCTGGAGTCACTTATTAGCCGCCCGCTCTCTTGGGTGGCTTCCTTTATTCACCTGAAAGCAATTACTGCTCCACCCCAGTATGTCAACAAAACAAACACACCCCAGCCTCTCAAACATGAGGAACACGGATGTTCATTAGAAGACGCTGAAGATAGAAGTTGCCACTTTTAAAGGAAGTCCAGAACTGGCCTTTGGTAGCCAATAGATTACCAACTGGATATGACCCTTGTCCAAGAAGCCACGAAAACTCGTGTCATCACTGTGCATTTGTGAGTGGTGTATGTATGTGTATTCCAATCAGTTTTTTATTTTTCTTTATCAGAAAGAATCTAATCATTTGGTTAAAACAAAACAACAAGACTCAAAATGGAGTTTCTTTTGCAAAGTCTCACATCACCAAAGTGAAAAAAGTTGTTCAGTCATGTCCAGCTCTTTGCGACTCCATAGACTATACAGACCATGGAATTCTCCAGGCCAGAATACTGGAGTGGGTAGCCTTTCCCTTCTCTTGGGGGTCTTCCCAACCCAGAGATCTAACCCAGGTCTCCCACATTGCAGACAGATTCTTTACCAGCTGAGTCACAAGGGAAACCCAAGAATACTGGAGAGGGTAGCCTATCCCTTCTTCAGCGGATCTTCCCAACTCAGGAATCAAACCTGGGTTTCCTGCATTGCAGGCAGATTCTTTACCAACTGAGCTATCCTGGAAACCCAAACTGAGGTTTAATTGCAGAAATGGAATTTCAAACCAGCCCATCAAATATCACCTGGGCAGTGCTAGCAAGGTCATCTGCCTGATAGAACCCTGCCAGCCCCTAAGGATGGTTGGATGGCATCACTGACTCAATGGACATGAACCTGAACAAACTCCACTAAATACTGGAGGACAAAGGAGCCTGGCATGCTGAAGTTCATGGGGTCACAAAGAGTCACACATGGCTTAGTGATCGGACAACAACGCATTCCCTAAGGAAAGGGCTTTGCAGTAACCAACTTGCTTTTCTGCCCAGCACAACCTCCTTGTCCCTGCTCCCTTCTGCCTGTGAAAGTCTCTCATTTTATACTGCTCCTAGCAGCTCATTTCTATGTGCTAGACAGGAATTGGTTCAGATTCTCCTGCCAATACAGGAGATGGCAGGAAACACGGGTTTGATCCCTGGGTCAGGAAGATTGCCCGGAGGAGGGCATGGCAACCCACTCCAGTATTCTTGCCTGGAGAATTGCATGGACAGAGGAGCCTGATGGGCTACAGTCCATGGGGTTGAAAAGAGTCAGACACGATGAGCAACTGAGCACGCACACATGCATCCCTTTCTAAAACATGCCCGGGAACAAGAGTGTGTGGAAGGCGAAATAGGGACAGCAGTCGCTGGATGGCAGCTGCCATCTGTTGAGTCCGTACAGGTGCAGTCTTGTGAGACAAACACCTGGATAACAGAGTTCTCTCCTAGGAGAGTGCACAGATGATCTGCAAGGTCCACTGACTTATCTGATGTCCACAGCATATAACTGCAGAGTCTGGATTTAAGGCTGTGTTTCTCAGTGCTTGGCATTAATTACTTCCTCAAGGGTCCCTCTGCATCTCTGTGAACCTGTGAGCCTGCATTTTAGCAATCCGTCAGTGAGCCCACACCTGGCCACCCCACCTCAGAGAGGAGTTTTAGACGCACAAGGTGTAGAGTCTTGGTGCCTCCTTAGTTTTATTGTCTTGACTGAACAAGACACATTTCAAGATTCACCAAAGCAGTGAGTTCAATTCTGCTTTTAAATGCCCCACCTGGTAGTCTGGTGACTGGGACTCTGCACTCCCAATGCAGGGGGCCTGGGTTCGATCCCTGGTCAGGGAACTGGATCCCTCATGCCGCGATTAAAAGGTCCTGCCTACTGCAACTGAGACCTGGTGCAGCCAAATAAATGAGATTAATGAGTAAATATAAAATGTCCCACCATCTCCGTGGTGTCTCGTGCTCCGTGTGGAGTCACAGGACTATGGGCACACAGAGGTGGGCAAGTTGTGCGAGCGAGATGTGGCTCACGCCACTTAAATCACTGCTCCTTGACGCTGACATTTATAAACACTGGTACCTTCTCTTTGCAATAGTCTTCTTTTGTGCCCCAGTTAAATGTATCCTGCCCTGTGCTCTAAACAACTACTTAATTTTGTTAGTCTTCTTCAGAAGGTGTTAAGGGGACAGCAGTATCTTTTTTTTCCCTTGTTCAGAGACAGCCATACAAAGCACCTGATCAATGCAAATGCACTGTGAGTGAAATGATGAAAAAATGAGATCTGAAATGCATTTTTTTACCTGTACAGCAGAAAAATCATCTTTTGCAATATTGGATTAAAAATATGTATTGGGTGCATAGTTGGACTAAAAATAGAAAATATTTAAAAGTCAAATGTGTATTAATTTCAAAGATTATTTTTGGACTTTTCCCCAGTGCAGTAAGAAGGAAAGGATATGGATATTTAGTTAAAATCCACTGGGTTTCACATATGGTTCTAGCAAAAACTAACATTGTAACTCCAGGAAAAGTACATAATCTGTTCTAGGCCCATTTGAGAAGGGGCAAATGATAAAGACTATGTTAAAGTCTTCCTGGGTCACTCTGCTCAGCTCACCTCTACCTGCTCTGATCTGCAGCAGGGAGAGAACAGGCTTTGGCAAGAGGGCAGAGAGGGGTGTGGGGTGACCCTTGGGGACTTCCCTTATGTTCTCCTGAAGCATGCAATATGCATGCCATGATTCACATGGCAATAGCAGGTTGGTGCAGCATCATGTGTCAGAAATGTTGGGAATGAGCTAAATAGAGCATGTGAAAGTAGAAAGTGTGTGGTAAACAGGTAAGTTCAGTTTAGTTCAGTTCAGTCGCTCAGTCGTGTCTGACTCTTTGCAATCCCATGAACTGCAGCACACCAGGCCTCCCTGTCCATCACCAAGTCCCTGAGTCCACCCAAACCCATGTCCATCGAGTCGATGATGCCATCCAGCCATCTCATCCTCTGTTGTCCCCTTCTCCTCCTGCCCTCAGTCTTTCCCAGCATCAGGGTCTTTTCCAATGAGTCAGCTCTTCGTATCAGGTGGCCAAAGTATTGGAGTTTCAGCTTCAACATCAGTCCTTCCAATGAACACCCAGGACTGATCTCCTTTAGGATGGACTGGTTGGATCTCCTTGCAGTCCAAGGGACTCGCAAGAGTCTTCTCCAACACCACAGTTCAAAAGCATCAATTCTTTGGAGCTCAGCTTTCTTCACCATCCAACTCTCATATCCATATATGACCCCTGGAAAAACCATAGTCTTGACCAGACAGATCTTTGTTGACAAAGTAATGTCTCTGCTTTTTAATATGCTGTCTAGGTTGATCATAACTTTCCTTCCAAGGAGTAAGCGTCTTTCAGTTTCATGGCTGCAATCACTATCTGCAGTGATTCTGGAGCCCAGAAAAAAAAAGTCATCCACTGTTTACACTGTTTCCCCATCTATCTGCCATGAAGTGATGGGACCGGATGCCATGATCTTCGTTTTCTGAATGTTGAGCTTGTAAAGATGTATATCAGGGTTAAGTTTTGATAACGAGAAAGTGCCTAGAAATCTGGGCACATATGTAAAACCAAAGAACACTCCAGTTTCATGAGCATAACACTACTACGGAGTGACATAAAACATGGTTCTAGTGGTAATAGTTTCAGATCCGGGATCTTAGTAATTTTAACTCTGTAAGTATGCAGTATGTGAACTTAACTGCAATGCAAAGAAAATGATTCATTCCATAGCCTCTAGATAATAAAAGACACAGGATTGACTTTGAAGTGGTGAGTCTTATCATAAATTAAGTTCTTCTGAACAAGTAGCTTTGTGTCATTCAGAATTCACTTTGAATGTATTCTATTGCAAGTTCCTATAAAATACTGAAACCTGGGTGATCACTGTAACCTCAAAAAATTGTGCGCTGAATAAAATCAAAGATTTAGCAATTTTCCTCATTGTTCCACAATCACAGACACATTATATAGAGAAAGGCAGTGAATATCAGATGAGTCCATTTCTCCTCTTGGCTCTTCAACTAGGTTGGCGTTTCAGAAAACATCTGCATTCTAAGGAGGGCCCTCAAGAGCTCATTCTGTTCTGAAGATGCGTCCTCAGGTGATGTCCATTCAGTGTGTTCCTGAAACCAAATGTGATAGGGGACATGAGTAGAGGCAAAAGGGAGAAGACAAGACAGAAAGACTTGGCTATTAAGGAAAAATCCTTTCCATCGAAAAGCTCCATTGGAATCAGATTTGTTTTCCCCCTGGTCTACCAAATCCAATCATATTTTCAAAATTTTTATTTCTCTTCCAAATTAGTGTCAACAGTAATAAAAAAAAAGTATACAAAAAAAGTGTACAAAATCCTGAAGAATCGGCAGGTTATATTGAATCTGCACCATACTTTATATCAGTTAACTTTTGCTATAAAATAAACCACAGATTGGGCTTCCCAGGTGGCCCCTGTGGTAAAGAACCCTACCACCAATGCAGGACACATAAGAGATATGGGTTTGATCCCTAGGTTGGAAAGATGCCCTGGCAGAGGGCATGGCAACCCACTCCAGTATTCTTACCGGGAGAATCCCATGGACAGAGGAGCCTGGTGGGCTATGATCCATAGGGTCACAAAGAGTTGGACACGACTGAAGCTTTACTTAGTAAGCACGCACAAACCACCTAATATTAACACAAAATGAGGTCAAACCACATCATGTAGCAGTCTTATCAGTATCAGTAATGACTGGGTGGGCTGGCTGGAGGCTGACTCTCCAGAGAGGGCACAACAGCTGACTCTGCTGAGGCAGGACTTCTCTCGTTGTTGTTGTTGTTTTAAGGATTCATTATTTGGTTTTGCATTTGTGCATTCTTTTTTTTTTTTTTTTTGCCGTGCCCCATGACATGTGGGATCTTGTTTCCCAACCAGGGATGAAACCGTTGCCCCTCTATTAAAGGTGCAGAGTAATCACTGAACCACCAGGAGGACTCTCTCTCCAGTTATTTTTATTCATCCGTCTGAGATGAGCAGAGCAGCCCAGGTGTGTTTGTCTTCTCACAGGGATGGCAGAAGAGTGAGAGGGCAAGCAGGAACACTCAAGGCTTCTCAAAGTCTCAGCTTTGAACAAACACACTGTCACTTTCTTCTTATTCTATTGATCAAAGCAAGGCATGAGACAAAAGCCCCAAATCAAATGGTAGGGGGAATGTATTCTGCTTTTAAGGGAAGAACTCAAAATTACACATCAAAGGGCAAAGATATTCAATCAGGTATTCAAAGGGTGAGAAATTCAATCAGCGTCCGTAATGAGATCTCAAATATTCTTATGTGCCAAAATGGTGCACGATTGTCAAAAAAAACTTACCATAAGCAAGTCTTCCAACTAAGGAAATGTATTCTAGCACTTTGGAAACTACATCCCCATGAGTTCAAGGACCCACAGAGAAGGGGGTGAGTGTGCCTACAAGGTAGGGTGGCGGTCTCCGATACAGATGCAGAGAAGTTTGGAGGAAAGGAAGACAAAAACCAAGCAAACAAAAATGGTAGTCTTACGATACTGAAACCGTGCGAGTTCCAGAGAAAGATGTCGTTCCTTTGTGACATGGACAGATGGAAAATGGTCAGCAGTTCAGTCCATCTGAAAGAGAGGGCAGCTGGGGAAGGAAATTCACCCTTAGTGATGTCAGGGATCTAAAAGCTTTGTGGTCTTTCCAGCAGGTGAGTGTAGCAGGGCAAAGAGAAGAAAAGAAGCGAGCTCATGTGGGGATCTCAGGCAGGCAGACAGCTTCAGGAGAGTTTGCTATTTATATTTATTAGGGCTTCCCTGGTGGCTCAGATGGTAAAGAATCTGCCTGCAACGCAGGAGAGATCGGTTTGATCCCTGGGTTGGGAAGATACCTTTGGAGACAGAAATGGCAACCCACCCAATAATCTTGCCTGGAGAATCCCATGGACAGAGGAGCCTGGCAGGCTACAGTTCATGAAGTTGCAAAGAGTCAGGCATAACTTAGTGACTAAAAAACAAAGAACAGCACCTGTAGTACTCCAGGCAGTTTGTATGTAATATCCCACGTTCTTCGAAAACACTCGGAGGGGAGCATTTTTTATTCCATCTTAGAAGTGATGTTGCAGGAAACCAGTGTAGGGTTGAGTAACTCAGAACGATGAAGCTGCTAGGCTGCAGAGCAAATGCAAACTCATATGCGTTTGATTCCAAAGTTCATGGTTGGATTCAGTGTCAAAGTCCCAGGCAGAGAACAAGAGTGGCTACAGCTCTGGTCTGAACATTTGTGTCTCTCCTATGTTGCTATCCTAATCCCCAGTGCGATGGTGTTAGGAAGTGGGGCCTTTGGGAATTGATTATGTCATGTGGGTGGAGCCCTCAGGAAAGGGATTAACACTCTTCTAAAAGAGACTTGCAGAACCCCTTTACCCTTTCACCTTGTGAGAACACAGGGAGAAGACTGTGACCCAGAAGGGAGCCCTTCTTTGCTCACAATCATGTCTTCTGCTGAATTACTGAAAGAGTATGCTTGCCTTTTTTCTTGCTTTATTGTCATTACTAGGTCTCCCAGTCTAGCATTGAGTAAAAGTGTTTATAGCAGGCATCCTTGCCTTGTTCCTGACTTTTGGAAGAATGTGTCCAGTCTTCAGCATTAAGGATGTGACACTTCATAGGTTCTTTGCTCTTGTCCTTTATCAATTTGAAGAATTTTCCCTCCTATTTCTGTTTCTTGAGAAATTTACTATAGGAGGGCATGGATTTGTCAATCATTCTTTTAATGTCAATAATTATAATCATATTTTTCTTTTTTATATTCTGTTAAGATGACAGATTACCTACATTGATTGGTTGAATCTTGTATTACTGGAATAAATTCTACTAGATCACAGTACGTTATTGATTTTTTTTAAATTACTGGCTATACATTGGAATTTTTAGTTATAACAAAATGCCTCAAAGATACAATGGCTTTAAGAATAGATGACTTTATTTTTCTGTAACCTAGTAGTCAGGTGATGCCTTAGGCTGGGAGACTGGGTTGGATTTCATGTTCCCAGGAGATCACCTGCATGTGGTCCATGCCACCTTTCTACCATCTACAGTGACAATACTCTGGCTTGTCTAATTGAGCCTGGGTGGCCCCTATATCCAGGTTCCCCACATCTGGGGTGCATTCAGTTGATAAAAGTAGAAGAACATGAAAGAGATATAAGTTTACAGTGGTAAGTCACAAGGGTGATAAGATATACATCATATGCCTAAATTTTATTAGAGATTTAATCACGCCCATATATATATCTACAAAGCAGACTGGAAAGTGAAATGCAACAATATGTACAGGAAGAAGGGGACAAGTGACAGTATCTGAAGCACTCTTCCCTGCTCTCGTTCTCTAATTTTATTCTATTATGCCCATTGTTGTTATGCCATGTTGGACTCTTTGTGACACCATGGACTATAGCCCACCAATCTTCTTTGTCCACGGGATTCTCCAGTCAAGAATACTGGAGTGTGTTGCCATGCCCTCCTCCAGGGGACCTTCCTGACCAAGGGATTGAACCCAGATCTTCTGCATTGCAGGCAAATTATTTACCTCTGAGCCACTTAGGAAGCCCTGAATCTTGGCAGCGGTGGGATTATGCCCATAGCACATTTATATTGTTCAACTTTTTGTACTGCTGCTCAGCACAGAGTTATGAACATAAAATAATCCTGATCAATGGTTTTCTTTAAAGAAATCAGTGGTAGAATTGGAAGTAAAGCCAAACTGTGTAGGCTAAATTTGGTAGCTGAATACTAAGTTTGGATCTGGGTCTGAAACATGATCTGGATTTGACTTCCAATCCCCATAATCAGTAGCACTGTCATATGTGACGAACAGGGAAACCTCACCACACCTCCATGGACTGAGAGGTGAAATACTCATGGAAGATGAAGGCCTTTCACAGCTAGTTCAAGTCCTTGCAAAGACTGGGAGAAATAAGCTGGTCACTGCCCTTGCGATGATATATACTCTTCTTACCATAGCAGAGAAGCTCATTGTACAAGTTTATTCAGAACATTTTACAAACATTAAATTGGTCTCCCTCTATAAATAGTAAATCCTCCTGGCTGGAAATAAAGGCCACAAATCACCAAAACAAACCAGGGAAATAGAAGAAAAGGAGAAAGAATCATTTTTTAATGTCTAAAACACCTTCTTGTATTTCACCTCTGTGGTCTGTTTCTGTTTTTGAGTTCATCTTTGGTTATCTAACCATGAGGTATTGGTTTTATAGTTTTTGTTAAGTCCCTGTGTCAACCTTTGCAGTTCTGGCCCAGACATCAGCATGATTTAAGCAGAGAATCAAGTCTGGTAATCATATCATCAACTTAGACTCAAGAATAAATAAAAAGGGAGGGAGTTGCTCTATCAGAAACAAATTGCTTTTATCTGCCGAAAGAAGTCAATACAGAAAACCTTTTTTGTACATCTGCAAAGACTCTTTTTCTGTTTATCTTATTCCATTTTTTTTTGTTACATGACTTTCTCACAGCTTTTTATGTTGGGCATATGTGTATATTTAAAATGTGCTAACGCATACTTAAACACCCCAATGTGTTACATTGTGATATGCATTCAAAGCTCCATCAAAATAGTGACTACCAAAGGCTAACTGCTAAAAACAGTCCCAAATGCAGAATCAGCTGAATCCTGTTGCACTAGAGTTCTCCTCTAGCAGTAAACAAGAAATATACCTATACTGGGAAAATATTCACGCCTACAGGATCTTCCTTGCAGGCTCAGGGTGCCTTTCTCTTTGTTCCATTGACTTACAGGAGTTGAAAACGAAGGACACATTTCAAAACAGAGACAACTGACAATATGCCCGTGACAAGTCTTTGTCTCAGGAAGTCTTTCTAGATTGTGTCTAGGCCACATTCTTCTCCTTGTGTGTACACAATGGGCTTCCCCAGAAAGCGGTGATGGACACATTGTCAGGATGGCCTTGGTCTGCTTTTGTCTTTGAATCCTTGTCGCCTGGCTAAGATGCCATGCCTAGTCACTGAGATGAGTGTTCAGCCACATCTGTGAAGAGCACAGTTAGCCTGACAGGAAGCCCCTTTGTTTGTGTCAGGAAGAGGTGGGGAAGAAATTAACTTCCTCACTTGGAGCGTGCAAATCATAATGGTGAGTTACATCAGGGTGTTGTTATGAAGAATAACTAGGAAATGATTGTACATTCAATGAGAAATGTTTATTAATTAAATGATAACAAATGTTGCTTAGAAACTGGCAATTTTTTCTTGGTTGGCAAGACAATGGGTCATTTTCCGTATTTTTTTTTTCCTACTCTTAGTTTTGCAAGATTCATTGCCAGCAAGGAAATACGTGACTCTTCCCTTTGTGAATTTATTTTTTTTAGCCCCATGAAATGTGGTTCTCAATGGTAGGGGCCAACTACATAGTCAAACTTAAATTGTATGAAAAGAGGCCCTTCAATGCCAGGGAGAAGCATGCAGAGCTCCATGGAGACCCAGAGGTCGCGGAGGGTGGAGAACTTATCCCTATGGTGCCTGATGATAGCGTTCGAGGCAGGAGGCCATTGCTCAGAGGAGTTCACAGCCAAAGCACCAACAGTCTCTTAACTGGGGGAGAGGATGAGAAGTGTGAGATCACAGGAAAGAACACTTCACTGTGACAGTGTAGACCTGGCCCCACTTGTCAGATGCTGAGGTGCTGGTATTATTGATGACACTGAAAATAGCACAAGAATTTCATTTATAAAGAAATGCAGACCTGGCCAACATCTGAGGCTCAGAGAGCTCCTCACAGCCTGTACCCAGGTTCCCAGGGAGCAGGAGTCAATGTCCCCCGCATGGGATGGAGACCTGGTCACCTAAAGCACTTTTCTGTTCCACTAATTTGGTTTTCACAACATCAGTTTACTTATTTTCCTGGCTTTACCGCCTCACTGTCTGAACCACTCTTGATCAGCTGCTCTTTACTGAGAATCTCCTAGGAGCCAGGCAATGGAGCTCCAGCCGACATCTGCAGGGTCGTCTGGGGTCTTCCGTTTATACCAGCCTCTTGCTTCACTCATGTTATTCCCTCCTGTTGCTGCTCCACTGTTTCTTCTTTCCAATTCTTCTCATTCCTATTAGGCTGGATATTTTTTTCCTGACTTCCAACCATGGACTTTCAATTTCCTAAATTTGGCTGTTACTTTCACATTCAATGCAAACAATGAGAATATGAACCTCTAGGATCTGCCTTAGGACTGGTCCCAGTCATCGCAGGCCAGAAGGGAAGGTGGCATAACCAACCATGAGACACTGATGCTGGTGGTGGTTTACCTCCTAGAGCACCCAGTCCTGAATTTTTCAAAGGAGTCCACTTTGGGTACCAGAGATTTTCCTCCCAGGGCTCCATCATAAGAGAAGCTCAGAGTTTTCAGGAACCGTATTTAGTGTATGGTTTCTTCAGTCTAGTTTCCTGAAACATTGAGTGACATTAATGAGTTTAGATATTAATAGGAGACCTGGGAATTCTAGTAGACATCAGTCAGTTTAGCTCAGTCACTCAGTCATGTCTGACTCTTTGTGACCCCGTGGACTACAGCACGCCAGGCTTCCCTGTCCATCACCAGTTCCCGGAGCTTGCTCAAACTCAGGTTCATCGAGTTGGTGATGCCATCCAAGCATCTCATCCTCTGTCGTCCCCTTCTCCTGCCTTCAATCTTTCCCAGCATCAGGGTCTTTTCCAATGAGTCAGCTCTTCAAATCATGTGGCCAAAGGATTGGAATTTCAGTTTCAACATAAGTCCTTCCAATGAATATTCAAGACTGATTTCCTTTGGGATGGACTGGTTGGTCTCCTTGCAGTCCAAGGGACTCGCAAGAGTCTTCTCCAACACCACAGTTCAGAAGCATCAATTCATAGTTTCATAGGAATATAGATATGATTCATTTGAGGCAGGGCAGAGGGTTTGAGAAGGTGGGACAGGGAGAAGAAATTATGGAAAAAGCTTCTATCATAACTGGGAAATAAAACTATTATTTATCATTCCCTGAAAAAGCAGCAAGACACAGTAGAGAGATCACAGGCTGAATGAAGCACTACACCTGTGCTCAGCTGTGACACAGAAATTTCACAGCACTCAGTCTGAGCCTCTTTACCTTAACATTCAGATACTAAGATGTACCCACAACAGGTAACATGAAATAAAGCCTCACATACAATGTGTCTGGCCCATCACAGGTGCTCAGTAAGGACTCAATCTCTTCTTCCTCCTTCACATTCTTGTAAGATTAAGATTACGTTTTTCAGAATGTTTATATGTCAGTATCTTGGGTTTTCTCATGACCTGCTCTGTTTATTTGACCTGAACTTTGGGTTTAAACTTTTTTGTTTTCACTAGTCTTTCCTCCTGCAAACAAATACATCATTAAGAAAATAAAAAATGTTTTGTGGTTTTAGTGTGACTATTAATAAACGTAAAATATTCACCTGGGGATTATGAGGGATTAACATGGGCCTAACACTGACCCACACTTGATTACCCATTATGTTTCCAAGCCAAAGATAAAGAGGATTGAGGGGAACCCTTCCCCTCCCTTGGAAAGTTGATTAAAGTGATGGATGAGGCTTTGGTGGCAGTTAGGCATCTGTAAAGTACTCTCCTGTGAACAGACTCCACCCTGCTTGCTGGGGAGCTCTTTGACTAGGAGATCTAGCCATAATGCAAGCAAACCAGGACCTGGTTGTCAAGGTTACAGAGACTCCGGAATTCCTGGACACCAAATATTCTAAAACTGCCAGATATATCATAGATATCAGATATTCTAAAGCCTGCTTTTGCATGGATCATTTTCTTGGGATTTATCTCAAGAGAAAGAGTCAATATATTAATTTTCCTAATGGACCTCAGTGCTGACAAGGAGTAATGAGGAAGCTTCTTAATGGCCTCGTTTTCCATCTGTCCTGACACCACTGATGATACTCATGTTGTATTCACAGGACCAGTTAAACCAGGATGCAGTACTCAGGACTCGACCATATTTTATCTTATCAGAAGCAGGAAGGCTTTGTTCAGAATTTAGTTTTATGAACACAGTCTCAAGGTACATGGATGTATTATGGAAAGTCCCTGGTCCCCCAGTTTCGGTATATTTCAAAAATAAAATATTCATTTTCTTTCACATTCTTCTACAGCATACTACCAAAGCTCTAAGTGCTCAGGTGAGAGGTGGAAGTCTGGCACGGGGGTATTTTTATATGCTTATGTTATGCTTCCAACACACGTCCCGCTTGAAGAAAGTTGAGAATTTGTGGCCAGTTTTGTCAAGCTTTTACATCATTGCGTAACATCTCTAAGCAGATTTTACAATCTAATAATAAACAATAAAATTTATTTCTGGGTTTGCTGAAAGGATTAAAATAAGACACAGTATGGCACTGTGGTGAAGAATCTACCTGTCAGTGTAGGAGTGGCAGGAGATACAGGTTTGATCTTTGGGTCTGTAAGATCCCCTGGAGGAGAAAACAGCAACCCACTCCAGTATTCTTGCTTGGAAAATTCCATGGACAGAGGAGCCTGATGGGCTACAGACCATGGAATCACAAAAGAGTCACCCACGACCACGTGTGCATACACTTACATATAAAGGCTAGAACAAGTCCCAGCATGGTATAGCTGATCGAGACCTGTATTTTAGTTAAGAGGCTTCCTCACTTTCTGGGCCATGAAGTTGAATATAGATAGCTGTTGAGTAGAGGTTCTGGATGTCTCAAACGAAAAGGCCTGTTCATCTATTAACTTGTGAAAGCACTGTATCCTACTAAGTGTTGTGACAGTGATGGGGTGTGACAAGGGAGCTGAAAGATGGACATATTGATGAGAGTAGCTATAGGAGCCCCTGAGCTCATCAGACTTAGAAAGTATGCTGCTGTTTTGTGCTCAAAGGTCTCACAAATGGACCCAAACCTACTTTTATCTGCAGACCATGAGGTGGATTTAAATTGTTACATTGCTGTCTGCATCATGTCTTCCTTTGAAACCTACTTCTATACCCACCACCAGAACCAAATTCCTGCTATATAAATATTGTCCAGGAAATCTGCTCAAATTTTTCCCTCAACATAGCTGTCCTGAGCACATACAGAAATCAACTCTCTGTACTATGAGCTCGTCTAAGCACTCTCGTGTATGTGTGTGCGTGTGCGTGTGTGTGTGTATGTGCGTGTTGAAAGGGCATTGAAAGGGTACTTATCCTATAATACCCGGCAGTATAATTTACCTGCATAATCTCTTGTAATAGATGCTGCTACTGCTAAATCACTTCAGTCGTGTCCGACTCTGTGCAGCCCCATAGACGGCAGCCCACCAGGCTCCTCCGTCCATGGGAGTCTCCAGGCAAGAGTACTGGAGTGGGTTGCTTTATATCTGTGGGCTTCCCTGGTGGCTCAGATGGTAAAGAATCTGCATGCATTGCAGGAGAGGAGACTTGGGTTTGATCCCTGGGTGGGGAAGATACCCTGGAGAAGGGGATGGTAACCCATTCTGCCTGGGGATTCCATGGACAGAGGAGCCTGGCTGGCTACAGCCCATGGGGTTGCAAAGTATCAGACAAGCCTGAGCGACTGTCACTTTTCACTAAATTCGTACCATCTAAAGACTTGACTGATCATTATAAAGACATAATGTAGGAGGAAAAAAAAATAAGAAATTTGGCAAACAAACAAAGAAATCTGTTCAAGATTAAGGAAGTCTGTCTGGAAATCCCATGACACTTGTAAACCAGGGTTCAAACTCGAGCTCCATCTGTAAAAAAGCACTGTTATGTGTTATTGCTGAATTTCCTCATACATAGTAATATCTTGCTGAATGGTTACAATGGTTATGTAAGATAATGCATACAAAGCCCCTGGCCACTAGCAGACACGATGAAAAGTAGCAGCTATTATTCCATTTACTGAGGCATGGGGCTAGGAATTAGTTCTCGTCAAATGTGTGCTCTGTCCTAGGAACTTTATAGGTTCACTCTTGTAATTGTCCTAAGGCGCTCACCGTACAGATGAGAAACCTGCATCTCACACAGTATAAATCATGGATCCAAAGTAAAGCCATGCTGTGGTTTTTCTAGGATGTGAACTGGGTCTGGACCTCACCCTTGCCTCATTGCTCTGCAGCTTCTCTGGGAGGTTTTATTAAGTCAAGGGCAGAAGATGAGAAGGTTCCTGGAAACACCAAAACAGCCACATCCTAAATCAAGCACACTTTCGTTTTCTCCAGTCATAGATACTTAGGAAGGCTGGACGTGCAGCCTTATGCCCAATGTAAACTAAGGCATCTGGGATGCTAACAAAGCCTGAAACCCATTAGGGTTTTGAACTATGAGGAATCCGCATGGTGCCTGTGGGCAGAGCAGCATTCTTAAATCCAAAGCAGGGATACCAAATTATGGTCATTTCATTTTACAAGGCTTCCCTGGTGGCTCAGCTGGTAAAGAATCTGCCTGCAATGCTGGAAACCTGGGTTTGACCCTTGGGTTGGGAAGATCCCTTGGAGAAGGGATTGACTACCCACTCCAGTATTCTGGCCTGGAGAATTCCATGGACTGTACAGTCCACGGGGTTGCAAAGAGCCGGACACAACTGAGTGACTTTCACTCACTGTTAATACATCAATTCTTTAACCCACTCACAGAAGCAGAGTTTATTGTTATAGGTCAAATTTGATCCCTTCAAATTTGTCTGTTAGGGTCCTAAACTCCAGAAGCTCAGAATGTGACTCTATTTAGAGAGAGAGTCAGTAAAGAATCTTCTTACAATGCAGAAGACCTGGGTTCAATCCCTGGGTTGGGAAGATCCCCTGGAGAAGGGAATGGCTACACACTACAGTATTCTTGCCTGGAGAATTCCATGGACAGAAGAGCCTGGCAAGCTATAGTCCATGGGGTCACAAAGAGTCGGACACGACTGAATGACTAACACTTTCACTTTTTCACTTCCTGTAAAGAAGTAATCAGGTTAAAATCAGGCCATGAGAGTGGGCCCTTGTTCTATTTCATTGGTGTCCTTGTGAAAAGGAGGAATTTGGAGACCAATGTACAGAGGAAGGATAAGGTGAGGACTCATGCGGAAGAAAACCACCTAAAAACCAAGCAGAGAGGCCTCAAAAGAGACCACCTTGCTGACACCTCGATTTTTGTACTTCCAGCCTCCAGAATTGTGAGAAATAAATGTTTATTGTTCGTTAGCTTCCCAGCCTTTGGTGTTTTTTCCCCCAGCAGCTGGAGCAGACTAAGACAAGCGAGATCCACTTCTTTACAGCTTTGTTTCTTCTTCCGTCTGAGGCCCCTTCCATGGAAGCTGTGAGATGAGATTGGCCTGCCGTGTGAACAGACTGCACTCTTTGGAAGAATCTAAAGGTCATTTATGGACTTCAGACTTTTGGAACCCTGCTGAGCAAGTATTTTTGTGTTTCTGGATCTCGAAACCCTTTTTAGAAGAAGCAAAGTCAATGGAAACCCCACTTGCACAAGTTCTAACCTGAGCAGAAGGCTTGGCATGCGATGCCATCTAAGTACAAAGCAGCCAGCATCCTCCCCCCAGAGACAAAACACATTATTTCTATGACATGCTTGGTCTCCATCTGCTCAGAGAAGAGGAGCGAATCTCCCATATGCTTCATCATTGGGCTGGCCCTGCCTGAGAGTGTGGCTCCCCCAACAACGCAGAACTGAACGTTAAGTAACTTGAGGCTGCTTTAATAGAAATACCATATGGGAGCTAGATGAATGAAAACAAATGAATACCTTGATTATTTTGTTCTGTTTTTGTGTTAATAAAAGCAATTGCCACTAATCGCTGATCGGTTTCTAACCATTTTGGTGAATCCATTATTTATTTTTTTTTCTAAAGAATTCTCAAGCAGTAACCATCATCTTCATTGTGGAGATTATATATTCATGAAAAAAATTAAATACCCCCAATTATGTTATATGGTCATATTTTCCACATAAACACAGGCATTTATTTCCTCCTGCAGTACCCAGAGCCAATGCAATATGTAATTTGCTAGGCTATTTGGCAACTAAGAATGATTAAGACCCTGCTGTTTGCAGTTAATATGGTGCATAACTTGAGTTTGAGGCCAGAAAAGAAAGTAGGGCTGATGCTGAACTGTACCTTTGTTTGTGAGAGTGAAAGTTTTAGGGAATATCTTGCCTTGTTTGGTAGGATATTGCTGCAGATATGACAAAAAGGAAAAAGGGAACTATTATTTCATTTAATATTTGTGTATTCAAGTGTTAATTTTTGCATTTGATTGTAAAGTTATCATTATATGAAAAAACATCAGGCTCAATTGTGTAGAGAGCCTAGTGGTGAGACAAGCAGAATGAGATCCCTACATTTGTCACGTGGTACATGCCAAGCCATGACCACAGACAACATCTTTCATCCTGCAGAGTGATGCTGTCAATGCTTGTTTGGGGGTACAAAGAAGGCAAGGTGAGCTAATGTTAGATCAAGACAAACTCATTTAAGAAGACAAACTCGAACAAATAAAAAATTACAGACAGAAATTTAAAAAAAATCAGAAGCATTTGCAAGTGTTTGTTGAATGAGTGAGTGGTATTACCCTTTTCCTCTGGAAGAGCTGCTCTATAGCCTTCAGATGGAATTGTAAAGCACAGGGAAAGTTCTAAGGGAGACAGGACAAGAAGAAGAAGGCTATTCCCAGGGGCACCCTCTCCTGTTCAGGGTTTAATCTAGAAAGCTTTATTCTTTGTCCCTTTAAATTTCCCAGTGTGGAGGGAGGTGATTAGGGGTCAGTTGTCAAAAGAGAAAAGGAAACGTTCAGGGCAACCGATAAGATGGCTTTTGTGCAGCTCTGTGCAGTCTGTGTTGTGCTTAGTCGCTCAGTTGTGTCCAACTCTCTGCGACCCCAAGGAAGCCTGCGACCCCCCAGGCTCCTTGGTGCATGGCTCCACTTACCAGTTGGAGCTTTGCCTCCAGTCCTCCAGGACAATGCATTAAAAGCCACTATACAGCAGGAAAGAGAAAGAAACACAGATGGGAAATAGTTCAGTGGACAGTACCTCTTAGCAATAAGACAGAGGGAGCTGGGCCTAAGAATTTGGAGTGAAATGGAGAGGGGACAGAGAGAATCAAGCACCCAGCACCTAAATCAACTGTTGGGTCCTGTGGCCCATGTTCAAGCCACTGAAACTGAGCTTGCTCTAGTAATCCCAGCCCCATGCAGTTAGGAATTAATGCATCTCACAGCTCTGGTCTGAAACACACCAGTTTGGTTCCACTTCGAAAATATTTCAAGTGGATGGACTGGATTCCCATTTTGGAAGACCCTTGAGGAGGAAATGGAGGAGAAGCACCCTTGGCATGATAGTGGGAGCCATCTCCGGGGGTATCCAAGCTGGGAGAGCTCACTGCTGAACCTTTGAGTTTCCAGCTGCGGCACACCTCTGCCCTTCATCCCAGCTCTGGGTTCAATCAGTCACTGCCCTAAACCCATTGCTGCATTATTCTGTACCTGAGTCAGATCAGTTCAGCTTAATTCTGAGGTGCCCCATAACGCCAGAAGGTAAACTTCTCTCTGAAACAATGGGCCATTGGAATGCCGGAAGTTTCTTTATGAAGACAGTGTGAAGAGCATTATCAGAAAGTAACGAACACTTGACCACATCTGTTTTCCTTGGGACCAGAGCTCCACCTCTTCCGAGGAGCCACTGAAACAGGTGGCTCCATGGGGAGCTGACATATGATGGGTTCCAGCCTCGGGTAGGGTCAGAGGGCAGCAGAGGAGGTGGCTCTTGAGATCCTCTATAGCTCTAGGATTCTGTGAATCTGTGACATCTTAATCAAGAAACTTACTTTTTCTTTTCTTTTTCCTTTTTTCTAGCCACTTCAGCAGCTTAAGAATTCCAGCATCTAGTCCTGGACTATTTCCCCTGCTTGGTTGCCTAGGAATGGGTCTGCTAAAAATCTCGGGTTAAAGGAAGGTGCTGGAAGTACCAGAATGGATTGTGGGTCTGGCGGCAGAGTCCACTGAGGTTAGATGGAGACCGTTCATGGTCAGCAAGCCCATTGAGCTGGTATCTATGGGCCATTTCACCTCCTCATCACATCACACATGAATGATGACAGCGACAAGGACTCTGAGGGTTACTTGTCTCGAATATTTCTGTGCCAGGACAGACACGATGTGCAAGCATCATCAGACAGGCCACACAAGGAATGACTTTGAGCTACCACACAAATGCCCTGGTGTAAAGATATTCTGCTCCTTCAGTTACATCACAAGTGTAGAGACTGGCTAGAGTTATGTCCAAAGAGAGTCTTCGTCAAAGCTCACAGAAAAGGTGTTCTCTACTGATATTTTTTCATTATTATTTCTTGCGCTCTCTCCCTCTCTTGTTTTAATTTTTGGTGTTACACTCCATCCTGCCATCTGCCAATCTCTCTGCATTTTCCCAGAGTCCTTAAATAGGTTCATTAAACACTTCCTTTAGTAAATTACTATTCCACCTGCTGGTCTAATTCATTGCCTCCTGATAGAAGGAGCTTGAGTTTACAAGAAGAGTCTTCTTTCACTAAGACATAATTTTTAAAATGGAAGAGGAATCTCATTGTGAAAAATAATCTATAGCATTACTTTGCTACATAAGACACAGTGATCAAGTTTAAAGACATTAGTGACTGACTGCTTCATTTCACAGAGTTGGAAACAGAGCAAGGGATATTTCTTTTGAGATGCTCTTGACAGCCCCTGTGTTGTGAGGCAGTATAGGGAATTCCCAGGGGGTCCTTAAGACTTGTTGACAAGACCATTTTTATGCTGGTGTCTTGCCACTTCTCAGTCCTCTCTCTCCCTGGACTCCACAAACTTCCTGTATATTCTGCCAGAATCTTAAATTTCAGCTTTGCGAATATTTTCTGTTTCTCCCCATCATGTCTTTAAAGTTTTGTATTTTTTTCCCTCTTCACCTAGATCCTTTGCTCTCACACTTCCTTCCAATTCAAGTCTAGGGTTTTGAAAATTTAAAGCCAAATTTGACTCCTTTCAGTCTTGGAAATTCTTCTGTGACGTATTATGGGTTGAACGGTGTCCCCTTAGAATTTTCATGTTGAAGCCCTCACCCCTTGTACCTTAGGATATCATTTCATTTGGAGAAAAGATCTTTGCAGGTGTCATAGGTCAAAATGAGGTCATTAGACAGGGCCCTAATCCGATGTGACTAGTGTCCTCATAGGAAGAGGAAATTTGGAGACATATACACAGAGAGAGGGCTTCCCTCTTAGCTCAGTTGGTAAAGAATCTGTCTGCAATGCAGAAGACTCAGGTTCGATTCTTGAGTCAGGAAGATCCTCTGGAGAAGGAAATGGCACCCCTACTCCAGTACTCCTGCCTGGAGAATCCCATGGACAGAGGAGCCTGGCAGGCTACAGTCCATGGAGTCGCAACTGTTGGGTATGACTTAGCGATTAGACCACCACCACCACAACACAGAGAGGGGACACGATGTGAAAACAAGGAGAGGGTGGCCATTCACAAGCCAGGGAGAGAGCCTAGAGCAGACTCACCTTCATGGACTGAGAAGGAACCAGCCCTGCTGACATCTTGATCTTGGACTTACAGCCTCCAGAATGGGAGGTGACATGTTTCTACTGTTTAAGCCACCAAGTCTGTGGAGCTTTCTTATGGCAGCCCTCGGGAGCTAATGCACTGATCTGCCTGGTGGGTTAAGTAAGGTGTGCATGAGACAGCTGAAGGGCCTGTTAACACGTAGGATAGTATTTCACCCCATGTACAGTGTGCTGAGGCTGGAGTGAGGAACCCTTAAAGCTGTCACCTGGGTCTCCGTTGTCTTCCTCTCAGTGGGTAGACTGTTTGAATTTCAGCATTTGTTAGAGTGTAATTAGGGGTAGAAAAACAAGGACTGCCTTTTACACATGAGGATTCTGATGTCTACAGAGGTTGTTATTTGTCAATAAGAACTTTGTTTAAAAAAAATGTTTTTGGTTTGTGTTTGAAGAGATTCTGTATGTCTGCTGATCCTTCTTTTTAAATTATTGCACTTATTGGCAGAAAGCAAAGTTGGCAAAGGTAGCCAAAGGTATGCTGAGTATAGAAGAGAAAAGGCAACTTTATAAAGATCAGCAGTGGAGCACAAGAATTGATTGAGTAGGACTTCAGTTTTTAGGCCTATACTTATTTTTTAAAAGTAGAGCTATCTAATAGTTTCTAAAAACCATGTGAAAATCGGCAAATATTCTCTCATGCTCACTTATTGCTGCCACCATAGTAAATCTTGTGGATGGAAAGGAGAACAGGACCCTAGATCCTTGTCCTCTGGCACTATCTCAGATGTTTTAAAATCTTGGAAAAACATACAAAGTTTATTAACGACAAAAGTTATGGAAGGTGTGATATCAGTGTTGATGACCAAACAGTGCTCTCATTATTCAACTTTGGTTCTAACACTAAGAGGGACATGTTTAACCTCCTTTAAAAGGACGTGTTTATTCTCAGGATACAGATGGGGAAACTGAGGCCCAGAGAGCAGCAGCGAATGGATGATGTTGTTGAGGAAAGGGGGGCCACACTGCACCTGAACTCAGGTGTGTGTTTGCTCAGTTGCTCAGTCATGTCTGACTGTTTGCAACCCCTTGGACTGTAGCCCGCCAAGATCCTCTGTCCACGGGATTTTCCAGGCAAGAATACTGGAGTGTGTTGCCATTTCCTCCTCCAGGGGATCCTCCCGACCCAGGGATCAGATCTGATCTAGGGATCCAATCCACATCTCTTTCATCTCCTGCATGGCACGTGGATGCTTTACTGATGGGCCATCGGGGAAGCCCCTGAACTCAGGTCTTAGACCTCAAATCAAGAGTCAGCTCATCCCTTCATGGGGGCAGATGGGGCAACTTCCAGGTGTGAGACCTGCATAGTCACACAGAGCCCGAGGCTCAGAGACCCTGGGTCTGATTTAATGCTCGGCTCTCACTGTCTCCTGCGGAGGGTATGTCAGTTGATATACTCTTGGCCTTATTTGCTGAAACCTGTGACAGTCCAACCAGCTGCTCCTAGATTTCTCTGCTTTAAGAGCTCACAGCCTGGAGCCAGCCCCCATGTGCCTCGTCAAGTTGTCTTGTTCTTGGGTCTGGGACACTCTGTGTGGAGGCTGGGCTTCCAGTAAAGACATCTAAGTCCAGGTCAAGGACAAGTTTTTCAAAGAGCGGTGATTCGGCTCTAGCCCAGCAAAGCCACTTCTTCCAGAACAAAGGGACAGCTTGTCTCACTAATAACTCAGGATTTCAACTCAGGAGACTGAAACTACACGAAATATTTTTTTTAAAGTCATGTTTTCAGACTTAAGACAATCCCCAGATCCAGTCAACACAGGGCAGCCAGATTCAGAGATCCCATTTATTCTCATGGTCACCTTGCACTCTTCTGGGTCAGGAAGCTGAAGCTCAGGGCATGTAAATAATTTCCCCCAGATTACATAGTTCATGTATGCTAGCGCTCTGATTTAAACTGATTCTAAAAGCTTCTTCCTCCCCACTTTTTTTCCCCCTTTTGCTGTAAAATATAGTAGCTCTGCTCCTCTCAGCTGTGTGGTCTCGGGTGTGTTTAACCTCCTTATGACTTAACCCAAGAGGTGGTCTCCAAGGAAATGTCTGGTTCCAGTCTAATAACATCCTCTAGGAGCCATCATGAGCTCAACCAAAAGAAATTGGTCACTTCAGGTTTAGTAAATTGCAGTAAATGCAGCAAAGGATTTTGTTTCTCGAATATGAAGTCTGTGTTTACAGAAGAAGCGCTTGTGAAAAATTTAGACGGGAGGAGACGAGGGCCGCGGCCCCCAGTCCTGTCTCTTTCTCCTCTGGAGACTTAAATTGGATTGGGTTTTCCTTTTCTTCGGCCTGTTTGTTTGTTTGTTTTAACTTGACTCTCCTTTTCACTGGACTCCTTGAAAAGTCCCAGATGGAATAACAAAGCTCTCAAAACTCTGCCTAGCCACCAGGCTTGCTAAAACAACCAGGACACAAAAAGCTGTTAAAATCCCTGTTCAGAATGGATGGCCATCTGCTTCACCCTGCTCTCTCACCTTCCAAATGGCTGCAGATAAGGCAGGATAGGGTTCCTTTCCATCACTCAGGCTGAGGCTTAAAGGGAATCTGAGACCTCAGGAACACAGTAGAGCTTCGGAATATACAGTGAAGACTTAACTCTTCAGTGGCTGTGTCTTTATTCCCTGCCTGTTTCCAAGTGTGTTCTGCCATCCGCCTTTGATATCATGGAGAACTGTGCATCCCTAAGCTTCCTTTGGAGGGATGTTTGTTGTATATTTTTGTCCCTAAAGAGGAAAAGAAAACATAATGAATCACCTTGAAAATCAAAAGAAAGAGAGAGAGAGCAAGCGAGAGAGAAAGAGTAATGGAATACCTGATCAAACTTATATCTTGGAAGGTGCATTTGGAGGCATGAGTGCTGGAATGTTTCAGCTTTCAGGACTGTACAGACTCATATTTATAGTCACTCTGTTTATGCTATAGCATGTGTGGTAGCGTAGAATATCAAAGGAAGAGGTCTACGGAGCTGCCACCATTTTAAATGAAAAATGTCTCTTCTCCTCAAGCGTGGCGTTCTAATGTGGCATAGATGGAAACTAGTGCCTTTCTGTTTTACTGTTTCTGTACATTACACAGGCAATAAATACTGGCCAAATCAAGCTGTAATTTCTAAGGTTCCATATAACCTATTTTACCAGTATCAGCTGCCACAGTTTATGGATCTCCTAGATCCCCTAGAGAAAGCTGCCCAGGCTCCCAGGTTTTATAGGCCATTTCAAGGAGACCTCACAAATGAAGTGGGCAGAAAACATGGTCCATATTTTTAATATCCATGCAATTAATGCTGCATTTGCTTGTTATAGTTTGTACACTTCCATTACGTGTTGGGTAGACTCTTTCACTCTTCAAACTCATATTGATTCACTGATTCTTTCTAAACATTCATTTTCAGCTCTCTTGAGTCCTTTTTTTATTTTATTGTCTAGGGTGGGACTGCGTTTTGTAAAAGCTGGGAGGAAGACTTGTTTTTCGACAGAGTGGCTGCTCCGCACCAGATTCAGAGAAGGTCCTGTGGACTCTGAACACAAGAGAACTGGGCTCTTGTGTAATAAAAAGATTGCGTCCAGTCTTTTAGTGCAAGCTCTTTGAAAAAAAGACACAGATAAAGGGATTGGATAGATGCAGATATGACCCAGCTCCACATCTGAGAGATGAAAGTTTGTTGAATTTCTATCATGAGAAAGGTGTTAGGGATTTTTGAAGGATATTCTAATTTAATCACAGCAAACCACAAATTGGGCTTACCATTTTCATTATACGGATACAGAAATTACTTTGGGCCTGCTGAGGACCTTCTAGTCCCACAGCTATGACTAGCGCAGAGCTGGACATTGACAAAAGAGAAGACCGATACCAAAGTCTATGCTTTTTCTTTTTCTTTTGTCTTTTTCATTCAACGCTGCTTGATATATTCTGGTTTTGACAACTGAATAAGCTTTGGTATGACCATTGAATATCCATGTGCATGCATTTAGGTGCGTCTTGTTTCTTTGTTGGCCACACTCTTTTATTGGTCCAATGATCTGCGTTCTTTAGTACAGACTTCTTACTGGATTGAAGGGAATTTCCCCCTCTTTTTCCAGCAGTCATTTATGGAGGTGAAAATTGGACCATAAAGAAGGCAGAGTGCCAAATAGCTGATGCTTTCCAATTGTGGTCCTGGAGAAGACTCTTGAGAGTCCCTTGGACTGCAAGGAGACCACACCAGTCCATCCTAAAGGAGATCAGTCCTGAATATTCTTTGGAGGGACTGATGCTGAAGCTGCAATTCCAAAACTTTGGCCACCTGATGCGAAGAGCTGACTCATTTGAAAAGATCCTGATGCTGGGAAATATGGAGGGCAGGAGGAGAAGAGGACAACAGAGGATGAGATGGTTGGATGGCATCACCAACTTAATGAACATGAGTTTGAGCAAACTAGGGGATATAGTGAAGGGCAGGGAGGTCTGGAGTGCTGGAGTTGATGGGATCACAAAGAGTCCAACATGACTGATTGACTCCAACAACAGTAAACCCCCTGCTACCTGGGAGCCTGGAGTGTAAAGGTCATCACTATAGCAAGATAACCAATATGGGAAAGGAAGGCAATGGTTTGGGGAGCAGGGGAGACTTCCCTCTGTCTTCTAGGAGAGAAGGGGCTGGAGGGGAAGGACTCAGGTGATTGGCTGTTCACAGCCCACAGACTGGCTCAGGCTCTGTAAGTGAGGATTCGTGACTGACTTTCAATAGTCTTTCACAGTGACCTGTACTTCCCACAGGCCCTCCCCATGTAGTCCCTGTATAGAAGTCCTTTTCACTGGGATTTCAGAATGGTGGGGCCTAGTTGAATGGTGTTGACTTCCTTGAAGAAAATGTTCCCAACTTCGTTTTCAGAGTTTCCAGCTCATATATAGGAAGGGCTTGGTTATTCCTAATAAAATGAATGGTTTCAAATAGCTGTGTGACTGACACAGATCTTTGTTTAGTAAAATTTGCCTTTTCTAAATATCACAATGAATAAAACAATTTTTCTTTGAAGTATGGTTGATTTACAATGTTGAGTTAATCTCAAGTGTACAGCAAGGCAATTATATATATATATATATATATATATAGGCACACACATATATATTTCAGCTTCTTTTCCATTACAGGCTATTATAAGATATTGTGCATAATTCCCTGAGCTATACGCTAGGAGTCTGTGTGTGTGCTCAGTCACTCAATTGTGTCTGACTCTTGGTGACTCCATGGACTGTATCCTGCCAGGCTCCTTTCTCCATGGGATTCTCCAGGCAAGGATACTGGAGTGGGTTGCTGTTTCCTCCTCCAGGAGATCTTGCCAAGCCAAGGATCTAAGCTGTGTGTCTTCTGCATCTTCTGCACTGGCAGGTGGGATCTTTACCCACTAGCACCACCTGGAAAGCCCATGTACTAGGTCTCAGTTGTTAATCTATTTTATATATGATAGTGTGTAACTTTTAATCCCAAACTCCTTATTTAAATAATTTAAAATGAGAAGCTTTTCTAATGATACAGTTCTGAAACCTAAACATGTTGCCATGGCTTCTCTTTTCTCTCAGTCCTTCATACATGCAGCTTGTCCCAGACCTTAGATCTTCATCAGAACTTACATTTTGCCATTTGACAAGGACTCTCTCCTTGATCAAACTTCAGTCAGCCTTCCTCTCAACTTAGCCTGGATCTGGGACCTGCTCATGTCTTTGGCCAGCATGATCCAGTCTGAGCAAAGAATCCCGCTGTGTCATCCTCTCTTTCTTGATGGATGATCAGGTTCTTCATCCCCTGACATCCCCTTTGACATCTAAGCCAGTGTAACAAGATTCCCTCTCCCATAATTTTCCATCCACTGACCCCTCCCTCTGCTCCTTGATGGCGGATACCCAGCTGTCTTTGCTATATTAGGAGTTGAGCTTGATGGTGATAATCTTGAATAAATTCTTCTTTACTATTTCAATAAATGTCAAGATAACTTTGCTTTCACATGTTCCTCATCAAATACCCTATTTCTAACAATACCAAATGTTTTTATCTTGTGAATAAGCCACATTATGTCTTTCCTCACTTCTCTATCTTTTTTCCACACGATTGCTTCTGAAATGCTCCCTCCTTTCTCAACTAGGAGAACTCTCGCTCACTATTTAAGGCTGAGCTCAAATGTCACTTCCTTCCACTCCCGGGGCACTTCGAATTTACCTTTATTAGGCTCCTTACTACATTGCATTGGAATTAGCTACTAGCTTGTCTGTCTCTCCTGTGTCACTGTGAGCTCCTTGAACAGGCTCCCATTCCTTATTAACTTTTTGTTAAACACTTTTCCCTTCCCTCCCTGCTCCCCCCACCACCCCAGGACAGGACCTGCTTAATGTAGTGTGTCAGAAATGGTCCCTTCAAAGCAATCTTACTTCCCTTTTCTTTAATTTCATGAGATTTCCACTGGGCAACTGTTGTTGCTCAGCCACTAAGCTGTATCTGACTCTTTGCGACCCCATGAGTTGCAGCACAGCAGGCTTCCCTGTCCTCATTGTCTTCCAGAGTTTTCTCAAACTCATGTCCATTGTATTGATGATGTCATCCAACCATCTCATTCTCTGTTGCCTCCTTCTCCTCCTACCCTCAATCTTTCCCAGTATCAAGGTCTTTTCCAATGAGACAGCTCTTCGCATCAGGTGGCCAAAGTATTGGAGCTTCAGCATCAGTCCTTCCAATGAATATTCAGGGTTAATTTCCTTTAGGAATGATTGGCTTGATCTCCTTGCTGTCCAAGGAACTCTCAAGAGTCTTCTCCAGAACCACAGTTCAAAAGAATCATTCCTACGGGGCTCAGCCTTCTTTATGGTCCAACATGCACCTTTGTACGAATACTGAAAAATCATAGCTTTGACTATACAGATTTTTGTCTGCGAAGTGAGTCTCTGGTTTTTAATATGCTGTCTAGGTTTGTCATAGTGCCTGAATTAAAACCGAAGTTTTTTTTTTTTTCCTTAAAAATAATCCATATTTAAGACTTGTCACCAACGTATCCTGGCATTTTCAAATGTTTTCATTGTCTTTTCTTTTTCATTTTTGGAATGTTACCTCTGGGTTCTACTTTGGTTTTTTTCTTTTTTTTAAATTAGTTTATTTATCTATTTTTTAACTTTACAATATTGTATTTGTTTTGCCATACATTGACATGAATCCACCATGATGGGTTCTACTTTGATAAGTAATTTGTTTTTCTGTGAGTGCTAAACTTGTTACATTTACTGTGGGTTGTGTTGAAGGAATTGTAGAAAGCTCCTAGTACAGTGCAGATAGTCTATAAAGCTTTTCCTTTGGCCATTCATTAGCTTTATGACCTTTAGGGAAGTTGCTTAATTTCTCCATGACTGGCTTTTCTCTTGTCAAAGGGCAATATTAATACCTGGTTTATCTATACTTAGAGGTTTTTATAAGGGTCAAATAAGATAATAGACTTGAAAGCATTTGGAAAATATCCAAAGGTAAGCTTCCATGGTTAATGACCCTGATGGCCATTCTACTAATATCAGAGAGGGGACGCTGGGGAAACACAAACTTGCTGATGCTTTGTTCTGGAAGTGGCAAGAATGACAGTGGTTGTGGTGTAGTAAAACCTCCTTGGCCTTTATAGTTTTCAATATAAAAAATGTAGATTTTTTTTCTAACCTCAAATGAGCTTTTTTTGTCTGTTATATAATAGGGTTCTTTTTCTCTTGCTTTGCTGTAGAGTTTTGATGATAAAATTACACAAATCTTACATTTTACATCTGCTTTATTACTTAGTATTAAATTGGACATATGTTTATATATTTCTTACCATTCTGAAAATGTTAGTAGACCCTTTATTTTGATATTTAACATGAAGAGGAATCTAATTTATTTTTCAGCATGGTGTAGGTTTCAGTGAATTTATCTTTCCTTCATTTCTGTGCAAATGTATATATGCCTTTAAGATTTCCCCAATATCTTATAGCATTCGTATGGAATCACAAACTAATAAGGGAATTTTCAAGTTTGAGCAGAAATAGCTCTGTTCAGATGAGCTATAAGAATCCATGGATTAAAAGAGAAAAATTCCCTGAAGAATTTACTCCTCTAGGGTGTTGGATTATGATTGTGGCAGAAAAACAGAAAGTTGAAAGCAGTGTGTGGGAAGAGAAAGCATCAGAAATACTAAATTATGCAATCTGCCCTAAATGTAATCAGATGGAAGTAAGATGTTACAGGCAGGATGTATTTCCATGCTCAGCAGGGTCATTTTCATAAAACACATATAAATAAGTAAATAAAATTTCTGCAAGTTAAACCCCAAGAATTTAGAAAGATCTTTTTATTTTTTTTCATTTGAAAATGATCCTGTCATCTCTTAAAATTTCCAAGGAACTTTAACATGTTATGTATGTGCTCTTTAATTCCTGGTCTCTGAGTTGATCAAGCCTTGCCCAGCTGTTTTCTCTAGGACTGGAGAACATGTGTTTCCAGATTGAGCACCCATCCAAGTTCAGTGGTGTGGCCTTTTCAAATGGAACTTAAACCATTTGGTATGCAAGTTCTTTTGGTGCTGGCCAAACATGACTTCCTGTTTCTGAGGAGAAGGGCTTAAAAAGTCTTATAAAAAGACTCAAAGGGCTTCTTAGATATCAAAGGGTCCTTACAAAACATTGTTTGATGAGTTAAGTGTATGGAATAAGAAACACACGGAATTCATTTCCTTTAAAATGCACGTGGGATTAAGAATTATGGAGAAAAGGGCTTAGGAAAATACATTTGAGTTTTTATCTAACTTAACTTAAAATGTGTAAAACATAACTTGAGTTGCATTAAATGTATAAATCATGGCTGAAATTATCTCTTAAAATGTGTAACTGTTTATACATAAATACACTCATACATAAGATGAACCTATAAAATAATGTGACAGATATTTAAGATTCATAGCAGAAATCTTGCCTCCAAATGAATTTTTGTTTTAAAACAGACAATATGCAAGGCCCTCACACAATGCAAACGTCCTGACCCTCTCTGCCTCCCACCCCAGCATCACCACCTACAAAATGACACACCTTCGTTGTTTAGAAGTTGTCTTCAGGGTTTGGAAAACATTGTCTTGAACAATTTCAGTTCATTTTACAGCTATATTTTGAAAAAAAAAAAGTACATTTCATTTAGCTTCAAGTCTCTTGTATAAATTAAGTGATAAATCTGGGAATTCTAATTTAGGCTTAAGAAAATCAGATATGATTTCATTGTGAGTCTCTTAAACTGGTTCCCTGACAGTCACAACACAGGAGATCCAAAAGTATTTAGAGCCACGGAATCATTTTTAGGAGAAACATTCAAACTCATCAGATGATTATTTCAAAGGATGATACACATTCATCTGGGTATATTTTGTGACATCTGTTCAAAATACATCCATTACTTTATGATTGTGTGTTTTGATGTATGTGTATGTGTATTAGCATACAGAAATAAGAGGGGAAGCACTGAAACATTAACAACAGGGGGTCTCCAAATGGTAAGATTATGTGTAATTTTTCTTTTTTGTATTTATCAGTGACCAGTATTTTTTAAAATTCTCCAATATAAGCACCCAGTGTCATGCTGATGTTTAAAAGACAACTCTCAAAAAAAAAAAAAAAAAAAGGAAAAGAAAAGAGAGAAAAAAAAAAAACAAGCTGATCTCTGATTTGTCATGTTTGCCAGTTTCCATGGTGTAAATACTTTCATTATGGCTCATTTTAAGTGCCTAATGTGAGGCTAGTAAGTGCATCTTTGGGACGATATGCCCCTATTTGCAGCTTGTGAGCTTGTGCTACAGAATGCTAACTATTATCTGAATCTTAAGTGAATCAAGGTCCTTTTACAATCGGATAACATCAAACATCACAGATCACCGTAACAAATATAATAATAACAAAGTCTGAAGTATGAGAATTACCAAAATGTGACACAGAGACACCAAGTGAAAAAGTAATGCTGGAAAAATGATGCTGATAGACTTGTTCAACACAGGGTTGCCACAAACCTTCAATTTGTAGAAAATGCAATAATACAGAGCGCAATAAAACGAGATCTCCCTGTAGTAGAGTATTTGCTGTTGGTACTTAGCATGTATTCTCTTTCATTTGGTTAATTCCCTCCTATGTTTTAATTTCTCAACTAAACGGAAAATTGAAAGCCCTGTAAAAACCAGATTTTTAATCTAATATCTGCCTTTCTATACAAACTGCCTGGGATCATGTTTTACTCATAGTAATAGCTAAATAAATCTTCATTTATTAATGGATTGAAAGTCATTTTGGAATCTCTGTATTAAGCATGGTATAGGCTAGTGAATACCTGTTAATACTCAGAATGTCTTAATATAAGCAAGAAATTTAATAAAGACACGACTTAGCAACGGAGCACAAGCAAGCTCCTTTCGGCTTCCCTGGATGTGGTGGCTCTTACAACTGGTCTGTTTTTAAACCCGTGAAACGGTGAGTTGAAAAAGGCACTGACTTCTTTTAGGGCTTGTGGTTTATACTCAAGAAGTTTGTAGTCCAGGGCAGCTCCTGTGTCTGTCCCGTGTGGGGCTCTTTTTCTCACCCTTGTGATGATTGCAGTACCTGTGCCACTGCCAGGCCCCTCTGTGGGCAAAGAATGCCCAGCCTGCCTGTGGTCAGCTTCAGCCCCCCTCCTCTGTTCTGAGCAGACTGGAGCCCTGAATCATCTTGTGGGTGGAAGGGTTCACTCTCTGGGGCGAAGCTCTAATGCACTGTTGAACATGGAGTTACCGCAATATTATTTCTTTTGTTTTTCAATGACTGGAGTTTTGAATCAAGATTTTATTTTTGCACTGAAATAAATATGTCATATACTTGTTCAATTATGTTTTCAAATGCATGTAGAAGTGCAAAATAAAGTACATGAAGATACTAAGGAATTTAGTACATTGTGTTATAATTGTGTACTTATTTTGCATTATATTATCATTACATGGTGATTATATGTAAAGTTTCCACTCGAAAATAAATTTTCTTGCTCTCAGTATTTCTTCTACATGTAGCATTCCTTGGTTTTTGTGATTATGTACTCTATAATACTATGAATATTATTAATATTAAGTGTGCTTTCACTAACATTTTTATGAACTGAAAAATCAACTGATTCTTAAGATTCCATGCAAAAACATTTCTCTTAAATGTTGACTTAAGAAAACTAAGCTAACTAAAAGCAGCTTTAATTGCTATGAGAACAAGTAGCATCTTCTGGATTAAAGCAAAGTTTTAAAATGTGTATGTATTTATTACATATTATTATACTGACATGTTTTGGTAACAACACATTTATAATAGGAATATTTTCAAATTCAAGATATGTAAGCTTCTTTAAAATTAAAATTATTTACACTTTGTTCATTTCTCAAGACCCTTTTTGGCAAAGCTGAAGAAGTGCCTTCTGGTTGATCTCCAGCCACTGGGGGCAGAATAAATGCTTCAGAAAGTAACTAGATCTCGAAATGCATAAAATTCTGTGGATGAAAATCTTGTACTTCCACCCAGAAACATGCTGGAAGGAAGCACAGACTGGAATGGATCACAGATTCATAGATGTTTCTTCACAGAGCAGAAGCCATACCAATATAGCCATTAAGTGCATGTGTGTGTGCGTACTAAGTAGCTTCAGTTGTGCCCAATTCTGTGACCCTCTGGATTGTAGCCTTCCAGGCTTCTCTGTCCATAGGATTCTCCAGGCAAGAATACTGGAGTAGATTGCCATGCTGTTCCCCAGTGCATCTTCCCAACCCAGGGATCAAACCTTCGTCTCTTAATAAGTCTCCAGCATTGGCAGGTGAGTTTTTTACCACTAGCATCACCTGTAGCACAGTCACAGGATTTGCATTTCACCATATATGGTAATGCTAAATAAACAGAAATTTGGAAAATGGCAAAGGACTGGCAAGCTCTGGGAAGTTGTATATTCTTAAGTATCTGGGAGTTCACTTAGCTGTTCAAGACTGGCTCCAGTCATCTGACTAACAAAAATCTTGGGATTTACAGAAATTTTTGTCATCAGAAATGCCAATATATTTTCCTTTCCATGGATGGTACATTACTTTTAAAATATCACATAGTCTAACCAACATACAGGAAGAGACACTTCCCTGTTTCCCAGTGCAGCTTCCATGAAAATTATTTAGAACATATGTTATGTTTAAAAATTCTGAAAAGTGTCAAGAGATAGAAAATGAGGGACCAAGGAAGAAAGGAAGCATCAGAAGAAAAGGAGGTGGAGGTTATGATGGCTTGAAGCCCCTACACAAAGGCTTTCTTCTGCTTGGGCCCATTCTTTTTTCAGTCTCCCTTTCTACAGAATTTCCCAAGGAGGCAGCTACAAACAGACTTGGGATTTCTGAGCATCTTGAATAGATCAGAGGAAATGCAGATGAATCGAGAGGAGAAAGTGGCCCTGATTGTTTGAAGCTAAGGGCCTCTAGGAAAGCAATGTCAGACATCCATGAAACAGAAACTACTACTAAAAATACAGGAGAGAGTAAGAAAGGGAAGGGACACAGAATGTCAAGGGGGAGCAGCAAGAAAAGAAGTGTGGGAAGCAGGGATCAGAAGGTGGAGAGGAAAGTGATGTCAGAAAAGGAAGGAGGCGAAAACTGATGGAACCAATGAAGGAGCCAGAAGAACCCAGGATGGGAACAAACAGAAGAAAAGAGGGAGGAACAAAGGAATAAGAAAGGAAGGAAAAGATCCAGAGATGCTGCCTAGCTTGAGTATTACATTATTAAACCCAAGTGAAGTGAAGTGAAGTCTCTCAGTCGTGTCCAACTCTTCACGACCCCATGGACTGTAACCCACCAGACTCCTCTGGTCCATGTGATTTTCCAGGCAAGAGTACTGGAGTGGGTTGCCATTTCCTTCTCCAGGGATCTTCCCCACCCAGGGATCGAACCCAGGTCTGTCGCATTGTAGGCAGATGCTTTTACCATCCGAGCCATGATTAGTTCCATTTAAACACAAGGCAGATACCAAATCCCCAGATTGGTGTAGGACATTTCTCTGGATGCAAATGTGTCAGATTATAATGAAAGACTCAGCCATGGCTGCTGTTTTATCAAAGAATGATGATGGATGAAAGTGCAAGAGGAGAGTGAAAAAGTTGGCTTAAAGCTCAACATTCAGAAAACTAAGATCATGGCATCCGGTCCTGTCACTTCATGGCAAATAGATGGGGAAACAGTGGAAACAGTGGCTGACTTTATTTTTGGGGGCTCCAAAATCACTGCAGATGGTGATTGAAGCCATCAAATTAAAAGACACTTGCTCCTTGAAAGAAAAGTTATGACCAACCTAGACAGCATATTAAAGAGATAGTACTTTGTCAACAAGGGTCCATCTAGTCAAGGTCATGGTTTTTCCAGTAGTCATGTATGGATGTGAGAGTTGGACTATAAAGAAAGCTGATCACTGAAGAATTGATGCTTTTGAACTATGGTGTTGGAGAAGACTCTTGAAAGTCCCTTGGACTGCAAGGAGATCCAAACAGTCCATCCTAAAGGAGATCAGTCCTGGGTGTTCATTGGAAGGACTGATGTTGAAGCTGAAACTGCAATACTTTGGCCACATTATGCGAAGAGCTGACTCATTTGAAAAGACCTTGATGCTAGGAAAGACTGAGGGCAAGAGGAGAAGGGGATGACAGAGGATGAGATGGCTGGATGGCATCACCAACTTGATGGACGTGGTTTGGTGGACTCAGGGAGTTGGTGATGGACAGGGAGGCCTGGCGTGCTGTGATTCATGGGGTCGCAAAGAGTCGGACACGACTGAGAGACTGAGCTGAACTGAAATGATGATTGAGAAAATCGCAAATCAGAGATCTACAGTGATATTTTGTTGAAAAAAAAAGTTCACATTTTATCACTGTTTTTAGAAACTGGAATTCTGCTTAATTTCTCCAGTATCATCACTTTTTAGCAGGAATCTAGGCTCAGTAAAGCTGATACAGGAGAACCTGTACTCATGATCTTCTCATGAAAGTGAACTGAAAGTGTTGGTTGCTCAGTGGTGCCTAACTCTTTGTGATCCCAAGGACTATTGTCTGCCAAGCTCCGCTGTCCATGGAATTCTCCAAGCAAGAATACTGGAGTGCATAACCATTCCCTTCTCCAGGGGATCTTCCTGACTCAGGGATCCAACCCAGGTTTCCTGCATGGCAGGCAGATTCTGAGCCACCAGGGATCCTTTCCTACCTAATTTGATATTCTTTGTCACAGTGAAATTGAACACATGACTGTGGGCTCTACATTTGCTACATTTTCTTCCCTGGGTTGCATATCAGCTTATTTTCAATTATTAGCTCTGATAGATATAAGATTATTGACATGCTTTAGAATGAAGTATCCAGGACATTTTGTCCCAAATGAGATCATCTCAGTCTCTGAGTGCCTGGATTTTTTTCCCCCCCCTGAAGACAAGATAGACAAATACATAAAAAGAAAAACAGAACCACAACCATAGGATGAGCCCCAGGTGAGGGACCCTTAAGGCCACGTTCCAATCATTTCCTTGCTCCTCTGACTTGGATTCAGGGAACAGCTGAAGCTGGGTACCAGGACACAGATCTGTCTTCTGGACAAGTGCACACACAAGGACAGGAGGGAAACAAATGCCATGGAGGGATTTCACTGAATAGCTTCACAAAATGCCTCTTTAAAATTGCCTGTTTTGTGGAGTGTTAACATGATTCAGTGCATGAGGAGGCTTCACCATTCTAAGCACACACATTAGTGAGGAGATAATTATGAGTTCAGACCCCTCTTCAGTCAATCACTGCAACCCTCATCCAAGCCATTTTCTAAAGCAGTTGAAAATTGCCAGTGAAGAATGCTCAGCGATGTTTGCCATGAGATGTTTCAATGTGCATATCAGCAGTGGAGACTTGAGAATACACCTTGTGTCAAAGCCTCATTGTGTCAAGGATCCATTTCTTTGAAAGAGTTCTTGCATACAAATTTAGAATTCAATAGACTATATCAGCTTCAGGGAAGTAGTCAAGGGGTAGTGATTAAATAAATAGCATATAATATACTTCTCAAAACTATTTATGTGACAAAAAATAGTGCTATAGGCAATTATTTAAGGGCTTCCCTGGTGGCTCAGATGGTAAAGCGCCTGTCTGCAATGTGGGAGACCCAAGTTTGATCCCTGGGTTGGGAAGATCCCTTGGAGAAGGAAATGGCAACCCACTCCACTATTTTTGCCTGGAAAATCCCATGGATGGAGGAGCCTGGCCGGCTACAATCCATGGGGTCGCAAAGAATCAGACACAACCAAGAGACTTCACTTTCAATTATTTAAACATGAATTTCTTAAAAATTGAGGAAGTGCACAGGTTAATAGTCTCTTCTGTAGTTGGGAAAAAAATTAGGATATCAGCAATGTGAAAACTTTGGAACAGAGAAATACTCTCCAGATTTCAGTTCTCAGAGTGAAGCCCTCCTTTTTTCATGATGGTTGACCAGATGGCCGGTTGTAGAAGGTGAACCTGAGAAACTGAATACACTAAAGCAAGGCTGACAATAACAGGAAACCTTCCAGAACTTTCCATCTTTTTAAAGGTGTCAAATTCTGATGCTCATCTTCCTCATGCTCTATGAAGCAAAGATCCTGGTGATTTTTTGGTATCAACTGTGTTACATCACACGCTGTGTCTGTGGTCATAAAGAATAGGGGTGACTTTTCAGAAGTTCAGTTCTTTGTAGACAGGAAGCACACACAGCAGTTAGTGTCAGAAAACTCAACATCGCAGCTTATTTACCAGTTGTATCAGTTCAGTTCCATTCAGTTCAGTCACTCAGTTGTGTCCGACTCTTTGCAACCCCATCGACTGCAGCACACCAGGCCTCCCTGTCCATCATCAACTCGTGGAGTTTACTCAAACTCATGTCCATTGAGTTGGTGATGCCATCCAACCGTGTCATCTTCTGTTGTCTCCTTCTCCTCCTGCCTTCAATCTTTCCCAGCATCATGATCTTTACAAATGAGTCAGATCTTCACATCAGGTGGCCAAAGTTTTGGAGTTTCAGCTTCAACATCAGTTCTTCCAATAAATATTCAGGACTGATTTCCTTTTCCCTTGGACTGCAAGGAGATCCAATCAATCCATCCTAAAGGAGATCAATCCTGGGTGTTCATTGGAAGGACTGATGTTGAAGCTGAAACTCCAATAATTTGGCCACCTCATACGAAGAGTTGACTCATTGGAAAAGACCCTAATGCTGGGTAGGATTGGGGGCAGGAGGAGAAGGGGACAACAGAGGATGACATGGTTGGATGGCATCACTGACTCGATGGACATGGGTATGGGTAGACTCCTGGAGTTGGTGATGGACAGAGAGGCCTGGCATGCTGCGATTCATGGGGTCGCAAAGAGTTGGACATGACTGAGCGACTGAACTGAACTGAACTGAACTGATTTCCTTTAGGATGGACTGGTTGGATATCCTTGCTGTCCAAGGGACTCTCAAGAGTCTTCTCCAACACCACAGTTCAAAAGCATCAATTCTTCGGTGCTCAGCTTTCTTTATAGTCCAACTCTCACATCCATACATGACTACTGGAAAAACCAGAGCCTTGACCAGATGGACCTTTGCTGGCACAGTATGTCTATGCTTTTTAATATGTTATCTAGGTTGGTCATAACTTTTCTTCCAATGAGCAAGCGTCTTTTAATTTCATGGCTTCAGTCACCATCTGCAGTGATTTTGGAGCCCCCCAAAATGAAGTCTGTCACTGTTTCCATTGTTTCCCCATCTATTTACCATGAAGTGGTAGAACCAGATGCCGTGATCTTAGTTTTCTGAATGTTGAGCTTTAAGCCAACATTTTCACTCTCCTCTTTTACTTTCATCAAGAGGCTTTTTAGTTCTTCTTCTCTTTCTGCCATAAGGGTGGTGTCATCTGCATATCTGAGGTTATTGATATTTCTCCCAGCAATCTTGATTCCAGCTTGTGCTTCATCCAGCCCAGTGTTTCTCATGATGTTCTCTGCATATAAGTTAAATAAGCAGGGTGACAATATACAGCCTTGACACACTCCTATTTCTATTTGAAACCACTCTGTTGTTCCATGTCCAGTTCTAACTGTTGCTTCCTGACTTGCATACAGATTTCTCAAGAGGCATGTCAGAGTAGTCCCATCTCTTGAATTTTCCACAGTTTGTCATGATCCGCACAGTCAAGGCTTTGGCATAGTCCATAAAGCAGAAGTAGATGTTTTTCTGTAACTCTCTTGCTTTTTCAATGATCCAACAATTGGCGATTTGATCTCTGGTTCCTCTGCCTTTTCTAAATCCAGCTTGAACATCTGGAAGTTCACAGTTCACATAGTGTTGAAGCCTGGCTTGGAGAATTTTGAGCATTACTTTACTAATGTCTGAGATGAGTGCAATTGTGTGGTAGTTTGAGCATTCTTTGGCATTGCTTTTCTTTGGGACTGGAATGAAAACTGACCTTTTCCAGTCCTGTGGCCACTGTTGAGTTTTCTAAATTTGCTGGCACATTGAGTGCAGCACTTTCACAGCATCATCTTTTAGGATTTGAAGTAGCTCAACTGGAATTCCAGTTGTATGGTCTTGCGCAAATTATATTTTTTTCAGTCACTAAATCACAGCCAGCTCTTTGAGACCCCGTGGACTGCAGCTCACCAGGCTTCTCTGTCCTTCGCTGTCTCCCAGAGTTTGCTCCTCAAACTCATGACCATTGAGCCGGTGATGCCATGGACAAATTACATGGTTGCATGAATATTAGTTTATCTGTAAAATGGGAAAAATGATATCACTTACTAATAAAATTTTGATGATTTTAAAAAAAATTAATTTGTAATATGTGTTTAGAAGAATGTTTAGAGCAGAGAAAATTCTCAATATTTCTTAGATATTCTTTTTATTTTAATTTTATTATTGTATTATTATCAAGTCTACAAGGCCTCTAATGTGGCTTTGTATTTCATGTAGTTGCTCAAAATATGTTTGGTGTTTCTTAGTCTCTTTGATTAATCTTTGTTTAAACTTTAAAAGTGCTTATATATGAATGTAAATAATTATGCAAGAGAAAGAATATATACTAAACATCAAGGCCCCTCTCCACCCTCCATACGTCCTTTTTTTTTTTTTTTGAGGCCATCACTGTTAGCAACTATTCATGTGCTTTCCAAAATATGTGTGTTTGCTGTTTCTTTATAAAAACAAAATTCTACTGAAACTATCTTTATGCTGTTCCCCAAGCCCATACTTCTGTTCTCACATCAGGGGTATCAATATCATGAATGTTATATTTATTTAGCTTGTTCCCCTTTTTAATAATTTTACCATGTCTAACTCCAAAAAAACATTTTTATGTTTATTTTAAGCTTTGTAAAGAGGCTATTATTCACCTTTTAAATTTATTTTTAACTAGTAGAAGTATTTTATACATATTTTCGTGATTATTTTTTTCTGATTATGCATATTCATTGCTTTTAAAAATATTTGAATCAATTGTGTAAATCAGAAAATTGTCATAAATATGAATTGATGATGATTATCCCGAGAAATGATGTAATTTTAGTGATTCTTTCATAACTTTTTTTCCTCTTTTCAGATCTCTGACATATTTGGAAATCAAATAAACCATCTAAACCAAATAGTTAAACACTGATACTTCTAAATTATAAAGGCAGTGTACAGAGATGAGAGCTGGAATTAAATTTCACTTTCTTGTCAATAGAATGGGCCTCAAGCAAGGCTGGAGCTGATGGTCTCATCACATCTGTTAGAGCTCCAAACATATTTGTTATTTGTGATCCACGGGATCTTCCCAACCCAGGGATCAAACTCATATCTCTTATGTCTCCTGCACTGGCAGGCAGGTTCTTTACTACTAATGCCACCTGGGAAGCCCATGCTTGATATGATGAACCTATTATGGGGCTACTTACTAAGCATATACAGTAATAGCTAATCTTGAAAATAGCATGCCAAATGAAAGAAGTCAATCCCTAAGATTCTACACTGTAATATTCTACAAGATTTGTCTATCCCATTCAAATCTTTAGGCATGTAAAATTTTTATTAATGGATGCCTGGAGCTGGTGGTGGGGAGTGGGAAGGAGAACAACTTATGAGTAGGGCCTTTCTTTTTGAGTGACGAAAATATTCTAAAATTATGTTGTGGAGATAGCTACACAACTTTGTGAATATTTTAACAACCACTGAACAGTATACTTGATTTATTTATTTTTTTAAATTATGTACTTGGCCATCTTGGGTCTTAATTGTGGCACATAGGATCTTCCATCTTCATTGCAGCATATGGGCTCTTTAGTTGTGGCATATGAGATCTGTTCCCTGACCCCTGATTTGGGAGTGTGAAATCTTAGCCACTGGACCATCAGGAAACCCTGAAATGTGTATTTTAAATTGATGAGTTTTGTGGTCTGTGAATTATATCACAGTGAATCCCTGTGGACAGAGGAGCCTGGTAGGCTACAGTCCATGGTGCCACAAACAGTTGGACACGACTGAGTGTCTAAGCACAGCACAGCACAAAGCTTAAAAAATGGGTTCCCCTTGAGTCAGCATCGTCCCCAGAACCTAACGGCAGCAGTTTCCCAGGAGGAGTAACAGACGAACTGCCCTGAAGGAGAAGGTGCCTTGAAGGGCTTCCTTTTGCCCACCCCTCTTCCACCTGCCCTTAAACCTGCCCTTGCTTAGGAGAGTCCTAAGCAGGAGGCAGCTGCAAGTCTAGTTAACCTATTAAAGACTGAAGGGAAGACACAGTAGAAGAGGCAGCTGACTATTCAAGGAACAAGCAAGAGGAGAGAGGATTATTTCTAGTTGGCTAATTCAGTATCTAGGACAAACATAGACAGTATATTAAAAAGTGAAGACACCACTCTGCCAACAAGGGTCCATCTAGTCAAAGCTATGGTTTTTCCAGTAGTCATGTGTGGATGTGAGAGTTGGACCATAAAGAAGGCTAAGCACTGAAGAATTGATGCTTTCAAACTGTGGTGCTGGAGAAGACTCTTGAGAGTCCCTTGGATTGCAGGGAGATCCAACCAATCAATTCTAAGGGAAATCAACCCCAAATATTTATTGGAAGGACTGATGCTGAAGCTGAAGCTCCAATACTTTGGCCACCTGAGGCAAAGAGCTGCTTTGGGAAAGACCCTGAGGCTGGGAAAGATTGAGGGCAAGAGGAGAAGCAGGTAACTGAGACTGAAATGGTTGGATGGCATCACTGACCCAATGGATACAAGTTTGAGCAGAATCCAGGACCTAGTGAAGGACAGGGAAGCCTGTAGTGCCCCAGTCCCTGGGGTTGCAAAGAGTTGGACATGACGTAGTGACTGAATAACAGCAACAATTCAGTATCCGTGTTCCTTCAACAAGAGGATCCTTCCCCTCCCCTAGCTGGCTTTCTTGTTTATTTGGAGCCCATTTTTTCTTTGATTCTTATCAGTGTCTCAATAAAGTGTTCAACACAGTGTTCAAAAACAGACCGATCCTGCCACTGACAAGTGTTTGCTGATGGCTCATAGGTCCCAGATTCTCAAAAGGGGTGGGCTTTGCATTTGACATTGCCTTCTGCCAATTTTGTAGCCAAGTATTTTGTGTAAATGTCAGGCTACTTGGAGAAGCTCTGGTGGAGTTCTGACAGTCATTGTTTACTCTGTTAAATATTTAAAATAAAAATGTCAGTATCTATGGTTTAGCCCAGGTCAGAGGCTCTGCCAAATAATACCATTCACAGGGGCCTGTCAAGGTCATGTCACTTCTAAACTGAAGAATGTGTTCAGATTTGAATGTATCAACTAAATGATGTCAGTCTTGCTTAAAGGAGCCAGACACTCAAAGTCATCTCTGTAGAAGCCAGAACTGCAGTTTCATAGGGGGATGTAACATGGGTGTGTTTTTGGTGCTGCTTCTCCAGATGCTCACCTTATATCAAGGTGAAGGTCACGTTTCACATTCCTGGTAAACCCTCCCTCGATTCAGAAGCTCACAGTGATCTCCTTTCACCATGATATTTCCCTTTAAGTACTCAGTGTCTGTAGGTTTCAATTTTGATGCTTGTTATTTGGTATTCAGGAGGCAATTCCACTTCAGCAATATATGCAGCTTTGATATTTACAAATTTCTGGCTTATGTTTGTTTCCCCAGAAAATGGTTTTAGGAGAAGAGATTCGTGTGCAATAGATTTTGGGGGTATGCACTCAGAAACAGCACCATTAAGGGAGTTGGTGGAGGGGGTACTTGGGACAGACAGATGGTTGAGCTCAGTGTCACTGCAGCAGAGACCTCAGCTGATAAGGAAGGGTGCTCTAAAAGTAGGATGACCCAGAGAGTTATCCCCAGGCTAGACAAGGGACCGGACATCTGTATCCTAGGGCCCAGTTGATGGACATGCCTAACTCCATAACCTTGGGGAGACTACACCTTTTGGGCAAGGGGCAAGGGAAATTCCTGAATAGACATTTATTAGCTAGCAGTCAGCCTCCTGTGCCTTCATTATGAAGATCTGAATGGCGTGTCACAACATCCGTTGTCTTATTCTATCAAAGCAATTAAAATGAGGTCACTACTGTTAATCCCATGTTGTAAATAAGAGTTCTGATACTTAGGGAACTCAAAGGTAGTTATTATTGCACACTTGGTTCACCCTGCTATACAGTGACAAGGGCAGGTCTTGAAATCCAGTTTTGAATGAAAAACCTGGTGCAGGAGCTTCTGGGTTGGTGAACACATCCATGTGCCAGGAGAGGGGCTGAGCCCAGTTCCCTGGGGACTGACGCTCCTGCCCTCAGGGCTCTGCAGACCTCACCCTTCATGTGGTGGTTCCTCTGTATCTTTTATAATATCCTTTATAATAAACAAGTAAATGTAAAAAATGCAGTGCAATTTAAGTAGTTTTGTAGACAACATAGAGAGAAAAGGTAAAAGATGCTCAGAAAAACAGAAGTGATTGGAACATTGTCTTAGCATAATGTAGTATCTAAAATAAATATTAGTACAACAGTGAAGAAAGTATTAAAGAAATTTGCTTGCATATTACCAGAAGGTCAAATTGGGCAAGATTTCTTTGCCTGCCTAATGCAATCCTGAAGATTCCACAGGAAGAAAGACAGTTGATCAATTAAAGTATAACAAACTAAATAGAATTATATACAAAAAAAAAAGTTCAGTGTGTATTGGGGGCTGGATTGGCAGAGGGCCACAGTGGGCAGACCGGCGAGGGACTATTTTAAATTCTCATATTCCCTTGGGAGATGACTGACTGCTTTATCACTGTTTCAAGATAAAATTAAAGGGAGATTGTTTCAAGATGGTGGAGTAGAAGAACATGCGCTCAACTCCTGAGAGAGCACCGAAATCACAGCTAGCTGTTGAACAGCCATTGACAGGAGGATGCTGGGACCCACCAAAGAAAGACGTCCCGCGTTCAAAGACAAAGGAGAAGCTGCCACGAGACCACAGGAGGGGAACAATCACAATAAGATCGAATCCCACACCCACTGGTGGACAACCCATAAACTGGAGAACAATAACACCAAAGAAGTTCTCCCACTGTTGTGAAGGTTGTGAACCCCATGTCAGTCTCCCCAGCCAGCGGATCCAGCAAAGGGACTGGGAATCACCAAAAGAATCTGACTTTGAAAGCCAGTGGGATTTGATTGCAGGACTTCCACAGGACTGGGGGGAAACAGAAACTCAGGACAAAATTAAAAAAAAAAAGAGAGAGAGAAAAAAATTTTAGCTAACACCCTACCAGCCTCGGAGCACTTGCTTCTCAATAGCAACAGCCTCAAGCCATCAAGTAAGGCTTAATCACAAATGAGGAGACTGTGAACAGAGCAGAGCAGGTGTGAGGAGCCGGGGACATGGTTCCAGAAACTCAGCAGTAGGCCTTGACCTTCACTTCTTGTGACCCAGATCGTGACGGACACAGAGGACAACCTGGCCAGGACCCTTCCCTCCCAATCACACAGCTTCAGCCAAGACATCTGAAAATATCAAGTGACTCTAAGCTCATAAGGAAAAACAACAAGACATTTTGAGACAACTAATTGCATACTTTATTTCATATATTGCATAATTGTGAAAGCAGAGGGATTAGGAATTTACGTTCAACTTTCTTACGGAGAATATCTTATATTTGAAGCAAGAACAAATGGTTGTAAAGTATGTATAAAATATAGCAATTCAAGTAGATGTGTATATTAAAAAGCTTTATGGCAAAAGAAGAAAACAATGGTTGGAAAGACAAATAGTAAATAGTGCCCGAGGACATAGAGAAAGAAAAAGAATTAAAATAACAGAAATAAATGAAAATACAGAAAACAAAACAAAAAACCCTTAGACCTTGATGGGAGTTTAAAGAGTCAGAATGACTATCACCAAGAAGCCTACAAATAATAAACTCTGGGAGGGTTTGGAGTGTGGAGAAAAAGGAAATCTCCTACCTGGTTGGTGGGAATATAAATGGCCCACCCACTATGAAGAACAGTACGGAGGTTCCTTAAAGAACTAAAAATAGAGCTACTGTATGATCCAACAGTCTCCCTCCTGGGTGTATATTGTGAGAAGACTCTAATTCGTAAAGCCACATGCACCTCAGTGTTCACTACAGCACTATTGGCAAAAGCCAAGACATGGAAGCAACCTAAATGTTCATTAGATGAATGGATAAAGAAAATGCGGAGTATATATGCAATGGAATATTACTCAGCCTTAAAAAATAATGAAACAATGTTATTTGCAGCAACACGAATGGTCTTAGAGATTATTATACTAAGTGAAGTAAACCAATCAAAGACAAACATACGATATTGCTTATGAAAATCTAAAAAAATAAGATAAAAATAAAATTATATACAAAAAGAAAGAAATTCACAGACAGAGAAAACAAACTTAGTGTTACAAAAGGATAAAGTGAAGGGAGGGAAAAATAAGGGGGTTGGGATTAACATATACTTATAACCATATAAAAAATAGATAAACAACAAGGACCTGCTGTATAGCACAGGGAACTACACCCAATATAAGGGAAAAGAATCCAAAAAAAGAATATATATATATGTATATATATATAGGAATATATATGTGTGTGCACATATATTTGTATATATGAATACATTCATATATAGTGTGGCTTTGTAGTTTTCAGGTTTTTTCTTCTTCTAGTCCAAGATCCTTCATTTTTTCAGGACTGAACTCTTTCTTTTACAATCTTCTCCATAAAGGACAAGAGTGCCAACCAAATATTTTACATTTATCCCCAAATAAATGTAAAATTGACCAGAATTTGGAATCCTTAGTTATTTTTCATAGTTTTCAATAGGGAACTCAGTGAATTTGGACTCCATGGAGAAACATTAATTAACCTAGTTCTCAGAACTTAGAGAAAGCTAATGAACATCTTGTTAATTGAGTGTAGAGATCATTGGACTTAAAATTTGGTTATAAGCTGCAGAAGAGAAGAATTTGTATAAGGTAAAGACTGGCTTAAACTTTAGCTCTAACTATGTGTGTGTGCTACGTCGCTTCATCGTGTCTGACTCTTTGCGACCCCAGGGACTGTAGATCGCCAGGCTCCTCTGTCCCTGGAATTCTCCAGGCAAGAATGCTGGTAGGTGGGTTCTTTACCACTAGCACCACCTGGGAAGTTCTAACTATAGAAGGGTAGAATTTGAAAATTACAAACACGAATATATATATAGATATAGATACAGATATATTCATATACATGTGTGTGTGTGTGTGTTAGCTACTCAATCGTGTCTGATTCTTTGTGACCTCATGGGCTGTAGCCTGTCAGGCTCCTCTGTCCGTGTAATTCTCCAGACAAGAATACTAGAGTGTGTAGCCACTCTCTTCTCCAGGGGATTTTCCCAACCCAGGGATTGAGACCAGGTCTCCTACACTGCAGACAGATTCTTACCATCTGTGCCACCAGGAAAGCCCTATGTGTGTGTGTGTGTGTGTGTGTGTGTGTGTGTGTATACACACACATATATATCTTAATCACTTTGTTGTACATCTGAAAATAGCATGACATTGTAAATCAACTAGATTTTGATAAAAGAAGAACAGATCAGCATTTCCAGATAAATAAATTAGAGACTCCTTTGCCAGCATCATAAAGCTTCATTCTTTATAAAACTATAGAAGCTTAATTCATGGAACGGGCTTACCTGGTCCTGAGAGGACTCAGAACTAGGCTGACAATGTTAAAGACCCTTAGGCTTTGAATCAGGTCTTTTAATAGTTTCTCTTAAAAGAGTAATAAAAGCATCTGAAAAGGTGTGACAAGTATCTGGATGCTGTGAGAGAAGGACTCCAAGAAGGTGTTGTAAGTTACCTGGATTCATACACTATAATCTCAAAGAAGTCTTGGTGAATTCCAACTCCGTGCCCTTCTAATGGTATATTCCAATAAAAAATTTTACACCCTCCCAATAGACCTCAAGTAAACACTTCCAGACAGAAGAAAGAAGCATACTTCATGTGGGGAATATGAGGGTGTTGTCATGACAACCATGAAGAGTGTTTCATTAGATGGCTGAACTGAGTGTTGTGCAGAGCTTCTGGGCTCTGTGGTCTTAGCTGAAAATCTGGGAATGTGTCTGATATCATCACATCCTTAAAATCATAGAAAAATGTGGTTACTCTGATCCCCGAAGTGTGACTCATGAGACACACCCCTTTTACCTTAATCCTGGTGCCTGCTTCAAAACAGATTAACCTATCTGTGTATATATATACATGGAAGTCTCTGGAATGCCATTCACTTGTTCTCTAGGCTGCCTGCCAAGCCTGCCTAAGCTTCCCACTTTGTAGATCGTCTTGACAGTGTGTTTAGTGCTGAAAGACTTGGGGAGGTTGACCCAGGACCTCCAGGGTCAGCTGCAGACCTGGATGGAGAATCAGGGCAAAATTTTGTAAGGGGTTTCAGATTTTACTTATCTCAAGGATATGTTTGCTTATTTTTGTTCAAATTTTTCCTTTCTATAGTTGGAGTTAAAGTTTAAGTCAGTCTTTATACAAATTATTCTCTTCTACAATTGGAGTTGGAACCAGATTGTAAGTCTACTTGGTCTCTAAACTCAACTAGCTAGACCTTCATTGATTGTCTCTAAGTTCTGAGATCTAAGCTACATAATGTTTCTCCATGGATTTCAAATTCACTGAATTCCTTACTGAAAACTATGAAAAAGAACTAGGGATTCCAGGTTCTGGTCAATTTTACACGTATTTGTGGATAAATATAGAATATTGGGCTGGCCAAAAAGTTCATTTGAGTCTTCTGTAACATCATACAGAAAAATCGAAATGAACTTTTGGGCCCACCCAATGCTATAGTGTTGGCACCATTGTTCTTTACAGAGAAGATTGTAAAAGAAAGAGTTCAGTCCTGGAAAATAAAGGACCTTGGGTCAGAAAGAGAAAAAAGTTGAAAACTACAAAGCCACGCTAAGATTCAAGATGGTAAAGGAAATGGCAACCCACTCCAGTATTTTTGCCTGGGAGATCCTATGGACAGGGGAGTCTTGCAGGCTACGGTCCATGGGGTTGCAAAAGAGCTGGAAAGAGCTTAGTGAGTGAACAACAACAAGAAGTAAGCACTGAGAATGCAGCGTATAGCCTAGTGACTACAGGTGTAACGCTGGCCCTTGGTGTACTTAAAGGCTGCTGAAAGAGAGCAGATCCAAATGCTTTTATCACACAGAAAACGTTTTTTTTAACTACACGAGGTGATGGATGTTATACTTCTTTCAGTAAACATTTAACAACATATGTATGTCAAGTCATTATGCTGTTTACCTTAAATATATACAGTGTTTTCAGTTCAGTTCAGTTCAGTCGCTCAGTCGTGTCCGACTCTTTGCGACTCCATGGCCCACAGCACACCAGGCCTCCCTGTCCATCACCAACTCCCGGAGTTTACTCAAATTCATGTCCATTGAGTCGGTGATGCCATCCAGCCATCTCATCTTCTGTTGTCCCCTTCTCCTCCTGCCCTCAATCTTTCCCAGCATCAGGGTCTTTTCAAATGAGTCAGTTCTTTGCACCAGGTGGCCAAAAGGTTGGAGTTTCAGCTTCAACATCAGTCCTTCCAATGAGCACCCAGGACTGATTTCCTTTAGGATGGATGGGTTGGATCTCCTTGCAGTCCAAGGGACTCGCAAGAGTCTTCTCCAACACCACAGTTCAAAAGCATCAATTCTTTGGCACTCAGCTTTCTTTATAGTCCAATTCTCACATCCATGCATGACTACTGGAAAAACCATAGCCTTGACTAGATGGACCTTTGTTGACAAAGTAATGTCTCTGCTTTTTAATATGCTGTCTAGGTTGGTCATAACTTTCCTTCCAAGGAGTAAGCGTCTTTTAATTTTCATGGCTGCAGTCACCATCTGCAGTGATTTTGGACCCCCCAAAACAAAGTCAGCCACTGTTTCCACTGCTTCCCCCTCTATTTGCCATGAAGTCATGGAACCAGGTGCCATAATCTTAGTTTTCTGAATTTTGAGTTTGAAGCCAACTTTTTCACTCTCCTCTTTCACTTTCATCAAGAGGCTCTTTAGTTTTTCACTTTCTGCCATAAGGGTGGTATCATCTGCATATCTGAGGTTATTGGTATTTCTCCCAGATATCTTGATTCCAGCTTATGTTTCATCCAACCCAGCATTTCTCATGATGTGCTCTGCATATAAGTTAAATAAGCAAGGTGACAATGTACAGCCTTGATGTATTCCTTTCCCAATTTGGAACCAGTCTGTTGTTCCATGTCCAGTTCTAACTGTTGCTTCCTGACCTGCACACAGATTTCTCAGGAGGCAGGTCAGGTGGTCTGGTATTCCCATCTCTTGAAGAATTTTCCAGTTGATTGTGATCCACACAAGGGCTTTAGCATAATCAGTAAAGCAGAAATAGATGTTTTTCTTGAATCCTCTTGCTTTTTTGATGATCCAGCGGATATTGGCAATTTGATCTCTGGTTCCTCTGCCTTTTCTAAAACCAGCTTGAATATCTGGAAGTTCACGGTTCACATATTGCTGAAGCCTGGCTTGGAGAATTTTGAGCATTACTTTATTAGGTGACTGGCTAATTCAGAGAAGAGGATGGGGCATGAAGTCAAGAGTACCAGCAGGAAGATGAAAGCAAACTAGGTCTGGACAGGATGAAACCAAGAGTTAGGTAGCTTTGTGTGTCATGCATGCCTAGCTTTTCAGTCTGCCTGGAATGAAACTGATGGGTGAACATGTCATCAAGCTCCATCCCCATGAAGACAAAAGATGGAAAAGGACGAGCAGTGAACACTTGAGGCTAGGAAGAGTAGGAGCCAATATCAATTTTGTGTAAGGACAAGAACCAAGCAAACAAAGCATGGAAATAGATAAACCCATAGTAAATGGATTTAGAGATAGTGTTCTTTCTGGCTTGCCTGGACTTGAAGCAGGCTGAGTCCATTATACGTTGAGAGCAAGCTGATTGCAATGATCTGCTCTCGTGATCCGTGGTGACTCAGCCAGTGCACATCTTTTGTCTCACTAAAGTGTCTCTCACACACACAACAATTCACCAGTTTCTCCAGCAAGATTCTTCATTCATTAAGGCCAGCCCTCTTATTTCACCATTATCATCTTCTTGTTCTTCCACATTGAAGCCATCATGCTACCCAAATCAGAACATCTCTGCCATTTACAATAATGCATTGAGTTTTATTCATGTCAAGGTAATATAGCCCAGGAGAAACTCTTTGTATCACTTAAGTGCTATCTGGCAGTAGTGCCATAAGAAAGAGAAAAATGGAGGTTTGTTATCTGCCAGCCTGGAAACAATCCCTTCTGTTTTGACTTGAAAAGGAGCTGGCTTAGAGGGATACCCTTTCCCAGGAAGAGCTTTTACTCATTTCTAAAAGTAAAGACCAAGAAGACCTTTTAGACCCTGACAGTGGGATCAAAGACACAATGCACTAGTGTCTTATAGTCACTGACATAAAGGCATGATCAAATTAAGAAGATTCAGAAAATCTAATAATGTAGCCCTTGTTAAAGTGCATATGAGTTCTCCACACTCTGTTCAGATGCAATTCATTTGGAACTCAGAAAGGTACTGGCCTTCCAAATTCTTGTGTATTTGTATTTTATAGAATTTCTGATTAGTTGGAAAAATGAGTTGCCCTATACATTTGAGTTGATTTTTATGCTGATTATTATTTAGAGGAAGAATCCAAAATCCAAACTAGCATTTTAGTTCAAGAGCAGCTCTTCATCATCATAGTTTTCTCCTTGATGATTTTGTAGATATTGGGTCTTTGTACCATGGTGTTGGCAAAGGCTTGAATTTAAAATATTAAAACTGAGGGACCCTACAGTTCCTGAGCCTACCTACAAGACTTTTTGAAGGAACATTGCAAATGTTGAAATAGTTTTGATGAATATAAGTTACATATATATAAAACTGAAAGGTAAAACAAACACACAAAAGTCAAGGTGACTGTTACTATGAAAGTGAAGATTATATACATATAATCAGAAATTCTATAAAATACAAATACACAAGAATCTGGAAGGCCAGTACCTTTCTGAGTTCCAAATAAATTGCATCTGAACAGAGTCTATCTTCCTCAGTCATCTGTGAGGAGACAGGTTGACCCTCCTGAGGTCAAGAGGAACCACAGGGGTGGGGAGGGAATAAACAAAGGGAAAGAGCTCACGTTTAGTTGTGAGGCTCTAGGGTAGTTTCTTGAGGGAAAAGAATGCACCTGACCAATGATCAGTGGACCATAGGGAGGAAAGTACAGGGTTCCACACTTGGCATGGACTCCAAAGACGGTTTAGTTCATACGAATAAAACCTTTGGAAGGGTAAAAAAATAATTTTCCAGGGAAAATGTTGCATTAAAAAAAATAAATATTACTGCTATTGAGAAATGGAAACTTTCCTGCCGTATCAGTAAACAAAGGATGTGTCAGCCATCAACAATTGCAGATACAGGGATGGCAATCCAGTGAGCCCCAAGGGAACTCAGGAAGGAAAGAATACCTGCCATCTAGTAGCCATCAGACTGCAGCCGCTCACCACAATGAGCTCTGGGAAAACTTAGGATGTGAATACACTAGATACTGGCCCAGATAGCTGAGGTGTGTATCAAAGAAATGATTTTGAGCCCAGACTCTTGCATCCTGCCATACATAAAAAACTGCTAAATTCCTTAAATTGAGATGTCTAGTTTTCTTTAATTTACCATAATTTTTTGACATTCAGACTATCTGACTTTTGTTGCAAAACTTCCCTAAAATCTGACTCCCCTCTCACCTACTCAAAGCAGTTCTTTCAGGGTTATTTGAAATTCTGCTTTCTTGGCCTTCAGGTCTTAAAACACTCTGCCAAATAAAACAAAACTCCCAACTCTCAGGTTGTGCATTTTTTTTTCAGTTGACACTTTATATTATTTCAGGGATATCCAGGGTCCAGCTCTCCATGGGAGGAAGCATTTGGCATTAGGTTCTAAGTGAGTATTTAGGTCTGAAGACGTGGGTGGCGGCATTCCCTTGGAGGTCAAGACTGGTGTCCCAGGTCCATACATCTTAGCCTGTGGTTTAGTAACAACTTTGTTCTTTCCCCAGGCATCCCATTCTCAAATTTCTAAGCTCTTCCTAGATCTCTTATGTTTATCTCTCCCAACCATATCTAGTGTGTGCATCTCCTATTAATCACTTGATTTGTATCATATCCAAGATGACCATATGAACCCCCAGATTTTATGAGACTGGCAGACATAAAGTCGACTCTCTACATGTTGGAGAACTGCATGGCTGGTGATGTGCAGATGCCCAGCTGGCATCCATGTCTCTCCCCTCAAAGAAACCCAAAGTCATCCTCTGAAGCTCTGCTCAAGCTCAGAGCACAATGTGTGTGTAATAATCTGCCTCCTCTAGAAGAGTGTGAGCTTCTGAAATCGACAGAGGGTGCCTGACTCAACTTCGCATCTCGCCAGTGTCTGCACAGTTCCTGGCCTACAGAACTTTCTTATGTTAAGTGGAGAAATACTCGGAAATGTAGAAACAAGAAGGCTCCTTTGTAGCCCTGAGCAATTTCCAAATGTCTTGTTCTTGTTGTTTGGTTGTCTATTGGGTAGGCTGTGACAAGTGAAGTATCAAGTATATGGTGATATGAACCATTTTTTGCTAAGATAAACATGGAAAAACTAACCAGAATTGGGGGATAAGCAATCTGTGAGGTCTACCTCACAAAAGTTATGACGGACATGCTAAAACTAACTGGCTAGTAAAATTGAATGTTGAGTTGAGGGCCTGTGACCTATTTGAGTTGGTCTATGCAGCCCACTGTCAGAAGAAGGTTCGGCTTGGAGATTTATATCTGAAAGCCAGCAGAGAATGGGTAGAATCTGCAGTCCTGTGATGGACAGGTTGTCTATTGGAGAATACATTGCCTAAGTATGCAAAGAGCATCAAAGCAGGAAGCCTGTAAGATTGCTCAGGGTTAAAGAACCAGCAGTAGTAGAGAAAGAAAGAATTCCTGGACAGAGAGGTTGAGAAGACCCAGGAGGTAGACCTCCAGGGAGATCAAGAGCAAAAAGGATTCCAAGCAAGAGGGACTCATCACCATATAGAATTGGGCCCAAAACAACCTTTATTCTTGGGGAAATCACATTTGGAAGAAATCATTTATTGTTGATTTCTGGATAAAGGGGAGCAGAACAAAAGAGTGTATGAAGAGTTCAGATGGTGGGAAAGTTTTTATTGAAGAAACCTCTGTTTCCGTGACACCTGAAGGGCAGGATTTGGAAACTCAGAAGGACAGAGTCTTCAGTATAAGAAATCAGAGGCTGGAACTCCTAAGGCATTGGTGTGGAGGACTCTGATGAAGAAAAACTAGGAAACAAGAGTCTGGGGGAGATGAATGCATTTTGATCAGACAGATCCAAGGGCATCAAAAGAGGAAAGGGGAGGAAGTGAAAGGGGATGCCTGGTGGGGGAGCCCTGGATCCTCCCAACGTCTGAAAGACAGATGGGAGTGATCCCCAAAAGGCAGAAATCAGGCCTCGTTCCTAGGGATGGACTTAAATAATTAACTCCATTGTAAAGGAGAAAGAGCGACCAAAAGCCAGAAAGGAGATACATCATGGAAGTGCATCTGAGCTGGTAGGACAGCTCTCTCAATATTTCAGGTGAGGGAGGGAAGCCTGAGAACTCACTGCTGAGATAGGGAAGATAGATGATTTTTTGTGTTCTTGATTTAATTCAAATTCTCTGTTAACCAAAAAAAAAAAGAAAAGAGAGAAAAAGTGTAACAGAATTGTGATAACTAAACAGAATGCCACCTGTGGTCAGTGCAGATACAAAGAAAAACCGAAACTGATGAGAAAAGGGTTAGCAGTGTGAAAGCATAAAGAGATAATGTCAAAATGTGAGTGTGTTCAAGCCTGCAGGCTTGGTAACAAGTATGAAAGACCTTAAGTGATCCTTGCTGAAGAACCTTCTGGGCTTTTTGGGTGCTATGCAGACTTCACAGTGGGAAAAAGACAGAACAGAAGTCTGGCTGTGATGCAGTGCCTGCCGCTGGCAAGGGTGGGAGTGAAGGTGAGGATATTTGCAAGAAGAGATCAGGAGATACGGTGGTTACGGTTTAGGGAGCTACTTGGGCAAAACCAAGAATGCAAACTGTCCTGTGGCTGCTGATTGGCTAACAATAGTTCTTTAATGAGGGTGAACATGGAGACACAAAATACACCTTTTTGTTCAGGTAGTTTCAGTGTCTGCAGTAGGGAACTCAAAAATGATAAATATGAAATTTAGGGAAAGTCTAAATTCCAAAGGATGTATGGTCTTTCTGGTAGTCATGTAGAGTTGTGAGAGTTGGACCATAAAGAAGGCTGGGTGACAAAGAATTGATGCTTTTAAATTGTGGTACTAGCTAGAGAAGACTCTTGAGAATGCCTTGGACTGCAAGGAGATCAAACTAGTCAATCCTAAAGGAAATCAACCCTGAATATTCATTGGAAGAACTGATGTTGAAGCTGAAGCTCCAATACTTGGCCACCTGATGGGAAGAGCCAACTCACACAAAAGACCCTGTTGCTGGGAAAGACTGAAGGTAAAAGGAGAAGGGGGTGACAGGGGATGAGATGGTTGGGTAACATTACCAACTCAATGGACATGAGTTTGAGCAAAATCCAGGAGATCGTGAAGGACAAGGAAGCCTGGTGTGCCGCAGTCCATGAAATCCAGTCAGACATGGGTTAGTGACTGAACACCAAAATCAAAGGGTGCAGAGTTGAAAGGACTAGGGTTGAGCTGAACACTAAGAGACAAAACTCACCTGATGGCCCCGGTGTTCCCAGGGAGACGTGGAGAACTGTGGACCACCATGAGCAGCAGTAGAAAGCCTGTGGGTCATCAAAGCTGTTCTCTTTCTCATCCTCTTAAGATATTTGACTGGAAAGTCAGCTAAGAGCTGTGAGGTGTGGCCATCCAGCTTTCATGCACTTTAACCCTTGGCAAAACCCAGCAGGGCTTTGGTGTGCCTTTGTAAACTGGGAAACAGAAGGATGCTCCTATGTCTGGATGCCAAAGAAAATCTGACAAGTGAGAAAGAACGAATTTCAACTCAAACTAACGGCCTGAAATACATGATTCTCTTCTATTTTTAGAATAATGGCAAATTCAGTGATCTCCAGGAGGCCAGAAACAATTTGATGCAAAGGAAACTTGTGAGATGCCTGCTTTGATATTTAAGAACACCACTTTTTATTATGCGTATGCACAGATGACTTTCTTGGTTCACACAATTATAAATGCTGATTATAAAGTAACTCTAATTATTCCTAGATGTTTTCAAAGAAAGGAAAGGGGTAAGATGTGATTTGTGATTCTGTGAAATGCCTCATTTTTCTCTGGGAACAGAGCCTGCCATGATTCCAACATTAAACAGGGCAGAGAACCGATTTAGATCTTGATTTATATTTTGCTTACATGTTGCACCATCTCCTTTTTAAAATTAATTTATTATTAATTGAAGGGTAATTGCTATACAGTATTGTGTTGGTTCCTGCCAAACATTAACATGAAGCAGCTATAGTGTTCCACCACCTCTTAGTTTGATACAATTTCAATAAGTCTTCTTACTGGCACTCTTTAAGAGTGCTTTAAAAATGACTCATTGAATATAATCATGTGGATAAGGTTGCCTGCATTCTAGGATGAAACCTGGATAGTCATCAAATCCTACCTGCCATTCAATCTCCAACTTCATCAGCGGAAAGATGACTTTAGACCAAAGGCTTGTCCTTGGGAGATGAGTGACCCCAATATCTGATTCTGTATGTAAAACACTAGCTCCTGGCACTGGGAGGTTTACATAGGCAAGTCTCATTCTGGGTCCCATTAGTGTAAAATTCCAAAATTGGATAAATGTCCAAGACACTGTTCTTTTTCTGTACAATGAGTCATTCTGGAGGATTTTCAATACCGTATGCGTGGGATTATGGACAGGAGTTGTCATTGCTGTCCCTTGCCCCCCACTGGTTGAAGTTGCCCTAGGAGGGTGTAACCCCCTCACATTCAGGCTCTGTGGGTGGTCAGAGAAGGAAAAGTAGATGGACCCACTTGAAGCAGGAGCGCTGTTCAGACTGGACACTGCTTTTACACACAGCTGTCCACTCGACACGTGGCCTCAGAAATATTGTGCAAGACCTGGGAGGAGGGGTCTGACAGAGTGCTTTTATTTCTACTTATTTTCTCTAAAATGTGATGGGTGGTTTCTATCCATTTACAGAGCTCTCATTTTATTTCTTTATGAACATTTTCAGCTATACCTTTGACTCTCACCTGGGTTCTTCATGTTTCACCATTTAATGCAAAAACTGCAATTTTTAGATTAGATGGAAAATCTCAGTCTCCAACTCTATTATGTTTGCTCTTAGCATCTTTCTCACTTTTATCTTTTTTCTTCGTATTTGAAGAGAGGATATCAAGTTTGTCCTCTACAACAATGGTTTCTTTTCCTGCAATTCCACTTTCAGGAGCTTACAAGGTCATTGTGACTTTGAATTTTTCTCATTTACTGGCGTAGCAACGTGATCAAGTATATCTAAGCAAACAAAACCTACCTTAAACTTTCTCACTGGGCCCTTGTTTTCATATTTATTAAAAATATGAAAGTTGCCCTCTATTTCCTAGATTCTTAGTACTTGTGTGATTCTAATTACTAAACATTTCCCTATCGAAAACTAAAATGAACAATAGGATAAACAGGAAAAGGTAGAATGTGAGTTGAATCTCAAAAGTTTAATAGAATTGGGACTTCCCTGGTGGTCCAGGGAAGACTTTGCCTTCCAGTGCAGGGAATGTGGGCTCAATCTCTGGTCAGGGAGTTAAGACCGCATATACCTCATAGCAAAGAAACCAAAACAAAAACCAGAAACAATACTGTAACAAACAAATTTAAGAAAGACTTTAAAAACAGTCCACATCCAAAAAAAAAAAGAAATCTTAAAAAAATAATTTAATATAATTGATAGGTAAAAGGTTGAGGAAATAGGGTACATGTTTGATATGCAAAGTAAAGCTTCAATTTAAGGCAAACTGGGTACAGGAAATAACTATATTGCTTAAACTTTATGTAGTCAAAACTGTTTGGGTTCTTAAATGTATACATGATAAAATTGGAACTTTCCTCTTTACATATTATTTCTTCTATGCAGTTTTATCAGTGGGGACAAAAAAGAAAATGGATAAATTATTATTTTTAATAATAATTAAAAATAATTAAATTTTTAATAATTAAAAATATATTTTTTAAGTCTGTACACTTCTTTGCATAGACATTACTTTTTTTTCCTACAAGACACATAAGGGTGTTAATTTTATAAATGGAAATATTGAGCAGGTAACCAAGAAAAGTCAACATTTGCAACATTTGAATGGTTAAAATAAATTTTTGACCCCATAATTGCCATTATAATGGTAGTAAAACTCTTTGAAAAGAAGCACTTTGCTTTCAGTAATTTCAACATAAAAATAGAATTCTGAAACATGAAGACATATTCATCCCACTCCTGCATATCTCAATAGAAATTCGTGCTTAGTATAAACCCATACGATATAGTCAGACTTGAAAAACAAGCAAATAAACCATAAGCTTCTTTTGAATCCTTCATCTTGTCATTTAAAAAAAAATAATTGACATAAAATATATTTCTGATTCTTCCATGCTATTGATGCATAAGAAGTTTTTTTTTTTCATTAATGAATAATATACAGTAGTATGGATGCTCCAAATTTAGCTTGCTAATTCATCCATGATGCTAGTTTTGGGCTGTGTGCATTCTTTGGGTTGTCTCACTAATTAATGAACTAGTTGATGAATCAGTTCAGTCATTCAGTCATACTCGGCTCTTCACGACCCCATGGACTGCAGCATGCCAGGCTTCCCTGTCCATCAGCAACTCCCGGAGCTTACTCAAACTCATGTCCATTGAGTCGGTGATGCCATCCAACCATCTCATCCTCTGTCATCCCCTTCTCCTCCTGCTTTCCCAGCATCAGGGTCTTATTTAATGAGTCAGCTTTTCGTATCAGGCGGCCAAAGTATTGGAGTTTCAGCTTCAGCATCAGTCCTTCCAATGGATATTCAGGACTGATTTCCTTTAGGATTGACTGGTTGGATCTCCTGGCAGTCTAAGGGACTCTCAAGAGTCTTCTCCAACACCATGGTTCAAAAGCATCAATTCTTTGGCACTCAGCTTTCTTTATGGTCCAACTCTCACATCCATACATGACTACAGGAAAAATCATAGCTTCAACTATAGGATCTTTGTCAGCAAAGCAATGTCTCAGCTTTTTAATATGCTGTCTAGGTTGGTCATAGCTTTTCCACCAAGGAGCAAGCATCTTTTACTTTTCATTGCTGCAGTCACCATCTGCAGTGATTTTGGAGCCCAAGAAAAGAAAGTCTGTCGCTGTTTTCATTGTTTCCCCATCTATTTGCCATGAAGTGATGGGAATGGATGCTATGGTCTTTGTTTTCTGAAAGTTGAGTTTTAAGCCAGGTTTTTCAGTCTCTTCTTTCACTTTCATCAAGAGGCTCTTTAGCTCCTCTTCACTTTATGCCATAAGGGTGGTGTCATCTGCATATCTGAAGTTACTTATACTTCTCCCTGCAATCTTGATCCCAACTTGTGCTTCATCCAGCCTTGCATTTCGCATAATGTACTCTGTGTATAAGTTAAATAAGCAGGGTGACAACATACAGCCTTAACATACTCCTTTCCCAATATGGAACCTGTTTGTTGCTCCATGTCCAGTTGCTTCTTGACCTGCATACAGGTTTCTCAGGAGGCAGGTCAGATGGTCTGGTATTCCATTCTCTTTAAGAATTTTCTGCAGTTTGTTGTGATGCACACAAAGGCTTTAGCATAGTCAATGAAGCAGAAATAGATGTTTTTCTGGAACTCTCTTGCTTTTTCAATGATCCAGCGGATGTTGGCAATTTGATCTCTGGTTCCTCTGCCTGTTCTAAATCCAGCTTGAACACCTGGAAGTTCTCAGTTCAAGTATTGTTGAAGCCTAGCTTGGAGAATCTTGAGAGTTACTTTCCTAGTGTCTGAGATGAATGCAATTGTGTGGTAGTTTGAACATTCTTTGGCATTGCCTTTCTTTGGGATTGGAATGAAAACTGACCTTTTCCAATCCTGTGGCCATTGCTGAGTTTTCCAAATTTTCTGGCATATTGAGTGCAGCACTTTAACAGCATCATCTTTTAGGATCTGCAATAGCTCAGCTGGAATTCTATCACCTCCACTAGCTTTGTTCATAGTTATTAATGAATAAGAAGTTTAAAAAAAAAGCTTCATATCTGAAAATTGTTTATCTTCTTAGGGGTAAAAAGGAAAGGTAAAGACTGAAGGGAACATTCTGTCCCATGGCTAGTCCTAGAGGGAGAAGCAGGATTGGGTAAAATAACAAAAAAACAAATGCAAATATTAGAGTGAGATGTACTGACACTGAATTCCCCCATGTGTTGGTCGTGTGACTTTAGACAAGTTACTTTCCCCCCCTACACCATGGAGCATACATTTGAAAAATGAGTATTTTATTATCTGCCTATCTGAATATTGTAAGCAGAAAAGAGGAGAAATATCCAGCACATGGCATGTCCTTATGAAAAGATCATAAATTCTTTAACAGATAAATGTAAATATTTTAAAATCCTGGATCTGAAGCAACGAAGAAATTTAAAAAAATTAAAGTTAATATAAAGGATTGTGAACCTGCATTCCTGGCATTTAAATTGAAATATTATTTTACTGGAGCGGAATATGCTCATTACTGTTAATGGTCAAATGACATATAGGCAAACACTGAGCTTTAAGGTGCAAAATATTCAAATGGAAGGGTCAGTGAAGGAATCAAAGCCAAGTGCTAAGCTAGGAAACCAGTCAGCCCCAGGGTCCCAAAGTCACTTCTCAGTTTCTAAAGCTGATCTGCAGTTGCTGTTTTGTTATTAGCGTTTGAACTGAGACAATGAGGTGATAAACAATTTATAATTAAATGAGAGGAGGGAGAGACATCCCGACAGAAGCTGTAACAGACAGCACTGTTAGAATGAGCAATGCCTGGACCCACGCCTTGGGAATGCAAGGGACACCCAGGGGCTCTGATGGAAACAAAGCAGATTCAATCTTCCCTTGTCAGTCTTTTTATGGCTCCACAGAGAACGACCTTGCTTAATACCTTATTTCACCATAAAAAGAGGTCACCCAAAGGTCATCCATTGCCAAGAATGTAGAATTTTGTTCAGTGTTTTTGGGAATTGAGGGGCTTTCTGCTAGTAGATGAATCAGAGAGATGGTCCCACCATTTTTGCCACCTCTGTTAAGGTTAATTATAAAATAATTTATAAGTTTGAAGAAGACATGTTTTTATAAAAAGGCATGGCTTAAACAGTACTTATTCAGCAGGACTTACTCACTTATATTCTTAACTCTTTTATTCTTTAACTATAGAGCAATCTGTTTCTCAGATCTCCATAAAATAAAAAACAAAAACCAAATGATTCTTTCTTTCATTTTCACTGTCTTTTCTATATGCAAATGACAATACAACTATCATTCAAAACAGGTTCAAAAATTTCAGTTGAAAATGAACTAATAAATGTTTTACCCATTCGTGAACAGTTCTTTCTTTATTTCTGCAAAAAATGATTTTTAGATCAATTCACAAATAATTAGAAGACATACTAAGAAATGATTGACCTTTGCTGTTCTAAATTGCCACTTACATGTCAGTGGGTCTGGGGATTTCTATAATCTGATTTTAGGATGCTGCTGCTAAGTCACTTAAGTCATGTCCGACTCTGTGCAACCCCATAGACAGCAGCCTACCAGGCTCCTCCATCCCTGGGATTCTCCAGGCAAGAACACTGGAGTGGGTTGCCATTTCCTTCTCCGATGCATGAAAGTGAAAAGTGAAAATGAAGTTGCTCAGTTGTGTCCAACTCTTCACGACCCCATCGACTGCAGCCTACCAGGCTCCTCCGTCCATGGGATTTTCCAGGCAAGAGTTCTGGAGTGGGTTGCCATTGCCTTCTCCATTAGGATGCTTTCCTAGTGCATATTGTTGCTCAGTTGCTAAGTAGTGTCCGACGCTTTGTGACCCCATGGACTGCAGCCCACCAGATTCCTCTGCCCTTCATTATCTCCCAGAGTTTGCTCAAAAACACATCCATTGAGTCGGTGATGCCGTCCAACCATCTCATCCTCTGCTGCCTACTCTTTCTCCTGCCTTCAATATTTCCCAGCATCAGGGTGTTTTCCAATGAGTCAACTCTTCACGTCAGGTGGCCAAAGTATTGTAGCTTCAGCTTCAGGCTCAGTCCTTTCAATGAATATTCAGGGTTGAGTTCCTTTAGGATTGACTGGTTTGATCTCCTTGCAGCCCAAGGGACTCTCAAGAGTTTTCTGTCAGAGTGCATGCATGTGTACATGCTAAGTCACTTCAGTCTGACTGTGTATGACTCTTTGCAACACTATGGACAATAGCCTGCCAGGCTCCTCTGTCCATAGGATTCTCTCAGGCAAGAACACTGGAGTGGTTTGCCATGCCCTTCTCCTGACCCAGGGATCAAACTCTCATCTCTTTTCCTGCACTGGCAGGCAGGTTCTTTACCACTAGTGCTACCTGGGAAGCTCATACTGTACATTAATCATTGTGATACATGCAAAATATCACCTTTGCTGTTGCAACAGAAGCCCAAACAATAATGATAACAAAAGAATGAAACAACAGCGAAGATTTGAGATGTTTGAATAAACATTAAGAAGATGTTAACAGCATCCCATGCTACCAGTATCACCACTGGTGAGACTGTCGCTTCCTCAACTTCCTCTTGTGTGGCTGGCGTGTCCCTGGGGCCTCGTGTTCCTCCCTGGTGCAGAGTGGAGCTTGCCGAACCCCCTGCTCCCTGGAACTTCTGCTTTCACTTATTCCATATGCAGATAAGCAGCTCTTCCCACTAAACTTTCGAAAGAAATCTGATTCCCACAGGCAAGTCTGCAGAAAGAGTAATGGAATCCCTTTTAATCATGTCCATAGTCTTCACCAAACCCTAAGAATGTGTTTGTAAAATTAGTATGATCATTTTGACAGATACACTTGTGGGAGGAGCAGCTGCATATACTAAGCTGATCTGTCGCTTCTGAGAAACCTAAAAGGCCCTGATGTGTGTGACCAGATTTCTGCATTTCTTTTAGCAACTCTCTCTCGTCAAATCCCATCTGGCGATTCAAATCCTGAATTATTAAAGCCAAAGAGGTACAGTCATATTCAATTCCTATGCACAGCCTTGGCTTGACTAGAAGGCTCAATCAATTACCAGGTCAAAATTGGGCTGGGATTTGCTTTGTAAATTACTAAACAATTTAACTGGTTATAGAGAAAGATTCTCTATGACATCACATGACCTTCCTAAAAGCTCATTTCTCTCCCAACTGCTCATATTGGAATCAGTCTCAGGAGTCACTCAAAATGAGCAGTTTATTAGCTTCCTAAATGCTTTTAGTACATGCCAGATGTCCATCTCACACCAATCCTCTCTTGTCTTTCAGTGACCCTTGGAATAGATGCTGCTGCCTTGATCCATCACCCAGGAAACCCACGGCACAGAGCACTGTCGTTGCCTGCTGGGCTCCGAAGAGAAGGAAGTCATCTCTCAGGTGTGAGCAGAGAGATGCTGCTACAGGACAAGGTTCTAATGATAACAAACATTCGTCCAGCTCACGTTTAGTAACGCATTGCTCCCTCAGACTTCAAAGTGTGTTTCAGGTATTCAAAATTTCTTCGATTAGATCCAAATTGACTAGAAATGAATGTGAATAATATTACCATGACAGTTCTAGGCCTATTCTATAGCTGGATTAAACTTTACTTTTTTAAAACATCTTATTAACCCAAACTTCTCTACGTGAGAGATTTGCAAATCTTTACTTATTCGTTTTGTTTTGTTTTCACTTAAACGATGCAGTCATTATTATCCATTGTCAGAGGCTCATTCTGAACAAAATGTAAGTTAATCATAAACTAATCTCTAAATGTGAACAAGACATATTTTGATAAAAAGCCTGGCTTAAGCAATACTTATTAACTTATCTCAACTCTTTAATTCTTTAACAAATTAAGCTAGCAATTTCACAGATTTCCATAAAACAACAACAACAAAAAATGTTCTTTTTCTCTTTTGCATTGCCTTTTCTATATGCAAGTGACAGCATACCTACTGTTCAAAACAGGTTCAAAAATTCTAGCTGACAATGACATAAAAATCCCCCTAAGTAATTTTTAAAATGTGTATGCAACAGTATAAAAAAACTGAAAGAAGTTAAAATCACTATGGACAGTCAATATTTTTATAAAAATGCATTTAAATACATTGAAAAATATTGATAAGTATAAGTAATAAAATACTTTATTTGTAATTTATCATCTTAGTTCTATGATAAAAACATAAATATTGTGAAACATGCATTTATTTTGTGGAAATACATAATAAAAAGGACAATATAGGCATCAATAAATAGAAGCATTAATATAACATAAGCAAAATGCATATAATAAACAGAAATGCACCATTTAAAATATCAACTATCATAGCTAGATGTCTTTCTGATTTCACACAGAGACATTTGCTTTCTATCTGTGGGTCCACAAAAATGCCACAGTTAATGATCCTGTTTTCCTGGATATGATGGGATAAAACTGATTTACATAGCTAATGGTAATGAGCACTGTTCTGTTATGTCTGAATTCCATGGGGAAAGGGTTAAATTACTTCGTTGCTCACTAAGTTGCCATGTGCACACAGTCGAAGATTCTTAATGATGATGATGAAAAACTTGGAGGTAGTAAAACATGGAAATTATTCAGATTCATTCGAATATGTTAACATAGTTGTTTCTCTTTCAATTGCAGTAAAAAATCCAACCCCAAATTCTGCTGAGCCAAGTGAAACTGGTGTTGCTTTGCTGGGAATGTTTGAGAACAAGAGAGAAACATTGAGTAGATGTGTGTAGAGGGAAGAGCTCACATGAGCTGAAAGGCTTAGAAAAGTCAAACCAACTTTGTGAGGGTCTGTTTACTCATGTGCAAAATGGAGGTAGTGACAGGGTCAGGGTGAAGCAGAGACACAACAGACATAAATCACCTGGCACCCAGCGTGGGCCAATAATGACAATAAGGCAACCACCTCTCATACCTAACAGTTCTTTGGCTTTTCACTGAATCTGTCCAGTAACAGCCATTTGGCTTGACCTCTGGCGTCTGTTTTCCTCCCTTGCTGTTTTTTTAAAAAAATCTTTTTGTATGTCGACCATTTAAAAAATCTTTATTGAATTTGTTACAAAACTGTTTCTGTTTTATATTTTGATTTTTTAACCTGCAGGCATGTGGGGCCTTAGCTCTCTAACCAGGGATGAAATCCACACCCCTTGCATTGGAAGGCAGTCTTAACTTAATCAGACCACCATTGGAAGTTTTCCCTCTCTGGCTCTTGGAGGAGACATCTGTCTTGCCAGATGTGGCCAAGTGAAGGATTTTTGTCCAGGTGCCTGCAAACAGGGAGAAGAGAAGAAGGTATGGGGTAGAGGGTCCAGGACGGGGTGTCTGGGTGTCTGTCCAGGGAAGCATGAAAGTCCATGAGCGCAGTCAGTACTGGGGGGAGAAGGGCAGATGGCTGCAGATCTGCTTGGGTTCTTCACAGAGTTTGTGGGAACCAAGTGAAAGGCAAGCGATTGTCAAAGCGTTTTGGACCTTAGAACCTGGTCTTTTGGGTTTTGTATTAATCTGAATTTATTTTACAAGTTTAATATCATTATATTTACGTATCATAAAATCAATCAGTGAGGGGAAATGACCTCCTGCTGATAAACACAAAAATCTGAAATCAAGGGTAAAGGATCTATGTTCTCACATTAACATTCAATTTGTTTATTTATTGACTATAGTATTGTTATGTACTGTGCTGTATTAATTTCAGTTGTACAGTAAAGTGTAGAATATGTTCTTTTGAATTCAGTATCTCTCTGGGTCTGAGTTATGCAGAGTCTGGCTTTGTTAGCCCTAAAATGTACATGGGCATCTTCTCTAGAGGGACTGGCTATTGACATATACAAGGAAAATAAGCCTCATGGATACTTCCTTCATGCATAAATCGTTCTTTTATCTTAGAGAATCCAAATAGCACATCCTCCATGATCACCAGTATCCCTGGTTCATCTAAGAGGCAGAAATATTTTGCAAGAGCTTTGTTTTCTTTTTGCTTGTATGTTTATCTTTTTTCTTTTTCTTTTTTTCAGATAATTAAGATTTATACAATTTTCACACAACAGCAGGACACAAATTTTATTCAAGTTTTCAAAGATTATAAACCAGGAAACACTGGAATATATCCAGGGACATTAAACAAGGTGCCAAAATTTCATGGTCTAAAGGTATTAAAATCATACAGAGTCTGTGTAAGAACTCCCTTTATATTTTCCTTGTGCCTATCTTTGGTCAGATTCCTTAGAGAAGCTGGGGTGGAAATTAAGCTGCACGTGAGTGATTTCTTCAGGGAGGGCCGGCAGGAGAGAGGGGTGTTAGGGAGGGAGATGGGATCTGCAAGGGGAAGCCAAGGATGGGTATGGTTCTCCACCTCTGCCCAGCTCTGACCTCCTCACAGAGGATGCTCTGGGGTCTGAACTGTATCACTGAGCTGGTCCAGCCTTGAGGCAGGAAGTCTGCCTTTGGACCCTCAGGCCAGTCAGTTATTGGCTGTGGGTTCCGCCCAGGCTCCCGGGAAAGACACTTCACTGAAGGGTCCTCCGCAGAGGAGGAGGCAGCCAAGAGCAGTTCAGTCCAGGGTTCCGAGAGGATGTATCAGTAGAAGCACCCAGGACGGTCTCCTCCTGATGGCCTGCCTTACTCTCCATGTTGTATTATAAGAACTCATGTGCTATGCTTAGTCACTCAGTTGTGTCTGACTCTTTGCCACCCCATGGACTGTAGCCCACCAGGCTCCTTTGTCCATGGGGATTCTCCAGACAGACAACTGGAGTGGGTGTCCATGCCCTCCTCCAGGGCATCTTTCTGACCCAGGGATCAAACTCAGGTCTCCTGCATTGCAGGCGGATTCTTTACCATCTGAGCCAGAACTCATAGTTCTTATTTCTATTAGATTATGAGTTGAAAGTGATACTGATAGACGCTCAGTAATGTCCAACTCTTTGTGACCTCATGGACTGTAGCCTACCAGGCTCTATCCATGGGATTCTTCAGGCAAGAATACTGGAGTGGGTTGCCATGTCCTTCTCAGGGGATCTTCCTGACCCAGGGATAGAACTCACGTCTCCTGCATTGCAGGCAGATTCTTTACTGTCTCAGCCATGAGGGAAGGGTATGAGTTACTTGAGAACAAATTAAGTGAAATATTTACCTTTACAGTTCACAAAATACCTAGCCAGCTCTATATGTGATAATACTGGAGTTTTTGTTTTTACTTTAAAAAATAATTTTTAATTGAAGTATAATTGATTTACAATGCTGTGCTAGCTTCTGCTGTACAGCAAAGTGATTCAATCACACACATGTATTCTTTTTCATATTCTTTCCATTATGGTTTATTGTTTTCATGTGCTCAGTCGCTTCAGTTCAGTTCAGTCACTCAGTCGTGTCTGACTTTTCGCGACCCCATGGACTGAAGCACACCAGGCCTTCCTGTCCATCACCAACTCCCGGAGTTTACTCAAACTCATGTCCATTGAGTCGGTGATGCCATCTAACCATCTCATCCTCTGTTGTCCCCTTCTCCTGGCTTCAATCTTTCCCAGCATTAGGGTCTTTTCAAATGAGTCAGTTCTTCACATCAACTGGCCAAAGGATTGGAGTTTAAGCTTCAACATCAGTCCTTCCAATGAATATTCAGGACTGATTTCCTTTAGGATTGACTGGTTGGATCTCCTTGCTGTCCAAGGGACTCTCAAGAGTCTTCTCCAACACCTCCAAAAGCATCAATTCTTCAGCCCTCAGCTTTCTTTATAGTCCAATTCTCACATCCATACATGACTACTGGAAAAACCAGAGCTTTGACGAGATGGAACTTTGATGGCAAAGTAATGTCTATGCTTTTTAATATGCTGTTTAGGTCAGTCATAACTTTTCTTCCAAGGATTAAGCATCTTTTAATTTTCATGGCTGCAGTCACCATCTGCAGTGATTTTGGAGCCCCCCAAAATAAAGTCTGTCACTGTTTTCACTGTTTCCCCATCTATTTGCCATGAAATGATGGAACCAGATGCCATGATCTTAGTTTTCTGAATATTGAGTTTTAAGCCAACTTTTTCACTCTCCTCTTTCACTTTCATCCAGAGGCTCTCTAGTTCTTCTTCACTTCCTGCCATAAGGGTGGTATCATCTGCATATCTGAGGTTATTTATATTTCTCCTGGCAATCTTGATTCCAGCTTGTGCTTCCTCCAGTCCAGCATTTCTCATGATGGCCTCTGCATATAAGTTAAATAAGCAGGGTTGACAATATACAGCCTTGACATACTCCTTTCCCGATTTGGAACCAATCTGTTGTTCCACGTCCAGTTCTAATTATTGCTTTTTGACATGCATACAGATTTCTCAGGAGGCAGGTCAGATGGTCTGGGATTCCCATCACTTTCAGAATTTTCCACAGTTTATTGTGATCCACACAGTCAAAGGCTTTGGCATAGTCAATAAAGCAGAAATAGATGTTTTTCTGGAACTCTCTTGCTTTTTCTAAGATCCAACAGATATTGGCAATTTTATCTCTGGTTCCTTGGCCTTTTCTAAATCCAGCTTGAACATCTGGAAGTTCTGTGTTCACATACTGTTGAAGCCTGGCTTGGAGAATTTTGAGCATCACTTTACTAGCATGTGAGATGAGTGCAATTGCGCGGTTGTTTGAGCATTCTTTGGGATTGCCTTTCTTTGGGATTGGGTTGAAAACGGACCTTTTCCAGTCCTGTGGCCACCGCTGAGTTTTCTAAATTTGCTGGCATATTGAGTGCAGCACTTTCACAGCAGCATCTTTTAGGATTTGAAAGAGCTCAACTGGAATTCCATCACCTCCACTAGCTTTGTTCATAGTAATGCTTCCTAAGGCCCACTTGACTTCACATTCTAGGATGTCTGGCTCTAGGTGAGTGATCACACCATCGTGATTATCTGGGTCGTGAAGATCTTTTTTGCATAGTTCTTCTGTGTATTCTTGCCACCTCTTCTTAATATCTTATGCTCAGTGGAGAAGAACATTAACATTCATGGGGAGGCACACTGAAAAGGCAGAAATGGGCAGTTTCACCAACGCTGATGTAACCAGAGCTGTCAGGGTATACGAGGACCCAAGGACATAGTGGGTCAAGAAAGGCATGGATTAACCAGATTTCCTCAGCTGCTCAGTGCCTTTTTCCTACACATTAAGCTTACATATAAGATTCATGTCTAGGCCTCAGGAGAGTGACACATTTCTAAACGATACGGACCTTCAGGATGTTTATAAAGACTGCTTGCCAGGCTCCTCTGTCCTTGGGATTTTCCTGGCAAGAAAAACCCGGAATGGGTTGTCATTTTCTTCTCCAGGGAATCTTCCCAACCTAGGGATCAAATCGATGTCTCTTGCATTTTCTGCATTGGCAGGAGGGTTCTTTACCACTAGCACCACCTGGGAAGCCCCATATAAGGCTGAATTGGGACTATTAAATATGTGACTGCCATAGGTTTGGAAGGCATCTTTGTGGAATAAGTGAATGACATATGTAATTACAGAATGTGTCATAAATACATGTTATAAAACCTCTGAAAGAGCAGTGAGAATGAAGATGGGAAGAGACTCTGAGTATAATCTGTTTTATCCAGATTTACCCAGTGATCTTATCCAGCCTCTTTGCTGCCTATGCCATCTGTGTTCTGAAGATTCCTGAGTTTAAATATCCTTCTTAGATTCCTCACCTATGCTATTGTCCCAGAGCTGGATGACACACTTACCTCAGGGTTCAGGCAGCTTATTGCAGCTGAAATATTAAAAATAATAGGTGTCATATACATCACCACCATCACTGTTGCAGTTAGACATGATTTGGAGAATTTGCGTTTTATGTTTCTTTCTGCAACTCTGCAAAAATAAAGTCTACATGGGTAAGTTTATTGATTTTTTTTTCTAGTACTGTTATTTTTTCTTGAAATTAGGGTTTAGCAATGTAAATATTGCTGATGGCAACACTGCAGATGTATTCTTGTATTTTTTTCATGGGATGAACTTCAGAAGATTAAGCTCAGCCTTCAGTGGTTAAGAATCTCCGTTCTTGAAAGCTAAATGGAAGCTAGTCATAAATCTCTGGATGCTCCCAGGCGCTGTTCATTTAGGGATGTGCTGACAGTGTAATTAGTAATATATAAAAATAAGAAGTCCCAAAGCAGAAGGCTGTTCTCATGACCCGGCAAAGATGCAGGTGGGGAGCTGGATTAGGATGAGGGATAATCATTTTATACCTTTGTGCAGAAAATCCTATAAGAAAAGTGCTTCTCCGTTAGCTGTCTGTGGGAATTGTCTGTCTCCTGGGAGTAGCCTGGTAACAGTGATTTTTGCTGAATTTCGAAAGAGCACCTATAACTAAGGCCATGACCTTGGCCTGCTAAAATAGCTGTGCCAGTCCATCACTTCACAGTGACTGTGCTCTGAAGTCATTGAACCGGGGCATCTCTGAAGCCCTTACGGAGGGCATGGGACCATTCTCTTTGATGCTTTCTTAGACCAGGCTGAGCTGAGGAGGGCCGGGGGTCTGGGGAGGCTTTGCTTCTGCCCTCTCTTCTCTGGGTCCTTCTCCTCCTGGACCGCGCCAGATCAGAAAGAACTGCGAGTCCTCTGGAGGCGGGGCTGAGCCGCTGCGCCAGCTGCCTGTGGTTTCAGCAGCTGCCTGCCTTCCCAATTCTGTGGCTTCAGCATGGTGCTCCCGGCACCCGCAGCTGGGGAGAGCAGGGGACAAGCTTTGCCTTCCCACTGCTATTCCAGAGGTACGATGTGGGTGGGGGGCCCACGTGAAGATGCAGCAGCAGGCAGGGCAACGTGAGCACAGAGTAAGATGGAGCTGCCTGGGACTGCCTGGGAGAGAGCGCGCTGGCCCAGAAGGACGGCGCTGGATAGAGCCCGAGGCCTCCCTCCTCGCTTCCTCGTGATGGGACACAGAGGGCAGTGTGAGGACCTAGGCTCCCTCTCTCTCGCCACTACTGGCACTTAAACAAACCTGCGTTGAAACAGGAATTATTTTTAAGCCTTATTATAGGAGGGCTATTTATAGATTTTATTTTGAAAGCTCTTGAATCCCCTTGTCTGATTCAGAACCCTCTCTTCTACTTTGCCTCTGTGTTCTGCAGGCTCCCCGGGTCCCCAGACCCCCGACTGTCCCTTCTGCCTGCACGTCACAGGCCTAGGATGAGGGCAGGGATCAGGGAAGAGGAGGGTTCAAGTCTGGGTTTCATTCCCACCTACTCCGTGTGCTTGCTTGGCCATCTTCAGCAAATTACCCAATTTCTCTGTCTCAGTTTCTCCAGCCGCAATTTGGGGATAACAGTAACAGTGACCTGGGTGGACTGTCATGAGGATGAAATCTGGAAATCGACCTGGCCAGCTCCTGGGACAGGTCACAAACATATCATTCTTTGCTTTTTATTAGTATTTTCAAAGCTGATTACAGTCAACAGACTTCCCAGGTGGCACTAGTGCTAAAAAAATCGCCTGCCAATGCAAGAGACATAAGAGATGTGGGTTCAATCCCTGGGTCGGGAAGATCCCCTGGAGGAGGGCATGGCAACCCACTCCAGTATTCTTGCCTGGAGAATCCCATGGACAGAGGAGCCTGGTGGGTTACAGTCCATACGGTCACAAAGAGTTGGACACAACTGAAGTGACTTAGCACACACGCATGCACATATTTTTTTTTTATAATTTCCCATATATGTTTATATATATGTCCTATGTAATTTCCTACATCGGGTTGAAGACCAGCCTGAACACTGCACCACCCAAAGTGCCCTCTGTCTCTCCTTTCAGGTCAAAGGCAGGCCTTCCAGCTTGGCAACAAGCTGCAGTTTGCTGAGTTCGAAATGGAGAAGGGAGCTCTTTCCTACAGAACCTGTCTTCCTGCCAGCAGATGTCCTTCTCCATCAAAACAAAGGAAGAAGAACCCAGGCTCACTCTGCTCTGTGTTTTGTCCTTTCGGAGAATTGGTTCGTTCGGGGGCTTCTGGGTTCTCTCGAATGTGCGGGGGACCTGGCTCATCGCCAAAGCATCATCCAAGCCTCTCTTCTCAGCTTGGGTGCTACTGGGCCCTTCGCCAGAAGGCTTAATGGTGTCCACCTGGCATGGCTGAGTGGGTTGGGGGCTGTCAGGGGGAGGTGGGGAAGGGCCCAAGGGAGAGAGACCTCAGCTGTCACTCTCAGAGCCTGGGAGGGGGGCTTGGGGAAGTGACCCTGCTGTCCACCTCCAAGATATGGGTGTGTGCAGATCTGATCATGCTGAATCACTGAGATGCTATCACTGAGAATGATCTTACTCCAGCCAGCAAGCAGAAGACCTAGTGTGTGCATGCCAAGTCGCTTCGGCTGTGTCTGACTCTTTGTGATCCCGTAGACTGTAGGCCATCAAGCTCCTCTGCCCATGGGATTCTCCAGGCAAGAACGCTAGAGTGGGTTGCCATGCCTCCTTCAGGGGATCTTCCTGACCCAGGGATTGAATCTGAGTCTATTATGCCTCCTGCATTGGCGGGCAGGTTCTTTACCACTAGGGAAGACCTAGTGCTGGATCAAAAAGGCAAATGGAGGGACCAGGTACCCAGGACCCCTGATCGGAGGCTGGCACTGGTTAGACGCCTCTGACAGCCCTTTGGAAGCCTGTGAGAGCCACATAGGTGATGAATGGCCTGGAGAAAGCAGCTGATGAGAAAATTCCCTCTGGCTTGGCATGGATCTCCCCTGCTCTAAAATGAAGTACAGCCATCAGACCCCATCACCAATCACACAGAGTGTGTATTCACACCTGCGAAAGTGAACTTCCAAAAGGCATTGTCATTCACATCAGTGAATTCTCTTCTTTATCTCAAGAAATCTCGTTTATTACCAAGTCTTTTTCTCAGGTTAATCTGAAACCCCAGAAAAATGGAGCTAGGAGAAAATCTATATCCTCTCCCTTCAGAAATGTCCGGGGGAAGCTGGTGTGGAGGATGGTGGGGAGTAGGGGTGAGGGGCAGGTAAGTAGAAGTTAGGAAGGAAAAGAATTAAGAAAGCAACACTGATGATCTACTATGTGCCGGGCACTATACTTGGCAAAAATACACGCCCTATTTTCTATAAAGCCGACTCATCCCCTTTAAGACTGAAACCACATTCCTTATTCTACAGATGTGGAAGAGGCCACGTACATTAGAAAATCTAGCAGAGCTGATAAGTGATGGACATAAAGCTTGAACAAGTCTGTCTGTATCCCCCTCATAAAAATGAAGAACACTGTGTTCAGCCCCAGGCCTGGAACATTCCTTTGATGAGTTAATCTCCAGCCATCCTTCAAATCTCAGCCCACTTGTCACTTCCTTAAAAAGATCTTCCATCGTCCCACTGAACACCCTCTTCAGTACCCTGATTGCAGTTGTGTGAGTATTTTGTTCAGCGTTTCCTGGTGACTATATATGTTTTGCCTATTATTATATTCTTAGTGCCTCACTCGTAACAAATAAGCATTTCCTGAATGAATGAACGAATGAATGACAGGTGTGTAGCACTGATGAACAGAAGTCCACATTTTGTCTTAATAGTGTCCCTGTGTATTTCAGAGCTGGTTATGACTCTTAAGCAAGCCATGCTTTGTCTTTTATTTCTGTTCTGGAAAAACAAAACCCAGCCTTGATCTTGCCCGGACATCTCTCCTGAAATACCAAATGCACGTTCCATCCATAAGACATTCACCGGGCTAATTTTTCATTCATCTTCATTCCTCACCGAGCATCAAGTCATATATGCTCAGTTATTAGTAATAAATACCCAAACTATTAAATATGTAGTTGGACAATCTTTTACATTATTTACATAAGATAATTGTGGTGGGCAAAAATGTTAATAAATAACAAAGCTATATTATTAGTGATCACTTATATTTGAAAGATGATACATTATGCAGGAGCCTCTAAATTCTTGAAGGTAATATCATATGAGATGGAAGCCGTCAAAGGTATATTTTATTCATATCAGACTCTCAACATTTATACTTTTGACAGGTCCGATCATCTCACTCTGACTTGAGATGGAAGGAGGCTCTGTGTGAGACAGAGTCAGGTTAACTCTTTGCAAATTGCTGGGACACCATGATTTTTCATACTGTCCCAACTCCACTGTGCTCAGGGAACACTTACTCTGAAATGCACGTGAATCCAACTTCCAGGGCTTGTCAGAGACGCAGGGAAGGGGCACTCATGTGTCAGAGGCATGATGGGAACATGCCAGATGACCCAAGCATATGCTACAGCGGCTCCCACCATCTGGAAATTTATTTTCAGGTCACAGGGCAATTTTGCATGGCTCTGTTCTCAAAGTCAAAATTGGTTGTTCGGCGCCATTGAATGCATTTCTCGGATAGAATTTTGCAAAGGAGGTAGCTAACGAGTCTTGGGGCTTCCCTGGTGACTCAGATGGTAAAGAATCTGCCTGCAAAGTGGGAGACCTAGGTTCAATCCCTGGTATGGGAAGATCCCCTGGCGGAGGGCATGGCAACCCACTCCAGTATTCTTGCCTAGAGAATCCCCACAGACAGAGGAGCCTGGTGGGCTACAGTCTGTGGGATGACTAAGACTCGGACACCACTTAGTGACTAAGCACAACGAGTCTTGAGCACTTACTATCTGCTAAGTGAGTTACTTCTTCTTTTCTTTAATCTTTGCATCAGCCTTGAGTTAGAAGCATTATTACATCCTCCAATCATTCTTTCTTTTAAGGTTTTTTTTTGATATGGACTATTTTAAAATCTTTATTGAATGTGCTATAATATTGTTTCTGTTTTATGTTTTGTTTTTTTGGCCATAAAGCATGTGGGATCTTAGTCCCAGGTTGAACCCACACTCCCTGCCTTGGAAGGTGAAGTCTTAACCACTGGACTACCTGGGAAGTCCCTAGTCTTCATTCTAAAGCTCAGTAAACACTGAGTCACCAGAGTCACCACGTCAGAGTCCCCAGGTAGCTGGTACAAAGCTGGTCCAGAGTCGCCTGGCATCAGAGTCCCCAGGTAGCTGGTCCAAAGCCAAAATATGTGGCCAAGTATGGATTTGAACCCAGGTCTACCTTAGGTAAAAATTTAGACTTTTTTTTTTATAATTACATCTTAGGTCAGCCCAAGGCAACTAAAATTATACATTTTCCATTATTTCTTTTTCATTAGTGTTTCAAGTGCTATTTTCATTCAAGCACAAATACTAATCAGACTTCTGTTGTGCACTGATTACTATGTAATCCTTGGGGAAAATATGGCATGTAATCAAGATTCAAACTCTTCTTCCATGAAGTTTTAAAGAATTAAAAAAAAAACAGATTTACTCACTATTATGATTATTTTAACAGTAAAGTTAGAACTAGTTGGTTTCAGCTTTGTCTCTTGAAACACAGCACAAATCTGAGACCGGCTCACTGCCTGGCCACCAGCGCCCTCCCTAACTTTCCCTTGAAACTATTCCTCCCTAAGCATCTGAAACCCCCAATGTAAAGTGCTTGGGTCTTCTAAATCTCATCGCTGCTTTGCAGAGCGGTGGCGTTCCTGTTTCCCTCTTTGGTTTACCCTCTCTGAAATTTGCTGAGGCCTTCCTGGAATTTCCAGTCAACAGCCAGCTTTTCGGGCCAACCGTGTTGCTGGGACCTCTGGGGCCCTCGTGCAAAGCCTATGCGCCACCCTGTGGCTGGAACAGGAATTTCTCCTCCCTGGAGTTCTGGGACCTGGAGACAGCCACTGGGGATTCAATTTGATTTTAATTAATTTAACTTGTTTTAAAATTTAAAAAGCCTCTTGATGAAGGTGAAAGAGGCAAGTGAAAAATTTGGATTAAAACTCAACATTCAAAAAATGAAGATCATGGCATCCGGTCCCATCACTTCATAGCAAATGGATGGGGGAGAAGTGGAAACAGTGACAGACTTTATTTTCTCAGGCTCCAGAATCACTGTGGATGGTGACTGCAGCCATAAAATTAACGCTTGCCCTTGGAAGAAAAGCTATGACCAACCTAGACAGCATATTAAAAAGCAGAGACATCAGTTTGCCAACAAAAGTCTTTATAGTCCAAGCTATGGTTTTTCCAGTAGCCATGTATGGATGTAGGAGTTAGATCATAAAGAAGGCTAAGAGCAGAAGAATCGATGCTTTTGAACTGTGGGGTGGAGAAGACTCTTGAGAGTCCCTTGGAGTGTAAGGAGATCCAACCAGTCCATCCTAAAGGAAATCAACCCTGAATATTCATTGGAAGGATTGAAGCTGAAACTGAAGCGCCAATACTTTGGCCACCTGATGCGAAGATCCAGGTTACTGGAAAAGACCCTGAGGCTGGGAAAGATTGAGAACAGGAGGAGAAGGGAGTGACAGAAGATGAGATGGTTGGATGGCATCATCGACCCAATGGACATAAGTTTGAGTAAACTCAGGGAGATAGTGAAGGACAGGGAAGCCTGGCATGCTGCAGTCCATGGGGTTGCAAAGATTCAGACACGACTTAGTGACTGAACAGCAGCAACAAAATTTATTCTATTTTATCATATGCATCATCCGTGAGGCAGTGACTTTACCTTTTAGAAAGCCTCGTGTCTAGGTTAATTTTGGTAACTTGGTATATTGAGGAAGGATCAGTCCCAGAGTATCTTCCTCAATTTTCTAATCTCTCGTTTTATGCCTATTAGTGTCCATATTGGGCTTCCCAGATGGCTCTAGTGGTAAAGAACCTGCCTGCCAATGCAGGAGATGTAAGAGATGCAAGTTCAATCCCTGGATCAGGAAGATCCCCTGGAGAAGGAAATGGCAATCTGCTCCAATATTCTTGCCTAGAGAATCCTCATGGACAGAGGAGGCTGACGGGATATAGTCCATGAGGTTGCAGAGGGTCAGACACCTCTGAGCAACACTTTCACTATAGCTACCAACCACAGCACTTGACATTCAGAGTTCACATGGACATTTTTGTGTTCCTGGAAATCTATATGAGATGAAAAGCAGAGTGTATAATGGGAAATACCTTTAGCTTTACCCAGAGTTCTTACTGAGACAGCTCTGATGTTTTCTAGTAGAAATAATAGGAGAAGTGGATGTTGAGAAGGCAGTGATACTTGGGGTATTGAGAGGTGTACACAGTGCACTATTTCTAGAAGAATTTGGCACCTGTATGAGGTCTATAGTCTTTGTATACTTAACATGCTTTGTCTTCAAGTACTATTGGTTTCTGTAGATATTTGCCCTTTCATTTTATTGCGCTTTTTTCATCGAACAAACAATATTTTAAAAACTACGTACTTATTTTTAACATTGTTTACAGTAAGGAATAAAACATTGTGTATATTCATAAAACAGGTCACTCCACTCTTCTTCCAGATATCCAGGGAGTAAAGAATGCACGTTATTCCCCAAAATTCAATCATTAATGTAAATGATACATGTGTTTGCATGTTTACCCTTTAAAAAAAGAGGACTTTGTAGGGTTTGCAATATTAAATTCATGCAAAATAGGAAATACATGTTAACACTGAAGAGTTTATACAGTTAAAAGGAACAACCAAGGAGATGGTATCAGGTGACAGGACCAAAATGTAGGTAAGTACATGAAATATGCAAATTAATGTAAATCGATGAACCAAAGTGTAATTAATAGTACTTTTTAAACAGTGCCTTAACTTCAACAAGTGTGGTTTTCCTTTAAAATGCTACCATATATCCAGGAGTGTGTCTGTTGAATTTCTCTTTGAAATCCCAGAAATGTAGTCATTTTTCCACACAATGCAGCATTCTGAAGGCAAATGATGGCTTATAAGGGGACAGCGAGTTATCAGAGAGGACCCCACTGCAGCCCAGACCACTCCAGGCAATCATGGATCTATCCATTTTCTTCCTAGAGATGAGAACTAGCTGGGTATTTCCCCCTTGGTTATCTGTGAAGAGAAAATTATGCTCTTTTTTTCTTGTTTTATTTTCTAGGGACGCATAGTATAGTAGAACTATACTTTAGATTTAATCTATCTCTTGAGAATAGGCCAGAAAAAAAAACCTCATAAAAGCATACATTCTAATGCTAAAACCTGCACTTCTTCTGTTCCCAGTTCTCATGGAAGAGGGAGGGGTAGAGAAATAGAAACTAAGATTTATGGAGCCCCTGAAATAGTCCAGATGCTGCACTAAGTGCGCTAAGATCTTTACATTCTCTATCTTAACTTTGCATCAACACCTTGAAAAAAAATTTTCTCCTCTCTGTCTCCCGAGTCAGGGGACTGAACTTCAGAGAGGTTAAATAATTTGCAAAATGCCACGGTCAGAGTACAGCAGACTTTTATTTGAGCCCAGATCTGGAAGTCAAGTTCATGTGGCTGAACTTGAAAAGGAGAGAAGAGAACAAGACATTGAAAAAGTGCCTGCTCCAGGTCTCTGGCTGTCTCAGACACCTGTGGGTTCCACGCGCCTCCAGCCTGGGTGTGTGGCTCCTGTCTGTATGGACCTATACCTTGTGTGCGTCTAGTTCCCTGGGATCTGAGGTCACTGTCATTTCACACTCATCCTCTGCTCTCTAGAGCCTCAGACCGTGGCGTGCCAGGCACAGCTCAGCCAGTGGTGAGCACAGACAGGTTGGTTGTCCACTTCCTTCTTTTTCAGAGTAGACATATTTCATTATAAACCTGTATGTGCCACAATTGCTTCAGTTCCTGAAAAGCTGACGCTCATGGCAGGTGAGATTTTCAGGCTTCCCTGTCTTTCATTATCTCCAGGAGTTTGCTCAAGCTCATGTCCACTGAGTCAGTGATGCCATCCAACACCTCATCCTCTGCCACCCGCCTTCTCTTCCTGCCTTCAATCGTTCCCAGCAGGGTCTTTTCAAATGAGTCAGCTCTTCACATCAGGTGGCCAAAGTATTGGAGCTTCAATTTCAACATCAGTCCTTCCAATGAATATTGAGGACTGATCTCCTTTAGGATGGACTGCTTGGATCTCCTTGCAGTCCAAGGGACTCTAAAAAGTCTTCTCCAACAACACAGTTCAAAAGCATCAATTCTTCAGTGCTCAGCATCCTTTATAGTCCAACTCTCACATCCATACATGACTACAGGAAAAACCATAGTTTTGACTAGATGGACCTTTGTTGGCAAAGTAATGTCTATGATTTTTAATATGCTATCTAGTTTGGTCATAACTTTTCTTCTAAGGAGTAAGTGTCTTTTAATTTCCACAAGAACAAACAAACAAAGAAACAACAGACTCTGGTCTTTTTACTGTCTCCATGGTTTTGCCTTAGCTTATAAGTTAAGGCAAATGCATTTTTATCAGCGATGTAACATTATTCATCTATGTACCTCCCTCCTGAGTGCACCATAGCTTTCGGAATAAAGTTCAAATCCTTAGTTCACAACGCTTTCACGATTTCATTTCTTCTTAGCTTTCTAGTCTCTTCTCTTAGCATTTCTGTACATATTTCACTCTGGTCATAAAGGAGAATTCTAGGTATAAAATACATTTCTTACGTCTCAGTTGTTCTATGTGCTCTTCCCTGAACAAAAGTGTGAAATGACTATCAGGTTGCACCTGAATAATGAAGGACTCTCCTCCCTTGTTACGATGCTTAACTGGGCATTCTACCAGACACAGATGGGGCTTAGCTCTGAGTACACAGTGGCTTTTGCAGATGTACATTCTGAGTCATAAATTGCTATAGCCTATGATGGAATAGACCCCCATATATACAGAAGAGCTCCAATACTTTGGCCACCTGATGGAAAGAGCCTACTCATCGGAAAAGACCGTGATGTTGGGAAAGATTGAGGGCAGGAGAAGAAGGGGGTGGCCGAGGTTCAGTAGTACTACTGACTCAGTGGACATGGATTTGAGCAAACTCCAGGAGACAGTGAAGGACAGGGAAGCCTGGTGTGCTGCAGCCCATGGAGTCGCAAAGAGCAGGACACGGCTTAGCGATCGAACAGCAACAAAGCGTAATAACAGAGTTGCTGAACTTGTTCTTCCTCCTTATATATATTTTTTCTTCTTAAATCTTGCTAACTCTCCCCCTCCCCCAGTGCAAGCTAGTATAAGTGTGACCTCTTTCAGTAAGGTTTGCCTTGCATGTCCCAAGGAATTTAGAGGCCCATCAGATAGGAGCCACACCACCCTATACAATCCCCAATACCATCCCATGGAGGGACCATAGATGTACTCATCTGTTTCTCCCATAGTCTGGAAGCATTTGTGGGAGTTTTTCCTATTGCCTGGCAAGTACTGACACAGAAAACATTCAGTAAAATGCTTTTTGAAATGAACATCGAAGTAAAGATCACCTGGATTTTTATTGGATTTGTGTCATGATAGAGACCAAACTTAATAAGATAATTTCAATATTTCCCCCTTTCCTAGGTTTATAATGCTGTGTTACTCTGCCACCTTTTTTCCTTGTAATGCTTAAAATGAATGCATACTGATTTAACTTTAAGTTTTGAGATATATAGTTTTCCATTGGCAGAAGGTGCAAGGTTAGAGTTGCGAAGCATATCTTGCAAACACGGTCCTGGAACCATCTGTGTCTGAGAGCTAGCCCACTCTCAGGGCTCTGCCCTTTGATGTGGAGGGTTTGATTGCAGCACTTGGGGAAACTCCCTCCACCATGGCAGTCAAGGAGAAAGGGTTTCTGTGATGAGCACTTACTCTGTCCAAGCTCTTGAACTTGATGAATGTGGCTAAGAAGGTGACTGATCAATAAGTATCAAACAAGAGGTGTTGGATAATTCAAAATCATGATTATTTGAGATTTTGATAAGATTTGGCCACTGCTTGATGCAGGAGATGTGGGTTCCATCTCTAGGTTGGGAAGATTCCCCTGGAGAAGGAAATGGCAACCGATTACAATATTCTTATATTAAAAAAACAAAACAAAACAATCAAATAATTGTAACCAAAGGGATTGCAGAATTATTTAAATTCCTGATTTTCTTAAAACTCCACTGGAGTTGAATATAAAGAGGAGTCAAGGGTATGTAATATTGACCCCAAGTTAATCAAGAGTTAAAATTCATTTTTTTTTCACTTGGACTGCCTAAAATGCCCTGAATAAGATCATTTTTGTACATGAAATTTTGCACCTCATTACTCCTAATTACATCCTTTAAAAGGCAATCTTTGAGAATACATAGTGAACAATGTGGAATAAAAAAATACTTGTCTTCTATTCTTATTAATTTTTATGTCTTATTCTTACATCTGACTTCAGCATTGCCTATTTCTATCCCAAATAAAACATTTTAAATCATCTAAACTTCAGAGACTTTTCTTGCGGGGAATAGGGAGAGAGACCTACCATTTTAATGAATACAATAGAAACATTCTCCTTCAACACTGTCTTCCTACCTTGCTCACATCATGTAACGTGTTCTGCCGAATCATATAATTATATAGTGCTCATTTTGGTTGCAAGACTATAAACCTCCCAAGGACAGGAACATAGATTTCTTGAATCCTTACTGTGGCTGAATGGGTGCCATGAGAAACACAAAGCATCCGACAGGTTTTTGTTGAATAGAATGACAGCAGTTTTCACATCTTTCAAGGCATCCTGTATTATGTGAGTATTTCAACTATTAGAAATGCTCTCTCCATTTTGAGATCATTTCTGCTCTTTCATCTTCCACCAGATCATTTATGACATGAAACCATTTACAGTATGTCTAACCATTCTCCCCTGTCAGGCTAACAAATTCTTGAAGATAATTATATTATGCGTCTGAATATTTTTATGCCCTTATCCTCACCACCCGTTTCTTCATATCTTGATTTAAAACTTAATTATCTTGGTTGTTCTTCTTTGAGCATGCTCCTGTATATCTCTGCCAAATATATACTAATAAGTCAACATCAAAATTGGCTGTAGTCCTCTGAGATGATTTGTTTAGCTAAAAATAAATAGAACCACCACAGCTATTGCTCTAACCCGATTTTTCTACTAAATGCTGGGAATACTATTCACACACATTAGGCTAGTTCAAAATCACATGTTCACACTAAGTAAAAAATGCTTTGTGACAGAAATCCAAGCTTTTCTTAGCTTAGTTACCATGATCTTATTCTTGCAACTTTTAAGGGGATTTTATATCTTTCCCTCAAACAGGTTGACAGATATAGATAGATAGTCGAATAGGAAGACAGACAGATAGATGGACAGATAGATAGTAACAGCTAGATTTTTTCTTTCTTTTTTTTTGTGGAGGAGGATACTTACTTTGCAACTTTCAATATGGTACTTTAAATACATGATCCAATCATCACAATCATTTCATAACACAGGACCGTTATTGTCTTTATTATAAAATGAGAAGCGGAGGGTACTGAGGTTTAAGGAGATAAAACTAGCAGTTTGCCCCTGAATCCTGGATCCCAGAAGACTTCTTTACAAAACTGCCTGGTAAGATGTTTTTAGAGCTAAAATATGTTTGCCTTTCATCCGTTGTTGCGTAAACGTCATGACACCAGGAGAAAGGGCTCGCTGAGTCAGGTATATTTGGAAATGTGTACAGAGGTGTGTGTATCTGCTCTGCCCCCAAACTATGCCGTGCAATGATGCGAGGACTCCCCCTCTTATCTCTAGTTTATGTAGAGGGTCCTCGAGGGACAAGGTCCTTCCTTCCTAGATCTATTGTAACACTTAGGATTTTTTTAAAAGGAAAAAAATCTACACTGAGATCGACATCTTGGTGGGAATATCTGTACACAGGTGGGACTGATCTTTTCTCAGAGTAAAGCATTTGGCAGTTGCCTTCTCTGTTCAAAGGCAGAAAGTTCAGTTCAGTAGCTCAGTCGTGTCTGACTCTTTGCGACCCCATGAACAACAGCACGCCAGGCCTCCCTGTCCATCACCAACTCCCAGAGTCCACCCAAACCCATGTCCATCGAGTCAATGATGCCATCCAGCCATCTCATCCTCTGTCGTCCCCTTCTCCTCCTGCCCTCAATCTTTCCCAGCATCAGGGTCTTTTCCAATGAGTCAACTGTTTGCATCAGGTGGCCAAAGTATTGGAGTTTCAGCTTCAACATCAGTCCTTCCAATGAACACCCAGAACTGACCTCCTTTAGGATGGACTGGTTGGATCTCCTTGCAGTCCAAGGGACTCGCAAGAGTCTTCTCCAACACCACAGTTCAAAAGCATCAATTCTTCAGCCCTCAGCTTTCTTTATAGTCCAACTGTCACATCCATATGTGACTACTGGAAAAACCATAGCCTTGACTAGATGGACCTTTGTTGGCAAAGTAATGTCTCTGATTTTTAATATGTTATCTAGTTTGGTCATAACTTTCCTTCCAAGGAGTAAGCGTCTTTTAATTTCATGGCTGCAGTCACCATCAGCAGTGATCTTGGAGCCCACAAAAATAAAGTCAGCCACTGTTTCCACTGTTTTCCCATCTATCTGCCATGAAGTGATAGGACCGGATTCCATGATCTTAGTTGGCAGAGCAGAAAGAGCCCTATGCTAATGCCCACATGATGTTCCTTCTTGGGTAGAAAGCATCGTGTATAGATCATCTTGTCAAGAAGGTTGACTTACGTATCTTCACATTTTTTGAGACGTATCAGGAGTTTTTTCATTTCCTGATCATTTGCAGAATAGTCAAAAAAACCCATTGGAAAACACACTTATAATACAGAGTCAGATTGCCTCTATTTAGAAGTAGATTGGAATAAGAAATGAGAGGATATTTGGAGCATCATCAAACACCTGGAGATTTTCAATTCCTCATTTCTTGCTTGTGTGATTTATTAACAGTTCTGCTAATGCAGATAGAATTCAATCCCCAATTACAGCAGAGGGTAAGGCTGAAAGCTGCTCCGTCTATGCTATTCAGAGTACAGAATATCTGCAGCCTAGTTGATCATTTTTGAATCATCAGCTCTATCTTTATGTTAAATTAACAATTTAACAGCTGCTTTCATCAAAGTTCTTTTGTGTCTATCAACTTGATACTGGCATTTTTTTTTCTTAAATGCAATTTCCAAGATCATTTCTGTATCTCTTTAGTCTCAGATTACTGATTTGCATGTTTGCTCAATTTGTATACAAATGTTCAGGCATTTATATACCATCCAGGGAGCATGAAACACCCTCCAAAACTCTAGAGAATAATTTAATCCATGTCACCATTCACTTAACTTAAATTTCTTTTTCATTAAGGACAGGTGATGAATGAATGCAGTGAAACATGACTGAGCAGAGGTCAGTTGGTTCCCAAGTAAGAAATACTCTAAATCAAATGAACAAGCAAAGTCTCTATCATTTAGTTCAGTTCAGTTCATTTGCTCAGTCATGTCCAACTCTTCCTGACCCCATGAATCGCAGCATGCCAGGCCTCCCTGTCCATCACCAACTCCCAGAGTCTACCCAAACTCACGTCCACTGAGTCGATGATGCCATCCAACCAACTCATCCTCTGTCGTCCCCTTCTCCTCCTGCCCTCAATCTTTCCCAGCATCACGGTCTTTTCAAATGAGTCAGCTCTTTGCATTAGGTGGCCAAAGGATTGGAGCTTCAGCTACAGCATCAGTCCTTCCAATGAATACTCAGGATTGACTTCCATTAGAATTAACTGGTTATGACCAACCTAGATAGCATATTTAAAAGCAGAGATATTACTTTGCTAACAAAGGTCCGTCTAGTCAAGGCTATGTTTTTTCCTGTAGTCATGTATGGATGTGAGAGTTGGACGGTGAAGAAAGCTGAGGGCTGAAGAATTGATGCTTTTGAACTGTGGTGTTGGAGAAGACTCTTGAGAGTCCCTTGGACTGCAAGGAGATCCAACCAGTCCATTCTAAAGGAGATCAGTCCTGAGTGTTCATTGGAAGGACTTATGTTGAAGCTGAAACTCCAATACTTTGGCCACTTCATGCGATGAGTTGACTCATTGGAAAAGACCCTAATGCTAGGAAGGATTGGGGGCAGGAGGAGAAGGGGACGACAGAGGATGAGATGGCTGAATGGCAACACCGACTCGATGGACACAGGTTTGTGTAGACTCTGGGAGTTGGTGATGGACAGGGATGCCTGGCGTGCTGTTGTTCATGGGGTCGCAAAGAGTCAGACATGACTGAGCGACTGAACTGAACTGAACTGAACTGATAGAGCTTCTCCATTTTTGGCTGAAAGGAATATAAGCAATCTGATTTCAGTGTTGACCATCTGGTGATGTCCATGTGTAGAGTCTTCTCTTGTGTTGTTGGAAGAGGGTGTTTACTATGACCAGTGCGTTCTTTGGCAAAACTCTATTAGACTTTGCCCTGCTTCATTCTGTACTCCAAGGTCAAATTTGCCTGTTACTCCAGGTGTTTCTTAACTTCATACTTTTGCATTCCTGTCCCCTATAATGAAAAGGACATCTTTTTGGGGTGTTAGTTCTAGAAGACCTTGTAGGTCTTCATAGACAGTTCAACTTCAGCTTCTTCAGCATTACTGGTTGGGGTATAGACTTGGATTACTGTGATATTGAATGGTTTGCCTTGAAAACGAACAGAGGTCATTCTGTCATTTTTGAGATTGCATCCAAGTACTGCATTTCAGACTCTTTTGTTGACTATGATGGCTATTCCATTTCTTCTAAGGGATTCCTGCCCGCAGTAGTAGGTATAATGGTCATCTGAGTTAAATTCACCCATTCCAGTCCATTTTAGTTCATTGATTCCTAAAATGTCAATATTCACTCTTGCCCTTTGCTGTTTGACCACTTCCAATTTGCCTTGTTTCATGGACCTAACATTCCAGGTTCCTATGCATTATTGCTCTTTTTTGGCATTGGGCTTTACTTCCATCACCAGTCACATCCACACCTGGGTGTTGTTTTTGCTTTGGCTCCCTCTCTTCGTTGTTTCTGGAGTTATTTCCCCACTGATCTCCATTAGCATATTGGATACCTACCGACCTGGGGAGTTCATCTTTCAGTGTCCTATCTTTTTGCCTTTTCATGCTGTTCATGGGGTTCTCAAGCAAGAATACTGAAGTGATTTGCCATTCCCTTCTCCAATGGACCAAGTTTTGTCAGACCTCTCCACCATGACCCATCCTTCTTGGATGGCCCTATATGACATGGCTCATAGTTTCATTGAGTTAGACAAGGCTGTGGTCCATGTGATCAGATTGGTTAGTTTTCTGTGATTGTGGTCTTCAGTCTGTCTGTCCTCTCATGGAGAAGGATAAGAGGCTTATGGAATCTTACTGATGGGAAAGACTGACAGGGGGAAACTGGGTCTTGTTCTGATAGGCGGGGCCATACTCAGTAAACTTTAGTCCAATTTTCTATTGATGGGGGGGAGGGGGCTGTGTTCCCTCCCTGTTATTTACCTGGGGCCAAACTATGGTGAAGGTAATGAAGATAATGGTGACCTCCTTCAAAAGGTTCCATGTACACACTGCTACACTCAGTGTCCCCAACCCTGCATCAGGCCACTGCTGACCCACACCTCTGCCAGAGACTCCTGGACACTCCTGGGCAAGTCTGGGTAGGTCTCTTGTGGGGTCACCGCTCCTGCTCCTGGGTCCTGGTGTGCACAAGGTTCTGTTTGTGCCCTCCCAGAGCCTATTTCTCTGTGTAAGTTCTGTGGCTCTATGGTGGGTTAATGGTGAACTCCTCCAAGAGGGCGTATGCCATACCCAGGTCTGCTGCACCCAGAGCCCCTGCCCCTGTGGCAGTCCACTGCTGACCTGTATCTCCACAGGAGATACTCAAACACAGCTCTATCTCAGTGTCTGTGAGGTCTCTGAGTCCCGGTGTGTGCAAGATTTGTTTGGGCCCTCTGAGTGTCTCTGGTGGGTATGGGGTTTGATTCTAAACATGATTTTGCATTCCTACCATATTGCTGGGCTTCTCCTTTACCCTTGGACATGGGGTATCTCCTCACAGCCACTCCAGCACTGTGCAGCTGCTGCTCCAGCATGACCAGATAATCACGATGGTGTGATCACTCACCTAGAGCCAGACATCCCGGAATGTGAAGTCAAGTGGGCCTTAGGAAGCATCACTATGAACAAAACTAGTGGAGGTGATGGAATTCCAGTTCCTATTCAAATCCTAAAAGATGATGCTGTGAAAGCACTGCACTCAATATGCCAGCAAATTTGGAAAACTCGGCAGTGGCCCCAGGACTGGAAAAGGTCAGTTTTCATTCCAATCCCAAAGAAAGACAGTGCCAAAGAATGCTCAAACTACTGCACAATTGTGCTCATCTCACACACTAACAAAGTAATGCTCAATATTCTCCAAGCCAGGCTTCAACAATACGTGAATCATGAGCTCCCAGATGTTCAAGCTGGATTTAGATAAAGCAGAGGAACCAGAGATCAAATTGCCAACATCCATTGGATCATAGAAAAAGAACTATGAAGAAGAACTATGGATGGAGTTTCGCTCCAGTGCAACTAGATAAGCGGCAGTTGGATCTGCAAGGAGATCCAACCAGTCCATCCTAAAGGAAATCAGTCCTGAATATTCATTGTAAGGACTGATGCTGAAGCTGAAACTCAAATATTTTGGCCACCTGATGTGAAGACAGACTCATTTGAAAAGACCCTGATGCTGGGAAACATGGAAGGCAGGAGGAAAAGGGGACGACAGAAGATGAGATGGTTGGATGGCATCAATGACTCAATGGACATGAGTTTGAGTAAGGAGCGATGGAACTGGCTGAACAAAACACCATTCCATAGGTGGCTGACATAGTGGAAACTGATTTTTCACAGTTCTAAAAGCTGGAAAGTCCAAGATTATAAGTGCCAATCTATTCATTCCTGATTAGGACTCTCTTTTTGGCTTGCAGATGGCCAGTTTCTTGCTTTATCCTCATGTAGCCTTTCTTCTGTGTTTTCATGCATGCATACACATACGTGCACATGCATACACACACGAGAACACACACACACACACACATACACAGACGGAACTGAGGGAGGGGTAAAGAGAGCAAGTTTTCCTATGTCTCTTCTTATAAGAAAACCAATCCCATCATGAGGACTCCAGTCTGATGGTCTGCTCTGAACCTCATTATTTCCCAAAGTCTCCTTCTCCAAACACCACCACACTGAAGTGAGGCCTTCAGCATATGACTTTTTGGTTCAGCTGAGGGGGCCCATAACACCTCTCAGCAAATATTTTAATTTTAGCTATAATTTTCTGTACAGTTGTCATTCTATTCCTAAGGTATAGGATATAGTAATACAGCCTCAGAGTCCTGAATCTAAAAGAAAGCGGTAAGATGACAATATATGTAGGTTTCTGTAGTGTGTTTTTGGCAGAAGTCACTTAAATCTGATGTTTCCTTGTTGGCCATAAGATCTGCCTTAGAACCGAGGTTCTCCAGATTTGAATAGCCTCCTTGAGGATACTCATTATAATTCTCTGTTACGAGTTGAGTTGAGAATGAGAAAATCCTATAGTTAGTCTCTGTAAAGAGTGTCAGTCTATCCCTGCTAAAGCAATTCCCAAACAGGAGCTTCTCAAATCTGCCCATTGCTGTAAGTTGTGTGACCGGGTGCTGTAGGAAGCGCTGGGGAGGGTAGAAGGGGAGCAGACACAGGAGGATTCCCTGCAGAGTCATGAGGGATTAATTGGAGTCAAGGGGCAAGGAACAGGAGTACCAAATATTACATTAAGTCCACAGGATCCAGGACTAGGTTAGGGTTAGAATCCAAACATCTGAGTAAGTGGGGCAAAGTTGAAGAGAGAACAGATCCAAGATCCTAGCCAGCTTTCAGGTAACCATAGCTTGACGTGTTCACTGCTGAGTACTAGATGGAGAGAAAGTAGCTCATCTGGATTAAAGGACCAGAGGCAATGTGGACCCAACAGTTCACAAAGGTGTAAGAAACAGGGTTGTGGCTGATGAAGCCCAACAGCTCCTAAAGCTTTTGCTATTCAAGTCACCACTGGACTTGCACTGGCTTGATATTCATCTCCTGCATAATTGGAAGCTTTTTAACATCAGGGCCATGTCATACTCTTCTTCCTCGAGTTCCCCACATAGTAAATGCTGGTGTACTATAAATATTCAATTTCTATTCTACTTTCTTGCATATCTTGTAAATCTGGTATAAATGTGACCTTCACTAAAAGAGTAGCACTTTAAGTTATTCTCAAGATTTCATATCAAGGATCTAATGGGTTTTGGGTACTTTCTGTGGAATAAGCTTTGATTTGTTGAGAGAAGTAAGCTAATTTAACCCTAGGCTCCTAGGGGAGAAGTATTAGGTAGAAAGGGGAGGACACAGGTGGTTCCAAAAATTAAAAACAAATGATGCAAAGAAAGTGGAAGCTGATGATAGACCTTCCTAATTGTCCAAGTTCTTGCAAGTTTCCAATGACATTTTATTCGCAATCCAGCCAGTGATTCTTGTTTAGGAAGATGCTGTTAGCAGATAACGAGCTTTGCCAAAATTTTTGCATCAACCTAATATCTCAAGTCCTCCTGTCAAAATAATTAGAATAAAGAAGGAATTGAGGGGAAATGAAATTAGCAAGTATTTTGGAGAAAATTCAGTTTCTGAGCAGTGATGTGGATTCTGTGCCCTTCATAGGGTTGGATGAACCACACATCATGGCCTGACAGCTGCCAATATAGAATGTTCCTCTTCAAATAGGCTGGTAGGCACCAGTGTGTTCTTCTCTCTAAGAGATCTGCCAAACTGTGATGAGTAAGTAGGTGTTAGTTGTTCAGTCACTCAGTCATGTCCAACTCTTTGCGGTCACATGGACTGTAGCTTGCCAGGCTCCTATGTCCATGGAGTTCTCCAGGCAAGAATATTGGAGTGGATAGCCATTCCTTTCTTCAGGGGATTCTTTTGACCCAGAGATCGAACCTGGGTGTCCTGCATTGCAGGGAGATTCTTTACCCTCTGAGCCACCAGGGAAGCATGTATAATTGTTACTGAGTCTCGAAATAAACCTACTTGAAAGTCATGGTAGTTAAGAGAGGTCAGTTGATTCTTAGAGTCTGAAGTAAGCCATTTTTCTAATCTGTCTACACTTCAGGAGCCAAAGATCACCAGCCATCAACTAGCTATTAATACATGAGATCCAGTGAGTTTCCCTCCCAGACTCGCTGAATCAGTATTACAGAATGGACCTGGGAATGTGCATTTTACCAGATTGTGCAGGTGATTCTAGCGCACTACAGGATTTAGAGAAAATTATTATAGAATCTAACCTGCCTTGAAAACTTCAGAGCTGTGGTTCTGCAACTTTGCTTCATACTATAATTATCTGGGGAGCTTTTAAAGAGCCTGGTGCCCAACCTATACTCCTTACCAATTAAATGTGAATTTAAGAGGTGGGGGATCAAGGAGTCAGTATTTTTAGATCCTAGCAGGTGTTTCCAATGTGCAGCAAGCGTGAGAACCACTTTTCACTTGGAGTAAAATGTGCAAGGCTCAGGGCCCTTCCTGGCTGCACTTAGAGAAGCTCAGACTAGGAGAGTGATATCACAGCTCTGCATGGCAGGGACATCCCCAGGGATGGCTTCACAGCAGCAAGTCTTGCTCATGCCATTCAGGCTGGCAAAAGACCACCCTGCAGCAAATGTAAAGTATTCATCTATGGAGAAGAATATTGCTAAAGCCTGGGGAACGCCTTGAAGTGTGGCAAACTCCGGGTCTGGAGGTCTGTGTCTACTGTTTGTCACCCGGAACAGTCCTGAGAAAGTAATCTGATGACTCTAAACGGCAACTTCTTAGCTTAAGGAGGGTATGATAGAACCAGCCTTGGCACGGGGTTGCTATTTTATCCTATTAATGGAGCTGACATGTTCAAACGTGCAAAGTGCTTTTGGTTGGAACTGAGAGAGCTATTGAAATTGGAATTCCCTACTTGAACCTGGAGTTAAGTCTTCATTGACTAACGTTTGTGATCTTCTTAATTGTTTCTCCACTATTAAACATTTTTACAACCCTTCATAAGGCCAGCTTCCCTGATAACAGTTGGTAAAGAATATGCCTGCAATGCAGGAGACCCTGGTTCAATTCCTGGGTCGGGAAGATCTGCTGGAGAAGGGATAGGCTACCCATTCCAGTATTCTTGGGCTTCCCTTGTGTCTCAGCTGGTAAAGAATCTGCCTGCAATGCAGGAGACCCTAGTTCAATTCCTGGGTTGGGAAGATCCCCTGGAGAAGGGAAAGGCCACCCACTCCTGTATTCTGGTCTGGATAATTCCATGGACTTTATAGTCCATGGGGTCACAAAGAGTCAGACACGACTGAGTGACTTTACTTCGCATAAGACCAGTGGTGCTAAATATGTGGCTCCTTTGTCTTAGAATAATTTTGGATCACTCTCATAATTGGCTCACAGATCCCATGGTGTTGGTACTTGGTACTCATCACTGCTGAGTAAGAGGGAAGACAAAGGAGGACCTTTGTTACTTACATATCAGATAAAGTCCAGATCCTTCTGGAAATCATTTGGAGTTCAAGGGCAAATGAAGCAGGTCATAAAATAATAAGAACTCAAAAGTAAAAATAAACTGCAAGGTTGAAATAGAAGTGAAGGTCTCAGCTCTCATCTTTCTTAACAATGCCTCATCTGTTTGTCATGGCAACCATGTGATGTGCGTTTTACCACAAAAGGAGAGGACTGTGCAGGGGAGAGGGATGCGAAGCACAGCAAGGGGAGAGGGCATTCTGGGGACTTGTAGAAATTTGGACCCAAATATGTTTGTGTGATCACTTGGGTGAATCAGCAGGCACCCCAGTCCAGTCAGCTTTGGGGAGACATGCTAATCTCCCTTGTTTTATCTTTGGTGCAGAACTCCAAAGGCTTTAGGGTCTCGAAAGGCGGGCCTCAGTGTTCGTGTGTGTAAAAACGTCTATCCTGGTACCTTACTGACAGAAAGCATTCTGTCTATGTGAGCTAAATATAGATAATGCAAATGAGAAGTTCATTTACCTTGACCTTTGAGCCTATAAGCTCTCTGTATCAAAATACTGCTTAAAAACACGTGTGAGAATGGAAAGTTTGCTTGATCGATAGAGAATTAGAGCAACTGGAGTCAAATCCTTTTTCAAGGACACCTACCAAACAGAGTGGACTCATTAGAAAACACCCTGATGCTGGGAAAGATTTAAGGCAGAAAGAGAAGGTGGGTGGCAGAGGATGAGATGTTGGATGGCATCACCGACTCAATGGACATGAGTTTGAGCCAGCTCCGGGAGATGGTGAAGGACGGGGAAGCCTGTTGTGCTGCAGTCCATGGGGTCACAAAAAGGCACAACTGACCAACTAAACACCAACAATCAAATGGACTGATGCATTGTGAAGGGTGTCTGATCAGCTGGCACTCAGTGAGCATGCTTTAAGTCTCCTGTGTGCATGTGTGTGTGTTAGTTGATCAGTCATGTCTGACTCTTTGAGGCCCCATGGACTGTAGCCCATGAGGCTCCTCTGTCCACGGGATTCTCCACGCAAGAATACTGGAGTGGGGTTGCCATCCTTCTCCAAGTGATCTTCCTGACTGCACTGCAGGTGGATTCTTTACCACTGAGCCATCAGGGAAGCCCTTAAGTCTCCTAGATGAGTACAGACACCGGGTGAACGTTTGCAGAGACTGAGATGAAAGTTGATTTTTTTTTTAATTGGCAAAGAGTTAAAATTCTAGGTCTCAAGGAGACTAGAGACTGTCAAAGGGCTATTTCACCTTCAAGTGAAATTTTTCACAGCCCGCTCACCCGAATGACTGACAGTCTCCATGACCCCGGGGCCTATCCCAAACATCCTCTGCTCTTACCTTCTGTGATAATACACACCTGCCTTTTGATAAAACCAGTAAGAAAGGTTCCCCATTTATGTACAAATTCTACCTTTGCTTTGTCATTAAAACATTCATTTCTGGAAAACATTTACTGGCATTTGAAGGAGTCCTGACTCTAAAGCTTATCATTATAGTAACATCTTAAAAATATAATTTGTTTATTTATTTATTTTTGGCTGTGCTGGGTCTTTGTTGCTGCGAGTAGGCTTTCTCTAGTTGCAGCAAGGGGCTACTCTCCAGTCGCAATGCACAGGCTTCTCCTTGCAGTGCCTTCTCTTGTTGTGAAGCAAGGGCTCTATGCGTGCAGGCTCAGTAGTTGTGGTACACTAGCCTCACGCTCCAAGGCACAAGGAATCTTCCCAGACCAGGGATTGCACCAGTGTCCTCTGCATTGGCAGGTGGACTTCTATCCACTGAAACACCAGGGAAGTCCCTAAGGTAATATTTTTATCTCAGACTTTTCATCTCTAAAATGAAGTAATAGCACCTAACTCACCTCCTTAAGGGCTATTGTGATAAATAATATTTAAAAGAGAGTGAAGAAATGTCTACACAGATACTTTAAAGACAGAGACCTCTTATCACCGGGAGTTTGATGACAATGGTTTTAATTCAGAACTATTTTGCAGTTAGTTGTTGGTTAGAAGCTATTTGGAATGAGCCCTGTTTTCATTTCTAGTTGCGCTTGTGGCTGGTGGCTGACATTTACAAGATGACTGTGACAGGGCGCAGCTTTGGCTGGGGACACAGCTCTGCTCCAGCCCCGGCTTAAGTGGCTCATATGGTGATTGATCTCCTGACCTTGGATTCATAAACTCCATCCTCTGGTGAGAGGGACAAGCCAGTATAAGGCACTCTTTGTTAGCACACTTCTGTCTGTATTTCTGGGGGTCAGAGACACTGGGGCCCTACTTGTGTGTGTAATCTGAAGTATATTCCCTTGGCTAGACAGTTCCAGGGATATGCAAAATTCACTGAAATAAAGTGACAGCATGATAGAAAAATGTAGAAAGCATTATAAGACTTCTTAATTGATAAGAGCAGGTAATAAAAATGAGAACCATGATACTTCAAAACGCTCAGTGAAGCACAACCGTGATTCCACATCTAATCCCATAACAAAATAGTGGGATTACTCCCATCTCAGGGGCCATGGTGACTTCTATTGAAATGAATAACTCTCTCTGTCTCTCTTGCTTGCTCGCTATTATTCATCAAGATCAAATTTTACAAAAGTTCCCAGTTTAATTTGGCAGCATAATCCTACCTCTGTTTGAAAACAAGCAGGCTACATTGAAGGGATTTTTGTTTTTTGTTTTGTTTTTTCGGAGGTGGGGTTCTGTTTTTATAAAAACGTAAGATTCTTTTTAACAAACAAGTAGGCAGTGCCCTAGAGACACAAATGTGAAATCACGAAATCATTCCTGCATTTTTTTCCAAACTGCCTCCGGTGTCACTTTTCCAGGGGGTGCGGCTGTGGGCTGGGGGCTGGGAAGGTAACCTGATCTCCACACACATCTGGGCACTCACTTCAGGCCCACAACAGGGCAAAGAACTCTTTTTGAAAGATGTGGTTGGAAGAGCCAGGGAAAGGAAGATTCCCTTCGCTGCTGATAGATTTTTATCCCGGACGGACTTTTCTAAATAGCAATTGCCATTCCCAGCTTCCTTCCCCACCAGGCGATCCTGAGAAGGCCTCCTCCGCCCAGAGCACCCTCCAGCCCTTCCCAGCCCCTGTCTTCCTTGCAGCTTCCTCTAGACATCAGGCTGTCTGATCCGAAGGCCTCACCCCTCCTGTGCTTTGGAGACCCGGTCCTCAACACTTTGCTTCTGCAAGTTCCTGTGGTGAGGAACCAGAGCTGGGTTTGCTTTAGTCTTTGTTTTTTTTTTCCTTTCATTTCCAATATGTGTGGACAGATATTGTTTGTAAAATACAATCGAAATAAAATAAATCGAAAATTAAGATTAATTACAGTGAAAAAGCACAAGCACTATCATCATCTTCCCCATCATTATCATTAGATTTAAGAGACAAATCAACCTATCGATTCTGTTTGCTTAATTGCTACGCTAAGGAAACTGTGTCTGCAGATGTAGTCCCTGCCCCGGCCACGAGTGCTTCGGGTGAAAGCCAGCACATCCCTTAGTTCAGGGCACCTCTTCCTTCCTGGCAGCCTGTAGTCTGTAAGGGGTTTGCTCAGCAGAGGAGAGGAGACAGACTAGGTGGTAGAGAGCATATGGACCGATCAGACTGAGTGGGACTCAAAGACCGTGTCATCGCTGGGGAGGAAGAGTTCTGGAGGAGGTTGCCATGGGTCTGGGAGCAACACATGGAGACCCACTGTGAAAGCACCACACATCAGGGTGACACTGACTTTGCTCTACCCTGGGAGGCATTGGTGAGGTCAAACATTGTTTTTCTGACTGAATTGATTATGTGCTATTACAGAAAGTACAGAAAAACACAGATAAGAACCTCTTATAAGAACACTGTCAAGAGACATAAACTACTTGGAGAATTTTCCTTTAGAGCATTTATTCCGTGATGTCTTCAAAGATTTAACGTCTTACATAATACGTATTACTTTTCGCCTTCTTTGCTAAAAATTATAAACTAATCAAATATTTTTATTATTGCTTTGTCTTAATGGCCATATTTTTAATAGGTAAATACTGTTACATTCATCTGTGAATCATGAATCATTTAACCATCATGTTTTTGAAGTTTAGATGACTTCTGATTTATTTGCCAATATAAAGAGCAATGAAATGAATGCTTTTGTGTTTACTGATTTTTGTACAATGCTTGTGTTTATTGGTTATTTGCATTTCTCCTTTCATTAATTACCTATTTACATATTTCTGTTTTCACTTACATACCAGAAAATCAGCACTTTCCATATTGATGTGTATAAATTCCTTGTGTATATACCATAGGTTACAAAAGAGTCCGAAATGCAGTACTTGGATGCAATCTCAAAAACTACAGAATGATCTCTGTTCGTTTCCAAGGCAAACCATTCAATATCACAGTAATCCAAGTCTACGCCCCGACCAGTAATGCTGAAGAAGCTGAAGTTAGTTGAATGGTTCTATGAAAACCTACAAGACCTTCTAGAAAAAACACCCCAAAAAGATGTCCTTTTCATTATACGGGACCAGAATGCAAAAGTAGGAAGTCAAGAAACACCTATAATAACAGGCAAATATGGCCTTTCAAAGGCTAATAGAGTTTTGCCAAAGAACGCACTGGTCATAGCAAACACCCTCTTCCAACAACACAAGAGAAGACTCTACACATGGACATCACCAGATGGTCAACACCAAAATCAGATTGATTATATTCTTTGCAGCCAAAGATGGAGAAGTTCTATACAGTCAGCAAAAACCAGACCGGAAACAGACTGTGGCTCCGATCATGAACTCCTTATTGTCAAATTCAGACTTAAATTGAAGAAAGTAGGGAAAACCACTAGACCATTCAGGTATGACCTAAATCAAATCCCTTACGATTATACAGTGGAAGTGACAAATAGATTCAAGGGATTAGATCTGAGAGACAGAGTGCCTGAAGAACTATGGACAGAGGTTCGTGACATTGTAGATGAGGCAGGGATAAAGACCATCCACAATAAAAAGAAATGCAAAAAGTCAAAATGGTTGCCTGAGGAGGCCTTACAAATAGCTGAGAAGAGAGAAGTGAACGGCAAAGGAGAAAAGGAGAGATACACCCATTTGAATGCAGAGTTCCAAAGAATAGCAACAAGAGATGAGAAAGCCTTCCTCAGTGATCAATGCAAAGAAATAGAGAAAAGCAATAGAATGGGAAAGACTAGAGATCTCTTCAAGAAAATTAGAGATACCAAGGGAACATTTCATGCAAAGATGGGCTCAGTAAAGGACAGAAATGGTATGGACCTAACAGAAGCAGAAGATATTAAGAAGAGGTGGCAAGAATACACAGAAGAACTGTACGAAAAAGATCATCATGACCCAGATAATCACGATGGTATGATCACTCACCTAGAGCCAGACATCCTGGGGTGTGAAGTCAAGTGGGCCTTAGGAAGCATCACTATGAACAAAGTTAGTGGAAGTGATGGAATTCCAGTTGAGCTAGTTCATCCTAAAATATGATGCTGTGAAAGTGCTACACTCAATATGCCAGCAAATTTGGAAAACTCAGCAGTGGCCACAGGACTGGAAAAAGTCAGTTTTCATTCCAATCCCAAAGAAAGGCAATGCCAAAGAATGCTCAAACTACCACACAATTGCACTCATCTCACACACTAGCAAAGTAATGCTCAAAATTCTCCAAGTCAGGCTTCCACAATACGTGAACCACGAGCTTCCAGATGTTCAAGCTGGATTTAGAAAAGGCAGAGGAACCAGAGATCAAATTGCCAACATCCACTGGATCATTGAAAAAGCAAGAGAATCCCAGAAAAACACCTACTTCTGCTTTATTGACTACGCCAAAACCTTTGACCATGTGGATCACCACAAACTGTAGAAAATTCTTCAGGAGATGGGAATATCAGACCACCTGACCTGCCTCTTGAGAAATCTGTATGCAGATCAGGAAGCAACAGTTTGGACTGAACATGGAAAAATAGACTGGTTCCAAGCAGGGAAAGGAGTACATCAAGGCTTTATAGTGTCACCCTGCTTATTGAACTTATATGCAGAGTACATCATGAGAAATGCTGGGCTGGAAGAAGCACAAGCTGGAATCAAGACTGCTGGGAGTTATATCAATAACCTCAGATATGCCGATGACACCACCCTTATGGCAGAAAGTGAAGAAGAACTAAAGAGCCTCTTGATGAAAGTGAAAGAGGAGAGTGAAAAAATTGGCTTAAAACTCAACATTCAGAAAAATAAATCATGGCATCCGGTCCCATCACTTCATGGGAAATAGATGGGGAAACAATGGAAACAGTGACAGACGTTATTTTTCTAGGCTCCAAAATCACTGCAGATGGTGAGTGCAGACATGAAATTAAAAGATGCTTGCTCTTTGGAAGGAAAGTTATGACCAACCTAGACAGCATATTAAAAAGCAGAGAAATTACTTTGCCAACAAAGGTCTGTCTAGTCAAACCTCTGGTTTTTCCAGTAGTCATGTATGGATGTGAGAGTTGGACTATAAGAAAAGCTGAGGGCTGAAGAATTGATGCTTTTGAACTGTGGTGTTGGAGAAGACTCTTGAGAGTCCCTTGGACTGCAAGGAGATCCAACCAGTCCATCCTAAAGGAAATCAGTTCTGAACATTCATTGGAAGGAGTGATGCTGAGGCTGAAACTCCAATAATTTGGCCACCTGATGCGAAGAACTGACTCATTTGAAAAGACCCTGATGCTGGGAAAGATTGAAGGCAGGAGGAGAAGGGGATGACAGAGGATGAGATGGTTGGATGGCATCACTGACTCAATGGACATGAGTTTGAATAAACTCTGGGAGTTGGTGATGGAAAGGGAGGCCTGGCGTGCTGCTGTCCATGTGGTCACAAAGAGTAGGACACGACTGAGTGACTGAACTGAACTAAACTGAAGCTCAACGTGGGGAACATCAAACTAAATGGCTTACAAATTTTGTTCCTTCTCTATGGTTCTGTCAGAGAAGGCAATGGCAACCCACTCCAGTACTCTTGTCTGGAAAATCCTATGGACGGAGGAGCCTGGTAGGCTGCAAGTCCATGGGGTTGGGAAGAGTTGGACATGACTGAGCGACTTCACTTTCACTTTTCAGATTCATACATTGGAGAAGGAAATGGCAACCTACTCCAGTGTTCTTGCCTGGAGAATCCCAGGGACGGCAGAGCCTGTTGGGCTGCCGTCTACGGGGTCGCACAGAGTCGGACACGACTGACGCAACTTAGCAGCAGCAGCTATGGTTCTGTGATATTGAGGTATTTAATACATCATCAAGCTTTTGCCAGCCTTCAACATATATTTATTTACTAAATCAGGTTATAGCCTCTCATACCTGAAATTCAGTTAAAGAATCTTACCACAAAAGGCTGTTAAACAAGGTTCTATATTAACTACAGAGAGTGAAATAGAACAGCAAGACCAGTTTATATCTTAACATAAGTTGAAATGTCAAATTTGTTGGCTGGGTTGGCTAGTTAAGTACTTAAGCTCCGAGGGAATAGATCCATTAGAAATTGGAAGGAAAAGCCAAGTCACCTGAGACCTGTCACGAGGGATGGAGGGTGAGGAGGTGGTTGGAGGGAGTTGGCACAAGAGACCCCCCAGTTGGACAGAGAGCCAGAGCCCCTGCAGGGCATGCTGAAAGGCCGAAGGGGGAACAGGGCAGGAAGAACAGCCGACTTTCAGCCTCCTTGACAGTTTTGCTCGGGGCCGGCTTTGTGCATGTGTAAATCCTTCAGATAATTGCTGTAATTCTGTGCTTAGCTTGGCTGCTAAGACCCTTGGTTCATAAATATTCATAAGGTCTATCCACAATCCACTATTACTTAGATTTTCCTAGACAGCTTTCCTGCTGAGGGTGCCAGCATGTTTGTACTGTGGATGCGGATGGTGATCACTTCTTGTCTGGGTGGAAACTTCCCTGTGCTCACCCATCCAGGTGATGGTAAGAAAAGGGATGCTTGTATAATCTGGCTCTGCTGCTCAGTAGCTTTTGATCTAATACACTGATTCTTTAATTCATTGTTTACTGAGTTATGTGCTAGGCACCTTGCTGGGTGCTCGGGTTCAAGCCCAGAAGAAAGGTGGGTACCTACCTCAAAATGGGTGCATGTCCTGACTGCCAGGATAGATTTCTTAAGAAACCATCACAGAATAATGATAGTTGCTATCAACTCTGAATATTCATTGGGAAGACTGATGCTGACGCTGAAGCTCCAATACTCTGGCGACCTGAAGAAAAGAGCCGACTCATTGGAAAAGACCCTGATGCTGGGGAAAATTGAGGGCAGGAGAAGGGGGCAATAGAAGATGAGATGGTTGGATGGCATCATTGTTTCAATGGACATGAGTTTGAGCAAACTCCAGGAGACAGTGAAGGACAGAGAAGCCTGGTGTGCTGTGATTCATGGAGTTGCAAAGAGTCAGACACTGACTCAGCCACTGAAGAACACAAAAGACACTGAGCTCAGAGTGCTCTGGATAGAGCAAATACACAAAGTCACAACTGTGAGCGAGTGAAATCAAAATTAAGAAGGAATTGCTTCTCACAGGATTCGAATACCCGAACTGAGCCTTAAAATGACATCACATAACCAGTATATGCTCATTGCAGAAAACAAATGTAATAACGTGGGAAAAATGTCACTTGAAAATTTTTACCTAATTTGTCATATGTGCTTGAAGACTTTTCTCTGTATTTTATTTTTATTGAAACATAGTTGATTTACAATATTGTATTTTTTCAGATATACAGTATAGCAATTCAGTTATATATATATATATATATATATATTCAGTTATATATGTTCTTTCTCAGATTCTTTTCCCTTATAGGTTATTTAAAAATATTGAGTATATTTCCCTATGCTATAGAGTAGGTCTTTGTTGTTTATCTATTTTATTTATAGTAGTGTGTATATGTTAATCTCAAATTCCTAATTTATCCTGCACCCTGTATTTCATTTTAACAATACAAGAAATCATGAAATATGTACAGTTTTATACTCTAGATTTTTTTCAGCTGAAGAAATATTTATACTAAATCTTGAAGAATTAGTTAGATCCCAGGTAGATGAGATTAAAGAAGGTGGTTTAAGCTGAGAAAGCATCAGGGATTCCACAGAGATGGGAGCCTTGTAGGTCTTGGGTCTGAATGAAGCCCAGGTCTCTAGCTAAAATGGTCTTAGAGATGAGGTGGGATGGATGGTATGTGCTATGCATTCCTGTCTGGGGTCTAAGGAGTTGGTGTTTCATCCTGAAGGCAAGGGAAGTCACTGAAGAGTGGTAAACAGAATAACAACAACTTGGAAAATCATTTGAAGGCTGGCTGGAAGCAGAAACTGTGGTGGAAGGCTTTCAACTGAGTCTATGGTAGACACTATAGAACCTGGCCACAACCAGGCTGGACTAGAGCCAATCATACATGGAGACAAAGTGTGTGTTCATTTTATGGTCCTGGCATGAGGATTTCCTAAGTATGTCTTCTCCACCTTTGTCAACTGATGAAAATTTAAAAGTCTTAGCACCTCACGAAACAGCAGAGATTCATTTCATTTTGTGCTTGAATCCTAGGACTAGAAGGCAAATCAGTTAAAAATTGCTTATCCATCCAAGCCACAACTCCAATTACTCTTAAAGGACCATCTTGACCACGGGACTTCATTTTTGTTGGGGCACAGTGCTCTTTCACATTGCTGGGAGAATTGCATTCCATTAAAAATATATCTAGAGTAACCTAGTAAATCATGTAGTTACAGCAGAACTGGTTGCTAGAGACAATTTATATATAAATATATGGGAATGTACTTTTCAGTTCAGTTCAGTTGAGTCACTCAGTTGTGTCTGACTCTTTGCGACCTCATGGACCACAGCACGCCAGGCCTCCTTGTCCATCACCAACTCCCGGAGTTTACTCAAACTCATCTCCACGGAGTCGGTGATGCCATCCAATCATCTCATCCTCTGTCATCCCCTTCGCCTCCTGCCTTCAATCTTTCCCAGCATCAGGGCCTTTTCCAATGAGTCAGCTCTTCACATCAAGTGGACAAAGTATTGGAGTTTCAGCTTCAACATCACTCCTTCCAATGAACACTCAGGACTAATCTTCTTTAGGATGGACTGGTTGGATCTCCTTGCAGTCCAAGGGACCCTCAAGAGTCTTCTCCAACACCAATTCTTCTGTGCTCAGCTTTCTTTATAGTCCAACTCTCACATTCATACGTGACTACTGAAAAATCCATAGGTTTGACTAGATGGATATTTGTTGGCAAAGTAATGTCTCTGCTTTTTAATATGCTATCTAGGTTGGTCATAACTTTCCTTCCAAGGAATAAGCGTCTTTTAATTTCATGGTTGCAGTCACCATCTGCAGTGATTTTGGAGCCCCAAAAAGTAAAATCAGCCACTGTTTCCCCATCTATTTCCCATGAAGTGATGGGACCAGATGCCATGATCTTAGTTTTCTGAATGTTGAGCTTTAAGCCAACTTTTTCACTCTCCTCTTGCACTTTCATCAAGAGGCTCTTTTAGTTCTTCTTCATTTTCTGCCATAAAGGTGGTATCATCTGCATATCTGAGGTTATTGATATTTCTCCAGGCAATCTTGATTCTAGCTTGTGCTTCATCCAGCCCAGCATTTCTCATGGTGTACTCTGCATATAAGTTAAATAAGCAGGGTGACAATATACAGCCTTGATGTACTCCTTTTCCTATTTGGAACCAGTCTGTTGTTCCATGTCCAGTTCTAACTGTTGCTTCTTGACTTACATACAGATTTCTCAAGAGGCAGGTCAGGTGGTCTGGTATTCCCATCTCTTGAAGAATTTTCCACAGTTTGTGTTGATCCTCACAGTCAAAGGCTTTGGCATAGTCAATAAAGCAGAAATAGATGTTTTTCTGGAATTCTCTTGTTTTTTCGATGATCCAGCGGATGTTGGCAATTTGATCTCTGGTTCCTCTGCCCTTTCTAAAACCCACTTGAACATCTGGAAGTTCACAATTCACGTATTACTGAAGTCTGGCTTGGAGAATTGTGAGCATTGCTTTACTAGTGAGTGAGATGAGTGCAATTATGCGGTAGTTTGAGCATTCTTTGGCATTGCCTTTCTTTGGGATTGGAATGAAAACTGACCTTTTCCAGTCCTGTGGCCATTTTGCATTACAATAAACTTGTATAGAAACACACAACACTCTTGGGGTTAACTCTGGGATCTGAGTTGTTGTAGCGGAGAGCTGAGATCACTTCTGCATTATTTTATACACTCTCAAGTATTTGATAAAGAATATGTATCAGTTTGTAATGATATAATATATTCAAATTTTCTTTTCCTTTTTAACCAGAAAAGATGCATTTTGATTTGAAAGAAATTAAGAAAGTAAACGGAGAAGGCAATGGCACCCCACTCCAGTGCTCTTGCCTGGAAAATCCCATGGACGGAGGAGCCTGGTGGGCTGCAGTCCATGGGGTCGCTAAGAGTCGGACACAACTGAGCGACTTCACTTTCACTTTTCACTTTCATGCATTGGAGAAGGAAATGGCAACCTGCTCCAGTGTTCTTGCCTGGAGAATCCCAGGGATGGAGGAGCCTGGTGGGCTGCTGTCTATGGGGTCACACAGAGTCGAACACGACTGAAGTGACTTAGCAGCAGCAGCAGCAGCAAGAAAGTAAAATATATGGGATATCATATCTGATTGGATATGGCAGGGAGATATAGGGAAGGAGCATGTGGTGATTGGTTTCTTTTCCCATGGTGGCACCATTCATGGTAGGGAATATGGACAGAGGACAAAGAAAGCAGTAAGAACACACAACACACTTTAAAATGTGTTAAATCTTAAGATACTTGAGTTCAAGACACTAAGACATTATAGTGTCTCTTCATTTGGATTCCAGGGGAAAAATTATGCTGAGAATTTGAAGTTAGAAATAATCTGATCATATATACTCATTGCCTTCCTGGGGAGGGAAACCATTGTTCAAAGAATAAGAAGTAGAAAGAAGAGCAGACCTAGAATTGAGCCCTTGGGGACACTGGATTTAATGGGAAAATAAATCAATTCACTGGTCAAAAGGAAAACAGAAAACTGAGTCAAGAGATCACAGTTTAGCTGAGGGAGTGCTTCTGGAAGGATGGATGATTTCTTAAGTTGAATCTTGGGATGTGCCCTCCTCTGGGGAAGGCAGCATTCACCTTCTTGCAGAGGAGCTGAGTAGACATGTAAATGTGGACCCTCCTTTTCGAGAGAAACAACTGGAAAGGGTGAAAGCTCGAGCCCCATTTGCAAAGAGAGCAGGAGAGTCGGTCTAGAGTCTCTAAGTATTTTTTGCCTTGGTCTGAGTTTGGGTTACACACACACACACACACACACACACACACAGTACTTTGGATGAAAATGTAAAAGGTGCTTCTTTAAAACTGTTGAAAATATCTAGACACAATTCCAGGCTCTGCAAACACCTTCAGGTCAGACTGTGACACAGAAACAGAGAGCCATCCCCTCATATGACCTCAGGTCATCTTCTAGCTCTTCCACCTCAGCCAAGTCAGCCTGGCTGTGGGGATCCTCAGTGAAAGGAAAACTTGTTCTCAGTGAAGCACAGTTATCAAACAGGAGTGGCAATTCCCAATGCAAGTTTCTCTAGTTCCCACAAGACTGGGTCACATGCATATGCAACAAAGGAATAAAGAAGAAATTACAGTGGGTCAACACATAGACCCAATGGACGAACCAGAGCAGAAGAGTCAGGGAATTGTTACATGCCATTCAGGTATAAAATGAACACATACATGAGAGATACCCCCTTACCTAGAAAAAAACTAGGTCAAGAGTGTTATGGACTTGCTTTTACTCCTGCATAAAAATTTTGGGAAAATGGTAGATGAAACTAAAAGATTTATGCTAATTATTTTTGAACAAAATCTACTCATAAAGATGATCACATAGTCCAAGACATTGCACTATTCATTTGTAACATTTATTAATATACTTGCCATTCTTTCTAAGAAAAGATGGATGGTATATGCAAGAACTTAAGACTCCAGATTTTTGCTAAACAGATAAACAACTACAACAGCTCATGAAAACTTAATGCTATAAATTAACAGCATTGATTATAAACCTAGATTTCATGCTATAAATCCAGGTTGTCAAACATGAGCCCCTAGGTCAAGTTGACCCATTATCTCTTTTTGTAAATAAAGTTCTATTAAGATAAAGACACCCATATTAGTTTATGTAGTGTCTATGACTGCTTTCATGCTACAAAATTGAATAGTTGTGATAATGACTATCTAGTCTTAGAGCCTTAAATAATTTGCTCTCTGGCCCTTGATGGATTTCTTTATTGTAAAGATAAAACTCATCACCCTTTAATTTGCTTGTTAGTTGTTTTAACAAATTAGCAGACACACCTTGGTAGAAAGACCAGGCTAACCTCCTATATTCCAGAAGCAGCTGCCTCCCCAAGCTTTGCATATACTGAATTTCACACTCATACCATATTTATGGAACACATTTTGCCCGTGTGTTGAGAAATGTATTCTAGTTTACACTGCACACCACCCCCATTCGGCACACTGACTAAGCATGAATATCCAGCCACTTATTCCTATTACAGCCAAGGTGAATGCCGATGGCTCTTTGGGAAACCTCTTAGTACAATACAACTGCCCCAGTCCTTAATCGATTTCACACAGTGAGCTTTTCCAAGGCCCATTTCGCTCACTGTGAATGGACTTCCCCACTGGGCATCAAATTTCACAGACTGACCATATGAGAGAAGTGAGTCAGTTGAAAAAAACAAGTGCTTGTTAAAAATGCAGATTTCTGGGACCCACCCCAGATCTGTTAAACCTTTTAGAGGGAGTCAGAAAATCTGACTGGGGGCCCCAAGCCTCATGATTCTGATATAGATCTCTAATCCATATTTTGAGAAACACTGATCCCTAGAATTGTTTTCAGCCATAATGCTTTGCAACTCTGTGAATGCTTGGCTTGCTTTACATTCGGTTTCTCAAATCATTCTGTATGCTTCTATTTCCCTCTCTTTCGAAGCTGGAGAATATTCCAGCCATGTGAGATTCAGTATAGAAAAGATTTATACCGGTTGAAATTTGTGTTATTATATTTGTTTCATGCATTTAATTCCTGTTGAGACTTTAAGTACTGGCAGCTGGACCCCTATTCCAGGTGCTATGCCTCACTGTTGACATCTTTTCTCTCTGTTAGATACCAGAGCCCAGCTGTACCAGAAGTAACAAACCTACCACCTACATTACTCTCTCGTTTGCCTGGGTGACCACCACTGAAGATATGAAAGCACAAATTTAGAGGTGGGGGGTGGTTGCTATCCTAGGCTGCACACAAGCCATCTTTGTAGCTTGGCTAACTGAAGTATACGAATAGCGGTTTCTTCTAGATTAAACAGATTTAGGTTTTGAAAACTATTTCCTGGCAGAGAAATGAGGCAACACAAAAGCTTAATGATTCATAAAAAACTTCTGCCGGGAAAGCATTGGGATTGTACATAAGCATGGACACCCTACTCCCATGCAGTTTTGCTAACAGGGTATTTAAAGCCCACTGCAATGACTACTTGTCCCAGAAAATGTTCTATAATATTGGTCCTACCTACTCAATTGTCAAAAATTAAAATTCCATTGCTTTAGTACCTCTAACATTAATGTAACCAATATTGATTAACCGTACTTTAGTATCAGAGTCAGCAGAGAGAGCTTTCAGAAATTAAGATATAATCCTTGCTTTCCAGGAACTTATGAGTACAAACAAGCACTTAAAGAGTGAAGAACTGATTATACTTTGTTCAGAGGACAGGAACATATATTTCAGTCTTTGTACAGGATTGAAAACCAGAGGTGAGGAAGCACTTGTGTCTTGATATGTTTTGTCTCTACCATGGCCCTTGTCAACTCCCTCAGTCAAGAACATGTGCACAGCACACAGTCTTGAACTGAGTGGATTCTAATTTACCCTTTTCCTTTTAATGGATCAGTCATAATATCTAAGTTTTCCTGTTAGAAAGTTAGCTGTTTTGGGTAAGTCTTGTTCATGATATTCAGGGTTGGAAGGCGTGATTTGCCACCTTGAAACTCAGGCTCAGCTCCAGGTAAAGAAAGAGAGGAATTTTGACTGGTTCCCTCCATTACAGAGATGTTCTCAGCTGTCACGCTACCCATTAGGAACACTTGTATCCTGGAATGCTCTGCTCTCCGGGGTGTTTCCTTCTGTCTCTAATTTCCCCTTCAGTAATCATTTATTCTTTGACTAGATTTTCCAAAACTCTCGGTGAATAAGGGAATTTAACAGACTGATGATAGGAAAATCTAATGAAAAGTGTATGGTGTTCTCACATTACAGATTTGTATTTTGACAGGAACTTTAGGAAACAAAAGGTCTTCAGCAAACAAACATAAATAAAACTAAAAGGACAAATTTTTAGAAAATAAGAAAGACTTTTTTAAAAGTTAAGTTTTTGATGCCCACTTTTACACCAATCTGCCTGTTTTTACTTGGGATTGGAGTACCTTCAAATCTGGTTTTAAATATAAAAGTCAGAATTTTTAAAATTAGGTTTATCTTTAAAAAATTCCCATAGCTTTTTAATCCTGAGGACCTTACTTATCCATTGTATATGGTCATATCCTCTAATTTAAAAAAGGTAGTCTAGAAAGAGTCTAAATCTTTTATAAATCAGATCATTTTTTCATATACTGTTGTGTTTTACAGTAAGACTTCTCAGAAATGAATCTTGTTTCAAATACCCAATTTTTAAAATGTACTAAGTGTCACTCACACACTACATGATTTATGCAAACAAAAATATATAGTGAAATTATACTATGTAATAGATCCAGTAAAAGGTGTTTATTCTTCCTTCCTTTACATCCTTATGTGATGCCATGGCATGCATTCAAGTTTAGGACTGGAAAAGCCTTACTGAATTTCAGATGGCATCAAATTTTTATAAGGGAACAGGCCCATATTCTTAGACATGAAGAGCTTTCCCAAGGAAGTCCTGGGGTAGATTCTAGGTCTCCTGACTCATAATCCAATTTTCCAGTTCCAGGAGGGGAAAAAAAAAAAGAAAAGTATTCAGAGTCAGGACTGAGCAAGGAGATGGCATAGGACAAAGTGCAAAGGTCAGTGTGGGGAATGGACTCCTAGATGCCAGATGTGAGCTGGCATTTATTAGCTTCATCACGTTAGTAATGACTGACCCCCTCCATCTCAATTTCTTTCTCTGCAAAGATAGAGAAGACACACACAGCTGCTCTGGACACCATTGCAGTGCTGTGCAGGTGAGAACCAACCCTATCGCAGCCCTCAGTATTCTATGTATACAGTTTTAATTAGTAGCTGCTGGACCCAGTGGATGTGCTTGTGTGTCCTCTCCGAGGAGGCAAAGCTCTCAGCAGACATCAGCCCCAGGCGTGTTCACACATCCTCTTCTGGAGTAATGGCAGCAAGAAATTATCAATCTCATTTTACAGATGGAGAAACCAGAGCTGTGCCTTTCCTCCTGACTGTGCTGACTCAGCGGCTTGTTAATGCCTGGGTCAATGCCTCCCACTTTAAATAATAGGCAGAGAGAGAGCCTGTGAGTCCCAAACTGATCACGCCATTTCTTTAAACCACTGTGGGATTGTGTGTGCCTGGACTTTCTGAAGACATGACGCTTAATTCAATATGCAGTGAGAAATTTATATTCTTCTCCATGTGTGTGTGTTCAGTCACTTTAGTCATGTCTGACTCTTTGTGACCTCATGGACTGTAGCCCTCCAGGCTCCTCTGTCCCTGGGATTCTCCAGGCAAGAATACTGGAGTGGGTTGCCATGCCCTCCTTGAGGGGATATTCCCAAGTCAGGGATCAAACCCAGGTCTCCAGCATGGCAAGTGGATCTCTATGCTGAGCCACCGGGGACACCCTTATATTCTTCAACCATATATCAAGTCAAAACTAACTTTTTGGAGGAATGATACTGCGGATCCTGGTAAAGGCACAGGATCCTGATTAAATAAAAATGCGATATACTAGGGAATAAGGACAACATATTTTTTAAGTAGTAAGATAGTTGGTTCAGAGAGGAAGAGTCTAATCAAGGGCAAGTTAGTCTTTATTCAGGTGCAGTCAAACCAAATGTTGCATGGATGTAAATATATATAACCTTGCATTCGTCAGAAAGCAAGAGGTTTATTTTACTGCCTTTGCTCTGGTCCCGGTGTGTCTACATGGATTCTCTTAGTGAACAGCATGAGGCGGGCAGGGCAGAAGCATCCTGCCCATTTGATGAATGAGAGTGGGGGAGCGGGGCTCTCAGGGGCTTTCTGCACAGCTGAGAGCCCCCTGAATGTCAGAGCAGGGCACTCTGCACTCCTGCCTCCCTGCTTTTGGTTTTCCCATGGACTCTGCCACTCAAACCCCAGTCTCCTCCCCAGTCAGGATTCAGAAGGGCTCCTGAGCATTCCCGACACCTCACGTCACTTTATAAGATGCTTCCGTGGGGCTCACGTGTCTGTTGGATTTCCCACCCCAAGTGTTTGTAGCAAGTCAGAGTGATGGGGATAGTGTCTCACCTTTTCAAACTGTATTTTGAACCCTTGGTCATCAAGATTTGAATGAGTTGCAGAGGTTTCAGCTAGTCCCTGATTGGGGTGCTTTCTGCCTCATAAATCTTCAGCCTTGCCTTCAATAAAACCTCGGCACTGCCCTCCAGAGGGGGCGCCCACATGAGCCATTTGAGGGGCTGAATAATCACAGGCTCATTAGTGCAGGTGATCTCCCCCCATCAGCCTATGAGAGGGCCACTGGGGTTGAACGGCTGTATAGCACAGCTGGTCTGGAATGTACCCGTGGCTTAATTTCAGTCGTCCTCATCTCTCCCATTTACATCGCCCCCCACTACCCAGATGGGAATGCCACCCCAAAGAGAACATGAGCACAAACATTCTCTGGATCCCGGCTATCGGTAATATTTCTATTAGATAGATGCCCTGTGCTCTGTCTTCATTTCTGTTTATTTACTTATTTTCCAAGAAATAATCAGTTTGAGACTCGTCAACACAATACAACCCAAAGAAACAGCCAGAGGCAGATTCAATTCTGGGGAAATAGAGAAAAGACCGATTATCATGAAAACCCTCAATTTGCATTTTGCTCCTCTTGTAAGTCATAATATCAGGAAGCTAATGCAATCCCCTGAAAGAAGCTTTTTATATCTAATGACAAGGCTATGTGCCTCCAGGGTGGTAAGATTATATATTTTTCATCACTCATCTGAGATGGTCCCTCTTCTCTGCTCTCACTCTCCCAGGGAGGGGAGAATTGTTTCCAGGGAAGCAACCCAGGGATGCTGTCTGCCCAGCAGAGAGGTCTCTGAGAGGTGGTCTCTGATATTTCCTGGCAGGAGATGTGTCTGGCTGAGTCTCAAGGCGGCAGGCTCAGGTGATGTAGAGTGCCCGGGGAGTGCCCTAGCCTGGGGTCACAGGTGGCAGGGGGAGCTTCCTCCCTGGGAGCTGGGATGCAGGGTTGCATGTTTAGCATGTGTGCTCCATACCTTTCCAGCCTGCTCTTTCATCATCTTGATATTAAAAATAGATTCTGAGGAGTGTGCCTGAAATGGTGGGGGCTGTTCCACATTGCTCTCCCTGATACGAAGACCCTCACATCACCCCTGCATCCAGTTGCCCCAAACAGCCCAGCAAGCAGGCAGGGACGGTGCGGTTCTAGACTCGGGCAGACGACCAACAGCTGCATGGTTAATTGTGGCTTTCTCCCTCTTCCTCCTTCTTCCTTGAAAATCTCAGCTTTAGAAATCAAAGATAAGAAATTCTTTGGAGTAATTAGAGACTGCTGAGCGCTTATGGTAATAATGAAGGGGAACATTCCGACTGATTTACAGCAGGAAAAGGCAGTGAGGGAAGCGATGCAGGTTGAAAAAAAAATAATTAAAATCAGCTTTGCCACTATCTTGACTGAGCTACCAGTCAGCCTGAGAGAGAAAAGAAATGCTAATGAAATATTAATATTCTGCCTTGGATTTTATGTAACAGCCTTTGTTCCCAGGTACCGTTCTCACTCGTCAGTCAAAAGGGTTAGGGGTAAGGGATGCAGGAACCATGGCCAGGGCCTGGCACCTGGTTGCCGGGGAGCGCTTGGCCTCAGAAGGACTTGCTGGAGCCTCTGGACGGACAAAATGGTGCATCTTTCCTGGACACCAGAGGCTCATCCTTACCAGCTGGAGACACCCTAGCAGGGGGCAAAGTCTCTTTCTTTTCTTATCCTTTTCCGCCCTAGCTGACAGACACTAGCTGTCAGCAATCATCATGACACAATCAGAGTGGGTTTTATAATATCTGTAAGTGGTTTCCAAGTCTGCAGATGCCAGACACTTTCACCAGCTCAGGGAGGCTCTGTCTCATAGGTTGTCTTCAAGGGAGACAGAGCTGCACATGCTTTCTGGTTCATCTGATCAATCACTCAGGGCTGGGGTGCAAAATAGATGACATGACTTCGGAAAAGCTCTGGGTGTGTGCATGCTTGTGTGAGCTGTGTGCACACATGTGCATGTGTGTGTGTGTATGCCCTGTGCAAGCTGAGTGTGTGCACCTGTGTGTGTGTGTGTGCCATGTGAGCTCTATGTGTGTGCATGTATGCTCATTTGTCTGTGTGTGCACTGAGAATTATGTGTGCAGTGTCTGAATTATGTGTTTGAGTGCATGTGTGAGCTGTGTGTGTGAGCACATGTAGGGGTGACATGTGTGAACTGTGTATATGTGTGTGCATCTGTGTACGTGTGCACTGTGTGAGCTGAGTATATGCACCTGTGTACATGTGTGTGCCGTGTGAGCTCTGTGTGTGTGTGCACGTTTGCCTGTATGCACACTGTGAATTGTGTGTGCAGTATTTGAGCTGTGTAATGAGTGCACATGTGTGTGTACATGTGAGCTGTGTGTGAGGGCACATTTGTGTGTGTGCATGTGTGTCTGTTAGCTATATATACACATGCATTTGTGTATGTGCACTATGTGAGCTGAGTGTGTGAACCAGTGTGTATGTGTGTCCTGTGTGACCTCTGTGTGTGTGTATGTGTGCATATTTGTGTATGTATGCACTGTGAATTGTGTGTGCAGTATTTGAGCTGTGTGTATGAGAGCATGTGTGTGTGCACATGTGAGCTGTGTGTGTGAGGGCACAGATGTCTGTGTGTGCATGTGTGAACCATGTGTGCTTGTGGTCATTTGTGCATGTCTGGAACCACTGACGTGTTAAAAGGTTTCCAGGTAACCAGCATCATACTGTACATGGAATGGTTTGGGGATCTGTGTACGTTCCCGAGAACTCCAGAGTGATCATCCCCGTGAACACAGAAGAGACGGATCAAGGCAGGAATGGAGACAGTGGTCCAGAGTCACCCACAGGAGCCACTAGCACAGCACTGACCTAAAGCTGTGCAGCTTCATTATGCAGACCACCTTTTGCATGGATTCCATGACGGTTTGGAATCTCAGGCTGGGTAGATTGATGGGGAGGCGGGGGTGCAGGGGGATACCAAGTAAGGAAAGCCAGGGCCAGGAAGGAGGCGACGAGAGGGAGCGAGGAGGTGGGGAGAGGCTTACGGAGGAAGAGTCCCGGGGTCAGGTTGAGTCCTGAGCTGACGTGCGCTCACTGGGTGACTCTGGGCCAGAAATATAAACCCTGTGACCTCATTTCCTATAACTAAGAAATGAGAAAGGGCTGGGGTCTCCAAGGTCCCCCTTGGGTCTGTGATGTGAAGAGAAGGCATTAAGGAAGGGACGTGGGATAAGAATTATGTTCGTTTCTGTCTGGGGTATGGTTTCTGGGTTTTTGTAAGACAGCTGACTTGTCTTTCAAGATTCAGTTATAGTTAGGTTGAACACATTTATTCCTTTCATAAAGAAAAGTAAAATAGAGTAGCAGCTATTACATTTTTTTTCAGAGATCTATGCATAAGGAATTTACATTGTGTTGGATTATCTTAAAGTCCCTAATGGCTAGATATTATCATCTCTTAGAGACACAGAAAGCAAGAAAGATCCCAGTTTCCAAATAAAGAGAGCAGAGGACTTGTCTCCACACAGGAGTGTAGCTCTGAAACCTGTGTTTCCTTTCTTCTACTTCGGGGTTGCGATATTGTGGTCAGTTATGAAACCCATCATCTGTGCTGTGTGCTTTTGTTTTTGTTGAGTCCTAAAATCAGCCCCACAAAGGGATGGAGACTGGAACCTCCCCATGTAGCCCACTGAGTGGGCTGGAGAGACCAGACCCTTTCACCAAACTCCTCAGTTCACTGTCTGGCAGACACTTCCACGTCTGGTTCCATTTGTAGTGTGTGCTCAGTCATGTCCAACTCTTTGCAACCCCAAGGACTGCAACCTGCCAAGCTCATCTGTCTATGGCATTTCCTAAGCAAGAATACTGGAGTGGGTTGCCATTTCCTACTCCAGTGGATCTTCTCAACTCAAGGGTCAAACCCACGGCCCTTGTGTCTCCTGCCTTGATAGGCGGATTCTTTGCCAAATGCGCCACCCAGGAAGCCCTCAGTTCACTGGATGGCAGACACTTCGCATCTGGCTCCATTCAGGTGAGGACAAAACCCGGGAGAGTCGGGCCTGTGCACCTGACATGCCGGTTGTAACTCCAGTTCTGGAGAGAAGAGGCTACCTGACTGAGCAAATCCCACACTCTCCCTGGTGGCTGTGCCTGAAGTAGAAGAGTACGGCATCCTTGTGGATGACTGTCATGAGGGTTAATTAGAAGTGATATCATAGAACACTCAGCATAGGGCCTCGCTAATCAGAATAAAATAGCAGCTGACGTTTATTGAGCTTGTACAATATGTCAGACCTTGCACCTGCCTTGGGGACCCAGTTCTCACACTCTGGAAGACAGTGCTCAGGATTCACAGAGCCTGGTCTAAGTACTAAGTCTGTGCCACCTTGAATTCCACCCACGTCAGTGGTGCCCATCACTAAATCTGCAGCCTCATTTCTGATCCTGGAGCTCAAATAGCAAAAACAAAACCCAAAAAAACCCTTTTATTCCTAATACATAAATGTATTCATTCTTCCTTTTTAAAATATTTTAGATTTTATTTATTTATATTTTGGTTGTACCACGCAGCATGTGGAATCTCAGTTCTGTCCATGTATAAACCCCGCTGCAGTGGAAGCATGGAGTCTCAACCAATGGACCACCAGGAAAGCCTTTCATTCTTCCTTTTCTACATACAGTTTGCCAAGATCTATACATGAACTCTCAGGACAGCTCAGTTTATTTTTAACATGTTAGAGGAAAGCAAATATGTATAGAAATCCTATTATTTTTTCCAACAGTACGGTTGGGGATCCTTTGCCTTTTATTTTGAAATTCACTCATTTAGTTAGGAAACCTACCTGATCACACAGCATGTGTACCTCAACCTGACATTATCATTTTCCATCCATCTTCATCTTTTAATGTGATATGAAAGGTTGGTTCTTCATGTTAAATGGCTATAAAATAAGTAAGCATAGATGCTGATGGGGAAAAAAAAAAACAAAACGAATACAAAAAGGTATAAAAAGTAATAACTCTTAGCTCCCCTTCAAAAATCAATTGTTACTAGGCTAACACTTATTGAGGGATTTAAGCTAAACATAGAATGAGTGCATGCATGCATGCTAAGTCGCTTCAGTTGTGTCCAATTCTATGTGACCCCGTGAACTGCAGACCATCAAGCTCCTCTGTCCATGGGCTTATCCAGGCAAGAATACTGGAGTGGGTTGCTGTGACCTCCTCCAGGGGATCTTCTTGACCCTGGGATCGAACCCACATCTCTTATGTCTAACCTGCCTGGAGCAAATATTTGGTTCATGACTACAATATTCTAGGTACTGTGCTGAATTGTTCTCAGCTGTTCATTTAATTCTCACAATAACTGTTGATGATTGTTTAGCAGTTAGCTGTGGTTTTGGTGTTCTCCCGAGCAGAGGTGAGCTCAAGGTCCTTCTACTCCTCCATCTTTTCTCCTTCCTAATTCTCACCAAAACTGTGTAAAGTAGGGTCTGCTATTCTGTGAGGTAGGTGTACTGGGCCCCACTTTACAGATGAGAAAACTGAGGTAGAGAAAGATTAAAATATGTTTACTACACAGTTAAGCATGGAAGAGGGAGAAATAATGCTGACTGTGTCAAAGGCATGGATCAATGACAAATGCTCTCTCTAAATTCTGCAAAGAGAATGAACACTTTGTCCACAATTTCTACAAGCACTATGAGTTACAATAGGTGTCATAAACTTAGCTATACAGCTGTCAGTGATAATTCAGACAAGGAAGCAATGTCTGTCGCTCGTTGGGTCAACATGGTGGCCATCTGACCACTCAGTGTTTTAGCCGAGCATGTAGTGAGGCAAAGGTAATAGCACTTCTTTTTGGTTTTTCTTTCATAGATACTTAACCTTTAAAATTTTATGCCTCAAGGATAGCAAAAATCCTCTTCATATCCCAGAGAAAGCCATTTAAAATCCTGACTGGCCACCTAATGAATAATTACCTTTTCAGTACTATCATGTGGCCAGCAACCAAGACAAGCGCAGAATTCAAGAAAAAATACTCAATCATGGGGGTACAACCTTAAACTCGTTCTCTCCTTGAGGAGAAAATGTTTAAAACATGTTAATAATTAGAGAGCAAGTCCTTAATCACACTTTAAAATCAGCGCAAGAAGGGGAATCACTGCAGGATCCACATCCACGTGGCCCTTCCCTGGTTTCTGCTGAGCACAGATGAGATGGTCCCGCTTGGGTGTGAGCCACAGGCCGTAGGACCCTCGCCTCTGCCCTGATTCCTTGTTAAGCTAGGAGACCCTGCTCACATTGTCCAGCCCCCGTGTTCTGTCTCTGAATTGAAATGATGAGCATGCTGACCTCGCAGGGACCTTGTAAAGACTTAGGAAGAAGAAATCCCAAATCACGGGGGCCTGACAGACGAGTGTGTGTCTCTCTTTTTCCCTGGGCTCGGCCGGACACCTCAGGGATGACTGAGCCAGGGCTTGAAGGAGCTGAAGTCCCAGCAGGAGTTGTCTCTGCAGAATTTATGGGACCTGAATGTGGAGGTGGGTGGAGGTAGGGCCTGGCAGGAGCCAGAGTCTGAAGCAGGAGCCCCAGTGCTCTCAGAGCGAGTCCTGGTGGCTCATCGCAAGGTTCTCCTTCACGGCCTCACCCTGAAGTGTCCACCCAGGTCTTGGAAAGGCCCATCAGGGATGCTGCAGGATGATGACTGAACTGCCTCCAGCCTTTCCTGTAATGACCTCATTTTTTAAAAATAAATAACAATTGACACGTACGTTATTTAGCGTGACCTACTTAACTGAAGTTATCCTCAATGTCCTCATCTGGTTTCCGTAGTACGAGCATCTCCTGGGCAGAGATAATATGAAGATGAAATGAGACAATGGAAGTGAAGCATCTATTGTTTTGCCTGCCACGTAGACACGCAGTATGTGTTGAAAGATAGATTGGCGCGTGCCTTGGGGGACAGAATGGATCTGGGTGTCAACAAAAATGGGAAGGAATGATCTCAGGAAAACTAAAGGAACCACATGTGTACAGGGATGAGTGTTCTGAGTCTGCCAGTTAACTTTGAAGTAATTTTCCCTTTCAAAGGATTGTAATATTTTGCAATTTTGTTGGAGAATTACAGAGGACTCCACTGCATGTTTCTTATGACAAGATATAGTTCTAAAAATAAGAGTGCATTGCTATATTTCCTTTAAATCAAATCAAACCTGACTATGAAGGCATATCTCATCTGGCAGTTGGGGCAGCTGGTCTCCGTTTTGGAGGGGGTTTCCTCTCTCTTGTAAAATCCAGTGAGACTCTAGCCAGCTTGCATGGCCCCTAGAAGGTCTTGTGTCTCACTCCGTTAAGAGCACTGCTGATTTCCTCATCACCTCAGCTTGAATGGTGTTGTGAAGGCAGGTGATTCTCCTGCTCTGACGGATCAAAGTACAGGCATGTGCTGAGTCTAGAAGGCCATGTATTAGAATATAGCTTCCCCGAGGGCTCACCTAGCATTATCACAGAGGCCCCCCACCCCATGCCCCAACAGAGATATGAGGCAGACATTATGATTGTCCCCTTCTATCTGTGAAAGAGTAAGTCTTCAGTGATAAGCAACCCACTCACCCAAAGCTGTGAGGCCAAAGAGCCAGGCATTTGATGGAGCCAGATGGCGAGTCCAGGACTAGATCTTCATACTGTGTGTGGGAGACAGCCTCCGTGCGAAGGAGCACAAGACAGAGTGGACATAGTGAAAAGCAGACCTCTAGGCTTTAGGTCAATTCCTCTGCATCCTTTAACAGCAAAACCAAGAAGACTGTCTAGATCTTGAGTCTCCACTTGGGTTCAGTGTCAGAACAGCCAGAGGTTACATCCTGGCTGGACCACCTGCCAGCTTCATGATGAAAAGAAACAGAATCCAACCAACAAATGAAACAAAGCAAGTAGTCCAACACCAGCAAGAACAAACAAGGGAATGAAAGAAAACCGGAGAACCTTTGCAACAAACTGGTCTGAGCATGAATCCGTGCTTATATGTGAGCCATCCTCCCCGGCACTACACCTAGATCTCCTTTTAGTGAAAGGGGAGTATTCGTGCTACCTTGGCTGATGGCATTGGTCAGGATGGATGCCTGTCATGCATGCTGCTCTGCGCAAGCTGTGGAGGGTGTACCCCGCCTTGGGATACAGTACCCCACCTTGGGAGACACTCAAGGGCAGGGAATAAATGGGAGGGTGACACCTTCCAGCTGCCCAGCTTACACCCTCTCAGCCCTGTCCTCATCATAAATGTGTGAGAAAACCATGGGGCCATTATTTAAGTCATCACACTTTGTGGGATGCCCTGCTCCTCCTTAACTACCTCTCAGAATTGGACTAGACCATAAGAGGATGTGAAAGATGCTGGTAGATGCTGGAAGCTATGCCTAATAGGTTTTTGGTACCAGCATCTCGAGGCTTAGGTAAAGTGAGCCTTATGAGGAAACTGTGCACAGGGTTTGTGAGACTGATCAATGTCCCTGAGGCTTGTTTGGAGCAGGGAGAGATTTCTCGATGCAGGGAGTGACCAGGACAGGCCAGGGGACTCCAAAGCATCAAATGACGTCCCCATGATTCTGAGCTCACGTGTGAAATCTTCCCATGCAAGTGACAAGGGAGGTCTGAGAATTAAAGTGGGAGGAAATCAACCCTCCGAATACATGACCCTACCCCCAGTTCCCAGAGGGTGATCTTTTTAACAAATTTACTGAAAACTTAAAAAAAAATACTACAGGACAAATGCTATATGATTATAATTTTAAAAGTTGGTAACTACAGCAGAGAAACATGAAAAAATAAACCAAGCAACCAAGACAAAACAAAGCAGTGTCTGCCGGCGGTGACTCCGAGCAGGAATTTTTATGGTGTGGCAGGCAGAGGGGCATTTTCAAAGTCTGTTTACCTCTTCCCTTTCCTTAACCTGAGTTTGTTTGAGTCTGGCCTCATTTCTTTGAAAGACCCTGGGCCTGGGGGCCTGTACTAATTTCTATAGCTGCCCTACATATTTTTTTTTTTAAACAGAGCCATTGTCTGCTTTGAATACCAAACCAGACATAAACTTAAAAAAAAAAAATGAAAATCATTTTATGGATAATTGGAATGCAGAGTTTTGTGAATATTAATACCCCGAAAGAGGAACTCATCCTTTCCCTATGTCTACATCTTTGGTTGTATTAATTTTCCACTATTTTTACTACCACTTTTGATAACCTAGAGAAATTCCGGATTTAAATAAACTAATTAAATGAGGGGCCTGGAGTCTCTGCAAACCAAAGGCAAGCCCACACCTCTCAGAGCACTCTAAGAATCACAGGCAAGCTGTCAAGGCTCCAGCTGGGGGTGTCACCAGAGTGTGGGAGCCTCATTCAGAGCCCACTGAGATGGCAGCAAAAGGGACACCAGGCAGCGTTGGTCACACGGCAGAGGGGTCCTCTGAGCTCTGAGTAGTAGTCAAGAAATCCTCTCTAGTGACGGCGAAGGTCAAGAGATGCTTTGTCATCTTGTGCCCCCTGCAAGCTCTGAGCCAGGAGGGTCTGACAGGGTGAACCACACACGCAGCCAAGGGCTGGCACCCAGAGAGCTCTCTGTGTCCCCACCCCTGGGGTCCCCAAGCAGCTGACCTGCCAACTGTTGATGCCAGAGTTGCTCAGAGTGAGGGCAAGTGGACGAGGGCACACACTGCTCCCAGCCAGCATACCAGCCGCCCTGGGAGCTTCCTAAAGCTCATAAGAGTGAGAAGGCGAGTCTTCCAGGCGCCTCTCAGCCACATCTGGGATGATTACAATAGATGACGATGATGAAGTCTGAACTCAGGGAGAATGATCAAAATGGGCTTTCAGAAAAGAAACTGAGCTCAAGGAGGTGGGCGAGGGGACTCTTTCTCTTCCATTTGTGCTATATTTCTATTGGTGATGTCTAAGTGTGTGTGTGTGTGTGTGTGTATGTGTATGTGTATGTGTGTACATGCGTGTGTTAGTCACTCAGTCATGTATGACTCTTTGCAACCCCATGGACTGTAGCCCACCAGGCTCCTCTGTCCTTGGAATTCTCAGGCAGGAATACTGGAGTGGGTTGCTGTTTCCTTCTCCAGAGGGGACATCCCCAACAGGCTACAGACACGTAGCTGAATAAAGGTGGGACAACAAAGGATGGTCCATGGGGCAGCCTTCCTGGTCCCAGCCAGCAAAATGTCCCTGCCAGTTTCCAAGGCTCTCCTGCTTCAAAGACCCCTCCAGATGGTGGTCCGTTCTCTAGAGGAAAGTCTAGAACCATCTGAGCAACTTCAGAAAGCACCCAAAGCCCATGTCATCGGCCACTTTCTATATTCTTCTCCATCATTGTTTGGAGTTTTGAGCCGACTGATTTATTGGGGGTGAATTAGAAATTGAAGTTAATGATAATGAAATCTGACTCACTGAAATTTAAAAACAAAACAGGACAAAATCCAGGATCTCTCAGAGTGCCTGCCATGTGCTGTCGGCAGAAGAGCAGCAGTACCTGTTACTACCTGAGCACTTTCATTCTAAGTCTACACGTGAGGGTTATGGTGGCACGTTTCTGAAGTCCACCAGTATACTATCCACTTAGAGAAGCAATATTTTTGTTTGTTTGTTTGTTTTAACTTTGCTTTGTTTTCTGGCGTCATCAAAGAAAGGCAAACCAAGGTGAGTGTGTAGAGCTAGATGTCAAAGGCAAATGTATTCTGACTCCTCGAAACTATAGACTAAATGGGACTTCCCTGTTGAGTTAAAGATTCTACAAGAAGGTTCATAAGACATGGGCTCTGCCTGTGAGGTCAGTGAGTCAGTGACAGAGGTTTCATATACCCTGTTCCCCTGTGGGGCTCAGAGGAGAACTCACATTTCTCAAGTATTTACATAGCATCATGAGCCCCATTGACTTCTATTTAGCTCTCACTATTATCCTGTAAAGGATGTACTATCCTACAAGGAAAATATTTACAGACAAGAAATTGAGGGTCAGAAAGGTGAGGAAATGTGCCCGTACCACTCAGGTAGAAATCAACAGAGCTAGGATTTGATCCCAGATCAGGTTTAGCTGAACCATGTCCTCTTGTCTCAACATTTGGACCTACAGGTAAAACTGAATATCTTTTCTACCATTACACTTGAGATGCGGGTGTTTCTGCACTAACATAGCTGTATTTACTGAAAAAAGCTCTTGTTATGCAACACTATATAGTAAAAATACCATGGTTTATGTTGCTGCTGGTGTCCTAGAACTCAACACTCATGAAACTTCAAACCAAAGTGCTAAAAATAAAAAATAAATATATAATTAAATTAAAAAAGCAACCCCAGTGCTCTTAGTAAAGACACACATACACAATTATGTCTCCATTGGAATTTTCACTGTGTAGCATGGTCAAGGACCCTTTTTAATTCTGATGGTTTATTGAGGTTTCTCTTGAGATGCAAGCCCTTAAGTATGTTCATTTCTAACACAGCCCAGCTTCAGCTACTTCAGATGGGCGTAGTCTTCTCCATCAATTATTTTTTTAAAAAATTTGTAAAATGCATTTGGAGTTTTACACGAGAGCTTACCAACATGGAAAATAGAGCAGTGCTTGAAGCCAGCCAACTGCATGTCCCTTGCACCAGAGGAAGACAATTCTAGAGTTTTGAGCATATGTCTTAGTCTTCATGTATTGCTAAGGCTTTCCCCCTAATTGTAAGTTTGCCCCTCACCACCTGCATCACTATGAACTTAATTGTATCAATATATGAACAAAGGAAGTTCCAACTTATGCTTCTATTATCCTCCTCTTTACCAGTTGAATCTAAGAACTGGTGGATAACAGACACACGTTTTGTCTCAGGATAGGATGGCATTACTATACTTATTTGCTTTTACATTTTTCTTCACCTATTAGTCTTGTGCTCTCCTACTTGATGGCCATAAACCACAAGGAGCACTTCAATGCAGAAGACTCAAACTGATATGCGTTATAAGTGTAAATACATATCACGTTGTAAAGACTTGGCATGAAATAATGAGATAAATATCTCTGATAATTCTCATGTTGATATCCCATTGAAATGATATCTGGAATCTACTGAGTCACATAAAATGCACTACTAGGATTATTGGACTTGCTCTTTTTTTTTTTTTTTTAAATACGTACTAGTATGCACATTCAAGGGCTTCCCAGGTGACACTAATGGTAAAGAAACTGCCTGCCAATGCAGGAGACATAAAAGACGTGGGTTCCATCCCTGGGTCAAAAAGATCCCCTGGAGGAGGGCACAGCAACCCACTCCAGTATTCTTGCCTGGATCATCCCATGGGCAGAGGAGACTGGTGGGCTACAGTCCTTGGGGTCGCAAAGAGTCAGACACAACTAAAGTGTCTTAGAACACACATGTATGTTAAAAATTGCTTATGGAGTTCAGGGACTATGAGTAACTGATTTCACAACCATGGAACCAACACACTGCCTGGCGCATGGTTGGCATAAACATTCATTGTAGACAAGAAAATGAGGTGTGTGTCTAACTCAAAACTCATGTTCTTTCCACTGTTCATGGCAGGTGAAAAGGAACGACCATATTGGGCCTGGGCTGGACAAAGCAAAGCCAGAGGCTGCAAGGGGCTGATTCATGGTGTCCATGTGGTCAACCTCCTGGGATGGGAAACAAAGGAGAGATGCACAGGAGGTGTCTGGAAGGCAGGGGCTATCTAGTACATGATCTTTATCTTACGTATTTTAAGAAATTATTTATGTATTTATTCATTCATTTTATTGTTGGCTGTGCTGGGTCTTCACTGCTGCACTCAGGCTGTTTCAGTTGCGGCGAGCCAGGGGCTACTCCTCCTTGCAGTACGCAGGCTTCTTACTGCAGTGTTTTCTCTTGTTGCGGAGCAGGAGCTCCAGGGCATTCAGGTTTCAGTACTTGTGGTGCTCAGGCTTAGTTGCTCCACGGTGCGTGAAATCTTCCCAGACCAGGAATCGAACAGTGTCCCCTGCATTGGCAGGTGGATTCTTAACCACTGGACCACCAGGGAAGTCCCTTGAATATTTTTGGAAGGAGATTTCTTGGTCCCATGCATTTGCTATTTTCAGTCATTGGGCTGAACATGTATGATGAATTCATCTTCACCCTATATGAGATTATCCATGTGCTGAGGTCACTGACAATACAATAAGAAGCTCACCCTGACGAACAGACACAAACAGAAAAAGTGCGATGCCACCACAGGTTCATTGTGAAGTTGCCGTACCTGGATTTTGCCACATAAGAGTCATGTGACTTTGGGAACTGTCCCTCCCTCACAGAGCTGCAGTTTTCCTATCTGTAAATTATTTTAAAAAAGCAATTTGCACAGTATTTCCCGGGGATTAAATGAGACTCCTATTTGCATGTGAAAGTACCTGGCAGAGAAGAAGATAAAACTTGACACAAGAGAAGATATTTAATCAATAAAAGTACTGTTGGATTAGAGACTGCTTGACAAAATGAAAAGCAAATGGGTTTTATAGTCTAAACCATTTGGCTTCAAATCCTTGCTCTGCCATTGGGCCAGCTAGTTAACCTTTCTAAGCTTCAATTTCTTCACCTATAATATTGCAATAATGTCACTTACCTTGCTATTTTTTAGAAATAAATTGAATAAAGCCTGAAAACTCTTGGTACAGAGCCTGATACCTAGTAGAGATTCAATAATTAGTGATTTCAAAACATTATTGGTTCCTAATTCTCAATGAGGCATCTGGTTGCTAGTTTTAGGTTTGTCACTTACTAAGAATAATACTAGTAGTTCTGAATTGGGTCATTAAGCTCTGAGTACTAATGCAAAAATGACAGGAGAATTTAAGCATTTTGGCATAATTATGTTAATTTAATGTAGCAACATTAACTAGCCCTTGGAAAGACAAAAATAACATAAAATAATTTACATAATAATGGTATTTTTTTTCTTAGAATAAACCTAATTCAAGACCCTGATGTTGGGAAAGATTGAGGGCAAAAGGAGAAGAGGGCAGCAGAGGATAAGATGGCTGGATAGCGTCACTGACTGAATGGACATGAACCTGGGCAAACTCTGGGAGACAGTGAAGGACAGGGAAGACTGGCATGTACAGTCGATGGGGCTGCAAAGAGTCAGACACACACTGACAAAGAGTCAGACACAAACTGATCCACAAACTGGGACTTTTTCAATGCAAATTAAGGTTTCCTCTCAGCAGAAACCCATGGAGATTAGCTCCAGGAGAGTGTGGCCATGTGTGGCTTCAAATAAATCGAGTTCAGATTCCCTGTTAAACACCCCAAGGATTCCACCATACCTGCAACTCTTTTCCTTATATGTGCTCCATGAAACACTGGCCCCGGGGGATACTGATACATGTGATGGGGCCGGAGAAAGGCATCATGAGAAATAATCTTAGACATAGCGTTGCTCCCACTGTGAATGGCTAATTCCTTCCCAGACCTGGGTTACACAGACAAAGCTGGCGGCTTCTCAGAATCTCTAAAAGCTACACGACAATGATGATTGAAGCAAAGGATACTTAGACACGTGACATGTTCCCCAGGGTATTTTTAAAACACAAATTTATAAAGTTAAATGTATTAGTCATATAACCAGAGAAGATGTAGGCTTTGGTATGCAGAAATAATCTCTGAGTTTCAAATCTCTCTAACTGTGAAACTCTCCTGTCAAATTCTTACTACTGCCAGTGTTCAGAGGACTGTAAACAGCAAAACTGAAATTCTCTACATTAGCATGAGATTGGGGAAAAGGAAATAATTTGCTCACAAACTTCATGTTTAAAGGAGATAAAAATGTAAAGTACTATCCTAAGGATTATAATTGTATGGAGTTTCCATCTGAGTAATTATGTAATTGCTTATCTACAATGAAACCAAATGAAAGAAAATTTTAAACTACTCTAAGAGAAGAATAATATTGCTGTTTTCTAGATCAATAGAGATATTGTTAAATAGCAATTACAAAAATGGCACATGTACATTCTCTGGAGATAAAATAAGGTGAAACCGTTTTCCTAATACACTTACAAAATGAGCTTTTATAAAAGCACAACTCTATAATCTTGTCAAGTCCATTTGAAGTATTGTATAATTATTTAAATAACAGCAATAATATTAAATGGGGCTTCCGTGGTGGCCCTAGTGGTAAAGAACCTGCCTGCCAATGCAAGAGACTCAAGAGACATGGATTTGATCCCTGAGTTGGGAAGATCCCTTGGAAGAGGATGTGGAAACCCACTCTAGTATTCTTGCCTGGGGATCCCATGGACAGAGGAGCCTGGTGGGCTACAGTCCATAGGGTCACACAGAGTCGGAAACAATTGAAGTGGCTTAGCATGCATGCACAATAAAATTAAACAGAGGAAAAGAAATACAAAATTATCTTATAAGAACAAATAAACTTTTAAAAAAATTGTTGTGTTTCCAGATTATCTGTGGACTGTTAGCAATACAAATACTATAATGATGCTACTAAAAAATAGCTAAACTGAAAAAATTAACTGATGAGTCACATTTAGGTAATCTATAAAACACTATTTAATAACTATAATCCTGTCAAATTTCCATTTATGGCATTGTATAATCACTTAATAGCAATAAAACTGAAAGAAAAATATCAAATTATTTAGTAGAGGAAGAAAGTACTTTGTCTTGGTTTTGAATCTTCAGAAGTAGTTTCCTTGGCATGTGGGATCAAAATGAAGATGACTCACTCATTAGGGTGTAGAGACGGTTCATCTGACCAGTGGAAGGCATTCTGAGCCATGAAACATCCTCAGTGGAAGGCTGCCCAAAGACGTTAGCCCTCAACCTGCTTTCTGGAATAAAGGGGTGGATTTTTTTTTTTTTCATTTAGAACAGCAAGGGCTTTAATGGACATTTAGTAGCTTTTGGAAGACAGTCTTCCATCTTTTCCCAAGGGGCTCAAGCTGGCAGAATTTCCTCCTCACTGGATGCTGAGGGCTGGGAGGAGAGGGTGAGGAAGGGGTGAGTGACTCCTTGAATAGGGTAAGAATCAGTTGCTTTTGAATGGTCATTGTGGGCTGTTTATTCTGAGGCAGGGCTGGCAGCACTGGGCTGGGGTCCTCCTCTCAGGAGCTCTTCCCCTGGAGTCCTCAGGCTCATCTGATAAGGGGATGAGTGAGGGGTCAGAGCCTGGGCCAGCGGCACCCTGTTCAGCAGGGCAGGCTTAACTGAAAGAAGGAGCCAGTCCCATCCATTGCCAGGAACACCAGCAAGAGCTCTCTTTCAGTCCCACGGAGGAGTTGATGTATCAGCACCTGATGGAGGTTGTGGCGTGTCTGGTCCACACTGGGAACTGGACACTGGATTGGGACCAGTCGCAGAGATGCCCTCCTTCTCTGGAATCTGGTCACCCTGAGGGCTCCTGGGTGGTTCTTGGCTTCTGATAAACACCCGATTTGTAATATCAAGTATATGGGTGCTAATTTTTCCAGTAGTCATGTATGGATGTGAGAGTTGAACCATCAAGAAGACTGAACCCTGAAGAATTGATGCTTTTGAACAGTGGTGTTAGAGAAGACTCTTGAGAGTCTTCTACAGCAAGGGGATCAAATCAGTCAATCTAAAGGAAATCAACCCTGAATTTTCCATGGAAGGACTGATGATGAAACTGAAACTCCACAACTTTGGCCACCTGTTGCAAAAAGTTGACTCAGTGGAAAAGACTGATGCTGGGAAAGATTGAGGGCAGGAGGAGACAGGGAAACAAAGGATGAGATGGTGGATGGCATCACTCATTCAATGGATATGAGTTTTAGCAAACTCCAGGAGATAGCAGAGGACAGAGGAGCCTGATGTGCTGCAGTCCATGGGGTAGCAGAGAGTGCACATGACTTAGTGACTCAACAACAACAACAACAGATAGCTCTCAGTCAGCACTGCTCCCAACCCATTATCCTAAGCGTCTCTTTCATGGGAAGCAAGCTGGCTTCAGTAACTGCCACTGATGCCTTTAAGTATGCTGAGTGAACTTTGGTATATTTCGTGGATATCCAGATCTTCGCATACAATCTGCTCTGGAAAATTTTCCTTTATCTTCACAGCATAAAAAGTCTGTCTAAATGGGATAGTTGGTGCAAATTCATTTTTTGTTCTTAATGAATTTCTTTGATGATTGGAATTTCCAGTTGCTTCTACTTTTCTATTTTTTTTTTTCCTACAATGAATCTTCCTCAGTTTGGAGATTTTTCATGTAATCTTTAAGTGCACTGGTTATTTCATCTTCTTCAGCTAACTTAGTACACATTTGGTTTCTTTCCTCTTTAAAAGTTTTAAAATAAATATTTAATTCAGCCACATCAATCAGTTTCTTTGGAATTCCTTTGATTCATCTTCTAGGAGGTCTCCTTTTTCACGACCATTGATTACATCCACTTTCAAGTTCCCACCATCCATTTAGTCTTTTCCAAGAACAGTGGCTCAAACTCTCCCCTCCCCACACTATTTTTTTTTTTGCAAGTATCCATCCAAAGACAGAATTTCTTGAGAGTTCTGTATTTTCTTCCATATAATAACTTCATTCACTCCTCTTTCCCATCCTTCAGCTTCTTGTGAAAGCAGCTCTAGACTTTCCAGAACATTCAAATCTTCCTCCAAAGTATCATTTAATGATGGCTGAAATTTTCTTTCATTTGTCTGATGGATTTTGACGACTATTTCCAGGGTACCTACTTGAAATTCAATGTGGTCTGATGCATCTTATAAAGGATAAAACTATCTTACAAAGATAGTCATCAGTTCAACTTGTTCAAAATACTGAGATTTGTCTTTTGTCATTTTGAAAAGTGTTTATGTTAAAATGCTTCCCTGGTGGCTGAGATGGTAAAGGATCTGACTGTAATACAGGAGACCTGGGTTCAATTCCTGGGTCGGGAAGATCCCCTGGAGAAGGGAATGGCAACCCACTCCAGTATTCTTGCCTGGAGAATCCCATGGACAGAGGAGTTGGCAAGCTACAGTCCATGGGGTCACAAAGAGTCGGGAATGACTGAGTGACTAACACACATATGTTAAAAGCAATTAAAAAGTTGAAAATTTCTAGCTCCAAGCTGATGTTTTTTGTGTTTCTAATAATTTATTCTCCAGTCTGGTTTGCACTGAGGTCAACTCAAGGTCTCCAAATATATATATATATTTTTCTTTTTCGGCCCAGCAGCAGAAGCACAGAGTCCTAACCACTGGATATCCAGAGAATTCCCCCAAATATGTATTTTTTTATTTAAGTTAATAAACCTTATTTCTTAGAAAAGCTTGAGTTTTATATAAAAGTTAGGCAGAAAATGCAGAGTTCCCATATACTCCCTCTTCTACCCCCATCACACTTACAGTTTCCCCTACTCTTATCTTACACTGAGACGGCACATTTGTTATAACTGATAAACCAAAGATTATTAACTGAAGTTCATAGTCTACATTAGGGTTTACTCTTTGTGGTGTGCATTCTATAGGTTTTGACAAGTACATAAAGCCCTGTGTCCATGGTTATAATGTCATTTAAAAGTGTTTAACTTATCTAAAAATCCCTTGCATCTCATTTCTCCATTCCTCTCTTCCCCTCCACTCTTAAACTTCTGGAAACCACTGATCTTTTTACCATCTCCATAGTTTTGCCTTTTCCAGGATGTCATGTGGTTGAAGTCATACAATGTGTAATCTTTTCAGAATGGCTTCTCTTGTCTTGACAATACAAATTTATGTTTATCCACATCTTTTCCTGACTTGATAGCTCATTTTTTTTTTTTACTGCTGAATAATATTCCATTGTCTGAATGAATTTATTTATTCATTGACCTAGTGAAGGCATCTTGGTTGCTTCCAAGCTTTGACCATTATAAATAAAACCACTATAAACATTCATGTCCAGGTTTGCATGTAGATAACTTTTCAACTCATTTAGATACCAAACACATTTTCAGTTAAAAAAAGAATTGTATACCTAAAAAAAAAAAAAGTTCTTTTGTCCAGGTGTTAGAAACTTTATGGTTAGTTTTCGCCTTCTTGAATTAAGTTCGTGGTGATGGTGGTTTTGTCACCAAGTCATGTCCAACTCTTGTGACCCTATAGACTGTAGCCCACCAGGCTCCTCTGTCCATGGGATTTCCCAAGCAAGCATACTGGTGTGGGTTGCCATTTCCTTCTCCAGGGGATCTTCCCGACCCAGGAATGGAACTTGTATTTCCTTTATCACAAGTGGATTCTTTACTGCTGAGCCACAAGGGAAGCCCTATTAAGTACATAGTCTCTTTACATTTAAAAATGTGACAACGATTGTCAACAGCACCGTCTCCTGTAAAAGTCCACCGGGGTACAGGCCTGATCTAAGGTCTCTGAACAATGCTGCCCCACCTGCCCTGAGGCTCCTGAAAAGGCACAGCACAGAGAAACATGGCCATCAGCAAATTCCCCCATGGCCTATAGACACTGCTGAGTCACCTGGGGTTGTCAGAACCCGCCAGCCACAAGGGACCCTGGAGAGCACAAGTGAACACCCCAGCTGAAGTCACATGGCTTCCTGGTGACCTGCACTGACCTCAGAGGAGGTTTTGGAGGGACAGAACAGGAAGCCCATGCCTTGAATAATCTTCTCACTGGGGGTCCGGAAGCAGTTAGACTTGCTGAGGGTGAGGGGATATCCAGGAGGCTGACCTGGCAAGGAGTAAAGGCAAGGACAGTCCTCCCTGCAGGGGTGGGAGAAGTAGTCTAGAGAACTCTTACAGGACCATCATATCTTCCTAAATCTGGGGAGAAATTGCTGAAGAAATTGAGGGAAAGCATGGTAGGTAGCAATGAACCAAAAACGCAACCTTGGGCATCAAGCCAGAATGCCCCCATTCTCACATCCACTGCTACCCCAGACCCCACCCACATGCAGGCAATTTTTCTTTTAATATTTATATTTGGCTGTATCAATTTACATTCCCACCAACCATGTAAGAGGGTTCTCTCTTCCCCATACCCTCTCCAGCATTTGTTCGTAGATTTTTTGATGATGGTCATTCTGATCAGTGTGAGGTGATATCTCATTGTAGTTTTAATTTGCATTTCTTTAATAATTAGTGATATTGAGCATCTTTTCATGTGTTTGTTGGCTCATCTATATGTCTTCTTCGGAGAAATGTATATTTATGTCTTCTGATTGTTTTTTGATTTGGTTGTTTGTTATTTTTTGATATTGAGCTTCAGGAGCTGGTTGTATATTTCGGAGATTAATCCCTTGTCCATTGCTTCATTTGCAAATATTTTCTCCCATTCTGAGAGTTATCTTTTCGGCTTGTTTATGGTTGTCTTTGCAAAAGTTTAATTAGGCCTCATTTGTTTATTTTTGCTTTTATTTTCAATTACTCTAGGAGGTGGGTTGTACTTGTTATTTGACCAGACTGCATTTCTTATGAAACTAGCCTACTGTAAATAATTTTGTGCCTCAGTTTAATATTACTGAAACAGCATCCTAGTCATTAAAAGAAAAAAAAAAGGGTCGAGGGAGATGTCCTATGCAAAACCAAAATTCCTTTGGAAATTGACTGAAGCCTATCTATGGAATAACTTGTGTGACTTGTGTTCATACAATCTGAAGTATGTAGACAAAAGATGCAAGCTAGGAAATATCAAAATACATCAAGTCAAATGGAACAAAGAAGAAAACAAACAAATCATTAAAGCAAAGGGGTTCTATTGTCATAAGGGAGTAAATTAGAGAGTGATTTAAATCAACACCTGAAGATAAAAGCTCAAAGCACTTAAATAACAATACTCATTCATGTGATAAATAGACTCCAACTTGTGAGAGGCCCATATTTTAACTCTTGGAAACAACCACCTTCTACTTTTAAATCACCTAAAAGTCTTCATACCTGATTGCTCAATAAACAGTTTGGGTCTGGAATAAAATTCTGATTAAGAAAAGAATTTCCTCTTGGAAGAGGGAGGTGAGCTTAATTGGCAAGCAGGGCTGACTTTGCGAGTCACAGATGGGAAGATAAAGGAGACCTACCTAATGTTGAAAAAATGTGCCCAGTCAGTAATTATATTAGATCCTGTCTGATTCTCACAGCTTAGTGGGTAGGTAGCTGCTACATACTTTATAAAAGGTGAAGCAGAGGTTCAGAGAAGTTCAACAAGGGAGGAAGGAAAACTCTCAGCGGGCAAGGGGGTTCGGTGTCTCTGCCATGACTCTTGCCAGGTTATAGCTGGTTTTCTGATGTCTAAGAGGGGTTGGTTCAGAATCCTGGTGACTCTCAGGATGAAGACTGTGGTGTGGTGATGGGGGGCAGTTGGTACTTAGACGGAGCTGGTGAGGGGTATCTCCTTCCCCCTGTTAGAGAACCAGGCTCGGAATTGTTCTTAGAACAGGAATTCCACCTTCTGCTTCTTATTTGTCACAGAGACTGAAGTGCTGCAGTCTTAGTATTTCCTGATCCTCTGCCCAGCAAGTCCATCCTGGCCTCTGGGACACAGCCCCAGCTGCACCTCTTTCTTCTCCCGGCCCCTCCCAGGCCAGGCGTGTCTGGGACTCCCTTCCTCACACCCCCAGCCCCAGACTGGGCTGCCTCTGAAAATTTCATGCCTCCAGGTGCTACATGGATTATTCATGAAGGCTGTGCCTGGTCTCCATGGGAGCCGATTGGCTGTGGCGTCTTTAGCATATTAATGACCCCTTTTGATTGAGAGCCTGCCCATCAGAGACCCACCTGGCTCCTCAGTCGCTGGCGGGACCAGCTTTTCCATTTGCAGAACATGTTGTTTGTTATTTTCTTTCCAGATGATCCAGGAGTAATATTTACCTAATTGACTAATCCCAGCGAGCTCGGGTCCCCCCTGGAGCCTCAAAGGCTGGCAGCTCCCCTGGCTGGCCTCTCGGGGGGGGGGGGGGGGGAGGGTGGCCTCAGGTCATGGCCTCCTCCTGGCTTCCTTTCTCCCTGGTGGGGCGGTCAGGCCAGCAGGCGCCCCGAGTGGGCAGACATGACATCAGAAAGGCTGAGTCACTGGGCCAGATCGGGTGTCAGACCAGGCTGTGAAGGCAGCCTCAGCCAGCTTGTGGGCTCTGGCTGGAGGGTACTGTGTTGGTGCCAGGTGGGGGCTGCAAGGGGTCCCTTAGAAAGTTTCTAGCCACACCGCACAGAGGCATCACGGGAAGTTAGTGCTGATGCACACCGTGATTTGTAAGAGGTGCATAAAAATCACAAGACTCCTCACAAATCTGCCAGCAGTCCAGAGGGGGCTTCTGGTCAACCCCAGCCAATTCCCGTCTGTAGGCTATGGAAGGCACTGGGGTAGTTGGGTGCCAACTGAACACAGAGGAGAAAGGAAGGGACCTAGACAGCTGCTTGGGGGAAAGGTAGGGTTTCAATGTTTCCCTGTAAGAAGAAAACATTAGCCAAAGGTAAGGTGATCCAGAGCAGAGGAGACCCATGGCTGCTGACAGAAGGGCCGTTGGGCCACGTGGCCAGGGCTTGGGTGACTGCAGGGAGGGTTGGCATGGTCTGGTGGCACAGACCTGGATCTCTCCTGAATGTCTCTGTAACCAGCTGCTGAGTCCAAGGGTCTTTCAGGGGGGTGTCAGGAAGCTCTTCCTGTCACAGTAAGAAGGTGATGTGTTTAGACCTCGCTAAGGGCAGCAGGATTGCAGTGGGGCTTCTGTCAGGGAGAAAGGAGGAAGCCCTTTCCTTCTTAATGGCCATGGGGATCTCTGTTAACTTTGCACATCCAAAGAAAGCCTTGAGTGGAGGGAGCAGAAAGTGGATTGGCACAGGTGCTCTTTAAACTAGCCTGTCATTTAGTAATAGTTTACAACAAATATTGAGGGCAGGAGGAGAAGGGGGCAGCAGAGGATGAGATGGTTGGATGGCATCATCAACTCAGTGGACATGAGTTTGGGCAAACTCCAGGAGACAGTGAAGGACAGGGAAGACTGACGTGCTGCAGTCCATGGGTTCCCAAAGAGCTAGACAAGACTGAGCAGCTGAACAACAACAACACATACAGATTTATATAAAGAAACTAAACTTGCTCCCATGCTGTCATTTCTGTTAAAAATAAACGCTTTTTGGATGCTTTGTGTCACCCTAGAAACTACATGATGAGGCCAGAGGGAGCAAAGTCAGTGACCTTCACCTTAGGAGAATGTCAGGACCATGGCTTCTGTATGAGAGTGTTTATGCTGCACTTTCTGGTGGTTTGGGTGTTCTGCCAGCAGCTGGGGACCTTGCAAGAGGAGCTGCACTCAGCTGGGCTCTCATGGACTCTGCAATTTCACAGGTGAATATGCTGAGTCACAATTATGACACAAGATGCAAATTTCAGCTTTGAGAAGGATAACTGGTTTCCAAATCATATCTCTCCAACGGTACATAAAATAGATCATTGTTCAGTTGCTCGTTTGTGTCTGACTCTTTGCAGCCCCATGGACTGCAGCACTCCAGGCTCCTCTGTTCTCCACTATCTTCTGGAGTTTGCTCAAGTTCATGTCCGTTGAGTTGGTGGGGCTATTTAACCATCTTTGCAGTCCAAAGGACTCTCAAGAGTCTTCTCCAGCACCACAATTCAAACACATCAATTCTTAGGCACTCAACTTTTTTTATGGTCCAACATTCTCATCTGTACGTGACTACTTGAAAAACCACGTTGAAATGCATAAACAGGGTTATTATACTACAAATAGATTATTTAGGGTTAAATTGAGGAGAGATGGGATGGAAAGGAGAGGAGAAGAAGTGAGAAAATCATTACACTTGTTCTTAATCCTGAATTATTTGGTCTTCTATCTACCATGCAGACTCTGAAACCAAACTCAGGCCAGTAGTCTTGGGTCTTGGTAAACTTCAGAATTTGATGGGTCTAAAACATACCAGAAAATGGAAAAGAAAACATCCAGAGATAGATCATCTTTCCCACAGCTGAAGATTATTCTTGAAGTAAAACTTTCGGAAAATAAACTATGAAATGTCTAAAATGGCAAGCATCTAAGCTTTGCCATTTATCATTGTAGCTATGGTGCCGAGGTTCCTGGGAAAACCATTCCAAATGTCTGCTCCCAATATCTCCACAATTCCATCAAAGCTTTGCACAAATAATGTTCGTTGAATTCAGTATTGTACATCCATTTCAGGTGGAGTGAGATTTTGCCATTATTTTAATAAAGCAATTTGGAGCACATATAGGCACAAAGGCAGTATCTATATAGTAAATATACACATACATAATTAGAAGGCTGCTAAATTATATAGGATGGTGTTTAAAGAAGCAAAGCGTTCAAAATTGGAATGGAAGCCTGGTAAATAACCCATTATACCCAAAGAAATCCTGATTGCCTATTCACAGTTGGAATTTACATGAACCCTTGTTCATTAAAGAATGAATAGCTGCTAATTTGCAGCATTACCATAGCAAAGTTCAGATGACAGAATAAAAAAAAAAAATACAACTCTCAAATCAGAGATCTACCAGCTGTCCCACATAAACACTACTGAACCTTTCTTAATATGAGGGAGACCCTATTTTTAAATTCTACTATCTAACTGAAATACCCCAGAGAAAAAAGATACAGATTGCAGAAATCAAAATTTAATAATAATAAAGAAGACGGGAGGGAGCAAATCAATCCATTTGTTAAAGCAGTTCGCTAAAGTGCTTGTTTTTGAGTGTTTTATTTATTTAAGCAGCAGAACCTGCCTGAGCATTCTTCAAAGAAACAGGCTGAGACTCTTGTTGAGATTTACCTGTGAAGAGCTTAAAGCAGGGAATGGAAAAGTGATAGAAGTGAACCAGTCATGATTTTTTTCCCTTAAGAAGCTAATAAGCCAGGGAAGGAATTGGATATAGCAAGGAAATGGGGCTTGGGAAGGTTGGTGAGTGTGAAATGCCCAACTCTGAAGGGCTGTCACTTCCTCAGGAAGCCTGGGATCTCTACAAGGTGAAATCAGAGCTGAGAAGCCCTGTCAGGATGGCTGACAGCCCAGGACAGGCGCTGCCATGACTTGTCCAAAGTCACACAGAAAGTGTCAGAGCTCGAGTCTGACCCATAGCTGATGATACTTTGATGTCTACATTTCTATTATATAGAATATTTATATTTATATATTATTAATATATATAATATCATATATTATCAGGTTCTCACACTGTATCATTCAAAGTTCAGTTCAGTTCAATGGCTAAGTCATGTCTGACTCTTTGCAACTCCATGGACTGCAGCAAACCAGGCCTCCCTGGTACACAGCTTGTGTACCCCAGATGGCAGTATGAAAATCCTGCATCCCATTGGGATTATTAGAATGAGCTCTGGAATGTGGGAAAATCCTGGCTTTACAAGTCACTCTTTGGGTGATCCTGGATAAGTTACCTAATGTTTCCCTACCTTGGGGTCCTCATTTGTAAGATGGGGAATTACCAGTCCTAAAGGAAATCAACCCTGAATGTTCATTGGAAGGACTGATGCTGAAGCTGCAGCTCCAATCCTTTGGCCACCTGATGTGAAGAACTGACTCACTGGAAAAGACCCTGATGCTGGGAATAACTGAAGGCGGGAAGAGAAGGGGACAATAGAGGATGAGATGGTTGGATGACATTCACCGACTCAATGACATAAATTTGAGCAAACTCCAGGAGATGGCGAAGGATAGGAAAGCCTGGTGTGCTGCAGTCCATGGGGTCGCAAAGAGTTGGACACGACTGAGCAACTGAACAGGAACAAGAACAACTTCAGAGGATCCCCAGGAGGATTAAATATGTCCACACTCCTTTTAGGTAAAACACTGAAATTAGACTCGGCTACATTGTGTGTGTGATAGTCAAGGTTCCCCAGAAAAACAGAACCAATAGATGAGAGAGAGAGACAGATTTAGCATAGAAACAGGCCAAGAAGTCGCACCCTCTGCTGTCTGCAAGCTGGAGAAACAAAAGGCCAGTGTGAGCCCAAAGGCTCAGAAAGCCGGAGCGCTGATACCTTGGGGCAGAAGATGATGCATGTCTGGACTTAAGCAAAAAACAAATTGGCCCTCCCTGTGCCTTTTATTCCACTCAGGCCATTAAAGGCAAGCTTCTTTATGCAGCCCACAGATTCAAATTTTACTCTCTTTCTAAAACACCCTCCCAGACACACCAAGAAATAATGTTTTCTCAGCTCTCTGGCATCCCTTAGTGCAGTCAAGTAGACATATAAATTTTATCATCATGTGTTCAAAACTATTATTTAACTATTTCACTATTACCATGTGGGGCTTCCTAGGTGGCTCAGTGGTAAAGAATCTGCCTGCCAATGCAGAAGGCACAGGAGACATGGTTTGACCCCTCAGTTAGGAAGAGCCCTTGCAGAAGTAGATTACAACCCACTCCAGTATTCTTGCCTGGGAAAATCCCATGGACAGAGGAGCCTGACAGGCTACAATCCATGGGGCTGCAAAGAGTCAGACATAACTTAGCGACTAAGCACAACACCTCTATTATCATGTCTCAGTAAATGATGTTATCAGAATGTATTTTATTTTCAAAATATTTTAGAGTGAAAAAAACCTTAGGAAATAGAACAAGACATTAAGAAATATTTCTATATCTTTATGCTTGTTTATATTTTCTATTTGTATATACTTAACACAATGCCAAAGAATGTTCAAACTACTGCACATTTGCACTCATCTCACATGCTAGCAAAGTAATGCTCAAAATTCTCCAAGCTAGGCTTCAACAGTATGTGAACCGAGAACTCCCAGAAGATCAAGCTGGATTTAGAAAAGGCAGAGGAACCAGAGATCAAATTGCCAGTATCCACTGGATCATAGAAAAAGAAAGAATTCCAGAAAAACATCTACTTCTGCTTCATTGACTATATTAAAGCCTTTGACTGTGTGGATCACAACAAAGTGGAAAAATCTGAAAGAGATGGGAATACCAGACCACCTTACCTGCCTCCTGAGAAATCTGTATGCAGGTCAAGAAGTAACAGTTAGAACTGGACATGAAACAACAGGCTGGTTCTAAATAGGAAAAGGAGTACGTCAAGGCTGTATATTGTCACCCTGCTTATTTAACTTATATGCAGAGTACATCATGTGAAATGCCAGGCTGGATGAAGCACAAGCTGGAATCAAGATTGCCAGAAGAAATATCAATACCCTCAGATATGCAGATGGCACCACCCTTATGGCAGAAAGCAAAGAAGAATTAAAGAGCTTCTTGATGAAAGTGAAAGAGGAGAGTGAAAAAGTTGGCTTAAAGTTCAACATTCAGAAAACTAGGATCGTGGCATCTGGTCCCATCACTTCATGGCAAATAGATGGAGAAACAATGGAAACAATGACAGACTTTATTTTCTTGGGCTCCCAGATCACTGCAGATGGTGACTGCAGCCATGAAATTAAAAGACACTTGCTTCTTGGAAGAAAAGTTATGACCAACCTAGACGGCATATTAAAAAACAGAGATATTACTTTGCCAACAAATGTCCATCTAGTCAAAACTATGGTTTTTCCAGTAGTCATGTACAAATGAGAGAGTTGGACCATAAAGAAAGCTGAGCACTGAAGAATTGATGCTTTTGAACTGTGGAGTTGGAGAAGACTCTTGAGAGTCCCTTAGACTGCCAGGAGATCAAACAAGTCAATCCTAAAAGAAATCAGTCCCGAATATTCATTGGAAGGACAGATGCTGAAGCTGAAGCTCTAATACTTTGGCCACCTGATGCAAACTGACTCATAGAAAAGATTGAAGGCAAGAGGAAAAGGGGACGACAGAAGATGAGATGGTTGGATGGCATCATTGACTCAATGGACATGAGTTTGAATAAGCTCTGGGAGTTGGTGATGGACAGGGAAGCCTGGTGTGCTGCAGTCTATGGGGTTGTAAAGAGTTGGACACAGCTGAGCGACTGAACTGAACCGAATGCATTATCTGTATAGTAACATCTTTTTAAGAACTCTACCTATATTTTCAAAAGTCTGCTATGCAAGTAAAGAGAAATAACATTCATGGCACAGTAGTCACGTGCTATGCATTGGCGAAGAGCTTGCACTACAATGATGAACGCAGTGTGATTCTATGCTCTGCCGAACACATACTTATTGTAAATCCTTGGGCAGGTTTATTTAACCTCTTTAAATCTCCATGCTATAATGACAATAGAGCTGTGGATTAAATGAGATAATCCATGAGAAACATTCATTCTAACACCAAATGGGAAGCCTATGCTCTGCAAAAATATTAACCAGGATTACTACTCAGCACATGTCAGTTATAATCAAGTCAAACTATAAGAATTATACATTTCTGGATTGAACTGTGAAGAATCTAGAACATGAAAATTATGTCAGAGGTGATAGTTCAAGGTAACATACAAGTCACATCTCAACCAATTGCTAATATATAAGAGAAATGGTTGGATCTATGTCCTATGCTAAAATGTATAGTTTTGAGAATTAAAATGATACAGAAAAGTGCTTTTACTATTCTCAGTTTTCCCTAGGAGAGCAATCATCAGCACAACACAAAAAAATATGGAAACACACATGAATGCTTCTCATTACAGATGCCATAGCAATTTGTTAAGTTTGTTTTCATTGCATTAAGTACAAATAAAACCATTGGCCACCTGAACTAGCAAATGTTCTCATCCAAACTTACTTTAAAATGCAGCAAAATAAATGAATGAATGAATACATGGATATATAAAGAAATGAAATGGGTTATTAGATGTTTAGGGAAGAAATGGAAGTTAGGCTTATGATAAAATAAATAAAGTAGGTGATTGATTGCAGAATGGAGATGGTGCTGCTGCTGCTAAGTTGCATCAGTCTTGTCCGACTCTGTGCGACCCCATAGACAGCAGCCCACCAGGCTCCGCCGTCCCTGGGATTCTCCAGGCAAGAACATTGGAGGGAGGTGCCATTTCCTTCTCCCATATGGAGATGGTGAGTGTATGGTTATTTATTCTACACTTCTTCATCACTCAGTACTGGGGAAGAAAAGCAAAGAGAAAGACCCATGAAATGTGTGCACTGGACTCCTTGTTGACTCTGGGTGTCCGAGGTGGTCTTTGTAGGAGGAGCAGCACGCCTGTGCGTTTGGAATGCCTGTTTCCACACGCTGTGTGCCATGGGTGTGTTCTTTTCTCAGTATTTGAGTGGTGGTGGGAAGCTTGGCTTGGTGAACTTTGTGCTGACTCTTTTCCCTTATCAAGATAAAATGGAACAGGCTTGGATTTTAAATTAAAAAAATGACACTATTGTTTTAGGGATTTTTCTCTGCCCTGCTACCACTAAATTTATACTTGCCTTTCAAATGAACTTTAAAGGGAACATTTTATTGTGCCTTCAAAGTTTCAGTATTTCAAAGTAACATCAGCTCTGTTCCTCACTGCCAAGGCCTGGTACCGCCCACTTGGGAGAGACCACTTCTGAGCTGGCAGGCTCCCTGGGAGGCATCTTTCTTGACAGAGATGCTTGGGGAAGATCCATGAATAGGGCGGAATAATTATCAGGCAAAGGTTGGCCATCGGTCATTCAGAAAACTTTCCTGTCTGAACCCCCCACCCCAACCCGTGCATGTGAACACATGCATGCATGTATGTGCACACACACCACACACACACAAAGCCTCCATGGCTGTTTCAGTTGTGTCAGCACCCCCTTTGTCTGGCCACCATCATGGACTTGTTCAGAAGCAGTGGCCAAACTCTTCCCTGTGTTACTCTACATTTTGATAGGCTGCATTAATGTCTAGCGAAGTGTCCACTGCACTGAAATACAAATTACCTGAATGTGAACTTTTAACAAATACTCACTGGACTAGAAATGTGTGCAAGACTAGAGGTTGTATATTACTCACACTTTGCTACCCTCCTCCCATGTGGCGTTCAGGCCGACTTCAAAGAGATCCTGTGTGATTGTTCTGTGGGTTTCTAGGCTGGAGTGTGGACTGTGGTGCTGAGTGGCTCTCTGCTCTGATGGTGACTGATGTTGTGTATGCAAAGAAAGATCAAATGAGTGAATCAAAGGAAAACAGAAGAGAGTGGAATGAATGTAAGATGTCTTCCTCTCCAACCCCCAAATGTATGCTTTATCTTGGAAACATACCTATTTGTCATAAGTAAGATTTTACCAAATGATTCAAAATATAGTTAAGATGCCAGCATCACTCAAAAACATGACTCCATTCTTTGTGCAGTACTTTAGTTATGCTCAGGAAAAATTATGACAAGGACTTATATTCCATGTTTGGAAGTGAGCTGATGATTCTTATAAATAAGCACTTACTAGGAAAATTGATAAGCAGATCAATTGTACCTATGATACAAATTTCTAAGAGCACCAAAGGACGGCATTAGCTGCTGCTAAGACCTGAAACCAGAGACAGTGAGCTACAGTGGAATGGAGTTCCAGCTCTTGCATCACAATAGGATTCAGAAGGATAGTGTCAAAGCTGAGAAACACTACCTCTTAAAGCTGCTGATGTGAGAAAAGCGTTAATTCACAATTTGCAGGCACAAGTCACATGGCCATAGTTAGGTTCAAAAGCACAGAGAAACCAGAGAGTGGTCAATCATTATAGCAACCATCTACTTGTTGTACTAAGCCACTTTCAGTCAGTCATTCTGCATTTGTTTAAACCATATGGTGGCAGTTTATATGTGTCCTTTCCAGGCTATGTGTGTGGGCAAAGAGGTCAGTAGAGACAAGGAGTCCCTGCCTTCCAGGAGGTTATCACACTGTTTTAAGTAAGAAGAAGAACATCATGATAAGTAGCACTGTGTAGTTGGTGTGGATGAAAGGCTGGGGGGATGCAGGCAACGAGGGGTTTGTTCTAGGTGCGATAAGTCATGGGCAATAAGGGTAAATGACAAACCTCTATGGAAGTGGTCAGATGGGTGACGACAGCAAGGTTGACTTTAGAAGACTGCACAGGTTTGTGGGGATGGAGTTAAGAATCGAGGGCTTTCCTTCAGCTTTTACAAATCAAAGAAATTTGGGGGTCTATTTTGGGGGTATTAATGAATAGGTCATGTTTTCCTTCTACACAATTTCACAATTTTTTATTTTGGAACTCTGATCCTAAACTTTCTGTCTTGTCCTCTGTGTTCTAGATTGAGGGCATCCCACACTAAAGCAGGAAGCTGATGGCCACAGTGAAGATGAAAAAGTCACTGGAGCCAATCAACCTAGGCTCCAGCTCATCATGAAAAGTGGAAAGTATACACTGGGGTACAAGCAGACTCTGAAAATGATCAGACAAAGCAAGGCGAAACTGATCATCCTCATGGACTGCCCAACCTTGAGGAAGCTGAAATAGAGTATTATGCCATGTTGGTCATCACTACAGTGGTAATGGTGATATTGAATTGGGCACAGCGTGTGCAAAATATTACAGAGTATGCACATTGGCTGTCACCAATCCAGGGCATTCTAATAAAATATCATCAGATGCATGTGAGGACAGACAGGTGAAAAGTAAATCATGCACAATTTTTCTTTAGTAAAACTGGCCAGAGCCTGTTTGCTTTTTTTTTTTTTCAAAACCACTTTGATATTTACAGTTTCTCACTTCTCTTACTCTGCTCTCCCATGATCCCTTTTGACTTTTGAATGATGTTTCTCATGCCCTGGCCTTTCTTTACTCCAGCTGGCCTTTGTTAGAGTCGGCAAACTAGACTCAGATCAACATGGTGCACACAAGGGGATGTTAGAACATTCTTTGTATTCCCCACACTCATCCATGTGGGTCTAGACTTTTGGAGACTAAGAACAGGGCCGATGTCAGGCTTCTATATTAATGTTCAGTGCCCCACGTTGGGAATCCGTGATCTGTTCTATAACCTAAGATAGAAGAAAGCACAAATTATAAGAGAGTGAAAATGAAAGTCCCTCAGTTGTGTCCGACTCTTGGCGACCCCAGGGACTATACAGTCCATGGAATTCTCCAGGCCGGAATACTGGAGTGGGTAGCCTTTCCCTTCTCCAGGGGATCTTCCCAACCCAGGGATCCAACCCAGGTCTCCTGCACTGCAGGCGGATTCTTTACCAGCTGAGCCACAAGGGAAGCCCAGGAATACTGGAGTGTGTAGCCTATCCTTTCTCCAGCAGATCTTCCTGACCCAGGAATCAAACAGGGGGTCTCCTGCATTCCAGGTGGATTATTTACCAACTGTGCTATCAGGGAAGCCCAAATTATAAAAAGCCAGTTGATATTCAACCTTTCAAGAATATCTCTAATTTGTGGAATGAGAGGTGTCCATCAGTAAGATAATTTACCTGAGCTTCCTTATGAAAGACATGCAACTCACTGGAGATTAGTTTTCCTTTTATTTAACATTTTGCATCATTTAACATCTTACATCTCTAGCAAGTTTGTCCTAATATTATCAGTATATAGTCATTTTTCCATGTTAAGAGATATGAGCTTCATATGTTTTCCTTGTGTAAAATTTCATTTGTTCCATAGTTAAAAGAAGAGTATATTTATGTTTTTCTTCCTGGATGAGGCCTTGAGAATTGATACTATACATTTTTTAAATTGATTTGACTAGAATTATGCTAATGAGAGAATTATTAATAGTTCTGTTCCTCTCTGTTTCTAATAATCATTTATTTCTTCCAATTATATACCTGTGCTTTTAATCATTTCTTTTCAGTAGCCAATGAGTTATGGTTCAGTTCAAGTTATAAACTCTTTAAAGGCAGGAGAGAAATTACACACCGAGGTATAAAATATTTGAAATAGAAGAGACTGAAAAAACTAAAATTGAAATGCCTTAAGAGGCCATGTCAATAATACAAATAAACAAAATTGATCAGATGTAAATAATAGAGGATCTTGGCAAAAAGGAAGTTTTTTTTTCCCCCTCATTTTATGTATTTGTTGCCCAAATAAAACACTTTCAGCTTAAAAAAAATTCAGCCTGCCAGTTGGAAGTCACAGATTCTAATATAAATCTTCACTTTATAGGTGGAAAACGTGGGGAAACTGGAGAGATGAAGTGACTTCCTTCTCAAAAGCCAAATTAACAACACAGATCAAAACGAAATGACTGGCTCCTAGTGTGGGGAGAGGTGGACTCTTTCTCAAATTGGTGCACCAGGTGTTTCAAACATACTGATTTGATGGGGCCCCTTCACTGTCAGTTCTAGCTGTTCCTCACATTGCTGCTCTACGATTTCTGATAAGCAAAAATTGCATCTTAGTTATTGTATCCTACGCCTTCAACCAAATAGGTACTATCACTCAAAATACCAGGAAGAAGAACCCTCTGGTCCAGTAAAGGGATAGTGAAAAGTAACCTTATTAGAAACTTTAAGAAGTTGAGCATAGAAAACCCCAATTTTTATTTTACTTTTTTATGGTTTTGAATATATATATATATGTTTGTATTTTACAAGGGTAATGGTCTTTGAATGAAATTGGCCTCTCGCCAACAGGCACAAATAAATAACGTATCTGTCTTGTAAATAAATAAATCAAGATTTCAATGCATTGTTAATGCTTCTTATTCTTGCACATACTTTGTTAAAATACAGTATTAAATTTTTTGACAGCTAATAATTTAGATGAAGTGAGAAGATGAAGAGAAAACTTCAGTCATTTCCTCCAAAACTGCAAAAAAACATTCAATTTTAGATTTGTAAATATGAATTTGAATGATTGATCCAATATTTTCCCATTATATTTCCTCTGATCATTTGGCTTCAGCTTTTGTCAACTCAGGGACCTAACATATCAAGTAAATTTTTGCGCACGGACATCATAAAAGATGTGACAATTATACCACACGTCCTTTTTGCAAAATGAGCTGTTCCAGGTGGCTGACACAATTATTTTGTGCTGAAATTCTTTGTATTGTATGATAAACTGGGTAGGAACACAATATTTCCCTTTTGTTTTTAGATATGCGTTATTCACTTATTGATTATTGAGTTGAGCAAATGCATCTAATCTTTTTTTCTGAGTTTTTGAGTATGTGACCCCCTTTATGATTATCATTTATGTCATAAGTTTCACTGATACCTGTTTGTATTCATCTTGAGTAGTGGTGACATGTCTTCCTTTTTAAGTGTTCTTTTTGCTTTTATGGACAGAGTGAAAAATTCTGAATTCACAACTACATTCAGGGTTCACTCCAAAAAATTTTAATGATGGTGTCTCTAGACATCTTTTATACCTTCTTGAAATATGATGCAATATCTTGGACAGCAAAACAAGAAAACTAAAAGACAATGCAAAAGTGGTGTTTCATTTCAGCTCTGCATCATCCTTCTGGATGAGTTCATTATTCTTCCCTGACATAATTATTTTGTCTTTTCAGTGTAGTCGAGAATAATTATGAGTAATAATGACATAATTCCCAGGAAGGTAAAATAGCAAAATATTTCAGGTATTGGAAAAAAAAAAACCACTAAAATTTCACAATTTATTCTACATTTATAAAGAAAACAAATAGACTCAAATAATAATTGCATTCATATTTTTGGAGATTTATAAGGAAAGAAACTAAAAGTTATGAAATGTCTATTCTGGGAAAAAGAGATATTAATAAAAGAGTCTCAAATCTAAAATTGGGTCTCATGGGCTTAGATAGTACACCAAGGGTTAATAAGAACATTTTGTTCTTAAGAATAATGTATATAATTAGATAATGAACTTTGATTACAAGAATGAAAATAAACATCCTCCAGAAGCAAACTGACATTAAGAGACATATATATGGAGTCTGGTGGATTACTGTCTGTAGGGTCACAACGAGTCGGACACGACTTAGTGATTGAACAACAACGACAATGACATCATTGTGTGTTTTCATCAATAACAAGCTTCCAGATAAAACGTGAAACAATTTGTCTGTAATTTACTCTTACAGTTTTTCATTTTCTTCCTTAGGGTGGGACTGAATAGAAGACAGATACACATGGCATTTAGTGGGTGCTGAATACAAAGTAGGAAAAAATTAGTCTGCAAATTGGTCTTATCCTGGAGAAAATCAACCTAAGATTCCACAGAATTCTTCAGGGTAAAGATTTCACATAATTCATCACTAGAGTGAGTTTTAATTGGAATACAACCAAAACTTCATAGTTCTTTAGAACATAATCATTTATGCTATATAGGACTCTACCATAATGATGTTTCCATTCATATGAGTGGGTTATTTGGTGAAATATTCTATGAAAACCCAAGGAGTTTCTTTAAAAGAAAACTTGAATACTACTTTTCAGAAGCGTATTAAAATATCTGTGCCTGGTTATGGTTGGAGATTTCTTTTTGAGGTAGATATTTGGCAGTCTCTTTCTCTAGTGATATATAGAGAGATTTTACTCACAAGTTATTTTACTTATTTAAAGTTGTCTTGAAGCAAAACTGCTCAGCTTATAGCTCATTTAGATATTTTTCTATTGATATTGGAACTATTTTCCTAAGCAAAGGTTTAAATTATTTTTGTTTGTCAAATGTGCTATTTCTTGTTGTTAAATATAATACTAAGCATCATATATACGTATATATGTGCACATATATACGTTTGCCTAAATTCAAAAATATTTGAGGTAGATTATGTTAAAAGACACATGCGCTACAGTGTATGTTTAAAATAAATTTTACTTAAGAGAATCACAAACAAAATATAATAAATAAGAAAGCAATATGTTCTTAGACACTTCAGTTGTGTCCAACTCTTTGCCACCCCATGGACCGTAGTCCTCCAGGCTCCTTGGTCCATGGAATTTTCCAGGCAAGAATACTGGAATGAGTTGCCATGCCCTCCTCTAGGGGATCTTCCCAATTCAGGGATTGAACCCACCATGTATGGATGTGAGAGTTGGACGGTGAAGAAAGCTGAGCGCCGCAGAATTGATGCTTTTGAACTGTGGTGCTGGAGAAGACTCTTGAGAGTCCCTTGGACTGCAAGGAGATCCAGTCAATCCATCCTAAAGGAGATCAATCCTGGGTGTTCATTGGAAGGACCGATGTTGAAGCTGAAACTCCAATACTTTGGCCACCTCATGCGAAGAGTTGACTCATTGGAAAAGACCCTGAAGCTGGGTGGGATTGGGGGCAGGAGGAGAAGGGGACGACAGAGGATGAGATGGTTGGATGGCATCACTGACTCGATGGACATGGGTTTGGGTAGACTCCGGGAGTTGGTGATGGACAGAGAGGCCTGGCATGCTGCAATTCATGGGGTTGCAAAGAGTCAGACAGGACTGAGCAACTGAACTGAACTGAACTTCTGATTGCAGGCAGATTCTTTATTACTAAGCTACCGGGGTAGCCCCAAGAAAACAAAGTACAATTAAACCAATTACTTCCAAAATCCTATTAAAATGAAAATAAAGGCCCTATTTGAAAGGCATAAATTCATAAAGACAAAAATCTTTAGAAAGAGACAAGAACAGAATTTTGGAAGCTAAGGGGATATGAGTTTGTGATGATTGATTTAACCCACTTGTACAAAGTACAAAAAAGTGACCTAAGATATTAAAATCATAATGAAAGTAAAATCTCAGTAGAAAGGTTAAACTATAAAGTTAAAGAGCTATCTCAGATTGAGAAAGACAAAATGATGAAAAGCTAAAGGAAAAGGATACAAAACCAGGAATTTTAACATCCAAATGACAGTTCTTGAAAGAGAGAAGGGAAATGTAAGAGAAAATAATTACTGAAATAATCAAGGAGATAATACAAGACAGTTTACTAGAATTAAAGTGTTTCCGGACCGAAGGGTCTACCACATGCACAATGAAATATATAAAAAGACATCTGTTGTCTGTGAACACAAAAAGAAAACTATACACATTGCTAAAGGGGAAAAAATAGTCACTCTTACAGAACCAGATTCATTTTAGTCGTCTCTCCAGAAAGTAGAAAGGGGAAAATGCTAGAAGGCAGTGGGGCAAGTTATAAAAACTCCGAATGAATTGAAAATTTCTTTCAAAAGATAAGCTACAGGAGACTTGTCGTGGCTTTGGTCCAGGACACCTTCCTACCCCTCTTCCAGGTGGGTGAGAAGGTTCGTCTTTTCCCATTGCATGTGTCTCCGCAGTGTCTTGCGACCTGATTTTGAACATGTTGTAAAGGCTTCAAAGGAGGCAGGAAAGCAGAATAGGAAAAAGTTTATAAGCAAAATTTGCTCCAAATTGGCCTTTAAAAGCATTTTTCTGATTATTAATATTTAGGATTTGGAGACTGAAAAGTGAAGCAACATCCTCTGTAGTGGCTCCAGTTGGGATTCTGTTCATAAATTTATTTAAAATTAATAACCTCATAAAATAGAATATCACAAAACATTAATGTGCTATCAACATACAGTACATATTTCTTCTAAGAGATGAACTTTTTCAGCTAAGCATGAGCCCAGATACAAATTCTTTTCAAGCCAAATGACCTTTATGAATTGTTTGAAAAATCCCCTGGAGTCTTTGCTACAGTTGAATACTTCATGAAAGGGAGCTTCATTTCCAAATGTGTGTAATGCCATTTTATACATTATTTGATTCTATTGAACACAAAATATTGACAAAACAATAACATTCCCCAGAAGTGAGCAGCTGTGAAATGACACCTTACTGAGGATGGACATTTGATTATTTCTGTTATCAGCTTGTGGCAGCAATGCTATCTTGTCTTCTCTCATTCTGTGACTGTCATGGAAATGACATTGAGAAAATGATAATTTTTATGTAGAATCACCTATATTGAAGTGTATAATACCCTCAATATCTCAATCTACCTAAAATATTCAGTATATAACTGTTGTATTTAATACAGCACATTACTCTCAAACCATTACATTCTTCTCAAAGACCCACAACCAAACAATTTTTCAATATACCTGGGCATGACCACCCATTGAGCCCACCATGTTGCTAAATTTCACACTCTCTTGCCTTCCTCCAACCTTCACTTGTTGGTTCCCAGCTTACATTCTAGAGCGCACCGTTACGATATCTTCCTTGCAAGCCTCTTCTTTGGTTCTCATTTTTCCAGCAAAGCTCAAACCTTGGCTTAGCCCACCCTCCAAGTAGCCCCAGCCTGTACTGTGCAGCTGAGTGATGGAGAGGAAGACAAACAGAGGAGACTGGTCTCTCTTCAGCTGCTCCTAATTTATACAGACTCCCAGGGGCACCACTGATTGTTGCTGCATTTCCCCCCCACACTCTCTTTTCCATTCTCCTAAATGTCTAGGTGAAGCCTTGACTTTCTCAAACCTTTAACACTTTGTCTACCTCATCATGCTCAGCTGATGACTTCTTTTATCAGTTCAGTTAAGTCGCTCAGTTGTGTCCAACTTTTTTCAACCCCATGGACTGCAGCAAGCCAGGCTTCCCTGTCTATCACCAACTCCCGGAGTTTACTCAACCTCATGCCCTCTGAGTCAGTGATGCCATCCAACCATCTCATCCTCTGTCATCCCCTTGTCCTCTCACCTTCAATCTTTCCCAGCATCAGGGTTTTATCAGTGAGAAGGTACAAATCAACAGGACCGAAACCCCGCATGCTCCCTGATTCCAGCACACCTTGCCCAATTCACCTGCATTCATGCACTCTCCTTCTCATCTGGTGCTGTGGGCATCTGCGTTCCTAAGGCCAGCTCTTGTGTCTGCGTGCTCTCTACTACTCAATGTGGTCATTTCAGCAACTTTCCCCTCACCTTCCTGTATCATTAACTTGCCTTTCCAAAGCCTACAGGCGTACATTTATAGCTCACATCTAAATAAAACAGAACAGAACAACAAAAGCAGCCTCTTCTGTGCTCTGTGTTGCCTTTTCAGAAATGTTCCAAGGTTAGGTTATCTCTTTTCAGTCTTTTGCTCTCTTCTCTCTTATGCTTGGACCTATTCAAATTGGGGTTTCATCTTAACTCCTCCATCAAGATAGCTAGCTCTCTCTTCTTCAAGACTCCCAATGACATCAAGTTCAGTTCAGTTCAGTTCAGTTGCTCAGTCGTGTCCAACTCTTTGTGACCCCATGAACCACAGCACATCAGGCCTCCCTGTCCATCACCAACTCCCGGAGTCCACCCAAACCCATGTCCATTGAGTCAGTGATGCCATCCAGCCATCTCATCCTCTGTCGTCCCCTTCTCCTCCTGCTCTCAATCTTTCCCAGCATCAAGGTCTTTTCAAATGAGTCAGCTCTTCGCATGAGGTGGCCAAAGTATTGGAGTTTCAGCTTCAGCATCAGTCCTTCCAATGAACATCCAGAACTGATCTCCTTTAGGATGGACTGGTTGGATCTCTTTGCAGTCCAAGGGACTCTCAAGAGTCTTCTCCAACACCACAGTTCAAAAGCATCAATTCTTCGGCGCTCAGCTTTCTTCACTGTCCAACTCTCACATCCATACATGACTACAGGAAAAACCATAGCCTTGACTGGATGTACCTTTGTTGACAAAGTAATGTCTCTGCTTTTTAATATGCTATCTAGTTTGGTCATAACTTTCCTTCCAAGGAGTAAGCATCTTTTAATTTCATGGCTGCAGTCATCATCTGCAGTGATTTTGGAGCCCCAAAAAATAAAGTCAGCCACTGTTTCCACTGTTTCCCCATTTGTTTGCCATGAAGTGATGGAACCGAATGCCATGATCTTAGTTTTCTGAATGTTGAGCTTTAAGCCAACTTTTTAACTCTCCTCTTTCACTTTCATCAAGAGGCTTTTTAGTTTTTCTTCACTTTCTACCATAAAGGTGGTGTCATCTGCATATCTGAGGTTATTGATATTTCTCCTGGTAATCTTGATTCCAGCTTGTGCTTCTTCCAGCCCAGCGTTTCTCATGATGTACTCTGCATATAAGTTATATAAGTAGGGTGACAATATATAACCTTGACGTACTCTTTTTCCTATTTGGAACCAGTCTGTTGTTCCATGTCCAGTTCTAACTGTTGCTTCCTGACCTGCATACAGGTTTCTCTAGAGGCAGGTCAGGTGGTCTGGTAAATGACATCAAGACACTAAACTAAAGAATCAGTTCTCAGCCCTCATCTTGAATGTCTCTCACCATAATTGAGTACATATTTTTTAAATTAATTCTTCCTTGCCTTCCAGGACCACCCGTTCTTTGTTTTTCTTTATTTAAAATTTTCCAATTTGTTTTGAATCTGGAAAATTCAAAAGAGTAACTGACACATAAAATTGCATATCATCATTTTTCTGTTAATTTCATGATTGTTTTCATTTCTATATTAAAATTCAGCATCTTCTAAAAGCCATTATAGTAATTTAAGTATGTATTTTATGCATTAAAAACACATCCAGCAGTATTTTGCAGGCCTTGAGAAGACTGTGTGTAAATACAGCATGACTCCTAGAGCAGATTGCCCGGCTCAAATGTTTTTTCTGCCACTTACTATATAAATGACCTGGAATTTATTACTCAGACTCTCTGTGTTTCATTGTTTCAATGTAAAATGGTGATGATAATAAGACTTATTTCCTAGGACTATTGCATGGATTCAAAAAGTGAATACATATACATTCAGAACAGCTCCAAAGTCAGTTAGCACTCAATAAATAGAAGTTCAAGTTTCATGATGTGTATAAAGCAGCATTAGCGTTTCATTGGGATCACCTCAGGGTATCACTGTCAGGAGACCGGGGACAGAAAGTAGAAAGGAGATTCCGCTGTCAGTTCACTATATCAAAATAGGATTGTGATGAGACCTTACATGGGAGTAATACACTTTGTCTACGTGTATGTGTGGGCTTCCCAGGTGGCTCAGCAGTAAAAAATCTGCCCGCAAAGCAGGATACACAGGTTCCATCCCTGGGTTGGGAAGATGTCCTGGAGGAGGGCATGGCAACCCACTCCAGGATTCTTGCCTGGAGAATCCTGTGAAAAGAGGAGCCTGGCGGGTTACAGTTCTTGGGGTCGCAATGGGTTGGACGTGACTGAACAAGCATGTGTGTGTATATGATTACTCAGCATGTATCATTTGCATAAGATTCTAAGGAGGAGATACATCCTGCCCTGCAGAGGCTTACGGTCCAGTTGACGGAAGCGCAGTGCAGTGGCAGCAGCCCTGTGTGCTGAGGCCAAGAGGACAACAGCGTCTGCAAGATTGGAACACACCTGCCTGTCCTACGGGTTCATTGCGTGCCTGTTTCATGCACTCCTGATAGCTAAGACTTTCATATCCAGCAAGTGTGAGGGAGGGTCGTCTACACCTTTTAAACTCATGAGACCCTAGAAAATCTGATAAAGGTGTAAACTATACCCCCAAATTTTTGCTTCAACAAAGGTTTAGAAATAAGACTGCACAGGTGGGGAGTTTGGGAGAAAATGGGTACATGCGTATGTATGGCTGAATCCCTTGGCTGTCCACCTGAAACTGTCATAACATTGTTAATGGGCTATACCCCGAATACAAAATAAAAAGCAAAAATACATAAATAAAAGAATCAAGGCTGTGAAGGAAAACTGATCTTGCCCTAAAACAGAAATTAGAAGTTCAACCTAACAAACCATTGTAAGAACTAAGAAACCTCTTGATAATGAGTTTATTTACTATTTTGACTCGGAGTTGGTTGATTTAGAAAAGGTGTTTAGGACAGAGCAGAAGAATTGACAACATGGGCAATTTTTTGAATAAGACCCAGGAGAGGCACCAGTGCATCCTTTTCTGTGTCTTGGGAAAACAAAAGGGTGTCTTTCCCAGGTGTCAACTCAGTATCTGTTCCAGACAGGACCTGGTAAATAATGATATCATTAATATAGCATGTTAAAATATATGTGTATGCTAAGCTACTTCAATCATGTCCAACTCTTTGTGACCCTATGGACTATAGCCTGCCAGGCTCCTCTGTCCATGGGATTCTCCAGGCAAGCATACTGGAGTGAGTCACCATTTCCTCCTCCAGGGGATCTTCCCAACTCAACATCTCTTATGTCTCCTGCACTGGCATGTGGATTCTTTACCACTAGTGCCACCTGGGAAGCCCATTAAAATATATACCATATGTATTTAATATAATAAGTAATGTATATGATAAGATTAGAACCATAATAAACAATCATTTAATGTACTTGGATTAATCATTTGAATGAATACTTGTAATCCTAGTATTGTTGAGTTACTATACTTCTCATATGAGGACCAAAAAAGTGATCTAATGGTATTTTTTTTAAAGCTATTCAATAATGAAATTGGCTTTCAATCACCCAGATGATTCCCCAGCCTCTGCTCTGAGCAGATATTCTGACCTGTCTTGGGTGGCAGTTTATTTACCCAGAGACCTCTCATCACAGAGTGAGGGGAGGCACCTGAGTTGGGGACACCTCCCTGCAGAGGTGACTTGTAGATCTGAGCCCCGAGGACATAGGGGAGTGGCCTTGCGGAGCAGAGGATGGACACAAGCTGCGTGGCCCCTGGAGGGAGGTGTGGAGCGCAGGCACCCAGAGCCTGTTCCAGGAGTGCGTGTGGGTCTAAGGGCTGTGGCCCACAGGTGTGTGCATGAGTGTGTGAGAGAGTGTGAGTGCATCCATGTGTGCACTCACAACTGAGTACCATGATGACTAAGGAGGCTAAATGGACAGATCAGGCCACTGACTCAACTTCCTTTAATGCCAAAAATATTGATCTCATTGTGAGTCACCGCAAATGGCTATAACCTGAAAAGGGAAACAACTATGACTTATATTTGAGAAGACGAGCAGTGCTTTCCTTGTGAAGGAGAGTTTAAATGGACAAGCTGAAGTCTTCTCCAGGGTTAAATGCAATTAGATCTGTGAACTGAGACATTTCCATGTGAAAATTTTGATGAAGCTTGGCTTCTTGGAGTCAAAAATAAGATGCATGAAAATTAATCATACCCTGTGCTAGAGAGTTATATTTTTTGTAATGAATACTCATTCATTAAATTATGTATATTGTAGTTACTAAGGATGCCATAACACATCATCATAAACTAGGTGGCTTAGAACAAAAATGTATTCCCTCATGGTTCTGGAAGCTGGCATTCTGAAGATCATGGTATCAGGGAGCCCTGAACTCACCAAAGACTCTAGGAAGAAATCCAACCTTGGGTCTTCCTAGCTTCCCGTGGTTGTGGGCAACCCTCATGCTCCTCGGTTTGTAGGCGCATCACTCCACTTTCTGACTATCATCTCATGGCTCCTCCCCTCTGTAAGTCTGTGTCTCTTCTTGACATTCTGGGCCATTGGACTTTAAGGTCCACCATAACTAATCATATCCACAAGAACCCTATTTCCAAATAACGTTACATTCTCAAGTCCTGGGTGGAGATGAATTTTGAGCTGGCCAAAAATTAAATCTCATTCTTAAAAACGAGGTAGAAAAGATTATTGCAAACAAGCGTTTCAATTGACAGTGAAAAACAAATAGAATCAAATGAATGGTGGTCTAAAGATTCTTCATCCTCTGGCATATTTCACACCAAATGGTACATGTGTATGTTTGTGTGTGTGTGTGTGTGGACTTCCTTTTTAATATCCAAGGATGTTTCCAATTCCTGTGATGTAGTTTATATCATAATCTGTCGCTGTAAATCACAGAGTAGATATTCACAGCCAAATTTTCTCAGGTTTGTGAACACAATTTTTCACAGCTACATTTTATGTCTTTTTCATCATAGCCTCATAAAGTACAGCTGCAATTACCAAGTGTATTTTTATGGAAGCCACATTTGAGCATGCAATCTGCATACTCTCTTATATCATCTTGTCTGGAAAAGTCAGGAGAAAGTGTTGTGCAGAAAAGATGGGATCAACCCATGAGTCTAAAGCTCTGGGGGAAAAAAAAATTGTGTCTTCCAGGAAGGATGATGGATGTTTAGGAAGCCATAACTCTCAGACTGGGAGTTGTTTCACCTTTAAGAGGCAACAGTGAAAAATTAATGAACCAAGGGCTTTAATGAATGAGGCATGTTGACAAGAAGATGGATTCATGGAGTAAGTGCTGAGTAATGGCTGTGATAGGACTGGAGTCCACCCTGGGGGCCTATGAGAAAGAACTCATGCACTGGGTTCCTGGTATGTGTCCAGTCTTTTATGACTTTTTCTGCAGTTTTCTTTAAAGAGATTGATTTTTCTCTTGCATCCCATGTGCCTTAATGCCTATAAGAAACATAAAAATTCTGCTTACTTCCATCACATCTTGCAGTTACTTTTCCTTTCTACTTCAAAAACGGTATCTTCTTGGAAGCCTGTGCTCCCTGTGTTTGTGGCTGGTCACAGGTCTCCCCATCTTTCCCTTTCTCACTAGAGACCACAGCACCTCCAATAGTATGGTTCTTCACCCCTATTCCTACTATATTTCTGGGTGACTTCCTAAGTGAAGTGGACAACTCAGGCAACATTCCATTTCCCACAAGCTCCTCTTCTCCAGTGAGTCCACTTTATTGGTCCTTCGTCCTCATCCCACCATGAATCCTGCCACCCCTCCAAAATAAACCATTTTATATCTGATCTCCAGTGCTCATCCTTTCAGCCCATTTTCTTTTACACTGTTAATTAGACACCACAAATATAGCTTCATCCCTGTCTTATTTATCATGGTGAAATATTTGAAATGGTTCTGTAAATCATAATCTGTTCATTTGGAACATTAAAATCTGTTATGTGAAGTTTTACTAATACAGAGGAGTAAATAAAGTGTTACATTTTAAGAAGTTAGAAGCAAAGTCATTTGCTGAAGCTGAGTAATGAGTTTGCAGAAGAAAATGATGGAAAGTCTAGCAAAATATTAACAGGGTTTATATCTGGTTCTTGAAGTTAGTACTCTATTGTATCTGAATTTAAATAAGTAAAGTTAATGATACAGTAAAATAAATCAAAATATTATAATTCAAAAAGTATTTACTTCAGGACCATTATTTCTAAGATCCCTGGGTTAGGAAGATCTACTGGAGGAGGAAATGACAACCCATGCCAGTATTCTTAGCTGGAGAATCCCATGGACAGAGGAGCCTGGCAGGCAGCAGTCCATGTGGTCACACAGATCAGACACAACTGAAGCGACTTAGCATGCATGCATGGTAAAATAAACTAAAATACATACATGCACGCTGAGTTGTGTCTGATTCTATGCAACCACATGGACTGTAGCCTGCCAGGCTCCTCTGTCCATGGGGTTCTACAGGCAGGAATATTGGAGTTGCCATTATTTTCTCTGGGGATCTTCCCGATCTAGGGATCGAACTCACTTCTCTTTTGTCCCCTGAAGTGGCAGGTGGGTTCTTTACCACTATCTCCACCTGGGAAATCCAAATTAAAATATTTTAATTCAGAAAGTATTTACTTCAGGATCATTATTTCTAAGCTCTCTGCTACCACTGGGAGCACAGAGATGGATGAGTCCATTCCCTATGAAACTCTCAGAGAGATAAAGCTATCACATAAGTAAACATCATCCTATTAATGTATTGTAAGAGAAATCAAATTTCTCATGCTTTAAAGCACTAGCTTTATTTAAGAAAGAGGACCTGTTGGGAAGGTGAAGCACACTGCACTTGTGTGTGCTTGTGTGTGTTATATCTTTGCCTGCCTATTCTCCACAATCAAAATGTGATTATCTCATAAATAAAATGTAATGGTTTAAAATATAACTTTTTCAGAAGGCATGGAATAAATGTGGATTTTGGAATATGTGTTAAAGCTGACACTTGCTACCTGATCTGACTCCAATTTATTCCTGAAAAACATCCATTGCAAATAGTGTCCATAACAAAGAAAGAGGCTGGCCAATGCTTCTTGTTTGTGGGAAATATTTTACATTTTTTATTTTATGTTCATGTTGAAACTTGAGTAATAACCAAATTGTCACTTGGTTAATAAACTTTCGGAGCTGTACTATATTCATATCAATATTCAATACTCATATCAATAAATAGTGTATCTCCATTAAGGTAGTCATTTGGCTTATGATGAGTAAAGTGGTAACCATTAGGAAAGAAAAGCTATGGTAAAAAGGGAAATGAGAATTTTTGAGAAAAAAGTGAAACCAAGAGAAGCATGAAATTTCCTGTTTTAGCCAGAAATTTCAGTGACCCAGTTCTGATTTGTTAAGTATTCACTGAAAATCCTTAAATATATCTTGTTTTATATCTTGTGTGTACAATATTCATTTATCCATTCTTTCCACAGGCATTCACTGAACACCTTCTAGAAGTTTATGTTTTAGCTGCTGGAGAATAACAGGTTAAGACAAGGCCCCTGCTTATCTGGGAGGTTAGGGTCTAGTAGGAGGTGGGGGAATTTAAATATATATGTCTCATAGCCTGTGAGCACAGTGAAAGAGAGCTACACACAAATAAAGTAAAATAATAAAGCAAAACTGAACAACATAAAATAAAAGAGGGGGGAGAAAAGATGACTGTTAGGTGAACTAGTTAAGAATGTAACCTCAAAAGGAAATAGAATAAATTCAATATCAAGCTAAATAAAATGCCTTTCCAAAGGTGGAAAGGCTTTTCTGGAGGAGGGGTAGCAGTGCAGAAAGAAAGAGTCTGGAGAGCTTGGTCTCCTCCAGGAAGTACACAGAGCCACAGGGAGCCAAGGGTGAAGGGGCTTGGGGACCCGGACCAGCATTGAGACTCTGGGAACATGCTGCCTGGGATGGCATCTTGGTTCCTCTACTGGAGCTCTGCTTTTACTTAACTGTCTGCAGAAAGGCTTCCATCTAATAAGTAGTAAAAATCATCCCCTCTGCAAAGGGTCCTTGCAAGAATCAGCTGAATGAATGCATCTGAAACAAAGAGACCACACTCACCGCATTTTATTACCCTTCTTGGTGTCAGGAACTTGAGAGCCCAGCTTCCAGGGATGGAGATGAGAACAAATTTCTGCAGGACCTGTAATATTGTCCTAACAGCTTTGAACATTTTCCTTTGAGGGACGGGGACTGTAGATGTAAGCTAGGAAGGAAAATATGAACAGTTTAGTGTTTTCAAAAGATTAGTATCATGTCACCTGAGTGGATATAACTTTGATCAGGTTTCTTTCTTTTGATTTCTCAGCTGATGGTGTATGATGATGGGGAAACACAGATGATGTTTGATGTCTGCCAGTTTGTTTGTGATCACGGATGAGTCAGTTCTCTAGGCATCGTGTTAGGTGATTCCTGAGTTCTCAATTTTAGAAAAACTGTCTGAAGTGACTGTTTGGAGAACAGGATGGCAAACGGAACTTTATGGGTTGAAACTTTTCTCTGCCATAAGTGTTCTCAGGGCTTCGTGTCTGATTTTATTTATTCTGCTACGTGGTTCGGTTCAGTTCGTTGCTCAGTTGTGTCCGACTCTTTGCAACCCCATGAATCACAGCATGCCAGGCCTCCCTGTCCATCAACAGCTCCCGGAGTTTACCCAAACTCATGTCATTTGAGTTGGTGATGGCATCCAACCATCTCATCCTCTGTCATCCCCTTCTCCTCCTGCCCCCATTCCTTCCCAACATGAGGGTCTTTTCCAATGAGTCAACTCTTCACATGAGGTGGCTAAAGTATTGGAGTTTCAGCTTCAACATCGGTCCTTCCAATGAACACCCAGGACTGATCTCCTTTATGATGGACTGGTTGGATCTCCTTGCAGTCCAAGGGACTCTCAAGAGTCTTCTCCAACACCACAGTTCAAAAGCATCAATTCTTTGCAGCTCAGCTTTCTTCACAGTCCAACTCTCACATCCATACATGACTACCAGAAAAATCATAGCCTTCACTAGATGGATCTTAGTTGGCAAAGTAATATCTCTGCTTTTTAATATGCTATCTAGGTTGGTCATAACTTTCCTTCCAAGGAGTAAGTGTCTTTTAATTTCATGGCTGTGGTCACCATCTGCAGTGATTTTGGAGCCCCCCAAAATAAAGTCTGACACTGTTTCCACTGTTTCCCATCTACTTGCCATGAAGTGATGGGACCACATGCCACGATCTTAGTTTTCTGAATGTTGAGCTTTAAGCCAACTTTTTTACTCTCCTCTTTCACTTTCATCAAGAGGCTTTTTAGTTCCTCTTCACTTTCTGCCATAAGGGTGGTATCATCTACATATCTGAGGTTATTGATATTTCTCCCAGCAGTCTTGATTCCAGCTTGTGCTTCTTCCAGCCCAGCGTTTCTCATGATGTACTCTGCATATAAGTTAAATAAGCAGGGTGACAATATACAGCCTTGATGTACTCCTTTTCCTATTTGGAACCAGTCTGTTGTTCCATGTCCACTTCTAACTGTTGCTTCCTGACCTGCATACAGGTTTCTCAAGAGGCAGGTCAGGTGGTCTGGTATTCTCATCTCTTTTCAGAATTTTCCACAGTTTATTGTGATCCACACAGTCAAAGGCTTTAGCATAGTCAATAAAGCAGAAATAGATGTTTTTCTGGAACTCGCTTGCTTTTTCAATGATCCAGTGGATGTTGGCAATTTGATCTCTGGTTCCTCTGCCTTTTCAAAAACCAGCTTGAACATAGCATAGCATTTTATAGTCATGGTCTCAGAGCAAGTGTAATATTTAAACACTGGAGTCTACCACTTGGCAGCCCTGAGATTGTGAATGAGTTCCCAAGAAGACTCCCAGTGTCTCTATCTGTGACATAAGAAACTCAGAATCATGCCTGCCCCACGAGAGACTGTGAGGATCACCGGAATGATAAGCAGTTACCATGGTAGCTGTGCACATGGCTCTGTACAAACGTCAGCCCTGATGATCATTACTGTGTAGTAACTGAGACGGGAGTCCATGCTGAGCTTGACTTGACTTGTATGGACTGTGCCAGGATGTGAATTCTGACTCATGGAGCCCATACTCCCTTCATCGCTCCATGCTCAGTGTGGGAGGATGTGAAGGAGACGCAAGTTTCCTGTTCTTCTGCTCCCTGAGGACCTGCTAAAAGAAAAGAGTGACAATATTCTGTGGCAGCCTGGATGGGAGGGGAGTTTGGGCGAGAATGGATACCTGTATATGTTTGGCTGAATACCTCCACTGTCCACCTGAAACTATCACAATATTGTTAATTGGCTATGCGTGTTAAGTTGCCTCAGTTGTGTCTGACTCTTTGTGACCCCGTGGACTGTAGCCTGCCAGGCTTCTCAGTCCATGGGATTCTCCAGGCAAGAATACTGGAGTGGCTGCTGTTTCCTATTCCAGGGGCTCTTCATGACCTAGGGATCGAACTCGTTTCTCTTTTATCTCCTTCACTGGCAGGCAGGTTCTTTACCACTAGCACCACCCTGGAAGTCTGAATCAGCTATACTCCAATACAAACTAAAAAGTTAAAAAAATAATAAAAATAATTCAGAAATTAAAAAAAAGTGAAACTGAGCCACGAGGGAGGAGTAAAGTGTGGAGATGAACTGTCTAGGAAAAGAGAAGGCTATTTGCTGTAAGAGGATGCTATAAATTACGAAGTGTTTGCTCTATGTTTTTTAAAAGTAGGAGGTGAATACCAGCCGGTGACTGTCTTAAGATAAGAGAGTCAATAAAACCTGATATCCTCCATTGGGGGAGAGACTGTAGGACAGAAGGCATCACTCTGACACCCTATGTTTTACAACCGAGGGACAACAGCGCAATACAATGAAATCTGCTAGATAGAAAAACCTAGAAAGATTTTTGAATAAAAGCAGGGGAAGAGTAATATTTTCCGCTTATGTGGAAAAGAAAACATTTGAATAGTTTTCCCCAGGTACAAAAATCAATGATTGCCCGGAGACTAAAGATCAAAATGCTCAAAAGAAAATCTTGAAATCAAAGGAGAAAACAAGCAACCTGTACTCACTTTAGCTTTTCTGTGCCCAGCTCCTTCACCTTCACCCCAACACACACACACACACACACACACACACACACACACACACACACACACACACACCGGAGAGCATGTGAGCCTCAAGCGTACGCAGTAATGAAGAACTCTTAGACTCAAGTCATTATCACCAGCAAGCTAATTTTTTTCTCTCTTAATTAAAGGCTTGAAGGTCAAGAGAACCAAAAACAAATGCTACAAATGTACTGGGAAGACTAAATGCTTGACAGTGCTTTTCATGTCAAAGGCCCAGAATCTGGCTAAATGAACTTGGAGTCTTTATGAGGCAGAAGCAAAGAAAGCCTTGCATTTGCCACAAAGTGAGTGTCTTCATTCTGAAAGCTTCAAAGGGGAGTATTAGGTGTTTAAAAACTTCTTTGTTCTCTTCTAAGAAAAAAATTATGGCACAATTTATCCTAATTCAGATTTTAGGCCTTGATTAGAGATGTGCAATCTTACCTTCAAATAAAATATATAATTTTCCACAGAGCATGCATTCATTCACTCATTCTTCTTTCTAAATTACAGCAAATTGCTCCAATTTTAGTTTCCTTGTAGTATGCATTTAGGCTGCTCAGAAGCCTGCCTGGCCCTCCACCTATGTGCACTGTGCAGTCACTAATAGAGAATGTCATTTTCGTCAAGAGGAGTGAATTCTGCCATGTGACAGGACCGTTTAACACAAGCACGCAGCTCCATAGAAGGAGGTGGGAAGGCAGGTGTCTCATGAAGGCCTCCTGGTTGGCAGATGGAGATCGTTAGAATTTGCCTGTAGCTTTCGAGAGAGCTTCCCTGTTTTACTCTGCTTTGTAACAGCTTTTGATCCAATCATGTTTATTTAATTTGAGTACAAGTCCACAATTGTTCAAGTGCCTCTGAAGAACCAGGCTCTGTGTTTCATGCCTGCAAAGGAGTCAGGATGGAGGAAAACTGATGCTGCCTCTGTTCCTCGTGTGATGATGGTGAGGAGAAAGATGGAAAGCTAGGAGGAGCTCTATTCCTGACCCTGTGATGGGCACAGGAGGGCATGCAGCAGCTCACCTATTCATCACGACAAAATTGCATGCAGGGTACCTCTCTTTCTGTGTCCATCTTCCTGATGAGGAAATACTTGGTAAACAGGCCAGTGGCAGCCCTGAGTTTGAACTCTAAATTCAAAAGCCATGGATATAACCCCCAGACTGTCCTGAAGACAGGATCAATCATTTGTGAAACATCAGATAGTAATTAGTAGTGGGGCTGAAATGAAGCCCAGGCTTTTCTGATTTAAAACTGGACACTTTCTGTTGTGCTGGTTTTCTGCAACAGATTCAGATTTGTACTTGAAAATTGTTATTTTTTTTTAATGTGGACACTTTTATAAAGTCTTTATTGAATTTTTCATAATATTGAACCTGTTTTATGTTTTGATTTTTTGGCTGCGAGGCATCTGAGATCTTAGTTCCAGGGCCAGGGATTGAACCTGGACCCCCCCCCTGCCGTGGAAGGCAGAGTCCCCACCACTGGTCTACAAGGGAAGTCCTGTGATGGCAGTTTATATGTGTCATTTTTGCAGTATTTGAAAGGAAAGTAGTTGAGTACTTTACTAATACTTGTGAAAAAGAGACTGTTTTCCAGGCTATGTGTTATGGATGTAGAGGTCAGGGGAGACTAGGTGTCCCTGACTTCCAGGAGGTAATTCTATATGACATAGAATTTTAAGAAGATGAGCCTCTTGACAAGTAGCACCGTGTAGGTGGTGTGGATGAAGGGCTGGAGAAATGCAGGAAGCAAGGGGTTTGTTCTAAGTGCGGTTTAAGTCATAGACAAGAAGGGTAAGCGGTCAGAGGGGTCAGGACAGCAAGGCTTACTTTAGAAGACTGCAGAGATTTGTGGGGGTAGAGTTAAGAATCAGGGGCTTTCCTTCAGCTTTTACAAATCAAAGAAATTTGAGGGGGGTCTATTTTGGGGTTATTAATAAATAAGTCATGTTTCCTTTCTGCACAACTTTTGCAATTTGCCTTGAGACTACATCTTTTCTACTGTAGTTATTCAGTCGCTAAGTCATTTCCAACTCTTAGGGACCCCATGGACTGCAGCACACCAGGCTTCCCTGTCTTTCAGGGAGGAGTTTGCTCAAACTCATATCCATTGAGTCCGTGATGCCATCCAAGCATCTCATCCTATTTTCTAGTGGACATTGCTTTATCTGTAGCCCAGAGTTATTGAAATACATGGTGTTTCATATTGTATTCCAGATAGTTTACAAATTCAATTGGATTTTCTTTCTGACATAGGAGTATTTTCTCACCTGAGAGTTAAGCACAATGTTGGGGTTTGGCTCTGTAATCAAACGCTGGTTTTATCACATTGTAATTAGAGTATTTGAGTCTAAAATATATTTCAGCCCTTTGAAAAGTATGCGTGAATGTGTGTGTGTGTGAATGTGTATATGTACTATTAGTGTCAATTTTTGTGAATGATCTATGTTACTTGATATATTTTCTCTCTTTTATACTACAGGTTTTGCTATCTCTGTTAGATGTATCTTTTATTTAGATTTTCTATATTTTTATCTTTTCAATTTGACCAAAGATATGAATAAAAGTCTCCATTTTTTAGTGTAATTCCATTTCCCCTTTTAATCACCTGTGTTTTTATGGGACAGATATTAATGCTAAAATTGTTGATGCACATATACTCATAGCACTATAACTTTATCTTCAACTGTATAATCTTCTCTTACTAAAGAAAACATTTAATCATATCATATGATTTTTATATTATATGAATTTTGGTTTATACTCAAAAATGTCTGATATTAACATAGTAATCTTTTAATTTGAATCTTCCTTATTTAGCTTCTCTATTTTTCATCTTTTCAAATAAGCATATTAATTGCTTTAGTCGTGTTTACAAATATAGACTAAACTTGGGTTCTGCTTAGTGGTCCAATTTAAAGGTTTTTTGTTTGTTTGTTTTTCATATGTTAGCTTGCTAATACCTGTATACTTATTGCTACAGTTGAAATGAATGATTTTAATTCGGTCATAAGGTTATTTCATAGTGTTTTTAAAGATCCCATGAATTTTTTTCTCATCTTGAACATCGTCAAGGAATATAAAATGTTTTCTCTGTTAGATAACCACAATTTCTACAATGTACTTTATTCTTATTCCTATAGTTACATATGTAATATTCAGAGCCAACTTTTTTTCTCTTGTTGACTATTAACTGAAGATTTTTGTCTAGTGGTGAGAACAGTATCTCTGAGCTCTTATGTTTAAGGTAGTTTGTCATGTTTTAATTGAATGAGAATATAACTGAGAAAGTTTCTTAGACCACATGTTATTTCCCTAAACAATTTTTCTGGTTTCTGCACAGTCTTTTAGCATTTAGAGTTGCAGCAAAGAAAGAGTTTGATATCAGTTTTCTTTTATAAATGATTTTCTATTTTTCCTGAATACTTAAAGGAATCTTAATTTTGGTTTCTAGCAACTTCATCAGCTCAGACTCTTTTGTTCAATGCTCTTGAAGATACCATGTAAGCATGTATGTTCAGCCATTCAGTCATATCCGACTCTGCAGCCCCATGGACTATAGCCCACCAGGCTCCTCTGTCCATGAAATTTTCCAGGCAAGAATATTGGAGTGGGTTGCCACTTCCTACACCCAGGGATCAAGCCAGCATCTCTTGTGTCTCCTGCATTGACAGGTGGGTTCTTTACCACTAGTGCCACCTGGGAAGCTCCTTGAAGATACAGTTTGTCTTCTCCAGAAAAAGCATTAAGTCCTTTTTCTTTTTTAATTTCAGAAAAGTTGCTTCATTAACACTTTCCTACTTCAGAGGTTTTGACTGTTTATATCTTGTCTTCTAAAACTTCTATTTTCTCTCAAACCCTGTAACATCTGGATATAGTAGAAACTAGCCATGTATGGGTCTTCAAGTTTCATTTTAAATGAACTAAAATTAAACATTCAGCTCTTCTATTTAACTATCCATTTTCAAGTGAGCAGTACTGCTCCATGTTGTATCGGACAATGCAGCTAAAGACATTCCCATCATAGCAGAATGTTCTATCAAGTACTGATATTCCTTTAAAAGGTTTTCTACATTTACATTTTATTTTTCTCACTTCATCACATCTATGTTCCATGCCTATTATCATATTTCACAGAGTGAGTTACATATCTGAAGAGTTGAAATTTAAACAAGTAATTTTTTATTTTTGTTGTTGAGAATGAGAGTGAAAAGTTCAAAGGAGTTGTAGAAAAAAATAACTGTTAAGGGTGTGTTGGAGGAAAAATACATCAGCTGTCTTGTCTTGCTTTTTACCTTTAGGATTTTTGTCTTTTCTGAAACAACATGTCCAAGATGGTCTCAAAGAAAATTATGCAGAGATTTATGCTTGTCTCTGCAGCCCTCGGCTCTTCTTGTGTGTGTTTTTCTTTATAATACACACAGTGACTTTGCTTCCCTTATATCTCTCATTTCTCTTATTTCCTCTTTGTATCAAGTTAAAATCTTACATCAATCATATACATTTTAGTGTGAGTTGAGCATGAAACATTTTTACTCTAAATCTCGTCTATGCCTCGTGTGACAATTCATTTTGTGTCAACTTGAGTGGATCGCGGATGACCAGATACCTGATTTAAGCAATATTTCAGGGTGTATCTACAAAGATGTTTTGAGAAGAGATAAGCATCTGAAGTGGTGAGCTGGGTAAAGTGGGCTGCCCTCCCCAGCGCAGGTGGACAGTCATCCAGGGCCATGAGGGTCTAAACAGAACGAAAAGGGCTGGGGATGTTTGAGTTCTTTCTCTGCCTGACTGTTCAGCTGAGAGACACATTATTCTGGCTTGTACTCCTGTGTCTCAGGCCTTCAGATGTGAACTTAAATCTGTGCCATCAGCCCTCCCCTCTCAACCCCCTGAACTACATCAGCGGCTTCCCTGGGTCTCCAGTTGCAGGCGGACCGCTCATGGGCCTTCATAGCCTCCATAACTGCAAGAGTCAACATCTTATTTTATCTGCATCATCTAACCCATATCTATATCCATGTCTATGTCCATATCAATGTGCTAATGGTTCTGCTTCTCCAGATAACCCTGACGAATACACATACACATGGAAAAATGAAATGACTTTAATCATTAAGTAAATGAGGAAGTGGAAAATAAGGTGACTATTACAAGACTGAAACACTTGTTCAGTATTTATGCAAACTCAGACATGTTAAAACCTCAAAAATAGAGCACTTAGGGGCGATTTGTAGTAATACCACATAATTTGAGTTTCTGCTCAACTGAGGAAAAAAAAGACTCCATTAAGGTAAGGTAAGCTGTATTTGGCCTGAACTTATTACCTCTCCATGATGCGCCAAGCCCTCTGCAGAGGTGAAAGGATGGATGAAGTTTTCTCTGTGCTTAGAGAACTCACAGCCTTTCAGCAGAAGCTAACAACTAGCCTGAGAATTTATTCCTTATGGTTCTTCTTGCAAATTTTGATCAGCCTGCAGATAAAGTGTATGCAACCATCCATTTGTGACCATGACGCTTGATTTTTAGAAGTTTAGGAAGTATGTGCAGCCTTCTTTCCATTTACCTTTCGCTTTTGGCACAAATGTTTTGAAATCCTTCCTAACTGGTTATAATTCATGTAAAATATTCACAAAATTGTGGCAGGTTTTCCCTATTATATGATATAATTTATCTAGCAAAACAGATTTATTCAAATAAACCTCTCATTTCTTGGAAAATTTGGGGCTGAATTTCAAGGAGTTACCAAGATTTCCTGGAGAGAGTATGCTGATTGGTGTTTCTGGGAAATAATCAGAGTGTTTAAGTCAACCTCAAGGAGAAATAATAATCTCAGTGCAGATTATTATAACCCACACTCTTCTCCAGAGTAGCAAGGAAATGCATAAGGCTCAGAATATGGAGTTGAATTAGGTGCTTCTTCTTCAGTCACTAAATGCCATATTCATTGTATAATGACAACGCCTTCCATTTACAGGGTACCAAATACAAATGGTTATAACTCATTACATACACACACATGTACATATATGTATATTTCTAACTTTCTTGAATATGATTTGCTACCTTTATTTATTGATGAAGAAACTAAGGCTCAGGGAAGTTAAGTGACTCACTTAAGGTCACACGATTTGTATTTCAACAATCTTTCTCTGTTTTTTGTTCGTTTGTTTGTTTTTAAAGATTTTTTGACGTGAACCATTTTTTTTTAAACTTTTTATTTTGTTTTGGACTGTAGCAGATTAACAATATTGTGATAGTTTCAGGGGAACAGCCAAGGGACTCAGCCATACAGATACATGTATCCATTTTCCCCCCAAAGTACCCCCCCATCTCTAAGCTGCCACATAGCATTGAGCAGAGTTCCCTGTGCTACACAGTAGGTCCCTGTTGGTTATCCATTTTAAATAGAGCAGTGTGTACCTGTCCATCCCAAACTCCTTGACTCTCCTTTCCCCCAGCAAGCTTGAGTTTCTTCTCTAAGTCTCTTTCTGCTTCGTAAGAAAGTTCATTTGTAACAACTCTTTTTAGATTCAACATACCAGGGATGTCATATGATATTTCTCTTTCTCTGTCTGACTGACTTCACTCAGTATGACAATCTCTACACCCATCCATGTTGCTGCAAATGGCATTATTTCAGTCTTTTTAATGGCTGATATTCCATTGCATATACGTACCATGACGTGAACCATTTTTAAAGCAGTTATTGAATTTTTTTACAGTATTGCTTCCATTTTATGTTTTGGTTTTTGGGCCATAAAGCATATGGAATCTTAGTTCCCCAACCAGGGATAGAACTTTCACTGCTTGTGATGAAAAGTGAAGTCTAGTCACTGGAGACGTCTCCCTCTCTCTGTTTCTAACCCATAACCTTGTATTCATACCCTGGAGCCCTCTGATGTTACAACCGATGCTGTCAGGCCCTCAGCTATTCTTGTCCCTATTGTCTCTTCAAAAGGAGTGGACATGAGGATAGCAAAGATGTCTCCTCTGCCCCTCGGTCCCCTTCTATATGGTCAGATAGTTAGTGGAAGGGGGATTGACATTGTCAGAAGGCCTAGCCTCCAGAGCCGTGTGCCCGTGACCTAACTTTACAGAGAATTGGTCCCCTTGTCTGTGAAGTGAGGGCATGTTGCCTCTCAAGTTTACACACCCTTCAGTTCCTCACACATTCCACATTGTCAACTTGACTGGACAATGAAGTACCCAAATATTCAGCTAAATATTATTTAAGGTGTGTCTGTGAAGTTGTTTCTCAATGAGACTAGTTTGTAGACTCAGTTAGACACTCTCCTGTCCAGTGTGGGTAAACCTCTCCCGTTGGTGGCTCCTGAACAGAACCCAAGGTGAGGTCAGTGAGAAGTCCCTTCCCCTGCCTTTTTTCCAGCTTAGACATAGGTTCCCCTACACTTGGACTGGAATTTTCACCATGGTCTGTCTTGGGTCCCCATTTTGCAGATAATTTATTGGAACTTCTCAGGTATGCTTATGGTAAAGAAACTGCCTGCCAATGCAGGAGACATAAGAGATGTGGGTTCGATCTTTGGATCAGGAAGGTCCCCTGAAGGGGGGCAGGGTAACCCACTCTAGTATTCTTGCTTAGAAAATCCTATGGATAGAGGATCCTGGCAGGCTATAGTCCATGGGGTGGCACAGAAATGGACACAACTAAAGTGATTTGGTACAGCATCCACAGCCACGTGAGCAGTTTATATATTATGAATGGATATCTCCTACTGGTCCTTTTCTATGGAGAACCCAGGGTAACACAATGATATTCAGATTTGGCTCCAGGGCCTTCCCCACTCACAAGTTTAAACCAGTTCTTGGGAGCCCTCCTCTCACTTGAGAAAAAAGGGAAAACTTAAAATAGGGCTTCAAAGCACTGATTGAGACCTGTCTCATGGCACCTCCAGTTACTAGCTCTGTGACTCTGAACAAGAGGATTACCTGTACTTCAGCTTCTTCCCTTGAAAAACGGAGACACTGATAAAGCTTCCTTCTTAGGATGAATATGAAGAGTGAATGTATTAAATGTGTCACGTGCTCAGAATGATGTCTGGCATACGGTGACTAATAAGATACTATCAGATACTATTAGAAAAAGAAGTCCAGACAGAAAGGCTTTAGTTTGAGGAAAGTTAAGATGCTTTTGAACAGTGGTGTTGGAGAAGACTCTTGAGAGTCCCTTGGATTGCCAAGAGATCCAACCAGTCCATCCTAAAGGAAATCAGTCCTGAATATACATTGGAAGGACTGATGCTGAAGCTGAAACTCCAATACTTTGGCCACCTGATGCGAAAAACTGACTCATTGGAAAAGACCCTGATGCTGGGAAAGACTGAAGGCAGGAGAAGGGGATGACAGAGGATGAGATGGTTGGATGGCATTACCAACCTGATGGACATAAGTTTGAGCAAGCTCCGGGAGTTGGTGATAGACAGGAAGGCCTGGCTTGTTGCAGTCCATGGGGTGGCAAAGAGTCGGACATGACTGAGCAACTGAACTGAAGATTCAAAGGAAGGATTTGACAGAGGACTCAAAAAGAGAAGCCCCAAAAGAGAAGAAATATTTAAAACTAGAAAGAAAACAAAGAGTAAAGAACAGAGTCATAGTTCTGTTGGGAATGAAGGGAATGAAGAAATTCAAGAAGGAAGAATGTTGTGATGGTAACAAATGCTGCAAAGGGATGGGTAAAGTGAAGACAGGAGATAGCCCAGTGGATGCAGGAACAGAGGACTTTGACGCCATGGGAAGATTACAGGGGTGTGCTGGGGCATTCATTCATGGAGAACCTGGAAGAGGGAGGTTGGCTGGCAGTTAAAGGGGACTTGAGTCAAGGTAGGGCTTTTAATGATTATAGGCTGCAGGCGTGCGGCATGTGCTATATAGCCAAATATGAAGAGAGGGAGGTTGCTTGTTCTTTGCCTGCTCATGAATAGCAATTATAATGAACGATATCACACATGACTGTAGGTCAACTGTACTCTAATAAAATATACATATTAAGAAAAAAGCAATATCACACATGAACATATATCTGGACTAAAAATATGCAGATGTGAGTTCTGAAGAATAAGAACCACTGCCTGTCCATTAATTTATCCATATTATTATTTAAAAAATATTTTTGAGTGCCCACTCAGTGTCTTGCACTCTTCTTGGCACTAGAGATATGTTAGTAAGTAAAAAGCAAAGTGAAACCAGACCAACCAGATATCCCTGGTAGTTTGAGGGAGTGGCTATACTGAAATGAACAAAGTCCTTAAACAAATACAGTGATCAGACACAAGTGAAAGTGTTAGTTGCTCAGTCATGTCCAACTTATTTCAACCCCATTGTCTGTAGCCCACCAAGTTCCTCTTGACCATGGGGTTTTCCAGGAAAGAATACTGAAGTGGATTGCCATTTCCTTCTCCAATTGGAAAAGGGAACAGTTTTAGACATTGAACTACATTCGCAGTCCATGCTCTGCCCATTTCTGTGTGAACTTGCTTTGATGGATATTTGCTATGCTTTGGTGTCCAGCATTGGGACCTCTTGCTTATGTTTGCAGAGAAGGCAATGGCACCCCACTCCAGTACTCTTGCTTGGAAAATCCCATGGACGGAGGAGCCTGGTAGGCTACAGTCCACGGGGTCGCTAACAGTCGGACACGACTGAAGCGACTTAGCAGCAGCAGCAGCAGCTTATGTTTGAGGGATTCCCTTTGGTATGGGTGTTGAGATTCAGAATCACTTCTTACTAAGAAGAACTTCACAGGTTCCTCCTGTCTAGCCTGTCCTGCCCTCGACACAAGGTGTCACTGGGCTCTGCTGGTCATAAATGTCAATCAGCCAGGACTGCAGGTGAGTTCCAAGCCAGATGAGCAACAGTAATGTACGGGTAGTGACTGCCTTAGGATCCCGCCCTGACACATGTGCCCAGAGGTGCCAACCGTGAGGCAGCACTATGCACCCCTCTTTGTGCACAGCTGTCTAGGTTGTGATGTCAGGTATGATTCTTACCCGCACAGCTGTCAGATTGCTGCTTCTGACCACCTGGCAACTTTGTGATCTACTGACCCTCTTTAATAAGCTTGTTTCCTGCTTCAATAAGCCACAGTCATCTTATGTTGATGGGAAATTGAAAACCCTCCTGAATGATACCCTTGGGTTTATCCTTGTGCTCTCTGAGCCACATCTTTCAAGTGGGCACCATACTAATAGATCTTCGCTGTGGGAATCAGAAGATTCCATCGAAGGGCCTCAGTATCCCTAAGGTGCTTTGTTAATGGAAGAGAGGATTTGGGTTTTAGTCTACTTTTTGTTTGTTGGATCTTGTTCACTTTTGTTTTGTTTTGAGAATTCTTGCTTTTCCTTAGTTCTATCACAGTGTGCAGTCAGGCTCTGAATCACGGCTAATGGGGTGTCTTTGACTTAAGCAGGATCCTATAAAAGAGGCCTTTTCTCAGCAGCTGCAGAGAGTCAGTGAAGTTTCCCAAGAGAAATTCTACATTTGACTGCTCATGCAAACCTTGTCTCTACTCTCTAAGCTGGGAAAGAAATTAGAAACCTTTGTTGTGAGATTCCTTGGGGTACATAGAAGACAGAGGCACTAAAGAGTGTGCAGAAAAGACAGGACAGGAAGGGAGCCCAGGCACCATTTTCTGACTCCTTAGTATATTCCAGGCACCATGAAGGGGTTTCCTGTACCTGATTTTATGTTGTGTTCCCTTAGAAGACAAGACTCATTTGAGAAAGGGCCTTGACTCTCTTGTACACTGCCTCAATCCTTTCCAGGCCCGGTGCTTATCAGAAGATCAGCACATGAGTATTTGAATGAATGAATTATTGAATAAATAAATAAACATACTATGGATCCCAAACCCCAAGCTTCAGAGAATTGAGTGACAGAATAATTCTCTGAGGATCACAAGCTAGAAAGTGCAGAGCAAGATGAGGAAGGAGGTGTGCCTGGCTGGAAGATTGTGCACCCCACAATATCCATGTGGATGCAATAGCTCAGTGGGAACTGATGAAGTATCACTATCTTTATACTCCAAATAAATGTACAGCTTGAAGGATATAGCTCCCTCCAGCCCTGATGTGTTAAGTGGAGGCTGGGACAGGAAAGAAGCACCAGGACTCTGCTCCCCCAGCCCTGACACACTTCTATCTGTCCTGGCCCGGCATCAACACATGTGACTTTTATTGGACATGAAGGCTGAGAGCCAAAGAATTTGTGTTTTTGAATTTCAGTGTGGGAGAAGACTCTTGAGAGTCCTTTGAATTGCAAGGTGATCAAGACGGTCAATCCTAAATGAAATCAACCCTGAATATTTATTGGAAGGACTGATGTTGAAGCTGAAACTCCAATACTTTGGCTACCTGATGCCAAGAGCCCACTCACTGGAAAAGACTCTGAGGCTAGGAAAGACGAAGGGCAAAAGGAGAAGGGAGCAACAGAGGATGAGATGGTTGGATGGCATCACTGATTCAGCAGACATGAGTTTGAGCAAACTCTGGGAGATACTGAAGGACAGAGGAGCTGAGCGTGCTGCAGTCCACGGGGTCACAATGAGTTGGACATGACTTAGTGACTGAACAACAACAATGCTTTGCTGGGAGTTCATCTCATGTGTTAATGCATCTCTGCCTGCAAAACTTCTCCATGGTTTGTGGTGAAAGCTTAATTTCCTCACTTCCCAACAATCTCTGCTTTATTCTTTTATCTCATCTGCATAGAGGCAAGAGTACTGAATAGGTATTTGTAGCACTTAATAAGTTGTATAATTCATTTAGATCCCCTCTTGAACTGCTTTAACAGTGTTTATCTTTACCGTAATTACTGTACATATTCTGGGAGGGTGTACTTCTGGCCTTGGTCTCTGATGGAGCCATCCAGGCACCGTCATCTAGCAGAACTAGCCCCCAAACCTCAAAGCCTTCAGAGTCAGTGTCTCTCAGATCTCGTGACTGTGAGAACTACTTCAAGAACATTTCAGTGAAGGGAGCAGAATCTGCAAAGCTACAACAGTGTGAAAAACGCACTGTCCTTCAAAAAAGATGAGGAATCCAATATGACTGATGAACAGAACTGGTAAACGAGAAGATACAACATGTTAGTTAAAGGGGTTGAGAACTAAGGAAATCCATGATTCTGGGAAGGTAGCATGACATAACATTGTGACTTATCTTAAATAGAAAATTAAAGATGCTTTAAGGCTTTTTTTTTTTTCCCTAGAAGCATTAAGGAAGGATGAAAAAAAAACATCGTAAGGTGAGAGATTTAAACAGAATTCAGGGGCAAAATGTCTTCAAACTAATCAGATGCGATTAAAATCATGGCCTAGTTAACTTAGTGTATACCATTTTGTTGTTACAATCACTAATTCCTGCCACACTTTATTTCCAGTCACAGCTCATTAACTAGATCTAGACACATGGACAAACTACCTCATGGGTGTGGGGATGGAGGGCACCCAGGTACGTGGTCAATGATAAAGACCCCACCACCACCACCAAGAAGCAATTTTACCTGTATTGTAACAGATAGAAAATGGATTCAGAAAGGTGGAAGATGCATTTTTATCATGAAAGATATTTAGATAATTTTGAAAGGTAGTAATTATATGGTTCTATATGAGATTGTCTCACAAAATGTTTTAATGGCCAAGTTTGTGTCTATTGAAAGATGTTTTTATGAATAGAAAGATCAGTATGCTAGTATATGATCTACTTCTGCTAAAAAAAATAAATAAATAAAGGAGTCGGTCCAAATCAACACTAATATTTTACCCATCCATTTCTTTGAACTTCAGTTCATCCTTCATTTACAGACTGAAGTAATAACATCTGCCTTCTTCTTTAGAAAAGATAGTCCATATTATGACCTCATAAAGAGCTGATTGAGACATGACTGACCCATCATGGTAGCCACTTCCCACATGCTCCCATGGGTCATACTCACAGTAGCCCTGTATAAAGTGTATGCCATTTCCACTTGAAGAAGTGGAAACTCCAGGAGTCTGAGCTATTGTTGAAAGCCACATCACTTGTATCTGAAGGGTTGAGGTCAGAATCCATGCCCATCTGTTCTCAAAGCCTGTCTTCATCCTAATGTACAATATGACTCTGATGCCCAGGTGGTTCAGTGGTAAAGAACCTGCCTGCCAATTCAGGAGATGCAGAAGATGTGGGTTCAATACCTGGGTTGAGAAAATTCCCTGGAGGAGGAAATGGCAACCCACTCCAATATGCTTGCTGGGAGAATCCCATCCGCAGAGGAACCTGGTGGGCTACAGTCCATGGGGTGGCAAAGAGTCAGACTCAGCTGAAGTGACTGAGCACGCATGTATGCATGGCTCAACTGTAGGGGGCTTTTGTCTCTTCCTTCATAATACTGGGCTCATATTTGGGAAGTTGATCAGGTTCTTATGAATAAACCATTTTAATATATTTTTAAAAATTGATAACATTTGAAGAATAATATAAAGATCCATTTTTCTCCTTTTTGAAATACTATTAATATTCAACACTTTAAGCAAATATTAGCTGTCTAGAGTTTGACTTTCAGAGTCTTAAGATCGTGTGTTTCGCTTTATGAAAACTTTTACACCTTTACCATAATTAATCCACGAGGAGAGACCTCCTTCCAAATTTCTACCAGAGTTGCAAAAGCTCCACGAGGCAAGCTGAAAATTAAAATGAGGTGCGCCCTTCCTGACCTGTTTCACACCACTGTTCTGAGCCCTTTGGGGAAGTGTTCTCAGTTGGCTGAAGGAAGCCATGCTCCCTTTGCTGAGAACCCGCGGACATATGGCAAAACGTGGCCACACGGGGAGACAGAGCAGTGAGCAGTTGCTGCTGTAGCGCTGGCTTATTTCCACTTTACGGCTTCGCGTGAAGCTAAAATATCATGCTGGGGACATATGCTTGCTGGCTCTGCACTTGCTGCCTGCAGTCCCACACTCCTGTATTCTGATGGTAATTCCGCAATCTGTTCTCTGACAGCTCGGGGCCAGATGACATGCACGCTCCTGACAGGGGCTTCCTTTCATGAACACTGACTTCTCTGGGCCCCTGAGTATTGGAGCGATCTGAGTCGGTGCTCCACGAAACTCAGTTAGACAGGGGCTTCGGTGAGCAAAACAGCAGACTGCCACTCAAAACAAAGTTCATTGCATGCCCAGCAGGTCTGTGTTGAAACACCTGTCCAGGAGGGAGTGAAGCTTTCTAAATCCAACTGGGCTTTTGGAATGGTTTTTCTCTTCCCTGTTGAGAGACCTAGAGGGAGTCACTCTTGGAAGGCTGTACCTGTGGAAGGTTCATGGTGTCCTTGCTCTGCTTGTTGAGTGGCCCAACATGGAGTGATGGGGCAGGCCTGCAGTGAGAAACTTTAATGCCTCCCTCCCTGTGGGCATGCTCTTTCTTTCCAGTTCCTGAATATTCTGTTTCCTGTTACTAGCTACTAAACAGACTGAATATTCTGTTTCCTGTATTGTTGAAAAAAATAAGATCTCTCTCTCTCATATATATATATATATATATATATATATATATATATATATATATACACATCAGTTCAGTTCAGTTAAGTTCAGTTGCTCAGTCGTGTCCGACTCTTCACAACCCAATGGACTGCAGCACGCCAGGCCTCCCTGTCCATCACTAACTCCCGGAGTTTACTGAGACTCATGTCCATTGAGTCGATGAGGGCATCCAACCATTTCATCCTCTGTCGTCCTCTATATATTTGAATATAAGTATACATTAAATATGTACACCTATGCACACATATTGGAGAAGGAAATGGCAAACCCACTCCAGTATTCTTACCTGGAAAATCCCACCATCAGAGGAGCCTGGAGGGCTATAGCCTATGGGGTCGCAAGAGTCAGACACAACTTAGTGACTAAAACAAAACAAACAAAAATACACGCGTATATATTTTCTCCAATAATATTTTGCATCAAAATACACACACATACTTTAATTTTTATTTTTACAAATCTGCAAAGTAGATATGACCATCACCATTTCACAAAGAAGGAAATTGAGCTCAGAGAAAATAATATGGCCAATAAATCAAATCAGTAGAATCTGAACAGCCTCCTATCATAAATTCCTTGAAATCTCAGATATGGATTGAACATTTTTACAAATGTCCCATTAGCTTATAAAAAAGACACATTTCCAGATTGTCATGTCAGACATGAATGGCGTGCAGAAAACCAAAGATCTAAGGGAATGAAATGACTGACAGGCAAGGAAGGGCTGCAGAGTGACCTTAGGGTATGGCCATGAGTCAGCTGGCCTGAAGCCCTTGGCCTCCGTGATGTAGACATGTGCAAGACTCCAGAACTTCTGAAGGACTTTATTCTCAAGGAAAAGAGGGGCTAGAAAAACAAAAAATCTACTCCTGAATACAGTGGGAAGACAAGAAGGTTTAATTGCCCTGTCCCAGGCAATGAAAAGTGAAAGTGACAGTGTTAGCAGCTCAGTTGTGTCCAACTCTTTGCAATCCCATGGACTGTAGCCTGCCAAGCTCCTTTGTCCATGGAATTCTACAGGCAAGAATACTGGAGTTTGTAGCCATTTTCTTCTTTAGCAGAAGCTTCCTGACCCAGGGATCAAACCCGGGTCTCCTTCAGTGCAGGCAGATTCTTTACATTCTGAGTCACAAAGGAAGCCCAGGCAATGGGGGGAAAAAGCAGAAGAAAGGAAAAGCAAAACCAATTCCTTGAGAAATCCAAACTCCAGTTTCCAAAGCACTGAGCTTTGGGTTAGCATTCATAATATACATATAGTCAGGGAACTGTGGGGCTGATAAATTAACTTCAAAGTTGGTCCCCAGCTGCTCTTGCCCTGGAGTGACTGGCGGAAGCAAATGTAAACGGTTCTGAACAGACTCTCCAGTCTACCACCCAGGCTGAGAAAGACTTTGCAGGGAAGAAGCACACTTGAATGGGGTGGGTGTATGCTCTGTGCCTGAGTATTGTACCAGCAGCCTCCACAAGTTTGTCCTAATCAGTCCTGACTCAGGGTTCAGGGCATACAACAGTAGCACCATCTATTTGCTCCCTAGCCTTCTTTGCTTCTTCAAGCATCTCTAGCTTAAATACTATTGGAAGAAGGTGGCAGTTTTTCCATTCACCCCAAAATAGCTCAGTGATCTGTCCTTGCATGAGAAGTTAGGTCACTCTCAGACCAGGTTTGCTCATCTGTTCCATTTAGGACCAAAGATAACTCCATAGAGGGTGCACAAACAAGCACAGAGAAAAGTGGACTAGGACCTCACTACAAGAAAGTAGACTGAAGACCTACTGAGAAAGTTCTCCTACTGCTAGAATGATGGCTTCTTCACATTGGACTGCAAAGATATCAAACCACTCAATCCTAAAGGAAATCAACCCTGAATACACATTGGAAGGACTGGTGTTGAAGCTAAAGCTCCAGTAGTTTGGCCACCTGATGCCAAGAGCTGACTCACTGGAAAGACCCTGATGCTGGGAAAGATTGAGGGCAGGAGGAGAAGCTGGCAACAGAGGATGAGATGGTTTGATGGTATCACAGACTCAATGGACATGAGTTTGAGCAAGCTCTGGGAGATGGTGAAGTCTGGCGTGCTGCAGTCCATGGGGTTGCAAAGAGCTGGACACAGCTGAGAGCCTGAAAAACAACAATGTGTGTATATGTATATGTGTGTGTGTGTGTGTATGTATGTATATACCAAACAGTGATGAAGGCTGTGATGACAAACCATGTAGAACAAGGGAGCAGTGAGCAACCCCAGGCAGTGGGTGAAGAACAGAAATGCTGGTTAGACCAGCTGGTAAGGGAAGGCCTCCAGGTGTGAATCCTGGGATGACCTTGGAACAGAGACCTGAACAGCATGAATGCATGAGCCTGAAGGATCCACTGTGCAACAGCATGTCAAGTAGAAGCCAGAACAAGTGAAAAGCTGAGAGAATGCATGCAAACTCACACAGCGTCTTGAAAATAAACAATGTAAACAGTTACCGATTGACTTTTTATTTCCTTTTTATATATGAAAAATGTTTTAATAGAAAACGGTTAACAGCATGTCTAGAATGCACGTGTGCTGTAAGTCGTTTCCGTCGTGTCTGACTCTTTGTGATCCCACGGATAGGCTTCTCGGTCCATGGGATTTGCCAGGCAAGAATACTGGAATTGGTAGCCATTTCCTTCTTCAGGGGATCTTCCCGACCCAGGGATCGAACCTGTATCACCTGTGTCTTCTGCATTGACAGGCAGATTCTTTACTACTGTGCCACCTGGGAAGCCCCAAATATAACTGCCTGCCCTTTATTTAGAAGGTTCACTCAGAGAGTGTTTGTGGGGAACCTACCATTATGTGGCTATTTCTTCCACTGTGTACTTTGGTCATAGAGGGTCACTGGGAGTGGACTGGGGAAAACGTGGTGATGATGGTGCAGTTAAGATTCTGGATTCATTATGCATTTCTTACCTCTTTAACTTTGCATCCGTGGTACATTTCTAGGGGCTATCCTCAAAATAGCTAACATAACGTTTTAAAGAATTGCAGTAATTCAGTTCCATAACTATTGGAAACAAAGACACTTTCAATGTGCAGATAATTTGTGTGGCTAAAGCCCATTGCTTAAGTATTTCAGTGTGTCCAGGAGATATAAATATCACTAGGCAGCGCTCAGTGAGTTCTGGGAACTAAGGGCCTGATATATGGGGCAGCTGCTACTAATAAGCCATGTCCCCGCCTCCCCTTCTGCCTGTGGCCTCAGGAGAAAGGGGGGATGAGATTGAGGGCTGCCTTCCCTTGGGGAGCTGGCCCCTCAGCTGTTAGCTTGCTGAACAACAGCAGAGGGAGGGTCGACCAGCTGGCCTGGGACAGACCTTCTTTCACTGTGACCCCCTCTAGGGAGATGGGCTTAAACAGAAATGCAGAGGAGAGAGCAGGTTGCCCCTGAAGCAGCGAACTGTGCACAGGGCTGAGAAAGGCCAGAACCCAGCAACTTGAACTCTGGCATGGGTTACCGAACTTGAGCTGGTCACTTCCTGATCTTTCTCTGTTTTTCCTATCGATAAACTAGAAATCATTGGCCAATCTCTTTATAATCTCCTCTGGCTTTGACGAAAGTGACTCTTGTTTTAAAAATAAACTGAGGCCACAGTCATGATACTGTCAGAAAAGTGAGGAACATGTTTTACCCTGCTCTCTCTGTGGTCCCAAGTTCACGAGTGCTTTCCCTATGGACAAGCTGTCCTTCCCTGGTAGGTCACTGAAAGTCCTAATGAAGTTATTAGCATGCCAGGGAACAAGACATTTTCCATCTGTCACTCACTCACTCAGACTTTCTCTTTTGCTTTCTTGCTTTTCCTGTAATAGAAAAATAATATATGAACAATTTTTGAAAGGGAAAATATCAACCACATATGTACCAACATAATGTAATATCTGTTGAGAAAGTGAAAAAGAGCTCTGAAAAATAGCAGAAAACATGGCTCTAGAGACAATCTAACCTGGCATAAAATGTCCATTTAGCATCTAATGATGCAATCTATTATTAGCTTCTTAATATTTTTGATTTTTTATCTCTTAATATAAAATTATAGTAAATAATATCAATGGAGGTAAATTATCAGTAATAGGTGTTTTTTGGTGATGATCTTTCCTTTTCTCTCATTCATTCTTACTTGTAATGAATATGTGTATAATTTATAAATATGTACTCCTTTGCCAGCATGGTATTGGATGGTATACATTTAATTACTCTCTTGTGTTTGCACCTCAAAGCCATTTTCACTAGAAAATATTGTTGAAAGCTACCTACCTGTCTACTGACAGATGATTGGATAAAGAAGATGGATTATATATATATACACACACACACACACACATATATATATATATACACACACACATATATATATATATATATACAAACACAATGGAATATCACTCAGCCATACGAAAGAATGAAATAATGCTATTTGCTGCAACATGAATGAATCTATAGATTATCATACTAAGTGAAGTAAGCCAGAAATACAAAGAAAAATATCATATATTATCACTTACATGTAGCTACTTACATATATCAGCACCAGGGCTTCCCAGGTGGTATAGTGGTAAAGAATCCACCTGCCAATGCAAGAGATGAAAAAGATGTGGGTTTGATCCCTGGGTTGAGAAGATCCCCTGGAGGAGGAAATGGCAACCCACTCCAGTATTCTTGCCTGGGAAATCCGATGGACAGAGAAGTCTGGCGGGCTACAGTCCAATGGGTCACAAAGAGTCAGACAAGACTGACCACTCACTCACTCAAATATAGACTCTAAAAAAATGATACAAATGAACTTAATTACAAAACAGAAACAGGTTCACAGACATAGAAAATAAATTTATGGTTACCAAAGGGGAAAGGTGAGGGGATAAATTAGGAGTTTGGTTTAACACATACACGTTATAATATATGACAATATATAATATATGACAACAAGGACCTACTGTATAGCACATGAAATTATATCAATATCTTGTAATAACTTACAATGGAAGAGAATGTAAAAAAGAATATATATATATGATATATATATAAAAAATATATATGGACTTCTCTTGTGACTCTGCTGGTAAAGAATCTGCCTGCAATGTGGGAGACCTGGGTTCGATCCCTGGGTTGGGAAGATCCCCTGGAGAAGGGAAAGGCTACCCACTCCAGTATTCTGGCCTGAAGATTTCCATAGACTGTACGGTGTATATAGGAAGATCCCCTGAAAGAGGGCATGGCAACCCACTCCAATATTCTTACCTGGAGAATTCCAAGGACAGAGGAGCCTGGCAGGCTACGGTCCATGGAGCTGTAAAGAATCAGACACAACTGAAACAACTTAGCAGGCAGGCATATACGTATAACTGTCACTTTGCTGTATACCTGAAACTAACACAACATTGTAAGTCAACTGTATTTCAATAAAAATTATTAAAAAAATATTGTTGATAATCCTTCCATGAGCATCTTCCTGTGCATGTGTTTAATTTCTGTTGCCTTCCTCCTTCCCAAATTGGGCCCAATATGAAGGCCATGCATGGCCAGGTGTGTCCAATCCAGCACAACTCAGCACTGGACACATTATTCTAAAATGATACAACATGTTAACAGGCATTAAAATATGACGTGCCTCTCTTTTGCTCCTATTTGTACTTTACTCCATCACTCTTTAGGCTAAACGAAATTTTTGAAATGGGCTTGTTATTCGTGTGAAAGCAAAATTGAAGACTTGCGAGGCATCTGCAGAAGAAAGTGATAGGGTGTGAGGGGCACCTCCTTTCTTCTTGGTCATCAGATAAACCCCCACAAAATGTACAAGCTCGTGCTCTCCCCTACTCAGAAAGAACACACTTAGATAGGGGGTTTCTCTACCACTGTGGGGGCAGGCAAAGATGGGCCTCTGGATGGCAGGCAACAGAGGGAGAAATTTCAAAGAACTGAAAATCAAAATCATGCTTCCTGGGGATTAATGACAGAGATAAGGTATTTAAGCTGCTTTTTAGAAAGCTCCTTTTGTACTGAATTTTTTTTTTCTGGGTAATAATATTGCACTATTTTAAATAATCAATAGTTCTTTTGACAAAATAATAATATGTAGAGAGATTTGAAATGAAAAGTTCTCATAATAAATGTATGACAACTCTAAGCACAGGGACACCCATTAACATGGCTGTCTAATTCTAAGGTAGCTAAGCGTCTGTTAAAAAACCTTATTTTCCGCCCTGAGGATATTCAGCACTTGTAAGTATATCATATTCTCCCCACAGATCTCAAGAATGCCCTGCTATTTTCTTCAAAGAATCTGACAATAACTTTGGCATCTAATTGTGGGTATGCCGGCTTCACTGTGTTCATGCTTCAAAGGAGATGGAGACCGTTTTCTTACTTCTGGGAATTTATATTTATTAATCATCATCTTTCTTTTATTTTAGTTTATTTTTTTAACCATTTGTGCCTGGGAATGAAGTCTGGCATCCAGGCCTGGTCAACTTCAATTGCTCCCCAAAAGAAAAGTGTAGTCAAGGGGTCTCTCAGTGCTGGTGGTAAAGAATCGGCCTGCAAATTCAGGAAATGCTAGAGATGTGGGTTCTATCCCTGGGTTGGGAAGATCTCCTAGAGAAGGGAATGGGAACCCACTCCAGTATTCTTGCCTGGAGAATTCCATGGACAGAGGAGCCTGATGGGCTACAGTGCACGGGGTCACAAAGAGTCAGACACAACTGAGCGTGCACACACATACAATGTCAAACTGAGCAACTTTTACCAATTGCCTAATCTGACTCAATGGACATGAGCATGAGGAAACTCTGGGAGATGGACAGGACAGCCTGGAATGCTGCAGTCCATTGGGTTACAAAGAGTTGGACACAACTTAGCACCTGAACAACAACAAACCTCTCTGAATCTCATTTTTTTTTTAAGCATGAAATGGAATTTTAATAATTACAACTTATCTTACCAGGCTGCTGCAGAATAAATGAGATCATGCAGATTAACACGGTTTTGTTATTATCTGTATATGTGTATGGTAGTGTTTATCACCAGCCAAGAGTTCCTCCAGTTTGAGGACATTCTCTTACAAAGTTGGTACTGAATAGATATTGGTCCAAGCAGTGGATGAACGCATGGAACTTGCTCATTAAGTCTTCTTTCAGAATGTGTGATTCAGCTATAGAGAGCATGTTTATACTCAACAGATATTCCAACAAATTGCAAAGGAAGGAACAATGAGCTTTACACATAGATGGCGTGCCTTTAAAGTCATCTACAATAATTTCCCTTTTTCCCATTTCAAGTAATTCATACAGTGCTATGTTTCAGTGGAAAAGGAAACCCTTCAGTCCTGCTGCATAACTGAACTAAGAGAATAATTATGAATACATTTTTACTTGGTCAAGAAGTTAACTTGTCTAAAAAGAAATTGCACCATTTGAGACACTAGGCCCCCATTAACCAAACCTCCAAACTCTGTGCTTTATATTTTGCTTTCTATTTTTTTTTCTGTTTTACTTTCACATCCTAGTAGCAATTTAGGGATTTGTATTTTTATCAGTCAATCATCAACCATTTTTTAAAAATCTATTGACCTATCTTTAGCTTACTGGACTCTAAAGTCTGTAAGAGAGATGTCATGAATTCTTTCTTTGTAATCTACCTTAGTTTTAGAATGTTCCTACTACTTGACACAACATGATTGCTAAAGAGACGTTTGTCCAATGAATAAAAGGGTGAACGAATGAGGAGATGAATGCTAAAACAAGAGAGAACTTTCATCAATTTATACTTTTCCTGTTTTTCAGAATCTTTGCAGGCAGTAAAACTAGTATCATGTACCTCAGTGTTTATACATACTTTTTAAAAAATTCCAGATAGAAGATGTATTGAAAGAAACTATCCATAAAGTAAAAAGCTGTTATTCTCTGCTTTTTCATTTGCTAGGTATGAAACTCAAAATACTCAAGAATTCATGTTCATACACGGCCCCCAGGCTATACCTAAAGCATGCTGTTTTTTCTCCAAAATAGTTTAACCTCCTTTTGACACATGAGGATCAAAATTTGAGGCCTTTTAATTTCTAAGGTTTAGAATCATGTCCAGTAAACATAACACCATCTGACAACATAAATTATTTCAAAGCTTCTCTGTTTCTGTCAGAGAGAGAAGCATACCATAGGTTAGCAATTTGCCTGTCAGGAATCCCTCAGCCTGCTCTCGCCTATTTAAACTGCCTCCAAGTAATTTAGTAAAGGTATTGAATGTCTTTTCACTTTTTCCGATTTGAAAGAACACAAAACCCTATAGGGTCTTCATTTTGAAGACACAGCTTTTTGTTTTTATTTAATTTATCCTATTCTATTCTATACATCTTATGTTTTCTTGAAATTTTTTATTCTTAAATAGTTTGATTCCACTTCAAATCATCTTGATGCACTTCTTGATGTGAAAATGTAAAGAAATTCTTTAGATGGGTGGTAATTATCTGATTTGCATTTCCCAGCCTAAAAAGAGGGACGGTTCTTGATTATAATAAATTAACCTTGTGTTGTGCAGTATTTTAAAAGCTTTTCAAACACATTTCAAGGCATTAGCTTATTTGGCTGTGGTAGGAAGGACAGAGATCAACTGTCTCACAATATAAACAGAGAAATAATGATCAGAGAGATTAGGTGACTTTCCTGAGATCACACAGCTATTGGCATACATGTGACTGAAACAAGGCACTCCTCTCTCTATTCTCACGCCTGCTGCACTGAAGAGCTTGATAGCCTTCACCTCCCTGAGGCCCTGGAGGGAAAGAGAGGAGGTGCTTCTGCCCCAAGTCTCATCCTGTGTGAGGCTGGGCTACACGAACACCTTGAAGGTTCAGATACTGTGCACTCCGCTTACACGTTTTCTGCAATTAAAGTAATTCCAGAGCATTTCCGCCACTTGAAAGTTCATGGTTTTTATTATAAACACCATATGAAAAAGGGTTAAGATACAAAGGGCCCCGATTTTCTCATCAGTGATATCTACCTTCATGAAGCAGTGTGGAGGGGGGTTGGGTGGGGGGAGCTTAAGTGATGGATATTCCTCCAACAAAGACAAACCCACATGGAAGGAAAACCACAAGCTGGTCTCTGTTCTAGGAGATGCGGCTAGCAGGGAGCAAGACTGAAAGGGTCCCTCCAGCAAGCTCCAGTGCAAAGACATTAAAAGAAGAAAATGACACGAAGAGTATTTGTTCTTATCTTCCCAGGTCAGGGAGACCTGTGGCTCACTGTTCTGCAGAACCCACTCTGGGCTGGACTATAAATGTGTTAGGACATCATGGTTCTGAATCTTCTCTTCAACTGACTCTCTGTTTGAGATTAAGAAATGGAAACCCACTGGCTCCAGGTCTTGTGTCTGGAATGATGCCTCTGTGAACATTTCTAGATCTTCGGTTCTGGTAACCAGAGCTCCCCCGGTACAGAGAAGCAGGGCCTATGAGAGCAAAGAAGCCTTGATGTGCTGAGGTTTCAGTGTTGCCGAGGAATGCAGAGAGAGGCCCCGGAGGGAGATTTCCCTGCATGGGGTGGCCCCTTGACCACCATTGTCTCTGGACTCATGGTTTCCTTTGCCTATCAGCACAGGGTCGGGGGTGAGACTGCCCCTCAGAAGATCATTCGCTTGTCTCTCCAACAGAACTCAAATAGGAGTCATGAAAATGACAAAGAAGTGGAAAACCAAGACCCAAGGGGGACTTTCATGCAAAGGGATATTTTAACCTGGAGAAAAAGGTTGAGAGTGACTTCATGAAAGTCTAGCTTTATAGCAGGTTAAAGATAAAGTTCTTGAAAGTGATGGGCTGTGACGAGGAGGGATCACCAGGAAGGATCTCTTGGAGGTTGGTTATGAGCATCCTGAAGGGTAGGCAGAGCTAGCTGGTGCTGAGCACCCTATGCTTGAACTTGAACTTGAAGCCTCCAGCTGAGTGAAGCCCCAGGGACTCCCAGTACAGCAGGGGTTGGTCTCCTGCTCCACGTTCCACCAGGAAGGTCAATCCAGGCTTCTGGAAGACCCAAACGGGTACTGCCTCTCTCTAAGGAGCATCTGTAGATATCAGACATGCAAGTCCTCTATGTATGTGTTTTCTCCATCCCCGCCGTCAGCAATTCAAATCATCAGACGTCTGCTGAATTCTCTATGTTTGATGTTATCTTTTTTTGGCAGTCTTCTTCAGATTTTCTGAAAATGTTTTTTCCTCATCTGTACAATAAAGAGGAAAACATCCTGAATCACTGCCTTGCAGAGTTATTGCGAATATAAAAAAAGAAATAATCTGTGTGATTTCGGGGCACCTGGCAAAAGTTAGTTAGTGTGTCAATAAAGGGATACAATGGACTGCAGTGACCGACTCCCATTGGCTCATGAGAACTAAAGTCAAACACAGTTAAATAGTTAGGGATTCTATGAGCCAGGTATTCATACGTTGGTAGCTTGAAACTGATGATGGTGGGAGTGTTTACAATGCAGAAACTGGGAAAAAAATATAAAAATTGAAGTTTCCTCTATTCTTCTGGAGAGCTAGTTAACTTAAACTTCCCTGGCTACAAGTGCATTAAGTGAGACATATTTATTTATGAAAAGAATAATTCCAAAGACAATATTAAAAAGTCATATATATATAATGTTGAAATAAAAGGATGTGCATTTTTTAAACAGAATCTAACATGTGGCTAAAGTCTTTTTACCAGGAGGAATCTGGTGTGTGTGTTCACCTATGACACAGGCTTGATTGTGTAATAGGAGAGAGTTCATTGGCTTTTATTTTTTCACATAAGGCAGCAGTTGGAGGTCATGGGGTTCTTGACCTCCCAGTCACTGACTCATGGTGCCGCCCTGCATCATGGCATCTATGTTGTCCTTGGTTGAGTTCCCCTTTCCCTGACTCTCTTTGGTACCAACCTAGGTCCCAGGAAAGCCCTGGCCTCCAGCCTGAGTACCACAAGCCTTTTTGTGGCCTTCTTGGCCTGAAATCAAGAGCCACTGGAATCCGCAATAAGAGTGTCCATGTGGGTTTACAGATCTCTTAATTTCACTAGATGGAGTCTGTATCACTGTCTTATCTTTGTTTTGCTTTTGTTACCATTTTTAGGGAGTGCCATGTTTACAAATTTGAAAAGTAAATGTAGAAAACCATTTTATTGAAAAAAATTGAATTGGATTTATGTTATCTATTTCTATATGATAATGATATTTCCAAATGCTTGATGATGGTTGATGAAGCAAACTGTTTGTATCAGAGAAGAAACATGATGGGCAAATAACTCCAAAATTGACTGAATGGGATGTGGCATATTTGTAGGTGGGAGGACTGGATTTTTTAATTGAATAATCCCAAAGCATCTGGGGATACAGTAATTATTATATGCAGTGGGTAGAAAACAGCTCATCCTGCTACTCAGCTGTTTGCTCTCTGGGTGCAAGAATGTTATCTGTTATTTTTACTGTGTGAGTTCTCAGGACCTAGAGGAACGGCCGGTACATGGTAGATGTCTAACCCATACTCACCAATGGGTAAAAATAAACTTCCCTCTGGAACAAGATCCTCCTCATTGCAGAGTCTAGAAGGCAGTTGCTGTGGTTCTTTCTACCACATGGATTTTGAAGTCAGTCAGACTTTTGTTAAAATCCTTGAAAAAGTATTAGCATGGATGCACTGTTTATTGCTTTTGACATTTGTTTTCATATGAAATGGAGATCATAACTATATCACAAAATTCCTGTGAATGTGAATCAAAATCTATATTTGAAGCACTAAAAATTGTTTTAAATATAAACTATATTTAAAGTATTTGTGCATTACCTATCACATGAGATGCTTAAATAAATATGAATTTCTCTGTCTCTCCTTGGGGATCTAGGACCCCCCTCTCAGAGGGACCTGATGTCCTAACCAGTGAGGGATATCACCTGATTCAGGACCAGGAAGGTGGAGACACAGGTGCCATATTGTGACAAACATCTGGGAGCAAGTAGAAACATATTCACTAATAAATTGCTCATGTTTATTTTAATGATGCATTTGCACTCTGAAGAGAAGATGTGCTGAACACAGTCTGCTTTTCATCATTATAAGTTTGCTTTCAGTTCTTATTAATAATAGTTTATTGAGTATGTAGAATAGAAAGGGATACACATGAGTCAGGAGTGTGATGCTTTGCCACAAGTGGAGAGAGGGACCCTAGTGAGCACCCTGGTCTGTCTTGATGGCCTTGATCAAGGACTTCACACATTAGATGATTAGACTGTTAGCAATAGCCCTTTTTTTTTTTTATCCTCTTAGAGAATGGTACCAATCAGTGTTTCTGTGTCACACTTTAATGGTTGGTGGGTCTGGCTGTAGTTACTGTATACCATTCCTATTGATTTATTTCTCAATGGAGAGGTATAATTTACTCAACACACTGTACTGATCTTGTATGTTGTGTCAGGCACTATACTGAGCTCCAGGAATGTAAAAAGTGTAACATCATGGAATCAGTGGACATGAACTTGAACTAAAGCAAACTCCAGGAAATAGAAGAGTACAGAGGAACCTGGTGTGCTGCAGTCCATGGGGTCACAGAGGGTCAGACACGACTGAGCAACTGAACAACAAGACAACACATCCCTGCCCTTCTTTCTGGTGAGGGCTGGAGAAGTGCAATCGCTCATCTCTCTGAAATGTGCTGAGTGATCCAGGGGCCATGTTAACAGGAGGCTCTTGGAGAATCAAAGGGGTAGCAAAAAAAAAAAAGTCTTTTAGGGAATTGGGAATGGAAATGGCATTGGCCTGAGACTTGAAGTACTTCAGGCTGAGAAAGGATTGAGTTCCTCATGGGACCCTGGCCTCTGAAATCCTGAGGCTACACGTTCCATGTGAGTCCTCTGAGAGGCTGGGACCGGAAAACGCTCACTGCTTCACCTCGGCCGCCCCTCAGGCTTGACGACCTTTGTGTCCCTCCTCAAAAGCGTCTCTGGTCATCCCTACTTTGAATCTGAATATCCCAGTCATTCACACCTCCACATTCTGAATTACATTTCAGAGTCTGTGCCTTAACGGTCTGCCATCCTAAGAGGAGAGGGAGCTTGGTTTTAGAAGCCTATTAGAAACCGTGCCTTCAGTGCTGGAACTCTCTCTTGTAAGTAAGCGCACCTCCATCTGAACTTCTGACAGGAATGAAATCACAGCTTCATTTACGGCAGCAGCCGCACTGAGCTGTCGCCCAGCTGATGACGCAGGGGCGCTATACTTTACGGCAGCGAGGGCTTTTGAGGTGTGTGTCTCAGAAGACAGAACAAATGCTTCAGTAGCATGTTAAATTAATTAAGGACAAGTCAAAGAGGAGTGAGAAAGACTTCAACATGAATATACAGATGAGAGATGACTGTTTTGTTTTTTATATTATTTCACATACGGGCTGTTCCACAAACACTCAACTAAATTTAATGCCTCTGACTTAGAGAATCAACTTACCCGCCATTTTCAGTAACCAGTTAAGATGATTACTGCTGAATATTCTCTGCTATAAGGCCTATGGGAGATGCTTTTAAATTATTAAAATTATATCATTCAGACTAAGAGGACTAATAAGGCTGGATGGTATATTAGGAATATGAATTTGGGAGAGAGGCAGATCTCAGTTTAGTTCTTGGCTCTGCCGCTGTGTGACTTTGAAAATAATCTTTACCATCTCTGACCTTCACTTTCTTCTCCAGAAAATAAGTGTCCCTACTCAAGTTGTTTTAAAGTTTAAGTGAGATGAATTATGTAAATTGCCAGCATAAGGCATGCATGTAGCACATGGCATGTAAACTCATTAAAGTAACAGCTCTTATTTATACTATATTAAATGAAGAATTATTATTCCCAGCAGAAACTGGGATAACTTGTGTAGACAATCCTTATAAGGACTTAATATATGTGTTGTCACCAATTGATTCTCTCCATTTTAAAAAAATAGAATAAAAAATAATTATCTGTAACCAGGGGCTTATAGGCTCATCTTCAGGTATTGACCATCTGTTGCCAAGAGGCCAACTCATTGGAAAAGACTCTAATGCTAGGAAAGATCAAAAAGAGAAGGGGACGATAGAGGATGAGATGGTTGGATGGCATCACCGACTCAATGGGACATGAGTCTGAGCAAGCTCCGGGAGATAGTGGAGGACAGGGGAGCTTGGTGTGCTGCAGTCCATGGCATCACAATGAGTCAGACACGATTTAGCAACTGTACAACATCACCACCAACATAAAATATATCAGTAAAGAATTCATAGCATCTTAGAGAATTGCTCCATTTTTTAAGTGGTTTTTGGTGAAAGTGTAGGGTTTGTTGAAATGGGGAGGAGCTTGTGGTTGAGAGATCTGGTAAGAACCACTGTCCTCTTGCTTAATTCTGTGACCTGGGGCAAGTCATTTAACTGCCTGATGACCTCAAACCTTCTTTACAGGCACAAACATTGACCTCTTCTCGGTGTTTTAGTGGATACTCAACATCTCTGGTCTGTGAAGTTACAAAATTGGCACTTGTCAGGTTTAAGTCTCGTGATGTTAGGGTTCCCAGGTAAGAGAAGGCTGTAAATCAGACCAGAAAAAGGGTTGTGAGTCTGGGGAAGGACGTAGGACTTCAAAAGCAAGACAGAACCCAAACAAATTTGAGAACCCCACAAAGAGAAGGAACTTGAGGGCCCATAGCGAGTGGCTAGAACCGTGTCAGAGGAAGATAAACCAGGATCAGAGCAGTAAGATGAATGCTAAGTAGATGATCACAACCTGAGGACTGTACAGAATTCAGAGTTTGGGACCCAGCTGTGAGCAGACACAAGCAGCCATGAGACAGCACCAGTGAGGGAGACTGCATGTTCGAGAACTTGATACACGTCCACGCTGTCTTCCTCCAAATGGCCCGAACACTGGCTGAACTCACTTCCTAATGCATTTACCTTTTATAAAATCACATCCTGTGGGCCTGATAGTCACAGGACTATAAGTGTCATCAGCACCCCAGTCCCACTCGACACATAACATGTATCACACTTGGCCTGTTCATACCAAAAAGAGGGATTTCATATCATAAAAAGACAATGCCAGGCATGGTTGGAAGCGTGGCTTCCACGTATCAAGAAAATCAGGGCTGGGTCTCCTGTTGGGGTGCTCAGACAAGAACTGAGCCCTTGCACCAAAAATGTCTGTTGAATGAAAGAATCCCCCAACATTGTCAGGAATCCTAACGCAGCAATGACTGAAAGATCTTTTATTTTTTCTTCCCCGTGCTATTCCCTCCATGCCAGGGGTTAGAATTACTAAACTCTATTCCAGGTGCAGTACTGACATTCATCTGTCTATCCACCGTTCCGTGATACCATGAAAGAGATCATTTCTACTCAAACACTTAAGGCCCATGTTCTCTGTCGCATTGGATGATAGGATTTCCCTTGCCTTTATTAGGTTTACATTATTCAGATGCTGTATAAAAGGGCCATTGTTTTACTAAGTTAGAAAAATAAATTAAGTCTTTGAGTGGTGGATGACTTTGATAAGAAACTCTATTTGCGGAAACATGGGGAGTCGCTATTTCTGATGTCTGCTTGACTTCAGTTATTCATCTGGGACTGCTCCAGTTTGCTTGGAAGTCAGGTGACTATGCAGCAACCACTGGCCCTGCAGCTTCAACGGCTTTTCTGCTCTGTTTGTCAAATGGGGTGTTAGTTTGCAGCACACCAGAGTAAAGCCTGAGCTCTCTACAGGCAATGTGCCTCGTGTGGGCTGTGAGGATTTCAGCCTGGATTCCTGTGCCAGCTCTTCCTTTCAAAATCAGATCTTCCTTTTGTGGGAAATAAACTGCCATCACTTTGGGAGAATTCTAATGAAAGAACCCAATCCAAGGTTGTTCAAGAGAGGGATGTCATTATAGCCCGAGCATCACAGAGTTAGTTGTTTGTCATGGCAATGAGTTCACATCAATAAAGAATCTGCCTGCAATGCAGGAGACTCAGGTTCAATCCCTGGATTGGGAAGATTCCCCTGGAGGAGGGCATGGCAAACCACTCCAGTATTCTTGCCTGGGGAATCCCTTGGACAGAAACAATAAAAGAAATAATTAAAAATAAATTTAAAAACAGTGTTTATTGAATGTCTACTTCAAATTAGTTATGAGGCTAAGGATCTGACATGGATATTTATTTAATTTTCTCAATAAGCCCTTTTTTATAGATGTAAACCTCATGTGAAATTTTCTCCATGCATACTCTATTTCAATATGTTTTAAGTAGATAAAAAAAAAATCAAGTTTAATAGAAGTCAAAAAAAAAAAAAAGAAGCAAAAGGGATGTTTGATAAAGTGTATTTCTTCAGAAATTAGGAGACAAAATATCTGTTGTTTCAGTTGCTTTCTTCCAAAGAATTCTTTTGAGAAGAGCACCATACAGTATGTGAGCTAATGCGCATTGCATGAAACTTTCATCTTTGTCTGTTTGTAAGTAAACACGTCAATGATATTCATAAGCGTGTTTCTTTCTGTTTTAAACTGGAGTATAATTGCATTACAATGTTGTGTTACCTTCTGCTGTACAATGTAAATCAGCGATATGTATACATATATCCTGTTTCTTTAAGTATCTCAGTGAAAACCAGTGGCTTCACTGTAAAAGCTGTCTTGTTATAATTCTAAGAAAGTGGCTCCAAAATGTTACTTCATGTCCCTCTGAAGCCCAGGGTGTCTCGCTCCTGGTCTCCAGCAGTCGCCACTTACTTGTCTCACTGCTAACCTCTTGCCCCAGTGCAACCTCATAGCAGAAAGACTGTGGCTCCCAACTCTCACCCCAGAGCCTGCCAAGCCCTTGCCAGAGCTCTCCCTGCCCACTTTACCAACGTCTTTTCTTGGTACAGTCACCTCTGTCACCAGCTTTGGTCACACTGAGAAAACACTTGGCTCAAAGCCATTTCTTCTTTGCAGCCTCTGCACTTGCTGTGCCTCTGTGCGCAATACAGTCGCCCCTTAGTATTCATGGGGGAATGGTTCCAGGACCCCTAGGGTACCAAGATGCACAGATGGCAAGTCCCCTATACGAAATGGTCCAGTACAGTGAGCCTTCCCCACCCATTGGTTCATCATCTACCGCTGGCTGAACCTGCCGGAGGCAGAGCTCACAGCATGCGGAACCCAAACTCAGGTTGCTTCTTTTTTTTCAGATTTTCATTTGCAGGCTTCCTTCTAAAGATTAGGGTCTCAACATAAAGACCATCCTTCCAAAACCCCTCCCAGATATTACCTGTTTCTTCATTTTCCCACTCTATCTCCATTACTTTTAATTTTTTTCATTGCATTGATTAACATTTGAGATCATTATATTCTATTACCTATTTAATGTTGCTTTTCCAAAGAGAATATGTATTTCTTAAATAAAGAAGTATAGCCTATATTTTTACTGCTGGGTCTCAAAATTCTAGAATGGCGACCAGCAGAGAGCATGCACAAAATAAATGCTTGCTGCAAAAACAGTGGATGAGTGAAGAGAGTGTATAAATTAAGGGTTGCAACACACAACTTTCCTGTTTGGGTTTGTTTTTCCAAGGAGCATATTTTAGTTTCATGGCTGCAGTTGCCATCCACAGTGATTTGGGATCCCATGAAAATAAAACCTGCCACTGTTTCCATTGTTTCCCTATCTATTTGCCATGAAGTGGTGGGACTGGATGCCATGATCTTAGTTTTTTGAATGTTGAGTTTTAAGCCAATTTTTTTCACTCTCTTCTTTCACCTTCATCAAGAGGCTCTTTAGTTCCTCTTCACTTTCTGCCATTAGGGTTGTGGCATCTGCATATCTGAGGTTGTTGATATTTTTCCCAGCCATCTTGATTTCAGCTTGTGATTCTTCCAGCCCAGCATTTCACATGATGTACTCTGCATATAAGTTAGTGTTACTCTTTAAAAAACTTTTGGCAAATATGAAATAGAACATTGATGTCAAGGTGATACTGGGCAATTGCCTGGGAATTGGTTGCTGGATAAAGATAGTTCTTAAGTGCACTGGCTACTGATTCCTTGGTATCCTCTTTAAACCACTCTTAAATAAATAAAATCTTGCTACAAGTAGCCCTGGGGTATTTCTAAAGTTTCCCTACAAAAATCTGTTTGACTGAAAACCCTCTGTACTTGTGCATTAGCCCTCTTGATTTTTGTTTTAGACTTTATGCCTGAACCCGTGCTTGTTTTTCTGCTCTATCATCTCAACCATTCAAAAGACATCTCAAGGTGTTACACTTTTAGCCACTCTGAAGAAAGACTGTTATCTCTTCCGAGTCTTTCCTCCTCCATCCTAGAGATTGCTCCACATAAATTTAACAAATGTCATTATATTCACCTTTTATTTAAGATCACTCCAGATATATCCTGCAAACCTGGAGATGACCTCTCCAGTTGTTCTCCTAAGATGTGGTAACAAGTGAAAACCATTCAGCTGTGTCCAACTCTTTGTGACCCTATGGACTGTAGAATCTTCTGTCCATGGAATTCTCCAGGCAAGAATACTGGAGTGGGTAGCCATTCCCTTCTCCAAGGGGTCTTCCCAATCCAGGGATTGAACCTGTGTCTTCTGCATTGCAGGTGGATTTTTCACTGTCGAGCCACTGGTGAAGCCCCTAAATGACAACACGTGTCTCCTGTGCTGGAGCCTTGGATGCCTTCAGGGCCCTCACTAGCCCCAAGCACTTGAAAACATGACACACATCATTTTAGCTCCGGAAAGCTTTCTCCTGGCTGGAATTATAGTAGACACTCTTTGAATTCTTGTTGGAGGAAGACTCAGCTTATCTCCTAAAAGCCTTTAACCCAAGGGCACAATTAGTCCAGGAACTGGAATGCTGCCACAATTGCATTCTAGGGATGAAATGATTCTGCTTGATGAGGAAATTCCATTATAACAAGCCTGGAAAGTAAGCAGAGCCAGGTTCTCACAGGTAGATGAGATCCTGTATTTTTACTTAGTTTAATTCTTCAAAGCGCAAGAAAGCACTTACTGTACAGCTTTGCAAACCCAATTTAGTTGAGACTCTGCACTTTTAGAGTCTCTGTATCTTATATGATTACATAAAAGACTTTGTTTTTAACATTCAACTTGGCTTTGTGAATCCATGGAATTGCCTTTCTGTTACTTTATTGCTTGAATGCAATTGAAAATAATACAATATCCATTTAAGGAAGATTGAGCAGAGGGATTATTTCAGTCTGAATACATAAGTGACTAGCTATTTAAAGTAAACATTCATTAAATAATAGTAATCTGTAGATGAATCTTATCAAAATGCTTTAAGGCAATCACAGTTAATGAGTTGATCATTATTACCTTTGAAATAAAAATGCATAACTACCTGGAGAAAGGAATCTTTTTCTGCGCGGAGCTCTTACAGTCTGACTGTACTCAAAGGGCAGTGGTAACTGTTTTATAAGGTTTTAAGTCTTGATTTAAACAAAAATTGGAGCTCAAGATCACTAAGATAAAAATCAGGAGCCATATTTTTGGAAATTTTGTAGCTGTGTGACCTCTCTGAGCTTCTGAGTCCATTTCTAAATTGAAATTAATAACATTTATACATTCTCTCAAACTTAATATAGTAATGTGTGTGAAGTGCTTTATAAGAACTAAAATGCTGTTGGTGTTCTTATCTTTTGCAGCATTACCATAATAGAGAACTTAGAACAAAACGGGTAATGTCCTTAGCTAAGAGATCAATTGAGGACAGAATAGCTACTTCCAAAACAACTGCAGGAATTGGAAATACCACTCTTGGTTCTTCTATCCGAGAGGATCCAGGAGCCTGGGGAGAAGCAAAGGACTTTATTATTATTCCTGTTAGTGCATTTTTATCTGATTTTACCTGTAGAAGAAACACACGTGCCTCCAATATTTGTGAGACCAACAAGATACTTGAATATTTACCCCACTTTCCACATCTGGCACCTGAGAACACAGGCTGTCATGTCACCGCTGAAGTTTCAGTTCATCGCCACTGCTCACACACAGACAGCTAAGTATCAAGGAACTGGAGAGTGGGAGAAGAAGCGATTTGATTAGACACAGAATTCTGCCAGGCTGAGAGTTCAGTCAGTAATTGCTATGTTGATAAACATCTCCTCTGCCCCCATCTTAACCGCACTCACACCCCCCAACAATAGGCAGACGGGGCCCATCCCACAGACTGGATGCCATCTACCCTCATAATAGTCTTACTCACACCTTCATATATTTGCATACACTGCTCTCTCTGCCTTAAATGTCATTCCTTCCTCTGCTTTGAAAATGTGCATTTTTTTTCCCTCAAAGTAAGCATAAATGATATTTACATCCTTTTAAAGAATTCCAGGGACTTCCCTGGTAGCTCGAATGGTAAAGAATCTGCCTGCAATGCAGGAAACCTGGGTTTGATCCCTGGATCAGAAAGCTCGCCTGGAAAAGGAAGTAGCTACCCACTTCAATATTCTTGATTGGAAAATCCCATGGACAGAAGAGCCTGGCGGGATACAGTCCATGGGGTTGCAAAGAGTCATGACTGAGTGACTAACACTTTTAAAGAGTTGCAAGTACATCTGTGACTTGCTTTTTTTATACTCTTAGAGTACTGTTAAATGATCTCATTTATGGCATTTTCCACACCTGTACATTCTTCTTGAATGTGAGATGGACTGAAGCTTTATTTATTTATTTTTCTTCCACTCAAGAGACACAGTACTCAATAGTTGTAGAAGACACAAACGCATGACTGAAAACAATGTCTTATAGTCTTACAAGGAGAGGCAGTGAGGGAAGGTGTGAGAGGCTTTGGTGATTGGAGAAGGTCTTAGCACTGGCACCCACCTGGAGGATGTTCAAGGTTGAGTGAAACCTCAGCATCCCCTGGCAACCTCTTTTCAGGACACAGAAACAAGTAAGATGGGACAACTTCTGCTGTTTTTCCACACTAGTAGATATTGATGGAGCCCGCCCTTAAAAATCTAATATTTTAAAATAAAATCTTTCTTTTAGTTCCCCTTTAAAAATAAATCACATCTCCTTTGAATACGAATCATCAACTTTCATGCCATCTTGTTGCTGCCATTGACCAAATGCCCATTTATTCCTACTAAGTCGCTTCAGTTGTGTCTGACTCTCTGACCCATGGACTCTAGCCCTCTAGGCTCCTCCGTCTGTGGCATTCTCCAGGTGAGAAAACTGGAGTGGGTTGCCATTTCCTCCTCCAGGGGATCTTCCCGACCCAGAGATTGAACCTGGGTCTCTTGTGTCTCCTGAATTGGCATGCAGGTTCTTTACTACTAGCGCCACCTGAGAAGCCCCTTAAATACATATTCATTATATATTTTATGTATATTATATGCATTTTTATAAATAAAATTATATTATATGTAATATATTTATAATACATATGCATATGTGTATTTTTATATGTAAAGTTTTAAGATAGAGTACTTCTCCTAGACATTACACCTTTACCTTTTGAAATCTTCCTAACTCAGGGATCAAACCCAGGTCTCCTGCTCTGCAGGCAGATTCTTTACTGTCTGAGCCACCAAGGAAACACCCAATAAAAATTGCGTTCCCAATTATTTGTGAGGTCTTTTCAGCGGCACCGCAGTGTTGGAAGTATCTGAGGGATGGATAACAGACAGCTTCGCCCCCCCTTCACCCTGAAAGCTTACCGCCCTGCTCAACACCACAGGTTGCCGAGGACCCAGAAGTAAGCTCACCTGAGTTCATTAGAGTTTTTCTCTAGAGAAAGTTTAAAAATCTCAGGGAGAAGGAGAAGATGAATGGTAAGGCACTCCCCTTTTTCCAGAAAAGCCATCTGGAGAAAACTTCTGTCCTCGCTAAGCACTGAAACTGAAAACGATCCACAGTTCTAAACCTGGGTGCTGACCCTGGGCCCCTACCCCTCACCGAGCACAAAGAAACCCTCTTCTGTGATTGGTGCCAGGGCGGGGGCGCTACATTCTGACCGCTTGGCTCTCCCAGCCTCGGTCCCTGTAACCAGAGCCGCCTCCATTATGCCCCATCACAAAGAAGGGACAGCCGGAAGGTCAGGTTCACAGAGGGGGCTATAATTTTAGAAGCACTTCCTGTTATGAGTCTGACTTTTGATCTGTGATCACTCAGACCAGGGAATTGAAGCGAATGGTATGCATGAGTCACTTTCTGGGGGGATCACTCCTGGAGTGTGGTCAGACGTCTGGAGGGCTGTTTTCCCCTGCTGGCTCTAGGAATTAGCCAGCCCACTTGGCCCTCAAGCGTGTAGCCTGAGCAGACTTTGTCAAGAACACATATGCTGTGGAGCTGAAATGTATGACATAACCACACTGTCCTGTAACATCTTTCTACTTACCCAGAACAGAGCTGCTCTTAGGAGCTACCTTCAAACTTTTCCTTTCAAACATGAATGTCTTCTGGCTCTCATTACTAATTAAAGACAGGATTGAGACTAGAACCCAGTCTGTATGGCTTTCAAAGTAAGCACTCTGTGTGTTTGGTAGATCAGACTTCCCCACAGCGCCGTGTCAGTCAGGCATTGCTTGTCCTGATGAGATGTAAATCGCAAGAAAGCAGAAGCTGGGGTAGACTTTGTGAGGTCATCGATAAGTTGAAGTTCCTTAGATGAGAGGAGCCAGTGAGTCAGTTTCACAGCTAGAATTCATTTTCTTTTTATGTTAAATAAAAGCTAATGATTTAAATGGTGGCTTCCAGACAATGTTATCTTGTTCTGAATTGCCAGAGAATGTTTTCAAACTTCAGATTTCTGCATGCTATCCTCAATCTTCCAAATAACAGTTTCTGGAAAGATATTAGGAATTTCTGTCTTTCAGATCCCACACTACTCAAATAAGCCCTGAGATTCTCCTCTCCCCAAAAGTCTGATTCAGCTTTCATATTCCATGATTACTGAATCAGCATTTCTCAAAGTCTGCTCCTACTACAAACGCTTTTATAATCAAGGTGGAGAAGCAGAATGAAGGATGGAAAACAGCCCTTCTCTTTGGAAAACTGACCTTTCATTCTCAGATGTAAGGATTTAAGAAGTCTTTGGTTCATTGAAATTTGTTTAGTTCAAATACCCCAAATGTACACAACAGCTATTAACATCTTAGGGAGCAGTCACCTTCAGAACACTCTTTTAAGAAAATCTAAATCGTTAAGACACTTATATTGATACAAATAAGCAGCCTTGTAGTTTTTAAAAAAGTCTATTCTCACATGCTAAAAATCAGTTGAGAAAACTGAAGTGAACTTACACACCAATTTGTTAAATCATCTAAAGACAGATTTTCTCATTAGATGACATTACTATTGGGTATGATGTTAAGAATTGAATGCTCACAAATTAAGAATGGATATCTGAGGTGTTAGACTCTTTGTTCTAAGTTTGCACACCTCCTGTTTGCACTGTGAGAGGTGTTTGTCCAGCCATTTCTTCTGAAGAATTCTTTATTTTCTCCAACAGTCCGAGTTCTACAAATGAGCTGTCTCTCCAGGCACACCTTCCTATTGGAGCTGTGCTTCCTTTCTGAAGTTTATCTCATAGGGTTTTACAAGTTTCCTCTACCTTAGATGAAAAATTAACTTGAAATAAACACCCCCAGATGGCCACAAAGCCCTTCTGTGCAGAGCTCTGGCGCTGCTGACCGAGCCTGAATTGGAGTCAGACCCGAAAGTGAGGCATTTGGGGTCAGCACGGAGTGACCTGCCTCCTCTGGTTTCACTTAAGCTCAAATTTTCTCTGTGGAGATAACACATACTTCTCAGATTTGGTTACTTACTCCATGAAGGGGTCTCGTCTGTTCTAATGTAATTTTTAACCTTTGAAAATGTTTGAAACTTAACTTTACCCCCTTTATTTTTAATAACAAGTATTTTTTAAAGAGGCCTCTTACAAGGAAAGTTAGCATACTAAAAATCTGGTAAAATGTAGAAGTGCTAAATAATCAGATTCCTAAAGATCTGATCAAAAGACCTGGATTTTAAAGGAAAAAGAAGCAGAGGGCTAGCACTCTGCTTTTAGCATCACATCTGCGTTTGCTTGTGCAGTCTGCAGACGTCTTTCGGCTTCTCCTTTGGTGCCCTCCACCCACTTCTGTTTGAAATCAACCTCCTGGTTTGCCCCCCAAGTCTCTTCACGTATTACCGCCAAAAGCTGTGATGGCAAAAACTCCAAAACAATTGAGCCTCTTTTTTTCCTTCCTTCCTCATGTCTTTTTTATTTTCCTTCCTTCCTGCCTTCCTTATATTTTTCTTCCTTCTTTCCTATTTTTTTTTTCTCTTTTTAATGATCCATCAATGAATTCTTCCTGCACACTGAGTGCATGTATGGTGCGATCTTGTGGTTAGGTATACAGAAGGAAAGAGCACCGCTGTTGGCCAGTCAGCATTACCAAGTCAGAAAGAAGCATCATCAGACACACAGCTCTAAATGGTGAGAGGCCTGTGGGAGGACCTGCAGCAATGAGACCGGGAGAGAATTCCTCTTCAGGGAAGATAAAGGGGACCCCGTAGAGGGTAGAAGTGGGAAAACCATTCCAGGTAGAGGAACTCAGATGTGGAGCTAAAAGCAAGTTTTTCTGTGTGTGTTAATCACTCAGTCGTGTCCGACTCTGTGATCCCATGGACTGTAGCCTGCCAGGTTCCTCTGTCCATGGAATTCTCCAGGCCAGAATACTGGAGTGGGTTGCCATTTCCTCCTCCAGGGGATCTTCCCCACCCAGGGATCGAACCTGGATCTCCTACATTGCAGGCAGATTCTTTATCACTGAGCCACAAGGCATTGAAATCAGTGTCACCTGAGCAGAGAGAGCTTTTAGGTCCAGGGTAGACAGGGTGCTGGAAATGAGCTTCCTTCAGGGGCCCGGGTGCCTGTTTCAGGGACTGGGTGTCACCTGATAGGAACTAAGGCGTGATGCATTTTGTGTAGGCTTGTATGTATTTAATTGAAGTATAGTTGATTTAATGTTGTGCTACTTTTTGGTGTATAGCAAAGTGACTCAGTTTTATATATATTTATATTCTCTTTCATATTCTTTTCCATTATGGTTTATCATAGAGAATTGAACGTAGCTCCCTGTGCTACACAGCAGGAAGGACCTCGCTGTTTACCCATCCACCAGTTTGTATCTGCTAATCCCAAACTCCGACTCCTCCCCACTCCTGCCCCCATGGCAACCGCAAGTCTGCTCTCTGTGTCTGTGAGTCCGCTTCTGTTTTGTGGATAAGTTCATTAGTGTCATATTTTAGATTCCTCATATAAGCGGCAGGAGTGATGCATTTGTAACACAGTATGGAAAGCCCCCATACCATAGAAAATGACATCCAGATATAGAAAGATATGTGCTGTATACCCATGATTAAACTGCTATAAGCGGTCTACACTGTGCATTATAATGACCTTAGAAAAATGCAGTTATGTGCACCATGTGTGACCATATAGGCACACAGTTACATGTCCCACATGTGACCATACAGGCACACAGTTGCATGAGCCACGTGTGACCACACAGGCACACAGTTGTGTGTGCCACGTGTGACTATACAGGCACACAGCTACGTGCTGATGTGTTCCCACATATTCAAAATTTAGCCACACTTTACAAGCACTGATTACAATAAAAAAATAAGAAGAAAAATAAGAGCAGAGTCAGTCCAAACAATATTTCGTTTAACTTTGTCTTGCTTTTCCCTTTTCACATTTTTGTTGTCCATTCAACCTAACAAAGTCTCTTTTAATGCTTGATGACTTCTTCATCACCCTTTTTTTTTCCTACAAGAAAGAAAATATTTTCCTTGAAATAATTTCTTTAGAAACTTTTGTGTCTCATGCTCTTAACTTTCTCCAGAGCATTTTAACTCATTTTTTTTTTTTCTTTCTTGAGGAATTGTTTGTTTGTTTTTGTTTCTAATTAAGTGCATTTTCTGGTTCAGGGCTTTTGACAATGCCAAAAAAAATGTAATTAAAATCACACTGGTCACGAGAGGAGACTTTTGGCAGAAGCGTATTTTTATTCCCTTTCTTAAAAAAACACATTCAGGACCTTGGCCAATCTGATTTTTATCTAACTGGCTGAAGGGCCCAGGAGCTGTTCGTCCACCCTGCTTGTCTGCCTGCCAACTGTCCGGAATTCAGAGGCCTCTTTCTCAAAAGTTCAAAGACTGACTTCACATCGTCTAAAGCTTACTTTGAATCTGCCTGGGGGAAGCACTTTGAGGTTAATCCCATGGCCTAAGTCCAAACGAGAGGCAAATGGAAAGCTGTTCTAAAAGTCTCACCCCAAATCAGCATCTCGAGGAGCTCTCCCCTGCCCCTGGTGTGGGGGTGGCCGCTGGAGGAGATTCAGAGCAGGGGTGATGGGCACTTACAGAGGAAGGGCTGGGATGGACCTTCTAGAGGAGGAAATAGAAGGGGAGAAGGGGATGGCTGGGCCTGCTTTCCTTTCAGAGAACCCATGGTCGGGGGTGTTGTAAAGTCATATTATGCTTATTTTGCTTAATGATTCGATGATTAAGTATCACCCTTGGCAAATTTCCATCTTAATGCCTCACAAAACAGCTGGAAACTCTGCTAGAATAGCCAGACAAAGCTGGTAAGGGAAAGCTGATTCCCTTTCGGAGAATTTCTAAGAACGGAAATAAAGGTAGATCGAGCCTCATAAAATATATATATATATGAGGATGTGAGAAGAGCTTCTCATGTAGTAAAGTATATCCAGAGAAAAGTTCATGATAAACAGCTCTGGAAAAGAAAGAAGGGGAGGAAGGAAGGAAAGAGTCTATTTCTAATTTGTAGATAAGTTTACTCGTATCTTTTTTTTTAGATTCCACATATAGCTGATATCATTTGATATTTGTCTTTGTCTCACCTTAACATGATAATCTCAAGGTCTATCCATGTTTCTATGAATGGGATTATTTTATTCTTTTCATGGCTGAGTAGTATTCTATTGTATATGTGTACCACTTCTTTATGCATTCCTCAATTGATGGGCATTTAGTTTGCTTCCACATCTTGGCTATTGTACATACTGCTGCAGTGAACATTGGGGTACATGTATCCTTTCGAATTAGAGTTTTCTCCAGGTATATGGAAAGGAGTGGGACTGAAAGATCACATGGTAATTTCATTTTAAGTATTTTAAGGAACCTCCATACTGTTCTCCATAAGTAGCTGCAAAATTTTTTCATTCCCACTAACAGTATAGAAGGGTTCCTTTTTCTCCACATTCTCTCTTCGGGTTTATTATTCATAAATATTTTAATGAAAAAAGTACACCATAAATATTTGTAATGTGGATGTCTATTTAGTCCTTTTAGATTGGAAAGCAAAAAGCACACAGAATTTAAGTTGATAAGGAAACAATTAACTGCACAGTATCTAAAAATCCAGTGTTCACTCAGTTCAGTTAAGTTGCTCAATCATGTCGGACTCTTTGCAGCCCCATGGACTGCAACATGCCAGGCCTCCCTGTCCATCACCAACTCCCGGAGCTTACTCAAACGAATGTCCATCGAGTTGGGGATGTCATCCAACCATCTCATCCTCTGTCGTCCCCTTCTCCTCCCACCTTCAATCTTTTCCAGCATTAAGATCTTTTCCAATGAGTCAGTCCTTTGCATCAGGTGGCCAAAGTATTGGAGTTAGTGGTCCATTGGCTAAATGGAGGTTTAGTGATTTTCTTCTGAAAATTGACATTCATGTAGACAGCCTTGGGACACTGGCCTTGGAATCCATGGGAATGGAGACTTGCTTACATTCACACCCTTCTCCTTGAAAGGTCTTGTTTGAGAAAACAGCTTACATCCTCACTAGCCTGAAGGGTTAACCAGCACCTTCCTTCCTAGTGTATCGGCTTACTCCTGGGGAGTAACTCACAGCAGACTATAAAGACAGGCTAAAATCTTGGGTCACCAACGAAAGACTGTGTTAAGTAAGGAAGAATTAGAACTGAACATAAATTAATGAGGTTATGACCTAGTAAAAGCTTTCTCACAGTTAAAGCTCTTTGAAATAGCTTTTTGCCTTACTATGTATTTTTGAAAATCAATAAAAATTAATACTAATGCTTGTGGAACGAGTAAGGGGGGAGAAGGCTACACTGTGATTTCTAGACAACCTGCTGAGTAGGCAGCTCCAGCAGTGAGAAGAATGATCACGGCCCTTGGAAAGGCCGGGAGGACCGCTTTGGACTCTGGGCACAGCCAAGAAGCACGGCTGTTTTAGGACTTCCTCCAAAAATCTCATAAACAACAACAAGGGCTCTTAAATTCATTCTCGGTTTGGACCAGGTTGATGTTAAAAGAAGAGGAAACCTCTTTTCAGCAGAGATTTAGTTGTGATTGCTTTTGTTACCAAAAGCTTGGCCTTGCTGTGCACCCATGCTGAATAGGAGTTTCGGGTGAAGCAGAAAAGGAGAGCTTTACTGCTTTGCCAGGCAAAGGGGGGTCATAGCAGGCTCCTGCCTGGAAAAACCATGTGTCTCCCCTGGAGAACTTGATGAAGGGGTTTTATTGCAATGGGTCACAGTTCGGGTCCCTGATAAGATTAGGGTGGGAGCAGGGTTTGCACCCCCTTAATCTCATCTCAGGTGGTGGTCTCCTAATCTTGAGCTTCTCTGGTTCCTTTAATCCTGCCTCAAGTGGTTTCTTGGCTGCTCCTCCCTTGATTACCAACAGTTTCACTCTGCAAGATGTTGTATAAAGGCAATGTTAAAAGAAGGCAGTCAGATGACGGTCTGGAGCTCTATTTATTGAGGAATGAGGAGAAGAAACCCAGCCCTCCATGTTGGACCTGGCCACCACGTTTTCCTCTCTACTCTGCAGAGCGTCAGAAACCCAGATAGTCCTGAGGGTCAGGAGGTAACTAGAGTAGGACTGGCACCTCTCTTTACAGGGCTTGTCACTTTTCACTCTTGAAGAAATACTGATAAAAGGGAAACGTGCTACCACTGTTGCTGAAGCTTCAGCACTTTGGCCACCTGATGCAAAGAGCCAGCTCATTGGAAAAGACCCTGATCCTGGGAAAGAGAAGGGGGTGACAGAAAATGAGATGGTTGGATGGCATCACCGACTCAATGCACATGAGTTTGAGCAAACTCTAGGAGATGGTGAAGGACAGGGAAGCCTGATGTGCAGCGGTCCATGGGGTCGCAAAGAGTTGGACACAACAGCGACTGAATGACAACTGCTATTACTCAGCCAAACGGGGTGGCGCCTCAGACTTTGCACTGAGGTGCTTTTCTCTGTCTCACATCTTTTCGCCTTTCCTGCCAGACCATCAGGGTTCAAGGCCAGTTCTCCTGCCCCAGGCCTCCATGTGGACTCAAGAGTATCCTGACAGATCCCCACAGGACTTTGTTCACATCTGTTTGTTAAGACTCTTCATAGTCTTGCCACGGCCTCTATCAAACCACCATGTCCCCTCACCCACGGTCAGCATCTCTCCCATCTCTGGAATGACAGAGCCTAGCTGGGATCCAAGCTCTGAGGACATCATGTATGTATGTCATGATGTGTTTTTAATTTGTTTGTTTAGAATTTTTAATCTGTGTGGAAAATTGCATCCATACAAGCAGAGTGTTGGCTTGGTATTCAACTGAGTCTGACTGAATATGCAGATGCCTATAAGAAAAGTCACAAAAACTTAGGGGGAACTGGTGGAAAACAGGTTTCAGCTGATGTGTGGTTTCTGTACAAGACCCAACTCTTCAGCTCCTGGATAAGTTCTAGCCTCCTGAGGACACTGCCAAGACATACTTGTACTTTCCTCCCAAACACAAAACTGGAGATATAAAGGGTGTCCAGTGCTCGCTATGCTTTATCTCTGCTGAGAATAAATTTTGACCTTGTGGGTAGAGTTAACACTGACCTCTGAATGGAATCCATTAGCATCTTCATTAGTAATTTTAATTTCACCATCATACATAGAAAAGCAATTGCATATAAACACATAGCCACACACATGCTATTTGCTTTTATATGTGCATGTTTATAAATGGCTTTAAAATAATAATAAAGCCAGCAATATGCATCCAAACCTTAAATTTATTGTATTTAAAATATTGCATTTATCTCTGAAGGCTCCACCCAGTACACTCCTTCTCGGTTGAACCCTAATTCCTTCCCATCAGAAGTAACCAATAATCTCTAATTCATTATTTCTTCAGTATTTCCATATTGCATGTGTATGTACGGATCCCTTTTGTGAATGCATATAGATTAACCAACCCCTGATCAAATTTTTAGAAATACAATCAGACAATATGTGATCTTTATAAACATTTTTCTCTCAATGTTAAAATTTTGAGAGTCATCCATATTTGTATGTATAGCTGTAGTAGATTCATTTAAAATTATTTTATAGTGAAATTATAATGTACATTAATCCAATTAATGTTTGATGATCTTGGGTAATCCTTCATTCTCTGACAACAGTATCTTTTTAAAAAGGTACATGTTCAATTCTTTGTTGATAAGAATGAAATAGATTTTTCTGTTGTAAATACACTATGCTTTTATTGAGTCAATGTATGAATCAAAAAATCCAGAGTGACATTTTTTCTGATCAGTGCCTCAATTAAAAATCAGATCTCTGCAGAACAAAATCTCATCTGTAAGGAGATTCAGCAACACTGGAAAAGATCTGATTCCTAGTGGTGGATGCAGTTTTGCTGAGAATCACCAAATGGGACATAGTTACACACACAAATATGTGCACATGTGACACTATGAAACATAGTGTCATAAAATACTAGATGTCCAAATATATATATTTATGCATTAAAAATATGTTGATCATCTACAATCTGCTGGAACACAACCAGCTTTAGATATGGTGTATAGGATATGAACAAAAGAAGTAAGGCCCATGATGTTATAAAGCTTAAATTTAGGTGCCAAAGATAAACAAACAGGAGACAAACAAGTAAACATAACTATTTCAGAGAGTTATGATGAAGAGAGTAATTAGGGTGATGCAAGAGGGGGACCAAAAGACCAACGTGAAGCCTGTCTAATTCTAGAGTAGGTGGGGAATGCCAGTAATATTTAGCCTGAGACCTGAATATAAGAACCAGTCAGCTAGGAGACAGTCCAGGGAAGAGCTGTCCAGATAGTGGGCTGTATTATACTATACTCATGACCTCATGCTAACTTGACCATAGCTGTTCTACACAAGATGTTTATTATTCGTTCTACAAGGCAGGCAGAATGTTAACTCATCATGTGATGGAAGTGGAACATGGGGGGCTGGGTCTGAGCAAATCATTACACAGATGGGATGCCTAACTATGTCAATTCCACCTCTCATGTCACCTTTCTGAACAGATGCCTCTTCCTCAACCTACCTGCAGACAAAGAAAGAACTGGGTCCAGTTTATAAATGAATCAACTGAAAATGGACTACTGCCACAAAATAACTCCATTCATATTGGACTTGAAAGTGGTAGTAAAAAGAAACTGCTATAAGAAAATCTCTGAATGGTACGTTGCTTAGTCATATAGAAGAAGAGAAGCATGAGGTCCAAATGGACCACTGATCAAGGAAGGATGGTTTGAACAGTTGAGCAAAGGAAGACAAGGAAATGGAAGGAGGTGGGTGGATCTATGGGAATGAGTATAAAACATGCAAAATATTTGTGCTTTACATTATGATATTAATAGTGAAACAATTTTTACATTAATAGTTCTACAGAGTGTCTATAGAGAAGCCATTTAACAAGCAGCATTTACAACCCAACTCATCTTACCTTGGCCCACCCAGAGCTTCTCCAAAAGATCTGTAAATGGAGTGCTCATGATGGCAAAGATGGGAGCTTTGTGATGACCCCATAGCATAAACTCCTTCTCACCAAAGCTAATTAATCTACTATTGTCACTGCTGAAAGCCCAAACTGCCCACTGCAAGGACTGGTTCTGAAGCCTCAGCACCACACTTCATGAAGACCAAACTTCATTCATCCTGCAGAGGAAGTGATTCATCCTTCTCAGAGACGACATGCCAGCTTCAGGAACAAGAACACAGACTGTGTCTTGTTATATTAATCCTCCCATGCTGTCCATTGTGAAGCAACCTGGCACCACTTTGAAGGCTCTCTGGACTTAATGCAAGGCAGGAGCAAAGGAGGAGAAGAAACAGTACATGTTTGGTGACCCACGCAGTCTCTCGACTGTGCTATTTATCCAGCAGATGCTGCAGAAACCACCTTTGCACAGGTGTGACAGGGAAACACTTAGTCTCCTGCTGCAATGCCTTCTGCTTTCTCAGCTCCCTGGGCTCCTGAGATGCTGGTATGCATGTGCCCTCAGCCTGGAAGTATGAGGGAGTCAGCAGTACATATAGAGTGGAGCAGTGGAGGTGGAAACCATCACAAAATGCCTTCATCCTTCCCATCACTTCATTCTTTTCCTCTGAAATCACTCCTCAGGATCAGCCTTGGAGTTAGGCTAATCCAGATGAAGATTACACTCATCTGGATCAGCTTTGTCTCAGTTCTGCTTTCTAGGAAAGCCCAGACTACACAGTATCTACTATTACCCCTCAAATGAGGAATTTGAGGCTTAAAATTAAATAACTTGCCCAAGGCCTCAAGGATAGCATAATACAGCCAGAAATTAAACACATCTATTTGACACAAAAATGTAATTTAGTGACCCCTTTAGACTATCATGATTATTATAAATAATTTGCCTCTGAAAAAAATTGTGTAATATTTTTAAGAATATTTTAACTTTTAAAAGTGTATCTTTTTTTTTATTAATAAATTTATTTATTTTAGTTGGGGGCTAATTACTTTACAATATTGTAGTGGATTTTGCCATACATTGACATGAATCAGCCATGGGTTTACATGTGTTCCCCATCCTGAACCCCCCTCCCATATCCCTCCCCATCCCATCCCTCTGGGTCATCCCATTGCCCCAGCCCTGAGCATTTGTCTCATGCATTGAACCTGGAATGGTGTTCTGTTTCACATATGATAATATACATGTTTCAGTGCTATTCTCCCGGAACGTCCCACCCTCCCCTTTTCCCTCAGAGTCCTTAATTTCTACTACTCTTTCCATAAAAAACAAATACATTAAAGAAATTAAATCTTCAAATTAGAATCTAATTACACTACCATAAAAAGTTCCAAATATAATAATGACCTGCTAAAAATACAAGAAGTAATGATTCAAGAGCAAGTATGTTAATCAAGAAAATTTAGTTTTATATATGTAAACTGAAGCACTTTGCTGTACACCTGAAACTAACACAGCATTGAAAATCAACTATATTCAATTTAAAATTTTTTTAAGAAAAGAAACAAAAATTGAGTTTGAATCTCAGTGTTTCTACTGAATTCTAGAGAAATTACTTAGCTTTTCTGAAAGTTGATTTCTTAAGTAGAAACATGAGCAAAATAGTGTAACTAGAAAACTTTATAGAGATAAAACATAGCATTAATCTCATTGCCTGAAATGCACTAAGTAACCGACTGATATTTATTTTCTTTCTCCTTTGACTGAATCTTGAAAAGTTTATGGGCTTCCCTGGTGTTTTGGTGGTAAAGAATCCTCCTGCAATGCAGGAGATGTGGGTTCAATCCCTGGGTTGGGAAGATCCCTTAGAGAAGGAAATGGCAACCCACTCCAGTATCCTTACCTGGGAAATCCCACGGACAGAGGAACCCGGTGGGCTACCGTCTATGGGGTTGCAAAGAGTTGGACACAACTAAGAGACTAAACTACAACAACAATGTGGAGGCCTGGCCTTGGAACCTGAGGTTGTGTTTTAACTGTGGAGTTTTCATTGGCCTGAAGAGCTAAATGAAGATACTATTTCCTGTGGTCCTTACTGAAGTGTTTATTCAACTTCCTAGAGAAGAGGATCCTCCAAATACAATGAAACATCAACTTCTTAGATAGAAATCATCAGGGAAAAAAGCCAAAGAAGATGCTTCAAATAGAAGATTTAAAACAAAAGATGAAATTCAAAGAGAAAAGAATACCTAAGATGTGGAGACTCACAAAAGACCATCTCATGCAGACTGTAAACAACATGTGGGCTCCTCACAGCCAGGTCTGAGGCTCAGCTTTGCCTCCAGCTCCAGTTATGAACCATAATGGACATCGCACGCTGGTGTCAGCCAAGACGGGGACACCTGAGTCAGTCTACAGGTTGGGTTTCATGACCATCCAGGTGGCCTTGGCCAGGAATCTGTCTTGTAGATCACCATTCATCACTAAACCACAGGGCTTTAAACTTGGTGGAAAAGGGTGGGCATGCAGTTTATGGTAAGAAGATTAATCCAGGAAAGAAATTTCTTTAAATAAACTAAATGATAACATAAATAGATAAAGTATAAACAAATAGATTATAGCATACCACAACTTCTATATATGTCTTGAGGTCAATAGCAGACAGAAGGCTACTGAGGGCAATGAAACAGACCTTAGATTACCAGCAGTTTCAGGCTGAGACTGGAATACTGACAATTTTCTGCAGACACTGGATTGCTAGCAGTCTCTGGCAGACACTAAATTGCTAGCAGTTTCAGGCCGACACTGGATTACTAGCAGTTTCCACCTGGAGTTGTGTTAACTGGGATGGTCATGGCTGAGAGCCGGGATTCATACACATCGATCACTTACTTTGTGCTGGAAATTTTATGTACATTACTTCATTCAATATGCACAAACCCTATAATAAGATCATCTTGTCTCATTGTATGGGCTTTCCAGGTGGCTCAGTGGTAAAGATTCTGCCTGCCAATGAAGGAGACACGGGTTCAATCCATGTGTCAGGAAGATCCCTTGGAGGAGGAAATGGCAACCCACTACAGTATTCTTCCTGAAAAATCCCATGCTCAGAGGAGCCTGGTGGGTTACAGTCCATGGAATCACAAAGAGTTAAACATGACTGAGCGACTGAGCATTCTCATTGTACAGAGGAATAAATTGAGGTTTCAGGTCAGTTCAGTCACTCAGTCATGTCTGACTCTTTGCGACCCCGGGGACTGCAGCACGCCAGGCTTCCCTGTCCATCACCAGCTCCCGGAGCTTACTCAAACTCAGGTCCATCAAGTCGGTGATGTCATCCAACCATCTCATTCTCTGTCATCCCCTTCTCCTCCTGCCTTCAATCTTTCCCAACGTCAGGGTCTTTTCCAATGAGTCAGTTCTTCCCATCAGGTGGCCAAAGTACTGGACTTTCAGCTTCAGCATCAGTCCTTCCAAAGAATATTCAGGACTGATTTCCCTTAGGATTGACTGGTTTAATAGCCTTACAGTCCAAGGGACTCTCAAGAGTCTTCTCCAACACCACAGTTCAAAGGCATCAATTCTTCAACACTCAGCTTTTTTTATAGTCTAACTCTCATATCCATACATGACTACTGGAAAAAACATAACCTTGACTAGATTTGTTGGCAAAGTAATGTCTCTGCTTTTTAATATGCTGTCTAGGTTGGTCATAACTTTTCTTCCAAGGAGCAAGCGTCTTTCAATGTCATGGCTGTAGTCACCATCTGCAGTGATTTTAGAGGCCAACAAGATAAAGTCTCTCACTGTTTCCATTGTTTCCCCATCTATTTGCCATGAAGTGTTGGGACTGGTTGCCATGATTCAAGTTTTCTGAATGTTGAGCCTTAAGCCAACTTTTTCACCCTCCTCTTTCACTTTCATCAACAGGCTCTCTAGTTCTTCACTTTCTGCCACAAGGGTGGTGTCATCTGCATATCTGAGGTTACTGGTATTTCTCCTGGCAATCTTGATTCCAGCTTGTGCTTCATACAGCCCAGAGTTTCTCATGACGTACTCTGCATATAAGTTAAATAAGCAGGGTGACAATATACAGCCTTGACTTGCTCCTTTCACTATTTGAACCCAGTCTGTTGTTCCATGTCCAGTTCTAACTGTTGCTTTTTGACCTGCATACAGATTTCTCAGGAGGCAGGTCAGGTGGTCTGGTATTCCCATCTCTTTCAGAATTTTCCACAGTTTATTGTGATACACACAATCAAAGGCTTTGGCATAGTCAATAAAGCAGAAGTAGATGTTTTTTTGTAACACTCTTGCTTTTTCGATGATCCAATGGGTGTTGGCAATTTGATCTCTGGATTCTCTGCCTTTCCTAAATCCAGCTTGAATATCTGGAAGTTCATGGTTCATGTACTCTTGAAGTCTGGCTTGGAGAATTTTGAGCATTACTTTGCTAGTGTGTGAGATGAGTACAATTGTGCAGTAGTTTGAGCATTCTTTGGCATTACCATTCTTTGGGATTGGAATGAAAACTGACCTTTTCCAGTTCTGTGGCCACTGCTGAGTTTTCCAAATTTTCAGACATATTTAGTGCAGCACTTTCACAACATCCTCTTTTAGGATTTGGAATAGCTCAACTAGAATTCCATCCCCTCCACTAGCTTTGTTCATAGTGATGCTTCCTAAGGCCCACTTGACTTCACATTCCAAGACGTCTGGCTTTAGGTGAGTGATCACACCACCATGATTATCTGGGTCATGAAGATCTTTTTGGTATAGTTCTTCTGTGTATTGTTGCTACCTCTTCTTAATATCTTCTGCTTCTGTTAGGTCCATACCATTTCTGTCCTTTATTGTGCTCAGTGAAACCATGAGCCATGCCATATAGGGCCACCCAAGATGAATGGGTCATGGTGGAGAGTTCTGACAAAACATGGTTCACTGGACAAGGGAATGGCAAACCACTTCAGTATTTTTGCCTCGAGAACCCCATGAACAGTATGAAAACTGAGGTTAGGAAAATTATAAAGAACTCCACCAGTCTCACAGCTTAGAAAGTAAGAGTCACAATTTCAACACAAACTGGACTGCATAACACAGTGACCTTGTTTCATGAGGACAGAGCATCCACTGGGTCACAAGAGAAGAGAACCTGGGGCTGAGCAGTGATATAGAGTGGGCTCAGGCAACAGAGAGGGAGCAAGGCAAACTTTGGAATAAGATTGAACAAAATGAAAACAACAGTGAGAAATCTAGACTATAAGGAGTGCTAGGAGCAGCAGCTCAGATTCCATCCCGAAATTCAATGGTGATGGCCAAAGAGGCCTCCATACTTCACATAAAATCTGCCGTGTCGAAGACTCTGACAGTCCAGCCAAAACCACAGGGAACTCCAGGAATCTTCTGTTTGCCTCCTGTGTTCCCAGCTGATTTGAACATCTGCCTGCAAGGCTCAGCTCTAATTATTGTAAATATGCTGGACTGAAATTAAATAAATAGCAAAACACATTTTTGCTCCTGCTACAGCCTTCTCCCTTACCTTAGCTGGAATCAAAATGGTTCATGTGGGACAAATCCCAGTAGTTCTTGTCATTATTTTTGTTTTGTATATATATAATATATATGTATACATATTTCTGTTAGAGAAGCCAATATCCAGGCAACATAATTCAGCTTCTCTGCAAGCCATCAGTTTCAAAGGTTGGAGGAGCAATTGCTAAAGTTGAAAAACATTAAAAAAAAAAAAAACACTCCTGTGGTGCAAGAATTCCAGGTAACAACAAATACATCTCTGAAATGTATTTATATCTTGTTTTTTTTGCTAATTTATCATTTATGTTGAACAAGTTTAATTGAGCACAAGCTTTTTAAGAAATATCATGTGTTAATGTAGTTTCTAGGATACCAAAAGAAATAGAACAAAATTATGGCTAAAATGTAATACTCTCTCATGAAGTAGAGAGAGAAACCTCAAAGATACCGGGTTTTATAGAAGAGGAGAAAATACAAGAATCTATTTTATAATATTAATACCACGAAGGCACACAAGAAAGGTGATGCAGGTGAGGTGTGGTTAAACTGCTGCATGGATTGAGGGACAGATTATGTCCACTTGAAGAATGACAGAAGAACCTCTGGTGAGTTGAGAAGAACATTTTGTTGTCAGTAAGGACTTTAGATTAAATTCTGAGATAAACATTAGTTTGGAGGGTTTTGATCAGAAAAGTTCTCACGAGTTCTTACTCAAGTTCATGGAAGCCAAATAAGGCCAAATGAATTGCTCACCTGCCCCTAGGAGACATGGACACCATGACTAGCTTCTCTTCTAAGCACACACAGTATTATCCCCTAATATCTAAATATTTTATATTTTATTCATTTTTCTACTTTCTCTGATTACAAGGTAAGCTTTATGAGAACAAAGACTTTGCTTCTCTTTATTCCGGTGCCTAGACCAATGCTTAGCACACAGGAGGTGCTTGATAAATACTTACCATTTGAAAGTGAAAGTGAAGTCACTCAGTTGTGTCCGACTCTTTGCTACTGCATGGACTGTAGGCTACCAGGCTCCTTCGTCCATGGGACTTTCCTGGCAAGAGTACTGGAGTGGGTGGTCATTTCCTTCTCCAGGGGATCTTCCTGACCCAGGGATCGAACCCAGGTCTCCCGCATTGGCAGGCAGACGCTTTCCCATCTGAGCCACAAGGGAAGCCATTTACCATTTATCAGTAGTCAATTATGAGACAGAAGCTGTCTTCCTATTGCTTAACACGTATATAAACATTCTGGCTTCTGATTCTTGTCCCCATTTCATAGATGAAGAAACTGAGGCAGTGAGGTTCTATAAATGGACCAGAGAACTTGGCCCCACCTAGGTGTGTGAATATGTGCATTTGGAGATGGAGTTTGATGGAAAGTAAGTAGCTTGGGTCTTAGGCAATGAGAAGGAGAATGGGTACCAACCCGAACTCAGAGGTTTTGTAGATGAGAAGGGACTTGTGTCCTTGGAATGTCAGCACCCAGAGAGGCAATGGATACACTCAGGTCCAAGGCTGCCACTCTTAAAACTGCTTGCATTAGATTCAGCAGGACACTCGTGGTGAAGAAGGGCTTGTATAAAATACTCATGTCAGACACCCAGCCCCAGACATGTGAGGCAGGCAGAGGCATTAGAAGATCCTTGCAAAGACCTGCACGTCCTAGAATGGCTTGAAAGCTGCAGAGTGGATTCTGAGCCTCCAGCCTGCCACAACGTAAAGAGAGTCTGGACTTGACATGGCAAGCAGACTGGAGTCTGGGGCTTCCGAGTGCAGCTTCCAGTGGGATGAGAGAAACGAGGGAGACTGGGCATCTCAGCAGACGCCTTCGAGGAGGGAAGGCAGGAGCCTGGGAGGTCTCCCCCAGGGACCCCGCAGAGTCTGCACACTGGATGTGAGCTCCAGGCGTGGCTGCATTCTGTGTCTGCCTCCACCTAGAAGCAGGGACACAGAATAGAACCAACCCTGAATTAAAGAATAACAAGCAAACTGCATTTGTATACACCTGAAAGTGTGGGTTGAAGTCCTACCCGCTGTGTGTTAGCATTCATCTTGGACTCTGAGACGCTGTGACCTCATGTGTCCGCTCTGTATCCTCAGTGCAAACCTAGCATCATTTGAGGAGAACATTTGAAGGAATCTGGGGGCCTGCAGGAGAAGGTGCAGACATGGGAAACTTCCAGAAGTCACAGGATTCTGGAAGCAAGTTTAATATAATACGATGGAGTCAGCAAAAGTGTTTTATGGTATTTTTAATTGTCTGCTTAAATAAGTCTTGATAGCAGAAGAAAGGAAATGAGATAAAGTCAGCCTTCTTCAAGTTTGCTAACTGCTTTCGGGCTAAAGTTGGAGATGGCAGGTCCCCCAGGCCTTGAAGTTCAACCCAGCATTTCTCCCACTTCTTTCATCAAGTGTGGTATACCAGGCGCGGTGCTTTTACTGTGAGGAATAACCATTTTTAAAACCAGATATTCATACTGACCCTCACTAAATGGACCTGAAAAAAATTTGACACACTTTTGTACCTAAATATATTAAAGACAACCCTAATTGCAGCTTCCTTTGGCATAACAGACTAGAAATTGACTTTCACGATGAGAAATGACTCAGGCTACAGTGAAATATTGACTGTGTAGAGACTAGAATTTAGGTGGGTCCATCTCTCAACTTAATGCTTATATTTCTATTTTTTAACCTCATTGTTTCCTGCCTTGGTTTCTTGGCTTGTATCTCATTTTTAAGATTGGAAGTATTTGCAAGAAATTTTAGAGGAAAGCCGGTTTCCAAGCCCACTCCAATAGTTTGGCCACCCTCATTGGAAAAGACCCTGACGCTGGGTAAGATCGAAGGCAAAGGAGAAGAGGGCATGGCAGAGGATGAGATGTTTGGATAGCATCACTGATTCAATGGACATGAACTTGGCTGAACTCCAGGAGACGAAAAGGGACAGGGAGGCCTGGTGTGCTGCAGTCCATGGGGTCACAAGGAGTCGGACAAGACTGAGCGACTAAATAACAACAACACGAAAATATTCCTAATGTAGATCCTGCTTTCAAACAAAAGTAACTGGTGCACTTGCCTTGCTGGTTGTGGGTTTCCAGCTCTCCCTCTGAAGCCCCCTGCTGCTCCTCTGAGTTTGTGAGGACTCCCTGAGGGGTGTGTCCCACGGTGGGCCAGTCTGTAGTGGAACCATCCCTCTGTAACCTGGGGGTTGTATCTACAGAGCCTGGAAGAGCAGCTTCTGCTCTCAGAGCCCACTCAAAGCAGGAAAACCGTGGCGAGGGGGAGATGAGAAGGTGAGATCTCCCAGAAACGCATCTGCACAGAACCAACAGAAGCCAGACGCCCAACCCTACACTCAGGCACCCACAGGGACCTGGGCCACACTTAACATCTGTCAGACCTGACCTAGGCCTGAGTGCTCAGTCACTTCAGTCGTGTCTGACTCTTGGCGACCCACTGGACTGCAGCCCGCCAGGCGCCTCTGTCGTGTACTGGCCAAGGTCGCCAAGCCCTCTCCAAATCTTGCAGACCCATTGATTGAACCCACATCTCTTACATCTCCTGCATTTGCAGGCGGGTTCTTTGCCATTAGCACCACCTGGGAAGACCTGACCTTGGCAGGGTCCCTTAAAGGAGCAAACTCCTTCCCTCCTGCTGAGTGAGTCCCCATGACCTTCTGCAGATGCAGCCTCAGTAAAGATGCCGTTGGATATTCACCAGTGTAATCCGTGCAAGCACACACACACACTCATAGTGTAGGAGGGACGTTTCCTGGGCAACCAGTGTGAAAACACTGCCGAGGGGAGCGAGGAGGGCTCTACTTTAAGAACTTGGTAAAGATGAATTTTGAAGTTTGCAGGGATCCTTGCCCATAGTGGCCGTCAGGAAGCTCACACTGATGAAAACATAAGGTCATGGCTTAAGCACCCCAGTTTTCTGGCTAATGTAATGGGGCCCCCTCTATACAGGACGAATGCTGGGGGAGAATTTCTGGATTTTGATGATGAGTGAGACAGGAACACTGCCATGGATAAAATATGATTATAACTGCACTGCAAAATGGTGGAAGGAAAATTACAAAATCATATCTGAAGTCATTTCTGGGTATTGGTAAAAGGCTCATTTCCTTCTATTTCACTATTTCAGGAGGATTTCTAAATTTTATATACTAAATATGGAGTCCTTAAGAAATATATAATGCTTTGCTCTTCTTTTTCCATTTCCAAAACCAGAATGACTTTAATGTTGAAAAACGTCATAAACAACAAACAGCTTGAATCAAAAACTTAAAACTCCAATGTTATCACTCAGAAATTGCTATTACTAGCCATTACTTATTCCTTTCCACCCTTTTAACTTATGCAAATATGCACATTTACACATGTATGGACAGATGTGTATATATTTTACATCACAAAGAATTGTTCTGTGCGTATCTTGCTAAATATGTTTCTTACATGGTTAATGCATTATCATTAAATAAGCCAAAGGCATACTTATAAAATTTATTCAGAACATTGTTCTATTTTTAATTATTGCCTGTTACAACATCAGGTGTGCATGATAATAAGTGATTTTAGCCAATTATTTCTATCAGTTAATTCATTTCTATGTTGCCCTTTCGAATACAATGCTATGATGCATTTCCATTTACAGATATTGCTTTCTACTCGTCAGATTAATTTTTAAGATACATTCTCAGATGGAAAATTGATGAATGAGGAAAAACATAAATTTTTAAGATTCTTAATGTATTGCCAATTTGTCCTAAAGAATACTTATATCAATGACATTTTTAGTTTTAGAATATCTGTTACTCCACTCATGCTGAACTTAAGTATTGTTATAGTCTTTTATCTTTGACAGATCACACTGTTAGTGAGGCTGAAGAGTTTATAGGTATATGTGTATATATGTACATGATTATTTTATATTGCATCACTTCTATTTCAAGAATTCTGTAACCATTCATCTTTTAATCACAAGAGTAATAACTAAGTGAGAGTTACATGTTTACTTTCGTGTTAGTTCCACAATGTTGTGTGTGGGTTTAGTTTTATTTCATCTCTTAAATGCTCACATATCTTTAAGAGTGGATATAAGTTTGATTTTCACTCTCTTTGATGGGACAGTGGAGAATCTCTCATTCTATGTTGAGAAATGGATGCTCCAAGAGAAAGAATGGCAATCAGCACAATGCTGCCAGGAGAAGAACCTCCTCTGCCTCTCCTATCTGGAATTCTTCAGTGAATCTGCCCAGCATGGTATGGAAGTAACAAGTGAGCTTTCTATCAGCGTTAGTTTCCTTTTCTTTCTCTTGTCCATGAATCTTGTTATGAAGCCAAGCAGGCCTGGGCCTTTATATCTTATGGGCCTGTATCTTATGGAGAAGTAAAGACCAGCCCAGATCTCTGAGATGCTAGTATATATTATGACCGCTTGTAAAGCAAAGGCTCCCTGATTAACATAAAAAAAAACATATTTACATAATAATGTCAGGAGTTTTCTCTTAAGGTGACCTATGAGGTTAAAAGCCTTTCTCTTCAAGATTAGATCAACATTATTTGAAATGGAGATCTCTAGCCCAGAGGGAGATAGAAGGGGGAGAAAGACACTAGACAAGGGATGAGAAAGGATAACATAAAGAGAAGTAAACACACACACACACACACACACACACACACACAAACAAGAGGAAGGGAGAAAAAGCCCTGAGATGCTTAATCTGTTTTTCCTACTGGTATAGATTATACAGGCAGGGTAGGCAGTGTAATGAGTCAACTCTTTGCATCAGGTGGCCAAAGTATTGGAGCTTCAGCCTCAGCATCAGTCCTTCCAATGTATATTCAGGACTGATTTCCTTTGGGATGGACTGGTTTGACCTCCTTGCAGTTTAAGGGACTCTCAAGAGTTTCCTCCACACCACAGTTCAAAAGCATTGGAAAAGACCCTGATGCTAGGAAAGATTGAAGGCAGGAGGAGAAGGGGCCGACAGAGGATGAGATGATTGGATGGCATCACCAACCCGAGGGACATGAGTTTGAGTAAGCTTCAGGAGTTGGTGATGGACAGGGAAGTCTGGCGTCCTGCAGTCCATGGGGTCTCAAAGAGTTGGACACAACTGAGATACTGAACTTATCTGAGTCAGTGTAATGGTATTTATGGGGCCTGTCCTTGTGGTGGTGGTGACTTTAAGATGTGAAATTGAATCATTACCTTTGAGACTATCTGCTGCAGACCCTGTTCTGTGCTGGACATGGTGGGGAAATATTATAGGGATATGTGCACACAAAGGCAGCCTTATTCCAGAAAGTCCCTGGAGGACAATCTGAAAACACTCTCATCATGGAGATACTTATCATGGAAGTTAGGACTCTGGGCCAAGCTTAACATCCACATGCACCTTTTCAAGAAATAGCAACAAATATTTGATGAACTACCAAGATATGTCTATGCCTATTTCATACAGTCCCATTTGCTAATAAAAAAAGATATGAAAACTGTACTTCTGTTATTGAATGAGTGAACAAATGAATGAATTGACATTTCATGTTTTTTATCCCATAAGTGGATATTAGACCTTGAGTTCCATGAAGCGGAATCCTTTCTCTCTTGTTGTATGTCCAGGGTCCCTCACTACTCAGAGACTGATTTTCCAGTCCCAAAGCTGGGAATAATTGGATATTCCCATTTCTCTAAATATATGGATCTTTAACTTGGAATTATAATTCTACTCAGCAGATAGGAATAAAACAAAAGCTCCATTTTTAATGCATCTTTTTGGTCCTCAGCAGACTTAGTGTGAGAAGAAAATATCTCTAGCACAAAGAGAGAAGCAGGTATAAATCCTTCCCCTTTCTGACAAGATTTAGTACAGATTTGAGTAGACAGGGAGGAGGGAAGCACTATTGCTGAGGATCAATAATGCATTAGTTCAGTTCAGTTCAGTTCAGTCGCTCAGTCGTGTCCGACTCTTTGCAACCCCATGAACCCCAGCACGGCAGGCCTCCCTGTCCATCACCAACTCCCAGAGTTTACCCAAACTCATGGCCATTGAGTCGGTGATGTCATCCAACCATCTCATCCTCTTTTGTCCCCTTCTCCTCCTGCCCTCAATCTTTCCCAGCATCAGGGTCTTTTCAAATGAGTCAGCTCTTTGCATCAGGTGGCCAGAGTATTGGAGTTTCAGCTTTAACATCAGTCCTTCCAATGAACACCTAGGACTGGTCTCCTTTAAGATGGACTGGTTGGATTTCCTTGCAGTCCAAGGGACTCTCAAGAGTCTTCTCCAACACCACAGTTCAAAAGCATCAATTCTTCAACACTCAGCTTTCTTTATAGTCCAACTCTCACATCCATACATGACTACTGGAAAAACCATAGCCTTGACTAGATGGACCTTTATTGGCAAAGTAATGTCTTTGCTTTTTAATATGCTGTCTAGGTTGGTCATAACTTTCCTTCCAAGGAGTAAGTATCTTTTAATTTCATGGCTGCAGTCACCATCTGCAGTGATTTTAGAGCCCCCCTCCCCCCAAAATAAAGTCAGCCACTGTTTCCCCATCTATTTGCCATGAAGTGATGGGACCAGATGCCATGATCTTAGTTTTCTGAATGTTGAGCTTTAAGCCAACTTTTTCACTTTCCTCTTTCACTTTCATCAAGAGGATCTTTAGTTCTTCTTCACTTTCTGCCATAAGAGTGCTGTCATCTGCATATCTGAGGTTATTGATATTTCTCCCAGCAATCTTGATTCCAGCTTGTGCTTCTTCCAGCCCAGAGTTTCTCATGATGTACTCTGCATATAAGTTAAATAAGCAGGGTGATAATATACAGCCTTGACATACTCCTTTTCCTATTTGGAACTAGTCTGTTGTTCCATGTCCAGTTCTAACTGTTGCTTCCTGACCTGCATGCAGGTTTCTTAAGAGGCAGGTCAGGTGGTCTGGTATTCCCATCTCTTTCAGAATTTTCCACAGTTTATTGTGATCCACAGAGTTAAAGGCTTTGGCATAGTAATAGGTATCAATTAGGTATTTGGTGAATGAGTAGATGATTTCAAAATACAAAAAAAAAAAAATGTGAAAGAATGTCAGGGAAAAAATGAGATGCTAAGTTTCACCCCACATATGTATGTGCGGATAGCAGAGCTTCCAGAATGAAGAGACAGATGGTTTTCTTGTTCAAAGGGTCTGCATCAATTCAGTTAACATCAATTCAGTTACCCACATCCAATTCCAAACGAGATAGATGGCTTGGAAGAAAGGACACTGTGTCGGAAGTCCTCATCAGGAGAGAAGTAAACCCTCTTACTCTGGCTCAAAGTTGACTTAATTTGGGGGTTTTGCTTTCAGATTCCTGACTAGAGTCTCGGGTTTCTCTACTCACGTGCCATCGCTGAACTCAACAGGCTGTGTGGTTCTCCTCTGAGTTCCTCTTCTGAGCTCAGGCACCTCTCTCTCCCCTCCCCGCCCCACCTTGTGTGCAGGTGAGGTTTCACATTGGTCTGGCCCCTCAAGCCCTCAAGCTCCAGGCTTTCCCACTGGCCCCTGTCCTGGTGTAGAACCTCTGGCAACTTCACAAGGGATGGAGGCTGACATAGGACCATCTTCCCAAAGCCGACTCCTCCAGCCAATAAAATGAGTAAAGAGCTGACTATTCTGACTGTTAGTTGCTCATTTGTGTCCGACTCTTTCGCAACCCCATGAGGTGTAGCTTCTCTCCATGGGATTCTCCAGACAAGAATACTGGAATGGGTAGCCATTCCCTTCTCAGGAGGATCTTCCTGACCCAGGGTTCGAACCTGCATCTCCTGCACTGCAGGCAGAGGCTTCCCTGGTGGCTCAGACATAAAGAATCCTCCTGCGATGCAGGAGACCTGGATTTGATCCCTGGGTTGGAAAGATCCCGTGGATAAGGAAATGGCAATCCACTCTGGTATTCTTGCCTGGAGAATCGCGTGGATGGAGGATCCTGGCAGGCTACAGTCCTTGGGGTCACAAAGAGTCGGACACGGCTGAGTGATTTGCACACACACACACATTCTGGCTGTGGATATTCCTCTGCATCTCTCCTAGCAGACACTCTTAGCCCATTCATAATAGCTTCTCTCCTTTAGTCTGCGGTCTCTTCTCCAGGCCTGATGTGGCTCCAATAAGGAAAAATGTAAATACCTAGAATAACACCTTCATGAGACAAACGCCAAGGTGACTTATTTTCTCACCTCAGGATCAATAGCTGATAAAAATGCAGTGTCGGCTGGACTTCCACAGACAGAAAACAAGGGTGTGTTGAGAAAGGAGCAGGGTATCCTATAGAAGACAGGGCTCCGGAGGCCCCGAGGGAGGAGACACACAGCGTGATGCTGTCACAGAGATGCCCTCGGGCTGTGAACATCACCCATCTGAGGCTTCGTCTGCAAACATGAAATTATGGTATCTGCCTTAAGTGGAGGGTGAGCACAGCAGCCAATTAAAGATTTTGTTTTTAATTAGAGGATAAATGCTTTGCAATGCTGGTTAGTTTCTGCTGTAAAACAACATGAATCAGCTGTAACTATACACATATCCCCTCCTTCTTGAATAAATATCCTTTCAAACATTTCATTTGGGGCTTATACATCTTATTTTTAATTCTAACCATGCTTTCCAAATGTCAGGTAAGTAACACAGCTTTAACCTCTCCAGCCCATTTTTAAGGGTTTACCATATGTTTCTTTATTGGTGAAATAGCCAGAGCCTGAGTTCTTGCCCTGGGGGACTTAGTCATTGTTAACTTTTACTAGGTTGCCATTTTTTCCTCCTTAAAAAAAAGAAATTATTGAAGTATAGATTTTCAATGTTACGTTAATTTATTCTGTACAACAAAGTGACTCAGTTATATATATATATGTGTGTGTGTGTGTGTGTTCTTTTTCATATTCTTTTCCATTATGATTTTCACGAGATATTGAATATGGTTCTCTATGCTAAACAATACAACACAAATTGAGATATCTGTGTTGTCATGTTTCTGTGTCATGTTGGCATAAAAGAAAGTTTCCAAATTTCAGAGTACAGATATCCTCTGCTTCTGCTAAGTCGCTTCAGTCGTGTCCGACTCTGTGCGACCCCACAGACGGCAGCCCACCAGGCCCCGCCATCCCTGGGATTCTCCAGGCAAGAATACTGGAGTGGGCTGCCATTTCCTTCTCCAATGCATGAAAGTGAAAAGTGAAAGTGAGGTCGCTCAGTCGTGTCTGACTCTTCACGGCCCCACTGAAGTCTAAAAATGAGTTTTCTGCCTGTGTTTAGACTTGCCTGAAAAACTTTTTAAAATCTTAAGTCTTTCAAAAACAGTAGTCTACTGGCAGATCACCCCAGAGCAGGTGATGATTGTATTTAAAAGGAGACCCCCATAGTAACCAGGGGGAACATTGTGGAATTGCATTTTAAAAAGGAGGCTCAGTATGTCTCCCAGATCATCGCACTTTCTCTTACTGTGTGGGACATGCCATTGGGTATGTTTGATGCTACATGAGAAAAACAAGTAATGAACAGAAACAGACATAGTCTTTGTTTTCTTGCATTCTCTGCAAAAGGAAAGAAGCTAAAGATGGACCATGTAGCATCCCTACTCTGAGCATCTGTAGGAACAAATGGCTCATCTGACTCAGCAAGCACAGGAGAAGGTCACGGTCCCACAGCATCTTCCTCGGAAGGGAAAATGGAAAGACAGCCTTGGATATTTGTAGTTTTAGAGTTACAGCATCACCCTGGCACTCTCATTTAAATCCTCTTTTTTAGGACATGCATAATTCATACATACGTATAGTATGTGGACACACATACTTATAGTTTCCTTATTTTAAAAAACTTACATACATGCAAGTAAATCACATATCCCAACAATAAGGCTAGAGTCATATGCTTTATTTATGGGTGGAGATTTCAAAATGAAAGGTAAATTTTTTTGCCTTAGAGCCTGTTTGACAGTATAACTGAATTCATTGCAAGTGTGCAGCCTGACCTTTCTGATTCTGGTATTTGGAAGCGGTATTAGACTTACTCCATTGCTTTGTGGATTTGTTCTATGTGGTTACCTTTGGTGGAACATAATTTGCCCTTTAGTTCATAAGCTAGCCTGTGTTTTATTATTCTGTGTTTATTTGTTTAACACTCTGAATCACTGCAATTGTTTTCACCCTAGTATTTTAAATGCTTTCTTGTTACAGAGGTATCATTCACCCATCCTTTCAACAAATATTTGTCAAACACACACCAGGGGTGAGGCAGACTGCTAGCTGCAGTTTATACTAATCAAACATACAGCAGGTAAGTTCTGTCCTCAGGAAACTGAACAGTGTCGGGGAGTAATCATCCATATAAACAAAGCACTATGATAGCAGATAAAAGGTTCAGTGCTACTGCTACTGCTGCTACTGCTAAGTCGCTTCAGTCGTGTCCGACTCTGTGTGACCCCATAGACGGCAGCCCACCAGGCTCCCCCGTCCCTGGGATTCTCCAGGCAAGAACACTGGAGTGGGTTGCCATTTCCTTCTCCAATGCATGAAAGTGAAAAGTGAAAGTGAAGTCGCTCAGTCATGTCCGACCCTTAGCGACCCCATGGCCTGCAGCCTACCAGGCTCCTCTGTCCATGGGATTTTCCAGGCAAGAGTACTGGAGTGGGGTGCCATTGCCTTCTCCAAAAGGTGCACTAGGCACGATATAATAAGGTCCTGTGCACCTGGAGAGAAGAAACTCATGTTAACAGATGAAACCACAGCAGGCTTCCCAAGGGAAGGGTGTTGGGGCTGCTACTGGGAGGGCTGGGGATCACAGAGAGGGAAGAAGACTTAGGTGAACCTCGTTAACTCTGCTTATCATCAGGGCACGCCCTGTTTCTCGAACCAGACCCCTCACCTTTGAGAGGCTCCATGGCTTAATGGTTAAGCTCACCAAGGCTAGACACACAGATTTGGTTTGAATCCTGCCCCTTCCGCTTCCAGGATGGGTGATTTTGAGTGAAGTCTTTGATCTCTCTCTGCCTCAGCTTCCCTGTCTGCAAGTTGTGGATGCTAAAAATACCACCTACCACATCTGGTGACAGTGAGTTCAAGGTGTTTAGCCTCATAAAGCAATTGGAGCACTGCCTAGTCCATAGTATGCCATTGAAATTGTCAAATCTTTTTGCAAGATATCCAGTTAATAAGCCTTCTACTTTTCCTTCCTTCATCCTGAAGATAATCTTTAGCAACTGCCCAAGTACCAAATATTGCTCTAGAACCTAGAGAGGCATGGGTGACCTCTGGCCCTGAACCTCCAGTTCCTTGTAGTCTCACAAGACACAGTGCTTCCTGGTCAGTTCATATTCAGGATAGAAAATGAACACATTATGAGAATAGAACTCTGAGAAAGAACAATGAGGGGAGAAGCTTCGTTATTCAGTTCAGTTCAGTCTCTCAGTCGTGTCCAACTCTTTGCGACCACATAGACTGCAGCACACCAGGCCTCCCTGTCCATCACCAACTCCTGGAGCCTACTCAGACTCAAGTCCATTGAGTCAATGATGCCATCTAATTATCTCATCCTCTGTTGTCCCTTTTTCCTCCCACCTTCAATCTTTCCCTGCATCAGGATCTTTTCCAATGAGTCTTTTACTTCTTCGCATCAGGTGGCTAAATTATTGGAGTTTCAGCTTCAGCATCAGTCCTTCCAATGAACATTCAGGACTGATTTCCTTTAGGATTGACTGGTTGGATCTCCTTGTAGTATGAGGAACTTTGAAGAGTCTCCTCCACACCACAATTCAAAAGCATCAATTCTTCAGTGCTCAACTTTCTTTATAGTCCAAGGTGGAGGGATAGAGCCATCCAAGACAGACAGGTCATAGTGGAGAGTTCTGACAAAATGTCATCCACTGGAGAAGGAAATGGCAAACCACTTTAGTATTCTTGCCTTGAGAACCCCATGAACAGTATGAAAAGGCAAAAAGATAGGGCGCTGAAAGATGAACTCCCCAGGTCGGTAGGTGCCCAATACTAGAAAACAATGGAGAAATAACATCAGAAAGAATGAAGAGATGGAGCCAAAGCAAAAATAACACCCAGTTGTGGATGTGACTGGTGAGGGAAGTAAAATATGATGCTGTAAAGTACAATATTGCATAGGAACCTGGAATGTTAGGTCCATGAATCAAGGCAAACTGGAAGTGGTCAAACAGGAGATGGCAAGAGTGAACATCGACATTTTAGGAATCAGCGAACTAAAATGGACTGGAATGGGTGAATTTAACTCTGACCATTGTATCTACCGGAGAAGGCAATGGCACCCCACTCAAGTACTCTTGCCTGGAAAATCCCATGGATGGAGGAGCCTGGTGGGATGCATTCCATGGGGTCACGAAGAGTCGGACATGACTGAGCAACTTCACTTTCATTTTCATGCATTGGAGAAGGAAATGGCAACCCACTCCAGTGTTCTTGCCTGGAGAATCCCAGGGATGGGGGAGCCTGCTGGGCTGCCTTCTATGGGGTTGCGCAGAGTCAGGCATGGCTGAAACGACTTAGAAGCAGTAGCATTGTATCTACTACTGTGGGCAAGAATCCCTTAGAAGAAATGGAGTAACCCTCATAGTCAACCAAAGAGTTCGAAATGCAGTACTTGGGGGCAAGCTCAAAAACAACAGAATGATCTCTGTTTGTTTCCAAGGCAAACTGTTCAATATCACAGTAATCCAAGTCTATGTGCCAACCAGTAATGCTGAAGAAGCTGAAGTTGAACAGTTCTATGAAGATCTACAAGACCTTCTAGAACTAATATCCCAAAAAAGATGTCCTCTTCACTATGGGGACTGGACAGCAAAAGTAGGAAGTCAAGAGATACCTGGAGTAACAGGCAAATTTGGTTTGGAGTACAAATGAATCAGGGCAAAAGCTAACAGTTTTTCCAAGAGAACACACTGGTCATAGCAAACACCCTCTTCCAACAACACAAAAGAAGATTCTACACATGGACATCACCAAATGGCCAATACCGAAATCACATTGATTATATTCTTTGCAGCCAAAGATGGAGAAGCTGTATACAGTCAGCAAAGCTTCACAGGGGATGTGACAATAGACATCGGCTTTGAAGTATAAGTAGGAATTTAGCAGGCTGATAAGACACAAAGGGACAGATTCCAGAGCTAGGGGGAAATACAGCAAAAGGCAAAGCATGTGCTAGCCTGTCTGCATTTCCGGTCCACTCACATTGATTAGAAGACAGTGGAGAACACATGTGGCCTTGAGGCTGGAGAGAAAGGCCAGGACAGTGTTCAGAGGAGCTGACTTCCAATGGTGTGAATGAGACAGAGGCAGAATAAAGGCAAGATTTGCCAATAATTCATAACACTTTGGTGAACGTAAATCCAGGGAATAAAACTCAGCTTAAAATATCAAATGATATATCTGGGCTACAAACTCAGGTAATTGGTGTGAAACTTATTTTTCATAAATGCACAGCTCAGACATTACTTCTTACTTGTTTCCTCTAAATAACAGAGAACTCAAGAGAAAGATGCTTGGGATTAATGTGGTTGAAGAGCAAGTATTTGAAATGAAACAATTATGACATATAAAGAAAATAAGTGATAACTGAGAAAAACAGAAGAGCTACACAAGTATGTGTTATTTTATTAATATTTTCCCTAAAAAAAAGAGCCCTCTACAGTATTAGAAATCTCTTTTCAAATACAAATCATAATCATGGAAAAATTTCAGAAGTGAACTTTGTATCATTCAGAATATCCTTCTCTCTCTGACCTCATTTATAATTTCGTCATAGCTTTGGTTGATATTTAAAAACTTTAGTGAGTAATGAAAACTTACCTGCGTGGCATGAGCACTCCTTTCAAAACACTTGAGATGTGTGAATGTCGGCTCCACGGATGCAGGGATGGATGGACTGGGTCTAGATGGCTGGGTTTTCAGCCCTGGTAGGTAGAAGGCCCTTGATTGTGGTCTGTCACCCAAGTCAAGTGTGGGGAAACAAGGAACTCACTGACTCTGGGGAGATATAACTTATGTGATGGTTAAAGGATGGACACAAAGCATACAGGAGTCAGAAATTTACCCACACGATTTGAACTAGAATAGCAAGAATTTTCCTTAATCCATTTTTCTTGAGCTCTGTGCAGGTTCCACCAGGAAATCAGCATTCATCCACCTAAAAATCCTCGAATAAATATAATCCCTCAGTAATTTGATGTTTTCAAATGTCTGTGAACTTTCTTGTTGTTTTTCATTCTGTCAGGTAGTCTGTTTAGATTCTCATTTCTCGAGGACCTTCTTCACTTCTGGGCAGCGCTGTTGCTATTTAAACACTGGATCAGATCATCTTAACACCAGAGGTCAGCCCCCCGGAGATGCTTGAGGTCTGTGTATTTGAAGGAGATTTTCATACTGGGTGAAAATTAATCTTTTGGAAAAATAGTTCAGTGCACAAGCTCTGCTCAAGTAAACATGGGATATGCTAACCCTGTGCAACAAAGGCATCCATGCAGTTAGAGGGATGTTTCATTGGGTTGAAAATTAGGTAGGGAAAGGAAATTGTAGGAGAGAAAACACAGAATTGCCTTTTGTTTCTCAGAAGTGTGTTTCTGCGCCTTGAAAATGTAGGGCATACTCCTCAACAGTTCTTCCAGAAACAAAGTTATTTATTCCCCACCCCCATGCAAGACCCTTATATGGTTGCATCAGGAAAACAATACATTGACTACGTTTACTATCAATTCTTTAAATCTGTGGGTGGGAAAGTTTACATGAAGATCCAGATAGTATATATTTTCAACTTCTTAAGACAGAAGACCTCTGTCCCAACTACACAATTATGCCTTGGGAAGAAGCTACAGGTGATACTTAGATGGTTGTGCAGGGCTGGAGCTTAGCAGTTAGTTGTAACACTTGGTAAAGCATTTTCTAGATAAGGTCTTCAGGCATTGTTTTCCACGTGTCCTTTCCTATGAAGTAGTTTTGAGCATTGATAAATAATACGGGTGGCGCTTCTCTGGTGGTAAAGAATCTGCTTGCAATGCTGGAGACCTGGCTTTGATCACTGGGTCAGGAAGATCCCCTGGAGAAGGTAATGGCTACAAACTTCACAATTCTTGCCTGGAGAATTCCATGGACAGAGGAGCCTGGCAGGCTACAGTCCATGGGGTCACAAAGAGTTGAACATGACTGAGCAACTAAAAAACACACACACACAAAATATGGGTACTTCTATTTTCAGTAGTAATTTGCTGATGTGCTCTTCTTAGTTACTTGGTCATGTCCAACTCTTTGTGACCCCATGGACTGTAGCCCACCAGGCACCTCTGTCCATGGAGATTCTCCAGGCAAGAATACTGGAGTGGGTTGCCATGCCCTCCTCCCGGGAATCTTCCCAACCCAGAGATTGAACCCAGGTTTCCCACATTGTAGGCAAATTCTTTACCACTAGTGCCACCTGGAAAGCCTCAAATATGGTCTATTAAATTTAAAAACTTGGTGCAGCACATAGTGAGTCAACACTTTCAGTGTGTGGATCTAAGATTGGCTTATCCCACTGTTTTTAATGACAATCATGGCTGAAAAAGACACTTCACAGCAACATGCAGGAAAAATCCATTTTTGTGCTTATTAAATTATGATCCTTAGTGTTAAAGCCCATATGCCAATTAAGTAAAAACTTGTGTTATAATTTGTCCTGCAATTTCCCATCCTTTATAATGTCAGTCAGTTGCTCCCCTTACTAATTGGAAGGTATTGCATTTTTAAAAAATCCTATTAACAGATGGGTTAAAATCCCACTGAAACTCTTCATTTCAATTTTTATAAAAAATAAAAAAATTATATTCCCAAGTTTCTTAAAAACGCATGAATGAGGGATTTTTTTTCTTGTTTAAACAGGTGAATTACTTATATTATTTTTGGCGATGGAATCATATAATGATGGAAATATTTCTGAACACCTGTTTCTATAATGTTCTTACCAAATAGAATTGGATTCTTTAAAAGAAAAGCCAGTTACTTCTGCATTCATCATTAAAATGTCATCTTAATTGGAAGGAAGAAAGTACATTTGCTCTCACGAGGGTGTCTGCTGGCATCATGGAGCTGGTAGTCATTGGTGTCCTCTGTAACCGGGTTCCATGAAGAGGTCCCAATAGAAGCAAAGGTGACAGCTTTGCCATTTTCTTGCAGTTCACACGTGCTTGTGGCAGTAGCATAATCCTAAATCTACTATTTCTCTGCAGAAATTTTCTATAATAATTGTCCTTTTTGTAAGAATGTTCAGATGAGATTGGACAATGCCATCTGTAAATCCATAAACAAATAAGTTAAGGTCAATGACTCTGAATTTGCTGATGCTGGACAGCTGAGCACAAGTGCTGCTGTAATGCCCGGCACACGAGTGTCCCCATACCTCCCTCAGGCACCCCCCCCCCACCCCGGAGTGCATGATGCATGGTCCTCTGATGTGCAATGGAGCGAGGATGCCAGATCAATTCACACAGTCATTATTTATAGGGCATACTGTCTTCCTTATTTGAAGATGGAGAAATGTAAAATAGCCATTTCAAAGTCTTCCCCTGGAGCCCCCGTGTACTAACCTGTGGGTCTTCTGAGGGCAGCACCCCACATTGGACATTAATGATCTTTTCCTCAGTGAGGATTAAGCTTTCCCCAATAAGCACTGTAACTGGTCAGAGGTGGGCATGAGAACCAACTTGCCAATCAGAGTTTCTCAGCCAGATCCATGAATAGAAAATGGCTATATTTTATCAATTCTTTCCATCTGGATTCCTGGAATCACAAACTTCTTGGCTATCCACTTTTTCATTCAGTTCTTAGTTGACCCCACATATATCCTTCCAAACAATTTGATTTTTCCATGAATTGCCAAGACTTGGTTCTTCCTGCTGACAACTATAGAACTTTAAATGAGATGCAAGCAAAATAGAACCAAGTGATTGAGCAGGAGTCCATAAATTATATCCAGGATGTTAGGACAGAAAAAATGTGACAGTATCATGATGGAAGTGAAGGAAGGAAAAAGCTAGTAAGTCGCTTCTCCAGTGGAGCAGGAATAGAATGGATTTTATTTCTTCATTGATTGAAGATTCACTGTGGCCTACTATATTTAAGAATAAATAAAAGTCTCCAGGAACACAAAGACTACAGCTCCGTCATCTGTCATTCAAGGCCACCCAACACTCCACTCTGTTGTCTATCATTTCCCAAGGCAAATGTCCTAGAGATGAAGTAAGAACATGGCAAATAGTAAAAAGAGAAAAAGTTTGAGTACAGAAGAGAATATTCTTTTCCCACTGAGTTAGTTTTACAACTTTGTCAAAAATAAGTTGTCTACGTGTTTCAATGATTTCTGGACTCTATTCTTCTTCAATGAACCACGTGTCATCTTTTGTTCAATACTACATGGCCTTAATTACTCTAGATTTATAATAAGTCTTGAATCTGGGCATGTGAGGCTGCCAAGTTAGTTCATTTCTTCCAAACTTTTGATTTCTCTCCTTTTTAATACAAATTTGATGATGGATTGCCTTTATGATTTGTTACATGAAGGCAGAGCTGTGTCCTCACCAGAGAAAGTATTTCCTACTCTTGAAGCTAGACACTGTGTACATTACCCAATGCAGGCAAATCTGGAGGGTTTCCTGTCTGGCTGAGAGAGTAGGACTCTGCTGGGTCCTGTGTGAGCCCTGGAAATTGTGACCTCCACCCTTGGTGCTTCATCCCTTTGTCCCAGGTCATGTGCTGGTCTGTGCTCCTCAGAAGTGAGAGGGCTTTCTACAGATCTCCAGAGGGCTTCATCTGTGTAGCTCTCCCCTATTCAACACTCTTGTTGAGAATACAGGCCACCCAGGGTCCCAGACTTTCAGCTCTGTCTTCCCATTCGGGGAGTCTGTGTGCCCTTCCCAGCTTCCCCTCCCTGCCCCTAGCCCTGGAACTGTCTCAAGGCTGAAAGCTGGTAATTCTAGGGTCCATCATTTTTGTTTCTCATCTCTTAGGAGTCACCAATTTTTTCTTTTATTTGCTATCTGATGGACAGGGTCCTCAAAACATTGTTTCATAAATAGTGTCCATCTTTCTTTTATTATTATTTTATTTATTTTGTATGACAGAGTAAATCTGATCCCTGGGGTTCCATCTTGGCTGAAGTCACAAATCTTCACATACTCCATTTTTTCCTTTTGTTTCAGCATTCGATAGTTATGTGCACAATTGCTTCAGTCGCGTCCAACTCTGTGTGACCCCGTGGACTGTAACCTAACAGGCTCTTCTGTCCATGAGATTCTCCAAGTAAGAATACTGGGACAGGTTTCCACTTTCTTCTCCAAGGGATCTTCCCCACCCAGGGATTGAACCCTCTTGCATTGTCTTCATTGCAGGTGATTTCTTTACCCCTGAGCCACCAGGGAAGCCCTTCAATAGTCATGTTTATATTCTAAAAGTTCCAAATTTGTAATGTTATAAAGTAGACAATAAGTAAAAATTTAACTGAAGTTTGTTTTTTTTTTTTTTCCCTTAGTGGTGCTCCAAAACAGTGCTCCTTATAATAGGATTTCTCTTAGATTAGAAAAAAGAAAATAGTGCTGTATCATAAGCCCAGGTTAAATGTCACCTCCACTGCCAAGAAGCCTTTTCTCCTTTCCTAGTTATTCCTAAGCACAGAAAAACTAGTTGATATTTCAGAGGGATTGGAGAGAGTGAAGGAAAAAAGGAGAGAGGGCAGAAAAGGAGGCAAAGGAAAAAAATCTCCTCTGGAAATCAAATATCTAAACTCCAGATTCTCTTTTTAAGTGACTGGTGTGGTCCCCGAGCATAGTTCCTCATCTCCCAGGGCTCCTCTCTGTTCCTGTATCAACTCTGACCTATAGCACTCAGCTAGAGTTTCACATCCTATAACCAGCAGCTAATTCGGGAAAAAAAAAAAAAAAGTGAATTTATGAAGTATCCAGTCATTTGCAACTTGAGACCATGTTTACACTAGCTGTTTCAACTATTCTCCACCCATCTCAAGCAAACTTAACACAAGCATGAAGGCTAAGGAATGATTACTTGGAAAATCATTTTGAAGAATTTTTAGAACATTCAATGGAGGTCAATCCATTGTTTTACAATGTCCCTTAAGTTAGCTTCATTTGGTAATACACTATTTGTCAATTCAAGTTATAAAGTCCCCATGAGCGCTTAAAATACATGTATATTTCATACACATAAGTAATAATAAACACTCACAGTCCTCTATAAATTAGAATTCCCACTTATTCATAATGCCCTCCATATTCCAGTGAGCTTTCACTGAACTTTTGGGTTTTTCTTGATAATTAAGCAGCAATAGCAGCTAATGTTTACTGCATATCGACTTTGATGCTATTTTGACTCAGACGCTGTACTGCATCATTTAATCAGAACTATTAGTCCATTTTCTGATGAGAAACCTGAGGCACTGTTAAGACGCCTACAAATATTTGCACAGCTAAAAGTACAAAGCCAGGATTTAGCAGAGCCCTCTGACTTCAGATACAATCTTCATCACCCCTAGATGATGGGACCTCTCGGGCTTTGTTTTTAATTTTAAATGTAATACAGATTACCCTGAAAACAAAAACTGGAAGTTTTTTTTTTTTTTCTTCCGAAACAATGAAGACATCTTTAACACCCAGCTCTAATTCTCTTTAGGCTTCCCTGGTGGCTCAGTGGTAAAGAAAATGCCTACCAGTGCAGGAGACTCAGGTTTAATCCCTGATCTGGGAAGATCCCCTAAAGGAAGAAATGCCAACCTGCTCCAATATTCTTGCCTGGGAAATCCCATGTACAGAGAAGCCTGGCTGGCTACAGTCCATGGGGTCACAAAGAGTCAGACACAACTTAGCGACTAAACAACGACAAATTCTCTTTAAGCCTGGTCAGAGGGGTGTACAGCTTGTGTGTTTGTATTTGAATGTAAGCGAGCATACATAAAACACCAGCTTGACCATTTTCACTGTTCTCTGCTTTTATAACCTTACTTTTCAGTCTTGTCTTTCCCGTCTCTTTTTCCCCTTCTGTGTCTTTCTTTCCCTTACTTTCAACCTGTCAGCTGATTACCTAGTTGTGTCCAATTTGAAGCTCTTATGCAAAAAATTAAAAAAAAAAAAACCACAATAGTAATAATCGTGAAAATCAGTTTCAGGATTGTGGTCTTGCTATTGATGTGATCAGAATGAGGCTCTGATTTCTTTCATCCAGACCCTTCCCCTCCCCCACCTGTCACCAGGCATAATGCTTATGAATGCACGTTCATTTCTCTGCTGGGGAAATATTGCCATAGCTCAGGTACCCACTGGGCTTTTCTTTGCTTTTGACAGAAGTTATATACAGTTTATATTTAAAGAAAGAAAAATGAGAGGGTTTTCTGAATTTCTAACAGAAAATGGTGGGCCTTTTTTATGTCCTACTCACGCCGGAGTTTCATATAAGGCAACCTAGTGATATCCTTTGCAAACAAAGGGAGCTTTCGGGAGAGCTCTTAATATGAAGGTCAAGGTTTTGTTTATATTCACGTTCAATTCAGAAAGAATAAAAAATCAATACAGATACGAAGCTGACATATATTGTCCGTAGACCTTTAGGATTTTCAAATGTAACACAGAAACACACACAAAAGCAACCTTCTGCAGAATGTGGCCACTGTTTGTACGTAACTGGGTAATCTGTCAGAAGGTCCTGAATGTAGAATTTGTTCTGCTTATGCTTGGCCATTTTTGATACCCCTAAATGTAATGTTCATTCTCCCTGCTGAATACATTATGTTAACAACCTTACAAGTTAGAAGGGCTCCTAATACTGCTGCTTCTTTCTCAGGAGTTCCCTTGTTACAGAGGGCAGAGGGTTTGTGCTGTGTGTATTTAATGGGACTGACGAGATCCTCGCTGGATCAGGAGGCTCCATGGCTGAGGGGGCCAGTAACTGCCCAGCAGATGTAGATTCCGGCTCTAATCATGGTGGCGGAGAGGCCGAGGTCCCATCTCTGGTCACATGTTCGGTTGCAGAGACATCTTTCAGGCTATTACCTGAATGGTCCATTAAGCATATTGAAAATGAGACACAGTCCTTCAGCCAGACAGAATGCTTCATCCTTTTTTTATCCTTGGGGTTTTGCTACTACAAAGAACCCATAACGCTATGGTAAGAGTTCCCTGTATGTCTATGGGTTTGTATTTTCCCTCTCTCTGCCACTAGCCTCAGAGAAATGTTGTTTATTTAAACTGGCTGTGTTCCAGGCACAGAGCACTGTGTATACAGGGGCAGTGTGTCTACATCCTAAGATACTGTGGCTGCTTTTCCTGAAGTAGTATTTAAGTTGTTGAGATGGATATGTGTGTGTCCATATAAAAGTAACAAATGGTGGAAAATGAAGCTGTTTGCCATTTCTATGGCCATTCGAAACAAGAAGGACGGGATTTGTGACATGTGGGGTCAAAAATACAAAGATGGTGAAAGAGATGCTTTGAAGGAGAAGCCCATCAACAGCTGCCTTTCCCCAGGGAATGGGTCAGCTGGCCAGGGGGTAACGCTCCTTCCCTTGACTCACCTCCCTGGGCTGTCTGCCTTTCCTTCTGCCCCATCTTCTCCAAGCCCAGGCCCGAACCAAGCAGAGCCTCACGGAGCCTCACTGCCTGGGTTCCCGCGGCAAGCTCAGGGTGGCCAGACAGGTCAAGGTCATGGAATGTTCACACAAATACTTGGAAAACAGGAAGCAAGGTCTTTTATCCAGGGTAATCCCCAGTGGGAAGAAAGCCTGAATTGGAGCAGAAAGTAAAATAAAGGAAGCCGCCTAATTGTCCACATTCATTGACACAGATATGAATCACGGTCCTGAACTCCGGACGCTATTGGTAACCTCCCTGCAGTGAGAGTGATCAGGACTGGGGCTTCAGCCTGTTACAAGCGCAAATATAAAACACTGTTAAAATGCTTCAAATGTGGTTAAGGTTTCTGAGCTCTTTTTAGTCTAATAAATATTAAAATAATTATATGACTAGTGCATGCATACATGCTGAGTCACATCAGTTCTGTCCCACTCTTTGTGACTCTATAGACTGTAGCCCGCCAGACTCCTCTGTCCATGGGGATTTTTCAGGCAAGAATACTGGAGGAGATTGCCATTTCCTCCTTCAGCGGATCTTCCTGGATCAGGGATTGAACCCACTTCTCTTAAATCTCCTGCATTGGCAGGCAGATTCTTTACCACTAGCACCACTTGGGAAGACCATAGACATATCTTATCCTTATTTAAAATCAGCTTTTTTTTCTTATTATAAAAATATGCAACAGAAAGTTTGGAGGCTACAAAATACACAGAAAAAGAAAAGAATTTAATTCCATCATCTCAGTTTTCAGAAGAAAAATTACTGTGAACACTTCGGTATAACTATATCTAGTTTTTTTGTTTTTCCCTCATCTGCTCATATGTAGGTCGATTTTGTTGTAATTTAGGTCATACTGGACATACAACTTTCGTGCTATGCTTTTGGTATGTGATGTTATATTGTGAACAATTGACTTATCCTTCTAACAGCCTGCCTTCTTCACTGTACACACAAATTTGCTCAACTGTGATTTTTTTTTTTAATATTTATTTATTTGGCTGCACCAGGTCTTAGTTGCAGCATGTCAGATCTAGTTCACCGACCAGCTATCCAACCCAGGCCCTCTGCATTAGGAGCATAGAGTCTCAGCCATTGGACCATCAGGGAAGTCCTTAAAATGTGAGTTCTTGAAAAAAGTCATTTGAAATTATGTATATATGCTTCCACCAATTTTCTAGAAATCCCTGGAAGAAAAGAAATGTTATTCTATAGATGTGAATCATAAACTTATACAGTAATTTTTTAACTTTTAATTCTTTTCTGGAGAAAACAATTAGAAATGTATAATTTTAGAGTTATAGGGATCTTATATATCATTTGATTTGAAAGCTACCATCACCACCATACACTAAATTGTGACTGTGGGAAGATTATTGCACCTTCCTGCACCTCAGTTGTCTTGTGTATAAAAATGGCTACATATGGCATCCTTGGGAGGATCATATAGGCTGTATAAAACGTGTCCAGAATCATTCTACAGTTCTGCCAGGTAAACCTCCAAGACGGCATGCAAGTATTTTTGTTGGTTGTTGGTTGATTTTTGTTTTTGTTTACTTTTCACAGATAAGCAGACTGAGGTCCAGAGAGGTTAACTAACATTCTTAGGAAAATATACTCCAAAAATAGAGCACCTTCAATAGTATTCTGGGGCTTTATCTATCCTACTGCATAAAATATCTAGTCGGCTAAAGCATATCTTTATCTCAGTAGCATTACATCAATGTTAATGCTGCTAAAGAAAAAGGTGACTCGGGTCTTATAATGTCAGGACTCTGTTTTCTGATCACACAGCCCATTGACAGTGGGACAACAAAGAAGCACAGATTGTATTTAGATGTGTCTGGTTTTGAGTCTCAGCTCCTCCATTTACTGACCATCTGGTATCAAGATACTTGACCCTCTGTAGTGTTTATATTTTCAGCCTTAATTATGAATTGGTAATGATGGTGATGGTGTTGATGATAAGAATAATCCCAGATTTCCCTGGTGGTCCTGTGGTTAAGACTCTGTGCTTCCCTTGCAAGGGGCATGGGTTCAGGGTTCAATTTCTGGTCATGAAACTAAGATCCTTCATGCCATGTGTCATGGACAAAAAAAGAAAAAAATATATCTATCCAGATGGCTTAAAGAGCAACCTCAAAATGTGTTGTGGGAATGAGAGCACTATGCAAAATTATCTATCCCACCTTGGACAACCTACAACTGTTGGCTTTTCTCTTTCATACTCAGAGCCTGGTTTCTTCCTGTAGATGCAAAAGGTGTGGAAATATTCCTGGACAGAGGTACCTGCAGACCTGAGGCCAAGGTGGTGGATTCTGTGGCAGTAGTTACTGTGGGGCCATGTGAGACCTGCTATTGGGCTCCTGACCTGGGATCGTTTTTGTCAACCTTGTGCTAAGTCACTTCAGTTGTGTCCGACTTTTTGCGACCCTGTGAACTGTAACCCATCAGGCTCCCCTGTACCATGGAATTCTCCAGAGAAGAATACTAGAGGGGGTTGCTGTACCCTCCTCCAGGGAATCTTCCCAACCCAGGGATCAGACTCGTGCCTGTTACATCTCCTGCACTGGCAGGTGGGTTCTTTACAACTAGCATAAATCAACCCTGAATATTTATTGGAAAGACTGATGCTGAAGTTCCGATAATTTGGCCACCTAATGTGAAGAGTTGACACTTTGGAAAAGACCCTGATGCTGGGTAGGATTGAAGGCAGGAGGAGAAGGGGACAGCAGAGGATGAGATGGTTGGGTGGCATCACTGACTTCAGTGGACATGAGTTTGAGCGAAGTCCGGGAGATAGTAAAGGACAGGGAAGTCTGGTGTGCTGCAGTCCATGGGGTCGCAAAGAGTCAGACATGACTTAGTGACTGAACAACAATCACCTGGGAAGCCTCAGTCCCCTGTAAATCCCTCTGCTGCCTTTTACTGTACAGCACTTTATGGTTTGAAAAGCATTTGTTTGTTTCCTCTTTATTTATCTTCTCAACAATTCTATAGGATGGGTAAGAGAAGCACTGTGATGCACTGACTGTGGTGTGCTTGTAACAGTGGGGACATCTCCGCATGTTTGAGTGGGATACGGAAGCCCAGTTCTCTTTGCTGGTTCCCAGCTGCCCCGCCCCATGCTGCCTCCCTGCCCTAAATGCAGCCTAGGTGCCTAGCAGCCCTACAGTTACCTACTGATTCTAAAGTCATAAGCTAGACCACAGCCATGGAGGGTGGTCATCTTCAGGACAAAGCTCTTAAGGGAGACGGGGGGCTTCCAAGGTCGGCTGTTGCTAATTGCATCTCTCAGTGTCCTTAATCCAAGGAGCTAAAACATTGCTAAAATCCACTCCACTGCACAGCCCTGGCTGATTTGTTATGCAAACTGGAAGAGGAGAGATTTTTCTCTGAATCAATTAATGGCGATGAGGGGTCTTCTGATATTGATGGAGCCTCTGGTATGGATCAAGGGTGTGAGTAAAAATCCCCTGCCTTCCTTCATGGTGGGAATTGTGGAAACGTTCTCCTTACTCCCTGCCGTTTACTCTCCGACCTCATTAAAATTAATGACCGTGCAAGTCAGATGGCAGGTGGACCCATGTCTTTGTGAGGTTTATGGACAATTTTCCTACTGTGCCTCTGATGGTAATTCTTTGGTTAAATAATTCATAGTGATATTAAGAAGCTTTTTTCAACTATTATGAAAAAGGAAGAACATGTTTTAAAGTAAAAGTTCAAGAGAGAGGCCATCAATTCTTTTTTTTTTTTTGAATAAAAAGTGATATGATTCACAGAAAATACTGAAATAATAAAAAAAAATACAGTTTAAAAATTGGCTGCTGGATTGATATACTTATTCATGTCAGATTAAGTGAGCTCATTATGATCATGTAAAGAATTTAGCTCCCAAACGGAAAGATGCAAAACAGCACAAGTGAAATTTAGTAGAAGATATAGGGAAAGGCAATATTTCACTTAGAGGATGACACAAATTGGGGAAAACCAGAAAGAAAGGGAAGACTGGATCTGTGTTAAGTGTATCTAAAAAGACTGACATAGTCTAAGATCCATGATGCAGAATCAGGGTTGGGTCAATAATATTTACTGACTGTCTGCCATGGGCTAATCATTTTGAAAGGCCTTTGCCAAACACACTTCTATGTAACTCTTACAGTGATGCTCTCTGATGAGCAGTTTTACTGTTAGTATTCTATCTTATGGGGCTTCCCAGGTGGTGCAGTGGTAAAGAATCCACCAACCAATGCAGGAGGTGCAAAAAATGCAGTTTCGTTCCCTGGATCTCAAAGATCCCCTGGAGTAGGAAATGACAACCTGCCCCAGTATTCTTGCCTGAAAAATCCCATGGACAGAGGAGCCTGGCGCGCTACAGTGCATGGGGTCACAAAGAGTTGTCTATGACTGAGCACACATAGACATACACACACACACACACACACACACATTCTGTTTTATAACCATGGAAACTGAGGCTCATAGAAGTAAGTTAAGTAACTTTCCCAAACCCCAAAGCTTTTGGCAGAACCCAGACTAGATTGCTGGTATTTCTTTCTTTTTTCTCCTCATAGATGATTTTTTAAATTGAAGTATAGTTGATTTACAATGTTTTGATAGTTTCAGGAGTGCTACAACATGACTCACTTATACATACCTACCTATTTCTTCATATTCTTTTCCATTGTAGCTTATTTCAAGATACGGAATATAGTCTTCTGTGCTAAATTATAGGTCCTTGTTGATTACCTATTTTATGTATAGTAGTGTGTATTTGTTAATCCTAATCTCTGACTTATATCACCCCCACCTTTTCCCTTTGGCAACCATAAGCTTGTTTTCTGTGCCTGTGAATTGTTTCTGATGGTAAACAAGTTCATTGTATCATTCTTTTGGAGAAGGAAATGGCGCCTCACTCCAGAATTCTTGCTTAGAGAATCCCATGGACAGAGGAGCCTGGTAGGCTGCTGTCCATAGGGTCGTACAGAGTTGGACATGACTGAGGTGACTTAGCATTCATGCATGTATGCATTGGAGAAGGAAATGGCAACCCACTCCAAGATTCTTGCCTGGAGAATCCCAGGGACAGAAGAGCCTGGTAGGCTGCCATCTGTGGGGTCGCACAGGGTCGGACACGACTGAAGTGACTTAGCAGCAGCAGTATCATTCTTTCAGATTCCACATATAAGTGATATTATACGATATTTGTCTTTGTCTGACTTACTTTGCTTACTATGATAATCTCCAGGTCTGTCCATGTTACTGCAAATGGCATTATTTTATTTTTTATGGCTGAGTAGCACTCTACTGTATATACGTACACTCATCCCCTGCTACTCCATTCTTCCCCTGTCTTCGATCTTTCCCAGCATCAGGGTCTGTTGCAGTGAGTTTGCTCTTCACATCAGGTGACCAAAGTACTGGAGCTTCAACTTCAGCATCAGTCCTTCCAGTGAATGTTCAGGGTTGATTCCTTTTAGGATTGACTGGTTTGATCTGATTGCAGTCCAAGGGACTCTCAAGAGTCTTCTCCAGCACAGTTTGAAAGCATCAGTTCTTTGGTGCTCAGCCGTCTTTCAGGTCCAACTCTCACATCCATACATGACTACTGGAAAAACCATAGCTTTGACTAGATGGACCTTTGTTGGCAAAATAATGTCTCTGCTTTCTAATATGCTTTCTAGGTTTGTCATAGCTTTTCTTCCAAGAAGCATGCATCTTAATTTCATGGGTGCAGTCACAGTCTGCAGTGATTTTGGAGTCCAAAAAATATAGTATGTCACTGTTTCCATTTTCTCCCATCTATTTTATATTTTACTCTAACTGAAAGTGGACTTTCCCTGAGAGTGCAAATAGAGGCCGCAGGTCCTCTTTCTTCCCAGCCCTGGGTCCCTCCCTTCTGCTTCACCCTCCAGCACTTCGGTGGGGCTGCACCAGCCCTTAGCTCAGTTATTAGGGATACCTGACTCTAGACTTGGCCGAATTCTGTAGTTTAGTTGTGTGCTGTCTTGGCATTCTTAATCTGAGTAGATCACAACTGACCTACACTGTCTGCTTCTGTGTGGTGCAGGACTCAGTGACCTTAAGGAGAGAGAGATACAGAGGAAGAAGGGCAGGCGGGCTCGACGAGGTAAGACTCAAGCATGGTAAAGAGATGGATTGAAGACTCCTGTGCTGTAACAGGTCAGAGCACTGTTAATGCCTGCGCTGTCCTCTAACTTTTCAGAAGAAGGAGACATTGTGAGCAA